>JAIOJX010000004.1:107329122-108529122 GCA_022376925.1 Tragulus kanchil
TGTGTATGTATCTGTGCGAGAGTGAGGCATGGGATACGAGGCAGGAACTCAGTAGTTCTCTTCTAGATGTGTTGGCACGTAGATTCTTATAGACATCCAGGTGTCTAAGGAGCAGTTGTCAAACTCCGGAGTTGAGTGGATTCATCTGGGTTGGGTGTGATTTGGAGTCCATCAGTGTGCACATGGAATTTAAAGCAGTGGATGAGATTAAGCAGGGAGAATGGAGAGAGAGAAGAGGGCTCAGGACTAGTCTTTTATTTGCTCAAGTTAGTTTCCCCCTCCTTCTAACTCCTTGTTTTGGTACTTGTTGAAATGGTTTGTTACTCCGTAGACTGGGAGTGTCCTAGGGGTGGGCACCATGTCTCACATTGGCCATGTTCAGGGCACTGCCTGATCCGTGATAGGTTCTCACTGAGTGTTAACTGCTGTCCTACGATTGAGTGAGGAGCTACTGTCCTTTTGGAGCTCTAGGCTTGCTAGGGTCAAGTTCATACTTTTGGTTTTCTAGAATATAGCTACACTCCAACCTTAAGGCAGCTGAGTATCTGAGGCATCACGACCAAAAAGTCACCTCATATGTGTGGCAGTCAGATGGTGGGGTGTCCAGACTGGTGAGCTCTGCCTTGAAGGGGTGATAACTGAGTGATCCAGACCAGGACTGATACGGAGAACTCAGGGAGAAAGAACTACTCAGGATGGAGAGATGGGATAAAGCCAGTCATTTTCTTAGCAAATTTAAAGATGTGTAATAGAACCATGGTTCAGCAAGTCACTAGGACTTGAATTGCACAAGAATAAACCAGAGAAGGGGACAAGTATTTGTCAATGATGCTATTTGAGGGGGTATCAAAGTCTCAGGGAGGAAGAAAGAAAATGAGAGAGTAAGAATTCTCTTTTGTTGAACTACTAAATACCAGATGCTTTGTATGTATTCTCTTTTTTAAATTAATTAATTAATTTGTTTTAGCACCAAAAACATTTTGTCTAGGGGAGAATGCATACGTGTATATGGATGGCCAAGTCCCTTCACTGTTCACCTGAAACTATCACAACATTGTTAATTGGGTGTTTTCTATTAAATGTATTTTCTATCAAATTTTTCTCTTCTGTATTGTACAGGAAGCTAGCAGAGGCTTGGTATCTAAGAGCTAGTATTTGAACACAGATTTGTCTGCACTAGAAGCCACCAAGAAATGAAAGCTTGGTTGGCAGCATAGGATGGCAGAAAAAGAACTAGATTTGAGTTCTTTTGGCCAATTGAAGATGCAGCCTTCTTGCCTTCTGGTTTCCATTGTTGCTGGTGGAAGGTGAGCCGAATGCCTGATTTCTGCCCGTTTTTTTAGGTAATTCATCTTTCCCCTCTGTGTAGCTGCTTTTAAGATTCTCTCTTCATCTTTGGATTTTAGCAGTCTTTTAAAACAGTGTGCCAAAGTGTGGATCTCTTTTTATTTATCATGCTTGGGACTTGTAAGACCTTCTTGAATTTGTGGTATGATGATGTCTTTCATCACTTTTGGAAAATTCTCAGCTGTTATCTCTTCAAATATTGCTCCTGACATTTTCCCTCTCCCTTCTCCCTGGGCTCTTAATAACACACGTGTTAGATCTCACTGTCTTTTTCGTCTCTCGCCCTGTCTTCTGTATTGCTATCCGTCTGTCTTTCTTACTGGTTTCTGGTGACTTCTTCTGATCTAACATGGTTTGCCAACTTTTTTTAGACTAAAGCTATCCTTTGAGTTGCTAATTTTAGTTATTATATTTTCAAATTCTAATATATCTGTTTTTTTTCTAATAGTGTTCAGTTCTCTGCTAAAATTCTTAGTCTTATGTTTTATTTCTTTTCCAGAATTAATTACTTTAAAGTCTTTGGTAATGACAATATCTAGAGCTTCTGTGGATTTGTTTCCATTTTGTGCTGATTTTTCTGTGTTTTTCTTTTCTAAAATACTGCTATATATCCCTTATGGCTTAATATTTTTTTTCTATCATGCTTTGGGCATTGTTTTTGCAAAATTGCTTGCAGAATCAACTTGAGACCTCCAATAATACTATTTTCCTTCTAAGAAGATTTCTGTTTGCTTCTGTCAGGCTCCTGGGGCACCAACAATCCAGGATTACTGGAAATCTAATTTCAGGGCGTTGGAATACTGAACACTGAATTGTAGTCTCTGCAATTGCTTGTTTACTTCTGGGTCACACTTGGAGAGAGCATCCCTTTGGCGTTCCAGTCCAAAGCCAGTCCCAGTCCTACTCTTGGTGGGTCTCAGATCCCATCTCTGCCCCCTTTTCCCTTTAAGGATGTCAGAAGTGAAACTCAGCCACCACTTGCAGAATTAGTAAGTGCCCCCAGGTTTTAAAACACCCTGAAGAATAGACTCACTGCCTCCTTCCTCCTTTTCGCCCTCGCTGGCGATTCTTCAATATTTTGTTAGCTCTCTGATGTCTTTAAGCAGGTTTTTTGTTTCTTTGTTTTGCTTTTTACTTTGAATAATTGTGAGTTTTGTTAAAAGCATAAATAAATATTTATGGGCTTCCCAGGTGGTGCCCTGGTAAAGAATCTGCCCAAACAGGAGACAC
Organism: Tragulus kanchil; assembly: GCA_022376925.1. NCBI lineage: Eukaryota > Metazoa > Chordata > Mammalia > Artiodactyla > Tragulidae > Tragulus > Tragulus kanchil. Next base: position 107,331,700 of record JAIOJX010000004.1, read on the forward strand.
AAGAGACGTGAGTTTAATCCATCAGTCAGAAAGATCCCCTGGAATAGGAAATGGCAACCCACTCCAGTACTCTTGCCTGGAAAATTCCAGAGACAGAGAAACCTGGTGGGCCCCATGGGTAAAGGGCATCTGCCCAAACAAAAAAAAAACTCTTTTCGTCTCTCGCCCTGTCTTCTGTATTGCTATCCGTCTGTCTTTCTTACTGGTTTCTGGTGACTTCTTCTGATCTAACATGGTTTGCCAACTTTTTTTAGACTAAAGCTATCCTTTGAGTTGCTAATTTTAGTTATTATATTTTCAAATTCTAATATATCTGTTTTTTTTCTAATAGTGTTCAGTTCTCTGCTAAAATTCTTAGTCTTATGTTTTATTTCTTTTCCAGAATTAATTACTTTAAAGTCTTTGGTAATGACAATATCTAGAGCTTCTGTGGATTTGTTTCCATTTTGTGCTGATTTTTCTGTGTTTTTCTTTTCTAAAATACTGCTATATATCCCTTATGGCTTAATATTTTTTTTCTATCATGCTTTGGGCATTGTTTTTGCAAAATTGCTTGCAGAATCAACTTGAGACCTCCAATAATACTATTTTCCTTCTAAGAAGATTTCTGTTTGCTTCTGTCAGGCTCCTGGGGCACCAACAATCCAGGATTACTGGAAATCTAATTTCAGGGCGTTGGAATACTGAACACTGAATTGTAGTCTCTGCAATTGCTTGTTTACTTCTGGGTCACACTTGGAGAGAGCATCCCTTTGGCGTTCCAGTCCAAAGCCAGTCCCAGTCCTACTCTTGGTGGGTCTCAGATCCCATCTCTGCCCCCTTTTCCCTTTAAGGATGTCAGAAGTGAAACTCAGCCACCACTTGCAGAATTAGTAAGTGCCCCCAGGTTTTAAAACACCCTGAAGAATAGACTCACTGCCTCCTTCCTCCTTTTCGCCCTCGCTGGCGATTCTTCAATATTTTGTTAGCTCTCTGATGTCTTTAAGCAGGTTTTTTGTTTCTTTGTTTTGCTTTTTACTTTGAATAATTGTGAGTTTTGTTAAAAGCATAAATAAATATTTATGGGCTTCCCAGGTGGTGCCCTGGTAAAGAATCTGCCCAAACAGGAGACACAAGAGACGTGAGTTTAATCCATCAGTCAGAAAGATCCCCTGGAATAGGAAATGGCAACCCACTCCAGTACTCTTGCCTGGAAAATTCCAGAGACAGAGAAACCTGGTGGGCCCAGTCCATGGGGTTGCAAAGAGTTGGACATGACTGAGCACACACACAAACAAATATTTATAAATAATAACAATATAAGCTGACAATATATTTCACTGGATTTATCCCTTTTCTTTCTCAAGAGATATTCTGGCAGACAAAATGCTTACCATAAAACTACTTCTAAAAAAAGTACATATAGATTTTTCTTCCCATTTATTCTATCTTTACATGCTTTAGTGATAAATCCTCATACCTGAGGCAAAGCAATCACTATTTGGATTAATAGTAATGATAAAAATAAGAATTATGGATTTACATTTACCAAGAAGACAGGCAGGGTAATTTTGTTGCTGCCTTTGAGTCTATTAATAATCTTCCAATTTTAAATGTTCCAGGGAACATAATAGACAGAGCTTTGGCATATTTCTCTTCTTTATATATTTCGAAAAAAATTATGAATTTCTCTCATTGTTTTTTTTTTTTTTAAAGAATTTAAATAGCATTTTATTAAAAAAGAATTTTATTAACTTCATGTTGTGCAATGCCAGTTTTAAATGCTGACCAAGTTTTCGCTATTGCCCATGTCTTACCTTCTGCTTTATCTTTATTATTATTATTATTTTGGCTGCATGTGGGTCTTTGTGGCTGCGTGCAAGCTTCCTCTAGTTGTGGTGGGCCAGGGCTCCTCTCTAGTTGCAGTGCATGGGCTTCTCATTGTAGTGGCTTCTCTTGTTGCAGACCACGGGCTCTAGGGTGCATGGGCTTAGTTGTTCTATGGCATGTGGGATCTTTCCAGACTGGGAATTGAACCTGAGACCTCTGCATTGGCAGATAGACTCATAACCACTGGACCTCCAGGGAAGGGCCCTTTCCCACTGGTTTGATTCAGTATTTGCTTGTTCTGCAGCTTTGCTATTTGTCCTCAGCAGAATGGCAGGTGGTCTGAACGACCTAGTTGGCTATTACTGGTGATGGGGGTTCAGTCCTCCAGGGTTTAGTTGCAGTCTCAGCTCTGTCGCTAAGTACTTATAGGACCGTGGGCCCCCGGACTTTCCTTTCCTCGTTAGTTACAAGAGGACAATAAGGGAATTCCCTGGCAGCCCAGTGCCTGGGACTCTGCTCTCACTGCCAAGGGCCTGGGTTCAGTCCCGAGTCTTGGGGACTAAGTAAGATCCTGAAAGCTGCATAGTGCAGCCAAAAATAAAAAAAAAATAAAATGGACGATAAGAGCGGGCTGACTTGCCTCACAGATGACGGAGGGAGCACACGAGATACACTACATGGAAACATGGGATCCAGTATACATGAAAAGTGCTAAGGTCCATTTTGCCTTGGTCCTCAGCCTGGGACTTTCAGAGGCCTCTGAATTCTTCTGGAAGACAGGCCCATGCTGGTTCCAAGCCAGAAGTGGTAGAGCCCAAGCAGCTTGCCTGAGGCAGGCGCTTCAGTGACTTTCCAAGCTTCAGGTCAGTGAATGATATGCAGCTCATTCCAGCAGTCAGATCTTAAATCTGCATCTGATGATGCATTTTTATTATACATGTCCTCACTCCTTAAAAAAAAATTGCATTTCTGGAAGCATGCATGAATTGTTATTATTTTTTCCTTTCCTTTTTATCCCTAATAACTTTCCATGAGCAGATCCACAGTGTGTAAGGAACCTCAGCTGAGAGCAAGCTTCCAAGTCACGACCTCCCTCAGCCAGCCAGGCCTGCTGGCCGCAGGGGCCTCTCTGGGCTGTACTCTTATTTTGGACTTGGTATGCTGTGCACAACCAGGGCTGACCCTGCCCATCTGTGGATGTGTGGCCAAGACAGGTCCCAGCGTCCTGCCGGGGCCGTGCTTGTGAAGGGAGTCCGTGATGCAACACGACGGCGTTTGTGACAGGGTGAGGGAAAGAGATGGCTGGCCGGGGCTCTAAGGGTGTGATTAGATTACAGCTGGAGTTGCCGTCTGGCAGAGATGGAAGACCTGGGCCTGTGGATTTCATAGGCAGTGAAATCCACATTTACATCCTGGCCAGTAGGCAGTCGCCCAACAAACGCAGAGCCAGGAAGCTGATTCCACGTGCTTCCCCGTGCCTCTCCTTTCGATCCTTTGCTCCTTTTCCTTCTCTGACTCCGTTTTCTGAGCTCATGTGTCTCTCCAGTGCTGAAGTCTCTGGGAGAAAGGTTATCAGCCACCTGGAATCTTGTCAGCTTCGGTTTATGTTCCTTCCTCCTCTTATCCCCTCACTGCCATTTATACCTAGGTAACTCTTTTAAGAGGCAAGGGGCAGTGTAGTCTAGGGTAAAGACCTTGGGCTTGGGTGTCAGATTCAGCACGTCTGAATCTTTCCTTGGCCACTTCTAGCTGGGTGCCCTTGAACAAGTTAGTTCACCTCTCTGAGGCTCAGTTTCCTCATCTGTGAAATAGATGGTCTGAGATCCATCTCTTAGTTGCTGTGAGGGCTGTGTTGGATAAAATGTATCCTGTTTCTAATATGCATTCTGGCACTGTATGCGTTCAGCAAATGTCATTTCCCTTTTATTCTATTGTTTTTTGAAGAGTTGTTTTCTGCTAAATATGTGAGGAAAACCTTTTCCCTGAGAAGTAAGGTATAGATATAGTTAGGATGCACTGCAGTGATGATCTCAAATGTCACCTTCTTTTGACTGCACCACGCAGTCTGTGGGATCTTCCTCTACCGGGGTTAAACCCGGGCCACAGCAGTGAAGCCGGAATCCTAACACCTAGACCGCCAGAGAACTCTGGCAAGTGTGATCTTTGATGTCAGTCTTCGGGGGGCTGTTTCCAGGAGTCTGCAGTGGATGTGCTACAGGAGACCAAGGTTGAGGCTGACTGGACTAGGCAGGGACTCCAGCTAGAGCCTCACGGATTCACCCACCATGAAGGGAGAGCTGAGTGGTCCCCCCTGTTTAGGGGCCGCCTGGCCTTCCATGCTTATTGTGAAGCTCCGTTCCTCTCACTCTTTCTGTGGGCCCCCCTTTGAGGGCAGGAATCTCAGGAGTAGAAATGGACTGTCCCTCACCAAGTCAGACATTGGAACATAGGTTTTTTCTTTCTTTTTAAAAATTAATACCCTAGTGCAAAGTTTCCTAAACATCAATTGTTTGCCACAACGAGGCAATGTATCATTTTTATTTAATATTTTACTTTACTTTTATATATATATATGTATATATATATATATTTTTTTTTTTTTTTTTTTTTTCTCCGACAGAAAGTTTCACATGTTTATTACTAAACTCCATAGACTGCTAGTGCGGAAACAGGTAACACCCGGAGCTGGGCCATTCCATCTTTGCTAAGCTGTTCGGACAGGAGGAATGTTCTCACTATGAACTGGCTGATTAACATGCACACAACACTTGTGCCACTCTACATGCAAGGCTTTTCACAGTCCAAGCTTGCTCCTTCTCCATGTCTTCTCTTGGAGCTGTACCTGATTTTATTACCAGTTTTCACTCGAATCCACTGAGCAATGGGCCGATTCTGCTTTTGTTTCTTGGCCAGGAATCACTTGATCCTGAAAGTCTTGTGAGAAGACGTCGTGAACAGCAAACTCAACCATACAGACGATGGCAGAGAAAAAAAGCTATTTAATATTTTTCTTGGGCTCTTTTGTATTTTTTAACTTGAAAACTTTTATCAGCCTTAACCAAAGCAGTCATAGCCAGGAAATCATGGGTTTCTCTCACGCACAGGTGACAGGCCCAGGGCTGCTTTTTAGAAAGGAAAGAAACTTGGGAGAAACCCGCAACCTGACGGGTTCATGCGACAGAAGAAAAAAAAAAATTATAATCTGATTAACCAACAAAAAGCACGGAAGATATTTAGTTGAATGGCTCTGTGGTCTTTTTACAGGTGTATTTGAACATAGTTGAGATCATAGTTGTGTATAATATGTAGTTTTTCACTTCGTATAAAATTATAAGTGTTTCCCCGTGTCGTCAAATATTTTTCAAATTTGACCTCTGTGGCTGAGCTTCCTGTGGTGGCCCTGGTGGCCTTTCTGCCTCAAAGGTCCTTCTTTCGACACGGTCTCTGTCTCCCATGGACCTGGGGGCTCTGAGGCGGGCACACCTTCCCTCTACCTCGCCTCCTCCTTGGCCGGAAGATCATGCACTTGTACAGCTCAGGGTTTTCTCTTCACTGAGACATCGGTGGCTGGTCTTCATGATAGTATTACGGGGAGAGAACACAGTGACTATATATAAGTCTGTGTGATCAAAGGCCGTGAAACTCCAACACAAAAACATTACTTGTCATTAAGTGAAGTTCTCCAATCAAGAGACTCAGAGAACAGCCTCTCACAACCCAGTCACTGGGAGGAGTCTGGTTCGCTGTCCCTCCTGGATTGTCCAGACATGACAAATGAGTCCGTTTCCCATTCTTTCTGGTTTGCTCTGGACCACTCCTCTCTCCTCTTTCGGACAGACAGAGGATGGTAATGATGCTTACTGCAGGCCACCACACTCCTCTGTCCACGGGGTTCTCCAGGCAAGACTGCTGGAGGGGGCTGCCATATCCTTCTCCAGGGGATCTTCCTGACCCAGGATCGAACCCAGGTTTCTGGCGTTGCAGGCCGTCTCCTGTACTACAGGCAGATTCTCGGCTGATCGACCCACCAGGGAAGCCCCATGATGCTTTCATATGGAATCAAATGTCTTGGGTGCTCACCAGCTTGTATCTTTGAGGCCCAGTCCTCACCCTACTTCTGAGCTCCTCTGTGGCTTCGCCCATCGGCAGCCATCCGCAGCAGCCCCGCCTGAGCCGACGCCAGGGCCACAGGGCGCTGTCTGTAGCCGCGCCTGGGCGAGAGAGTGCCTCATCACCCCCCGAAGGGACACATGTCCAGGGCCCTTCAGAAGCACAACTGGGAAGCCAGGATGAACCGCAGAGAGTGTGCAGACGGATGTGACTGGTGGCTGGGGACGGCTCGTCCATCCACCAGAGAATCAAGGAGCACAGTGAACAGAGCAGGGAAGGCCTGAGCCGTCTGCAGCATTTCAGCCAGCCCTGATTAAATGTGCTGTGTGAGCAGAATGGCCGAGGACAGCAAGCCCAGCAGCCTCTCCCGGATGGCTGGTTGGTGGTCTCCGCAGGAGCAGTGGCCTCCCCATCCAGAACCTCAGCGGTAACCACCGGGGGCAGGCAGGGTGTCAGACCGGAGTTCAAGAGTCTGGGGTTGGCGACCACACACCGACCGCCCTCGCTCTCAAGACTGTGGGAAGGACATGGGAGGGGCCCTGACCTCCCAGACGGGAGGATCACAGTGACACCGGTGATGATAATAATACCCTGAGGTTTTTTTTGTTGTTTTTTTTTTTCAAGCAAGCCTAGATGATTCCACAAATATCATCACATGTCTTAACTAAGACCGGGAGACCAGGTTCACATCGCTGCAAGTGCGGAATTTTCATGGTGCTTCTAGAAAAACCATCTCTTTCCAGGCGGAGTGGCGATTAGAGGTGTTTTTCGTCAGGGCTCTGTCCTCCAGTTGCTCTCTGCCCCACCGGCTTTCTGATGGCTCACACGCTCAGCCCAGGCCACCCAGGGGCAGTGGGCTGCTGAAGGGGGCAGCCCCCGCAGCTGCTCCCTCCAAATTCTCCGGGATTCCAGGCCGGGCGCTGGGTGATTACACTGCTGTTATCTGGGATTAGCTATTTTCGCTCCCTGTATTTATATCGTGGAAGCTGCAGCGTGATGCTGCCAGATGCCAACATAGGCAAACTGTGCCTTCCTGCTGGGCCCACCTGCTGTTCTGCCCTCACCCAGCAAGGTGGCAGTTGCTGGGGACCAGACCTGCCAAGTCTTCGGCTCCCCTCCCCACTTCAAGTGTCCAGAGTCGTGAACTGAGACACACAGAGAAGCTGGGCTCTGCGGTAGCTGGCCAAGGCTGGACCCCGGGCTTGGGGGAGGCAGGGGCGGGGGGCTGGCAGCATTCCCTGCCGAAGACGCCTGTCACTGTCCTAATCCCCTGAAGTCTTCGAGTCTAGGGAGCTGCTTGCTGCCCCCGACCCCTATTCCACTCCCACCCATGTGTCCTCCCCCACTTGCCTGGGAGGAGTGCCGAAGGGCCCCATTTTAGGCAGCCCGGAAAAGTGCCAAGTGCCCCAGAGTCCCAAACTGAAGGCAGAGTAAAAGGCCTGGTTCTGTTTAACTTGGTCCATCTTTGTTTCCACGCCTCTGCCTGCCCGCTCCGCCTTGGAGGAAGTGGGAGATTCTCTTCTTTCCGGAAATAGAAAGCTTTTCAAAAGCGTGCTGTATCTCAGACTCGAGCGGGGACCACCCCGACCGCCCTCGCTCTCAAGACTGTGGGAAGGACATGGGAGGGGCCCTGACCTCCCAGACGGGAGGATCACAGTGACACCGGTGATGATAATAATACCCTGAGGTTTTTTTTGTTGTTTTTTTTTTTCAAGCAAGCCTAGATGATTCCACAAATATCATCACATGTCTTAACTAAGACCGGGAGACCAGGTTCACATCGCTGCAAGTGCGGAATTTTCATGGTGCTTCTAGAAAAACCATCTCTTTCCAGGCGGAGTGGCGATTAGAGGTGTTTTTCGTCAGGGCTCTGTCCTCCAGTTGCTCTCTGCCCCACCGGCTTTCTGATGGCTCACACGCTCAGCCCAGGCCACCCAGGGGCAGTGGGCTGCTGAAGGGGGCAGCCCCCGCAGCTGCTCCCTCCAAATTCTCCGGGATTCCAGGCCGGGCGCTGGGTGATTACACTGCTGTTATCTGGGATTAGCTATTTTCGCTCCCTGTATTTATATCGTGGAAGCTGCAGCGTGATGCTGCCAGATGCCAACATAGGCAAACTGTGCCTTCCTGCTGGGCCCACCTGCTGTTCTGCCCTCACCCAGCAAGGTGGCAGTTGCTGGGGACCAGACCTGCCAAGTCTTCGGCTCCCCTCCCCACTTCAAGTGTCCAGAGTCGTGAACTGAGACACACAGAGAAGCTGGGCTCTGCGGTAGCTGGCCAAGGCTGGACCCCGGGCTTGGGGGAGGCAGGGGCGGGGGGCTGGCAGCATTCCCTGCCGAAGACGCCTGTCACTGTCCTAATCCCCTGAAGTCTTCGAGTCTAGGGAGCTGCTTGCTGCCCCCGACCCCTATTCCACTCCCACCCATGTGTCCTCCCCCACTTGCCTGGGAGGAGTGCCGAAGGGCCCCATTTTAGGCAGCCCGGAAAAGTGCCAAGTGCCCCAGAGTCCCAAACTGAAGGCAGAGTAAAAGGCCTGGTTCTGTTTAACTTGGTCCATCTTTGTTTCCACGCCTCTGCCTGCCCGCTCCGCCTTGGAGGAAGTGGGGAGATTCTCTTCTTTCCGGAAATAGAAAGCTTTTTCAAAAGCGTGCTGTATCTCACTAGGATTGGACTGGGTGACCTCAGCGAGTGACTTAAAGACAGTCTGTCAGTTAGCAAGTGGATTGGGCTCCTGGCCCTGGTGGGTGATGAAGGGCTTCTCCCACTGCCTCAGCAGGGTTGCTTGCAGACTCGTGCCCTCTCCTGGGGGAAAAGGGACGGTGCCATGGCCTGCCTGCCCACCTTGGGCACTTCCAGACCCAGTCAGGAAGATGCGCAGATAGACCCTGGCAAACAGCACCTTCAGTGTGGTCTGCTGTGTGCCCTAGTGGGCTCCCCTCCGTCCTCGCTTCTCTGCCCAGGCCAGCCTTTCAGAGTGAGAAGCTCAAGGATGACCATGAATTCTCTGTCCCAGGCATGCATTAAAACATTAAGAAACTTAATACCTTAATGCAGCTTTCTAAACCTGATTTCTTGCCATAGCCAAGTAAGGTAAATCATGTATAAACAAAGATGAATAAACATATTAAATAAATAATATGTTTATTGAAATAATATTTTTATTGACATGGCCTTTCCTTTAAAACTTATATTGGCCTTGCCCTGAGTAATAATGTCCAAGACAGCATGGATTTGAGTCCCTTGTCGTATTGTCTTAATATGCTTTGAAGTCACTACTCATCTTTTTATTGACGTATAGGTGAATGAAAACGTTATATTACTTAGTGCTGTGCAGCAAAGTGACCCAGTTATACATATGTATTTTTTTTCATCTTCATATTATTTTCCTTTATGGTTTATCATAGGATATTGGATATAGTTCCTTGTGTTATACAATTAGACTTAGTTGTTTATTCAAAGTCAGCACTTACTAATTTTTAAAAATCCAAGTAATACTATGACTTGGAAAATTCTGACCTCACTGAAAGGAAAGTGAAAAAATGCGGAAGACGTATGAAGCCATGTTGGATTGGCATGGGGGTGGGACATATCTGGATGGGGGTTTATTGGTAGATGTGTGCTGGCTAGAAAGCCGAGGTGGGAGTGGCAAAGGAGAAGATAGAGAAGCATTTCATTTGGGGAATATTCAGTCCTCGGAGTGAAAGGAGAGACACACAAACCTCTCACGGAGCCCCAATCCACTCATGAAAGGCTCCACGTCTGATGCTCCTATCTTAACCTGGAACCCCGAGTTCCCTGCTCAGCTATATCGTACCTGAAGGTCATCAGGGAGCAAGCAGAAGAAAGGCAAACAAGAAGGGAGCGTCAGGGGACAAGGACTTCCAAGCAGAGGAAAGGAAAATGCAGCTCGGCCCTTACTCTGGGACGTGCCTGGGGACTGCCTGCCCCTTGGGCACCTTGGGCATCAGATAGAATGCGCAGATAGACCCTGGCAAACAGCACCTTCAGTGTGGTCCGCTGTGTGCCCTAGTGGGCGCCCCTCCGCCATCGCTTCTCTGCCCAGGCCAGCCTTTCAGAGTGAGAAGCTCAAGGATGACCATGAATTCTCTGTCCCAGGCATGCATTAAAACATTAAGAAACTTAATACCTTAATGCAGCTTTCTAAACCTGATTTCTTGCCATAGCCAAGTAAGGTAAATCATGTATAAACAAAGATGAATAAACATATTAAATAAATAATATGTTTATTGAAATAATATTTTTATTGACATGGCCTTTCCTTTAAAACTTATATTGGCCTTGCCCTGAGTAATAATGTCCAAGACAGCATGGATTTGAGTCCCTTGTCGTATTGTCTTAATATGCTTTGAAGTCACTACTCATCTTTTTATTGACGTATAGGTGAATGAAAACGTTATATTACTTAGTGCTGTGCAGCAAAGTGACCCAGTTATACATATGTATTTTTTTTCATCTTCATATTATTTTCCTTTATGGTTTATCATAGGATATTGGATATAGTTCCTTGTGTTATACAATTAGACTTAGTTGTTTATTCAAAGTCAGCACTTACTAATTTTTAAAAATCCAAGTAATACTATGACTTGGAAAATTCTGACCTCACTGAAAGGAAAGTGAAAAAATGCGGAAGACGTATGAAGCCATGTTGGATTGGCATGGGGGTGGGACATATCTGGATGGGGGTTTATTGGTAGATGTGTGCTGGCTAGAAAGCCGAGGTGGGAGTGGCAAAGGAGAAGATAGAGAAGCATTTCATTTGGGGAATATTCAGTCCTCGGAGTGAAAGGAGAGACACACAAACCTCTCACGGAGCCCCAATCCACTCATGAAAGGCTCCACGTCTGATGCTCCTATCTTAACCTGGAACCCCGAGTTCCCTGCTCAGCTATATCGTACCTGAAGGTCATCAGGGAGCAAGCAGAAGAAAGGCAAACAAGAAGGGAGCGTCAGGGGACAAGGACTTCCAAGCAGAGGAAAGGAAAATGCAGCTCGGCCCTTACTCTAACCCTCCTTGATCAGGGTCACTCTGCCAGGAACCGTCTGGGAGGTACCTCTGGAAGGGGGTGGGGTGTGTCTATCCCTTCCTGGCCCCTCCCCTCCCCTGCTATATACAAGAATTACAAACTCGCTGTCATTTTTGGAAACAGAAACGGAAGGAAAATTAATTCCACCTACTGACAAAAAACACCGCTGATATTTAGGTGTGGTACTTTCCTTTCATTTTCTTCCTTTTTTAAAAAATAGTTGTGTATGTATTTGGCCATGTCGGGTCTTAGCTGCGGCATGCCAGCCTGTGTAGCTGTGGTACGGCAGACCCTCTCTGTGGCTCGCAGGCTCAGTTTGGCATGGGGGCTTTGTTGCTCCAGCTTGTGGGATCTTAGTTCCCTGCTCAGGGGTTGAACTTGGTCCCCTGCATTCCAAGGTGGGTTCTTAACCACTGGACCACCAGGGAAGTCCCTCCCTCTCATTTTCTATACATACTTTTTACATAGCAAAAGACACATTGTATTTCTGTTCTGATTCTTCCCTAAAATCATAACCATTTTCCCATGTCATGGATACTTTTTACAGATTTAATCTTTGTAGCTAGGCTTCCTGCTTTTGTACATGAAGGGTTTATATCTTAAAAAAAAAAAACTATAAATAATGCTGCAGTTAATATCTCTGGTCATATAACAACATTCCTAGTTATTTTCTAAGAATAGATTCCTAGAAGTGGTACCACTGTAGAGTGTTGGGAGAAGAATGTAGAAAACTATTTTGTGTAAATAAGAAGCAAATATAAGCATTTATATTTGTTTATATGTTGCATAAAGAAACTATTGCAAAACCCACAAGGAACAGTAGTTGCCCAGTGGCTGAGGGTAAGGTGGGATTTGGCCAGGCAAACTTAACATCAAGGGAGAATTCTCATAATACAGATTTTTAAAAATTAATTGACTTTTGTCTTTTTTGGCGGTGCTGGGTCTTTGTTGCTGTGTGTGGGCTTTCTCTAGCTGTGGGGAGCTGGGGCTCCTCTGTAGTTGTGCTGCACAGGCTCTAGGCTCACTGGCTTTGGTACTAGCAGCTCGAAGCCTCTCGAGTGTGGGCTTGGTAGTTGCGGCACATGGACTTTGTTGCTAGGCAGCATGTGGAATTTTCCCAGACTGGGGATTGAACCCGTGTCCCCTCATTGGAAGGCAGATTCTTATCCACTGTACCCCAAAGAAAGTCCCTTGAAATATACATTTTTGCATATTTCCAGTTTTGAAGTATGTGTCTGTATTACTTACACAAACTAATTAAGGGTAAACTTTCATTGGTGTTTGATTATAGAAGTGAATAAAGCAGGGAGTCCCTCTGTAACCAGCTCTGGTGTTTCCCAGTTACCTCCAGTGTCAGGTGTTTAGTAAACACTTGAGTAGGACAGGGTGGGGGCTCTCCATATCTGTGCCATGGGAAGGGAGGCAGCTCTACTTGCCTACGTTATCTGGGGCCTCAGATTCCTTCTGTCTTGTTGGTCATCATGCCCATGAACCAGCCTGTGTGATGCAGGGAAGAGAGAGGAAGTGGTGTGTAGGCAGTTTTCTCTTGAGGAAGTGATATGAAAGTCACACACATCATGTCTTCTCAAGTCATTGCAAGCACTGAGCTAACAGTCACCCCTGGCTGCAAAGGAAGCTGGGAAATGTGGTCTTTATCTGCGCAGCCAGAGTTGGAGGTGGGCAGGGTTTCCATGATTAAAAGGAAGAAGGTGAGAAAGTGAGTCTGGTGGATAATTAGTGGCTTTGGCCTTTATTTTAAAAGGATGGCTGGAAAAATTAAAAGTAAATCCTAAAGGAAATCAACTGAATATTTATTGGAAGAACTGGTGCTGAAGCTCCAACACTTTGACCACTTTGATACAAAGAGCTGACTCATGGAAAGACCATTTTTTTTCTTTCACTGAATTAAAGCAGATAAAATAAGCATTTATATTTGTTTATATGTTGCATAAAGAAACTATTGCAAAACCCACAAGGAACAGTAGTTGCCCAGTGGCTGAGGGTAAGGTGGGATTTGGCCAGGCAAACTTAACATCAAGGGAGAATTCTCATAATACAGATTTTAAAAATTAATTGACTTTTGTCTTTTTTGGCGGTGCTGGGTCTTTGTTGCTGTGTGTGGGCTTTCTCTAGCTGTGGGGAGCTGGGGCTCCTCTGTAGTTGTGCTGCACAGGCTCTAGGCTCACTGGCTTTGGTACTAGCAGCTCGAAGCCTCTCGAGTGTGGGCTTGGTAGTTGCGGCACATGGACTTTGTTGCTAGGCAGCATGTGGAATTTTCCCAGACTGGGGATTGAACCCGTGTCCCCTCATTGGAAGGCAGATTCTTATCCACTGTACCCCAAAGAAAGTCCCTTGAAATATACATTTTTGCATATTTCCAGTTTTGAAGTATGTGTCTGTATTACTTACACAAACTAATTAAGGGTAAACTTTCATTGGTGTTTGATTATAGAAGTGAATAAAGCAGGGAGTCCCTCTGTAACCAGCTCTGGTGTTTCCCAGTTACCTCCAGTGTCAGGTGTTTAGTAAACACTTGAGTAGGACAGGGTGGGGGCTCTCCATATCTGTGCCATGGGAAGGGAGGCAGCTCTACTTGCCTACGTTATCTGGGGCCTCAGATTCCTTCTGTCTTGTTGGTCATCATGCCCATGAACCAGCCTGTGTGATGCAGGGAAGAGAGAGGAAGTGGTGTGTAGGCAGTTTTCTCTTGAGGAAGTGATATGAAAGTCACACACATCATGTCTTCTCAAGTCATTGCAAGCACTGAGCTAACAGTCACCCCTGGCTGCAAAGGAAGCTGGGAAATGTGGTCTTTATCTGCGCAGCCAGAGTTGGAGGTGGGCAGGGTTTCCATGATTAAAAGGAAGAAGGTGAGAAAGTGAGTCTGGTGGATAATTAGTGGCTTTGGCCTTTATTTTAAAAGGATGGCTGGAAAAATTAAAAGTAAATCCTAAAGGAAATCAACTGAATATTTATTGGAAGAACTGGTGCTGAAGCTCCAACACTTTGACCACTTTGATACAAAGAGCTGACTCATTGGAAAAGACCCTGGTGCTGGTAAAGATGAAAGCAGGAGGAGAAGGGGGTGACAGAGGATGAGATGGGTGGATGGCATCACCAACTCAAGGGGCATGAGTCTGAGCAAACTCTGGGAGACGGTGAAGGACAGGGAAGCCTGGCACGTGGCAATCCTGGGCTCCCAAAGAGAACGTATGTTCTCTCTCAGTTCATATTTAAATCAGAAAAAGTTGACCAGAAGTTCTGTCTCCTCTTTTTAAAATTGAGATCTAATTCACATACTAGAAAAGTAATCCCTTTAAAGTGTTCAGTTCAGTTGTTTGTAGCTGCACAAGGCTATACAACCTTGGTAACCACTCTCTGATTCCAGAATATTTTCATCATCCCGAAGAGAAACCTTGGACCCACTAGCAGTCTCTGCCTGCTCCACCCTCCTCAGCCTCTGGCAACGGCTAATACACTCTCTGCCTCTACAGATTCGCTAATTCTGGGCATTTTCTAGAAATAGATTCATATAATATATAACTTTTTGTGTCTGACTTCTTTCACTTAGCAAAATGTTTTCACGTTTCATGTCTGTTGCAGCATGAATCAGTCATTCATTTTTGGAGAAGTTGGACAGTATTACATTGTGTGGATATTTAGCATCTTGTTTATCTATAACCAGTTGATGGACTCTGTGTACTCATTAAAGAGATGTTTTCAAATATTTTCTATTTTCATTGTTAGTCTGTGCATAGCCCTAAAGTGAGCAGAGGGGCAGTTTTCTCTTGAGGAAGTGATATGAAAGTCACACACATCATGTCTTCTCAAGTCATTGCAAGCACTGAGCTAACAGTCACCCCTGGCTGCAAAGGAAGCTGGGAAATGTGGTCTTTATCTGCGCAGCCAGAGTTGGAGGTGGGCAGGGTTTCCATGATTAAAAGGAAGAAGGTGAGAAAGTGAGTCTGGTGGATAATTAGTGGCTTTGGCCTTTATTTTAAAAGGATGGCTGGAAAAATTAAAAGTAAATCCTAAAGGAAATCAACTGAATATTTATTGGAAGAACTGGTGCTGAAGCTCCAACACTTTGACCACTTTGATACAAAGAGCTGACTCATTGGAAAAGACCCTGGTGCTGGTAAAGATGAAAGCAGGAGGAGAAGGGGGTGACAGAGGATGAGATGGGTGGATGGCATCACCAACTCAAGGGGCATGAGTCTGAGCAAACTCTGGGAGACGGTGAAGGACAGGGAAGCCTGGCACGTGGCAATCCTGGGCTCCCAAAGAGAACGTATGTTCTCTCTCAGTTCATATTTAAATCAGAAAAAGTTGACCAGAAGTTCTGTCTCCTCTTTTTTTTAAAATTGAGATCTAATTCACATACTAGAAAAGTAATCCCTTTAAAGTGTTCAGTTCAGTTGTTTGTAGCTGCACAAGGCTATACAACCTTGGTAACCACTCTCTGATTCCAGAATATTTTCATCATCCCGAAGAGAAACCTTGGACCCACTAGCAGTCTCTGCCTGCTCCACCCTCCTCAGCCTCTGGCAACGGCTAATACACTCTCTGCCTCTACAGATTCGCTAATTCTGGGCATTTTCTAGAAATAGATTCATATAATATATAACTTTTTGTGTCTGACTTCTTTCACTTAGCAAAATGTTTTCACGTTTCATGTCTGTTGCAGCATGAATCAGTCATTCATTTTTGGAGAAGTTGGACAGTATTACATTGTGTGGATATTTAGCATCTTGTTTATCTATAACCAGTTGATGGACTCTGTGTACTCATTAAAGAGATGTTTTCAAATATTTTCTATTTTCATTCCCTGTTCAGCCTCCATCTACTGTGAAAACTTCAGACTTCCTGCTCCTGAGCTTTTTGGGGGGTTCTGTAGAGCAAATCGGAGGTTCCTCCAGCCATGCAGATCCTTGAGTTTGCCTTGCTTCCTCTCTGCTGGTCATTTACGTACCTCTATGTACTTGAGCTTTTCTGTGTAGGGGTTAAGCTTACAGATGTTTCTTGGTTTATTCGAAATACAGTTAGTGTATGTGTGTGTTTTCTAAGATCTTTGGTCTGCCATCTTAAACCTGGGAATCCACCCATGGCTGTGTATCTTCACTGAAAGTACCAAATATATTGGGACATCCCTAGTGGTTCAGTGGTAAAGAATTCACCTTCCAATGCAGGGGATGCAGGTTCAATCCCTGGTCATGGAACCAAAATCTGCTGTGAGGACCTGTACACTGCAAATAAAAAATTTAAATAATAAATGTAGATTAGATAAATGTAAATTAAATAAATTTAAACAAATAAAAATTTTTAATTAAAAATTAAAGAATAAAAATTTTTTAAATCTTGAAATATTATAAAAAAGAAGGTATAAAAAGTCAAATAAAAGTTTTTAAAAAGAAAATAAAAAAAGAGAAGGTACAGAATGTGGATCAGATTGTGAGTGCTAGTCATTCAATTAATCGATTCATTCAACAAACACTGATGAGAACCTGCTGTGCTGGGGCTCTGTGCCAAGTCCTGGGGAATTGAAGTAATGAGACGCACCCTAATTCTCAAGGAATTCACGCAGGGAGAGACCTAGATCATCCCGAAGAGAAACCTTGGACCCACTAGCAGTCTCTGCCTGCTCCACCCTCCTCAGCCTCTGGCAACGGCTAATACACTCTCTGCCTCTACAGATTCGCTAATTCTGGGCATTTTCTAGAAATAGATTCATATAATATATAACTTTTTGTGTCTGACTTCTTTCACTTAGCAAAATGTTTTCACGTTTCATGTCTGTTGCAGCATGAATCAGTCATTCATTTTTGGAGAAGTTGGACAGTATTACATTGTGTGGATATTTAGCATCTTGTTTATCTATAACCAGTTGATGGACTCTGTGTACTCATTAAAGAGATGTTTTCAAATATTTTCTATTTTCATTCCCTGTTCAGCCTCCATCTACTGTGAAAACTTCAGACTTCCTGCTCCTGAGCTTTTTGGGGGGTTCTGTAGAGCAAATCGGAGGTTCCTCCAGCCATGCAGATCCTTGAGTTTGCCTTGCTTCCTCTCTGCTGGTCATTTACGTACCTCTATGTACTTGAGCTTTTCTGTGTAGGGGTTAAGCTTACAGATGTTTCTTGGTTTATTCGAAATACAGTTAGTGTATGTGTGTGTTTTCTAAGATCTTTGGTCTGCCATCTTAAACCTGGGAATCCACCCATGGCTGTGTATCTTCACTGAAAGTACCAAATATATTGGGACATCCCTAGTGGTTCAGTGGTAAAGAATTCACCTTCCAATGCAGGGGATGCAGGTTCAATCCCTGGTCATGGAACCAAAATCTGCTGTGAGGACCTGTACACTGCAAATAAAAAATTTAAATAATAAATGTAGATTAGATAAATGTAAATTAAATAAATTTAAACAAATAAAAATTTTTAATTAAAAATTAAAGAATAAAAATTTTTTAAATCTTGAAATATTATAAAAAAGAAGGTATAAAAAGTCAAATAAAAGTTTTTAAAAAGAAAATAAAAAAAGAGAAGGTACAGAATGTGGATCAGATTGTGAGTGCTAGTCATTCAATTAATCGATTCATTCAACAAACACTGATGAGAACCTGCTGTGCTGGGGCTCTGTGCCAAGTCCTGGGGAATTGAAGTAATGAGACGCACCCTAATTCTCAAGGAATTCACGCATAGGGAGAGACCTAGATCAGTGCCCAGACAATTGCAGTGCAGTGGGACGTCTGAGATGAAAGGGCAGAGGGTGAGGGCCCAGAGGGAGCAGCACTTAGCCCAGACTTGGAAAAAAGGTTTAACTTTCCAGGATACTTTCATACATTCAGAAGAATCCCGATGAGACAGCCAGCCTGTGTTGTGTCCTTCCTGATGCCCAGTAACATCTTCCTTTGGTGGAGACAGCTCCCTGAGTGGTCCCAGCTCCCTGCAGCCTCTGGGAGACACAGATACGTAAAAGCCCAATTCTGCTTCTGTGAGAAGGTGGCCTGGAGCCTGGCTCTCCGTGTAGACACGGTGCCATCGATGAGCGCCGGTGCAGGAGGGCTCCAGGCAGGCCTGGCCCCCGTGGCGTGTGGCCTACGGACAGCAATGTGTTCTGACCCCAGTTGTGTAGGCCTGCTTCTTCCCTGGGTGTGCTAGAAAAGGGAGGCTACTGCACAAAAGCCCCTTGAACAGAAAGAAGG
The DNA here is from genome assembly GCA_022376925.1 of Tragulus kanchil. Taxonomy (NCBI): domain Eukaryota; kingdom Metazoa; phylum Chordata; class Mammalia; order Artiodactyla; family Tragulidae; genus Tragulus; species Tragulus kanchil. Next base: position 107,349,865 of record JAIOJX010000004.1, read on the forward strand.
ACAAAGGCCTCGCTCACTCCAGGGAAGCTGTAGCTGTCAGCGAGAACGCGCTGGGGGCTGAAGCTGAGAAAGTGGCATGATGAACAGGGATTCATCACATCATAGAGGGCTCCAGACACAACTGTCCTTTTTACTTTCAACATTATGCCGCCCGTGTCTTTTCTCCTTCCAGTCTGTCAGTTTAAGACCAAAGGGGATCACTTGTGCATTAATGTTCCCTAGGGTCAGGGAAGTGGCAGGGTCCAGCTGGACGCCTGCATCCTGTTCTGGGCTTCCAGGGGCACGAGTGCTGAGTGGTGAGGGGCCCTGGAGCAGGCACGATGGGGAGGGCTCCGGGTCCCAGAGGTGGTGCGCTCCTCCTCGGCTCAGAAGCACCGCCGGGAGGGAGGGACTGACTTCCTGCTGCCTCTCTTCCAGGGCAGAAATAGACCTGGGGGAGGATGCATGTCATGTGAGCCAGATTTAGCCAAATATATTAGGAAGACATTTCTAATCATGAATGTCTTCATGAAAGAACAAACCCCTCGTGGAACAAGGATGGTTCCTTTACAGTTTAAGTGACTGGAAGTTGTCAGGATGTCAGGCTAGGTCACTTTGAACCTTTCAAGTCTTGACACGGTGATCTCAATAGCAGTTAAACAACAACTACTATTTCTTCAATGAGACCATCTATCGATTGGCACATACAAATGTATTCTCACAACACTCTGAGGTGTTATTATTGGTCCATTTTACAGATGAAGTGCCTGAGGGGCAGAGAGGTTGCTGTGAAGTGTTTGTCCTTTTTCCCACGGAAGCGGTCTGGCCCGGCAGAAAGCATTACATTGTGGGCTTGGGCGCCAGCGAGCTTGACTCTGGAGTGTGTCGCAGTTCTTTCTCATCACAGGCGTCTCATCTGTGAAATGCACATGCTAACATTGCCTCCTTTGTGAGCAGCTGGACATACAGAGAGGTTAAACTCGACCCAAATTATGTCTCATGAAAAATCATCTCTTTTAGCCCATTTGCAGATTGGTCAACATTGATTTCATGAGCTGTGTTTACCTGAGTTTCGGGAATATGTGGTTTGAATGGCACTTTTTTTCTTTAATGTGGACCAGTTTTTGAAAATTAATTGATTTTGATTGGAGGAAGCTGTAGCTGTCAGCGAGAACGCGCTGGGGGCTGAAGCTGAGAAAGTGGCATGATGAACAGGGATTCATCACATCATAGAGGGCTCCAGACACAACTGTCCTTTTTACTTTCAACATTATGCCGCCCGTGTCTTTTCTCCTTCCAGTCTGTCAGTTTAAGACCAAAGGGGATCACTTGTGCATTAATGTTCCCTAGGGTCAGGGAAGTGGCAGGGTCCAGCTGGACGCCTGCATCCTGTTCTGGGCTTCCAGGGGCACGAGTGCTGAGTGGTGAGGGGCCCTGGAGCAGGCACGATGGGGAGGGCTCCGGGTCCCAGAGGTGGTGCGCTCCTCCTCGGCTCAGAAGCACCGCCGGGAGGGAGGGACTGACTTCCTGCTGCCTCTCTTCCAGGGCAGAAATAGACCTGGGGGAGGATGCATGTCATGTGAGCCAGATTTAGCCAAATATATTAGGAAGACATTTCTAATCATGAATGTCTTCATGAAAGAACAAACCCCTCGTGGAACAAGGATGGTTCCTTTACAGTTTAAGTGACTGGAAGTTGTCAGGATGTCAGGCTAGGTCACTTTGAACCTTTCAAGTCTTGACACGGTGATCTCAATAGCAGTTAAACAACAACTACTATTTCTTCAATGAGACCATCTATCGATTGGCACATACAAATGTATTCTCACAACACTCTGAGGTGTTATTATTGGTCCATTTTACAGATGAAGTGCCTGAGGGGCAGAGAGGTTGCTGTGAAGTGTTTGTCCTTTTTCCCACGGAAGCGGTCTGGCCCGGCAGAAAGCATTACATTGTGGGCTTGGGCGCCAGCGAGCTTGACTCTGGAGTGTGTCGCAGTTCTTTCTCATCACAGGCGTCTCATCTGTGAAATGCACATGCTAACATTGCCTCCTTTGTGAGCAGCTGGACATACAGAGAGGTTAAACTCGACCCAAATTATGTCTCATGAAAAATCATCTCTTTTAGCCCATTTGCAGATTGGTCAACATTGATTTCATGAGCTGTGTTTACCTGAGTTTCGGGAATATGTGGTTTGAATGGCACTTTTTTTCTTTAATGTGGACCAGTTTTTGAAAATTAATTGATTTTGATTGGAGGATAATTACATTACAGTGTTGTGACGGTTTGCCAAACATCAATACAAATCAACCACAGATATACATGTGTCTCTCCCCATCCTAAGCCCCCCTCTTCCCACATTCCTCCCCACCCTAACCCTCTGGGTTGTCCCAGAGCACTGGCCATCTATTTTACACATGGTAATGTACATGTTTCAATGCGGTTCTCTCAAATCACCCCACCTTCGCCTTCTCCCACTGAGTCCAAAAGTCTGTTCTTTACATCTGTGTCTCCTTGCTGCCTGGCATGTAGGATTGTCGGTAATGTCTTTCTAAATTCCATATATATGCACCAATATACAGTATCTGTTCTTTTCTTTCTGACTTACTTCACTCTTATAATAGGCTCCAGGTTCATCCACTTCATTAGAACTGACTCAGATGTGCTCCTTCATTAGAACTGACTCAGATGTGCTCCTTTTGATAGCTGAATAATATTTCATTTTGATGTGGACCATTTTTAAAGTCTTTATTGAGCTTGTTACAGTATTGCTTCTGTTTTATGTTTTGGCTATTTGGCGGAAAGGCATGTGAGATCTTAGCTTCTCAACAAGGGTTTGAACCCACAACCCCTGCCTTGGAAGGCAAAGTCTTAACCACTGGACCACCAGGGAATGGATGGAGCTCTGCGACCTTGGAGACTTCCTACATGGCAGCACCGAGGCTTTTGAGCCTGTGGGCTGTGTACTCTCACCTGTTGATGTTAAGAGGCAGGAAAACCAGAGCGAGGAATCAGGAGACACTGAGGTGGAAACTAGGACTCACCAGGGTCTTCTCAAGATGCTCCCTGCCCTCCTGCCAGCCAAACGCGCTTCTTTAACTCTGCCCAGCGGCAAAAGTATCCAGAGACTTCTGGCCCACAGATGTCATTCATGCCATCATTAGGATGAAGATAAGTGTCTCTGGTGATACTTTTTGCTGCTTACTTAGTGCTTAAAGCCAAGCCCAGGTCCTACCTACTGTGGGCCCCTCCCGGGTTTCCTCCGTCTGGCTCTCCGGGTATTTGCTGGTCAACATTGCGAGCTGATAGGGGTTTTTCCCCTTTTGAAAATTAATTGATTTTGATTGGAGGATAATTACATTACAGTGTTGTGACGGTTTGCCAAACATCAATACAAATCAACCACAGATATACATGTGTCTCTCCCCATCCTAAGCCACTCTTCCCACATTCCTCCCCACCCTAACCCTCTGGGTTGTCCCAGAGCACTGGCCATCTATTTTACACATGGTAATGTACATGTTTCAATGCGGTTCTCTCAAATCACCCCACCTTCGCCTTCTCCCACTGAGTCCAAAAGTCTGTTCTTTACATCTGTGTCTCCTTGCTGCCTGGCATGTAGGATTGTCGGTAATGTCTTTCTAAATTCCATATATATGCACCAATATACAGTATCTGTTCTTTTCTTTCTGACTTACTTCACTCTTATAATAGGCTCCAGGTTCATCCACTTCATTAGAACTGACTCAGATGTGCTCCTTCATTAGAACTGACTCAGATGTGCTCCTTTTGATAGCTGAATAATATTTCATTTTGATGTGGACCATTTTTAAAGTCTTTATTGAGCTTGTTACAGTATTGCTTCTGTTTTATGTTTTGGCTATTTGGCGGAAAGGCATGTGAGATCTTAGCTTCTCAACAAGGGTTTGAACCCACAACCCCTGCCTTGGAAGGCAAAGTCTTAACCACTGGACCACCAGGGAATGGATGGAGCTCTGCGACCTTGGAGACTTCCTACATGGCAGCACCGAGGCTTTTGAGCCTGTGGGCTGTGTACTCTCACCTGTTGATGTTAAGAGGCAGGAAAACCAGAGCGAGGAATCAGGAGACACTGAGGTGGAAACTAGGACTCACCAGGGTCTTCTCAAGATGCTCCCTGCCCTCCTGCCAGCCAAACGCGCTTCTTTAACTCTGCCCAGCGGCAAAAGTATCCAGAGACTTCTGGCCCACAGATGTCATTCATGCCATCATTAGGATGAAGATAAGTGTCTCTGGTGATACTTTTTGCTGCTTACTTAGTGCTTAAAGCCAAGCCCAGGTCCTACCTACTGTGGGCCCCCCTCCCCGGGTTTCCTCCGTCTGGCTCTCCGGGTAGCTCTGATCTGTGTGGGTGAAGCACGGGTTTCAGAAAGGGAGACCCGCCTGGGTTCCATTCTGGCTCAGCCACCAACAAGCCATGCGACTTTGGGCACAGGACCTCTCACAGCCTCCGTGTTTCCAGCTATAAAAGGTGGAAACTAAATTCTGCTCTCTCAAGAGACTGTCGAGTGTCTTACGTGGGGTCATATACATGAGGTGCCCATGGCATGGGGATGCTTCATCAATGGCAAGTCACTATTGAGACAAGACAGTTGTGTCCAAAGTAGGGATTATTATTATGGAATAGTATCTCTTCCCCTTCTCTTCCCCTTGCTTTGAAATCCTGCTTTTCCGTAGTAAAGAGAGAGAACCTAATAAACGTACACCTTCTTATTTTCTACTGCATCTCAATGAATCCTGGAACAATGCTTATCTCCTCTCTCCAGGGGAACGGTTTCTTAGCGACTCTCTGGAGAATATTTGTATCCTAACACACAGGGGAGTGTGTGGTGTGGATGATCAGTGACTTCCATGGGCAGAAGCTTCAGGACTGTGCTATTACAGTATGTGTTTTCTACTGCCCTCTGCCTAGACAAGCAGAGTGGCGCAGCGGAAGCGTGCTGGGCCCATAACCCAGAGGTCGATGGATCGAAACCATCCTCTGCTAACGAGGTCTTTGTTTTCCTGGACAAGGAAATGGCAGCCCTACTTCATCAGGCTGGGAAATCCTAGGGAAATCCCATGGACAGAGGAGCCTGGTAGGCTACAGTCCATGGAGTTTCAAAGAGTTGGATAAGATGGAAATGACTTAGGACAGATGCTCCACCATCACCTGTCAGTAGTCCTGAATATTTTTAAAAAGGAATAAACAACACAACTGCCAAACAGACTTTATGAAACCCTTAGTCCTCTTACGTCTGCAATTTATTTATTTATTTATTCTTGTTTCCTTTTTCCCCCTTATAAACATATCTACTTTTTAGATGGCTGCAGTAAAAATATACAAAAAATTTGCATTCTTCTTTTCACTTAGGGATTGCCCCAAGTTGGTGCCCTCTACTAACCCTTTGTGGGCCCCTCCCGGGTTTCCTCCGTCTGGCTCTCCGGGTAGCTCTGATCTGTGTGGGTGAAGCACGGGTTTCAGAAAGGGAGACCCGCCTGGGTTCCATTCTGGCTCAGCCACCAACAAGCCATGCGACTTTGGGCACAGGACCTCTCACAGCCTCCGTGTTTCCAGCTATAAAAGGTGGAAACTAAATTCTGCTCTCTCAAGAGACTGTCGAGTGTCTTACGTGGGGTCATATACATGAGGTGCCCATGGCATGGGGATGCTTCATCAATGGCAAGTCACTATTGAGACAAGACAGTTGTGTCCAAAGTAGGGATTATTATTATGGAATAGTATCTCTTCCCCTTCTCTTCCCCTTGCTTTGAAATCCTGCTTTTCCGTAGTAAAGAGAGAGAACCTAATAAACGTACACCTTCTTATTTTCTACTGCATCTCAATGAATCCTGGAACAATGCTTATCTCCTCTCTCCAGGGGAACGGTTTCTTAGCGACTCTCTGGAGAATATTTGTATCCTAACACACAGGGAGTGTGTGGTGTGGATGATCAGTGACTTCCATGGGCAGAAGCTTCAGGACTGTGCTATTACAGTATGTGTTTTCTACTGCCCTCTGCCTAGACAAGCAGAGTGGCGCAGCGGAAGCGTGCTGGGCCCATAACCCAGAGGTCGATGGATCGAAACCATCCTCTGCTAACGAGGTCTTTGTTTTCCTGGACAAGGAAATGGCAGCCCTACTTCATCAGGCTGGGAAATCCTAGGGAAATCCCATGGACAGAGGAGCCTGGTAGGCTACAGTCCATGGAGTTTCAAAGAGTTGGATAAGATGGAAATGACTTAGGACAGATGCTCCACCATCACCTGTCAGTAGTCCTGAATATTTTTAAAAAGGAATAAACAACACAACTGCCAAACAGACTTTATGAAACCCTTAGTCCTCTTACGTCTGCAATTTATTTATTTATTTATTCTTGTTTCCTTTTTCCCCCTTATAAACATATCTACTTTTTAGATGGCTGCAGTAAAAATATACAAAAAATTTGCATTCTTCTTTTCACTTAGGGGATTGCCCCAAGTTGGTGCATTATCTTCCTCATCGGGAAGAATGCTATTCAAGTGACATATTGTAATTTACTTAGCTATCAGTCATTTGCATTGCTTGCGATTTTTTCTTACTCACAGATAAGCCTGCAAGGGCATACAGGGGTCCTTCCCTCTTCCTCTTATTTCTGCTTCGTATCTGCTGAAACCCCTTTGTGTTTTCAGCCACTGCCATGTGTAGGCGTGGGAAGCAGCACGTTATGTGTCTCTAGAATTGCTCTGCGTTATGAGCAGGCAGGTTCTATTATAGACTGGCGGCTGGAGAATTGAGGAGGGTGTGCGCTCCTGGGCAGGCTGACATTCAAAGCTCAATATTGCCTTCCAGTGAGAACTTGCAGGAACTGCAGGGTTAGAAGCTGGGGCCTGAGCCTTGGATGGGGGGCCAGGGCAGGGGTGAGGATGGACAGAGGCCAGGGTTCGGGGTTTGGTTTCAGATGTAGGGCTGAGAGAAGAACCACGTCTTCTTACTCTTAAGAAGACACACATCTGATTCAGAGTTGGACCAGAGGACAGTCACCAGGCTGGAGACTTTCTGGGTTCAGTTTTCATTCCATTCAGGTGCATGGTTGATTTTCCTTCTAGGAGGAGGAAAGGTTGTACTGAGGGTAGTTAGTGTGCTCACCATTCATTAGTTATCTTCTGTATGCTGGCCGCTTCTTAAGTGCCTTGTGTGCATCAATACTCCATTTTTCTTCTGTTAAATTTTATTGAAGTATAATTGATTTAAAATGCTGTGCTAATGTCTGCAGTATAGCTAAGTGATTTGGATATATACGTATAACACATATATACATATACATTCTCTTGGGGCTTCCCAGGTGGTCCAGTGGTAAAGAATCCACCTGCCAATGCAGGAGCTTCAGGAGACATGGGAAGATTCCCTGGAGGAAGGCATGGTAACCCACTCCAGCATTCTTGCCTGAAAAATCTCATGGACGGAGGAGGCCAGGGGCGACAGTCCATGGAGCTGCAAAGAGGTGGACACGACTGCAGCAACTGAGCATTCACACGTAGATTCTCTTTCATGATCTTTTCCATCATGGTTTATCCCAGGCTGCTGAATATAGTTCCCTGTGGTATACGGTAGGACCTTGTTGCTCATCCATCCCATATATTCTAGTTTGTAATGGCTAACCCCAAATTCCCAATCCTTCCCTTCCTCACCCTCTCCCCCTTGGCAACTACAAGCCTTTTCTTTGTGTCGGTGAGTCCGATCAATACTCACTTTCATAACAATGCTCTTACAACTACTATTTCTCTCATGTATTTCTCTCATTTGATAAATGAGAGAACGGAGGCTCAGAGAGGTCAACTCTGTGGCCCAAAGTTACCCAGCCCTTAGACCCAGGAGCCAGATTCAAAGTCAAGTCTGTTGGGTTCTAAAGCCCAGCCCACCTTGCCACACCAGGCCCATCTGCCATTGCCACTGCTAGGACACGCTGGCCTGAGGCCAGGTTGGACTGGCTCCTCCCGCCCCAGGCATGCCTGCTGCTTTCATAACTCTGTAGGCCCTGCTCTTCACCTCAGAAAATCAGATGGGGCCCGCCTTCCTGTGGTTCAGGGTACCTGGGCCTGAGGCTCCAGGGCTGGGCTGCTACCTTGCCCTGGCGAGGGGGCACCCTGCAGCTGGGCCCTTCCAGCTGGGCCTCCTGGCTGGGTGGGGGGATGGTCTGGGGGAGTTGGGGTGGTGATTAAAGAGGCAGGGCCAGCAGTAAGCCCTAAACTGCTCTCCTCCTCCTTATAAACAGTATTGATTAGGTTGAAAAACCAAGGAAGCGTAGAAAATAAAAAGAAAACAGACATCTCCACAAATTCCAATATCCAGATAGTCCCATAATTAAAAAAAAATCATCAATACATTCTGATGGCAAAAGGTCATTTGAACAGCGCAGAAAGTCTGAAAAGAGAAAGTTCAAGTTCTTTCTTCCAAATGCAGCCTTCATACACGGGCGTGGAATTTCTTCAAGAATTTTCTTTGCATAGGCTAGCACACATAATACATACACTTATGTACATGTGTTTACAACCTCACACAAACAAAGTTGCCCTAAACTCATGTTCAGATGTGTGCTTTTCTTATTCGGTGTACACTGAGTTCTCTCCCCATGTCAGCAGGAGCCACATGCTTCATAAGGGCTGTCCAGGGCTGAGCTGTATGTGCCAAGTGCAAGGTACCCTCTAAAGGACTTCCTTGTAGCTCAGATGATAAAGAATCTGCCTGCAGTGCAGGAGACCTGGGTTTGATCTTTGGTTGAGGAAGATCCCCTGGAGAAGGGAATGGCAATCCACTCCAGTATTTTTGCCTGGAGAGTCCCATGGACAGAGGAGCCTGGCGGGCCCCAGTCCATGGGGTAGAGAAGAGTCCAACGTGACTAAGTGACTAACACACACACACACACATACACACACACACACTAAAGGCCAGCTCTGAGATTTTGGTTGTCTCTGTGTTTTCTTAAGCACTCCCAGCCATGGTCCCCACACCCCAACATCCAGCACAGGCGTGAACTGAGCGGGCCGGGCCAGGCCAGGGTACTCCATTGCAACTTGCTTACTCAGCCAGCAGCAGCCTCCTCATCCAGTCCTGCGCCCCTAGGGTGGGCAGATACAGGGAGATGCTGCCCCCTTGTGGCCTGGTGAGGAGAAGCCTCTTGTGTCAGCCAGTGTGGAAGTGAAAGTCCGTTCAGTTTGTGATGTCCATGGACTGGGGCCCACCAGGCTCCTCGGTCCATGGAATGCTCCAGGCAAGCATACTGCAGTGGATGGCCATTTTCTTCTTCAGGGGATCTTCCCAACCCAGGTCTCCGACCCTGCAGGCTGATTCTTTATTGTCTGAGCCACCAGGAAGAACGCTGGAGTGTGTAGCCTGTCCCTTCTCCAGGGGATTTCCTCATCCAGGGATTGAACCCAGGCTGCCTGCAATCCAGGCAGATCCTTCACCATCTGAGCCACCAGGGAAGGCTGAGAATCCCACCCACATCCTCCACCCTCAGCCTATCAGTGTTCTCCTGAGGGAGGGAGGAGAATCTTTGGTCTTCTAATGCTCACCCTTGCCTGTGGCTGAATCCAACACCCAGCCCTGTAGCTATGGAAACCGGTTGGAACAAGGATGCTTGGCTGCTATTGTGTGTTTGGGGGGATGTTTGACAGTAGTTAGTTGCCCTCCCTGTGCCCACTCTGGGTGTTACAAAGTAGGAACTCCCTTATGTTCAAACGGAAAGATCTCCCTGGAGGCAGGTAAACCTGGATCCACCATTAATTTGTTGTCTGTTTTTCCACCCACTCATCCACACATTCATCCACTCACCTACACACCCATCTGTTCATTCATCCATTCTTCCAAACATTCAAAATTAGTCGTGGAGTGCTGACTTACGCACCTTAAGTGCTAAGCTCTGTGACCGAGCGTGAGTCACTTCACCTCTCTGAACTTAAGTTTCCACATCTGTAAATGGAACACAAGACCATTTGAATTCTGTGGAATTTTGAGGAAGAGTAAAGCAAATAATGCAGGTGAAGCGGTTGCTGCATGGTATATACTCAGGAAATGATATTTAGTGGATTCAGGAATTAGAAAGTAGGCTTCCCTGGTGGTCCAGTGGGTAAGGACACCACCTTGCAGTGCAAAGGGTGCAGGTTTGATCCCTGGCCTGGGAAGATCTCACGTGCTGCAGAGTGTCTGGACCGATGTGTCCAACTACTGAGCCAGAGCTCTGGAGCACATGTGCCCAGAACCGGTGCTCTGCAGCGAGAGAGGCCACTGCGATGGGAGGCCCACACAGGCCAAAGAACAAAGATGAAAATAAATGAAAGACCAATAGAAGTGGCCTAAACAAACAAAAAAGAGAATTAGAAAGTACCTAACTTGGAAGCTTACATTTGAGTTAGGAAGACCTAATGTGGGGACATAAAACAGCCAGAGAGTTGTAGCAGGCACAAAATATTGTAAGACCATCGTGTGTGTGTGCGTGTGCACGAGTGCCTCTGGTGTGTCCAGACTAGGTCTGTGGGCTGAAGCAGTGCAGTGTGATTTTTGGGTTGGGGACATAAAAAACAGGGCCAGGGGATGGGGCGTGTCAGAACCAAGGGAAAAAAACCAAAACGTGTTCTCCTGAGGGAGGGAGGAGAATCTTTGGTCTTCTAATGCTCACCCTTGCCTGTGGCTGAATCCAACACCCAGCCCTGTAGCTATGGAAACCGGTTGGAACAAGGATGCTTGGCTGCTATTGTGTGTTTGGGGGGATGTTTGACAGTAGTTAGTTGCCCTCCCTGTGCCCACTCTGGGTGTTACAAAGTAGGAACTCCCTTATGTTCAAACGGAAAGATCTCCCTGGAGGCAGGTAAACCTGGATCCACCATTAATTTGTTGTCTGTTTTTCCACCCACTCATCCACACATTCATCCACTCACCTACACACCCATCTGTTCATTCATCCATTCTTCCAAACATTCAAAATTAGTCGTGGAGTGCTGACTTACGCACCTTAAGTGCTAAGCTCTGTGACCGAGCGTGAGTCACTTCACCTCTCTGAACTTAAGTTTCCACATCTGTAAATGGAACACAAGACCATTTGAATTCTGTGGAATTTTGAGGAAGAGTAAAGCAAATAATGCAGGTGAAGCGGTTGCTGCATGGTATATACTCAGGAAATGATATTTAGTGGATTCAGGAATTAGAAAGTAGGCTTCCCTGGTGGTCCAGTGGGTAAGGACACCACCTTGCAGTGCAAAGGGTGCAGGTTTGATCCCTGGCCTGGGAAGATCTCACGTGCTGCAGAGTGTCTGGACCGATGTGTCCAACTACTGAGCCAGAGCTCTGGAGCACATGTGCCCAGAACCGGTGCTCTGCAGCGAGAGAGGCCACTGCGATGGGAGGCCCACACAGGCCAAAGAACAAAGATGAAAATAAATGAAAGACCAATAGAAGTGGCCTAAACAAACAAAAAAGAGAATTAGAAAGTACCTAACTTGGAAGCTTACATTTGAGTTAGGAAGACCTAATGTGGGGACATAAAACAGCCAGAGAGTTGTAGCAGGCACAAAATATTGTAAGACCATCGTGTGTGTGTGCGTGTGCACGAGTGCCTCTGGTGTGTCCAGACTAGGTCTGTGGGCTGAAGCAGTGCAGTGTGAGGGGTGGGCTGGGGTGGGCTTCTTGGAGAGACGGCTCTTCAGCCAGTTTTGAAACATGGACATTGCTAGAGAGAAGACAGGGCCAGGGGGATGGGAGCGTGTCAGAACCAAGGGACAACACAAACAAAATTATTTTTCTCTCACCAAAGAGCCACGCTCTGGTTTTACTTGCCTCTCCAGCTCATCAGCCAGTGCACCTGCCAAGAAAAACAATAGTGGGCTTTGTCCAGACAATCTATTAATATACCCTGGGGCGGTGAAACGGTCAGACTATTCTCAGATCAAAATCCGTCCCAGCGCTTTCTACTGCCCCCATCAGTCAATTGATCAATAAATGCACTCAATGGCATCACTCCAGTAATCCCTTGTGAACTCACAGAATTTGTTAGATTGATTGTGGAGGTAATCTCCCGGATTATGATTTAACCAATGAGTTCTGGACACGGAAATGCCAGGCATCAAGCTGGACTCTTTATTTGCCTGTAAAGTCAAACTACTACACCCATTTTTCAGAGGAAGAGGGGGAGGGTCAGAAAGGATAAATGGCTTTCCCAAGACCACACAGGTAGCAGAGGTGGAGTCAAGATTCCCAGTAGGCCTCCCGGTTCATAGGTTTCTCCTTATACCTCTTCTATCCTTGGCCATGTTCTCTCCCGTAGATTAACTCCAGTGACCAATTGCTTTTCCATTATTGGGTCTTCCATGTTGTTGGCCTGAGTCTCCCTCCTCATTAGGAAAGGCACAGTGACCCCTCCCCATTCAGAAACTGGAGTAATTGGAGGGACTCAAGAAAACCCCTAGGTGGCTTCCCTCTCTTTAAAAGTTAACCCTAAGTGCAAACTCTGAATTTTAGTCCCAGAGTCTTTAAAGTAACTTCACATTACCTACTGTGATAAATGTTATCTGAGTGGGTCACCAAAAATAAGGATAACTTGAGTAAATCAAAGGAAATGAAAGGACTCGAGTTCTACTAGACATTCTGACTCAGCATTTCCACAGCCAAGAATTAGCCAACTGTGAACACCTAACCCCACCCTCAGGGACTAAGGTTATAGGTACTGGGGTGCTCACGGTAGCTCTGCTTGTGTCTGCAAAGAAATTGGAAGCCGCGTCCACCTGCAGGAGCTAGTTTAAAAAATCATGAAATTCTGTGGCACCGCTCATAAGAACATGGTAACATATGCTACCATAAAGAAAGACATCCAAAATAGAGTAAATACAAAAGATAGCTAGCTGCAATGTACATCTATCTGGTTCCCACTGCATAAAAGGCATACTGTACATAGTTTCTATTTTTATGTGTAAAAATAATTACTTAGTTAAATATGTACCAAGTTATTTATGGGGATGGGGATAGTGGTGTGTTTTCTACATTAAAAAAATGTATTCAGGTAGAGTTGCTTTCAAAATCCTGTAAAGCAATGATCCTTCGAGTGAAAAATAAATGCGCCCAGAGCCGGTGCTCTGCAGTGAGAGGCCACTGCAATGGGAGGTCCACACAGGCCAAATAAAACAATGGATGAAGATAAATATAAATAAAAGAGGCATGATGGGAAAAAGAAAAAAAATGCATTTAAAATTAAAAAATGAATAAATAAAAGAGGTTCCTACTGTGATCCCCCCCTCGATGGCTCCTACTTCGAGGTGATAATCTCCTCAGGGAGACGCGCTATAAATAAGAAAAAATTCAAATAGTCTATACTATCAGTAACGTCAAGAATAGTTTAAAATAGTTGAAGACTGTAAACCTGTTAGGAAACCTCATGCACCTGTCCTGTCATTTTTAAAGTGAAAAATAAGTAATCTGAAAAATATTAAACTCTCTTGTGAGGGAAAAAAAAAAGTCTAATTGCTTCACAATGTTGTGTTAGTTTCTGCTGTATCGCGAAGTGAATCAGCTGTGTGTATACATAAATCCCCTCTGTTCTGGGTTTCCTTCCTGTTTGGCTCAGCACAGAGCACTGAGTAGAATTTCTTTGCTATACAGCAGGTTCTCATTCATTATCTAGGCTTCCCTGGTGGCTCAGTGGTAAAGAACCTGTCTGCCAATGCAGGAGACACAGGTTCGATCCCTGGGCCAGGAAGATCCCCTGGAGAAGGAAATGGCAACCCCCTCTGTTATTCTTGCCTGGGAAATCCCATGGACAGAGGAGCCTGGTGGGCTACAGCCCATAGGATCGCAGAGAGCCAGGCACGACTGAGCAACTAAGCAACAAATAGATTGTCCATCCAATCAATATGCGTCCATCCCAGTTTCCCAGTTCCCCCCACCCCCTTTCCCCACTTGGTGCCCACACCATGGTCCACTCTATCTATGTCTCTTTCTCTGCTTTGCAAATAGGTTCATCAGTACCATCTTAATTTTGAAATTCTGTGTCATGTGAGAGGCTGGCCTGCCATCTCTCCTTGTGCAGGCAGGTGGGCAGTCTCCATCCTGGAAGGTGTGGAGACAAGGCCAGGAGGAACTGAGGCATGCGGGCCCCACAGTGTGTGTGTCCTGACATCACAGGCTGTGCGAGTGGAAAGGCAGGGTGTTGGGGCAGTCGCTGTGAGATGACCAGTGGGCTGCGCGGGATGGTGAGGGGGTCCTTCCCCTCGACCTGTTCTGGCCGACTATGGGCTGAGACAACCTGGGTGAGGAAGCTCCCACATCCAGGAGGTGCCTTATCTGTCTGTCAGGCTTGTTGTCTGCTTTCTTTTCATCCAGGGTCCCCAATAACCCTGTGACACACTGGCTTCTATGTGACAAATGAGAAAATTAGGGCCCAGAGTCGGGTAGGGACTTGTCCAACGTCACGCAGCCATTGGGAGAGCCCAGCTTTGGACTGTGGGCTTTCACCTCAGTCTCGCTCAGTTTCTCTCGGTGGAAAGACGCCTGGCAATGTGAAGGGGCTGCCCTCGACTGAGACTGAACCCCAGTGAGGCCAGAGGCGGCCCTAGGAGCACCGCTCTGCATCAGAATTGCAAAGTGATGCCTCAAAGAGGTGCTTTGTTTCTGCAGGGGCGTTTTTTTTTAAACTTTGAATTAGTTGCCAACATTTGAAAATAAAATTTCATGTTCCAGTTAGGCTTCCAGCTTCTCTTGAAAAAAATCAGCCACTGCTTCTGTTAGTCTGGGCGTGATGTTTCCACAGCACTGCAGTCCCCACCACTGCTTCCTGTCTGTACCCCTAGGTATGCTTCACTCATTCATTAAAGCATAAGACTTAGAAATAATAGTATAGGGCTTCCTGGTGGTCCAGTGGGTAAGGAGTCCACCTTGCAGTGCAAGGGGCGCCGGTTCGATCCCTGGCACAGGAAGATCCCACGTGCCACAGAACGGCTGGACTGTTGTGTCCAATTAGGAGCCAGCGCTCTGGAGTCCATGCACCCAGAGCCAGTGCTCTGCAGTGAGAGAAGCCCCTGCAATGGGAGGCCCCCACAGGCCAAAGAATAAAGATGGATGAAAATAAATAAATAAAAAATCAACAGAAGAGGCCAAAATTAAAAAAAGAAAGAAATAACAGTTAAGAGCACAGACTTGAGCCAGAGTGGGCTTGAATTTTACCTCCTGGCTGTGAGATTTGGGCAAGTTATGGAAACTGCTTTTGCCTAAATTTGAACCTGAGATATGGGAATTATAATAGTACCTCTCTCATAGGGCAGTTTGGGGACACTTACGTGAGTTGACAACCTGCCCCCAACATGGGCTGCGCGGGATGGTGAGGGGGTCCTTCCCCTCGACCTGTTCTGGCCGACTATGGGCTGAGACAACCTGGGTGAGGAAGCTCCCACATCCAGGAGGTGCCTTATCTGTCTGTCAGGCTTGTTGTCTGCTTTCTTTTCATCCAGGGTCCCCAATAACCCTGTGACACACTGGCTTCTATGTGACAAATGAGAAAATTAGGGCCCAGAGTCGGGTAGGGACTTGTCCAACGTCACGCAGCCATTGGGAGAGCCCAGCTTTGGACTGTGGGCTTTCACCTCAGTCTCGCTCAGTTTCTCTCGGTGGAAAGACGCCTGGCAATGTGAAGGGGCTGCCCTCGACTGAGACTGAACCCCAGTGAGGCCAGAGGCGGCCCTAGGAGCACCGCTCTGCATCAGAATTGCAAAGTGATGCCTCAAAGAGGTGCTTTGTTTCTGCAGGGGCGTTTTTTTTTTTTTTTAAACTTTGAATTAGTTGCCAACATTTGAAAATAAAATTTCATGTTCCAGTTAGGCTTCCAGCTTCTCTTGAAAAAAATCAGCCACTGCTTCTGTTAGTCTGGGCGTGATGTTTCCACAGCACTGCAGTCCCCACCACTGCTTCCTGTCTGTACCCCTAGGTATGCTTCACTCATTCATTAAAGCATAAGACTTAGAAATAATAGTATAGGGCTTCCCTGGTGGTCCAGTGGGTAAGGAGTCCACCTTGCAGTGCAAGGGGCGCCGGTTCGATCCCTGGCACAGGAAGATCCCACGTGCCACAGAACGGCTGGACTGTTGTGTCCAATTAGGAGCCAGCGCTCTGGAGTCCATGCACCCAGAGCCAGTGCTCTGCAGTGAGAGAAGCCCCTGCAATGGGAGGCCCCCACAGGCCAAAGAATAAAGATGGATGAAAATAAATAAATAAAAAATCAACAGAAGAGGCCAAAATTAAAAAAAGAAAGAAATAACAGTTAAGAGCACAGACTTGAGCCAGAGTGGGCTTGAATTTTACCTCCTGGCTGTGAGATTTGGGCAAGTTATGGAAACTGCTTTTGCCTAAATTTACGAACCTGAGATATGGGAATTATAATAGTACCTCTCTCATAGGGCAGTTTGGGGACACTTACGTGAGTTAGTCTATAAAAGTGACTGGCGCATTGAAACATGTAGTGTTAATTACTGATATAATTTGTATTTTTGTAACTGCTGTTCACAGTGTGCTTTTCCTTCTCACACTACCAAACTCTGTTTCGATCTGATCTCACGGAAGTGTCCGCAGAGAGGGTTCTGAACTTGCCCGCTGGATGAAGCAGGATGAACAGAGGGAGGGTCCCAGTGTGAACCTGGGCTGCCTCCCGCCCTGGCCGGGGCTTGGGGGTCCGTCGCTCCCACTGGGAACCCAAGCTGACCTGGGGAATCACTGAGCAGGCTGTCACTCAGTGTCCCCAACACCGGGGCCTGTCAGACGGCCCGGGCCCTTCTGCTCAGCCCCAGACGCCTCCAGACCCTGGAGTCAGGAGGCCACGGAAACAAAGGCCTTTATCTCGCCGGGGCTCTCGTGCGGCTCAGCGGGGCTGCTGGCCCTGCTCTGGACAGCATAAAAAGTCAGGCCCGGATGACAGAGGCAGAATTTAGAGCCCTTTTGGATGGCAGCTGGGATTCAAGCTGTCAGCTGGAGGCAAGTGATCACAGTCGGGCTGGTGGGGACTGTGGGGCGCGAGAGGGCAGGGGTGACGCTGTGCAGAGCCGCCGCGCCTCCTTCTATTTATAATTCCCGTTGATAATAGAGCCCATTCATCCCCGCTGCAGGCCACTAATTGCTCTGGAGCGGAGGGATGACAGCCTAATTATTAACTTCACAAAAATTAAAGTTGGGCCGTGTCAACAGGGTCCCTTTGCTGTCACCCAGATGCAATTCGTTGCCCTTCATTGTGGCAAAGGGCAGGCAGAAAAAACCCGGCAACCTTGGCCTGCTTCCAGTTCCAGCAGACTTTTATTTTCTGGCCTCAAATTATCGTGGGGAGGTTCTGCTAGGAGGAGACAGAATGCCTCTTTCCTCTGGGCCGTGAACTGTGGCGAGCCTGCCCTGCTCCTCGGGCAGGAGCTGACATTTTTGTCCCTGTTAAGAGCACAGACTTGAGCCAGAGTGGGCTTGAATTTTACCTCCTGGCTGTGAGATTTGGGCAAGTTATGGAAACTGCTTTTGCCTAAATTCGAACCTGAGATATGGGAATTATAATAGTACCTCTCTCATAGGGCAGTTTGGGGACACTTACGTGAGTTAGTCTATAAAAGTGACTGGCGCATTGAAACATGTAGTGTTAATTACTGATATAATTTGTATTTTTGTAACTGCTGTTCACAGTGTGCTTTTCCTTCTCACACTACCAAACTCTGTTTCGATCTGATCTCACGGAAGTGTCCGCAGAGAGGGTTCTGAACTTGCCCGCTGGATGAAGCAGGATGAACAGAGGGAGGGTCCCAGTGTGAACCTGGGCTGCCTCCCGCCCTGGCCGGGGCTTGGGGGTCCGTCGCTCCCACTGGGAACCCAAGCTGACCTGGGGAATCACTGAGCAGGCTGTCACTCAGTGTCCCCAACACCGGGGCCTGTCAGACGGCCCGGGCCCTTCTGCTCAGCCCCAGACGCCTCCAGACCCTGGAGTCAGGAGGCCACGGAAACAAAGGCCTTTATCTCGCCGGGGCTCTCGTGCGGCTCAGCGGGGCTGCTGGCCCTGCTCTGGACAGCATAAAAAGTCAGGCCCGGATGACAGAGGCAGAATTTAGAGCCCTTTTGGATGGCAGCTGGGATTCAAGCTGTCAGCTGGAGGCAAGTGATCACAGTCGGGCTGGTGGGGACTGTGGGGCGCGAGAGGGCAGGGGTGACGCTGTGCAGAGCCGCGCGCCTCCTTCTATTTATAATTCCGTTGATAATAGAGCCCATTCATCCCCGCTGCAGGCCACTAATTGCTCTGGAGCGGAGGGATGACAGCCTAATTATTAACTTCACAAAAATTAAAGTTGGGCCGTGTCAACAGGGTCCCTTTGCTGTCACCCAGATGCAATTCGTTGCCCTTCATTGTGGCAAAGGGCAGGCAGAAAAAACCCGGCAACCTTGGCCTGCTTCCAGTTCCAGCAGACTTTTATTTTCTGGCCTCAAATTATCGTGGGGAGGTTCTGCTAGGAGGAGACAGAATGCCTCTTTCCTCTGGGCCGTGAACTGTGGCGAGCCTGCCCTGCTCCTCGGGCAGGAGCTGACATTTTTGTCCCTGGAAATAGGGGATCCGAGAGTTAGAAGGGGCCTTAGCGAGATTAAAACCTGGCAACGACTGGGTGCCATGAAGCCCATGGATGTGTTTTATTTGGCTAGCAGACTGTTTTAAAAACTTAAACAAAATCGAGGTGAAAGTCCTCCTACATAAAATTAATCACTTTAACGTGGACAGCTCAGGGGCATTTAGTGTGGTCACGGTGTTATACAGTCATTATCACCTTCCAAAGTGTTCCAATGGTTCCAGAAGGAAACTCACTTCTCCCGCCTTCCCTCTCTCCTGGCCACCACTATCAAGGGTTTGCTTTTTTTTTGTAAATGGGAATGTAATTAATTTACAATGTTGTGTTACTTTCTGCTGTACAGCAAAGATGTATGTATCTATCTATATCTATATATATACACACATATATATACACACACATATAAATGTATACATGTATATGGACTTACGTTAAATATGTTCTTCTTTATATTTTTTCCATCATGGCTTATCACAGGATTTTTTTTTTTATTCTTTATTTTAAAGGTTTTACAGAGTTTTGTTGTTCACAGACATGTATGTTCCCAGATCAGTCATATGCATATCCATGGTCCCCACCCGCCCAGATCCCCCCATCCCACCCCTCCAGACCTTCGCCCCAAGCCATTGTAAGCACTCCTATTCCCTTAGCACTATGACACTAGCTATCTTTTCCACACCTAACACTATAGGTTTCCTTGTTACTCCCTCCATGCTTCCCTCTCCCTATTTCTTCCCCACAATGTCCCTATGTCTATGCTCTGTTTTTCCATGAGTTCCCTGCATGTGTTATCAAGACTGTCCTACTAGATTCCATATATGTATCACAGGATATTGCGTATAGTTCCCTGGGCTGTACAGAAAGACCTTGTTGTTTATCCAGTCTGTATGTAATAGTTTGTAACCGTCAATGCTCTGTCCCTGTTCTGGGTATTTCGTGTAAAGGAAGTCACATGATAAGATGACCTTCGTGAGGCTGCTGCTGTCTCTTTGCATTAAGGCCCCGGGGAGGAAACAGAATGCCTCTTTCCTCTGGGCCGTGAACTGTGGCGAGCCTGCCCTGCTCCTCGGGCAGGAGCTGACATTTTTGTCCCTGGAAATAGGGGATCCGAGAGTTAGAAGGGGCCTTAGCGAGATTAAAACCTGGCAACGACTGGGTGCCATGAAGCCCATGGATGTGTTTTATTTGGCTAGCAGACTGTTTTAAAAACTTAAACAAAATCGAGGTGAAAGTCCTCCTACATAAAATTAATCACTTTAACGTGGACAGCTCAGGGGCATTTAGTGTGGTCACGGTGTTATACAGTCATTATCACCTTCCAAAGTGTTCCAATGGTTCCAGAAGGAAACTCACTTCTCCCGCCTTCCCTCTCTCCTGGCCACCACTATCAAGGGTTTGCTTTTTTTTTGTAAATGGGAATGTAATTAATTTACAATGTTGTGTTACTTTCTGCTGTACAGCAAAGATGTATGTATCTATCTATATCTATATATATACACACACATATATATACACACACATATAAATGTATACATGTATATGGACTTACGTTAAATATGTTCTTCTTTATATTTTTTCCATCATGGCTTATCACAGGATTTTTTTTTTTATTCTTTATTTTAAAGGTTTTACAGAGTTTTGTTGTTCACAGACATGTATGTTCCCAGATCAGTCATATGCATATCCATGGTCCCCACCTGCCCAGATCCCTCCATCCCACCCCTCCAGACCTTCGCCCCAAGCCATTGTAAGCACTCCTATTCCCTTAGCACTATGACACTAGCTATCTTTTCCACACATAACACTATAGGTTTCCTTGTTACTCCCTCCATGCTTCCCCCTCCCTATTTCTTCCCCACAATGTCCCTATGTCTATGCTCTGTTTTTCCATGAGTTCCCTGCATGTGTTATCAAGACTGTCCTACTAGATTCCATATATGTATCACAGGATATTGCGTATAGTTCCCTGGGCTGTACAGAAAGACCTTGTTGTTTATCCAGTCTGTATGTAATAGTTTGTAACCGTCAATGCTCTGTCCCTGTTCTGGGTATTTCGTGTAAAGGAAGTCACATGATAAGATGACCTTCGTGAGGCTGCTGCTGTCGCTTTGCATTAATGATTTCGAAGTTCCTCCATGCTGCTGTGGACATGGGGGCTCCATTCCTTTAAAGTCTGAATAATTTTTAGAGAACTTTCGAATTCATGTGTAAAAGCTATCTTGAGATAAGGTCCACACATGGTCCAATTCACCCCCCAGAGCGTACAGACCCATGGCTCTCACGGTGGGGGCATAATTCTAGGGGTGTGCAACCGTCACCTGGATTGGGGTAGTTTTCAACATTGCGAAGCTAGGAGATTGCACAGAAAACCCTGAAAACCCAGAAGACCCGGCACCCTGGGGTCTCCCTCACAGCCGATGAGACATCCTGGTCTTCCAATGGACTTGTGCTCATGGGTGGCCCCACCAGTGGCCCTTACTCATTTGCTAAGTGCCCGGGTCTGGAGGCCTGCGAGTGGGGGTCCTCGCCCAGCGCCGTGCCTGGACAGGTGAAGAACCTGAGACTCAGCCAGGTTTCTCAAGGGCATGTAGGACAGGCCGCAAGGAGAAAGCATGTCCGCCCAGTCCCAGCCCAGGCTCCTTCTGCTCCAAGGTAGCTCTTGGCATACGTGTGGCAGCTAATTATCAGAATCTCTCTCTAAGGGCGGAGAGACCTTATGTTCGTCACAACCTGTGTGCTGTTACTGATGAATGCCTGTGTTGGAGATGTCTACCATCTCTTTCTTTCCGCGGGCACTGTACCCAAAGTTTCCCTTGGGTAAACACATGATTTGAGTAGGGAAGCCTCTGACTGCCTTTCCCAGGGGAGTTCTTATGTCTTCCCAGGCCTGACAGTCAGACTCTTGCCTCTGTGTTAGGAGGAGGGCTGAGGAGCTTCTGTTGGAGTCTCCAGGAAAAAGAAGCAGTCTTTCTGCTGAGGGTCCTGAGGCCTGAGATGAGGAGATGTGGGCTGAGGGTGTCCTGGCACTTCTAGGGAGAGCCTGCTTGAGCTCTGAGCCAGTACAAGGGAAAGAACTGAGTGACAGAGAAAGCAGGTCTCTAAAGACATTTTCGGAGCTGCCTGATTCAACTATGCCTTAAACCCTCTTCTTTTCAGTTTGTGTGTGTGTGTGTGTGCGCAGTAAAAGATTTATTAAAGAAAAAAGGGATAGAGAAAGCTTCCAGCTACAGGAACTGGAAGGGGGATAGAAGAGTACCCCTTCTTTTCAGTTTTGTAACTTAACAAACTCTGTCTTCTTATTTTTCTTAAACTGGGTGGAGGTGGGTTTCTCTCACCTGCACTGAACTGCTCCTACTACATGTATACAATAGTATTCATTCAAAGAACACTCATTAAGACTTACTCCACACCAGACTTCTCACATACGTGGGCTCATTCAGCCCTCGGACTACCACTGACTATGAGGCAGGCAGCTAAAATGATTTCTAGTTTATGGAGGAGGCACAGGGGCGCGGCTGGTCCAAGGATACCCAGCCTGTGGCTGGACGACCTGGGCTTTTGGTCTCCAGTTCAAGGCCAGTTCCTACACCACAGCCCCACTGTGCGTCACGTCACAGGGAACGTTTTTAGTTTTCCAACGAGCATAAGTAAACAGGCCTTCCGTGTTGCCCTCTCCCCCTTCTCTCGTGATCAAGGTTCCTATGTGCATGCCAGATGTCTGACTCTTTGCGACCCCAGGGACTGTAGCCCACCAGTCTGTCCATGGGATTCTCCTGGCAAGAATACGGGAGTGGGCTGCCATGGCCTACTCCAGGGGATCTTTCTTTCCCACCCAGGGATTGAAACTGTGTGTCCCGAATCTCCTGCATTGCGGGCAGATGCTTTACCGCTGAGCCACCAGGGAAGCCCCCATGATAAAGGCATTCCAGGATCATTGTGAAAACATTGGAATATATAGGAAAGTACACAAAAAATCCCACCACTAAAAAATAACCGTCATTAACACGCAACACACTTCCAGATTTTTCGTACAATTTTGTAACATGTGACTATTGATGTGAAAGGAAGAGAGATCTTCTAGTACATCAGTTTTATATTTGCATTTATCACTTAACATGATGTCATAAGAATGAGGACTGTTCTCCATGTGTTTTCTCCTGAGTGAGGGGAAAGACTTCTCTGGGGCTCTGGGGTGACCTAGGTAGGAGCTCTCCACTGGTCGCTGTAGGCTACCAGACCTCTGCTGCTGGGCGGGCCCTCCGCCCACCCCCTCCCGCCCCGCGCCTGGCAGACCAGTGGGACTCCACCAAACGGCGGGTGGTCCCCTGGTTTGTACTGGACTGTGCCCAACAGCCACCAAACTCTCAGAGACCCCCCGACGACGAGGAGAAGGCTTCCGGTCTGTTTCCTACCCAGGTTGGGCAGCGAGGTGAACTGGGCTAAGCCAGAAACACCCGCTGGACAGAATGATCCGTGGGGCATTCTCCCTTAGCCCACGCGATCAAACGCTCGCCGTTTTCTCCAAGGCCGCTAGGTGGCGCGATGGAACTGAAAACAAATTGGCTGCTCAGGCTATGGAAGAAGAAATAAGGCAAAGTCACGATCTTTAGAGAGAAGAAAGCATTCGGAAAAGATACACTGCTTAGAGTGTGTTGCAGCATGCAGGGCGAGGACTCAGGAGACCCCAGGAATAAACAGAAAAACACTGACGCGGAATGGTATAGCACCAGACTTGCCTGGTGATCCGCTTGTTAAGATGGCTCCAGGTTTCCAGTGCCGAGGAGATGGGTTCGATTGCTGGTCAGGAAGTTAAGATCCCATTTGCCATGTTGTAGTCCAATTCCTAAGCAGCGTCTGGCTCTTGGCGACCCCATGGACTGCAGCATCCATGCCTCCCTGTCCTCCACTATCTCCCAGAGTTTGCACAAACTCATGTCCATTGTATTGGTGATGCTATCCAACCATCTCATCCTCTGTCGCCCTCTTCCCCTTTTGCACTAATCTTTCCAACATGTCGGCTCTTTCTATCAGGTGGCCCAAGTACTGGAGCTTGCCAATGCCCCAGGTACTAAAAATAACCGTCATTAACACGCAACACACTTCCAGATTTTTCGTACAATTTTGTAACATGTGACTATTGATGTGAAAGGAAGAGAGATCTTCTAGTACATCAGTTTTATATTTGCATTTATCACTTAACATGATGTCATAAGAATGAGGACTGTTCTCCATGTGTTTTCTCCTGAGTGAGGGGAAAGACTTCTCTGGGGCTCTGGGGTGACCTAGGTAGGAGCTCTCCACTGGTCGCTGTAGGCTACCAGACCTCTGCTGCTGGGCGGGCCCTCCGCCCACCCCTCCCGCCCCGCGCCTGGCAGACCAGTGGGACTCCACCAAACGGCGGGTGGTCCCCTGGTTTGTACTGGACTGTGCCCAACAGCCACCAAACTCTCAGAGACCCCCCGACGACGAGGAGAAGGCTTCCGGTCTGTTTCCTACCCAGGTTGGGCAGCGAGGTGAACTGGGCTAAGCCAGAAACACCCGCTGGACAGAATGATCCGTGGGGCATTCTCCCTTAGCCCACGCGATCAAACGCTCGCCGTTTTCTCCAAGGCCGCTAGGTGGCGCGATGGAACTGAAAACAAATTGGCTGCTCAGGCTATGGAAGAAGAAATAAGGCAAAGTCACGATCTTTAGAGAGAAGAAAGCATTCGGAAAAGATACACTGCTTAGAGTGTGTTGCAGCATGCAGGGCGAGGACTCAGGAGACCCCAGGAATAAACAGAAAAACACTGACGCGGAATGGTATAGCACCAGACTTGCCTGGTGATCCGCTTGTTAAGATGGCTCCAGGTTTCCAGTGCCGAGGAGATGGGTTCGATTGCTGGTCAGGAAGTTAAGATCCCATTTGCCATGTTGTAGTCCAATTCCTAAGCAGCGTCTGGCTCTTGGCGACCCCATGGACTGCAGCATCCATGCCTCCCTGTCCTCCACTATCTCCCAGAGTTTGCACAAACTCATGTCCATTGTATTGGTGATGCTATCCAACCATCTCATCCTCTGTCGCCCTCTTCCCCTTTTGCACTAATCTTTCCAACATGTCGGCTCTTTCTATCAGGTGGCCCAAGTACTGGAGCTTGCCATGCATGCCTTTCCACCCGCAAAATAAAAGTGTGTCACTGGGGGTTAGAGTCCTGTCATCTTTTACCATATCTGTCCTGTTGCTTTGTACAGACAGGGCCCGATACACTCTGTTATATCAAATCGAAGAGCTTCCCAGGTGGCTCAGTGGTAAAGAATCTGCCTCCAGTGCAGGAGATGTAGATGAATCGGGTTTTATTCCTGGGCCTGACGGGCTACAGTCCATGGGGTTCCAAAGAGCTGGACATGACTGAGTGACTGAGCATGCACAGCGTATTGAATCAGTTGAGCAAATGCGCACTTTAGAACACGGCCACAGGTTTCACATTGTGAGAGGGACAGTCCGTACTACAGGCCATCAGATAAGCGGTCCAGGAGCAGGCAAAGTATGGGTCAGTCCTTGAAAACAGTTGGGGATTGAATACGGAGATTGAAATCCCAGTCAGCTGGGCTCAAGGGACAGCAGGGGCAAGGTGAGGAGGCCCTAATGAGGCCTGGAGGAAGCTCAGGGCCTGGAGGAGCAGCTCCCTGTGTAGGCACGTGCTGCGTCTGCAGGGTGCCAGCGAGGGCAGTGAGGTCTGGACACTGGGGTCTCTTGAGGGTCAAGGCCTCCTGCTCTCGGAAGCCTCGACTGCAAGGAGATGGGAGGGGAAGTTTCTGGCAGGTCTGACAGGTGTGGAGGAACTATTCTAGACAAGGACGCTCTCTGCCTGCTTCTCCATTAGATGGCCTCATGGAATGGGAAAGATCATGACTGCCAACCTCCTCTGGGTGGTGACAAGGAGCCAGGAAACCAGGCAGGGCACCTGGCCATTAGAGCACTAGATCTGTCGACCCACCGAGCCTGGGGACTAGGGCCAAGCTGGGATTTGTTAGCAGGCAGCTCCCAGCCCCTGGCTATGAAGTGGGCTTGTTGTAAGGCCCTCGTGCTTGTGAGGGACGTGGTCACTGACTGTACCTTGAACAAGCACCTGGACTTTGTGTGACTAGTGAAGGGCTTTTTTCCAACCATCTCATCCTCTGTCGCCTCTTCCCTTTTGCACTAATCTTTCCAACATGTCGGCTCTTTCTATCAGGTGGCCCAAGTACTGGAGCTTGCCATGCATGCCTTTCCACCCGCAAAATAAAAGTGTGTCACTGGGGGTTAGAGTCCTGTCATCTTTTACCATATCTGTCCTGTTGCTTTGTACAGACAGGGCCCGATACACTCTGTTATATCAAATCGAAGAGCTTCCCAGGTGGCTCAGTGGTAAAGAATCTGCCTCCAGTGCAGGAGATGTAGATGAATCGGGTTTTATTCCTGGGCCTGACGGGCTACAGTCCATGGGGTTCCAAAGAGCTGGACATGACTGAGTGACTGAGCATGCACAGCGTATTGAATCAGTTGAGCAAATGCGCACTTTAGAACACGGCCACAGGTTTCACATTGTGAGAGGGACAGTCCGTACTACAGGCCATCAGATAAGCGGTCCAGGAGCAGGCAAAGTATGGGTCAGTCCTTGAAAACAGTTGGGGATTGAATACGGAGATTGAAATCCCAGTCAGCTGGGCTCAAGGGACAGCAGGGGCAAGGTGAGGAGGCCCTAATGAGGCCTGGAGGAAGCTCAGGGCCTGGAGGAGCAGCTCCCTGTGTAGGCACGTGCTGCGTCTGCAGGGTGCCAGCGAGGGCAGTGAGGTCTGGACACTGGGGTCTCTTGAGGGTCAAGGCCTCCTGCTCTCGGAAGCCTCGACTGCAAGGAGATGGGAGGGGAAGTTTCTGGCAGGTCTGACAGGTGTGGAGGAACTATTCTAGACAAGGACGCTCTCTGCCTGCTTCTCCATTAGATGGCCTCATGGAATGGGAAAGATCATGACTGCCAACCTCCTCTGGGTGGTGACAAGGAGCCAGGAAACCAGGCAGGGCACCTGGCCATTAGAGCACTAGATCTGTCGACCCACCGAGCCTGGGGACTAGGGCCAAGCTGGGATTTGTTAGCAGGCAGCTCCCCAGACCCTGGCTATGAAGTGGGCTTGTTGTAAGGACCTCGTGCTTGTGAGGGACGTGGTCACTGACTGTACCTGGAACAAGAACCTGGACTTTGTGTGACTAGTGAAGGGCAGTCACTCCATTATGGAATGGCTCGAGTCCCCTGAGAAGGGTAAATGGCATAATAATGCACATTTATTGTCCCGTTTTGGGCCAGGGACACACACACTATATTATTGAATCCTTTTCAAGCCCCATGAGTTATACTTTGGCCAGCTGATGCAATGAGCCGATTTGTTGGAAAAGACCCTGTTGCTGGGTAAGATGGAGGGCAGGAGAAGAAGAGGGCAACAAAGAATGAGAGGGCTGGATGGTATCACTGACTGAATGGACATGAGTCTGAGCAAGCTCCGGGAGATGGTGAGGGACAGGGAAGCCTGGCGTGCTGCAGTCCACGGGGTCACAAAGAGGCAGACGTGACTTAGCGACTGAACAACAAAAAGTAAAATAGGTAACTAATGTAATGAGAACACGCTGCATAGCATAGGAAACTCCACTCAGTAATGTGTGGACCTAAATGAGAGGGAAATCCAAAGAAGAGGGGATATCTGTGTATGTATAGCTGATTCACTTTGTTGTAGATTTGGACATGGCTCAGATGGTAAAGAATCTGCCTGTCAGGTGGGAGACCTGGATTTGATCCCTGGATCAGGAAGATCCCCTGGTGAAGGAAATGGCAACCCACTACAGTATTCTTGCCTGGAGAATTCCATGGACAGTACAGTCTGTGGGGTCACAAAGAGTTGAACATGACTAAAACAGGGATCAGAGAGGGTCAGAGTCTCACCTAAAGTCACACAGATAGTAAGTGGCAGAGGCATAATTGTAACCCTGCCTATTCCAAAGCGGCATTTTATCATCACAACAATGCTTTTGATAACAATAAATATATATACACATATGTGTATGTATGTATACATGTATGAAATGATTTTTTAGATCATTGCTTTTTGAACCATACATATCAAATTATTCATTCATTTAAAGCATACAGTTCCACAACAATTTATTTTTTTCCAAAGTGCTTCGCCATCCAGAGATTAGTTTAGTAATAATGTTAATTGACATTTACCAAGCACTTTCAAATACACAAAATGCCTTTGTTCTCTCTCATTTAGTATCAATTCTGCGATATCCTGTGAGCAAATAAGGCGTTTAAAAAATCACCCCTATTTCCCCGACGAGGAAACAGAGACCCAGAGAGGTTGTAGCTTGTCTGGGAGACAGCTGACTGATGAACAGAGGGAACCAAATAAGCTGGAGCCCATGGACCCCCAGTTACTTAGTGGCCATCCCACCACTATGGGCAAAACAGGCAAGAGTTCCCGCTCCAGGTGGAGGTGAGCAGGCACCCGGGACCCTCAAGAAGGGTAAAGTTGGGTGCTGGGCAAGAGCACCCCATGCCTGGGCTAGGGTGACTCGAGAGGGACTTGCAAACTGGCTATTTTGGCTGCAACTACAGGAAACCCCACTAACAATGGCTTGAGTCATAGAAACATTTAGTTATTTCACCGATAAGGAATCTGGGGAGGGCAGTTCCAGGTTTGGCTCAGCAATCTCATGATGGTGGCGTGAGACCAAGGACGTGTTCGTTCTTCCTACTCTACCATCTTTAGCACTGGCATTTTGACCTCAAGCTGGTCTTCTAGGTCACAAGGTGGCTGCGGATGCTCCAGGTCTCACGTCTTCACACAGGAGCAGGAACGATGGCAAAGAGGGCACTTCCCCACGGTGTTCTTTTTTTAGTCAGCAACCTCAGAAAATCTTGGCAAGCTTCTTACATCCCATTGACCAGAGCTGAGTCACATGTTCATTCCTGGACTCTCACTGGCAAGGAGGAACAGGATGACCAAGGTTGGCCTAGACCAAGCATAATTTATCCTCCAAGTCTGGGCAAGAGAGTCTGGCTTCACCCAGCAAGATGTCTAAACAAGGTCCATTTCATTTTGGTTGGACCACATGACGTGTAATCTTAGTTCCCCAACCAGGGGTCAAGCCGACATCCTATGCACTGGAGGTCCAGAGTCTTAACCACTGGACGAAAGGGAAGTCCCAGTGTCCATTTTATTAACACTGACAAAAATGGGGCGGGCAGGTTGGGAGGCGATTTAGGGGAATGGTCTGGGGATCGGGAACGACAGTGTCCTCCTAGGTCCGGACGGGGCTGAGTCTGGCATGACCTGCCACGGTGAGAGTGGCGGAGCTGGAGGAGCACTCGGCAGGGAGCGCTGCATCCAGGGCGCGGCACAGGGCGGCCCTGGTTGTCCATTGCACAGCCCGTGGGCTGCCCCTGGTGCAGGTCGTGGCCTTCAGGGACCCCTGGAGTCGACCAGTTCTGCAAGCTCTGAC
Organism: Tragulus kanchil; assembly: GCA_022376925.1. Taxonomy (NCBI): domain Eukaryota; kingdom Metazoa; phylum Chordata; class Mammalia; order Artiodactyla; family Tragulidae; genus Tragulus; species Tragulus kanchil. Next base: position 107,378,972 of record JAIOJX010000004.1, read on the forward strand.
CAAACTCCTACACATGCTCTGCTGTGTGTGGACACAGAATATGCAGGGGCTTTTCCTCAGCTGAGGTTCGGGACAGCTGGGGACACCTGGGGTAGCCCCTAGGGCAGGGGGAGTCTCTCTCTCCTTCACGCCCTCCCGGGTCCCCAGGCAGGTGGTATCCTCAGGCTCTCCTCGTCCTCTTCCCTGCCTCTCATCACTGTTCGCTCTGTGTTTTTATTTATTTTTTTTTTAAAAAGATTTATTTATTTACTTATTTATTTTGGGCTGGGGTCGGGTTGGGGAGGGAGGGGAGCGGGCGGGCCACTTCTATTGGTCTTTCATTTCTCTATTTTCATCCGTCTTTGTTCTTTGGCTCCCGTGGGCCTCCCATCGCGGTGGCGTCTCTCGCTGCAGAGCGCTAGCTCTGGGCGCATGCGCTCCAGAGCTCCGGCTCGGTAATTGGACACATGGGTCCAGCTGCTCCGCGGCACGTGGGATCTTCCCAGGCCAGGGATTGAACAGGCACCCCTTGCACTGCAAGGCGGTGTCCTTACCCACTGGACCACCAGGGGAAGCCCCGCTCTGTCTGTTTTTTTCACTTTTCTCTTCTACTCCCCGACCCACCATCAACCTGAGGAAAGAGTCTGCTGTTGGAACCCATCTTGAGGGTCCAATAGTGTGAAAATCTGAACCATTTTGGGTCCTTGCCTGGCCTTGTTCCACTGGGCCACGCCCCGGCACCCCTCCCGCCCTCCTGCTGCTACCCTCGTCGTCAGCTGCTGCCCTGCACGGGTCCAGCTTCATTTTAACGTCAGCAGATTCAAAATCTCAGTGAGGGAGCCGATATCACGGAGGGCAGGTGAGGCTCCTTCTGCCTTGAACACTTTAGATTTCTCCCATCCAAGTACTAGCCAGGCCCGACCCTGCTTAGCTACCGCAAGCAGACGAGATCGGGCGCGTTCTGGGTGGTATGGCTGTAGACCCCGCTCGATGTCCCTTTCCATCTCAGGTCAACATTGTCCTCTGAATTTCTCTGTGACCCGCAGATGGGCAGGTTTGTTCTCGGGCAAATGCAGAGGAGGGACGAGGAGGAGCAAGCAAGGAGACTTGAAAGAGAATCCATGCTCTGCTGTGTGTGGACACAGAATATGCAGGGGCTTTTCCTCAGCTGAGGTTCGGGACAGCTGGGGACACCTGGGGTAGCCCCTAGGGCAGGGGAGTCTCTCTCTCCTTCACGCCTCCCGGGTCCCCAGGCAGGTGGTATCCTCAGGCTCTCCTCGTCCTCTTCCCTGCCTCTCATCACTGTTCGCTCTGTGTTTTTATTTATTTTTTTTTTAAAAAGATTTATTTATTTACTTATTTATTTTGGGCTGGGGTCGGGTTGGGGAGGGAGGGGAGCGGGCGGGCCACTTCTATTGGTCTTTCATTTCTCTATTTTCATCCGTCTTTGTTCTTTGGCTCCCGTGGGCCTCCCATCGCGGTGGCGTCTCTCGCTGCAGAGCGCTAGCTCTGGGCGCATGCGCTCCAGAGCTCCGGCTCGGTAATTGGACACATGGGTCCAGCTGCTCCGCGGCACGTGGGATCTTCCCAGGCCAGGGATTGAACAGGCACCCCTTGCACTGCAAGGCGGTGTCCTTACCCACTGGACCACCAGGGGAAGCCCCGCTCTGTCTGTTTTTTTCACTTTTCTCTTCTACTCCCCGACCCACCATCAACCTGAGGAAAGAGTCTGCTGTTGGAACCCATCTTGAGGGTCCAATAGTGTGAAAATCTGAACCATTTTGGGTCCTTGCCTGGCCTTGTTCCACTGGGCCACGCCCCGGCACCCCTCCCGCCCTCCTGCTGCTACCCTCGTCGTCAGCTGCTGCCCTGCACGGGTCCAGCTTCATTTTAACGTCAGCAGATTCAAAATCTCAGTGAGGGAGCCGATATCACGGAGGGCAGGTGAGGCTCCTTCTGCCTTGAACACTTTAGATTTCTCCCATCCAAGTACTAGCCAGGCCCGACCCTGCTTAGCTTCCGAGAGCAGACGAGATCGGGCGCGTTCTGGGTGGTATGGCTGTAGACCCCGCTCGATGTCCCTTTCCATCTCAGGTCAACATTGTCCTCTGAATTTCTCTGTGACCCGCAGATGGGCAGGTTTGTTCTCGGGCAAATGCAGAGGAGGGACGAGGAGGAGCAAGCAAGGAGACTTGAAAGAGAATCCATGCAAATCTCTCCAGGGCTTGCTGAGGCTCTGGTCCTTGTGAGTGCAGACCAGTCATGTCCTTTCTCTATGGGAAGAATGACGCATTGTTGGGCTTCCCTGGTGGCTCAGACAGTGACGAATCTGCCTGTAATGTGGGAGACCTGTGTTCATTCCCTGGGTTGGGAAGATCCCCTGGAGAAGAGAGTGGGTACTCACGCCAGTATTCTTGCCTGGAGAATTCCATGGATGGAGAAGCCTGGTGGACTACAGTCCGTGGGGGCCCAAAGAGTTGGACACGACTGAGTAACTAACGCTTTCACTTTTTCAATGTCATTTTCCTATAGGAGGAATGGCACATTGTTACCACGTGACTCCTGGGCCCTTTTCCGGTCTGCAAGCCCCCTTGGGAACTGGAGCGTGTGAGCAGAACCGGACAGCCACGTGACTGCCAGCAGCACCTGTGACCGAGCCTTCCCTGGGCTCAGCGCTCCACCGTTTGGCAAGACGCCGAGATTGCAGGTCAGTCTGGTGTTCGAGCTGTGATATTAGCTCTTTTTGTTTCCGTGTCTGACTTTCTTACCATCTACTTCTGGACTGCTGATGGACAAAAGCAGATGTCTGAGTGGTCTTGCAAAGAAGGCGCCCAGAGACAAGGAAGCAGAGCAATAGTTAAAGGAGCGATAAAACGGAATTTTAGGTTCTGAGCTACCTCTCTTGAGGCTATGAATTTTGAAATATTTTGCTGAAGACCTCTTTATTCCCCCTGAAGCCTAACAACAACAACAAAACATCAATCATAGCAGTTAACATCACTGAGTGATTTTCTGTGCGAGTCACAAAGCGTCGTGTCATTCAACAGAGAGACTATTATCACCATTTTACAGATTGTGAAACTGAGGCCCAGGAAGGGGAAATGATTTGCCCAAGGTTACATAATAAGGCTTAGAGCCAGTATTTGAGTGCAGCCGGCGTGGCACCACAATGCAGGTACATTGTTCCTGCCTATCAAGTTGTACTCCACTTGGATCGGAAATTCCAACTCAGAGAGGGCTGGTGCTGTGCCGAGGTCGACTGCCAGCATTGGGCCTGAAGGGGAGAGCTAGAGCTGTTTTAGGAGTTGCCCTCGGCTCCCATGATGGATGCTCTTGCTCCAGGGGCCCCCTGGCTGCTGCGTGGAGCGAGAAGGGCTCCAGAAGCTTCTCCAGGCTCACTGCCCTCTCACTGCTTTCCTTCCCTCATCCTGCCTCTGTCTGGGCCTTGTCCTGGGCAAAGGTGCCCGGTGGCTGTTCCAGCTTCCTCAGGAATGAGACTTGTCCAGGGTCCCCCCATCCAGGTACGACAGAAACCCAGCGACATCTGCTCACACTCACTCTCCTGCAAGTACTCTGGAGAGCCCACCAGGGCTCTTACTGCCCTTGGGAAGGACTGAAAAGAAGTTCTTCCTGAAAAAAACTTTTTTTTTTTATGTTTTAAAAGAAATGTTTATGAATTTATTTATTTATGCCGCACCGAGTGGCATGTGGGCTCTTAGTTCCCTCATCAGGGACTGAACCCATGTCCCCTAAGTGGAAGTGGACTGCTGGAGCTGCAGGGAAGCCCCGGAAAGAACCTCCGGAAAAGAGAAAGGCGAAGGGAAGGCAGGACGGCTGGGGTTGAGTGGGAGCCTCCCCACATCGGTGGCCTGCACCGCCTTCCTTGGGATGGGTCGTAGCCCGCTCTGGGCCAGGATTGCTGGTGTCATCCTGGGGCCCCTTTCCAAGAACAGTGGGTGGGGTCATCCTGATGTTTTTCTGAATTCAAAGAATTTCTCCAATCCCCTAGAACTCAGAGATGGCCTTGACTTGGCGTGAAGCTGCCAGGCTGTGTTTTCCGGGCCTGCAGTGAGTGGTTGGATTCCTCGGGCCCCTTCTTTGCCTCGCATCATTGCTTCCCTTTCTTGCTTCCACTTTCTTGACCCAGCAGTCCCATCCCGTTCCTGCCTTAGTGTACCAGATGTACATTCTTGGAGGCTCTGCATATTGCTCTCTCTAAAAGGGCCCTGTAGTTTTGTTAGTTCGCAATGTCTCAGGTAGAACTCTCTGCTCTAGCCTTGGCATCCTGGTTGGCACCGGGCATGGCCAGTTCCTGTCTCCCAGCCCACAGCTGCAAGATGGAGCCTGCTAAAGGGAACGGAGGGATATGTACGATAATGCCCGGCAGCCCAGGCCCTCCCCTCTTAGGAGGCTCCTCTTCTCTCCAGGGGTGCCCTTCCTCTCTCAGGAGGCCCCCATCTCTCAGGGGGCCCCCTCCTATCCCACGTCTTTTTTTTTTTTTAAACCTTTATTTTACTTTTAACTTTTACAGAGTTTTGTTGTTTACAGATATGCATGTTCCCAGATTAGTCATATGTATATGACTCTGAGTAGTGCCAAAGGGTGAGCCTCTGGCAGTCTTAAAGTAGAAACAGGAAAAAGGGGACTGGAGTGAGAAACAAATAGAAAAAAAGAATGTATGCTGGGGGCTTCCCTGGTGGGCCAGTGGGTAGAGAGTCTGCCTTGCAGTGCAGGGGGCACTGGTTCAATCCCTGGCCCGGGAAGATCCCACGTGCCACGGAGCGGCTGGACTGGTGTGTCTGAGCACGTGCGCCCAGAGCCGGTGCTCTGCAGCGAGAACGGCCACTGCAGTGCGAGGCCCACACAGGCCGAAGAATAAAGATGGATGGAAATAAGTGAATAGAAGGCCAATAAAAGAGGCCAAAATTTAAAAAAAAAAAAAGTGTGTCTATGGGGCTGCCCAGGCAGGAAGACTGGAGTGGGTTGCCATGCCCTCCTCCGGGTGATCTTTCCGACTCAGGGATCAAACCAGCGTCTCAAGTCTCCTGCATTGGCAGGTAGGTTCTTTACCACTAGTGCCACCTGGGAAGTCCAGAAAAATGGATAGTAGCCACAATTTATTTGTTGAGTGCTCTGTGCCGGGTAATTTACCCAAGTTCTCCTGGTTGATCTTCACAGTTGCCATCTGCAGTAGGTACTGCTGTTCACTTACAGAAGAGGAGGAAGCAGCGGTTCCCAGCAGGGCCCTGGCTTGCCCGAGGCCGCACGCCCAGTAGTGGCAAAACGGTAGCCTTGGTCCAGCTCTTCCCGATGAGTCCCTTGTTAGTTCGCAATGTCTCAGGTAGAACTCTCTGCTCTAGCCTTGGCATCCTGGTTGGCACCGGGCATGGCCAGTTCCTGTCTCCCAGCCCACAGCTGCAAGATGGAGCCTGCTAAAGGGAACGGAGGGATATGTACGATAATGCCCGGCAGCCCAGGCCCTCCCCTCTTAGGAGGCTCCTCTTCTCTCCAGGGGTGCCCTTCCTCTCTCAGGAGGCCCCCATCTCTCAGGGGGCCCCCTCCTATCCCACGTCTTTTTTTTTTTTTAAACCTTTATTTTACTTTTAACTTTTACAGAGTTTTGTTGTTTACAGATATGCATGTTCCCAGATTAGTCATATGTATATGACTCTGAGTAGTGCCAAAGGGTGAGCCTCTGGCAGTCTTAAAGTAGAAACAGGAAAAAGGGGACTGGAGTGAGAAACAAATAGAAAAAAAGAATGTATGCTGGGGGCTTCCCTGGTGGGCCAGTGGGTAGAGAGTCTGCCTTGCAGTGCAGGGGGCACTGGTTCAATCCCTGGCCCGGGAAGATCCCACGTGCCACGGAGCGGCTGGACTGGTGTGTCTGAGCACGTGCGCCCAGAGCCGGTGCTCTGCAGCGAGAACGGCCACTGCAGTGCGAGGCCCACACAGGCCGAAGAATAAAGATGGATGGAAATAAGTGAATAGAAGGCCAATAAAAGAGGCCAAAATTTAAAAAAAAAAAAAGTGTGTCTATGGGGCTGCCCAGGCAGGAAGACTGGAGTGGGTTGCCATGCCCTCCTCCGGGTGATCTTTCCGACTCAGGGATCAAACCAGCGTCTCAAGTCTCCTGCATTGGCAGGTAGGTTCTTTACCACTAGTGCCACCTGGGAAGTCCAGAAAAATGGATAGTAGCCACAATTTATTTGTTGAGTGCTCTGTGCCGGGTAATTTACCCAAGTTCTCCTGGTTGATCTTCACAGTTGCCATCTGCAGTAGGTACTGCTGTTCACTTACAGAAGAGGAGGAAGCAGCGGTTCCCAGCAGGGCCCTGGCTTGCCCGAGGCCGCACGCCCAGTAGTGGCAAAACTGGTAGCCTTGGTCCCAGCTCTATCCCGATGAGTCCCTTGTTTAGTCTCTAGACCAGGTTTTTCTCAAAAAGTTCTAGACACTTGTATAGAACTATGTACATAGCTCCAGACTTACCAATCAACATATTCCTTCTCCCTGGTCACAGGGACTGTGACATAAACGGGTCAGTGAGGACCCTTGGGAAGGAGACGTGCTCTTTTTCCTCTGGGATTGTCAGCAGGAAGGCGGTTGTAAGCTTCAGCCTCCAGGGGACGCCACATAGCGTCTTGGAACAAAGCTGGCGTGGGGAGAAGCAGGGCTGAGGGGGTGGCTGAGTCTTCATGGCACCATCTGAGCCTGGATCCAACGATGCCTGAAGCTGGAACTCCTGAATTTTGTAGTCCAGTGAGGCAATAAATTCCCCTTGTTGGCTTACTCTGGTTTAAATTGGATTTCCACTGGCAACCCCAGATCTTCTAATACAATTACCAGGACTTGGCCTAATTTCCAAGTTTTCATTTAAGTGATTCTGTTAGATGTGTCCCCTGGAAGCACATTCTGTACAAGCTTATAGTCCATCTTGCCCCCAGGTGGGCTCTGCCCTTTATATTTAGCTGTATGCTCCCTAGCCTAGTGCAGAGAGGTGTTTTATTTAGATTTTTTAAAAAATTTCTACTGCTCTTAAAAATAATAATAAATTTGAGTTCTAGACTAACAGCCAGCAGCCCCCTTCTCTCTTGCCTGTTCTGACCTAGTCGTATATTTTGTTTTCTTCAACCACCTCCCAAACTTTGCAGCCCCTCCACCTCTCTGGTTCCTGTTGCTTTTACGAGTACATGTGATCCTCCAAGTGGTAGATTGAGTCCTCAGAGGTCTGCTTTGCTCTGGTGCTCCCAGGTATAATGTAGGAGGCCAGGTCCTAGGGATTGGGGATACTTTTGTTGGCCCTGCCTCTGGCCCTCTTCCAGCCTCCTATTACCTCTGAGAGATGCTTGGGGGCCGTAAGCCTTCCAGATTTCTGCTTCATCCAGTGCCCGGTTTAGACCAAGAATTGAAGATTCAAATTCAGCTGGACTGCAGTTCTCACACTAAGGTGGGTTTGGCAGTCTAGAAAGTTTTCTATAAAAAGGGGTTGGCTTGATCTGGGACGCCTGTTGGAACCTGGTGGAGATGTTCCTACTTGGTTGTACACCGGCTCATTTCCCTGAAATCGTCCCCTCCTTCCTCCCTGCATTTTGGCAACAGGACAACTGAGGCAAAACCCCCAGGACTGACCTGCTCAAAGCTGTACTTGAGCATCTGTCTGGCCTTTGACCTGGAATCCCATGCCAAGCAGTTATACACCATGTAATTCCTCCTGCCGCTTTCTTGCGTCGCTTCCCTTCCGAGCTGGGGGAAACACAGCTGTTGGAGCTTTGGGGGAGGATGTGTTGCTTGTTAGGACCCTGGATCCCCAGGCTAACGGTTCAGCAGGTGAACTCCTGACACTTGAGCTGCTGCCGGAAGCATGGTGTAGCACTCCGGCTGGATTCTCAGGTCTGTGGAGAGAAGACTGAATTTTTTCATCCTGGAGGTTGAAAGCCTATCAGGGAATGGCCAAGCTAAAAGTGTTGATGCTCTGCGCTCAGCTCCCCAAGGAGCCGGCCCTGGCGGAATGCCGTGTGAGCATCCGTGCGCCTGCGGCTGGGAGGGTCCCGGCAGGAGCTGGTGACCCTCAGAGGCTGCAGGTGTGAGCGCTGGGCCTCCAGGCTGCCAGGGGACACCTACAGCCTCCCTGCAGGGCTGGGAGGTTTCACAGCTGGGAGTCCTGGCGAGAGAGCGGTGGTGAGCTGCGAAGATGGAGTGAGGGGGCAGCCCTGTCCCTGCTCTGGGGCCCCAGGCTGTCTTCTGAAACCCAGCTTTCGTTTGGGGAGTCTCCTGTCGGGAGGCAGGGGGTGTGTTGGAAGGAGGGGAATCATTGAACAGAATGGTGGGCCCCAGATGCAGGAATCTGGTGTGAAATGTGCCCAGCCTCCCTTCACCCTTCTGGCAAGTGTGTGTTAATTTCTTTTGAATTTCGCTGCCCAGTGAATAGTTCCCTTTCTTTTTGGATAACAGGATCTTGAATGTCCTGAGAGGAAATCTCAGGCCCCATGATCAAGGTGGGGCTGGCCTCAGCTCTCTGGTTCCCAGGACGGGTGTGTAACTCAGCCTGGCCGGTCAGAGCACCATACCCGGACCTCAGCCTCGTCAGTCAGGTCAGGATGTTCTGTTGACTATAGGGCTGAGCCTGTGTCCCGGGCTAGACCAACAGGACATGTATTAGTCAGGGCAGACCAAGGTAAGCTGCAGAAACAAATACACCCCTCAGAACCTCTTTACATCAGAGGTTTTTGTTTTGACTACTTCTAAACTGTTGAAGAGAGAAGCTTTCTTTTCCTCTTGAGGTTGCTAAGCAGTAGGATCCATGTCCAGGGAGCTACCCTAGAGGGAGCCTGCTTTGGAAACCAGAATAGAGAAAGGTGGATTCCTGACAATATTATGTTAGCACCTGGATCCAGCTTGCCTTTTGGACTACTTCTAACCTGTTCCGGAAGCATGGTGAACTCCTGACACTTGAGCTGCTGCCGGAAGCATGGTGTAGCACTCGGCTGGATTCTCAGGTCTGTGGAGAGAAGACTGAATTTTTTCATCCTGGAGGTTGAAAGCCTATCAGGGAATGGCCAAGCTAAAAGTGTTGATGCTCTGCGCTCAGCTCCCCAAGGAGCCGGCCCTGGCGGAATGCCGTGTGAGCATCCGTGCGCCTGCGGCTGGGAGGGTCCCGGCAGGAGCTGGTGACCCTCAGAGGCTGCAGGTGTGAGCGCTGGGCCTCCAGGCTGCCAGGGGACACCTACAGCCTCCCTGCAGGGCTGGGAGGTTTCACAGCTGGGAGTCCTGGCGAGAGGCGGTGGTGAGCTGCGAAGATGGAGTGAGGGGGCAGCCCTGTCCCTGCTCTGGGGCCCCAGGCTGTCTTCTGAAACCCAGCTTTCGTTTGGGGAGTCTCCTGTCGGGAGGCAGGGGGTGTGTTGGAAGGAGGGGAATCATTGAACAGAATGGTGGGCCCCAGATGCAGGAATCTGGTGTGAAATGTGCCCAGCCTCCCTTCACCCTTCTGGCAAGTGTGTGTTAATTTCTTTTGAATTTCGCTGCCCAGTGAATAGTTCCCTTTCTTTTTGGATAACAGGATCTTGAATGTCCTGAGAGGAAATCTCAGGCCCCATGATCAAGGTGGGGCTGGCCTCAGCTCTCTGGTTCCCAGGACGGGTGTGTAACTCAGCCTGGCCGGTCAGAGCACCATACCCGGACCTCAGCCTCGTCAGTCAGGTCAGGATGTTCTGTTGACTATAGGGCTGAGCCTGTGTCCCGGGCTAGACCAACAGGACATGTATTAGTCAGGGCAGACCAAGGTAAGCTGCAGAAACAAATACACCCCTCAGAACCTCTTTACATCAGAGGTTTTTGTTTTGACTACTTCTAAACTGTTGAAGAGAGAAGCTTTCTTTTCCTCTTGAGGTTGCTAAGCAGTAGGATCCATGTCCAGGGAGCTACCCTAGAGGGAGCCTGCTTTGGAAACCAGAATAGAGAAAGGTGGATTCCTGACAATATTATGTGAGCACCTGGATCCAGCTGTGCCTACATTCCATTACATGAGTCAGGGCAATGTCCCTATTTTTTTCTCCTTAACTCCTTCCCTCTTCCTTCCTACTTTTTCTTGTCTGTTTTGGCTTAAGCTACGATTTTTTTTTTTTATCCCCCCCTCCCCTGCCTTAAGCTACTTTGAATTGAGTTGCTATTGCTTGCAACCCAAATAATTCTAATATATTCTCTATTTCTCCTGGTAGCTGGTTCAAAACTCATCTTGTCTAAGCAGCCTTCCCAGATTAAAGCCCCCGCTCTCTGATTCACTTATTCTTTCAGTCCTTCCTTGGGAGTTAGGACTTTTATTTTCATAGCATCATTTTCCTATGTAGTTCCATTTTAATCTCCTTAAATAGATTCTATTCACGTTAATTCAAAGGCAAAGATATTTACTAAGCTCTTCTGAGTATGCTGCATTGTGCTGGGGTTGAGTGAGGGTAAGTCATTTTAAAATAACAGTGCGTGCTCAGTCACTTGGTCACACCAGGCTCTTTGCGCCTCCATGGACTATAACCCACCAGGCTCCTCTGTCCAAGGGACTTTTCAGGAAAGAATATTGGACTGGGTTGTCATTTCCTTTTCCAGGGGATCTTCCCTACCCTGGAATCAAGCCCACGTCTCCTGCATTGGCAGGCAGATTCTTTACTGCTGAGCCAATAACAATAGAATATTGGGTCAGAGATAAAACACGTGCATTAGGAAGCTGCATTCAAGCTGGAGGTGTCCAGGAAGGGGTCATGGATGAGCAGGGCTTTTGTTCTGAGTGTTGTCACAGAGTCCTGGGGCTGCATGGAAGGCCACCTGCTTGGCTCTGATGATTTGGAGGAGCAGGCAGACAGGAAGGAGGTGGCCCAGCATGTGGTACTTCCTGAATTGCCTCTGGGCCTTCCCTGTCCTCCCCTCCCCAGACTTTCATAGTTGCCTCAACTGCAGACTCTGGCATCCCCTCCACACCTGATCAGGGAGTGTGAAAATCTCCTCTAAGCTGTCTGTGACTGAATCAGCCTTACGTCACCTCACTGTGACCTATAGCTCAGCAAGCCAGTCTCCTGTCATCTTTCCTGATAACCAAGCCTCCAGGCTCCACTTGGAGCCTTCATTGAAGAGTTGATTTCTTCTGGGGGCTCGAGTCTTCGCAGGGGCTGAGCCCTGTCCCTGACCCCGGAGCGGAGTCCCTCCTGCTGGCCTCCGTACTCTCTGCCGCGCCCTCCCGGACTGCCTGCCACTTTCCTGTTGGGCCATCTGGGCTCTGCGCCTTGCCTTGTCCCCATGAGCCCCTTGTATTCAGACAGACCCAGTCTGATGGCTCCAGGGGCAGTGAGCTCCTTCTGCCCTCTGCCAAATCACCTCCATCCCCCCGAGAGCCATCTGCGTCTCCCCTGAGACCTGGGGTGCAGGAGGAGGAAAGGACTGCCCCACGGTCACTTGGGGGAGGGGTCTGGAGATTTATCCAGAAATACTGGTTAAACGTTTTGGAATTCTCAGATGGGATGCCTCAGAGAACTAACATTAGAGCAGCACAGACCTTCCCTTCTGGTTTTGGAGGAATTGGAAAGGAAAGGCTTGGAATTCTATATGCTCCGGCTCGTGGCCCAGGCTTGACAAAAGCCCTTTCAGGATGGAAATAACTCAGGGCTCCTAGCCCCGCCGCCCATCTCCGGGACCAGCAGCGCTGTTTCTTTGTCTGCAAACTGCTGTGCTGGTGTTTGCCGAAGGGGCTCCGGCCTGCTGACTGTGTCGTCTTTCAGCCCTGCCGAAGGCAGCTTCCTAGGAAACAGGGCCTCTCATCCCACCGGGCCTCCTTGTTATTTATCTTGTCTTTGGATGAGTCACAGCATCTTGTGACTTATTGACAGGCCTGATGTGACTCTGCAGAGAAGCCGAAAGCCTCGGGTGGCTGCCCAGACCCCTTGGAGGAGTGCCCGTGTCATGGAGGAGAGAAACCAGGACTCCGTCTTGGGGATTCCTGAGGTCAAGTCCTAGCCTCTCCAGATATGACCTGCAGGAAGTTACTTAACCTCTGGGAGTCTGTTTATCTGTAAAGGAGAAATAACGATTTCCGCCTTTCTGGGGTGTTGTGTGATTTTTATCTTCTTAAGTGTTCATTGCTCAGTCGTAGTCGACTCTTTGCTGCCCCATGGACTGGAGCCCGCCAGGCTCCTCTGTCCGTGGAATTCTCCAGGCAAGAATCCTGGAGTGGGTTGCCAAACTGTGGAAGGCTAGGAAAGATTTCAGAGTTTGAGACGATCTGCAAGATTGTTGCTGTGGAGGTGCTTGGTCATTGGGTGGGTCCTTGGCCCTGAGCTCACCACCAATAACTTAATGCCGTAGATCACCTCCTCAGTTTTCCTTCTGGACCCCTCTGGCTCCCTTGCTGGGGTGGGAGGCCTGGGGTGGTGGCTATCCATCATTAGGTATTTTCTATCGCCTGCCCGGTGTGTGCCCAGGACCCATGCCGCCTGCAGTCCAATAGTGCAGCAGCACTAGTCTTTACTTTGTCTATCGACTGCTCATACTACTCCTTTTTGTTTAAAGTTTTAAACAAAAGTAATACCTATATATAGTTTAAAAATTTAAACAACAGTTTAAATCTCTGTCCTAGTGACAGAGACTTCATGACTGACACATGACTGTTCAGATTAGAGAGAGATTTTTTTCGCAGCTAGAAGTGACCATGGGAATCAGTTCTGACCAGTGAGATTTAAGCAGAAGTGTTGGGGAAATATCCTAAAAGACAGCTGGTAGGCACCCTTCTTCATCTTTGTCTGCTTTTCCATCCTGCTGGTTGAAACGTGGATTGATGGCTAGAGCTGGAGTCGCCATATTGAACCGTAAGGTGGTCATGATAAGAACCGATACCAGGCTTGCTCTTAGCTCAAAGGTCAAGAAGCGATAAGTGGTCTTGAAACTGGAGCCAGTGCAGGGTATAGTTGTGAGGAAAGGGAGCCTGAATCTTTGAGACCTTTGTGGAGCAGCCCTGGGTCGTCTATCTCCAGATTCTATATTTCTGTTTTCAGTAAAGGATTTGGTTTTTGGTTCCTGTTTGTTTCCACCAGACCACATTCTAGCAGGCGCAGAGGAGGACCGGCTCCACACCTCCCGACCACTGAAAGGTACTCCCCAGAAACAACCACTTGCTGCCCTTTAGCTGTTTCTTCTTCATGTAGCTTCAGAAGTCTGAAGAACACCTCACCACTATTTCTTGTTTATTTGTATCTTTGATTCTAGATATTATCTGTTGACTTCCCACTACAGAGTATTAGGATTCAGCTCTCTTTACTCACCCCAGCCCTCTGCTACACACAAACACTGCCCTGCTATTTATCCTGCCAATATAGACTTCTGGTTGAATCCATATATAGTACATTTATCCATTATTACAGCTGTGTGATTATTATTCACAACCAATAGGTCCATATTACAGGGAGTGTCCTGTGGGTCACATTTTCTTTTTTAATGTAAGTCTTTACTTTTCATGGAATTAATAGTGCATCTGCTTTAGTTCATTTCTTTTCCTTTTTTCCAGTACTTTATTGGGGAATAAAGTCAGTTCAGTTAAGTTCGGTCGCTCAGTCGTGTCTGACTCTTTGTGACCCCATGGACTGCAGCACGCCAGGCTGCTCTGTCCTTCACCATCTCCTGGAGCTTGTTCAAATTCATGTCCGTTGAGTCTGTGATGCCATCCAACCGTGTCACCCTCGGTCGTGCCCTTCTCCTTTTGCCTTCTATTTTTCCCAACATCAAGCTCTTTTGCAATGCGTTGTCTCTTTGCATCAGGAGGCCAGTACTTTATTGGGAGAATAAATTATACGTAGTAAAATGTATCTTAAGTGCCCCACTTAATGACTTTTAGATACAGTGTGCGTGTGACATCAGGACATATCTGTCACCCTAGCCGTTTCCCTTTTGCCCCATCGGTTCATACCCGTCTTGCCCCCTAGAGGTAGCACTATTTTGAATTCTCACCCCATAGATTAGTTTTTCTTGGGTTTAAACCTTATATAAGTAGATTTTCCTTTTTGTACATCCTTTTCTGTCTGCCTTCTTCCCCTCATTGTGTTTTGAAACTTCGTCCACGGGGTTGTGTGTGTCACTCATTCCTTTCGATTGCCAACTTGTATTCCTTGGATGGAAGTATCGCACATGGTGTAGCCATCTCCTATGGGATGGACACCTGGGCTGGTTCCAGTGTTTGGCTATTGTGCATAAAGTTACTCAATGTTCTTGTCCTAGCATTTTTGTGGCTCTGTTTGTGTTCATTCCTCTGGACAAATTCCTAGAAGTGGGGTTTCTTGTTCATAGGATGGACATATGTTTGACTTTCTAAGAAATGGCTGAAGAATTTCCCAACATGTTTGGACCATTGGTGCCCCACCAGCGATGTATGAGAGGGCCAGTTGCTTCATTGCCTGGCCAGTGCTTGGGCTCTGTTATTCTTGACTTGATTCGTTCTGCTGGGTGGATCGTGATGGTCAAAGGGGTCTGAATTTGTATCTTCCTGTTGACTGATGACGTTGAGGCCTTTTTCCTGTGCTTGTTGGCTATTTGGAGATCTTCCTTTGTGAAACGCCCATTCAAGTCTTTTGTTCATTTTTGGTTTGCTTGGTTTGCTGTAACTAATTTAACCATCACTGACTTACCCCCAAGACCCTCTGGCAGAACCATGAAGTGATCCTCTGCAGTGCCCACGGTTCTGTGCTCCCCGTGGGACAGGCTGCTCAGCTGTCACCCTGGACTTTTTTTATGGCACGCCATGACCAGGGATGGAGCCCGCACCCCTGGAGTGGAAGTGTGCTGTCTTAACCTCTGAGCCACCAGGGAAGTCCCTAGACTCCTCTTCCCATCATCCTGGGGAGTCCCTTCTTTCTCTCCTGGGCTAGGTCTCTGCTCCCTGGGTCTCATTATGTCTTTGTTCTAACTTTACTCCCTCATTTTGGCAGCATGCAGCCTTCAGGAGCTTTTTGTGAAAGGATATTTCAGAAGGAAAGCTTTTGAAATCTTGCATGTTTGAAAAATATCTGGATTGTACTCCGTTTAATTGATGATCTGACTAAGGGGAGAGTTACTTTCCCTCAGAATGCTGAAGCATGGCTCCTTTGTCTTCTGGCTTCCAAAGTTGGTGGCGAGAAGTCGGAGACCTAACTGACTCTTTTTTTAAAACCATTTTTATTTTGTATTGGAGTATAGACAATGAATAATGTTGTGATAATTTCATCTGAACAGCGAAGGGACTCAGCCACACATATACATATATCCATTCTCCCCAAAACTCCCCTCCCATCTAAGCTGCCCCATAATATTGTGCAGAGTTCCCAAGCTATACAGTGGGTCCTTGGTGGTTATCTGTTCTATTTATAGCACTGTGTACATGTTGATCTTGATTCCTTGTAATTCTTCTCTCCTCTTTGGAAGCATTTGGACTTTCTTCCTTTATCCTTAGGAATTTTGAAATTTCGCAAGGATGGATTTTATTGGACAGTTTTTCATTCACTGTCTTGGGTTCTCTTTAGGCCCTTCATCTGAAAACTCTCGTCCTTCAGTTCCGTATTATTTCTTAGATAATTTTCTCCCCACCATTTTCTCCATTCCCTTATTTGGAAACTCCTTCTGTTTGGATAAATCTCCTAGACTGAGTTTCTCTTCCATAATTAGTCTCTTTCTGAGGAGTCTTCTTAAATTGATCCTCCAATTGTTTTATTGATTTGTTTTCTATTTTAATTTGCCAGAGCTCTTTTAGACTTTCTAAATGTTCCTCTTTGTATCCTGAGAGCTGGAACTGCCTGGGCTGGGCTTTGTAAGCCCCAAATGGCTTCGCCACCCCATCCTGGGACTTTATGGCACGCCATGACCAGGATGGAGCCCGCACCCTGGAGTGGAAGTGTGCTGTCTTAACCTCTGAGCCACCAGGGAAGTCCCTAGACTCCTCTTCCCATCATCCTGGGGAGTCCCTTCTTTCTCTCCTGGGCTAGGTCTCTGCTCCCTGGGTCTCATTATGTCTTTGTTCTAACTTTACTCCCTCATTTTGGCAGCATGCAGCCTTCAGGAGCTTTTTGTGAAAGGATATTTCAGAAGGAAAGCTTTTGAAATCTTGCATGTTTGAAAAATATCTGGATTGTACTCCGTTTAATTGATGATCTGACTAAGGGGAGAGTTACTTTCCCTCAGAATGCTGAAGCATGGCTCCTTTGTCTTCTGGCTTCCAAAGTTGGTGGCGAGAAGTCGGAGACCTAACTGACTCTTTTTTTAAAACCATTTTTATTTTGTATTGGAGTATAGACAATGAATAATGTTGTGATAATTTCATCTGAACAGCGAAGGGACTCAGCCACACATATACATATATCCATTCTCCCCAAAACTCCCCTCCCATCTAAGCTGCCCCATAATATTGTGCAGAGTTCCCCAAGCTATACAGTGGGTCCTTGGTGGTTATCTGTTCTATTTATAGCACTGTGTACATGTTGATCTTGATTCCTTGTAATTCTTCTCTCCTCTTTGGAAGCATTTGGACTTTCTTCCTTTATCCTTAGGAATTTTGAAATTTCGCAAGGATGGATTTTATTGGACAGTTTTTCATTCACTGTCTTGGGTTCTCTTTAGGCCCCTTCATCTGAAAACTCTCGTCCTTCAGTTCCGTATTATTTCTTAGATAATTTTCTCCCCACCATTTTCTCCATTCCCTTATTTGGAAACTCCTTCTGTTTGGATAAATCTCCTAGACTGAGTTTCTCTTCCATAATTAGTCTCTTTCTGAGGAGTCTTCTTAAATTGATCCTCCAATTGTTTTATTGATTTGTTTTCTATTTTAATTTGCCAGAGCTCTTTTTAGACTTTCTAAATGTTCCTCTTTGTATCCGCCTGAGAGCTGGAATGGCCATGAATGGCTGAGATGCATGTGTGAATGTAGGCAGGAGGCCTGAAGAAGCCAGTATGTAAGTGAAGCAGGTAGGGTATTAGACAGTAGGTAATGATAAGGACGGTGGCGAACTGGAATGCGAGCTCAGGATTGATGAATTTTTTTTTTTTTTTTGGCTGTGTTGGGTCTTTTTAGTTGTGGCAAAGGGGATTTGCGTTGCAGTGCTTGGGCTTAGTTGCCCTGTAGCATGTAGGATATTAGTTTCCCAAACCCGCGTCCCCCTGCACTAGAAAGTGAATTTTTAATGACTGGACCACCAGGAAAGTCTCAGGATTGAGGGATGCTATTCGTCTTGAAGATAAACTAGAAATTTTTATTTTTTGTGATTTCTCTGTTCTAGCAACTAATTTAACTTAAAAAAAAAAAAATCAATGTGTGAGTCAGACAAAATTCACAGGCTATACCTGACCTGTGAGCCACCGTTTTGTGAACTCCTAGTGTGGGCCTGCCGATTGCTGTTAACTTCCTTCTCTTACTTGTTTTGCACAAGAACCTGGTAAAGCCTTTTGCCAAAGGGCTGGTCCTGAGTAGAACCTGTTTCAAGAATTAAGTGCTCTGTTGAAGGTTTTTGTTTTGTTTTTAATTAGTTAATTATCTTATTGCAGTATAGATGATTTACAGTGTTGTGTTAATTTCATGTGTAAAGTGATTCATAAATATATACATATACATATGTATAAGTTAAAAGCGAAAGATAAAAGAATCTGAAAAAGAACATACATATAGATTTTGAGATTCTTTTCTGGTACAGTTAATTACAAAATACCCCATGCTACACAGTAGGTCCTTCTTTATCTGTTTTATATACAGTGGTGTGTGTATGTTATCCCTAAATTCCTAATTTATCCCTCCACCTCCAGCTTTCTCCGTTGGTAACCAAAAGATTGTTTTCTATATGTGAGTCTGTTTCTGTTTTGTATCATTTTTTAGATTCTACATATAAGTGATATATGTTTGCTTTCCCCTGTCTGATTTGCTTCACTCAGGACAAATGAAGTTTAAAAGAAAGTGTTAGTCGTTTGGTTTTGTCCAACTCTTTGTAACCCCATAGATGGTAGCCCTCAAGGCTCCTCTGTCCATGGAATTCTCCGGGCAAGAACACTGGGTGGGTAAGCCGTTCCCTTCACCTGGGGAATATTCCTTACCCAGGTATCAAGCCCAGGTCTCCTGTGTTACAGGAAGATTCTTTACCATCTGAGCTGCCAGGGAAGTCCAAGTTTAAGGAGGGTCTTGGCTAAAGTTTAAGAAGGCACTGGCTATTAGGTAGCTGTGGGAAGGCGCTGCTCAGACGTGCCTGCCGTGAAGAGTGTAGCTAGTTCTGCCCCCTCCAACTGCTCCTTCCAGGGCCATCATTGTGTTCATGCTGAGCCACCTCTTCCCAGGCTGTTCCTGGCAATGACCGAGCACATGGTTGGGGTGGGGCACAGCCGGCCACTCCTGCCCACGTATAGCAGCGGCCCTGGGCTCCCTACTCAGAACAGTGGTCCTGGGCTCCCCACGCTTCCGGCTGAGGCTTTCTGAGAGCTGCCCTGCAGTCCTACTCAGCGCTCCTTCCTTCCTCCTCCCCCATCCCAGGCCTCAGCCCTGCAGCACAGTCTGAGGCTCCCCCTGCCTGCTTCATCTTTCCACCTGACCCTTCACAGTGTTTCTCTTAAGAGATCTGTTGCACTTCTAATTCTGTCTCTGCTTCCCCTCACCATCCCGGCCTCCAAGGCCCCAGGCCCTGGAAAGACAGGTGTGGACATGCTTCCAATGCTGCCTACGGTTGTCTGTGTAGACAGTTCAAGGCTGGTAAAGGAACCTCAGGGGGGCCACAGCTGGTGGGAGAGGCCTCGGAGGGCAGCTGACTGACCCTGGGCTTTCTGTGTAACTAGAGTCCCTAGGTGCCTGAGACGCCCCTGTCAGGTGCTGGCAACCATCTGAATGGCCCAGAGGGACAGCTTCTTGTCTCCAAGGTGCTGGGATAACCCAGGGTCCGGAGGCCAGGAATTCTCTGCTGGTTTTCTGTTTTCTGTTAGAAAGTAAGGCTCCCTTTACAGAGCACTTTCACAAGTCAGGGGAGGGTTCCCACTCTAGCTTTGCTTCTGGACAGTGGGGCAGTGGACTTTGGCCAGCCAGCCCCCTCCAGGGTCCTCCTCTGCACCTGTCACTGTGCTTCCCAGCAGGCTGGCCTCCCCGCTTCACATCCTCCCAGGAGGACGCATGATGGTTTTCCCAGTGACAGGAGCCTCTGGGTAAATGCTGAGCCACGACTGGGGAAAGGCTGACAGGGTTGATAGGCTTGGGCAAGGGGGTCACAGTTCTTGGGCCATGCTGAGCTAAACTCTTCTTTTGAATCTCCCCTCTTCTAGAAATGTGAGTTCCATGCTGGGGGGAGATGGATCCAGCATGAACCCTACGTTGGATGAGCTAGGGGACGAGATGTGGAAGTGTCAGTCAGAGGCGTCTCTCTTTTTAAACGACTGCCCGGCTCTCGTTTTGGCTGTACCACGTGGCATGCGGGATCTTATTTCCCCAAAGGATGGAGCCAGGTCCCCTGACCCCTGCACTGGAAGCGGGAAGTCTTAATCCCTGGACCACCAGAGAAGTTCAAGGGCTTCTTTTTATTCTCATATCTCTTCTCAGTCTCCATTGACACTCTTGCAATCAAGGTCACATGACCTTGGCTGTTGAGGGTAGGGGGTTAGAGTTGTGTCAGTTTCCAGGGAGGGAGCCGGCTTCCAGCCTCCTTCACCCTGCAGGGTTTAGTGGGCAGAGTCGAAGGGCATCACAGACTCTCCTCCCAGCCTTGCCCTGCTGGATGAACGTGAGCCTGAATGTGAAGTGAGTTTCTCCCTAACTCCTCTGTGCTCCATTTGAAAAGTGAGAATTGCAGCTCTCCGCTTCCAATCCACGGTTGTCTGTGTAGACAGTTCAAGGCTGGTAAAGGAACCTCAGGGGGGCCACAGCTGGTGGGAGAGGCCTCGGAGGGCAGCTGACTGACCCTGGGCTTTCTGTGTAACTAGAGTCCCTAGGTGCCTGAGACGCCCCTGTCAGGTGCTGGCAACCATCTGAATGGCCCAGAGGGACAGCTTCTTGTCTCCAAGGTGCTGGGATAACCCAGGGTCCGGAGGCCAGGAATTCTCTGCTGGTTTTCTGTTTTCTGTTAGAAAGTAAGGCTCCCTTTACAGAGCACTTTCACAAGTCAGGGGAGGGTTCCCACTCTAGCTTTGCTTCTGGACAGTGGGGCAGTGGACTTTGGCCAGCCAGCCCCCTCCAGGGTCCTCCTCTGCACCTGTCACTGTGCTTCCCAGCAGGCTGGCCTCCCTGCTTCACATCCTCCCAGGAGGACGCATGATGGTTTTCCCAGTGACAGGAGCCTCTGGGTAAATGCTGAGCCACGACTGGGGAAAGGCTGACAGGGTTGATAGGCTTGGGCAAGGGGGTCACAGTTCTTGGGCCATGCTGAGCTAAACTCTTCTTTTGAATCTCCCCTCTTCTAGAAATGTGAGTTCCATGCTGGGGGGAGATGGATCCAGCATGAACCCTACGTTGGATGAGCTAGGGGACGAGATGTGGAAGTGTCAGTCAGAGGCGTCTCTCTTTTTAAACGACTGCCCGGCTCTCGTTTTGGCTGTACCACGTGGCATGCGGGATCTTATTTCCCCAAAGGATGGAGCCAGGTCCCCTGACCCCTGCACTGGAAGCGGGAAGTCTTAATCCCTGGACCACCAGAGAAGTTCAAGGGCTTCTTTTTATTCTCATATCTCTTCTCAGTCTCCATTGACACTCTTGCAATCAAGGTCACATGACCTTGGCTGTTGAGGGTAGGGGGTTAGAGTTGTGTCAGTTTCCAGGGAGGGAGCCGGCTTCCAGCCTCCTTCACCCTGCAGGGTTTAGTGGGCAGAGTCGAAGGGCATCACAGACTCTCCTCCCAGCCTTGCCCTGCTGGATGAACGTGAGCCTGAATGTGAAGTGAGTTTCTCCCTAACTCCTCTGTGCCCTCCATCTTCAGAATCAAAAGTGTGGAGAAACTTGCATGCTGCTGGGCCACCCCCAGCATTTCTCCCGCAGAGGTGGGCACCACCCCTGGGGACCACGGACCTGGAGGCCTCCGAGGGCAGCGGGCCTGGCAAGCCTGGAAGAGGCTCTTCATTTTTGAAGTGTTATTCTTGGTCTGGACGCCCTAGCGAGCTTGCTAGTGCTCGGCAGATTGGCCCTGCTTCGTCTGAGCAGGCATTTGGACCCTGTCTTGGGGCTCCATCTCATCCCTCTGTGCCTTTCATCGTTTCCCTGTTTAAAAATACATTTCTCCTCATTTCAGCTGAGTCATTTTCCTCCCCCTCCTTCCCTTCTTGACAGTCCCGGGAGCCGGAAGGAGCCCTGTCCCAAATCCTTGGCTCTTCCAAACCAGATCTTTTCCAAATGTCAAACTCTCTGGAACCTTGGCACCCAATAGAGTGGGCTCTGGGCCCCAAATCTCTTTCCTCCCTCATCGTTGTCAGTCTCTGCTTTCCTTTCTCATTAAGGAGTTCATGAACTGGCATTTTTGTGGGTCCCTCGCCTCAGGGTTTGCAGAGGGAGAGCCTGGCAGGAAGGCCCTCTGCCCCCTAGCCTGCTGGGCGCTCAGCCTAGTCTGCCAACGGGGGAGCTGCTCAGGGGCTGCTCTCACCCCTCTAATTAGGCTCTGCCCCCTCATGCTTGGTTCAAATTCCTACTGTGTGTGACCGACCCCTCTATCCTGGCTGTAGAAGACCTTATAGCTGCTCCAGAGAACTGCCAGGATGGTGGAAAGGATGGTGGGGTTCATCCTCTCTGGCTCCTGACTGCAGACTCCAGTTTTTCAAAAAGGCCAGGCGAAATAATCCCCACCATCAACAGGGTACCCATGCTCTTCAAAGCGTCTCCCATGAATTGTCACTTCGTATCATGGCAGTCATTTTCTTCTCACTGCCCTTTGTGAGAGAGGAGAGTAGCTGTCCATTTCCTTATATTGTAGCTGAGAACATTCACCTGATTTGCCAAGATTTCGGGGCCAGTCCTGATTCTTTTTTCAGTTGTTTTTTAAAAAGGTTTACCAGGGGCAAGATAAATGAGTAGCTGGATCTATATTCTGTCTGTCTCCTGACTCCAAAATTATTAGACTTCCCAGTGAGTTTCAGTTCTGACACCCACTCCCTGACTCCCTGACGTGTGGGTGCCCCTGACAAGGACACAAGTATCTATTTCCTTTAGGAGTTAAAGTGAATTGAAACTTATCTGATATGACAATTGGGCATCCTTTTGGACAAGAGGTTTCTTTCATTCATCCATTCTGGTTGTGTGAGGGCAGGGTCACTGGAGGGACGTGGAACTGTGTGCAGAAGGGACCATCTCTGCTCTTGGGACATTCATTTCCAAGAGTGAACTGAAAACCCTACTTAGATCTGAAGAGTGTGCTGCAAAATCCTCAGTCTCTCTTGGGGAAGCCAGTCACCATGGAAGCAAGGAGACTAACCATCCTGAGATGGCTGTACTTTGCAAGACCAAACCAGGGGAGGTGTTACAAGGAGAGAGAGAGAGGAGGGGAGAGGGTGGGGGCTCAGGGCTTTGTGAGGCCATCTTGAAGGGCCGTCCATCCATCCATCTGGAAAGGCAGCTGACCCCATCTGCAGAAGAGACTGACCACCCAGCAGAGCCCATTGTAAGTTTCTGACCCACAACATTGTGAGCAAAATAAAATTGATGTCTCAACCTGTGAAGTTTTGGGGGTTGTTAGTTAACACAGCAAAAAACGATCAGGACAAAATTCCAGGGCCAGGTTGTCTTCTTGGCACGAAGGCCTCTCGGGTGCCCGTAACCTCTGCTGACCACTCTTCGTGACTTGTGAGGGAGCAAGCAGGTGGTCTCATCCTTGTCAGCATGTCACAGCTTTTTACAGGGGCTCTCCTCCTTTGCTCTAAGAACCACAAAACCTCCGGATACTCTCCAGTGGAACACGGAGTAGTCACTTCTCCTCTGCACCTTGTGAATAATCGTCCTGCCTCAGAATTCCCGGAGGGGCTTCTCTTGTTGCTCTCAAGCTTTAGCTCACCCAGGCAGACGCGATGTTAATGGTGGGGTGGGCACACACCCAGGTCCTGTGAGAGACCAGGGGTCATCCTGGTGGGGCCTGTTTCATGCATAAGCTCGGGTTGGGTTTGTGGCTTTCTTCCCATTTCTCTTCAGGGAGTGACTTTGGAGTGTATGTTCTTTCTGGGGAGATGAGACTGTGGGAGGGCTAGAAGATCTTTTAAATATACTAGATTCAAAGTCTTCAAAGGAAGCTGGAGCTGTGGGTCCCACAATCTGGAGACGGAACTCTGAATTTACTCTAAAGTCAACAAAAAGAGAGCCCCCACTGAGGAGGGAATGAGTCTTGGTCAAAGAACAAGTTTCAAGTGAAATTATTCTGTGGGGTCAGAGAAAAGATCAAGACAAGCCTTGGGCTAGGAGCCATATGAGGCTGCTAGGATAAGGAGCTGCATTTCTGAACACTGAGTTTATTTAACCCGCGTTTTCACATCAGGGGTGATAGATGGTAAGAGAGCAGTCTGAGCCCTCCCACCCCCTGGAGCTTGCTGGCCTAGAGATGGGCTCTAGTCAAATGAGGACATCTTTGAGCCGCAATTTCTTTATATACAAAATGAGGCTCAGAAATTGTATTTGTAAAGCACCAGGCAGCACAGGGGGAACGTAACAGATTTACAAGTGATCATATTCCCATGATTTTCCTCCCCTCCCTTAATCCAAACTAAAATTTGAGTCTCTGCAGAGAGGAAAGGTGAGAGCGTCCATTTTCCTTTCCATTCTAAAGCAGAGCTCCTCAGAGGCCTGGTACTATAAATATAAGTGTAATTACTCTTTATTATCCAAGCCCTGGGTAAAATGGGAATAATACTGATTGGCTTAAATTAAAAATAAATTGAATGTGATGTATCTGGGCCTGAAGTGGGAGGGAGAGCATGTGGGCTCAGAGTCACAGATCTGGGTTTGAGTTCAGACTCCCCCACCCCCAACCACGAGTTGCATGGTTTGGGAGAAGTTGCTTTCCTTTCCTATACCTTGGTTTCTTCACCTGTAAAATGAGGGCTAATGCCCGCTGCTTGTGGGCACAGTGGGGAAAGACGCTAAACCTTGTCCTGCCTCAGAATTCCCGGAGGGGCTTCTCTTGTTGCTCTCAAGCTTTAGCTCACCCAGGCAGACGCGATGTTAATGGTGGGGTGGGCACACACCCAGGTCCTGTGAGAGACCAGGGGTCATCCTGGTGGGGCCTGTTTCATGCATAAGCTCGGGTTGGGTTTGTGGCTTTCTTCCCATTTCTCTTCAGGGAGTGACTTTGGAGTGTATGTTCTTTCTGGGGAGATGAGACTGTGGGAGGGCTAGAAGATCTTTTAAATATACTAGATTCAAAGTCTTCAAAGGAAGCTGGAGCTGTGGGTCCCACAATCTGGAGACGGAACTCTGAATTTACTCTAAAGTCAACAAAAAGAGAGCCCCCACTGAGGAGGGAATGAGTCTTGGTCAAAGAACAAGTTTCAAGTGAAATTATTCTGTGGGGTCAGAGAAAAGATCAAGACAAGCCTTGGGCTAGGAGCCATATGAGGCTGCTAGGATAAGGAGCTGCATTTCTGAACACTGAGTTTATTTAACCCGCGTTTTCACATCAGGGGTGATAGATGGTAAGAGAGCAGTCTGAGCCCTCCCACCCCCTGGAGCTTGCTGGCCTAGAGATGGGCTCTAGTCAAATGAGGACATCTTTGAGCCGCAATTTCTTTATATACAAAATGAGGCTCAGAAATTGTATTTGTAAAGCACCAGGCAGCACAGGGGGAACGTAACAGATTTACAAGTGATCATATTCCCATGATTTTCCTCCCCTCCCTTAATCCAAACTAAAATTTGAGTCTCTGCAGAGAGGAAAGGTGAGAGCGTCCATTTTCCTTTCCATTCTAAAGCAGAGCTCCTCAGAGGCCTGGTACTATAAATATAAGTGTAATTACTCTTTATTATCCAAGCCCTGGGTAAAATGGGAATAATACTGATTGGCTTAAATTAAAAATAAATTGAATGTGATGTATCTGGGCCTGAAGTGGGAGGGAGAGCATGTGGGCTCAGAGTCACAGATCTGGGTTTGAGTTCAGGCTCCCCCCCACCCCCCCAACCACGAGTTGCATGGTTTGGGAGAAGTTGCTTTCCTTTCCTATACCTTGGTTTCTTCACCTGTAAAATGAGGGCTAATGCCCGCTGCTTGTGGGGCACAGTGGGGATGACGCTACATATGCAACATGCCTGGCGTGGTGTAGAGCACACAGCAGGTATGCCAACGGTGGCGTCAACCACTGGACTAATAGAGCGGAATGCCAGCAACCCAGTTGTGCTGAGGAAGGAAGAGGCGGGAGGAGGCTTCCCTGCCTGTGCAGGGCCCCTGAGCTGTTCTCTGGCCAAGACTTAGTCATGCCGGTGGTGTTCTCTGCAGGTTTGGTCTGAAAGCAAAGGTGCCCGACTCGAAGGTCTGTGGGCTCCAGAGGGAGACGTGAGGACCACCTTGATGGCCCTGGGATTGCTGCCTCCAGGCAGGCCACAGGAAGCTCCTCCTCCTCTTAGGGCGGCTCGCCAGGGTTTTGGACAGAGTCCCTGTGATGCAGGAAAGACCCAGAGTGGTCTCCTTCCCTGGGCTCCTCTCCCTGTAAACTGAACATCCAGTACCAAAAAAATCTTTTTATGGGCATATAGTTGACTTACAATGCTGTATTATTTTCTACTATTATGGCAAAGTGACTCAATTCTTTTCATACTCTTTTCCATTATTGCTGATCACCAGATATTGAGTATAGTTCCCTGTGCTGTATAGTAGAGCCTTTTTTTTTTTTTAATTTTTTGCCTCTTTTATTGGTTTTCTATTCATCTATTCTCAGCCATCTTTATTCTTTGACCTGCGGGGCCTCCCATCGCAGTGGCCTCTCTCATTGCAGAGCACCGGCTCTGGGCACATGTGCTCCAGAGCACTGGTTTGTAATTGGACACACCGGTCCAGCTGCTCCGTGGCACGTGGGATCTTCCCCGGCCAGGGATCAAACCTATGTCCCCTACACTGCAAGGCGGACTCTTTACCCACTGGACCACCAGGGAAGCCCAGAACCTTGTTTTTTTTAATTTTTGGTTGTACCATGTGGTTTGCTGGATCTTCTCTGACCAGGGATTGAATCTGGGCCACCACCGTGAAATCCCAGAATCTTAACCACAAGGCCACCAGGGAAGTCTTGGTGGCCTTGTTGTTTATCCGTCCTATACATAATCATTTGCCTCTGCTAGCCCCAGCCCTCCAGCCTCCTCCCCTTTGGCAACTGCACGCCTGTTCTCTATGTCTGTGAGTCTGTGAGTCTGTACCTGTGTCGAAGATATCTGAATATCCAGCATTTTAAATGAATTCAAAATCCACTTGCTCGAAGCCATCCCCTTGGCCTTTCCAAAGACTTCTCAGACAAAAACATAACTCCAGGGGAAGTTCGTTCTTTAAAAGCTTTATTAAGGCTTGGAGAAAGATAGTGCAACGTGACAATGTATAGGTCCTGCTGCCTAAGCCCATAACAGAAACAGATACGAGGACTCGGCAAGCTCACGTGGTGCCAATACTGGGATCAGACGAGGGGTGCTCTTCCTTAGGAAATGGGCTCTGGAAGCATTGTTTGTCCATGTTGTTCTAAACAAAGCCTTTTCCTTGGTTTGGGCTGAAATTTCTGCGCGCGTGTGTGAGAAAGTTTGATACAGCTCTGGGCTGGCGTTTTCTATTTGTTTAGTTCTGAGTGTCAGCACTTCACTCTCCTCGGGCCTCTCACTTCAGAATAACAGGGCTATTTATTGATACAAAGGAGAGGTGTTCGGATCATCTTGTTAAGATGCAAGGCTCAAGATAAACATCGTATCTTTATTTGGAAATCCACATCCTTCCTCAAAGGAAGACTCAAGAGTAAATTTGTACAAAGCCCCAAGTTGAGGGTCTATTTTTAAGGACAACTTTGCTTACATTTAAAATTGTACAAATGCCTCTGTCTGTGCTCACAGGAATTTGGATTTTCCTCAGTTGCGAGATAAAAGAATCTCAGCACTAACTACAACTGTAGGCTTCAAAACATTAGGAACCAGAACACAAGGATTTCTACCTGGCTTTTGAGAATAAACAAACCAGTGGCATTAAAAAATATACAACAGTGATCGGTGAGAGGGTTCAGATCAACATAGTAAGCAATTTTATGCCTTGGAGGAAAACACTGAGATAATAAATACAAATGACAAATATTTACAACAGAACACGCGGGACGTCAGTAGCGAAACAGGTAAAACGTGGACACGGAGAATACACAAGTGATGCCTTTCACCCGTCTAGCCCAGGAGCTGGTGAAAAGAGGCGCAGCTGACCTAGCAGCGCGAGAGGATGTTACTGCTTCAGCTTTTGAAGGATGTGAGGAGAACAGGCCAGGCACTGGTGACGCGAGTGCCCTGGTTTACGTTCAGCTGCCGTCGCAGAGTCTGACACCCCAGTCCTCCTCCCTCCAAGGGCAGAACTGCATCACGGGAAGCATCTCTTCTGCTTTCTGCAGCTCCAGGTCTTTCTAGATGCTTCTCCCAGCCTTTTTTGTATCCCTCCCCCCAACAGATGGTTTCCTTCCAACATGGATCCTGAAATATCAGGAAAATGACACTTTGGCACCCTGCGTTGGCAGCGATGAGATGGGATTTGGGTTATATAAACACTAGCTGGGCTTTGGGTATGGGCACTCTGTGGAACAAATCCTTTTCTAGTCGATACATTTAGCCTCTTATCTCCAGCCTCAGGTGGCTTTGAAGGAGAGCTATGAGCTGAGATAAACGGAGGGTGCATACTTTTTTGCCCAGTCACTAGAACAGCAGTCAGCAAACTCAGGCCCAAGAACCAAATCCAGTTGGGTGCTTGCTAAGTACAATTTGAATGGAGTGGAGCCACGCGTGCTTTTTTTAACGTGTTATCTACGTATGGTTCTGCTTTCAGGTGACTAAGGCTGAGTTGAGTACTTACAACAGAAACCATATAAGCTGCCAAATAGATAATACTGGATCAATACCTGGGCCCTTACAGAGGTGTGCTGACCCCTGCTCTAGAAGGACCTGGCCCAGCACATTCATCCATCCGTACGAGACTGCAATAAAGGATAAACTTTGTTAGGAAAGAGAAGCAACGGCCTATCTCTGAAGCCTCTTCAGTAACTACAAGATAGCCATCACCGATGCTTTCTGTTCTACTCCACTCCCTGTATTTTCAGTTCTGTCTTTCCTCCCTGCTTTTCTCTGTGCACTCTGATTCCCTTTTTCGAGGCTAAATTTTCAATCCAGATCTGGGAAACCTTGTCCCCCAGTGATGTGCAGCAGTCTCCTCCATTTATGTAAAAGGTCTCTGGTGAAAATGACTGACTCATTCTTCTGTGTTCCCCTTGTCCATTTCCTAGCGTGGACAGGCCAGCTTTGCAACTTGACCTCAGGGAAGCCAGGGTCTGTTTTGACTGAGCGTCACGGCGAGGTACTGATGTGCTCAGGGGACACTGTCAAATGCACGCCTGTGGGCATGTTCTTCCCGGGGTGGGGCTTTGCCCTTGGTGGCCATGAGCCCAGGTCAGGCCGTCCGACATACGAGTTACATCACTCTTTGACTACTTTTAAAATAGCACTTAAAAAAATATTCAGCCCCCAAATATGGGTTATTTTTTGCTTTCCTTAGAGCTGGTTTTAATGACCCACTTGCTTGTTTGGAAGCTATTTATTTAGACGACAGATATGGAGATGTAACTGGATAAATAAAAAAAAGTGAACTTGAGACTCGAAGCAGTGGTTACAATACAAACACACAGAGGTCACTCCCTGCAACAGGGCCCCCCAGACAGAAAAATGGCTCAGAAATTACACTCAGAACCCTTGACTTCCTGTCCCACGTTGCTCCAAACCTCAAGGTCCCATGCAAGAAAATGGATTTCGGTTTGGCACGAAGCACCCACACCCGGCCCCTGCCCCCTCTCCACCCTTCTCCCGATTCCCAGGGGGACTTCCACACCCACTCCTGCACCAGAATCCAGCTGCCCTCGGCCAAGGCAGCACCAGAAGGGGGTGGGGTCCAGCACCCAGGCATAGTCCAGCCCCCGGGGTCACCCCGCCCCTCCCATCACCTCCCACAGCAGAGAGAACCGCAGACCACCGCCGCCCAGCAATGCCGCGAATGGCAAGAAGGCAGAGTTGCGAGGAGGACGACCTCCCTTTGGGTTGTGTGGGTGCGGGACCCCCAGCACCACTGAGCCCTCGCTGCTGCCCAGGGAGCCTCCGCCTCACCTGTTCATGCCGCTAACATACACCTCCATCAAGTCCGCAATCCCCATCACATCCTGCGAGTGATATCCCCCCTCTTTAATGGCAAATGTTTTGGAATGTCCAGAGAGAAGAAAATGGACAGCGTGGAGGAAGATTTCCCGGCCCGGCCTTCCGTTTCACCTCCGGATATCAGAATATTCGGGCTGTTCCTCTTCCCACTCGCTGCTTCCAGAAGTTCCCTGGGCTCCGGGGCCAGCCGCTCTGCCCCGGGCGTGGGTGTTGGTGTGACTCTTGCTTCCTCGCTCGCCCTTGGCACCTCGGCCGGTCTCCCGACTGCTGGGCTCTGAGAGGTGGCGACCCACTTCTGCGTGGTGGCCCCTGGAGAGCCTGGCCCTGTCGCCCTGGTGCTGGCGCTCGGGGGGTGCCGTGGGGGGCCTCTGGATGGTGGAAGCACAGAAGCTCAGGATGGAACACAGGCCTCCCCAGCTCTGCTCGCACTGAGCCTGGACGCTGTGAGTGACGGCCTCCTTCACCTCTTCCCCACAGGTCAGCAGCAAGTTCACTAGGTCCACGTAAGGTCTGGGGGTTGAGAGAGAGAGTGAAGCTGGAGGACAGCCCCCGCCAGGGCGCTGGAGGGCAGCACCCACACAGGCAGAGAGACGTGGCCCATGCTTGACTTGGCTTTAGTTTGGCAAAGATGTTCCTGGAATTACTGCTAGCTTTACCTGGATTCTGTGGAGTACTGGGCTCCCTGCCAGGCACTGGAGGGAGCGCAAGCCTGGAGAGGGAGCGAGCCATGAGGAAACGGGCCCCTGACAGTTCACAGGTGCATTCGCTAGCAGCCTAGGAAGAAGCCCTGGGACGGGAGGGGAGGCAGCTATGTGAAGGAGGCGGGCCTGCTTTGGGTGTGCTAACTACGAGGACTTTAGCAGAAAGGAAAACAGGTCTTGAAACCTGTGGAATCATCCACAGGCAAATGGTGAAGGGCCTTAAATACTAAACTGGGGAGTCTTCATGTCAGGGACGTGAGATTGGCTGGCTTTGCCCTGGGGCTCCTCCTCGGTAAGTCTCCTGGTAAGCAAGGCTGCCGGGAAACCACTTTCTCCACGTGTGTATTTGTCCCTGGTTTGGGCTTGTGACAGTGAAGGGCGTTTTAGGAAGTTTCTGGAAGCAGTCTCCTCCATACCTGGACGCGCCTGCAATAGGGGAAGGGGGGCGGGGGTGTAGGTTCCCACAGAGCTTCCCTTCCTTGGTGGCGGAGGTTGAGGCCCAGGAGTGGCTGTCTGAGCAGCTCTGTTCTCTCAGTCTGAGCTTCTCGCACAACAGGAGGTGAGGGCTGGCCAGGCAGAGAGGGGCCTCAGTGCTTGGGATGAGAGCCAGCGGTCTGTGACATAAGCCCACTCGGTTCCCACGGGGAGGACAGTTGCTCAGGCCATCTTGAGGACAAGTGCAGGAGGAGGAATGGCTATGTTATGTAAACCTTCCTCCTGGGGGTGGAGGTGTGTGCACAGGAGGCCGAAACAGGGTGCCTGTCTTGGAGCCCATCTGGCAACAGGTGCCCCCAGCAGTGGGATCTCCTGGCCCACTCGCCAAGTCTGAGCTACATCTCACACTTGTTATAGTGTAGGGGGTAATGTTCCAGGTGGCTCACCACCTTAGAGTTTCACGCTGGGAGATGCTTGAGCTTGGGCTCTTCAGTTTGGCAAAGCAATGTTGAGGCAGCACCCACACAGGCAGAGAGACGTGGCCCATGCTTGACTTGGCTTTAGTTTGGCAAAGATGTTCCTGGAATTACTGCTAGCTTTACCTGGATTCTGTGGAGTACTGGGCTCCCTGCCAGGCACTGGAGGGAGCGCAAGCCTGGAGAGGGAGCGAGCCATGAGGAAACGGGCCCCTGACAGTTCACAGGTGCATTCGCTAGCAGCCTAGGAAGAAGCCCTGGGACGGGAGGGGAGGCAGCTATGTGAAGGAGGCGGGCCTGCTTTGGGTGTGCTAACTACGAGGACTTTAGCAGAAAGGAAAACAGGTCTTGAAACCTGTGGAATCATCCACAGGCAAATGGTGAAGGGCCTTAAATACTAAACTGGGGAGTCTTCATGTCAGGGACGTGAGATTGGCTGGCTTTGCCCTGGGGCTCCTCCTCGGTAAGTCTCCTGGTAAGCAAGGCTGCCGGGAAACCACTTTCTCCACGTGTGTATTTGTCCCTGGTTTGGGCTTGTGACAGTGAAGGGCGTTTTAGGAAGTTTCTGGAAGCAGTCTCCTCCATACCTGGACGCGCCTGCAATAGGGGAAGGGGGGCGGGGGTGTAGGTTCCCACAGAGCTTCCCTTCCTTGGTGGCGGAGGTTGAGGCCCAGGAGTGGCTGTCTGAGCAGCTCTGTTCTCTCAGTCTGAGCTTCTCGCACAACAGGAGGTGAGGGCTGGCCAGGCAGAGAGGGGCCTCAGTGCTTGGGATGAGAGCCAGCGGTCTGTGACATAAGCCCACTCGGTTCCCACGGGGAGGACAGTTGCTCAGGCCATCTTGAGGACAAGTGCAGGAGGAGGAATGGCTATGTTATGTAAACCTTCCTCCTGGGGGTGGAGGTGTGTGCACAGGAGGCCGAAACAGGGTGCCTGTCTTGGAGCCCATCTGGCAACAGGTGCCCCCAGCAGTGGGATCTCCTGGCCCACTCGCCAAGTCTGAGCTACATCTCACGGGACTTTAACAGAAGTCTCCAGGGTAGTGGTAGGGGTGTGGAATGTTCCAGGTGGCTCACCAGCTTTCTTAAGCAGTCTTCACTGGCAGAATTTCTGGATCTTTCTGACCATGAACATCATAGCCTTGGGTCATCCCCTGGGACAGGAGATCACTCTGGCCCGTGAGATCACTTACAAGAATAAAACTTGTTTCCTCGGTGCGCCAGGGCTGCTGCGGGGCTGCACCATAGCCCATTTTAATCTTTTCTCTGTGTGTTGGCAGTTGTTGCCAAGCAGGAAGAGCAGATTGGTTTAGGATATGTGAAGCTGCTTACTGCCATTTTCATGAATTAGTCCTCACGCTGTAATTGAGTGAACTGTCCTCATTTCATAGATAGAGAAATGGAGACGTGGTGGGGGAGGAAGTGGCTCTTGGAGGCTCCTGGGCTGGAAAGGCCTGGGGCTGGACTGAGAGGAGGAATGTTCTGGCTGACAGAGATCAAGCTGCCTTTTAAGGTCGACTTGAGGCCTTCGGAGTCAGAAAGTCTGGGTTACCCCTGAAGGGCAGCCTGCTGAAACTCTCGAAGGCAGGCCTCTAAGCGTGACAAGGACAGTGATGACCCGTCTGCGGGAGCTAAGAGAGGAGGATATGGGCAACATCAGGGAAGTGCTCCCTGCCTGTTTCCTTCCATCTTTTGAAAACTAGCAACTGATGTCCTCAGGGAGGTCAAGTTCACCGAGTACCTCAGGTAGAGCAGCATCAGGATTTTAGTGCCTGATTCTGCCTGCCACCCCCTGGGGACTAGATTAGCAGATCACAGAGGTGGAGCATCTGTCTTTGGGGGGTGCTCTTTGTAGTTTCTTTCCCGAGGCAGAGAGGGGCCTCAGTGCTTGGGATGAGAGCCAGCGGTCTGTGACATAAGCCCACTCGGTTCCCACGGGGAGGACAGTTGCTCAGGCCATCTTGAGGACAAGTGCAGGAGGAGGAATGGCTATGTTATGTAAACCTTCCTCCTGGGGGTGGAGGTGTGTGCACAGGAGGCCGAAACAGGGTGCCTGTCTTGGAGCCCATCTGGCAACAGGTGCCCCCAGCAGTGGGATCTCCTGGCCCACTCGCCAAGTCTGAGCTACATCTCACGGGACTTTAACAGAAGTCTCCAGGGTAGTGGTAGGGGTGTGGAATGTTCCAGGTGGCTCACCAGCTTTCTTAAGCAGTCTTCACTGGCAGAATTTCTGGATCTTTCTGACCATGAACATCATAGCCTTGGGTCATCCCCTGGGACAGGAGATCACTCTGGCCCGTGAGATCACTTACAAGAATAAAACTTGTTTCCTCGGTGCGCCAGGGCTGCTGCGGGGCTGCACCATAGCCCATTTTAATCTTTTCTCTGTGTGTTGGCAGTTGTTGCCAAGCAGGAAGAGCAGATTGGTTTAGGATATGTGAAGCTGCTTACTGCCATTTTCATGAATTAGTCCTCACGCTGTAATTGAGTGAACTGTCCTCATTTCATAGATAGAGAAATGGAGACGTGGTGGGGGAGGAAGTGGCTCTTGGAGGCTCCTGGGCTGGAAAGGCCTGGGGCTGGACTGAGAGGAGGAATGTTCTGGCTGACAGAGATCAAGCTGCCTTTTAAGGTCGACTTGAGGCCTTCGGAGTCAGAAAGTCTGGGTTACCCCTGAAGGGCAGCCTGCTGAAACTCTCGAAGGCAGGCCTCTAAGCGTGACAAGGACAGTGATGACCCGTCTGCGGGAGCTAAGAGAGGAGGATATGGGCAACATCAGGGAAGTGCTCCCTGCCTGTTTCCTTCCATCTTTTGAAAACTAGCAACTGATGTCCTCAGGGAGGTCAAGTTCACCGAGTACCTCAGGTAGAGCAGCATCAGGATTTTAGTGCCTGATTCTGCCTGCCACCCCCTGGGGACTAGATTAGCAGATCACAGAGGTGGAGCATCTGTCTTTGGGGGATGCTCTTTTTGTAGTTTCTTTCCCCCCCCCGAGTAAGGAGAGGAAGGGCCCTCTGGGGAATGCACGGACTGCCTCTTGGCCTCCTTCCGCAGGGCGTCCTGCCCGCCAGATGAGCTTGCTGAATCCCAGGGCGGATCCCAGGAGGCTGGACTAGCCCACGCTCTCTTTTGCCCTTGGCATTCTCTGCTAAGGAGAAATCTGTGAACCCGGGGGAGGGGTGTGTTCATCTAAGCTGTGTTTCGAGCTGGCATGGTGCCTTCTCATGCTAGCAGCGAGGCTGCAAGCTCAGCCCGTGTCTAATGACAAAGCCCAGCTCTCTCCACCGGGCGTCAGCAAGGCTAAAGGGTTTTTAAAAATACTTGGAGGGGGATGTGGCTGGAGGCTGCCAGCACCCAGTGACAGGGTATGCAGTGGCCAAGCGGGTGATAGGGATCACGTGGGATGGGAAGATGTGAGTGGAGCAAAGTTTGAAGGAAGTCACTTTAACTGAATGTGAGTGTTTTAGGGGTGGGTGAGGGTCAGGTTGAGGGACAGGGGTGATGTGGAGTCTGGGGTGGCTGTGATTTCCTTCTCTCTAGAGGAAAGAGCTAATTCAGTTTTCACTTTCTTATCTGTGGCCAAGGTCACACATTCTTCCAGGGTCTTGATATCTGGGGACTGATGGGCTCCTTGGTGCTGAAATCAGTTAAGCTAGCTAAGGAAAGCAAAAAAATTCAGTTCAGCCTAAAATACTAGTTGACCGTGTGTAGCTGCAGCTTCAGAAGGGAAGGTGGTGGGGTTCTGTGGAGAGCTAGAATTGCTGGCTTAGCAAGAGGAACTGCATGTAGCCACACAGAATATTTAAGAAAAAGGTTTGGGTTTGCTTTCAGGGTGGAGCACCCTGCATTTCCAGAGCAGGCTGGGGTGGGGGCTATGTGGATTGTGCATGACGTATAGAGCCCTCTGGAAGGAAGGGTCTCAGGGACCATGTTGCCATGGAGACATCAAAAAGCAACAGTGATTTCTGTCTTCTTAAATTCAAAGGTGGGGGCTGCTGCTGCTGCTTAGCCACGTCAGTTGTGTTCGACTCTGTGTGACTCCACGGATTGCAGCCCGCCCGGCTCCTCCGTCCACTGGATTCTCCAGGCAAGAAGACTGGAGTGGATTGCCATGCCTTCCTCCAGGGGGATCTTCCCAACCGAGGGATGGAACCTGGTTCTCCTGCATTGCAGTCAGATTCCTCACCACTGAGTCATCAGGGAAGTCCCGTAGATATATCTTTGAGACCCCATGGACTGTGACTTGCCCAGTTTCTCTGTCCATGGAATTTTCCAGGCAAGAGTACTAGAGTGGGTTGCCATTTTCTTCTTCCAAAGGTGATGGTGTGTTTACCCATCAAAACCTTCAGTTTTCCCAAAGAAGAGTTTCCTCCAAAAAGATAGAGTCTTCTTGGCTCCAGGAATGTGTTACAAAATTAAAAGCTAATGCCCCATCATCCATTTGTGAGGTCAACAAACTATCTCTGATGGATAACAGTGAGTTGAGGACAAGTGAACTTTATGAGTTTCTAAGCAATGGGGTGTCTGCCTCTTGCAGGGGCCCCTTGAAGGAAGGAAATTTCAGTGTTCTTCTGTGTTAATGGGCCCATTTTTGAAAAAAGGGAAAAATCCTGCCACATTTGGGGATCAATGAGCCTTTAGTTGGTCTAGTGGGGAGAACGGAGGCCAGGACAAAGGAGGTTTGAGGTCCCTTCCTGGCAACTGGCTTCAGAATCACCCATTCCCAAGTTGGAAATTCGGAAATGAACCACAGAGAAAGATCTTGAACTGCTTAGCCTCTCTTTCTCTGTCTGTGGTATGGCAAGAGTATTCTTTGGCTTGTAGCATTGTCGGGAAAGGTGAATGAGATCCTCTAGGCAAAGTCCCTGGATAAGGGCCTGACCCCCTCAGAAAATCAGAGTTATTGTTATTGCTATCACTGTTGATGCTATTGTTGGTGTGTTTCTTTACAGAGATTTGAAAGAATAGAAAATATTTTATCGGGCATTAGTATAACTGAGGCTTTCCAGGTGGAGCTAGTGGTAAAGAATTTGCCTGCCAATGCAAGAGATGCAGGTTTGATCCCTGGGTCAGGAAGATCTTCTGGAGTAGGAAATGGCAACCCACTCCAGTATTCCTGCCTGGAAAACCTCATGGACAGAGGAGCCTGGTGGGCTACAATCCGTGGGGCCAAAAAGCGTCAGACACAACGGAGTGATGAACACACAGTGTCACTCAAGGAAAAGGCAACATCAGTTTGCTCTCGGCAAGAGCTGCCTGCATGGTAAATTCTAACACAGCACCAGGGTGTTGCAAGATACCAAGAGCCTTGTCACCAAGTGGAAGGGACAGGTGATGGTTGTGTCCTCTGTGATCTGAGTGGTGTGGGTGGGATGGGGTGTAGCCTGTTTAGTGACATAGTTGAGGGAGGCCATGCCTCAAGCTAAAGCACAAGTGCTGATAAAACTGTGCTGAGCTGGCCCAACAAGTCACTGTGTAAAGACGAACGGTGCCACCACTTGTCCTGGGCTGCTCAGCTGGTAGCCTGCTTTCCCTCTACGTCCCCAGGGAGGGAGCCCTTGTAACCTTCACAGGCTACTGCGTTAGGAGCAACTCTGTTCTCACATGCTTTTCTATTCTGCAAAATTTAGGGTCCTATAGGGACGTTTTTAAAGGAAGGAGATGTCCTGGGTTTATGACCGAATTGCAAATCTTCCAGTAAGTATGTTCTTATCCCCTCACTTTGGCATCAAGGTGTTTCTCTGATGAAAGGTTTTGGCATTTTCTCTGGGAGAGCATGAATGTTAAAGAAGGTGAACTGGGCCTTCTAAGGCAAAGCAGAGCTTATGGAGGCAAGGGAAAAAGCTACTGGAGCGTGGGTCCTAGAGCTGGACTGCCAGGCTCCTCATCTTGGCTTTGCCTTTTATGGTCTGTGTGACCTTTACCACAGGGTTTCTCGGTTTTCTCATCCATAAAATTGAGATGAGAATCGTACCTAGCTTATGATGCCATCATGAGGATCAAGTGAAAAATTCATATGAAGTCCTTAGGACAATGCCTGGCACTCAGTGCATTCTCAGTATAGATCATCAGCTCTTGGCGGTCTGCTGGGGCATAGACCCAGTGACCTGAAACACTCAGAACTGTTGGGATCTTGGCTGAGGGCGAGACGAAAGGTATTTCTGAATTCTACACATTTCAAGCTCTGTGAAAAAGATTTCCTGTTGCGACCACTTAGGATTTTGAAACAGCTGGTGGGAATTTCGTCTGCTTTTCCTGAAGACCAGCCGGAAAGGGACTCCCAGGGGAGCTGGTGCCGCTTTCTGTGGTAAGCCACAACCTTCCCCAGTGAACAGGAGAGTTCAGCCTCTACCAGCCAACTCCTCAAACTGAGGCAGACTCCCCAGGTCCCAGCTGATCTCGCCTCCCTCCCTCATGGTCACCTTCACCCCCTCCACCCCCGAGGGCAGCACTCACTCATGCAGCAGCAGGTCCTTGAAGTGAATCATCTCCACGATCACCTGGGTGTTCTCCTGTGCCGCGGAGCACAGGTCGTGCTTGAGGTAGCATTCCCGCTGTAGCTGGAACACCATCTCCTTGATGGCTGGGCACTTCCGGCTTATACAGCCAAATCTGTGCCGCAGAGCATGGGCCTTGCACTTCAAGGCATCTTTGATGAAAGACTTGCCCTGAGAGCGGAGGGG
The DNA here is from genome assembly GCA_022376925.1 of Tragulus kanchil. Classification (NCBI taxonomy): domain Eukaryota; kingdom Metazoa; phylum Chordata; class Mammalia; order Artiodactyla; family Tragulidae; genus Tragulus; species Tragulus kanchil. The sequence goes on from JAIOJX010000004.1 coordinate 107,416,565, forward strand.
ACAGGGGAGGGAGAGAGGGGTGGAAGAAACCAGTCCTTATTACATGCTTCGACACTGTTACCCTTATGGGCTTGCGTGGGATTTTCTGACAACAGAACCTCAAGGCCCCACCCAGATGGACATCCTTGCAGAGGACAGGCTGAGGCTACAATAGGAGGTCTGTCCAGAGTGGTGTGATACCTCTGCTTTCAGCACCAGAGGATGTTACTAGGGAGACGAACACATCTGCCTCCTTCCTCCTGAACTCCTCCACTCGCTCCTGGTCCTGGGCTCCCGTGGCCGTCTGTCCTCAAAGCAGCCCAGTACTGGCTGTTTGGTGGCCACGTTTCTGAAACCCCGAGGGGAATTTGGCCAGGCATAAATCCAGAGTTCCTTGGTGATGCTTATCAAGAATTTTTCCTAAGTAGAAGGTGCCTGCTTGTCCAAATCTCACATCTTCTCTGCTCCTTCTAGATGTCAACATTGGGTGCAAGCTGGGCCTCCCTTTTCTGCCTCTGTGCTTCCCACCGCCCCGAACCCATACTCTCTCTTGCCTCCTCCTAGCCTTTAAGGAGGAGCATTCTTTTCCTTTTTGAAAGCAATCTGACGCCTTTAAACTGTTAGGATTATTGCCTCTAAAAGGCCCGGCTGGCACACTGCCTGGCAGCATCTGGAGCCTGAACTGCCCAACTGACAGCCCCTCCCCCGCTCCCGGCCTCTGAGTGGCGAAGGCAGCCAGGGATACATCTGGCTCGCAGTTCTCTTTCCTGGCAACCCCAGCAAATTGTTCTCATCCTAGTAAGGAGACAGCTGTTGGGGATGCGGATGCGCGCCCCGGCCCTCAGCTCTCTTATCGGCCTCCCGGGGCACACAGCACCGTGGGCTACCCACCAGGGATCTCTGCAGCCCCTCTGCGACAGAAACACGCTGTCATAGGAGAGGCCACCTCTGTTGTCAGACAGGCCCGGAAGTAACGGAGTTGAGAAAATAAACGGGTTGAGGTTGGAAGTGGGAAGACAGCCAGCACGTTTATTTCAGTCCTCTCCTCTAGAAGCAGTTAACATGTCTATGGAGAGGGTCTGATCATTAAAAAGCCACCTCCCGGTGATCCCCCTTCCTCTGACGCTCAGTGGGAGCCAAACTGGATGGCGGGGAGGGTGTGCCAGTTGACGAAGTAGTTACGGGCTGAGACCTGACTTGAAAGGGATGCTTCTAACTTGAGAACATACTCCTGTTGGTTGAGGAAAAAAAAAAAAAAGGAAGATGAACTGATGCGAGGGCAGCAGCAATCTGTTCTGGGTATTCTTCCCTGACATCCTGTGGGATTGCCCTGAATACACATCTTTCCTCCGGATTTCCTATTACGTTTCCTAATTCCAGTTAATCCAGAAGGGGGAGCTTGATGAGGGCGTCTCAAGGAGTTCAAATGCTCTCCTCCTCTTTCCTTCCCCGGTTTCCCCTGCTGGCACCCCACATCCTCTGTAGGGGAGGCTGCCAGCCCTGTCTCATCCCTCTCTGGTTCCCAGGCATTGATTTGTCAGGCTGCGTACAGGATGTCAGTACGTGGTGACTGGTGACGTTCACAAATCACACCTCAACTGTTGGCCTCATCCCAGCCATCACGGCTCTCCAGGGAAAAGGCGGAGGCCGTCTGGGACAACACGGTCCCTCACAGTGCGCCTATGGGCTGGGGAGGACATGATGGAGATGAGCCTAACACTCCACTCCACCTGAAATGTGTTTGTATGGTGTGGGCTGAAGCCGTAAGGTTGCTTGTTGGGTTCTTTCTACCCATGCGGCAACTGGGCTTTACCCTTGGGACCCCAGGATAAGTGAAATGGGTCAGGCCCTGACTCTATGTATCATATAGAACAGGACTCATTCAGGGTTTCAAGTTGGGAGAGCAGGATCTGCTACTTACGAGGAAGAGAAGTCTGCTCCCCGGGGGCCCTGATTTCTCCATGCAGTCTGGCCACGTGTCCTCTAGGACATGTCTCTCTTGTATTCTTGCCTATTAGGTGCCAATAGCTTTTAGCATGTTTAATGGGAGTCCCCGTCCCCAACCTACTGTGATGGTCCTGGCAGACCGGGTTCTGGGTAGCCAGACATGTGTCCCTTACAAGATGTTTATTATTTCTTATGAGTTCTGTCTTTCCTGCTAAAAGCCCTCAGATTACTGTTCAACTTATTCTCCATTTCACTCTGTGCGCAGACACAGCTGAAGATTGGAGAAAGATCCGGGGTGGAGTTGGGAGGCAGAGGCCTCCTGCTGCACACCTGGAAGGTATCTCTCAAGTACTAAAACCCACATGGAAATCAGCTAGGAAACTCTGAACAGGTTTTTCTAATGAATTTTAAGATGAACTGATGCGAGGGCAGCAGCAATCTGTTCTGGGTATTCTTCCCTGACATCCTGTGGGATTGCCCTGAATACACATCTTTCCTCCGGATTTCCTATTACGTTTCCTAATTCCAGTTAATCCAGAAGGGGGAGCTTGATGAGGGCGTCTCAAGGAGTTCAAATGCTCTCCTCCTCTTTCCTTCCCCGGTTTCCCCTGCTGGCACCCCACATCCTCTGTAGGGGAGGCTGCCAGCCCTGTCTCATCCCTCTCTGGTTCCCAGGCATTGATTTGTCAGGCTGCGTACAGGATGTCAGTACGTGGTGACTGGTGACGTTCACAAATCACACCTCAACTGTTGGCCTCATCCCAGCCATCACGGCTCTCCAGGGAAAAGGCGGAGGCCGTCTGGGACAACACGGTCCCTCACAGTGCGCCTATGGGCTGGGGAGGACATGATGGAGATGAGCCTAACACTCCACTCCACCTGAAATGTGTTTGTATGGTGTGGGCTGAAGCCGTAAGGTTGCTTGTTGGGTTCTTTCTACCCATGCGGCAACTGGGCTTTACCCTTGGGACCCCAGGATAAGTGAAATGGGTCAGGCCCTGACTCTATGTATCATATAGAACAGGACTCATTCAGGGTTTCAAGTTGGGAGAGCAGGATCTGCTACTTACGAGGAAGAGAAGTCTGCTCCCGGAGGCCCTGATTTCTCCATGCAGTCTGGCCACGTGTCCTCTAGGACATGTCTCTCTTGTATTCTTGCCTATTAGGTGCCAATAGCTTTTAGCATGTTTAATGGGAGTCCCCGTCCCCAACCTACTGTGATGGTCCTGGCAGACCGGGTTCTGGGTAGCCAGACATGTGTCCCTTACAAGATGTTTATTATTTCTTATGAGTTCTGTCTTTCCTGCTAAAAGCCCTCAGATTACTGTTCAACTTATTCTCCATTTCACTCTGTGCGCAGACACAGCTGAAGATTGGAGAAAGATCCGGGGTGGAGTTGGGAGGCAGAGGCCTCCTGCTGCACACCTGGAAGGTATCTCTCAAGTACTAAAACCCACATGGAAATCAGCTAGGAAACTCTGAACAGGTTTTTCTAATGAATGTTTCAATCATGCTAGGCTAATTGCAAACACTCTTGGTGCTCAATATGGTTTTACCTGGGCATCAAATTTTCCAGCGTTGTGCAGAAAAGTCATGCAAATCCCGTGTAAACCCCGAATCTCACAAGAGTTGTTCTCGAAACATTCAAACACGCCACACCCCACATCGCCAGCGTTGACCAAACAGTGCTGGATTTCCGCTAAAATGAGAAAGACGTACAATCATATACAAAATTCTCAGCCAAGCTGGGGAACGCAGAGAGGATGGCTGCAATAAAAGTCAGGATTCAAAGGAAAATTAAGAAAAATGTTAGAAATGACGATTTGGGAATCTAAAAACCAGGGAAAGAAAATCTCATCACTTAATGTACTTATGAAGATAACTAGTATTTGTAAGTATTTGTGAAAAAAAATTAGCCACACCTACGTTACAAAAGTCACAAGCAGAAGTTAGGTTGGAACATTGCATTTTTCCATTCCTTCTCATCTTATTAAAGTATTTGTGGGAACACTTAGTTTGCAAGCTGAAAATATTTCAGTTTTTTAAACCCACTGACAAAAATAAAATTTCAACCCATTAGCTTGCTCTTTTCCTTCTGTTCTCCATCAATGAAATACTCTTCTCTACTTGGATGAAGCTGCTGCTATTAAATCACGGCCATTTCCTTCCTGACCCCCAAATGAGAGCGTCCAAAAAGCAGTTTCTATTCAGCTTTATGATTCAACACCTAAAAATCAAAACAAAATTCCTGTTAAGGCAGCGCCTCCAAACCGTCCGCATTAAAAATACCAGGCTAGGGAAACTGCGGTTTGCAAGCAGGCTCAGGAATCGAGTCAGATGGGGGCTAGTCTGCCTAAACCCAATCTCTGCAGTTCGAGGCTCCTTTTAAATAGAGATCTGGAGTAAGATGTCGCTTAATCCCCTAGATTTACGGAGACTCGGGTGTTCGCTGCCCTTTGCTGAATGTGGCCCTAATTCGTCTCTTGGAAAGGACAGGCTGAGAAGGAGTTAACCGTCAGGCTGCAAAGCCTCTCTTCCTTCCTCTCCTTACCCAATTCCCTGACTTAAACCAACCACAAAATTACATCAGAAAAGTGCATTTTGGAAAAAGGGCGGGTTGGAAGAGATAATCCGCATTCAGATGAAATCTGCCGAGAGACAGAGGGACGTGTATTTGTGGAGGGTCACCAACTACCGAAAAGCGCGTTTGATTCTCTGAGAAAGCTCTGGGAGGGGTGAGGCTAGGCGAGGTTCCTAGGATGAGCCGGGCGCGGGCCGGGGGTGCTGGCATCTGCTTACAGAGGTGGGAGACTCCCGGACCATCCCACGCGCGGCCCCGGCGCGCCGGCCAGGAGCGCGCAGGGCCGCGGTTCACTCGCCGCCGGCGCCCCTAATGGGCACTCGTGCATTCCCGCTCGTGCGGGAGCGCACGCACTGCGCCGCCGGGTTCTCAGGCCCCCTGAATAAAGGGAGGGCGGTGAGGAGCGAAGGAGCGGTAGGCAGATTTTTTTGCGCCTCCCGGGGGCTGGGAAATGGGCCAGCCCGGTGCCCTGCACGCCTGGCTGTGCTCCGCAGCTCGCAGGAAAGCGGAGAGCCGGTCGAGCAGCAGCGGCGCACGGTTCGGGTCACCATTTCTTCTCTCGCTGACCTGCCCGGGAGCCGGGGACGGAAGCAGCACCGCAGAGGTACGCTTTGCTCCACCCTCCCCTAGCCCTTCCGAAAGGAACACCCCACAAGGGGAAAGTTCGCAATTCGTCTCGCCTACAAAGTTCTTGTATGTCTGGCGTCTTTTGAGGAGGGGGAGAAGCGGTCCCGCCGCTTCTTCCCGCCGGCTGGCAAGAGAAAGTTCTCCGGGTTCAGGGCGCAGCTCGGCAGCTGGGACCCTCTGTGCTTAAACCGTCCGCATTAAAATACCAGGCTAGGGAAACTGCGGTTTGCAAGCAGGCTCAGGAATCGAGTCAGATGGGGGCTAGTCTGCCTAAACCCAATCTCTGCAGTTCGAGGCTCCTTTTAAATAGAGATCTGGAGTAAGATGTCGCTTAATCCCCTAGATTTACGGAGACTCGGGTGTTCGCTGCCCTTTGCTGAATGTGGCCCTAATTCGTCTCTTGGAAAGGACAGGCTGAGAAGGAGTTAACCGTCAGGCTGCAAAGCCTCTCTTCCTTCCTCTCCTTACCCAATTCCCTGACTTAAACCAACCACAAAATTACATCAGAAAAGTGCATTTTGGAAAAAGGGCGGGTTGGAAGAGATAATCCGCATTCAGATGAAATCTGCCGAGAGACAGAGGGACGTGTATTTGTGGAGGGTCACCAACTACCGAAAAGCGCGTTTGATTCTCTGAGAAAGCTCTGGGAGGGGTGAGGCTAGGCGAGGTTCCTAGGATGAGCCGGGCGCGGGCCGGGGGTGCTGGCATCTGCTTACAGAGGTGGGAGACTCCCGGACCATCCCACGCGCGGCCCCGGCGCGCCGGCCAGGAGCGCGCAGGGCCGCGGTTCACTCGCCGCCGGCGCCCCTAATGGGCACTCGTGCATTCCCGCTCGTGCGGGAGCGCACGCACTGCGCCGCCGGGTTCTCAGGCCCCCTGAATAAAGGGAGGGCGGTGAGGAGCGAAGGAGCGGTAGGCAGATTTTTTTGCGCCTCCCGGGGGCTGGGAAATGGGCCAGCCCGGTGCCCTGCACGCCTGGCTGTGCTCCGCAGCTCGCAGGAAAGCGGAGAGCCGGTCGAGCAGCAGCGGCGCACGGTTCGGGTCACCATTTCTTCTCTCGCTGACCTGCCCGGGAGCCGGGGACGGAAGCAGCACCGCAGAGGTACGCTTTGCTCCACCCTCCCCTAGCCCTTCCGAAAGGAACACCCCACAAGGGGAAAGTTCGCAATTCGTCTCGCCTACAAAGTTCTTGTATGTCTGGCGTCTTTTGAGGAGGGGGAGAAGCGGTCCCGCCGCTTCTTCCCGCCGGCTGGCAAGAGAAAGTTCTCCGGGTTCAGGGCGCAGCTCGGCAGCTGGGACCCTCTGTGCTTCCTGCAGGCGGGTCAGGATGGAGCAGGGAGGCTTGCGCCAGTCCAGGGACGCTGGAGCCGGCACTGGCCGCGTCGTGCGGGGCTTCATTTGCCCTCGACCCCGGGAGGGCAGCAACAAGTCCTGCCCCAGCCATCCCATCACCCCTCTGGCACGTGCTGATCGCGGAGGCGCGGAGCCCGGCGTGGACCTCTCTCTGCCTCGCGCTTTCCACTTCACGTCCTGCGCCACCCCAAGAGTTTGCTCGGCCCGGGGGGGCGCCCGGTTCTGGGCGGAGCGCCCGGAGCGCGCTGCGTGGGTGCCGGGTGTCTCCTCCCAGCAGCTCCCCGCCGCCGGGGCGCACGCACTTACCTGTGTTCTGCAAGGACAGACGGCCTTTCTGCTGGGAGCCCCTGTCTTGGGGACCTTCGGGCGGGTGGGTAGCGTCGGTCCCTCGCGCCGGGTCGAAGGTAATCAGCACCAAAGCCAGGGTCACGAACTGGCCCAGCCGCTCGGCACACATGGTTCTTGGTGTAAACCTCCGGCCGGGAGACCTGGATTCTTTGTGCTCCCCTCCTCCTCTTCCTCCTCCTCCGCCGCTTCCCTTCCTCCTCCTCCCACTCTTCCTCCTCGCTCGCCTTTTCCCTCCTCGCGGCCGCGGCTCGGATAGAGGTTACCTAGCGCCCTCCCGTAGCTCTCCGGAGAGCATGTGACCAGGCCGTTAGCGGCGCCGCGAGTGCCCGGCAATGGCAGGGATGGTGCCTCAAATATCCCTGGAAGCTCTGGTGTCACTTGAATGAAGGAGTCGAGCAGGTGTTGTCCCGGCGGCTGGACCAATCCGAGACCCCCGCCCGTTTGACAACACGGCCGGGAGGCGGGGCCTGCGCCCAACTACTACAGGAGGAAGCGAGCGCCGCTGGGAGCGCCCGACAAAGTTGGCGACCTGGCGACGGCCACGCGTTTGCGTGCGTGTGTGAGTGTGTGAGAGCGCGGCTGGGGATACTTGCGCGTGTGCGGGTGCTCCAAGGCAATGGCCGAACGGACTTGAGTAAAAGCGAATCCCAGCTCCCGTTGCAGCAGAAGAAGGGCGAGAGGGGACCGTCAGCGCTGGGGCAGCCTTTCCCCTGGGCTTCTGGCTCGCATCGCACCCGCAACGAGCTGGGAAGGTTTCCTCTTTCTGCCTTTTGGAATTTAGTTGAGATTCCCAGCCCCGAGGCCTTGACAGACTGGATAAGTTTCCAGGACACAGTGATGCTGGGGACAAGCTGGGCACCGATGGGAATTCCTGGCGGTGTGATGCTTTGCCTAAGAAAAAACAAAAACAAAAAACCTCTCAAACTATTTAAGATAGGAGCAGCAGCACTCGATTCAGGACTCTGCTTGAGCAGCTGCCCCAGCCTCCTCATTTCGCCCCGCTGTCGGGGCCCTTGGGACACGTTAGCTGCCAGATTCCTGCCCCTCCCTCAAGTCCTGACGGATTCTGGGCTGGGCTGCAGGGATCCAGGTGACAGACTGGACTTGCATCATTTACAGGCGGGTGGCAGGGAGGCCCAGGCAGCCCTGAGTCAGCCCGAGGCGGAGCATCGCGTGCCCAAGAGGCTGGAGCTTGAAAGGCAACTTGACGCGTCTCCAAACATACTACTCTTCCATTTTCCCAAGGAGCTACTCTCCGCCCCGCTCTGGGTTCCCTTTACTCTTCATTCATCCGATGGGGATGGAAAAGGTCAAAAAAATTCTCCCCAAACCCTAATAACAGAATATTCTCCGCATCTCTTTTCCTTTCTTCTTCGAGCTCGGCCCCCAAGCACTCAAGCCGGGGCTGGGTTGCCCTCGACTGCTTTCTTCTCGGGGCTGCGGAAGCAGGGAGAAAGTTGGGCGCCACTCGGAGCGCCTCTTCCCTCGCTGTGTGTGTACGTGTGCACGCTCACGTCTCCCCGGCGCCGGGGCCGGGGACAGGAACTGCTCCGGGCACCGTCAGTCCGACGGCGCTGCTCTGGGGGCTCGTAGGGCAGGGGGAGGGCGGGGACGCGAGCGCCGCGCCACTCACCCGGGGTTGACGCGCCCTCGCCCCTCCCTCGCCGTCTCCACCCTCCTGCTGGAGAACAGGTGAGCCTGGGTACCAGCTCCCACCCCCGCCCCGCTCCTGCGCCTTCTGCGGTAATGTGCCCGGGAAGTTTCATCACCCACTGTCTGCGGCGACGCGGCTCTGGATCTCCGCAGTGGGGCGCACCGCGCGCCTCGTTGGGCCCACCGTGTGACACGGTTGGGGGAGGGGGTGCGGAGGCACTGGGGCCAGGGCGTCCTCTGCCAGCCGTTTGTTTGGCTTCCAAAGCTCCCCTCCCAAGGTCCCAAATGCAGGACAGCGTTAGGAACGGGGTTAGGGGCAGGGTGAGCACCAGTGGCTGCAGCTGTCCAGTGCGTCCAGCGGCCCAGGGGTGGGAGGAATGATGGGGGGATGGGCGTGGGAAAGGCTCTCTGAGGGGCTGCAGCGCCCAGGGACCTGCTGTCCACGTTTCAGAATCCTAAGAAATGGCCACTTTATGGGCCCACCTGATTTCAGAATTCTAAGAAATGGTCACTTTACACATGATTGCAATAACAATTACATCTTACAGCCTCAGAGCTTTGGGGAAAGAGGTGGGTACAAGTATATTATATTAGTAATAGGTGGGGCACCTTTCTCACCTTGCTTTTGTTTGCATAGTTAGCTTCCTTGATTAGTTTATGAAACACCACCTCCTGTAGATCCTTAAGAGATAAAACATAACAAAAAACCAGCAGCGATCTGGCCTCGGGCGAAGTCCATAAGCCTCTGAATTTCCTGGGTAGGCTTTTTTTCCTTGGAGAGCCTCTTTGTGGGTGAGAACAGAGCAATACTGGCGTTAAAAAGGCATCTGGTCTCTTAGGTCTCTGAGCAGGAGAAAGTTGGGCGCCACTCGGAGCGCCTCTTCCCTCGCTGTGTGTGTACGTGTGCACGCTCACGTCTCCCCGGCGCCGGGGCCGGGGACAGGAACTGCTCCGGGCACCGTCAGTCCGACGGCGCTGCTCTGGGGGCTCGTAGGGCAGGGGGAGGGCGGGGACGCGAGCGCCGCGCCACTCACCCGGGGTTGACGCGCCCTCGCCCCTCCCTCGCCGTCTCCACCCTCCTGCTGGAGAACAGGTGAGCCTGGGTACCAGCTCCCACCCCCGCCCCGCTCCTGCGCCTTCTGCGGTAATGTGCCCGGGAAGTTTCATCACCCACTGTCTGCGGCGACGCGGCTCTGGATCTCCGCAGTGGGGCGCACCGCGCGCCTCGTTGGGCCCACCGTGTGACACGGTTGGGGGAGGGGGTGCGGAGGCACTGGGGCCAGGGCGTCCTCTGCCAGCCGTTTGTTTGGCTTCCAAAGCTCCCCTCCCAAGGTCCCAAATGCAGGACAGCGTTAGGAACGGGGTTAGGGGCAGGGTGAGCACCAGTGGCTGCAGCTGTCCAGTGCGTCCAGCGGCCCAGGGGTGGGAGGAATGATGGGGGGATGGGCGTGGGAAAGGCTCTCTGAGGGGCTGCAGCGCCCAGGGACCTGCTGTCCACGTTTCAGAATCCTAAGAAATGGCCACTTTATGGGCCCACCTGATTTCAGAATTCTAAGAAATGGTCACTTTACACATGATTGCAATAACAATTACATCTTACAGCCTCAGAGCTTTGGGGAAAGAGGTGGGTACAAGTATATTATATTAGTAATAGGTGGGGCACCTTTCTCACCTTGCTTTTGTTTGCATAGTTAGCTTCCTTGATTAGTTTATGAAACACCACCTCCTGTAGATCCTTAAGAGATAAAACATAACAAAAAACCAGCAGCGATCTGGCCTCGGGCGAAGTCCATAAGCCTCTGAATTTCCTGGGTAGGCTTTTTTTCCTTGGAGAGCCTCTTTTGTGGGTGAGAACAGAGCAATACTGGCGTTAAAAAAAGGCATCTGGTCTCTTAGGTCTCTGAGCAACAGAAATGGAAGTGATCTAGGGGGGCCTCTCTTAGACCTCTTAGTCCTCAACTGACCCGAGTTGACTGAGGGGGCGGGAGCAAGCCCACCTTTGTGGGATGCACTTTTGCGTCTTCTTCATAGAGGTTGGGTGACCACCTGGAGCAGGAGCTGGGCAGGCGCAGGACTCTGGGTTCCTACCTCCCAGGGCTGGGACAGTCTTGCTACCACAAGACCCTGGGAATGCCCTCAGAGGAACTGCATAATAGAAAACTGCATCTTGAAACCATTTGCTCCAGTTTCACAGGGGACATTCCTGTCTCCTACCTGACCTACCTGAGCTCCTCTTAGAACTAAAAGAAAAATGGTTGCTGAATTTGAGACATTGCAGTTACAAATACCAGTTCTTAAAAGGTTTGATATTCAGGCCGCTTGGCCAGAGCCGGACATCCGGAGAAGAATGCCCATCCCAGTCTGTCCCATCAGGGCTGAGAGAACTCTCTAGAAGCAGGAGGCAGTGTGCTGGGGTTACCAGCCTAGGGCATAGGCCTGTGGTTGGGGTAGGGAGAGGAAATTAGACGGGTGACTGTGCTGTGCTTAGTCGCTCAGTTGGGTCCGACTCTTTGTGATCCCATGGACTGCAGCCCACCAGGCTCCTCAGTCTATGGGGATTCTCCAGGCAGGAATACTGGAGTGGGTTGTCATGCCCTCCAGGGGAACTTTCCAACCCAGGGATTGAACCTCGGTCTTCTGCATTGCAGGTAGATTCTTTACCATCTGAGCCAAGACTCTGGTGATTCCCCCCTTTTCCTTCTTCCAGCTTTCTGAGTCAGGCCTGGCTTGGCAGCCTGTGGCTGGTGACAGCAGGGAGTAGGGAAGGGGCAGTAACACGGATGGTAAATTTTTATAAAGAAACATGAATTGAGAACAGACACTGCACCATGCATGGGGCTTGCAGCTTTGGTACCTCTCTTGATGGCTTTGGACATGGCAAGGACCAGTCCAGACTGGTATTGCCGACTGAGCTCTCTGGATTGGTTTTTTGAGCCTCTTGTGGGTGAGAACAGAGCAATACTGGCGTTAAAAGGCATCTGGTCTCTTAGGTCTCTGAGCAACAGAACATGGAAGTGATCTAGGGGGGCCTCTCTTAGACCTCTTAGTCCTCAACTGACCCGAGTTGACTGAGGGGGCGGGAGCAAGCCCACCTTTGTGGGATGCACTTTTGCGTCTTCTTCATAGAGGTTGGGTGACCACCTGGAGCAGGAGCTGGGCAGGCGCAGGACTCTGGGTTCCTACCTCCCAGGGCTGGGACAGTCTTGCTACCACAAGACCCTGGGAATGCCCTCAGAGGAACTGCATAATAGAAAACTGCATCTTGAAACCATTTGCTCCAGTTTCACAGGGGACATTCCTGTCTCCTACCTGACCTACCTGAGCTCCTCTTAGAACTAAAAGAAAAATGGTTGCTGAATTTGAGACATTGCAGTTACAAATACCAGTTCTTAAAAGGTTTGATATTCAGGCCGCTTGGCCAGAGCCGGACATCCGGAGAAGAATGCCCATCCCAGTCTGTCCCATCAGGGCTGAGAGAACTCTCTAGAAGCAGGAGGCAGTGTGCTGGGGTTACCAGCCTAGGGCATAGGCCTGTGGTTGGGGTAGGGAGAGGAAATTAGACGGGTGACTGTGCTGTGCTTAGTCGCTCAGTTGGGTCCGACTCTTTGTGATCCCATGGACTGCAGCCCACCAGGCTCCTCAGTCTATGGGGATTCTCCAGGCAGGAATACTGGAGTGGGTTGTCATGCCCTCCAGGGGAACTTTCCAACCCAGGGATTGAACCTCGGTCTTCTGCATTGCAGGTAGATTCTTTACCATCTGAGCCAAGACTCTGGTGATTCCCCCCTTTTCCTTCTTCCAGCTTTCTGAGTCAGGCCTGGCTTGGCAGCCTGTGGCTGGTGACAGCAGGGAGTAGGGAAGGGGCAGTAACACGGATGGTAAATTTTTATAAAGAAACATGAATTGAGAACAGACACTGCACCATGCATGGGGCTTGCAGCTTTGGTACCTCTCTTGATGGCTTTGGACATGCAAGGACAGTCCAGCTGGTATTGCCCTGAGACTCGGCATGGCATCCGACTGGATGGGCCCTCCTGAGTTTAAGACCCGACTGGCAGAGGGAAGGATGAGGCAGGCTCACCTCGCGACATCCTGGGGCTTATGTGGTTAGTGCGTGGAACCCACGTTTTCCGAACTCCAGTTCACGAGTTAAACCCAGTGAATGGGTTAATTGGGGTTAGACTTCCAAAGGGGAGAGAAACAGAGGGTATCATAGGAGGGAAGCAGAGATAAATGAACAGAGGGGATGGGGTTCATTTTGTATGAGGAATGTGTTACCCAGTTTGGTATTCAGATGCAAGATAAAGCTGTCAAGGGCACTTGGGACCTTGTTGCAGAGCCTTTGTGATCAAATCTGTGCTGACCAGAGATTTTGTTTTTTTTCCCTCCTGATGGCATTTAAGGATGAAACTCCAGGATGCTATTAGACTAGAACCCCTTTTGGAGTTAGTAAAAGGTCAGCGGCCCAGAGCTGACCCTGTGAAGGAGATGGAGGAGAGGGATGGGAAGAAATGAGTTGGAATCTTGATGTGGATTGTGAGGCCTAGAAAGATGTTCTTGCTCCAGTGAGAGCAGGTGGTGCCTTGGTGGATGGGAAGTTGCTGAATGATGAGGCAGAGTTGTGTAGGCTGATGTTAATACCTGGGGTCTAGTCCAGGCTTTCCGAGTTCCAAAGCCAGAGTGGAAAACGTGGCTTCCAAGTGGAGAGCGTCTCCTCCTGCAAGCCACGCCCCCGTGGGGCGACTGTCTGTGCAGCCCACCAGGCTCCTCAGTCTATGGGGATTCTCCAGGCAGGAATACTGGAGTGGGTTGTCATGCCCTCCAGGGGAACTTTCCAACCCAGGGATTGAACCTCGGTCTTCTGCATTGCAGGTAGATTCTTTACCATCTGAGCCAAGACTCTGGTGATTCCCCCCTTTTCCTTCTTCCAGCTTTCTGAGTCAGGCCTGGCTTGGCAGCCTGTGGCTGGTGACAGCAGGGAGTAGGGAAGGGGCAGTAACACGGATGGTAAATTTTTATAAAGAAACATGAATTGAGAACAGACACTGCACCATGCATGGGGCTTGCAGCTTTGGTACCTCTCTTGATGGCTTTGGACATGCAAGGACAGTCCAGCTGGTATTGCCCTGAGACTCGGCATGGCATCCGACTGGATGGGCCCTCCTGAGTTTAAGACCCGACTGGCAGAGGGAAGGATGAGGCAGGCTCACCTCGCGACATCCTGGGGCTTATGTGGTTAGTGCGTGGAACCCACGTTTTCCGAACTCCAGTTCACGAGTTAAACCCAGTGAATGGGTTAATTGGGGTTAGACTTCCAAAGGGGAGAGAAACAGAGGGTATCATAGGAGGGAAGCAGAGATAAATGAACAGAGGGGATGGGGTTCATTTTGTATGAGGAATGTGTTACCCAGTTTGGTATTCAGATGCAAGATAAAGCTGTCAAGGGCACTTGGGACCTTGTTGCAGAGCCTTTGTGATCAAATCTGTGCTGACCAGAGATTTTGTTTTTTTTCCCTCCTGATGGCATTTAAGGATGAAACTCCAGGATGCTATTAGACTAGAACCCCTTTTGGAGTTAGTAAAAGGTCAGCGGCCCAGAGCTGACCCTGTGAAGGAGATGGAGGAGAGGGATGGGAAGAAATGAGTTGGAATCTTGATGTGGATTGTGAGGCCTAGAAAGATGTTCTTGCTCCAGTGAGAGCAGGTGGTGCCTTGGTGGATGGGAAGTTGCTGAATGATGAGGCAGAGTTGTGTAGGCTGATGTTAATACCTGGGGTCTAGTCCAGGCTTTCCGAGTTCCAAAGCCAGAGTGGAAAACGTGGCTTCCAAGTGGAGAGCGTCTCCTCCTGCAAGCCACGCCCCCGTGGGGCCGACTGTCTGTGCTGATGGCACCACCTTATGGTCAGAGAGAGAACGGTCTGTCCAAATAGTGGACTCTCTTCCAGACTCAAAGGCCTAGGACACTAATATTCTGGGTCTTCCACCTTCTCAATTTCCTTAGCAAATCAGTTAATACAGATTTAGGCAATCTCCCCTTTGCACCGACATGCTTCAGTCACTCCATCGTGGAAATCTCACTCAAAATTTTCCCTTTTCGTCCTCCATCTTTTGCTGTGAACATCCAATCTAATAGGACTTCCCTTTAGCTCAGCAGAGAAAGAAACTGCCTGCAATGAGTGAGACCTGGGTTTGATCCCTGGGTTTGGAAGATCCTCCGGAGAAGGCAAATGCTATCCATTTCAGTATTCTTGCCTGAATAATTCCATGGCTCATCCACGGGTGGCAAAGAGTCAGGAATGAGCAACTTTACTTTCACTTTTCAAATCTAACATGGCTCCTTTGTGTCATGTCTCTATGAGGGGAAAATGACAAAAAAGGTGTCCAAGTGAAACGGACAGACAAAATAAAATAAAATAAAATAAAATGCTACTATTAGCCTCCAGAATAAGTAGAGGTCTGCCCTTACAAAGTCTCCATCTTTCCCTTTATCTTCTTTCATTAAACCAGTTGTTTCATTAAATGGAATTCAAGAGAAGGGAGACTGTATCTTCCATCTTTGAGTGTACACATTGGTATTACAACAGAATTGCTCTCCTTTTTACAGTTAAAGTCCAAGGCCTCAATAACATTATGAGTTAAGAAGGCTTTTGTGGGGCTGTCTGGAAACCTCAACTCGTTTATTGGAGGAAAAAATATTCTAAGTTCCCCAAATAACCGACTACCAAAGGTTTGGAATATACCACTTTTATGAATTAACATTTCCTCTATGTCATAGATTAATAGTCAATCCATAGTTATGTGATTGGCTGGAAACACAAAAGATGAAAAAGAATTTTAAAAATTCTTTTTAAGACCCCAAGAGAACATGAACACTGTCTCCTCACAGTACATCTATTTACTGGAAAGAATCGAAAGCAGAGTCGTCAGGTGTCTGATTGTGGTCTGAGTTCTGTTAGTGCCTTGCTATGAAGCATAAGTAGTATTCTACTTGCCTGTCTCTGTTTCCCTCCAGTCATGATTTTTGCTCTCTCACTCTGTGCAGAGAGAAACTCCAGGAGAAAATGTGCTAGAGGAGTGCTGGTGGAACCAAGGGGAGCATCTGTGGGCTTGAAATACTGTGGAGCTTTCTCTCTGACCTGTTTGGTTTGAGGTTTGAGAACTGTGTGTAAAGGAAGAATTTTTTTGCGGGGCAGTTTTCCAGTGAGCCGGATTTTGAAAATCTTCATGAATGATCAAATCTATTCATGTGATTTAAACAGCAATTATACCATCAGGGTCTGTGGGATTCAATTTTTGTTTTTGAGTTTTTATTTTCCTGACGAGTTCTAACTATTTGTAAAGGTTAATATTTCATGACTTTGGTTCTTTTTAAAAGAAATCTTCCAATGATCAAAGAGCACATTTACTTTTTAAACAAAAATGGAATAAAACCCATTCTGTCTTGAATGTACCATATGGGACCGTTGGAGACATTTATAATTCTAATCTTCATAATCTGATTTTTGTGGGATCTTAATGATCTGACTTTTCTTATATGTTGAAACACTTTCCATTTTATCTTCCTTGGAATTATCTTATCATTAATCTTCAATTATTATCAATTATGCTAAATAATAAACAAATGAAGGAATGATGGCATTGCCATCCTGAAAGATGATGTAATCTGCATCGCTTTTTGGTATTACAACAGAATTGCTCTCCTTTTTACAGTTAAAGTCCAAGGCCTCAATAACATTATGAGTTAAGAAGGCTTTTGTGGGGCTGTCTGGAAACCTCAACTCGTTTATTGGAGGAAAAAATATTCTAAGTTCCCCAAATAACCGACTACCAAAGGTTTGGAATATACCACTTTTATGAATTAACATTTCCTCTATGTCATAGATTAATAGTCAATCCATAGTTATGTGATTGGCTGGAAACACAAAAGATGAAAAAGAATTTTAAAAATTCTTTTTAAGACCCCAAGAGAACATGAACACTGTCTCCTCACAGTACATCTATTTACTGGAAAGAATCGAAAGCAGAGTCGTCAGGTGTCTGATTGTGGTCTGAGTTCTGTTAGTGCCTTGCTATGAAGCATAAGTAGTATTCTACTTGCCTGTCTCTGTTTCCCTCCAGTCATGATTTTTGCTCTCTCACTCTGTGCAGAGAGAAACTCCAGGAGAAAATGTGCTAGAGGAGTGCTGGGGGAAACCCAAAGGGGGAGCATCTGTGGGCTTGAAATACTGTGGAGCTTTCTCTCTGACCTGTTTGGTTTGAGGTTTGAGAACTGTGTGTAAAGGAAGAATTTTTTTGCGGGGCAGTTTTCCAGTGAGCCGGATTTTGAAAATCTTCATGAATGATCAAATCTATTCATGTGATTTAAACAGCAATTATACCATCAGGGTCTGTGGGATTCAATTTTTGTTTTTGAGTTTTTATTTTCCTGACGAGTTCTAACTATTTGTAAAGGTTAATATTTCATGACTTTGGTTCTTTTTAAAAGAAATCTTCCAATGATCAAAGAGCACATTTACTTTTTAAACAAAAATGGAATAAAACCCATTCTGTCTTGAATGTACCATATGGGACCGTTGGAGACATTTATAATTCTAATCTTCATAATCTGATTTTTGTGGGATCTTAATGATCTGACTTTTCTTATATGTTGAAACACTTTCCATTTTATCTTCCTTGGAATTATCTTATCATTAATCTTCAATTATTATCAATTATGCTAAATAATAAACAAATGAAGGAATGATGGCATTGCCATCCTGAAAGATGATGTAGTAGTGAAATAAATCATCGTGATTGCATCGGCCTTTGGTTTTCCTCTTACATTGGTTAGAGTATTACATCATCTTTCAAGAAGGTATAAAAATAGATAGAGGATACCATCTTTGTAGCTTTATTATTATTGCTTTCATTGCCCGCCATTGAGAATACAGAATTTTTCATTGCCTGCACAAAATGGTTAAAGGAAGAACATTGACAAAGGAAACTGTTTTACAGTAGTTAGACAAATCAGAGGAGACAACAGTGATGTTAATTCTAATGATACCAGTAAAATTCACTTTGTAAGCAAAGTCTCATACCCTGAGTTTTATCCTAAAGTAACCTAGATGAGTTTTTGCACAGTCTAGAATCAACAAATAAACCATATGTTTTGGAGGACAAAGAGAAAATATGATATTCTCCTCCAGTTAGTCATTCAGCAAGAATGATTTCATCACCCAGGATTTTGCAACAAGCACCTGGACCATCCTGTTTTGCTTGAAGAAGCAGGGGCGAGTATTCTTTTACCTTTTGTGGTGTTTGTTTAGCAAAATTTCCTTGGTATAGTTTGTGGACAAATGGCAAAGTCAGGTGTGTTTGCAAAGGTGATCCAAAGAATATTCTTACCAGTGTCTATAAATGTAGAAATGAAAATGCTTTGCAACTATGGAGAAAAGATGACCATCTTTTCTTTAGCAGAATTATGACCCATCAGAGGTTTCAAAAGTACTAGTTTTATAATGCAAGAAGAACCAGACATGACAATAAATTAGAACTTATTGGAGATTTACCTTAAATACGGAATTTGTAAGGTGGATCTGCGCTATGTTCCTATTTGACAGCTCATGAATAGTTAGTTGCATGTGAGATATGTTTTGAAAGCTTCAAATCGACATTTACTTTTTAAACAAAATGGAATAAAACCCATTCTGTCTTGAATGTACCATATGGGACCGTTGGAGACATTTATAATTCTAATCTTCATAATCTGATTTTTGTGGGATCTTAATGATCTGACTTTTCTTATATGTTGAAACACTTTCCATTTTATCTTCCTTGGAATTATCTTATCATTAATCTTCAATTATTATCAATTATGCTAAATAATAAACAAATGAAGGAATGATGGCATTGCCATCCTGAAAGATGATGTAGTAGTGAAATAAATCATCGTGATTGCATCGGCCTTTGGTTTTCCTCTTACATTGGTTAGAGTATTACATCATCTTTCAAGAAGGTATAAAAATAGATAGAGGATACCATCTTTGTAGCTTTATTATTATTGCTTTCATTGCCCGCCATTGAGAATACAGAATTTTTCATTGCCTGCACAAAATGGTTAAAGGAAGAACATTGACAAAGGAAACTGTTTTACAGTAGTTAGACAAATCAGAGGAGACAACAGTGATGTTAATTCTAATGATACCAGTAAAATTCACTTTGTAAGCAAAGTCTCATACCCTGAGTTTTATCCTAAAGTAACCTAGATGATTTTTTGCACAGTCTAGAATCAACAAATAAACCATATGTTTTGGAGGACAAAGAGAAAATATGATATTCTCCTCCAGTTAGTCATTCAGCAAGAATGATTTCATCACCCAGGATTTTGCAACAAGCACCTGGACCATCCTGTTTTGCTTGAAGAAGCAGGGCGAGTATTCTTTTACCTTTGGTGGTGTTTGTTTAGCAAAATTTCCTTGGTATAGTTTGTGGACAAATGGCAAAGTCAGGTGTGTTTGCAAAGGTGATCCAAAGAATATTCTTACCAGTGTCTATAAATGTAGAAATGAAAATGCTTTGCAACTATGGAGAAAAGATGACCATCTTTTCTTTAGCAGAATTATGACCCATCAGAGGTTTCAAAAGTACTAGTTTTATAATGCAAGAAGAACCAGACATGACAATAAATTAGAACTTATTGGAGATTTACCTTAAATACGGAATTTGTAAGGTGGATCTGCGCTATGTTCCTATTTGACAGCTCATGAATAGTTAGTTGCATGTAGAGAATATTGGTCATTTTGAGTTTATGTGCCTTCAAAGTCAGGAGACTAGGGAATGAAAATGTGATATATTTAAATGATTGAGTGAATTTTGTAGTAAAAATGGAAAAACTATCCCTGTATTATTGCTTCTGTAAATTACTCAGAAAAATAAAAAGACTTCATTGAACCAAATGATAATGACAACTTTTTCCTGCCATACAGGGGCCTGAGGTTACATACATAGAATATTTTTTAAAAATCGAATAAACTCCTTCTGGTAAGCAGGAGCCTGTGTAGTAGGGCTCTGTGCATTTGTCTCTTGTTAGCCCTTCTCCCACCCCACTGTCCTTAAAGTTCACCCATAAGGATTGATGACTCTTTTTATAGTGGAGTACATTGAATGAAAGATGTTGCCCTATAGCCTCTCTGTTTATTCTCCCCTTTAGTGGAACTCAGTACTTCTCAAAATTCAGTGGGGATAAGTATTGCTGTACATGACATAAAATATGCTTATTATATTTAGCATAGGTCAGATTTTTAAGGTTTTGACCATTCTAGATTTTTTACTTTGTTTGAAGACTTAGAATCTACCTGTCTTAGTCCATTGAGGTTGTTGTAACAGAATACTATTGACCGGGAGGCTTAAATAACAATTTTATTTTAAAAATTTTGGCCTTCCTGCACGGCTTGCATGGGTCTTAGTCCCCTGATGAGGTACTGAAACTGTATGCTTGGCAATGAACGTGCTGAGTCCTAACCACTGGACCACCAGGAAGTTGCCACACATACTTATTTCTCATAGTTCTGGAAGCCTGAGATCAGAGTGGCAGCATGGTTGGGTTCTTGGTGGAGGCCTGCTTCCTTGGATTATGCATAAAGAAAGGGAGAGAGGGGCTTCCCTGGTGGTCCAGTGGGTAGAGTCCACTTTGTAGTACAAGTGGCGCGTTTCCATCCCTGGCCTGGGAAGATCCCACATGCTGTGGAGCAGCTGGACCAGTGTGTTCAATTACGAGCCAGTGTTGTGGAGTGCGTGCGCCTAGAGCTGGTGCTTTGCAGTGAGAGAGGCCACTGCAGTGGGAGGCTCACACATGCCAAAGAATAGAAAAATCGATGAAAATAAATATAAATAAAAAAGAGGCATGATGGGGGAAAAGAAAAAGAAAAGTTTTTTAGAAATAAAGGGGGAGAGAGAAATGCTGAGAGAGGCAAGGACATCCATCTCATATCCCTCCTTTTTATAAGGGCATTAATCCCATCATGAGGGGCTCACCCTCATAAACTCTCTAACCTTAATTACCTCCCCAAAACCTCACCTCTAAATACCATCCCATTGGTGGTTAGGCTTTCAATTTATGAATTTAGGGAGGACACAAACATTCAATCTATAGCACTGACCCATTCTGACATTCATTCGTTCAGTCAACTCTTGTGTGTTAAACCCTTATATCAGCGCCAGTTTAGAGAGGAGGAAGCAATAATTTTTACGGCACCGTGTGTTCATACTTATGACGGAGATGAGGTCAGGGTATCCTGGGAACCAAGAGAATGGTTGTCCTCAACCATTGACACCTCAGAGGTTGATGCATTGTGATGGGTGTCAGAGATGAACATTATTAGTTTTTATGTGCACTTACAAAACAAGAACTGAAGGACAATGGTTAGGAGGCATTGGGAGGGTGGAAATCGGGAGAAAAAGCCTCCCAGGCAGTAGGGCAACATTTTCAGAGGCCCAGAGGAGTGAGAGAGAGCAGGCGGGTGGTCTGGTGTGGCTAGGAAGAGTGGTATTTATGAAGAAGAGGCTGAAACTGTATGCTTGGCAATGAACGTGCTGAGTCCTAACCACTGGACCACCAGGAAGTTGCCACACATACTTATTTCTCATAGTTCTGGAAGCCTGAGATCAGAGTGGCAGCATGGTTGGGTTCTTGGTGGAGGCCTGCTTCCTTGGATTATGCATAAAGAAAGGGAGAGAGGGCTTCCCTGGTGGTCCAGTGGGTAGAGTCCACTTTGTAGTACAAGTGGCGCGTTTCCATCCCTGGCCTGGGAAGATCCCACATGCTGTGGAGCAGCTGGACCAGTGTGTTCAATTACGAGCCAGTGTTGTGGAGTGCGTGCGCCTAGAGCTGGTGCTTTGCAGTGAGAGAGGCCACTGCAGTGGGAGGCTCACACATGCCAAAGAATAGAAAAATCGATGAAAATAAATATAAATAAAAAAGAGGCATGATGGGGGAAAAGAAAAAGAAAAGTTTTTTAGAAATAAAGGGGGAGAGAGAAATGCTGAGAGAGGCAAGGACATCCATCTCATATCCCTCCTTTTTATAAGGGCATTAATCCCATCATGAGGGGCTCACCCTCATAAACTCTCTAACCTTAATTACCTCCCCAAAACCTCACCTCTAAATACCATCCCATTGGTGGTTAGGCTTTCAATTTATGAATTTAGGGAGGACACAAACATTCAATCTATAGCACTGACCCATTCTGACATTCATTCGTTCAGTCAACTCTTGTGTGTTAAACCCTTATATCAGCGCCAGTTTAGAGAGGAGGAAGCAATAATTTTTACGGCACCGTGTGTTCATACTTATGACGGAGATGAGGTCAGGGTATCCTGGGAACCAAGAGAATGGTTGTCCTCAACCATTGACACCTCAGAGGTTGATGCATTGTGATGGGTGTCAGAGATGAACATTATTAGTTTTTATGTGCACTTACAAAACAAGAACTGAAGGACAATGGTTAGGAGGCATTGGGAGGGTGGAAATCGGGAGAAAAAGCCTCCCAGGCAGTAGGGCAACATTTTCAGAGGCCCAGAGGAGTGAGAGAGAGCAGGCGGGTGGTCTGGTGTGGCTAGGAAGAGTGGTATTTATGAAGAAGAGGCTGAACACTGACTGGGATTAGACCCTGGGGGCCCATTGTGTCTGTCTTCATCTGCAAGTAGCAGAAAAACCCAAACAGAAGCCTTTTTAAAGGCAAGTGCATTACTCCCCATTCCAGAAAGTGGATTGGAGGTGGAGACCTCCCAGGGAGAACACAGTGTGAAGTCAGGTGGCAGGTTGGAGATGTGAAGGTAGAAGTGATTTTGAGAAGCTTGTGGGGGACACACTGACAAGATCGTCAACTTTTTGCACTTGAGGGGGAAGTGGGGAAAACCTCTGCTTTACCAGTTCCCCCTTTACCTTCCCTGGCTCTTCCCTTTCCCCTCTGCTCCCCACCCACATCTGGACCAATGCTATCACGACTCTTGTGGTTGTATGTGTGTGTGTGTGTGTGTTAGTCCCTCAGTCATGTTTGACTCTTTGTGACCTCATGGACTGCAGCCCGTCAGGCTCCTCCGTCCATGGAATTCTCCAGGCAAGAATACTGGAGTGGGTAGCCATTCTCTTCTCTAAGGGATCTTCCTGAACCAGGGACAGAACCTGGATCTCCTGTGTTGCAGGCAGATTCTTTCACTGTCTGAACACAAAAACCCAGGAGTCATTGTTTCGTATGAAAATGAATCATTTTCTCCTGACTCTCGCCTGGCTCTGTGTAGAACTCACCAATCCATGTTGTTTCTGACTCTGAAATCCCTGTCATTTCTGTTCATCTCTTTGCATGTCCACCATCCAAGCCTCAGTCATCTCTGTCTTGTCCTTCTGTGGAGCTGACCACCTGCTCACTTGCTTCCACTTTTGCTCAACAACACTCCCTCCAGTCCTAATTCTCTGCACTGTAGCCAGACTGATAAAATAAAATAAGTAGCCAACAAAAAGAAACCCCGAACCCAATCCTGTCACTCCATTGCATAACTCCAGAGGCCTCCTTAGAATCTAGGCCACGCTCCTGACCACAGACCGGTAAGACCTGGCCCTGCTGGTTTTGCAGACCTCAGGGGAACCACTCCCTCCATCACTCCCAGTGCCTTCGGTGTCTGCTACAAATAGGCTAAGCTCTCTCCTGCCTTAGGGCCTTCAGGCAGGTGCTTTCAGGGGCCTTTATCATTTATTACATTGTTTATTTATTTTCATTGTTTGTAGCCTTACTCTGTCTCCCACCCAAAATGAAGGACAAGGGCTCTGAAGGGCAGGGTATTGTCCAGCGTGTTCAGTGTCCAGGCCCAGCACCCACTACAGTCCCTGACTCACAGCAGATTGTGTGTGTGGTCATTGGGCAATGAAATGCCTCCTGGTTCCATTAGATGAGCTAGGACTTCCAAAGCAGGGAAAGGCGGAGGATGTAAAGGGTTAGTGGGTCCTCAGGGTGCAATATCCAATTCACAGTTCATCAGCAGCCTCCTTGTTTTTGTGGTGTTTCATACATAGTTCAGGCAAGGCCCTGATACCATACTGCATTATGCTGAAATTATTTCTAGGTTGAAAGTGCTTTCATATACATGGGTCCTTTAAACCTCTCTACAACCTTGGAGGGTTAGGATTATTATCTTTCACAAATGAAAACCTCGATCTCAGAGATTCTTATCCAAAAAAGCACATATAGCTGGAAGGGTTCAAGTCCAGGTTTGATTGTGGGTATTTAGAGTCCCAGATCTTTGTATTTTATTGTTGTTCAGAATTCATAATCTACTTCTCCATTCCCACTGGTGACCATAAGGCTTATAGATCATATTGCAAAACATTTTCATTTTGATGATGAGCAAAGTGAACTTAGCCTGATGGCCAGAGGAATCAATCCAGTTCTCATGTATATGCATATATATATATATATATGTGTGTGTGTGTGTGTGTGTGTGTGTGTGTGTATATATATATATATATTTTTTTTTTCTCCCTAAGACCTTAAAACCTTGAGAGAGACAGAAGAACCAGGCAAAGAGAAAAGTAAAAGAAAGTCCTCAGAGGAAAGAAATGAACAATAACTAAGATAAGATTATAATCTAAAGGAAAGTCACAGAATGTATTTTGGACTCTTGTTTTTTGGCTAGGTGACAAACAAAGAGATGTGCGTAACAAGATAAATTAGGCATACAAAACTAAAGCAAGAGGGCTGATAATTGACAAGAAAAGTCAATGTATGTGGAGGCGGGCAGAGGGAGGGAGAGGAAGACCAGAAGGGGATGCTCTGCAAGCAGCCTGTGTTCATCATCATCAGCCATGCGAAGTTCACTACAGGCTGGCAGGTGGTGGGTGCCTAGAAGAGACAGGAAAGAGGAAGGTGTTGGGCCCTTGAGGTTAGTTATGGATGGCGGAAATGAAAACTTGTAAAGGGAGCTAATCTGTGAAGTGTGGAGTAGGTAGGGATTTAGATGCTGTGGGCTTCAAATCTTATCCTTGGTGCCAGTTAGCTGTGTGATCTCAGCTAGGTTACTTAGCCTCTCTGTGCTTCAGTCTGCTCAACCCAACGTCAAGGATAATACCATGTGCTTCATAGGGTGGTTGTAGGAGCACTGCCTTGCTCAGTGCTCGTTTTTCACAGGTGATCAAATCTGGTGGTGGTGGCCGTGGCCACTCGCTGACCCACATTCGAGGATGAGTAAGAACTGTGACCTTCTGTTGTTCTGGACGCTGTCAGATCCTCAGAAGACAGGAGACAGAGTTGGTGAGCTGCCTCTTTCTCCTACCTTGATTGATGGTGAGATTGGGGTGGATTTTATCTGGGGGCAGCCCTGTGGGTAGCAACTGGATCCATTTATATTTGCAGGTTACTGTGTGGCTATTACTTAGCACCAAGCACACTTTGCTTTTCCAAAATGCCTTAATGGACTGGTAAGGTAAAAAGAGAAAAATCTTTCATTTGTATGTGTGTGTCGTCCAAATGATATTTTTAAAGATTTATTTTTGTGTGTTCTCGATGTTCTTGAATAATGTTTCCACAAGTACGGTCAAAGATAAAACACGCAGTGCACAAAATCTGGTTGTGCATATTCTAGAGTGTGGCGTCTTCTGACCAGCCCCGGGCTCTGTTTCCCCAAGTTCTGCGCTGACCATGGTTCCTTCAGAGGGCTTGTGCGAGCTGGCTTACTGAGGCCAAGCGAGTGGTGGCGCCCTCTACCAGTAGCACCCTTCCCCTTTTCTACCCACAGCTTGGTCTTCTGAGACACTCTTGTGCCTCAGTCCTTTATTCAGCAAGTGTCTGGTGAACACCTTTCTGTGCCAGGTGCTGGGCTGGGCTCCGTGGTGACTCAGTGGGTGAAAAATCTGCCCAGCATGCAGGAGACCCAGGTTTCATCCCTGGGTCGGGAAGATCTCCTAGAGGAGGGCGTGGCGACCCACTCCAGTGTTCTTGCCTGGAGAATCCCATGGACAGAGGAGCCTGGTGGGCTACTGTTCTTAGGGCTGCACAGAGACGGATAGGACTGAGGGCCTGAGCCCAAGCATGCCTGTGTTGAGTAAGAGGGTCACGGTAGCTGCACATGAAGTCCGAGGAAATAGAGTGTCTGAGAGCCTCTGTCAGTGAGTGCGGTCTGGGAAGGCCTGCTCAACCCAACGTCAAGGATAATACCATGTGCTTCATAGGGTGGTTGTAGGAGCACTGCCTTGCTCAGTGCTCGTTTTCACAGGTGATCAAATCTGGTGGTGGTGGCCGTGTCCACTCGCTGACCCACATTCGAGGATGAGTAAGAACTGTGACCTTCTGTTGTTCTGGACGCTGTCAGATCCTCAGAAGACAGGAGACAGAGTTGGTGAGCTGCCTCTTTCTCCTACCTTGATTGATGGTGAGATTGGGGTGGATTTTATCTGGGGGCAGCCCTGTGGGTAGCAACTGGATCCATTTATATTTGCAGGTTACTGTGTGGCTATTACTTAGCACCAAGCACACTTTGCTTTTCCAAAATGCCTTAATGGACTGGTAAGGTAAAAAGAGAAAAATCTTTCATTTGTATGTGTGTGTCGTCCAAATGATATTTTTAAAGATTTATTTTTGTGTGTTCTCGATGTTCTTGAATAATGTTTCCACAAGTACGGTCAAAGATAAAACACGCAGTGCACAAAATCTGGTTGTGCATATTCTAGAGTGTGGCGTCTTCTGACCAGCCCCGGGCTCTGTTTCCCCAAGTTCTGCGCTGACCATGGTTCCTTCAGAGGGCTTGTGCGAGCTGGCTTACTGAGGCCAAGCGAGTGGTGGCGCCCTCTACCAGTAGCACCCTTCCCCTTTTCTACCCACAGCTTGGTCTTCTGAGACACTCTTGTGCCTCAGTCCTTTATTCAGCAAGTGTCTGGTGAACACCTTTCTGTGCCAGGTGCTGGGCTGGGCTCCGTGGTGACTCAGTGGGTGAAAAATCTGCCCAGCATGCAGGAGACCCAGGTTTCATCCCTGGGTCGGGAAGATCTCCTAGAGGAGGGCGTGGCGACCCACTCCAGTGTTCTTGCCTGGAGAATCCCATGGACAGAGGAGCCTGGTGGGCTACTGTTCTTAGGGCTGCACAGAGACGGATAGGACTGAGGGCCTGAGCCCAAGCATGCCTGTGTTGAGTAAGAGGGTCACGGTAGCTGCACATGAAGTCCGAGGAAATAGAGTGTCTGAGAGCCTCTGTCAGTGAGTGCGGTCTGGGAAGGCCTCCCTGTATGACTGTAGGCGGGGATCATTTCTATAAAAATCTGAATGACATGAAAAGCCCGCTGTATCAAGACTGAGGGAGGCTGCTTCCAGGAAGAAGCAGATTATTAAGTACAAAGGCCCTGAGACTGGGATTAAGTTTGACTTGTTCAAAGAACTGAAAGATGCTTGGTGTGGCCAAGGTCTAGTGAGTACCATGGAAAGTGGCAGTAGGCAAGGCGTTCGAGGCCAATGACCAAGAGCGAGAAGCCTAGATGTCTTGGCTTGGGCTCTAGAAACAAAGTACCATAGACCGGACGGCTTAAACAACAGGTGTCCTCTCATGGTTCTTGATGCCTTCTTACTGTGTTTTCACGAAGTGGAGAGAGAGAAAGAGGGCAAGCTCTCTGGTCTTTTTTTTTTTTTTTTTAAATAAGAGCATGAATCTCATCATGGGGTGTTTCACCTTCATGACCTCATCTAACCTAAATATCTCTCAAAGGTCTCACTTCAACACCTTTACACCAGGGGCTTAGGGTTTCCACATATGAATATTGGAGGGCACAAGCATATGCTGTCTGTAACAGTGGATTTTGCTGTTAAATGTCATGGAACCTGTGAGTCCCGGGCAGTTATCTTGGAGAGGAATGGAGGAGGGGAGGGCATTGCGGCAGCAATAGCATTTGAAAGGCTAAGGGAGAGGGGGATCCAGACCCCCATAAGATGGTTATTTTGAGGTGCTAGCCTGCCATCTTCTCTGTCACCTGCTTTCCAAATAAAGTTGTTTTTCTTGCCTCAACACCTCATATCTTGGGTCCACTGGTCTGTTGGGTGGTGAGCAGAGCCAGCTTGGACTCGGGAATAGGAGTTCCCTTTTCTCTGACTCTCATAGGCCTAGATATGGCAGCAGCTCTTGGTGACTCCTTGTCCACTGAGTTGAAGGTGGTTAGTGAATCTGACCTGCTCTCAGCCAGGGACCGAGGTGGCCTGTGGGCTGGGCCCATGTCTGTGTAGTTAACCTCAGCATCACCTGTCACCAGTCATGGGCTTGTCGCCTTTGTGCCTTTTGCCACGCCTGCCTTCTACTCATGGGATTACTACTTACTTTCTACTTTCCTTTAAAATGGCTTATGTTTTTCCCTTAGAAAATTAATTTAACAGGAAACTTTATTCCATAACTGTGCATGAAAACCAATATCTATCTTCCTGTACATGGAAGTTGACTGTAGAAATACACATCTCTCAAATAGAAAGCATCTACCCATTTCCCAGGGAATGATCTCCAGTGGTCCAGTAACACCCACCTCACTCTTTGGGGAATTCTGATTTATATAATGGGTGAGGATGTATTTAGAAAAATGCCAACTGGCCCTGGGCACAGTTCTGGATCTTGGGCGACGTGCCATCCTGTGATCTGTGGGCACCGCAGCCAGGGGTTGCCACTTGCTGCGGACCTCACTGAGGAGGCAGCTTGGGTGACCAGTGAGAGGGCCCACGGAAGGGCTCTGGTGCCTTTCTCTCGTCCTTGGGGACTCCCTGCTCTTTGCTCTCCTGCTCTATTACAGGCCCCTTCTGCCAGAGCTCTTCTATCCCCATCAGCTGCTAGTCACGAGGACAGCTCTGGTGGAGGAGGTGAAGGAGAGGAGAAGGAGAAGTGGGAAGGGAATGTGAGAGGGAGGACAGGAAGGAAAAAGAGGAGGAGAAAGGGGGTGCTGAGGGGGATGGGGAGGAGATGACAGAGAAAGAGGAGGGGAAGAGGTGGGGGAGGCTGTGCAGTATGGGAAAGAGAGCTGGACTTATGGAACAAAGCGTGGGCAGTTGTCTCGGAGAGGAAAGGGCAGGCTGAGGGTTGGACAGTGAGGCAGATGGGGGTGAGAGGTGTGGAGGGTTGGCCATAATACTTTGCAGCAGGAAAGTGGTTTTGACTGAGAGTGAGAAAAGAGCACAGTGCACATTTGTCTCTTGAGCCTTGAGCTGTTGGCTGGGTGGACAAGCACAAAAGCAACATTTGGTTTTTATGTTGCAATGGGTAACCCTTCTGTAGGATGAAAGGTTTTATCAGTAAAAGGCAAGGTACCAATGTGAAAACAATAGGTTATTTTTAGGGTGAAGATTGTCTCATTCTGTGTTGGATGTTTGGACTTGGCTTGATGACCATTTTGGATTTTGACAGGTTAAGAAGTCAAGGGACGTAGCATATCATCAGTATACCCTCAGGTTCTGAATTGGCTATGTCCTGGCGGGGTGTGGACACAGAGACTCCTTTTAAAATGGCTTATGTTTTTCCCTTAGAAAATTAATTTAACAGGAAACTTTATTCCATAACTGTGCATGAAAACCAATATCTATCTTCCTGTACATGGAAGTTGACTGTAGAAATACACATCTCTCAAATAGAAAGCATCTACCCATTTCCCAGGGAATGATCTCCAGTGGTCCAGTAACACCCACCTCACTCTTTGGGGAATTCTGATTTATATAATGGGTGAGGATGTATTTAGAAAAATGCCAACTGGCCCTGGGCACAGTTCTGGATCTTGGGCGACGTGCCATCCTGTGATCTGTGGGCACCGCAGCCAGGGGTTGCCACTTGCTGCGGACCTCACTGAGGAGGCAGCTTGGGTGACCAGTGAGAGGGCCCACGGAAGGGCTCTGGTGCCTTTCTCTCGTCCTTGGGGACTCCCTGCTCTTTGCTCTCCTGCTCTATTACAGGCCCCTTCTGCCAGAGCTCTTCTATCCCCATCAGCTGCTAGTCACGAGGACAGCTCTGGTGGAGGAGGTGAAGGAGAGGAGAAGGAGAAGTGGGAAGGGAATGTGAGAGGGAGGACAGGAAGGAAAAAGAGGAGGAGAAAGGGGGTGCTGAGGGGGATGGGGAGGAGATGACAGAGAAAGAGGAGGGGAAGAGGTGGGGGAGGCTGTGCAGTATGGGAAAGAGAGCTGGACTTATGGAACAAAGCGTGGGCAGTTGTCTCGGAGAGGAAAGGGCAGGCTGAGGGTTGGACAGTGAGGCAGATGGGGGTGAGAGGTGTGGAGGGTTGGCCATAATACTTTGCAGCAGGAAAGTGGTTTTGACTGAGAGTGAGAAAAGAGCACAGTGCACATTTGTCTCTTGAGCCTTGAGCTGTTGGCTGGGTGGACAAGCACAAAAGCAACATTTGGTTTTTATGTTGCAATGGGTAACCCTTCTGTAGGATGAAAGGTTTTATCAGTAAAAGGCAAGGTACCAATGTGAAAACAATAGGTTATTTTTAGGGTGAAGATTGTCTCATTCTGTGTTGGATGTTTGGACTTGGCTTGATGACCATTTTGGATTTTGACAGGTTAAGAAGTCAAGGGACGTAGCATATCATCAGTATACCCTCAGGTTCTGAATTGGCTATGTCCTGGCGGGGTGTGGACACAGAGACTCCTAGAGCCGGCAGGCCCCTTGGTGTGAAGCCTCTCGGCTCAGCTATGCCCAGCATACTTGGCATCTTCAGAATCTGACTGTGAGTCTGGTGGGGGACTTTCCTGGGAGGTGACCATCTAGCGTCTCGGGGCCCCTCCAGCATTGTCTAGGCTGCTGGCGCCAGTAGCCGCAGCCCTTGCTTTCGGACCCTGGACCTCTGGCGCCTGGGGGGATATCATTGGGGTTTGGGACAAGTTTTTGCAAGGATGTTGGGAACCAGTGTTCCTGGTCAGGGACTGGAGGGGGCATTGTGGACTCTTGGTGAGCATTCTTCTTCTGCCTCCAGACCAGGGCACCCAGAGGATGGCCCAAGGCTGCTGTGCTTCTGGCTGCGTAAACCAGCTACTCTGTGTGCATGCTTGTGTTGGAATTCTGCCTATCTTCTTGCTTTATTTCAGACAAGTCATTTCACCGCTCACACCTACGCTGACTGTCTAGTTTGCATCCCAGTTCTGCCGCTTGCTCGCTGTGTGACGTGGGGCAAGTTCTTCACATCTCTAGTCCTCCTTTTCTCTGGGAGAGGGTGGTCGTGATTGTCCTGCATCTCTAGGGTTGTGGTGATGAAGAGGCTTGACATCCATTAGCATAGAGAGCTCCTGGAGTTGTGTCCAGTGGTCAGTGAGCACCGTGGAGAAGTGTGAGCTGCTGACGTCATCTGGGCCTGCTGCTTCCACCATCTCTTTTCTAAAGTCGTCTTTTATTTTTTCAAGATACAGAGGCACTCTTTTCCCATCACCCCTTTTGTATTAGGCAGGTGTCTGAAGCGGTGTGGGTTGGTGCCCCTCTGAGGATGCTACTGCCACACTCTGACCTTCCACCCTTGACGTGAGCCTGAGCATTTGGTATACCGCTAGGTGTGTACCAGCTAATTTGTCTATCAAGTAACAAGGCACGCAGTGCTCCGGCGCTGCCCCCATGACCTCCTACCTCACCTTTCTCCCAGTTTACTTTCTCCCAATTGTCTTCATCCCCGTTACCTGCACTTTCAGTAACCCCGCCCCTACCTTCGTCTCCCAGGTGTCCAGGTGTTAAGGAGACTTCCACTGAAGTCTAGTGGCAATCCCCCATTATCTCTCAGGGGTCTTCTGCTCACCTTTTTAGGACTTCAGACAGGCTGACTTGAGGGAGGACTTCTCTTAGTCAGCCTCCCTCTTTGACCACATGGCCCATGCCTGAGGCTGGAGACTCTTCTCTCAGGTTCCCTTTCACATGGGAGAAGCCCTGAAGGTAGCTCACGTTTTTTCCTATGGTCACTCCTAGCTGCTTGGTTGTTGTGTTGCCTCTGCTATTTTGAAGGCTTTTGCTTGCACCCTGGTCCTCACTGTGGCCCTGCCCTCCCTCTGTGGCCTGGCTGGCATCTGTTGATGGGCCCGTCTGACTCTCTGATCCTGTCCTCGGTTTCTGGGCTCTTCGGAGCCACGCTCTGAGGCTCACCTCTCTGACCTGTGCTCTTTCTGGTCTCTCCCTGGGAGATGCCCCCAGATGCATCAGCAGTGGTCTGTTTCTCTCTCTAGGGACCTTGAGTTCTGCTCTGCATCTGGGCAGTGACCTCGCAGGGCTCAGTGAGCGCACCCTCAAGGCATCGAGACCCAAGATTTTCACCCCGCCCTCCAAGCTGGCTGTTCCTCTTGATCCCCACTGCAGCCCGTGGGGATGGGAACAGGCCTCCAGCACTGTGCCCACCCCTCGCGTCCCCCTGGACCGTCTGCCTCTTGTACCCATTCATCCTTCCCCTCAGAGCCTCTCCTCACCGGCCTGGGATCTCGTCCTTCCCTTGGGAGGAGTCATGCAGATTTCTCAGTGGTCTGTTCTTCCTGGTCTGTTCTCAGGCTTCGCCTAGACTGCAGTATTGCCTGCATCATGGGAAACTTTTAGTGGCTCCACAGGCTGGGAGAGGTGCCCTAAACCCCTGAGCACAGAGTTCCAAATCCCTAAGTGGACTCCTAAGCAGCAGTTCGTGTCCTGTGGCCCGGTTTTCAGCTCACCACCTTCAGCTCTCTGCCCCACCATTCCCTCCTCGGCCCAGCTGGACTCCACGGTGCTCAGCCTGCCTCTTCTTGCTTCCTCTCTGGAGGGCTCCTGGGAGCTTCGTTTTATGTGTCATCTTGGCTGGGTCATAGGCCCAGCTGGTTAATCAAGCAGGAAGCTAAGTGTTGCTGCACAGATAGTTTGTGGATGTTTGCATCTACAACCAGTTGACGATAAGTAAAAAAGATTGAGCTGGATGATGTGGGTGCACCCCCTGCAATCAGCTGCGGTGTCCCAGAGAAGGAATTCTGCCGGCAGACTGCAGCATGAATTCTTGTGTTGGTAGTCTGTCCTAAAAATTCAGAC
Organism: Tragulus kanchil; assembly: GCA_022376925.1. Classification (NCBI taxonomy): domain Eukaryota; kingdom Metazoa; phylum Chordata; class Mammalia; order Artiodactyla; family Tragulidae; genus Tragulus; species Tragulus kanchil. The sequence goes on from JAIOJX010000004.1 coordinate 107,449,053, forward strand.
TTGTCAGCCCCCAGGATCACGTGAGCCAGGTCCTTGTAAAAAAATCATCCTTTGTGTGTGTGATTTTCCAGGCAAATCCCATGGAGTAGGTTGCCATTTCCTACTCCAGGGGATCTTGCGGATCCAAGGGATTGAAACTGTGTCGCTTGCATCTCTTGCATTGCAGGTGAATTCTTTGTCACTGTGGCACCTGGAAAGTGTGTCTCTGTGTGTATATGTACATTCACACAGATACGCATGCATATATTCCTGGTTCTCTTCCTCTGTGAACCTTAACTGGTGTACCTCCTGTGGTTTGGCCCAGACCTCACTTTCTGGAACCCTTCTCTTAGTCGCCAGCCTTCAGAAACTGAGCCTTCCAACCTCCTCTGGGTGCCCTGACAGGATCCCTCCTTAACTTTGCTCACCTCGTGCCTGATGGGGTTCTGTAGCTACAAGGCTGTGTACTCACAATCCTACTGTTGAGGAGAGGTATCCATATTATGCTGCTGCTTCTCTTTTTTTTTAAATTGACGTATAGTTGATTTACAATGTTGTGTTAGCTTTAGGTATACAAAAGTGACTCAGTTATAAATACATATTTATTGTTTCAGATTCTTTTCCCTTATAGGTTATTACAAAATACTGAGTCTGGTTCCTGTTGAAATTCGATCAGTATTGCCTGCATCATGGGAAACTTTTAGTGGCTCCACAGGCTGGGAGAGGTGCCCTAAACCCCTGAGCACAGAGTTCCAAATCCCTAAGTGGACTCCTAAGCAGCAGTTCGTGTCCTGTGGCCCGGTTTTCAGCTCACCACCTTCAGCTCTCTGCCCCACCATTCCCTCCTCGGCCCAGCTGGACTCCACGGTGCTCAGCCTGCCTCTTCTTGCTTCCTCTCTGGAGGGCTCCTGGGAGCTTCGTTTTATGTGTCATCTTGGCTGGGTCATAGGCCCAGCTGGTTAATCAAGCAGGAAGCTAAGTGTTGCTGCACAGATAGTTTGTGGATGTTTGCATCTACAACCAGTTGACGATAAGTAAAAAAGATTGAGCTGGATGATGTGGGTGCACCCCCTGCAATCAGCTGCGGTGTCCCAGAGAAGGAATTCTGCCGGCAGACTGCAGCATGAATTCTTGTGTTGGTAGTCTGTCCTAAAAATTCAGACTTGTCAGCCCCCAGGATCACGTGAGCCAGGTCCTTGTAAAAAAATCATCCTTTGTGTGTGTGATTTTCCAGGCAAATCCCATGGAGTAGGTTGCCATTTCCTACTCCAGGGGATCTTGCGGATCCAAGGGATTGAAACTGTGTCGCTTGCATCTCTTGCATTGCAGGTGAATTCTTTGTCACTGTGGCACCTGGAAAGTGTGTCTCTGTGTGTATATGTACATTCACACAGATACGCATGCATATATTCCTGGTTCTCTTCCTCTGTGAACCTTAACTGGTGTACCTCCTGTGGTTTGGCCCAGACCTCACTTTCTGGAACCCTTCTCTTAGTCGCCAGCCTTCAGAAACTGAGCCTTCCAACCTCCTCTGGGTGCCCTGACAGGATCCCTCCTTAACTTTGCTCACCTCGTGCCTGATGGGGTTCTGTAGCTACAAGGCTGTGTACTCACAATCCTACTGTTGAGGAGAGGTATCCATATTATGCTGCTGCTTCTTTTTTTTTTTTTTTAAATTGACGTATAGTTGATTTACAATGTTGTGTTAGCTTTAGGTATACAAAAGTGACTCAGTTATAAATACATATTTATTGTTTCAGATTCTTTTCCCTTATAGGTTATTACAAAATACTGAGTCTGGTTCCCTGTGTTACAAGTAAAACCTTGCTGGTTATCTATTTTATTTATAGTAAAGTGTATGTGTTGGACTTCCCTGGTGGTTCCGTGATAAAGAATCCACCTGCAAAGCAGGAGGCCTGCGTTCGATCCTGGTTTGGGAAGATCCTCTGGAGGAGGGCGTGGCAACAGACTCCAGTACTCTTGCCAGGAGAATTCCACGGACAGAGGAGGGGCCTGGCGGGCTACAGTCCATGGGGGTCACACAGAGTTGGGCACGACTGAAGCAACTAAACAGTAGCAGCAGCAGTGTGTGTGTGTGTGTGTGTGTTAATTCCTAGCTCCTAATTTGTTCTTTCCCCCTCCCTTTGGTAACCATGAATTTGTTTTCTATGTCTGTAGGTCTATGTCTGTTTTGTATATAAGTTCATTTGTATCATTTTTTTTTAGAGTCTGCATATAAGTGCCATCATGTAACGTTTGTCTTTGTCTGGCTTACTTTGCTTAGTATAGTAATCTCTGGGTCCATTTCCTGCTTCTCTGGCCTTCCTCAGCGCCCAGAAGAACTGGGCACATAGTAGGTGGTCTCCAAATATTCACTGGATGCATACATGTGGGGAATTGGGTGGTGAGTTGGGCATGGTGGTGATTCTAAACGGATTATAAACACTTCCCTGGATTTTTGGTGGGGATAATCAAGGGTCTTGAACGCAAGGTCATTCTTAAACGAGTTCGTTTAGTCTTTTTATTTTTTAAAATATTTATTTGGCTTCTCTAGGTCTTAATTACGGCATGCAGGATCTTTAGTTGTGGCTTGTGAACTCTTAGTTGTGGCATGTGGGATCTAGCTCCCTGACCAGGGATCAGACCAGGTGCCCCCTGCATTTGGAGCGTGGAGTCTTAGCCTCTGGACCACCAAGGATGTCCGAGTTTATTCTTTTGTGTTTGAGACCTGAGGCTCTAAAACATACCCAGACTACATTTCTTCCCCCTTGTTCTGTCTCTGTCACAGTGATGGTTTCCATATCTTAAGATATTAAACGGTATTTACAAAAAACCTCAGTTATAAATACATATTTATTGTTTCAGATTCTTTTCCCTTATAGGTTATTACAAAATACTGAGTCTGGTTCCCTGTGTTACAAGTAAAACCTTGCTGGTTATCTATTTTATTTATAGTAAAGTGTATGTGTTGGACTTCCCTGGTGGTTCCGTGATAAAGAATCCACCTGCAAAGCAGGAGGCCTGCGTTCGATCCTGGTTTGGGAAGATCCTCGGGAGGGGGGCGTGGCAACAGACTCCAGTACTCTTGCCAGGAGAATTCCACGGACAGAGGAGGGGCCTGGCGGGCTACAGTCCATGGGGGTCACACAGAGTTGGGCACGACTGAAGCAACTAAACAGTAGCAGCAGCAGTGTGTGTGTGTGTGTGTGTGTTAATTCCTAGCTCCTAATTTGTTCTTTCCCCCTCCCTTTGGTAACCATGAATTTGTTTTCTATGTCTGTAGGTCTATGTCTGTTTTGTATATAAGTTCATTTGTATCATTTTTTTTTAGAGTCTGCATATAAGTGCCATCATGTAACGTTTGTCTTTGTCTGGCTTACTTTGCTTAGTATAGTAATCTCTGGGTCCATTTCCTGCTTCTCTGGCCTTCCTCAGCGCCCAGAAGAACTGGGCACATAGTAGGTGGTCTCCAAATATTCACTGGATGCATACATGTGGGGAATTGGGTGGTGAGTTGGGCATGGTGGTGATTCTAAACGGATTATAAACACTTCCCTGGATTTTTGGTGGGGATAATCAAGGGTCTTGAACGCAAGGTCATTCTTAAACGAGTTCGTTTAGTCTTTTTATTTTTTTAAATATTTATTTGGCTTCTCTAGGTCTTAATTACGGCATGCAGGATCTTTAGTTGTGGCTTGTGAACTCTTAGTTGTGGCATGTGGGATCTAGCTCCCTGACCAGGGATCAGACCAGGTGCCCCCTGCATTTGGAGCGTGGAGTCTTAGCCTCTGGACCACCAAGGATGTCCGAGTTTATTCTTTTGTGTTTGAGACCTGAGGCTCTAAAACATACCCAGACTACATTTCTTCCCCCTTGTTCTGTCTCTGTCACAGTGATGGTTTCCATATCTTAAGATATTAAACGGATTCAAAGACAGAAGAGGAGATGAAGCCTGGGAACTCCTGAGTTTCCAGATGGTCATTTGGTTGGTGGGTACACCTTGATCTTTGTGTTGCTGAGAACTGCATCTTGCTCATGGTTGACTGTCATTCTTGAATTTGCCTCCGAAGTGGCCATCCCTTGAGTATTTCTAAAGAGTTTCCAGTGGAAAATCAGTGCAGGATCAGGGCATTGTCAGGACCTGGGGCCCAGCCTCCACCATGCAAACTCACTCCTTCTGTGTTCCTGGTGATGTGACACCACATTCATTCAAGAAGTCCCTGTCTTGAGAGCTTTTCAATTTTAACAAAAGCCATGGCCTTCCTAGAATATATATTTTTAAAGACCTAGCACATCACTCTCCTTTTCCTCTGCTGGGCAAATTGACAATCTTTTTGAAATTGACAACCATTTTGTTTTCTCTTTTAACCAAAATCCCACTCCTATTGGTAGGCGAGGTGGAGTTAGTGAGCCTGAGGGCAGCATGGTAAGTGACTTGAAATGACCCAAATTCCTTTAATTTTGTTGTTTTTACAGAAAGGTCAAATAATCGGAAAAAAAAAAAGCTTTTAATGAGGAGTTTTACTTAGGGTTTACAAAAAAGCACACTTTGTTGATAAAATATGAACTGTTTGAAAGATTTATAAGAGTCTAAAATCCTGCATAGTCCTTCAGAATTTGAAGCAGCAGGAAACCACTGTGATATTTTTAAAACAAGTATTTATAAAAGTAATTGGGTACTCTTGATGTGGAATAAGGAGGAAAAAAAACGGTAAGGAAGCTATATTGGACTTGACATAAAAGCGAGGTGTGTAATTTGGGAGCAGAAGGAAGGCTGAGTGACTCGTGTCCACACGGTACTGGCCGCCTCTTGCCCGGCAGAGCTGGGGGTGGGACAGATCGGGGCTGGGAGGGAGGAGGGCTCTTCAGGGCCCCTCGGCAGGGCCCAGGTATTGCAGCTAATGGCTGAAACCCCAGTGTAAAGCTCTGAGGCCCTCTAAAACTGATTCCATGAAAACGGGACAGAAAACACATGTTTCTGAGAACATTTCGGTTAAAATTAAAAATGTGGCAGAGACCGTGCCAATAATTTACTCGAGAATATCCGAACCAGATGCTGCTAGCCCATAATTCCAAGTAATTTGCCAAAATTATGTATTTACTTTAATCCTAGAGATGAAGTTAAGATATGCATGATTTTTGTTATTTGTGATGCAGGAAAAAAAATCTGAAGTGACTTCAGCTAATACCGGATGGAGGACAAAGAAATGGGCAAGATGTCTATTAACTACTGCTTGAACCCACAGTGGAGCAAAAATGCTGAAGAAACAGTTCCTCAAAATGGGCAAGGCCCCGGGAAGTTAGGCAGGCCTTTTAGGGTAGGATGTTAATTCATGAAACGACAGCCTTGCATTCAGACTGTGTTTCTGCTGGTGATAAGGTTCTAATTCCTGAATGGCTCCCACTCATGGACATATCATATTATGGATGCCACACATTTGGATGAAAATGGAAAAAAAAATTCCCCTGGATGTGTGGATTTCTGTGCTCTATAAACCAGATAATCAAATAGTGGAGCTAGCCGGTCAGCAGGCATTTTTGGGTTCTTACTTAGGTGTTTCGTACACCTCTCTGGACAGAGGCAGTTGAGTGGGTTAGCAGTTTGGCTCTGAAGCCAGACTGGCTGGGTTCAAAATCTGCTTTGCCTCATGTGAGCTGTGTTTAGTTTTCTCATCTGTAAAAATGAGTGCAGTAATAGTATCTACCTTGGAGAATTATTCTGAGGGTTACATGTAATACTTTTAGAGTACTTAGTATAGTACCTGAACACAGAAAAGCCCTCAAAAAGCATTACTCATCTTCGTTTTTTATAGTATTTGAGATATAGAGGAGGGAGTCCTTGGGTTTATGTCTTTTATGCCTTTGACAAGTGAAAAGTGTTACTTGGAGAAGGAGAATTTTTAAATAAATCGTAAAATAAACATTTACCATTTTTAAAGTGGGATTAAGTATATTCACTTTGTTGTTTGACCATCATCACTATCCATCTACAGAAGAGAATTTTTTTTATTATAGAAACACCATCTGGAATCTGTGGCTGCCTGTCCACACCTCAGTTTGGCCTTTGTCCTCTCTTTCCTGAACTATTTCAGTGATCTGGTATCAGGCTTCCTGCTGTGTCTAAGTTGTATGTGGCTCTAGATCAGTCCTTTTAAGATGCACATCTGACCTCTGACAGTGCTTTAGGGTCTTTCCACAGTGCCCCCCAAACCAAGCCCCTGCACCATTCCTACAGGATGAAGCCTGGCCTCACTAGCACGGCGAGGAAGGCATTTAAAAATTCCTGCCTGATGGCCCGGGACTCAGCACACAGGCTCCAAGAGGTGTTTGGAGGCTTCTGAACACGTTACTTGTTCAGATAAGGGATGAAGGATCGTGCCCATTTTATGGATGAAAAGCGGTGTGGGCTTCTGTCTGGGATGGAGCCCCGCGTCTGACTGGGTGGTTTGAGGGGCACTGGGAGCCAGACAGCATCCTCTGCTTCCAGACTCCTGCTTGGGGTTGGCCCATGCATGTGAAATGGTGCCACCGAGGGGTCAGGCCCATGGAGATTGGGGTTCCAGTCTTGCCTCTGCCTTCTGTTTGTGGGAGCAACCTCTAACGCCAGGTCAGGCTTCATCGGTCTCAGTGCAAATGGATGAGGCCTGGCAGGATGCAGGGCGTGGCTTCCTCCAAAGGGTAGAGAGACGCAGTCAGAGGGAGGAGGGGCCTCCTTACTTTTCACTTTGCCTGGTGAGCTGCCTGGTTCTTGGTACCTGCTCACATTCAGGAAATGTGCAGCCCAGGCCAGGTCCCGAGGAGACCTCGGTCGGGTATCCATGGATTGAATGAATGATTGCTGTCATCGCCAACACTTTGGATGATTCTTTGCTAGTGAACAGTGCTCTCTTCCCTTTGGGTCTAATCATCAGCTCCTCCACCCTGTCTCCCTCTGATCAGGCAGCATTAGTCTGCAGTTTCCCTTGGGGAATTATCTTTCTTCTGGATGCTGCAAAAAATAACCTTGAGTGCTCACTAGGTTCCATTCCTGCAATTTGTCTTCTGTTTCTTACACTTGTCCCCCTGCTTTGGAAATCATCGCTATCCATCTACAGAAGAGAATTTTTTTTATTATAGAAACACCATCTGGAATCTGTGGCTGCCTGTCCACACCTCAGTTTGGCCTTTGTCCTCTCTTTCCTGAACTATTTCAGTGATCTGGTATCAGGCTTCCTGCTGTGTCTAAGTTGTATGTGGCTCTAGATCAGTCCTTTTAAGATGCACATCTGACCTCTGACAGTGCTTTAGGGTCTTTCCACAGTGCCCCCCAAACCAAGCCCCTGCACCATTCCTACAGGATGAAGCCTGGCCTCACTAGCACGGCGAGGAAGGCATTTAAAAATTCCTGCCTGATGGCCCGGGACTCAGCACACAGGCTCCAAGAGGTGTTTGGAGGCTTCTGAACACATGTTACTTGTTCAGATAAGGGATGAAGGATCGTGCCCATTTTATGGATGAAAAGCGGTGTGGGCTTCTGTCTGGGATGGAGCCCCGCGTCTGACTGGGTGGTTTGAGGGGCACTGGGAGCCAGACAGCATCCTCTGCTTCCAGACTCCTGCTTGGGGTTGGCCCATGCATGTGAAATGGTGCCACCGAGGGGTCAGGCCCATGGAGATTGGGGTTCCAGTCTTGCCTCTGCCTTCTGTTTGTGGGAGCAACCTCTAACGCCAGGTCAGGCTTCATCGGTCTCAGTGCAAATGGATGAGGCCTGGCAGGATGCAGGGCGTGGCTTCCTCCAAAGGGTAGAGAGACGCAGTCAGAGGGAGGAGGGGCCTCCTTACTTTTCACTTTGCCTGGTGAGCTGCCTGGTTCTTGGTACCTGCTCACATTCAGGAAATGTGCAGCCCAGGCCAGGTCCCGAGGAGACCTCGGTCGGGTATCCATGGATTGAATGAATGATTGCTGTCATCGCCAACACTTTGGATGATTCTTTGCTAGTGAACAGTGCTCTCTTCCCTTTGGGTCTAATCATCAGCTCCTCCACCCTGTCTCCCTCTGATCAGGCAGCATTAGTCTGCAGTTTCCCTTGGGGAATTATCTTTCTTCTGGATGCTGCAAAAAATAACCTTGAGTGCTCACTAGGTTCCATTCCTGCAATTTGTCTTCTGTTTCTTACACTTGTCCCCCTGCTTTGGAAATGATCTGGGAGCTCTGTGGCTTTACAGATGGTTCAAGATCTCCCTGGAGAGGTGCAACTTCTCTACAGCTGCCCCACCCCCAGATCTGTAGCGAAGCTGCTCTTCAGGGCACCTCCCCCTTTGACCTGTTTTCCTCAAGTGATTCTCATTCTCACATGAATGTGGAGTCTCCTGCAAACTGCCCCCCAGGGAAGGCTCTGCTTAAGTTACGTGATTGCAAAATTGCTTGCTTTGAGTGCTAGCAATGTGCTCTGAAGGTATTAACGATGTTAGCCTTCGGCCAGAAAGATCCCTGTCTCCTTGGAAGTTGCCACCAGGTCTCACTTTTCTGCCGCTTTCCTGGTTTCAAGAAAGCTTCAAAAAGTAAGAGGCCCCCCCCCCCCCCCCGCCCCCACCTTAGAGGCAAGAACGGTACCATCTGTCGGACACACTTGAGACTGTGGTCATTGTCACAGCCAGAAGAGCCCAGCCCAAGAATGTACGGGTTAAACAGTGCGCCCCACCAGAAGGAGGGTTTGGGGCGGTGACCTCCTTCTTGGTGCATGGGCGACGGGTCATGCAGGGCTGCCTGTGCTGGGCTGGACAGTGCTGGTCATTGACACCCTGTGCCTTTGCAGGGAGAGTGGACTGAGCAGCCCTTTTTCTTCTTTGAATCTGAGGCATGTGTGAAAGGCAAGCGTGTCAGGCCAGAAAGGAGCGGCCACGAACTCTCCCTCTGGCACTCCCACCTGGCCGCCCCAGCTCCTCCCCAGCCACAGCCCTGCTCGCTGTCCGTTTGTCAACAACTCGGACTGAGGTGCTCTGTCCCGGGGCTCTGTGGGCACAGGGCAGACAGAGGAGGAGGCATCTGCTGCCGCTGGGAGCAAGGGGTGGAGGGTCGGCTCCCCCAAGGCTATTTATTTCTGATGAGGAATTTTGCTGGCAATCAGGCCGGGTTGCCGCTGGGAAAACACATTGGGTTGGTGATGGTCTGGCGTTCACGTGCACACCCATGAGCACATCTTTGCCCCTGCGGACACGCACCCGTACCCACGTGTGCACACACAGGCCCTCGTGCTCCGCCCCTACCCCGTGCATGCACTCGCCATCCACGCAGGAGCACACACACGCGGGGTCACACACCTCACAGCTCCGTTATTACCAGGAGAACATAAATATCAAACAACACCCTATTTATAGATGCAGAAAACCTAGCAGAAATGAGTAAGATACAGGCCAACCCCCAATCTCATACTTTTCTCTCTACCCTTTTTTAGCTGTTCGTACTTCATCTTTCTTCCTCCGCATTAGGAAGAAAAGCCGCTGCTGCTTCCCACTCCCACTTTGGCTTTGAAGGATGCCCTTGAGCCTTATTTTCAGCTCTGATGGGAATGAAAGCCCTCACTCTGCCTTTTCTGGGTGTGGTGGCATTTCATGGCATCTGGAATCAGGCTGCCTGGGTTGGTAGCGCAACTTGGACACCAGGCTAGGTGAACTGGGACAAGTCACTCTTTGTGCCTCAGTTTCCTTGTCTGTAAGATGGGGGTAATAACAGCACCACCTTTTGGAGGTGTTTTGAGAATGAAACCCTGAGACCAGTGTCTGGCCCACAGATGCGTCTGATAAATACTAATGATGATTGGTTTCCTCTTGCCCCTGACTAGTCTTCAGAGAGGCTCTTGGCTGTCTTGGGTTCTTGTACTCAGCTACCCAAGTGTTTGTGCTTTGGGGGAACAAACGATCCTTCTGTTCCACCTGAGCTGGAAAAAAACCCAGCCAGCATGATTAGACACATTTTCCACGATTCCTGTCTTTAATCCATAGGCTTCTGAGTACCTGACCATCTCTGTTTTCACCCTTTTGAGCTATAGTTGGGCTTATTCCTAATTTGCATCACATGGTTCCTTAGCAACCATCACTAATATAGGATCAGGTACAAAAATACTTTCGGTTAGAATTTCAAACTTCTTAGTTGATTGTAGACCCTTGCTTTAAAGAATATTTACTTTGATTTTTCCCCTGCATTATTTTAAAATTAATGCGACTTCACTGTAAACTATTTAGACTGACCAGGTAATCGGAACAAAAATCACCCTCTGTCCACATGTTTCCAGTTTTAAACATCTTATCTGTTTGTACCAAGTGGGAATTGTTGGGCACATTCTTTCTGTAACCAGCCCCCTGCCTCCCACCATTTCACAATGTCCATCTGTCCATGTTTTTTAAATGATTTTTTTAAATTAAAATTTTTTATTGAAGTCGAGTGGATTTACAAGGTTGTGTTAATTTCTTCTGTACAACAAACTGATTCAGTGATACATTCATAAACATTCTTTTCTTTTTTTTAATATTCTTTCCCATTATGGTTAATCACAGGATCCTGAATATAGTCCCCTGAGGTATACAGTATGACCTTGTTACCCATTTTATATATGGTAGTTTTCATCTGCTAAGCCCAGACTCCCATTCCATCCCTCCCCTTTTTAATATGATGTTTTAAAAAAGATAGTATTTTAAATCAGATGAAATGTGGCTTCTCCAGGAGAAACACAGTACCTGTGCGCATGCCCAGTGGAGGAGGGGCCTGGGGCGGCAGTGAGCTGGCCTGGCTGGATCCAGGGGCAGGCCTGCCTGCACTGCTGTGGGAAGGGCAGGGAGGATGCAGTTAGACTGTGGGAAGGGAAAGCGTCTCCCCATCCTGACTTTCCTCTTGCAACCAGAGATGACTTTCAGCCCTGGTGTGAGGAGATGGAGGGACAGCCAGCTGCCATCTGCGTTTAATGACACCAGGGCAGTTCCAGGGAAATATGGACCCCTTGGGACCGGGGCAGAGAGCTGTAGTGTTTGCCTCCCAGGGGAGCAGGCAGTGGCTCCCACAGACGCTGGAGCCAAACTGCATTCAAGTTCCACTACTGCCGCTTGTTAGCTTTGTGATGGTGGGCAAATCTTTCTCCGAAGATTGTAAGTGTATCTATCTCCTAATGTAGTTCTGTAGATTCAGTTAATATACAGAGACAAAACATTTAGTATCTGATCTATAAGAAAGACAGCATGAATATTGTTTGCAGATGTTACTATGGTAGGGTAGTGGTTCTTAACCCTGGTTGCACATTTGAATCATATGCGGGAGCTTAAAACATTATGGGTTGCCCTGTCCCTCTCAGATCAGCGGAATTGGAAACTTTGTCAACATCGTGGGCCCCAGGCAGAGAGCTTTCTTCCCCCCTCCCTCAAGTAATTCTAACGCGCAGCCAAGGCTGTGAACCATAGTGTGGAGGGGTTGCTGCTGCCTTTCTGATCCTTGATTGACAACAGCACTTTGCTTAGTGAGGGCGGGTGACTATACTGGGGAGCTGCCTGTTGCTAAGATAAGGAGGTTGTTAGACTGGGGTCACCCTACTGACCTTGGCAAACCCTGTAGAAGCCAACCCAAGCCTAAGCCAAAGTCAGTGCACTCAAATCGAAGAAAGCAAAACTCAAGAATGGCTAATTATAAACAGCCAGCTTGATATATTAAAATCTGAGCAAATGAAACTCAAGAACAACTGTCCTATCCGCCACATAGATAGATTTTCCCAGTTAAGGTAACTGTTTAAGCTACGGTCAGTTAAATGATTGCATTGCCTCTGTCTCTTCACCATCAAAACTGCCACCCTGGCCCCGTCTTCCTTGCGCCTATAAAGTCTTCAGAACGTCCCATGCCTCAGTTTACCTTCTCTCACTCTGCAGACGTCAGGATTTATTTACCCTATCAGCTCTAAGCTGCCCTGTGAAGTGGTGCCGAAGTCCACCCCTGAAGGAATTTGGAGAAGAGATTCGTGGGTTTGATTTGAACGTGGAGATTGCTGGAGATTTTTATACAGAGAGTCTGCCACAGGGCTTAGGAGGCTAGATTTTGAAAAAGCCCCAAGATAATGGGTGAACTAGCCGTGGTCAGTGCACATTCTCCATTTCTCTGAGCCTCAGTTTCCTCAGCTGTAACATGGGGCTAACAGCACACCGTACAAGGTTGTTGTGAGGATCAGCGGTGTGAGGACGTGGCCTTTATTCAGACATTGGACAGGGTGGATGTGAGGACAGTGGTGGTGAGCAGCTGAGTAGGCCTCACACCTGTGTCCTCAGGCTGGCATTGCCCCCGAGCCAAGCTGGACAGGGGCTGGGGGGGGGACAGGATTCACACTCAGGTGTGGCCGGTGTTCAACCACCACACCCTCCTTTCCCAGCAGAAGGAGGTGCCTGTTTCTGAGCCCCCAAGGCCCCTGCTCTTCTGTATGGGGAATGGATTCCTAGTGTAGTAGATGAGTATGGCTGCTGAACCAGCTACCAAGAGCTTCGTGGTTAAAACAACACCAATATATCTTTCCATATAGTTTCACTGGGCTACAGTCAGGGTATCAGCATGTCTGTGTTCCCAGTGTGTGTGTCAGTTGCTCAGTTATGTCTGTCTCTTTATGACCCCGTGGACTGCAGCCCACCAGGCTCCTCTGTCCATGGGATTTTCCAGGCGAGGATACTGGAGTGGGTTGCCATTTCCTCCTCCAGGAAATCTTCCTGACCCAGGGATTGAACCCATGTCTTCGGCGTCTCTTGCACTGGCAGGCAAATTCTTTACCACCAAACCACCTGTTCCCTATGGAGGCTTTAAAGGCGAATGAGTTGCCTTGCCTCTTCGAGCTTATAGAGGCTGCCTTTCTCCATGTTTAGAAAGCCAGCAAGGGCGGGTTGAGTCCTTCATCCGAGAGCATCACTCTGACTTACTCTTCTGACTCCCTCTTCCACTTCCAAGGATGCTGGGCCTCCATTAGCCCCTTCTGGATAATCCAGGATGATGTTTGTATTTTAAGGCCTGCTGATTAGCAACCTTCATTCCTGTTTGCCGTGGCAAGTAGCATATTCACAGATTCTGGGGACTAGGATGTGGACATCTTTGGGAACCATTCTGCTGTCCACGACTTCTGTTGTCTTGAACAATTTTTTTTTTTTTTTTAGATCATTTGCTGTTATTAATCTCAGGTGAAGTGTTTATAGCCCATCTGCCTATCCAGGTGTAAATGCCTCAAAGATTGAAATTGTGTCTTGCTCTTTTGTGAATTGCCTATAATTTGATCTTTAAATCCAGGCTCCTGCTAATCTCTGAGGGTAAGGGAGAACTTTCCAAGGGGATGGGAGCAAAGGTAGTTCCAAATTAACCCACCTAAGTAAGCATCCTAGGTTGCCTGTGCCCGTTGTGGAGGCCAGTTCTCCTTTGCTCCTCTTTCACGGTGCTTTTCTTTTACTTTCTCAAACAGTCAGCCCTTCCCCACACTGAAGGGCCAAACAGTGACATTTCAAATGTCAATGTTGGTGAAACTCTCGTATTTATTTATTTATTTGGCTGCGCTGGGTCTTAGTTGCAACACACAGGATTGTCAGCCTTTGGTTACAGCATGTGAACTCTTAGTTGCAGCCTGTGGGATCTAGTTCCCTAACCAGGGATCCAACCTGGGCCTGCTACATTGGGAGCTTTGAGTCTTAGCCACTGGACCACCAGGAAAATCCCTGTGGGACCCTCATATGGATTAAGACTTGCATTTTCAACAAATTGTATTATGTATACTTAACGTGTATCCACCAATATTTGTAATACATCTGCAATATCTTGATCAAATGTGCAGACGCCAAAGGAAAATTTTTTAACACTCAGAGCCTAACACGCAGTAATCAGTAAGTAAATTACCATGTCGACTTATATACATTTTCCTGCATAAAATTATGATAGGATGATTAATGAAAGAATGTCTGGCATAAAAATTATAGTACAGTAAGATTCTGCTAGGGAAAGTAAATATAATTTCAAAGAGGAAAAAGGGAAAAATGTAAACTTTTCTGACTCATAAAGAAGAGTTTGTTTCTGTAGTTTTTAAAATAGCTGATGGTAGGTATCAGATTGCTCTGGCATTTGGATTCCATTGGAAACATTCAAAAGAGTGATGTAATAGTTTTTTTTATTTTATAAGATGTCAATGTTTACAATACAGTGGGAAGTGCATGTGTGTACTATTTAAATTTATGATGAAAGTGTGCAAGGGCATTTGATGCTATATACAGCATCAAAATTCTTTTAGGAGTAATATGACCTTAAAAGTTTGAAGACCATCTGCCCTATGGCGCTTTACACACGGTGGGTGCTTAAAAATGTTTATATTTGAAGATAGACTTAAGTGAAGTTTGTAAAACATCAGAAAGTACACAGTTAACGTGGTCCTACAAGTTTAAAATGAGTGCATTTTCACGACTAAGATTCCCTGATGGATGGCCAAGGTGTGCATCTTTCGACAGCTGGTGAGCATCTTTGGGGTCTTGGTTTCATTTTTCGAAGAACAACTACTTCTTTCCTTCTCTGCCACCAACTGTGCTACAATTCCATTCATTTATGACACTAAGGACCTGGAGTTAGGACGGAGCCCACGGGTCAAAGTTTGAGTCTCGCCAAACTGCCTTTCTCCCACCTCCTAGATGCCAGCAGATGGGGTCTCCAGGCTGCCTGCACTTCTGCCTGGCCAACTACAGATCGGGAATTCCCATGACTCCCAGCCACACTGAGGTCCCCTAATTTGCTAGAATGACTCAAAACTCCAGAAAATGCTGTACTTAACAATGATAGTTTTGTTTTTTCTTTTTTAAATTTTGGCCTCTTTTATTGGTTTTTTATTTATTTATTTTCATCCATCTTTATTCTTTGGCCTGTGTGGCCTCCCATTGCAGTGGCCATTCTCTCTGCTGAGCACTGGCTCTGGGCACACGCACTGCAGAGTGCTGGCTTGCAATTGGACAAACCGGTCCAGCCGCTCTGCAGTACATGGCATCTCACTGGGCCAGGGATTGAACCGGGCCCCTTGCTCTGCAAGGCAGACTCTTTACCCACTGGACCACCTGGGAAGCCCCAACGATGTTAGTTTGATTACGAAGGATACGACTCAGGAACAGTCGAATGGAAGAGATGCATGGTGTGAAGTAGAGGGGAGACAGAGTTTCTGAGCCATCTCAGGGTGCCAGCCTCCTGTCACATCCGTGAGTTTACCAACTGGAAAGCTCCCCCAGCTTCATGGTTCAGAATTTTACCAGTTTGGCTATGTAGGCGCAGTTGATTAATCGTTGACCATTGCTGACTAGGCTTAGTCTCTAGCCTTTCTTCTCTCTCCAGAGATCACGACCCTGCAGAGAGCAGTGGGGTGGGGCTGAAATTTCCAACCTGTGGTCCCCTCCTGTGGTCCATTTCTCTGGCATCCAGCTGCCATCCTGAAACTCTCTAGTGGGTCTGCCAAAGGTCACCATATTAGTATAATTTCTGGTGCTGTCAAAGGAAGTCATTATGAATAACAAAGACATCTTCATCACCTAGGAAATTCCAAGGCTTTTAAGAGCTCTGTGCCAGCCACAAAGACCAACTACTGTATGTGTGTGTCTGTGTGTGTGTGTGTGTGTGTGTGTGTGTGTGTGTTAGGTGCTCAGTCATGTCTGACCTTTTGCAGTCTTATGGACTGTAGCCCATCAGGCTCCTCTGTCCATGGGATTTTCCAGGCAAGAATACGGGAGTGGGTTGCCATTTCCCATTTCCTTCTCCAGGGGATCTTCCAAATTCAGGAATCAAACCCAGGTCACCTGCATTGCAGACAGATGCTTTGCCATCTGAGCCACTAAGGTCATATATATATATATATATATATATATATGTATTATTCAGTTCAGTTTAGTTGATCAGTTGTGTCCGACTCTTTGCAACCCATGAACTGCAGCACACCAGGCTTCGCTGTCCTTCATCTCTTGGAGCTTGCTCAAACTCATGTCCATTGACTCACTGATGCCATCCAACCATCTCGTCCTCTGTCATTCCCTTCTCCATTTGCCTTCTATTTTCCCCACCACTGGGATTTTTTCCAATGAGTTGTCTCTTCGCATCATGTGGCCAAAGTATTGGAGCTTCAGCTTCGGCATCAGTCCTTCCAATGAATTTTCAGGGTTGGATTTCCTTGCAGTTGAACACATTGGCATTCTCAGAAATCAGAAATCTTCTTTCTCAGTCTGGGGAAGTTGTGGAGTAGGCTTATGGAAGCAGGGACAGATGTGACCTTATGGTTTTTGCCAAGTGTCAGAGGAATAGCACTTTGGAGGGTTCTTGTTAGAGATTTTAATTGTTCATTTAACCAACCAACCAACCAATCTCCCCACCAACTTAATAATGTGATAGATCTGAGGCTAGGAACCAAGGAGCCAGGCAGTGGAGGATGGAGGGGAGGCAGGAGATACAAAGTTGAATTAATCAGAATTTCTGCCTTGGAGGAGCCTACAGTCTATGGTAAAGTGCATGTCTTTCTCTGCTGTCCTCTGCTGCCCTTAGGGATGGTGTCTCACTGAGAGAAGATGCTTCTGGTAGAAGGGGATTTGGCTGTCCACACGGGCAGCCACTGGGAGCAGGGTCCTCAATGTGGTAGCTGCTTCTCTCCCCGCCCCACTGCCTTGCACACCCTCCTGGCGACCCTGCGCCTCCCTCACCTATGCTCCAGGCTGTCTTAGTCTGCTGATTCCTCCTCAGCAGGTTTGAGTCCATTTTTAGGAGTGATGAGTGGATGGAAAAATGTCACCAATCACTCATGACAGATGTTGCCACAGCTTAATTAAGACCAGATCATTTCAGCTCAGGAACTTCATAGATGATGTGGGAAGAATGTTTGATCACAGAGCCAGAATTTAGGGTCTCAGGCAATCTCCTGTTATCAGTCTGTCTCACCTTTCTGCAAAGAGGTTAACTCTACAATGTAGGAGATGCAAAATGTGTAAACTGTAGGAGGTGTGAAATGTGTACAATGTAGTTTCTGTCCTCATGCAGGTTATAATGAAAAATTTGTGTGTGACAAGAAAGCAGGCATAAATCTGTATTTATACTCTCGCTGCCAACACCTCCTCAGAGAGAGAGAGAGAGAGACAGGGGTTTAGAGTCTCTCTGGCTGCTCAGGTTCTGCCTCTTCTCTCTGTTAAGGGTGGCAGTGGGTCTGCTGGGATCAAGATGTGAAGGAGTCGAAAACCTTAGGCTAGGTTTTGGGGAGAGATTTTGATGCAGCATTAGTCAAGACTGTGCAAGAGAAAGCTGCGGACATGAAGAGGTGTGAGAGAGAGAGCAGTGGGCAAAGAGGATTTGATTAAGTGGTGGTATAGATTATAAATCAGACCCCACTTGATGTTCTAGAAGAGATGCCAGCAAAGATTGGGATTCTAATGATTTTTGATCTCTAAATTGCACTTCCTAAAATGGATTATCAAACAGACCCTGAACCACGTGACACTCTGGCTTGTATTTGGGTTATATGCATTTTTTTTTTTTTAAGATTTATTTATTTAGGGCCGGGGTCGGGTTGGGGAGGGTGGAGCGGTGGGCCACTTCTATTGGTTTTCATTCTCTATTTTCATCCATCTTTGTTCTTTGGCTCCTGTGGGCCTCCCATCGTGGCCTCTGTAGTCGCAGAGCGCTGGCTCTGGGCGCATGCCCCAGGAGCCTACAGTCTATGGTAAAGTGCATGTCTTTCTGCTGTCCTCTGCTGCCCTTAGGGATGGTGTCTCACTGAGAGAAGATGCTTCTGGTAGAAGGGGATTTGGCTGTCCACACGGGCAGCCACTGGGAGCAGGGTCCTCAATGTGGTAGCTGCTTCTCTCCCCGCCCCACTGCCTTGCACACCCTCCTGGCGACCCTGCGCCTCCCTCACCTATGCTCCAGGCTGTCTTAGTCTGCTGATTCCTCCTCAGCAGGTTTGAGTCCATTTTTAGGAGTGATGAGTGGAGGGAAAAAATGTCACCAATCACTCATGACAGATGTTGCCACAGCTTAATTAAGACCAGATCATTTCAGCTCAGGAACTTCATAGATGATGTGGGAAGAATGTTTGATCACAGAGCCAGAATTTAGGGTCTCAGGCAATCTCCTGTTATCAGTCTGTCTCACCTTTCTGCAAAGAGGTTAACTCTACAATGTAGGAGATGCAAAATGTGTAAACTGTAGGAGGTGTGAAATGTGTACAATGTAGTTTCTGTCCTCATGCAGGTTATAATGAAAAATTTGTGTGTGACAAGAAAGCAGGCATAAATCTGTATTTATACTCTCGCTGCCAACACCTCCTCAGAGAGAGAGAGAGAGAGACAGGGGTTTAGAGTCTCTCTGGCTGCTCAGGTTCTGCCTCTTCTCTCTGTTAAGGGTGGCAGTGGGTCTGCTGGGATCAAGATGTGAAGGAGTCGAAAACCTTAGGCTAGGTTTTGGGGAGAGATTTTGATGCAGCATTAGTCAAGACTGTGCAAGAGAAAGCTGCGGACATGAAGAGGTGTGAGAGAGAGAGCAGTGGGCAAAGAGGATTTGATTAAGTGGTGGTATAGATTATAAATCAGACCCCACTTGATGTTCTAGAAGAGATGCCAGCAAAGATTGGGATTCTAATGATTTTTGATCTCTAAATTGCACTTCCTAAAATGGATTATCAAACAGACCCTGAACCACGTGACACTCTGGCTTGTATTTGGGTTATATGCATTTTTTTTTTTTTAAGATTTATTTATTTAGGGCCGGGGTCGGGTTGGGGAGGGAGGGGAGCGGGTGGGCCACTTCTATTGGTTTTTCATTTCTCTATTTTCATCCATCTTTGTTCTTTGGCTCCTGTGGGCCTCCCATCGCGGTGGCCTCTGTAGTCGCAGAGCGCTGGCTCTGGGCGCATGCGCCCCAGAGCTCCGGCTCGGTAATTGGACACATCAGTCCAGCCGCTCCATGGCACGTGGGATCTTCTCAGGCCAGGGATCGAACCGGCGCCCGTTGCACTGCAAGGCGGTGTCCTTATCCACTGGACCACCAGGGGAAGCCCTGTATGCATTTTTAAAAAAAGATTTATTTATTCATTTATTATTGGGGGAGGGAGGGGAGCAGGTGGGCCACTTCCACTGGTCTTTCGTTTGTCTAGTTTCATCCATCTTTGTTCTTTGGCTCGTGTGGGCCTCCCATCGTGGTGGCGTCTGTTGTTGCAAAGCACTGGCTCTGGGCGCATGCGCCCCAGAGCTCCGGCTCGGTAATTGGACACATCAGTCCAGCCGCTCCATGGCACGTGGGATCTTCTCAGGCCAGGGATCGAACCGGCGCCCGTTGCACTGCAAGGCGGTGTCCTTATCCACTGGACCACCAGGGGAAGCCCTGTATGCATTTTTAAAAAAAGATTTATTTATTCATTTATTATTGGGGGTGGGGATGGGGGTGGGGAGGGAGGGGAGCAGGTGGGCCACTTCCACTGGTCTTTCGTTTGTCTAGTTTCATCCATCTTTGTTCTTTGGCTCGTGTGGGCCTCCCATCGTGGTGGCGTCTGTTGTTGCAAAGCACTGGCTCTGGGCGCATGCGCCCCAGAGCTCCGGCTCGGTCATTGGACTCATCGGTCCAGCCGCTTCACGGCAGGTGGGATCTTCCCAGGCCAGAGATCTAACTGGCGCCCCTTGCACTGCAAGGCAGTGTCCTTACCCACTGGACCACCAGGGAAGCCCTATATGCATTTTTTAATTAAATGAGCTAATGCATCTAGTGGTGTAAATGATGAGCTACAATACATTTGTTATTTCTGAGATGAGTAAAAATAATAAATCCCAATTTAAACTGAGGCCAGCTCTGCTCTTTGAAAATACCTTCAGGATGAAAAGTAAGTTTAATCGTGCTGTTCTTAGGCTTAAAACTCTTCAAGGGTTCTTCCTTACACTTGAAATGAAATCCTATCTTCTTACTATGGCTTCAGGCTAGGCCTCTGCCCATCCCTCCCAGAACATCTCAGGCCATTTTCCTCATTCTGCTCTAGCCCTGTGGGCCTTCTTTCAGTTTCTAGAGCACTAAAACTCAGCAGCTTTGGGGCCTTTGCACAGACTGTGTGCTCAGTCAGCAATGCCTTTCTCCTAGGCCCCATGCACAGTATGGGGGTTCTGTACTCTCCTCTACACTTCATGGTATGTTCCCCTTCATCCTTCAGTCTTCAATTGACTCTCACCCCCACAGAGGACCTTCTCTGACTCCCCTTCCCTCAATCCTCTTATCTAAAGTAAGTTATCCTGTTGTTATTTCTTATAATGTAGTTGCTGAACACTGATTCCTAAGTTCCAGTTTCCACAAGCCCCTTGGAACCTGTAAAAGTGACCTTGATTTGAAAAAGGGTCTTTGCACATGTATGTCATTAAATGAAGGATCTCAAAATGAGGCATCCTGGACTATTTGGGTGGGCTCTGAATCCAACAACAAATGTTCTTTAAGAGACACAGAGAGGAAACGTGGGGAGAAGAGAAGGTGGCCTTGTGAAGATGGGGGAGAGATTGGAACGATGCCGCCATAAGCTAGTGAGCACGGGGGCCACCGCAAGATGAAAGAGACAGGGATGATTCTTCCCTCGACCTTTTGGAGGGACTGTGGCCCTGCCCACAGCGTGATTTTGGATTTGTAGTCTCTTGACTTATGGGAGAAACCATTTTTGTGGTGTTCAGTCACCCAGCGCATAGTACTTTGTTACAACAGCCACATGGAACTCACATGCACAGCATTCTGTCCTTTTCCATCATATCGCTTACGATAAGTTACTTTCCATCATGAACTTGGTGATCTATTTATTATCTATTTCCAGCTCCTCCTCAATATCGCTCGTCTCTGTCACATTTGGATCTTTTCCACTTCCTGCTCTATCTGCAGTGCCTGGCATAGTATCTAACACACAGCAGATGCCATATAGATATTTCTTGAATGAAAGAAAATAAATAGCACATCTCCTTTTTTAGAATTGCTAAAGAAGGCACCGCCTTCTGGAGAGCCTTGGACTGGTGGAGGCTGGAAAGTGTGCTTCTCAAGTGCTTGCATCACCTGAAGATGTCAGGTGGCAAAGAGCGACTGATCTTTGTAAGGGTTATAACCATTCCCTCTCAAGGTGAGCCCATGCTTTTGGTTCTCCTTGCTAATCCTTTCTTTATGGAAAGGGAAGACACTTAGCTCTCCAGTGCTCTTTGTCTGAATGACCCCAGACACTGATGGGACCAGGGGTAGCCTAACTTGGATCTTGGAGGTAAATACAGAAGGCTTGGGTACATCAGGTTTCAGCAGGATTCAGTGCCAAAGAAAACACATTCTTTAAAGAGAAGGGTAATGGCTGAAGGCTTTGTCTAATGTTAAGGCAGAGGGGATGGACCATTTGAACTGGTTTAGTATTCATGATAATATATGGTTTAGGACTCAATAAAAGGGTATAATTCTATTCAGGGATTCCACTGAGCTCATAAGCCACGGGAGTGTGGCTCGTCAGCAGAATGTAGAGATTGGGTTACCACGGAGCTTGTCAGCAGGGACCACTTGGGGCTGTTGATTGCTCCTGAGAAAGGATTATCACTGGGCTCCTCTGGATGGCATGCCTAGAAAAATTGGTGCCCAGATAATTCCATTATGTGAGTGTGTGTGTCTGTGGTCCCAAAGTATATGAAGGATCACAGCGGAACAGATCGTTTCACTGCATGGTAAATGATGAAATTGATGTACAAAACGGTTTGTCTCCAAAGATGCCGTAAATGAGCTAGTGGTGGGTGTTCCTTGGAACTCTGGGTGAAACAATCTGTATCTTTACTCAGGAGTTAGGACAGTCAATGTGAGAGTGGCATGGAGTGGTACTCCAGGGAGTAGTGGGGACTGTGGTCAGTTAGAAAGTGCATGTCTTGAGCATAGACATAGGGACATCGTGGCGAATAAATAGGGAGGGGGAAGCATGGAGGAAGTAACAAGGAAACCTATAGTGTTATGTGTGGAAAAGATAGCTAGTGTCACAGTGCTAAGGGAATAGGAGTGCTTACAATGGCTTGGGGCAAAGGTCTGGAGGGGTGGGACGGGGGGATCTGGGTAGGGGGAGGGGCAATACTGTGGAGGCAGGAAAGTGTGCTTCTCAAGTGCTTGCATCACCTGAAGATGTCAGGTGGCAAAGAGCGACTGATCTTTGTAAGGGTTATAACCATTCCCTCTCAAGGTGAGCCCATGCTTTTGGTTCTCCTTGCTAATCCTTTCTTTATGGAAAGGGAAGACACTTAGCTCTCCAGTGCTCTTTGTCTGAATGACCCCAGACACTGATGGGACCAGGGGTAGCCTAACTTGGATCTTGGAGGTAAATACAGAAGGCTTGGGTACATCAGGTTTCAGCAGGATTCAGTGCCAAAGAAAACACATTCTTTAAAGAGAAGGGTAATGGCTGAAGGCTTTGTCTAATGTTAAGGCAGAGGGGATGGACCATTTGAACTGGTTTAGTATTCATGATAATATATGGTTTAGGACTCAATAAAAGGGTATAATTCTATTCAGGGATTCCACTGAGCTCATAAGCCACGGGAGTGTGGCTCGTCAGCAGAATGTAGAGATTGGGTTACCACGGAGCTTGTCAGCAGGGACCACTTGGGGCTGTTGATTGCTCCTGAGAAAGGATTATCACTGGGCTCCTCTGGATGGCATGCCTAGAAAAATTGGTGCCCAGATAATTCCATTATGTGAGTGTGTGTGTCTGTGGTCCCAAAGTATATGAAGGATCACAGCGGAACAGATCGTTTCACTGCATGGTAAATGATGAAATTGATGTACAAAACGGTTTGTCTCCAAAGATGCCGTAAATGAGCTAGTGGTGGGTGTTCCTTGGAACTCTGGGTGAAACAATCTGTATCTTTACTCAGGAGTTAGGACAGTCAATGTGAGAGTGGCATGGAGTGGTACTCCAGGGAGTAGTGGGGACTGTGGTCAGTTAGAAAGTGCATGTCTTGAGCATAGACATAGGGACATCGTGGCGAATAAATAGGGAGGGGGAAGCATGGAGGAAGTAACAAGGAAACCTATAGTGTTATGTGTGGAAAAGATAGCTAGTGTCACAGTGCTAAGGGAATAGGAGTGCTTACAATGGCTTGGGGCAAAGGTCTGGAGGGGTGGGACGGGGGGATCTGGGTAGGTGGGGACCAGGGATATGCATATGACTGATCTGGGAACATACATGTATATGAACAACAAAACTCTGTAAAATCTTTAAAATAAAGAATAAAAAAAAAAAAAAAAAAAGAAAGTGCATGTCTTGCTTAAACCAAACAAAACATATCTGTAGGACAGTGTGAGGTCTTGGTTAACATACTTACCATACCTCTAGACCAGGGGTTCACAAATTAGTCCCTGGGTCAAATCTGGCTCACAACTTTTATAAATAAAGTTTTATTGGGACAGAGTTTACATATTGGGTATGGTTGCTTTTGAGCTGCTGTGGAAAAGTAGAGTCGTTGCATGAGAACAAACAACCTTCGGAGACTAAAATATTTATCATCTGGCCTTTAACGAAGAAAGTTTGCCCGCTCTTACACTAGACTGCAAGCTTCTAGAGGGCAGCTTGGCACATCCTCTAATCTCAATAATGTAAACTTGTTTACTTTGAGGAGGAGATTCTATACTGTCCATGGCAGGGAAGTGGATTGTTTTCCAGCACTAATCTCCCTCATCTGACTTGTTAATGGCATAGCTGCGGGCTTTAAGAGTGTTGTGTTGGCTTCTCCTCAGTCCCAGAGGGTGAATTTTGGTTAGTTCAAGCCAACTATGGTTCGTCCACTCCTACTGCTACTTCTGTGCATTAGGCATAGGTTTGTGATGTGATTATGGCCTCTGAGATGCAGAAAGTGTAGATTTTTCCAATGACTAAAGTCGACTGGGGATTTCTGAGAAGGGAAATGTAAGATATGGCTTCACATCCTTCAAAAGGATCCAAGGAGGAATTTCCTGGTGGTCCAGTGGTTAGGATGCTGTGTATTCACTGCTGAGAGCGTGGGTTCAATCCCTGGTTGGGAAACTACGATCCTGAAAGCTAAGTCAAAACAAGCAAACAAACACAGAAAAAACCCGACAACAAAAAGCAAAAAACTCAAAAAACAGAACAATGAGGGATTTCCCTGGTGGTCCACTGGGTAAAGAGTCTGCCTTGCAGTGCAAGGGCCACTGGTTCGATCCCTGGCCTGGGAAGATCCCATGTGCCGCGGTGCGGTTGGACTGGTGTGTCCAATTACTAGTCAGTGCTCTAGAGCTCATGTGCCTAGAGCCGGTGCTCTGCAGTGAGAGAGGCCACTGCAATAGGAGGCCCACACAGGCCAAAGAATAAAGATGGATGAAAATAAATAAATAAACATCAATAAAAGAGGCCAAAATTAAAAAACAAACAAACAAACAAAAAACACAAAAAAGGGACTCAAGGAGTGCTTTTTTTTTTGTTTTTTGTTTTTTAAATTTTTGTGCCTCTGAACATTGTTAAGGGACAATGTGGCTTTTGCATCTACTGGAGCCTGTTGGGACAAGCCCAAGGGCAAAAACCACAGTTGGATTGCAGAGTGAAAAAATAACGGAGTCTGGGTTCTCTGCAGAAAACCAAATTGATAAACCCAGGATCTATCTTGCTCTTTGTGGTGGTTATATGTCCTTATTGCTTATTCACTTTTAATTGGATTAAGAAGCTTGTACCCTAAAAATTTAAAGATGTTATATTGTTGGATCTGCGTCTATTTACTTTTGGAGTTACACTGTTTATGCCTGCTTACAATGGAAGTCTATAGATTTTATAAAAATGCTCTGATATTTTTCATTTAGAACTTTATTAAGAATTAATTTTTTATATATGTTATGAAGTGAGGGTTTAACTTTGTTTTTCTTCCAGATGGGGAAATAATTTTTTGAGCGTATTATGGTGAATTAATCCAATGTACTTGTATAATTTTCATGAAAATATGTTATTTTTTACATTGGAAACTAATATGACAAAATTGGTTGCTTACAATTGTCTTAGAAAAGGACTAAGTTAATTGATGATTTTTTAAGTGTGATATTAATGTAACTAGAATGTTCTCTAATTTCCAAGAAGGAACTTAAAATAGCACACAGATCTTTGCCAGAAGTTATCAATTTAAGACAGACTGTATCATGTCAGGGAAACACCCATCCTGTTAAGTTTATCCAATCTGGCCCATCCAAAGGAAAGATACTGGAGTATTTCCTAGTGCTGATTTGGCAAGTTGAAGAAAAAAATCAGAGTGAAAATTTTATCAACATCTTGCACTGAGGTGAAGGAAAGTGATTTTTCAGAGCGTCCTGGAATCTGAAGGTAATTGGCACTGGGAAACAATCCTTCAGGTAAATCTGCTTAAAATAGGGGCTGATGTTTCTTATTGAATCTAAAAGAAACATCTAAAGAAACAAAACCCTTTCATATATGCTTTGTTAATTAAAAAACTCCTTCAGCAAATTTAACTGATAATTTAGTAGAAGATATTTGCAATACACACAACCAGAGATTAGTATTAAGATTATAAAAGGAATACCTACAAGTCAATAAGAAAAGAAAATAGAAACACGGGCAAAGACGAACATAGATTTCTTGGAAGAGGAAGCACAAGAGGTCAATAAATCTACCAATTCTTGTTCATATTAAGGTCAGGGTCAAAACCTCAATGAAATTCCTCTTTACATCCAATTAATTAGAAAAAGTGTGCTTTTCACTTAATCAAATTTAGTTTTTAGTGGCAGTTGTGCACTAACTGGTGGAATATACAAAGTACAAGTCAGATGTTTGTCTTTTTGTTGTAATCATATCCTAAGATGCATGACTTGATACCCAGAATCTTATTGTAGAATGGATCAATGTTGACAAAAATAATTGAGGACGTCAAATTTTGCTGTTTAAATTATTGTTTTTTTTTTTTTTAAAAGCTTTTATTTTACTTTTAAATATTACTGAGTTTTGTTGTTTACAGATATGTATTAAATTATTCTTTTTTGAAACTCTTATTTGTGCATCATCCCTGCAGACTTTTCCTTTTCAGTTATAAGCTGTTTGACTTTGGCCATGTCTTCCAAACAGTGATCTTACATTTGGTTTGAACAGTTCTCTGTCATCAATCTCCTGCAATTCATGACTTCTTGCATCTTTGGGATGGTTGTCAGTGTCACTTTGCCGTCTGTTTGCACTGAAACAATGGTGCATTGTAGGGCCTTTTTAGTTCCCTTTGATGTTGACAAAGATTTCATGTGGACTTGAGATTGAGAGGCAGGAGTGTGTTTGTAGCTAGAAAGATACTGGAGTATTTTAGTCTGATTTGGCAAGTTGAAGAAAAAAATCAGAGTGAAAATTTTATCAACATCTTGCACTGAGGTGAAGGAAAGTGATTTTTCAGAGCGTCCTGGAATCTGAAGGTAATTGGCACTGGGAAACAATCCTTCAGGTAAATCTGCTTAAAATAGGGGCTGATGTTTCTTATTGAATCTAAAAGAAACATCTAAAGAAACAAAACCCTTTCATATATGCTTTGTTAATTAAAAAACTCCTTCAGCAAATTTAACTGATAATTTAGTAGAAGATATTTGCAATACACACAACCAGAGATTAGTATTAAGATTATAAAAGGAATACCTACAAGTCAATAAGAAAAGAAAATAGAAACACGGGCAAAGACGAACATAGATTTCTTGGAAGAGGAAGCACAAGAGGTCAATAAATCTACCAATTCTTGTTCATATTAAGGTCAGGGTCAAAACCTCAATGAAATTCCTCTTTACATCCAATTAATTAGAAAAAGTGTGCTTTTCACTTAATCAAATTTAGTTTTTAGTGGCAGTTGTGCACTAACTGGTGGAATATACAAAGTACAAGTCAGATGTTTGTCTTTTTGTTGTAATCATATCCTAAGATGCATGACTTGATACCCAGAATCTTATTGTAGAATGGATCAATGTTGACAAAAATAATTGAGGACGTCAAATTTTGCTGTTTAAATTATTGTTTTTTTTTTTTTTAAAAGCTTTTATTTTACTTTTAAATATTACTGAGTTTTGTTGTTTACAGATATGTATTAAATTATTCTTTTTTGAAACTCTTATTTGTGCATCATCCCTGCAGACTTTTCCTTTTCAGTTATAAGCTGTTTGACTTTGGCCATGTCTTCCAAACAGTGATCTTACATTTGGTTTGAACAGTTCTCTGTCATCAATCTCCTGCAATTCATGACTTCTTGCATCTTTGGGATGGTTGTCAGTGTCACTTTGCCGTCTGTTTGCACTGAAACAATGGTGCATTGTAGGGCCTTTGTAGTTCCCTTGGATGTTGACAAAAGATTTCATGTGGACTTGAGATTGGAGAGGCAGGAGTGTGTTTGTAGCTAGAGTGGCTTCCAGGTGCTGTTGTCTCTCTAGCAGTCATGCCCCACTTTTGGACAAGGCACTCTAATTTTCTTGCTAATGAGACTCACCTGCCCCATCTTGCAGTCCATGTGATTTGACTGAGGTCACTCCTACCTCTGTCTCCAGAGGTGAGCACTGTTCCAGGCCTGGCCACTCAAGAACACTTTCATTTCCATGGCCACAATGATTGATTCAGAGGTGAGCATGGGGCTGAAATGAGGCCAGTGAAATTTCATTCTATGACTTTTTATGGAGCCCTTGAAAAAGACGGTGTCCCTTTCTCCTAGAGTTGCTGAGTCACTAAAACGTAAGCCTGGACTTACTGTGGTCATCTTTGCTGCCACTTGGGAAAGGCAGATCTGAGAACAGAGCTAACGAAAAGGCAACAGTGTGGTGTCACAGAGGGAGATAGTTTCTTCTTGACCTTTTTTGAGAATCTGGAGAGGGTTTTATTTTCTAGTTTTCTTATAAGTTGTGTGAGTTGGGCTTCTTTCACTTGCCCTCAAAGGAGGCTCGTGGACAAATATGTTATCAGAATTGAGATTAGAACCCATATTTCTTAGTCTTAGTTCACTGTATTCTCTACTTGGGTACTTTTGGCATAGTCATTTATTCGGTTTCCTTTGTTTCTGGATGTGTGATCTAGTGAGAGGTCATGTTATCACATGGGGAGGAAGTTGCCGTCGGTGTTGATGGAACCTGGTTCACATCAGACAAGCTCATTATCTAGGAAAACATTTATTCCAAAGAAGCATGGACCAAGCTTCACTCTCCATCAGTAGGCTTGTATAATACCTTCAAAAAGAAGCTTCATAGCGGAAGGTGACTGGAAACTAGAAGTGTTATGGAAAAGTAGGTATTTGAAGAGGGTTTGAGGAACTGCTCCGTGGATCCCACTTCAGCTCATACGTGGCTCAGTAGGAAGCAAGGAAATACAATTGGCCTTTCTTTCTCTTCTTCCTCTTTTATCAAATTCTTTGCCACTGAACATGGACAGAAATGGCAGAAGAACACTATCACGTTGACAAAAGATTTCATGTGGACTTGAGATTGGGGGGTGTGTTTGTAGCTAGAGTGGCTTCCAGGTGCTGTTGTCTCTCTAGCAGTCATGCCCCACTTTTGGACAAGGCACTCTAATTTTCTTGCTAATGAGACTCACCTGCCCCATCTTGCAGTCCATGTGATTTGACTGAGGTCACTCCTACCTCTGTCTCCAGAGGTGAGCACTGTTCCAGGCCTGGCCACTCAAGAACACTTTCATTTCCATGGCCACAATGATTGATTCAGAGGTGAGCATGGGGCTGAAATGAGGCCAGTGAAATTTCATTCTATGACTTTTTATGGAGCCCTTGAAAAAGACGGTGTCCCTTTCTCCTAGAGTTGCTGAGTCACTAAAACGTAAGCCTGGACTTACTGTGGTCATCTTTGCTGCCACTTGGGAAAGGCAGATCTGAGAACAGAGCTAACGAAAAGGCAACAGTGTGGTGTCACAGAGGGAGATAGTTTCTTCTTGACCTTTTTTGAGAATCTGGAGAGGGTTTTATTTTCTAGTTTTCTTATAAGTTGTGTGAGTTGGGCTTCTTTCACTTGCCCTCAAAGGAGGCTCGTGGACAAATATGTTATCAGAATTGAGATTAGAACCCATATTTCTTAGTCTTAGTTCACTGTATTCTCTACTTGGGTACTTTTGGCATAGTCATTTATTCGGTTTCCTTTGTTTCTGGATGTGTGATCTAGTGAGAGGTCATGTTATCACATGGGGAGGAAGTTGCCGTCGGTGTTGATGGAACCTGGTTCACATCAGACAAGCTCATTATCTAGGAAAACATTTATTCCAAAGAAGCATGGACCAAGCTTCACTCTCCATCAGTAGGCTTGTATAATACCTTCAAAAAGAAGCTTCATAGCGGAAGGTGACTGGAAACTAGAAGTGTTATGGAAAAGTAGGTATTTGAAGAGGGTTTGAGGAACTGCTCCGTGGATCCCACTTCAGCTCATACGTGGCTCAGTAGGAAGCAAGGAAATACAATTGGCCTTTCTTTCTCTTCTTCCTCTTTTATCAAATTCTTTGCCACTGAACATGGACAGAAATGGCAGAAGAACACTATCACGGTATTATAAAGTAATTATCGTCCAATTAAAATAAATAATTGAAGCAATGGTACCTGGGTGCCTGAAGTCTGGGAAACTCTCCTGCCCTGGAGATACTTTCTGTTCCCCCACCCTGGCATTCCCTGGCCCCACACAGCTCCCCATCTGCCTGCAGAGTTCCCAGGGACCAGCCTCCTAGTAGTCATAGGTAGGGAGAGACACGGCAAAGATATACCTCCAGTCTGTGTGTGGAGGGGGAAATGGTCGTTCAAGTTTATAATATCTGGGTGGGAGAGAGATTTATCTGGAAATATCAGGACTAATAAGTATTAGGGCCCTGAATCATACAATTGAATATGTGTATGTGTGTGTGTGTGTACTGAGTTGCTTGAGTTATGTCTGACTCTGTGTGACCCTATGGACTGTGGCCCGTTAGGCTCCTCTGACCGTGGGATTCTCCAGGCAAGAATACTAGAATGGGCTGCTGTGTCCTCCTTCAAGGGATCTTCCCAACCCAGTGATAGAGCCCGCGTCTCTTAGACCTCACCTGCATTGGCAGGCAGGTTCTTTACCACTAGTGCCACCTGGGAAGTCCATGTGTATGTGTGTACCAGGCTCAAAATTCTCTGTTAAAGGTTATCAAAATTGAAAATTTTGAATGAAAGCAATGATGTTCAGAGTATTCTTTTGCTAGTTTCCATTTTAAGCTGATCCATTAGGGACAGTGTCTCTCAGTCCTCACTGGTGAGTGATTCTGGTTTCATAAAGTGATGCCTTTTTTTTTTTTTTTTTTAATTCTTCATGTGGGAATTCCTCCCCTAAAGATGTTCACGTCCTGATTCCCCAAACCTGTGAAGATGCTGCCTTATGTGACAGGAGGAATTTTGCAGATATAATTAAGGATCTTAGGGTGGGAAGATTATCCTGAAATACACAGATGGGCTCAATATAAACATAAGAATCCTCGTAAGAAGGAGACAAGAGGATCAAAGACAGAGAGGAGATGTGGCAGTTGAAGCGGATGTTGAGGTAGTGTGCTTTGAAGATGGAGAAAGGGACCACTAGCCAGGAGATGCAGCCTCTAGAAACTGGAAGAGACAAGGAAACAGATTTGCCTCTAGAGCCTCTAGAAGAAACAGCTTTGATAACACCTCGATTTTGGCCCCAAAAGACTCGCTGTGGACTTCTGACTTCCAGAGTTCCTAGATAACAAATTTCTATTGTTTTAAACCACTCAGTTCATGGAGCTTCGTTATAGCAACAAGAGTAGACTAGTTTACCTCAGTGCCCACTGCAGGGGTGGTGAGGACGTGTGGACCCCAGCAGCCTGTAGGAATGGCCACAGGAACAACTTCTCAGTTAAGACCTCAAATGGCTATTATCCCATGAGTCACATTGACTAAGTTCCTCCCACTCCGAACCTATGTAATCAAGTGCCCTTCACAAGCAAAGCTCACTTTAGTATGCCTGTTCATTTTAATGCTGTAAATCCCATCTGGATGACAGACAGCTGGACCAAAAGATAGCTCCTTTTCAAAGACCTGTCAGCATAAGACAATCTCTTAAAGTCACTCTCATAGTGGTGTCCACACATGAGAAGCTAGCCCTGGATTGGGGGAGAGGGTTTCCCACTTTCGTGCCCCAAATCTAAGTAGGGTTTTGTGTGTTTAGGAAGAAGAATGCATGGTGGCTGCCTACGAATGCCCACAATTACTCTGGTTTCACTTTGCACTTTATTTCTGCATTTTAACAACGTGTGTGTGTGTGTGTGCGTGTTCCCATGGCTCCAGAGGCTGAAGGTCATTAATTTCCTGCTTTCCGACAATGGTATTAGAGCCACGTGAAATTAACTCACACATCCTACTTTTGTTTCTTGAAGTATAATAGGCAAGCTGTTGTGCCGGGGCTTTTTGTACACAGAAATTCGAGTTTGTTTTGTCCTACTCTATCCCTCTCAGCTGTGTGACTTTAAGTCAGAGCCTTGCTTCTCAGCTGTAAAATAAGAGTATAAACTCCAAATTCTAAAGGCTGTTGTGAGAATTAAATTGTTAAACAGCATGATGCAGGAAAGTACCTACCTCCATGTTCAAATGATGTTGCTCAGTAAATAGTAACTGTTGTGAAACTTTTAAATGTGTGGTTCTCATATCAGAGTTTTAACTCTAGAGATAAGACATTTTATGAGATTTCTCCCCAGATTTCTTAGCACAGTAGTTTCTTACTATGGGTCCCCTGTCCTCTACCATCCTTGTGGGATGGAAATTGTTGACTAAGCACTTAGCACCTACTTTTCCTGTCTCTGCCCCAACAGAACCTGGTTTTGCGGTTTCCACTCCTCCCCAAGGCCCCGGGTCCCATAGAATCTGAGCTAGTTTACCTCAGTGCCATGCAGGGGTGGTGAGGACGTGGACCCCAGCAGCCTGTAGGAATGGCCACAGGAACAACTTCTCAGTTAAGACCTCAAATGGCTATTATCCCATGAGTCACATTGACTAAGTTCCTCCCACTCCGAACCTATGTAATCAAGTGCCCTTCACAAGCAAAGCTCACTTTAGTATGCCTGTTCATTTTAATGCTGTAAATCCCATCTGGATGACAGACAGCTGGACCAAAAGATAGCTCCTTTTCAAAGACCTGTCAGCATAAGACAATCTCTTAAAGTCACTCTCATAGTGGTGTCCACACATGAGAAGCTAGCCCTGGATTGGGGGAGAGGGTTTCCCACTTTCGTGCCCCAAATCTAAGTAGGGTTTTGTGTGTTTAGGAAGAAGAATGCATGGTGGCTGCCTACGAATGCCCACAATTACTCTGGTTTCACTTTGCACTTTATTTCTGCATTTTAACAACGTGTGTGTGTGTGTGTGCGTGTTCCCATGGCTCCAGAGGCTGAAGGTCATTAATTTCCTGCTTTCCGACAATGGTATTAGAGCCACGTGAAATTAACTCACACATCCTACTTTTGTTTCTTGAAGTATAATAGGCAAGCTGTTGTGCCGGGGCTTTTTGTACACAGAAATTCGAGTTTGTTTTGTCCTACTCTATCCCTCTCAGCTGTGTGACTTTAAGTCAGAGCCTTGCTTCTCAGCTGTAAAATAAGAGTATAAACTCCAAATTCTAAAGGCTGTTGTGAGAATTAAATTGTTAAACAGCATGATGCAGGAAAGTACCTACCTCCATGTTCAAATGATGTTGCTCAGTAAATAGTAACTGTTGTGAAACTTTTAAATGTGTGGTTCTCATATCAGAGTTTTAACTCTAGAGATAAGACATTTTATGAGATTTCTCCCCAGATTTCTTAGCACAGTAGTTTCTTACTATGGGTCCCCTGTCCTCTACCATCCTTGTGGGATGGAAATTGTTGACTAAGCACTTAGCACCTACTTTTCCTGTCTCTGCCCCAACAGAACCTGGTTTTGCGGTTTCCACTCCTCCCCCAAGGCCCCCGGGTCCCATAGAATCTGAGCCTGTCCTCACCTCGAGGGCCTGATGGACCTGAGGGTGATTGTCAACAATTCCTCCCCATCATGCCTCTTTTATTTAAATTTATTTTCAGTCATCTTTTTTATTTCTTGGCATGTGTGGGCATCCCATTACAGTGGCCTCTCTCACTTCAGAGCACCAGCTCTGGGCGCATATGCTTTAGAATGCTGGCTCGTAATTGGACACACTCGTCCAGCTGCTCTGCGGCACTTGGAATCTTCCCAGGCCAGGGATCGAACCAGTGCCCCTTGCACTGCAAGGCAGACTCCTTACCCACTGGACCACCAGGGAAGCTCTGATTGTCAATAATTGGTTCAGGAATTTGGATTTGATCCAATGATCACATGATATTACCCCAGCAACTGTTATTGGATTAGGGTGGGTATGTGACCTAAGCTGGAATGAGGTATGAAGTCTTCTTTCTTGCCATAGATACAGAAAGTAAGCAAGTCCCTTGGCTACAGGCTGCCATAAGCCATAATGAAGGAAGCCAGTTTGAGGTTCAGAGTTGATATATGAAGGAAGACTGAGCCCAGAGAGTCAGAGAAGTTGAGACAGAGCCCTAATCATATCATGCCTGAAGCCCATACCATCTCTTGACTCCCTATTAGAAGAGATTGTGTATCTTTTGATTGTTCAAATAAGTTTGTGTTAGTGTCAAGCCAGAGATTCTTTGTGGAAGAATTTTTTCTTCTAAGTAAGTAGACATATGCTGTGTGAAAACACTATTTCCTTGGTTGTTCCCAAGCCTACAGAGCACTCTTTAAGGGGTAAGGGCAGATCTTAAGCACTAGGTGACTATAAGAAAAAAATATTAGTCTAAAGGCTTTTTAAATTGTTAAACAGCATGATGCAGGAAAGTACCTACCTCCATGTTCAAATGATGTTGCTCAGTAAATAGTAACTGTTGTGAAACTTTTAAATGTGTGGTTCTCATATCAGAGTTTTAACTCTAGAGATAAGACATTTTATGAGATTTCTCCCCAGATTTCTTAGCACAGTAGTTTCTTACTATGGGTCCCCTGTCCTCTACCATCCTTGTGGGATGGAAATTGTTGACTAAGCACTTAGCACCTACTTTTCCTGTCTCTGCCCCAACAGAACCTGGTTTTGCGGTTTCCACTCCTCCCCCAAGGCCCCCGGGTCCCATAGAATCTGAGCCTGTCCTCACCTCGAGGGCCTGATGGACCTGAGGGTGATTGTCAACAATTCCTCCCCATCATGCCTCTTTTATTTAAATTTATTTTCAGTCATCTTTTTTATTTCTTGGCATGTGTGGGCATCCCATTACAGTGGCCTCTCTCACTTCAGAGCACCAGCTCTGGGCGCATATGCTTTAGAATGCTGGCTCGTAATTGGACACACTCGTCCAGCTGCTCTGCGGCACTTGGAATCTTCCCAGGCCAGGGATCGAACCAGTGCCCCTTGCACTGCAAGGCAGACTCCTTACCCACTGGACCACCAGGGAAGCTCTGATTGTCAATAATTGGTTCAGGAATTTGGATTTGATCCAATGATCACATGATATTACCCCAGCAACTGTTATTGGATTAGGGTGGGTATGTGACCTAAGCTGGAATGAGGTATGAAGTCTTCTTTCTTGCCATAGATACAGAAAGTAAGCAAGTCCCTTGGCTACAGGCTGCCATAAGCCATAATGAAGGAAGCCAGTTTGAGGTTCAGAGTTGATATATGAAGGAAGACTGAGCCCAGAGAGTCAGAGAAGTTGAGACAGAGCCCTAATCATATCATGCCTGAAGCCCATACCATCTCTTGACTCCCTATTAGAAGAGATTGTGTATCTTTTGATTGTTCAAATAAGTTTGTGTTAGTGTCAAGCCAGAGATTCTTTGTGGAAGAATTTTTTCTTCTAAGTAAGTAGACATATGCTGTGTGAAAACACTATTTCCTTGGTTGTTCCCAAGCCTACAGAGCACTCTTTAAGGGGTAAGGGCAGATCTTAAGCACTAGGTGACTATAAGAAAAAAATATTAGTCTAAAGATCATGCTTTTGCCTCATGGAGGTAAAAAGTTCACTGAAGGTAGGATAGTGAATCCTGGGAGAGTTCCAGTGGAAAATGAAGTAAGACACAAATTTACCCCTTTCTACTAGAAGCTCCAAGACCCCCTGTATGATTGATGCCCTGTGAGAAATAGCATGGCTCTGAGAGGCAGTGTGGCATGGTGGGAACAATCATTCCGAATCTAGACTCTGGATCCCGACTCCCGTACTGCCTAGCTGTCTGCCTTTGGATAAATCACTCAGTCTCAGATTTATTATTTATTTGACTGTTTCCAAAAGTCTCCTATGTGCTGAGTGCCATCTTAGGTACTTATTGTGGATTCGCTCACTGATCTTTGTGCCCACAAGGTAGGTATGTTTTACTAATGGGAATATGGGCTCAGACAAATGAATAACTCACTCAGAGTCACAGAAAATAAGGATACTGGAAAAAAAGCAGATAATGGAATTAAAAACAGATAACGGGATGCTAGAGACTTCTGATGAACCCAAACCACCGCATTGTACTGCCTTCAAGTTTTGAAGGAGCAGGAGGGACTGGTCACGTGCGAGAAGGAAGCTGAAGGGGACGACAGGGAAACTTTAATATCCATAGCTCCTTTATTCTTTTATGTTTCAATCACTTCTACAGACATCCCGAAGGCTGTGAAGATGGAAACGTTTTTACAAAATGGAACATTTGGCTAGGGGCCTCTTAAGTCAAGTGTCTTAGGGATGCAGGAAGGGTTGGGAGCCAAACTTCCTTACAGTTACACTTCCCCATTTCCACTAACGCCACTAAGTAAGGCCTCCACGCACTTGACAATGGAGAACTCCCCTGAGAGTCTCCTGGCACAACTGAAAGACCAAAGTTTTTATTTAGAGACTCTGGGTTCCCATGCATCTCACGTGCCTGGTCAGTTCCAGCCACAGTCCTGCCCTCTGGCTCCATGCTGACCACAACGTGCTGGATCCACGCTGCAGACAAACAGAGTCCCACAGCTGGCAGGCAAGCTCCAGACCATCACCTCCCATTGAAAAGACCTGGATGTGCGGGACCACCTGAGCCCCACGTCTTCATCCCACAAATAGGATGCATGATAAAGGGTTTGCCCACATCACACCGTGTGAAAGCAAGGAGGTCATATATGTGAATATACTTAATAGATGGTGAAGTGTTCTACAGATGTAATGGTCACATGATTAGTAGTAATGTGACCATTTTATATTCCTTCTCCTCATTTTAATGCGTCATGAAAAATGGCAACCCAAAGGCCACCAGATCAGTGTGAGACAGTAGATAATGATGGTAAAGGTACAGGCATGAGGGTCCCCACAGCATCAGGGTTCTCACATGTACTAGCTGTGTGATGTTGGGACGTTCGATGCTCTACGTTTTACGTATAAATAGGGGAGGTAATACCCATGTTCAGTGCAGCCACAACAGGATCCAACGGGTATGTTTTACTAATGGGAATATGGGCTCAGACAAATGAATAACTCACTCAGAGTCACAGAAAATAAGGATACTGGAAAAAGCAGATAATGGAATTAAAAACAGATAACGGGATGCTAGAGACTTCTGATGAACCCAAACCACCGCATTGTACTGCCTTCAAGTTTTGAAGGAGCAGGAGGGACTGGTCACGTGCGAGAAGGAAGCTGAAGGGGACGACAGGGAAACTTTAATATCCATAGCTCCTTTATTCTTTTATGTTTCAATCACTTCTACAGACATCCCGAAGGCTGTGAAGATGGAAACGTTTTTACAAAATGGAACATTTGGCTAGGGGCCTCTTAAGTCAAGTGTCTTAGGGATGCAGGAAGGGTTGGGAGCCAAACTTCCTTACAGTTACACTTCCCCATTTCCACTAACGCCACTAAGTAAGGCCTCCACGCACTTGACAATGGAGAACTCCCCTGAGAGTCTCCTGGCACAACTGAAAGACCAAAGTTTTTATTTAGAGACTCTGGGTTCCCATGCATCTCACGTGCCTGGTCAGTTCCAGCCACAGTCCTGCCCTCTGGCTCCATGCTGACCACAACGTGCTGGATCCACGCTGCAGACAAACAGAGTCCCACAGCTGGCAGGCAAGCTCCAGACCATCACCTCCCATTGAAAAGACCTGGATGTGCGGGACCACCTGAGCCCCACGTCTTCATCCCACAAATAGGATGCATGATAAAGGGTTTGCCCACATCACACCGTGTGAAAGCAAGGAGGTCATATATGTGAATATACTTAATAGATGGTGAAGTGTTCTACAGATGTAATGGTCACATGATTAGTAGTAATGTGACCATTTTATATTCCTTCTCCTCATTTTAATGCGTCATGAAAAATGGCAACCCAAAGGCCACCAGATCAGTGTGAGACAGTAGATAATGATGGTAAAGGTACAGGCATGAGGGTCCCCACAGCATCAGGGTTCTCACATGTACTAGCTGTGTGATGTTGGGACGTTCCGTATGCTCTATGGCTCAGCTTCTTCACGTATAAATAGGGGGAGGGTAATACCCATGTTATGGTTACGAGAATCCATTTGGATTTAAAGTGCTATTAAGAACATCTGCTTTGCCTGAGCCATCATCGATCACTCCCACCTGTTCTAGAAGCAGCACCTTGATTTCCCTCTGGGGTGTCCCTACTGCATGTCCCCTTAATGCGATTGGCCTCCCTTCTCTAATATGCACCAGAAGCGGAGCCATACCATAGCCTTCCTTCAGGGAACTTGCCCAACATGACGAAAGGAGTTGAGGAGGCTGTGGTTTGGTCTTGCTGTTGTGAAGCCAGGAGCTGATCTGATTTCTGCTGGGTAGCCTAGTTCATCTGCTTTCCTTCCAGCTCTGTGAGCTTCTCTGGAGCCTTCTGTTATCACCGATGGCCAGAGTGGGTGTCTTTGCTAACCTGAGCATTCTAACTGATCCAAAAGCTTAGCACAAGCACTTACCAGGTACCCATGACACACATAACAGGGATTCAAGGTATACTTAAGTTCAGTCATTAAAGAAGGCAGGACTTACCTGGGTCCAGAATAGCTTGGGAGCAGAGCCACACCAAGTGTGTTGGTGGGAAAATTCTTGGCCCGCAGTTTCCCAGACACATTAAATGGCAAACCTCCTGGAACCGTAGTGTTCAGAAACTCTGTGCAGAGAAGTTGGTAGGTTAACTCCCCCAGCACTTTTTCTTTTTGTTGAGGGATGGGGATTTGGGAAGTTGAGAAAGCAAGCTTTCATCAAGTGTTTAGAAAAGAGTGGGAACTTGATCTAACATGCCAAAATGAATGGGAACAACTAAAGCCAGGCTTTCTCTGTGGTGCTTGAGGAAATCATCAGCCCCAGGAGTCAAGAGGGTGTTGGTGGGCACTTGGGGGTAAAGACTACGTAAGATGAAGGGACTTAGGCATTGCTGTGGTTTCAGTATCCAGGTGGAGTTGAGCATGGGTATGGCCACCTTGAAGTTACCATTTTAACAGAATGCCTCAGAAGACCAACAGATCATCAGAGTGAAGGTCTTCTGCCCTAAAAGGGTGGTTGTTAAAGTTGCTTAGTTGTATCTGAGTCTGTGACCCCATGGACTGCAGCATGCCAGGCTGCCCTGTCCTCCATTATCTCCCGGAGTTTGCTCAAGGTCATGTCCATTGAGTCCGTGATGATATCTAACCATCTCATCCTCTGCCACCCCAAAGGGAAGAGCCTCTGATTCTGGCAGATCCAGGACACCCCCTGGAGTAAACCAGAAAATATATGCTCTTCTCATATTATGCATAACGGACATGAAGCTTTTCCGTAGAATGATGACCTTAACACCTTTAAATGCTATAAATGCCATCAAAATGAAAATGTGCTCAGTCTTGTCAGTAATCAGGAAAATGAAGAGCAATGATTTGTATTGGTGTTGCTAGACTGAATTCCCAGGTTTGTGCAGAATCTGAGTTATAAGCTTCATTCTTTCCTGCTTGACTGAAACTTGGAGGGATACAGGCTGATGCTTTTGCAGCCATTTTGCCACCATGAGGGAGAACTTGTCTGAGAATGGAGCTGTGCTGGAGGAAGGAGAGACTAGGTGGAGAAGGAGAGAGAAAAAGAAATCAAGGCTTGACAATATCACTGGAGTCCCAGGGTCATGGTGTCCCTGAGGCTGGTGCTTACCTAGACAGACTCTTAGGGGAGCTAAGTTTGAGACTGATTTTCTACATCTGGCGAGAGTTCTAGCCAACAAAACATAGCAATGTGGGTATAAGGCTCATGATATTTGTCACTTACAGAGTGTTTACTGCATACTGTTATAAGCACTTTATGTGTATTACTTCATTTAACCCTTCCAACAAGTCTCATGAGGTAGGGTACTCTTGTTTTTTTTTTTTTCTTTTGGCTGAACTGGGTTCCTTGTTGTGCCATGTGGGCTTCATTGCCCCTTTTGGCACATGGGATCTTAGTTTCCTGACCAGGGATTGAACCTGCGTCCTCTGCACTGAGAGGCAGATTCTTAATCATTACACCACCAGGGACATCCCAAGGAAGGCTACTCTTATCCTCATTTTATGGACAAAGAAACTGAAGCTTAATCAGCCCAAGATCACACAGCTACGTGGACCTAGGTAGTCTGGCCCTGGAGCTTGTACCTTTAACTACTGTTTCCTCAGAGCTCTCGTTGCTTTCTCTGCAGCTGATCAAGGCTGGCTTTGCCTGAAGGTCTGTGTGCAGAGCCAGTGGGGCCTGGACAGTCAGTCTGCGAGGAAAACCCACATGGTATTTTCAGATTCATTGTCTTTCTACATTTAGAAACTGATGATGATTTTCCATTCTTCTGTGAAATGCTTTGGTATTATTTTGGTAATCAAATGTTTGTTGCTGGGAATGAATAAATTGTTCTCATCACCCAGAGATTTGGTCATCTCACATTGAAGTTGCAGAAGCAGGGCGCCAGCTTGTTCACGGGGGCATTCCCTTCCACTTGTAACGTCATATAATATATGCTGACGGTCTTTCCCCATTTGTAGTCTCTGGGAAGATGCTATTTACTCTTCCTGATGCTAGAGGAAAAAAATTAGGTCACTGCCTTACACATCTTCCTTAAACCATCCAACCACGTGCTTCATTAGGCAGAAATGCATTTTCTGAAGAAGAGAAAACTGATGCTCTCTTTCTGTCTGTCTCTTTTCTCTTCTGGTCCAACTTTTCTAGAACCAAGACTGCTCTGTTCTCAAATGCTTGCAGATAGCATTTTGAAATGATGTCAGATGTGTTTCTTTTTCTTTTGTGAAGTGGGTGAGCTGCAGCTTCTGTTCAATGGTAGCATCATTGTATTTTGGTAAAGTCCTGAAATTCTTTTTAAGGGCTTCCCAGGTAGCTCAGTGGTAAAGAATCCACCTGCCAAGCAGGAGACATGGGTTCAGTCCCTGGGTCAGGAAGATCCCCTGGGGAAGGAAATAGCAGCCCACTCCTGTATTCTTGCCTGGAGAATTCCATGGACAGAGGACCCTGGTGGGCTACAGTCCATAGAGTTGCAAAGATTTAGGCCCCAACTGAGCGACTGAGCACAAAGTTCTTTAACCCCTGAAGCACTGCCTCTGCACTGAGAGGCCCAAAGGAAGGCTACTCTTATCCTCATTTTATGGACAAAGAAACTGAAGCTTAATCAGCCCAAGATCACACAGCTACGTGGACCTAGGTAGTCTGGCCCTGGAGCTTGTACCTTTAACTACTGTTTCCTCAGAGCTCTCGTTGCTTTCTCTGCAGCTGATCAAGGCTGGCTTTGCCTGAAGGTCTGTGTGCAGAGCCAGTGGGGCCTGGACAGTCAGTCTGCGAGGAAAACCCACATGGTATTTTCAGATTCATTGTCTTTCTACATTTAGAAACTGATGATGATTTTCCATTCT
This sequence comes from Tragulus kanchil, assembly GCA_022376925.1. Taxonomy (NCBI): domain Eukaryota; kingdom Metazoa; phylum Chordata; class Mammalia; order Artiodactyla; family Tragulidae; genus Tragulus; species Tragulus kanchil. Next base: position 107,489,886 of record JAIOJX010000004.1, read on the forward strand.
TCTGTGAAATGCTTTGGTATTATTTTGGTAATCAAATGTTTGTTGCTGGGAATGAATAAATTGTTCTCATCACCCAGAGATTTGGTCATCTCACATTGAAGTTGCAGAAGCAGGGCGCCAGCTTGTTCACGGGGGCATTCCCTTCCACTTGTAACGTCATATAATATATGCTGACGGTCTTTCCCCATTTGTAGTCTCTGGGAAGATGCTATTTACTCTTCCTGATGCTAGAGGAAAAAAATTAGGTCACTGCCTTACACATCTTCCTTAAACCATCCAACCACGTGCTTCATTAGGCAGAAATGCATTTTCTGAAGAAGAGAAAACTGATGCTCTCTTTCTGTCTGTCTCTTTTTCTCTTCTGGTCCAACTTTTCTAGAACCAAGACTGCTCTGTTCTCAAATGCTTGCAGATAGCATTTTGAAATGATGTCAGATGTGTTTCTTTTTCTTTTGTGAAGTGGGTGAGCTGCAGCTTCTGTTCAATGGTAGCATCATTGTATTTTGGTAAAGTCCTGAAATTCTTTTTAAGGGCTTCCCAGGTAGCTCAGTGGTAAAGAATCCACCTGCCAAGCAGGAGACATGGGTTCAGTCCCTGGGTCAGGAAGATCCCCTGGGGAAGGAAATAGCAGCCCACTCCTGTATTCTTGCCTGGAGAATTCCATGGACAGAGGACCCTGGTGGGCTACAGTCCATAGAGTTGCAAAGATTTAGGCCCCAACTGAGCGACTGAGCACAAAGTTCTTTAACCCCTGAAGCACTGCCTCTCTGCACATTATCTCCTTCTTGCCATTGGAGGACATCCAAGATGCCTGAGTGGCCTGCCCCGTTCCGCTGGCGGCCATCCCCAGGATGCCCAGAGTTTGCATTGTCGGGTGCATATGACATAGGCAGGCAGACCTGCGCCCACGAGCTCTTTTGAAAGCTCCATTTCAAATACTGATGTTTCACGGATGACACCTTATAAAGAGAATCACTGGTCCAATTGTTTCTGCCAAGTTATATCAGTATGAAATTGAGCTTTTTTTGTTTATTTTTGGTTAGGGAGAAGCTTTTTACTTATTTATTTGGCTAGGCCAAGTCTTAGTCACTGGCGCATGGGATTTTCCATCTCCACTGCAGCATGCAGGAGTTTTAGTTGTGGCATGTGGGGGATCTAGTTCCCTGACCAGGGATCAAACCCAGGCATTAGAAGCACAGAATCTTAGCCACTGAAGCACCAGGGAAGTCCCTGGAATGTGTTTTTTGATTCTTATTGTACCCTAAAAGTGTGTAGAATTTTCATACCTTGTGAAATTATAAAACCCTGTTCCATGAAGATCAATCGTTAAGTCCTTTTTGAGACCCATGCAACATTTATTCTCAAAATATTTTACATGAGGGGATGCTGACAGAGCATACAGATAGAGGTTTTTGAGTCAGATTGAAGTCAGGTCCAAGGGCTTAAAATACTCCACATTTCTGAGCCTCAGTTTCCCTCCCCCATAAAATGAGGAAAATAATATCTCTGTGCAAGGGATAAAGAATATAAGTATCTGAGATGTTGTTGTTGTTGTTTATTCACTAAGTCTTGTTGGACTCTGTGACCCCATGGACTGTAGCCCTTCAGGGCGCTCTGTTCATGGAATTTCCCAGGCAAGAATACCGGAGTAGGTTACCATTTCCCTCTCCAGGGGATCTTCCCAGCCTAGGGGTTGAACCCATGTCTCCTGCATTGGCAGGTGGATTCTTTAGCACTGAGCCACCAGGGAAGCCCCGCTGAAACACAGGAGACCCTCATTAAGTGATAATTGCTTTTTAATATTTTATTGACACAGAGTTGATTTTCGGTGTTGTGTTAGTTTCTGTCAGTTGGCAAAAAGTTCAGTCATACATATGTATACATTTTTTATAATATTCTTTTCTATTATGATTTATCACAGGGTATTGAACATAGTTCTCTGTGCTATCCAGTAGGACCTTGTTTTTTGTCCATACTGTATATAAATAGTTTGCATCTACTAACCCCAAACTCCCAATCCTTCCCTCTTCCACCCCTTAGATAACTGCTTTTATTATTACCCTTCCTGTGGCTTTTCCTTTACATGAGGTTCCCATAGGAGCTTAAGTACCAACCGTTAGCTTAAGATAGGGAAACAGGGCGGACATAATGTGATGCCCAGGTATACACTGTTTCAAGCAAAGCAAGACTTGATGAAAGTTAGAACTCAAATCCGAACTAAGAACAAACACATATTGGAAGCACTCGTTTGATTTCAGAAAAATTCGTCTTTAACCTGTGAAATTCCTTGATTCATTCACAACTTCCAGTTCAGGCTACTTTGGAGAATATATTCCAGGCACAATTTGGGATCTGTTCTCCAGGACCTTGTCTTGGACATGGAGGAGACTGGGCTGCTTTTGAAAAGTAGATTTAAGGTAGAATTCGGGATATAGCTAGCCCATAAGAGGAGCCAGAAAAGCAGAGAAGTCGTAGAGGAAAGAGGGGTGGGGAGTGGGCCTGGGGCAGGGCCAGCCTCAGAAAGTAGGGTGTGTTCTCGTAAGAGGGAGGCACTCAGGCTGGGAGAGGAAATACTCCACATTTCTGAGCCTCAGTTTCCCTCCCCCATAAAATGAGGAAAATAATATCTCTGTGCAAGGGATAAAGAATATAAGTATCTGAGATGTTGTTGTTGTTGTTTATTCACTAAGTCTTGTTGGACTCTGTGACCCCATGGACTGTAGCCCTTCAGGGCGCTCTGTTCATGGAATTTCCCAGGCAAGAATACCGGAGTAGGTTACCATTTCCCTCTCCAGGGGATCTTCCCAGCCTAGGGGTTGAACCCATGTCTCCTGCATTGGCAGGTGGATTCTTTAGCACTGAGCCACCAGGGAAGCCCCGCTGAAACACAGGAGACCCTCATTAAGTGATAATTGCTTTTTAATATTTTATTGACACAGAGTTGATTTTCGGTGTTGTGTTAGTTTCTGTCAGTTGGCAAAAAGTTCAGTCATACATATGTATACATTTTTTATAATATTCTTTTCTATTATGATTTATCACAGGGTATTGAACATAGTTCTCTGTGCTATCCAGTAGGACCTTGTTTTTTGTCCATACTGTATATAAATAGTTTGCATCTACTAACCCCAAACTCCCAATCCTTCCCTCTTCCACCCCTTAGATAACTGCTTTTATTATTACCCTTCCTGTGGCTTTTCCTTTACATGAGGTTCCCATAGGAGCTTAAGTACCAACCGTTAGCTTAAGATAGGGAAACAGGGGCGGACATAATGTGATGCCCAGGTATACACTGTTTCAAGCAAAGCAAGACTTGATGAAAGTTAGAACTCAAATCCGAACTAAGAACAAACACATATTGGAAGCACTCGTTTGATTTCAGAAAAATTCGTCTTTAACCTGTGAAATTCCTTGATTCATTCACAACTTCCAGTTCAGGCTACTTTGGAGAATATATTCCAGGCACAATTTGGGATCTGTTCTCCAGGACCTTGTCTTGGACATGGAGGAGACTGGGCTGCTTTTGAAAAGTAGATTTAAGGTAGAATTCGGGATATAGCTAGCCCATAAGAGGAGCCAGAAAAGCAGAGAAGTCGTAGAGGAAAGAGGGGTGGGGAGTGGGCCTGGGGCAGGGCCAGCCTCAGAAAGTAGGGTGTGTTCTCGTAAGAGGGAGGCACACGTCAGGCTGGGAGAGGAGAAGGAGAGAGTAGGGAGAGAGGGACCCCAACTACTAGTGAGAAAGACCACGAGCAAATGGTTAAAATATCGCTTGCTTCTATTATATCATGAAAAAATGGCAGTGACCAGAGCTGCCTGGATTAGGAAAAAAGGGTGTAATTCCATCTTGGGGCTTCTGGTGAATTGAGCTTGTGGTTCTGTGGTTTATGATGTCACCAGAACCCCTGACTGGAATTACAGCCTTTTAATTTACAACTTGGTAAGAGGGGAGGTCGAGGGTCTACCATCCGTGCTTGAAATGTGGCGAGGACCCTAGGGTCAAGATTGGCCTGGGAGTCAAGGCTGGCTCCTCCTGCCCTTAGTGGGTCAATAGTCTTGGTTAAGCCACTTTTCCCTTTCTGTCCTCTGTCTTCTCCCCCGTCTCCCTATCTCTCCCTCCCCATTTCCCTGAGCTGCACAGCTTGATTTTCCCATGATTTATTTTCTAAAAAACCCATGTTAGCTAGATTCCTCTGGCCTTCGTGTTTGTTAAGTTTACAGTTCAAACCTTTCTGCCTCAAAATCCACCCAAGAAAGACTCAAAATGTGGTATCTTTGACTACTAAAGGAAAACCCTGCAGTGAATTGGGGAGCTCATTTCTGTCTTTTGTTCTGCCCTCAGCCTCCCACTTCAGGGTACAGGCCAAGGTCAGGAAGTGATGGAGCTTGTGGTCCTGCTGGTCCAGTGGTGAAGCCTCAAGAGTGACCGTTCCTAGCCTCCTCAAACGTGGCAGCGCTTGGCACTCCAGTGTCTTTGGTTTGCCCAGTTCTTCAGCCTCCATTTAATATTCTTCAACCTTTAACAAAGATCGAAGGATATTTATTATGCAGGAGCTCCTGGCCTCCAATCGGGATACAATACAGAGCAAGATAGGCTGCTGTCCTCAGGATGACTCCTCCTGCCTGCTTGATATTACCACTGTGGGGTTGAGCTCAGAGCATGGTTCCCCCCCCTTGAGGCTACTTCGGGCAGCTATCGTAGAGGAAAGAGGGGTGGGGAGTGGGCCTGGGGCAGGGCCAGCCTCAGAAAGTAGGGTGTGTTCTCGTAAGAGGGAGGCACACGTCAGGCTGGGAGAGGAGAAGGAGAGAGTAGGGAGAGAGGGACCCCAACTACTAGTGAGAAAGACCACGAGCAAATGGTTAAAATATCGCTTGCTTCTATTATATCATGAAAAAATGGCAGTGACCAGAGCTGCCTGGATTAGGAAAAAAGGGTGTAATTCCATCTTGGGGCTTCTGGTGAATTGAGCTTGTGGTTCTGTGGTTTATGATGTCACCAGAACCCCTGACTGGAATTACAGCCTTTTAATTTACAACTTGGTAAGAGGGGAGGTCGAGGGTCTACCATCCGTGCTTGAAATGTGGCGAGGACCCTAGGGTCAAGATTGGCCTGGGAGTCAAGGCTGGCTCCTCCTGCCCTTAGTGGGTCAATAGTCTTGGTTAAGCCACTTTTCCCTTTCTGTCCTCTGTCTTCTCCCCCGTCTCCCTATCTCTCCCTCCCCATTTCCCTGAGCTGCACAGCTTGATTTTCCCATGATTTATTTTCTAAAAAACCCATGTTAGCTAGATTCCTCTGGCCTTCGTGTTTGTTAAGTTTACAGTTCAAACCTTTCTGCCTCAAAATCCACCCAAGAAAGACTCAAAATGTGGTATCTTTGACTACTAAAGGAAAACCCTGCAGTGAATTGGGGAGCTCATTTCTGTCTTTTGTTCTGCCCTCAGCCTCCCACTTCAGGGTACAGGCCAAGGTCAGGAAGTGATGGAGCTTGTGGTCCTGCTGGTCCAGTGGTGAAGCCTCAAGAGTGACCGTTCCTAGCCTCCTCAAACGTGGCAGCGCTTGGCACTCCAGTGTCTTTGGTTTGCCCAGTTCTTCAGCCTCCATTTAATATTCTTCAACCTTTAACAAAGATCGAAGGATATTTATTATGCAGGAGCTCCTGGCCTCCAATCGGGGATACAATACAGAGCAAGATAGGCTGCTGTCCTCAGGATGACTCCTCCTGCCTGCTTGATATTACCACTGTGGGGTTCCAGAGATCTCAGAGTTATAACATCCCAGTCCTTAGTCCCAAATCCATCCCTCCTTGAGGGCTCCCACTTCAGTGTCTGCAGCTATCATTGCCTAGCTGCTCAAGCCAGAGGTCTAGGGGTGTCCCATGTCTCTTTTCCCTCCTCTCCAACATCCAATCTACTGGCTAGTTTTGTCCATGGGACCTCCAGGAAAGAACTCTTGCAGACCACTTTTCTCCATTTCAGTGACCTCAGTTTACTCCATCAGCTTGTAATGATTCTAACAGCATCCTAATGGCACCTCTGCCTTCCTTATTGTTCTAATTCAAGAGTTCTCCAAGTGGGGTCCCCAGAACAGCAGTCGCAGCAGCACCTGGGAACTTGTTAGTGATGTGTATTCTTGGACTTCCCCAGACTTACTGTGGGGCCCAGCAGTCTTGAGTTTTACAAGCACTCCAGGTGATTTTGGTGCAAGCTTATGTTTCAGGACGTCCTTAATCCATCCTCTGGTCAGAACTCAGGTCCTCTGAGTAGTGCTCTCTCTCTCTCTTTTTGTTTTAAATCATTTTCCTGTTTTATAAAAGTTTATTTTATTCAAGGATAGTTGATTTAGTTGATTTACAATGGTGTGTTAATTTCTACCGTATGGTAAAGTGATTCAGCTATATAGGGGTATGTGTGTGTGTATATATATATATATATATATATATATATATACACGTACACACATTTTTTAATACACATTTCCATTATGATTTATTGCAGGATACTGAACACCAGAAACTTGTTTTTTAAACATTCTGTTTGTTGTAATGGTTTGCTAATTCCAAACTCTCAGTTCATCCCTTCCCACCCCACCCCCTTGGCAATCACAAGTCTGTTCTCTATACTTACGAGTCTTTCATAGATAAGCTCATTGTGTCATATTTTAGATTCAACCTATAAGTGATATCATATGATGTTTGTCTTTCTCTGATTTGTTTCACTTGGTATGATAATCTCTAGGTCCATCCATGTTGCTGTATCGAAGGATATTTATTATGCAGGAGCTCCTGGCCTCCAATCGGGGATACAATACAGAGCAAGATAGGCTGCTGTCCTCAGGATGACTCCTCCTGCCTGCTTGATATTACCACTGTGGGGTTCCAGAGATCTCAGAGTTATAACATCCCAGTCCTTAGTCCCAAATCCATCCCTCCTTGAGGGCTCCCACTTCAGTGTCTGCAGCTATCATTGCCTAGCTGCTCAAGCCAGAGGTCTAGGGGTGTCCCATGTCTCTTTTCCCTCCTCTCCAACATCCAATCTACTGGCTAGTTTTGTCCATGGGACCTCCAGGAAAGAACTCTTGCAGACCACTTTTCTCCATTTCAGTGACCTCAGTTTACTCCATCAGCTTGTAATGATTCTAACAGCATCCTAATGGCACCTCTGCCTTCCTTATTGTTCTAATTCAAGAGTTCTCCAAGTGGGGTCCCCAGAACAGCAGTCGCAGCAGCACCTGGGAACTTGTTAGTGATGTGTATTCTTGGACTTCCCCAGACTTACTGTGGGGCCCAGCAGTCTTGAGTTTTACAAGCACTCCAGGTGATTTTGGTGCAAGCTTATGTTTCAGGACGTCCTTAATCCATCCTCTGGTCAGAACTCAGGTCCTCTGAGTAGTGCTCTCTCTCTCTCTTTTTGTTTTAAATCATTTTCCTGTTTTATAAAAGTTTATTTTATTCAAGGATAGTTGATTTAGTTGATTTACAATGGTGTGTTAATTTCTACCGTATGGTAAAGTGATTCAGCTATATAGGGGTATGTGTGTGTGTATATATATATATATATATATATATATATATATATATACACGTACACACATTTTTTAATACACATTTCCATTATGATTTATTGCAGGATACTGAACACCAGAAACTTGTTTTTTAAACATTCTGTTTGTTGTAATGGTTTGCTAATTCCAAACTCTCAGTTCATCCCTTCCCACCCCACCCCCTTGGCAATCACAAGTCTGTTCTCTATACTTACGAGTCTTTCATAGATAAGCTCATTGTGTCATATTTTAGATTCAACCTATAAGTGATATCATATGATGTTTGTCTTTCTCTGATTTGTTTCACTTGGTATGATAATCTCTAGGTCCATCCATGTTGCTGTAAATGGCATTACTTCATTCTTTTTAATGGCTGAATAATATTCCTATATATATATAATATTATACATAATATTCCATTATATCTGTGTGTGTATATACATACATGTATACACACATATGTATGTTTGTATTTACCCCATCTTCTTTATCCATTCATCTGTTGATGAACGTTTAGATGATTTCCACATCACAATTCATTGCTGTGAATAGTGCTGCCATGGACATAGGGAATAGTGCTGCTGTGTATCTTTTTGAACACAACTGGTTTGAAAAACAAGCTGTACCTTTTTACTGATGCCCTGCCCATGAACAGCACAAACAGGTGAGCCAGAGACACTAGGAAAATCATGGGGTCCTAGCTTGAGCTGAGTATCCCATTTTCCCAGAGACAGCATCGAGTTGTTTTGCAGTGCTGCTTTGAAAGGCCCCGTGGGCATTTTTCCAGCCTGGAACCTTTTCCTTACAATGTTTGCCCTCCATTGCATGGGCGGCAGGGAATGTAGGAGATACCAGATTCCTAGGGAGTGCGTCAGGTCTTGGCCTGACCCTCTCTTGGTCATAAGTGAAGTCTGCTTTTCTCTTCCGAGACTCTTGGTGTTGGCAGATGCCCATGCTGCCTGTCCAGCACGTCCTCTTTCATGGAGCTTCTAGAACGGCTCCACCCACTGCTGACCTTCCCCCAGGCCTATGAGCAGGAGACTCACCTCTAAGTATAGCGGTGTCTGCCATCTTGTGTTCTGTCTCAGGGACTCTTGGTGGTCTTGGCTTCCTCTGGAGGCAGGACTTTGCCTCCCTGAGTGTATGTCAGCATTTCCCAGAGGCCTTTGGGTCTCACCTTCATGAGTTTCACTGTAGTATGTTTACTACTACAGTTGTCCCTCGGTGTCTGTGGAGGGGTGGGGGCCAGGACCCTCACAGATACCAAAATCCAAGAATGCTCAAGTCTTTTATTTTGGGAAAGGGGCCCTCTGTGTTCGTGGGGCTGCCTGTGGACCCATTCCATCCGTGTCTGGTTGAATTCTCAGATGTGGAATCAGTGGGTGCCAAGGGTCCACTGCACTTACGTTGTGACCTCGTGTTTTCCTTTGAACCTGATCACTGCTTAATATCAATAGATTTATTTAAAAGAGAAAATTTATACCACTGTCTTCTTTAATTCAACTGCCAGCGTCAAGTTCCAAAAAACAAAATATTACATTATTCCATTATATCTGTGTGTGTATATATTGTATACACCATTTTTTTTTCCATTCATCCTTATCGTTGATGATTTAATTCCACATCACAATTCATTGCTGTGAATAGTGCTGCCATGGACATAGGGAATAGTGCTGCTGTGTATCTTTTTGAACACAACTGGTTTGAAAAACAAGCTGTACCTTTTTACTGATGCCCTGCCCATGAACAGCACAAACAGGTGAGCCAGAGACACTAGGAAAATCATGGGGTCCTAGCTTGAGCTGAGTATCCCATTTTCCCAGAGACAGCATCGAGTTGTTTTGCAGTGCTGCTTTGAAAGGCCCCGTGGGCATTTTTCCAGCCTGGAACCTTTTCCTTACAATGTTTGCCCTCCATTGCATGGGCGGCAGGGAATGTAGGAGATACCAGATTCCTAGGGAGTGCGTCAGGTCTTGGCCTGACCCTCTCTTGGTCATAAGTGAAGTCTGCTTTTCTCTTCCGAGACTCTTGGTGTTGGCAGATGCCCATGCTGCCTGTCCAGCACGTCCTCTTTCGTGGGGCTTCTAGAACGGCTCCACCCACTGCTGACCTTCCCCAGGCCTATGAGCAGGAGACTCACCTCTAAGTATAGCGGTGTCTGCCATCTTGTGTTCTGTCTCAGGGACTCTTGGTGGTCTTGGCTTCCTCTGGAGGCAGGACTTTGCCCCCCTGAGTGTATGTCAGCATTTCCCAGAGGCCTTTGGGTCTCACCTTCATGAGTTTCACTGTAGTATGTTTACTACTACAGTTGTCCCTCGGTGTCTGTGGAGGGGTGGGGGCCAGGACCCTCACAGATACCAAAATCCAAGAATGCTCAAGTCTTTTATTTTGGGAAAGGGGCCCTCTGTGTTCGTGGGGCTGCCTGTGGACCCATTCCATCCGTGTCTGGTTGAATTCTCAGATGTGGAATCAGTGGGTGCCAAGGGTCCACTGCACTTACGTTGTGACCTCGTGTTTTCCTTTGAACCTGATCACTGCTTAATATCAATAGATTTATTTAAAAGAGAAAATTTATACCACTGTCTTCTTTAATTCAACTGCCAGCGTCAAGTTCCATCAAATGATAAAAATACAAAGAAAATCACCTGATGCATTTCAGCTAGACCTGTCAGAGACATGAGCTGGAGACCTTCTTTCTCTTTGTTGACAGAACAGGAAGTTAGAGATGTGTTAAATTGTGACCTTTTCCTTGAAATAACCAGAAAGTTTGAAAGAGAGTTGAGAACAAATGAATTCCATGATCAAATGGTCTTTAAGGCTATTTAAGTACCACCTAAACCATAAGGGTAAAATGAGTTACTATATACAGTACTTCAAATTTTCTGAGAGACTGGACTTTAATTGTTCTCACCACAGGAGAGGACTGTTAATTATGTGATGTGATAGAGGTGTTACCTAAAACTATGGTGATGATCATATTGTCATATATAATGTATGAAATCAACACATTGTATACCTTAAACTTACATGATCATATGTATGTTTATCTCAATTAAAAACCTCTAATACACAGTGAAGGCACAGAGTGTTTTACTGAGGTTAACTCACCCATCTTTACAATAATCTATCATGTTAGATTTTAATTATCCCTCTTTCACAGATTGGAATATCGAGGCGTTAAGAGGTTAACTTGTCTGTGTTCGTATCAGTATTGAGTGGTGGAGGCAGAGTTTGAACCTAGCTGGTTTCATTTCAAAGGCTACTTTCAGCAGCCTCTTGGAGATCCCCACTCATCTTAACACTGGGGATTCTGGCCATGTGAAGGGCTGCAGATGGTGAGGCCTGAGCACCTCTTCCCCGGGCATGGTGGGTCTGCCATGGGCAGAGCTAAGTGACCCTTCAACAGAGCTGCTTCCTCTTGGGGCCAGGATCTGTGGTCATCATTGTGCGTGTGGTGCTGCTGTGTCTTTAGCTCTGTTCTCTTCATTGAGTGCCTATGCGAGACTGGGAACGTGGGCACAGTTATGTCCCTTGTTCCCCAGGAGCTCCCACTGGCCCACCGAGGGCATGAGGTTGGACCCTGGAAGACCTGCATGATGGAGTTCTACTGCAGAGGGGAGCACAACAGGGTGGGCTGGGCTGCAGGCACCTCACTCAGGTTGAGAGAGGCCGCTTGATCACTGCTTAATATCAATAGATTTATTTAAAAGAGAAAATTTATACCACTGTCTTCTTTAATTCAACTGCCAGCGTCAAGTTCCATCAAATGATAAAAATACAAAGAAAATCACCTGATGCATTTCAGCTAGACCTGTCAGAGACATGAGCTGGAGACCTTCTTTCTCTTTGTTGACAGAACAGGAAGTTAGAGATGTGTTAAATTGTGACCTTTTCCTTGAAATAACCAGAAAGTTTGAAAGAGAGTTGAGAACAAATGAATTCCATGATCAAATGGTCTTTAAGGCTATTTAAGTACCACCTAAACCATAAGGGTAAAATGAGTTACTATATACAGTACTTCAAATTTTCTGAGAGACTGGACTTTAATTGTTCTCACCACAGGAGAGGACTGTTAATTATGTGATGTGATAGAGGTGTTACCTAAAACTATGGTGATGATCATATTGTCATATATAATGTATGAAATCAACACATTGTATACCTTAAACTTACATGATCATATGTATGTTTATCTCAATTAAAAAAAACCTCTAATACACAGTGAAGGCACAGAGTGTTTTACTGAGGTTAACTCACCCATCTTTACAATAATCTATCATGTTAGATTTTAATTATCCCTCTTTCACAGATTGGAATATCGAGGCGTTAAGAGGTTAACTTGTCTGTGTTCGTATCAGTATTGAGTGGTGGAGGCAGAGTTTGAACCTAGCTGGTTTCATTTCAAAGGCTACTTTCAGCAGCCTCTTGGAGATCCCCACTCATCTTAACACTGGGGATTCTGGCCATGTGAAGGGCTGCAGATGGTGAGGCCTGAGCACCTCTTCCCCGGGCATGGTGGGTCTGCCATGGGCAGAGCTAAGTGACCCTTCAACAGAGCTGCTTCCTCTTGGGGCCAGGATCTGTGGTCATCATTGTGCGTGTGGTGCTGCTGTGTCTTTAGCTCTGTTCTCTTCATTGAGTGCCTATGCGAGACTGGGAACGTGGGCACAGTTATGTCCCTTGTTCCCCAGGAGCTCCCACTGGCCCACCGAGGGCATGAGGTTGGACCCTGGAAGACCTGCATGATGGAGTTCTACTGCAGAGGGGAGCACAACAGGGTGGGCTGGGCTGCAGGCACCTCACTCAGGTTGAGAGAGGCCGCTTGGAGTTGGTGAGCGCTTCCTGAAATGAGCAAGGAAAGAAGGGAAGTGGAGGGCAGAGGGAAAATGTGAAAGAAGACACAGGGCTGAGCAGCTGGGTATGGGTAGGGCATCATGCTTCTCGATTGCCTTGGAGAGCATGGGCAAGTCTGGTTTCCGTTTCCACCCTTGCTCAGAAAACCCTAGTTCACCCTGCAGGGAAGAACCCGACCCCATGATCCTTTGTCGTTGTTTTTTTCAGAGGACCCAGATTTTAAATAAATGCCCAACAACTAGTGAAAACTTCTGGTTCGAAAGAGAAAAATGGAAGCTTTGGTCCCTAGCCGTTTGCCCAGAGAACCAAGGATCCCTGCAGTCTGATTTTTACATGCCCCTTACCACTGCTGCAGCCTGGGACTCTGAGGTGCAAACTTGGCCAACTCAGAGAGGTAATTTGGGGTGAGTTTGTTTATTTTAAACCCCATACTGGCAGTTGGGTCAGATTTTTATGTGATGATTTTGTGTTCTACATATAAGGAAGTACTGCTCATTGGGTTCTATGAATGTGTCCAAAACATCTCGCTCCAGAATAAACTCATGCTTTGCTGATGAAATGAAACATACTGGGGCCATCCTCAGAATAGAACGTCCTTGGCCTGGTGATCCTTCATGAGTCGCTGACAAGAGCCCGAGAGCGGACACTGCCCCGCTCCATGCTTGGAGCTCCTGCCTGAAAGCAAAAGCCCTCAGAGCACGCAGCGGAGAGACTGTACTGAGGGGTAGGCTGTGGGGGGTATGCTCAGGCTCCCCGGAATATTTAAAGCAGTCACACACTCTCCTACAGCATTTGAGAAGTGGTGGTGGAGGGCCAGTTTTGACCCAAGAGGGGAGGAAAAATAGTCACAATTCAGACCTTCTACCCAGAGCAACTTAGAGGTTGTATCTGCATGGAACATGGAAGTTGTTTGCAGATCTTCTCAGGACACACAGCCGGGCTGACTGTCACTAGTGAACTGTGTGGCCTAAGTATTCTTTTTGTGTAGAACATGGTGGTTAGGCTGTCCGGGAACTTTCAGGCTACTTTCAGATTTTAAATTCAGGTGAAGGAGAGGTCCTTGGAGAAGGAAATGGCAACCCACTCCAGAATCCCAAGGACTGAGGAGCATGGCAGGCTGGCTACAGTTCGTAGAGTCGCAAAGAGTCAGACATGAAAGTACGACTAAACCTGAGGGCATGCTCTATTCTAGCTTTGAAATTTCTGGGTGAACTGGGGTTTGATTGATTGTGTCTTGTGTGCTGTACCCACTCGTTGGGCAGTGGAGCACAGGGTACCTGGATTAATAGGCCCATCAAGATGATGCAGTGGAGGGAGATGGGTAGGGAGAAAAGGGTCAGAGACCAGCAGGGCAAAGGAAGGCAAAATATGAGGGAAATGGACTGTGGCTCTCAGATGTCTTGGTTAATTCTTGGCTTAGTTAATTCCTTTGCCCTCTTGGGTTAGGTAGGCAAGTTCTAGTCTTACATTTCCACTAAGTAGTAGTCTTACTACGCAGTGACAGTGGAGGAACAACTCTGAGCAGTGTTTTACAAAGCATATTGTATGGGATCTAGACACTGAGATCCTTAAAAAAAAAGAAGGGAGGTTCAAATAAGCCTATAACATAATGCAAATTACATTGTTGTATCTTCATGACACACATTAGCATGTTAAGGAAGCTGATAAGTCCTGCATTAAATAGCCCATTTCCTTTTGTCCAATTTGGCATTTCCTCAACATTTTTGCCCATAGAACATTTGAAAATAATACCTGTTACTAACTAATGCCTCTGGTTTTGAGAAATGGTCACTCTGCCCTTTCACCTCCATTGCTCTGGAACACATGAGGTCATTGGTTCTGTCTTCATCTTCTTGGCACTTAGAGATTTCTACACGGTGACTTCAGAGGCCGTGTTTCCTTACATTTGATAATGGGAAAATAAACCTGAGGCCTCAGCCTACTTCCGTGTTGTTCCAGATATGCTGTGCTAGGGTGCATTTATCCTGCCACCAAGTGTTTGTCAGGTGCCAGTGTTCTGAGTGTTCTGTAAGGCACATTTGGGAGGAGGGTGAATCCTTCCTAAAGAGCCACTGGGCTTAAACAGGAAGAAGAGGACAAGCAGATCACTAAGAAAGGTGGAGTGAATAACTAAACAGATGCTCGATGCCAGCCCCAGGATGGGCTTGGCATTCTATGTGCATGCTATCGATAAGGAGACATAGTTTATATCTGTCATACATAAAACTCAGTACTCTGCTCTGGAAGCTTGCTTTCCTCTTGTGCATGTGAGGGAACTGAGGTTCCTGGAGGTCTCTTGCTTAACATTGCCCTGTTGTTGAGTTATGGAGGCAGGGTTCAAACTGGTTCTGTTTGTCTCTGAGACTTGGCGTCTTTCCAAACCCTCTGTGCTGGTACCATTTCCTGACCAGACTTCCCAAACCCCAAAACTGGAGGGTTTCTGAGACTATCATATATGAGAGAAGGTTCAACTATTTAAATAAGAGCTTTCTCAGAAGAGGGGCCGTGATCCTTGTTACCAGTGGGAATTGAGAGCACGGCACCTTTAGCCTTTAAAAAATTAGTTATTTCTGGGCTTCCCTGGTGGTCCAATGGGTAAAGAGTCCACCTTGCAGTGCAAGGGGTACCGGTTCGATCCCTGGCATGGAAAGATCCCATATGCTGTGGAGTGGCTGGACCAGTGTAATTGGACCAGTGTGTCCAATTACAAGCCAGCGCTCTGGAGCACATGCGCCCAGAGCCAGTGCTCTGCAACGAGAGAGGCCACCATGATGGCAGGCCAAAGAATTAAGATGGATGAAAATAAATAAACAAAGGACCAATAAAAGAGGTCAAAATTTAAATTAAAAAATCAATTATTTCTAATTGCAGAGGCAATTCATAAATACGTTCTACTAAAAAATAAAGACATTGCAGATGAACTATTATTTATTTGACTGTGCCCTGTCTTTGTTGTGGCACACAGAATCTTCAGTTGCTGCCTGTGGGATGTAGTTCCTTACATTTGATGGTAAACCTGAGGCCTCAGCCTACTTCCGTGTTGTTCCAGATATGCTGTGCTAGGGTGCATTTATCCTGCCACCAAGTGTTTGTCAGGTGCCAGTGTTCTGAGTGTTCTGTAAGGCACATTTGGGAGGAGGGTGAATCCTTCCTAAAGAGCCACTGGGCTTAAACAGGAAGAAGAGGACAAGCAGATCACTAAGAAAGGTGGAGTGAATAACTAAACAGATGCTCGATGCCAGCCCCAGGATGGGCTTGGCATTCTATGTGCATGCTATCGATAAGGAGACATAGTTTATATCTGTCATACATAAAACTCAGTACTCTGCTCTGGAAGCTTGCTTTCCTCTTGTGCATGTGAGGGAACTGAGGTTCCTGGAGGTCTCTCTTGCTTAACATTGCCCTGTTGTTGAGTTATGGAGGCAGGGTTCAAACTGGTTCTGTTTGTCTCTGAGACTTGGCGTCTTTCCAAACCCTCTGTGCTGGTACCATTTCCTGACCAGACTTCCCAAACCCCAAAACTGGAGGGTTTCTGAGACTATCATATATGAGAGAAGGTTCAACTATTTAAATAAGAGCTTTCTCAGAAGAGGGGCCGTGATCCTTGTTACCAGTGGGAATTGAGAGCACGGCACCTTTAGCCTTTAAAAAATTAGTTATTTCTGGGCTTCCCTGGTGGTCCAATGGGTAAGAGTCCACCTTGCAGTGCAAGGGGTACCGGTTCGATCCCTGGCATGGAAAGATCCCATATGCTGTGGAGTGGCTGGACCAGTGTAATTGGACCAGTGTGTCCAATTACAAGCCAGCGCTCTGGAGCACATGCGCCCAGAGCCAGTGCTCTGCAACGAGAGAGGCCACCATGATGGCAGGCCAAAGAATTAAGATGGATGAAAATAAATAAACAAAGGACCAATAAAAGAGGTCAAAATTTAAATTAAAAAATCAATTATTTCTAATTGCAGAGGCAATTCATAAATACGTTCTACTAAAAAATAAAGACATTGCAGATGAACTATTATTTATTTGACTGTGCCCTGTCTTTGTTGTGGCACACAGAATCTTCAGTTGCTGCCTGTGGGATGTAGTTCCCTGACTGGGGATCAAACCTGGGCCCTCTGCGCTGGGAGTGCTGAGTCTTAGCCACCAGTGAAGATCCCAGATAAGTCGTTCTATAAGAGCTATCCTGGTCTCCTAGTCTCTTCCCCAAAGGGAAACCACATAATCGGTTTGGTAGGTATTTCTCCAGACCTTTCTTTATGAATTACTTACTTACAAATGGATATAATATGGGAACTTATCACACTGAGTGAGTTATTTTGCAAATGTTCTTTTTTTCACTCAGTAGTATATTTGGAGCTCTATGTTAGTACATTTAGCTACATCATTCTTTATTTTTTTTTCAACTTTTTATTCTGAAGCAATAGCTGCTTCTTTTTCAGCACAGAAGTTATAAGAATAAGAATAGTTTAAAGAACCTTCAAATATACATTCTCCAGATTTAGTATTTATTATACATGTGTGTATATACATGTATGTACATTGTGTATACACATATATTATACATACAATGTAATCTTTGTTGTTGTGGTTGTTCAATGGCTAAGTCATGTCTGACTGCTTGTGACCCCTTGGACTGCCGCACACCAGACTTTCCTGTCCTTCAATATCTCTCAGAATTTGCTCAAACTCATGCTCATTGAAATGTAATCTTATTATAGAGATAAAATGTAATTTTCTTTTCTGAATCATTTGGAGGTAAGTAGGGTACATCATTGTCCCTGCTCTGCTAGATTCTTCATTACACAAAAGTAAAGGTAGTGTCTTAAGTAGGCATAGTAGTTATCAACTCCTCTAAATAGGGTATTAACTTGCTACTTTGATCTAGTCTACCATCTGTATTCCATTTTTATCAATTAATTGAATAATGTCCTTTGTAGCATTTTCCCCTCCAGTCTAGGATCAATTATTACCTTTAGTTGTCATGTCTTTTTGTTCTTTTATTAATATGGACCATTTTTAATAGTCTTTCTTTGTACTTTATGACACTTCTAAAAAATGTTTGTTTATTTGTTTGACTGCATCAGGTGTTAGTTTTGTCATGTGTGATCTAGTTCCCAGGCTAGGAATCAAACCCAGGCCCTCTGCGTTGGAAGCATGGAGTCTTGGCCCCTGAATCTCCAGGGAAGTCCCAATATTGACACGTTTGAAGAAAATAGTCACTTATGCAATAGACTATTTTTTATTTGGGGTTTTCTGTTGTTCGCATGATGAGGTTGATGATTAGGTTCAAGCTAGGCATTTTCTGCCAGGAAACATAGGTGCCAGGGGACCACATCTGCATACTCATAGTGTTCGTTTCTCCCTCATTGGTGACACTAATTTTGATCACCTGGGCAAGGTGTGGTCTGAGTTGTCCACTGTAAAGCTATTTTTCTTGTCCCCTTGCAACTAATATGTGGTCTTTTGAAGGCACTCAAAACCATGCAAATAGCCTGCTCCTTGTCAGCATTTTCCCGGAGACTTAGCATCCTTTGATGATTCTTGCCTGAGCCAATCTCTGTTGAGACGGTTGCAAAATGATGATTTTCTAACCATAATGATCCCTCCCCAGATACCAGGGCACTTGGCATTCTCTGTCAACTAGGACCCTCCTCTCTCCCTATGTATTATTTATTTATCTATTTATTATTGACTCTTAGGTTTGGCCAGATTTGGCCAGTAGAAGCCCCTTCCTGTGTCTTTGTGACACCCATCTCTTTTTAAGTATTTCGTTACTTTCTGGCATTACAAAATGTTCTGGGCTCATCTTGTACCTACCCTGTCCAGCCCTGGAACTGTTTCTTCAAGGACCTTTGGCTTCTTTAGTCAGGATGGTATCATAGAGCAAGATCTGCCGGCTGGCATGTTCATTGCGTCTTGATCTCCTTGCTTCTCTCTATTCTTTTTAACGGCTACCTGCTAGCTCATAGAGTGGCTATGCCAGAGTTTATTTTTTTGCTCTGGTGATACATGTTTAGCTTGCTCTCAGTTCGTCCCTGTCTGTCTCCAAAAGCATCCTTGTACATGCTTTCTATGTGTTTGTGGAAGAAGTCTCTCTCCAAAGGTGGGTGAGGGGAAGTAGATGTGCTTGTTCAGAAGATGTGCATGTTTAAAATGTTACTAGATACTTTCCGCTGGTTCTCCATAGAGACTGCACTAATTTAGAGCCTAACCAGCATAGTCTTTCTTTGTACTTTATGACACTTCTAAAAATGTTTGTTTATTTGTTTGACTGCATCAGGTGTTAGTTTTGTCATGTGTGATCTAGTTCCCAGGCTAGGAATCAAACCCAGGCCCTCTGCATTGGAAGCATGGAGTCTTGGCCCCTGAATCTCCAGGGAAGTCCCAATATTGACACGTTTGAAGAAAATAGTCACTTATGCAATAGACTATTTTTTATTTGGGGTTTTCTGTTGTTCGCATGATGAGGTTGATGATTAGGTTCAAGCTAGGCATTTTCTGCCAGGAAACATAGGTGCCAGGGGACCACATCTGCATACTCATAGTGTTCGTTTCTCCCTCATTGGTGACACTAATTTTGATCACCTGGGCAAGGTGTGGTCTGAGTTGTCCACTGTAAAGCTATTTTTCTTGTCCCCTTGCAACTAATATGTGGTCTTTTGAAGGCACTCAAAACCATGCAAATAGCCTGCTCCTTGTCAGCATTTTCCCGGAGACTTAGCATCCTTTGATGATTCTTGCCTGAGCCAATCTCTGTTGAGACGGTTGCAAAATGATGATTTTCTAACCATAATGATCCCTCCCCAGATACCAGGGCACTTGGCATTCTCTGTCAACTAGGACCCTCCTCTCTCCCTATGTATTATTTATTTATCTATTTATTATTGACTCTTAGGTTTGGCCAGATTTGGCCAGTAGAAGCCCCTTCCTGTGTCTTTGTGACACCCATCTCTTTTTAAGTATTTCGTTACTTTCTGGCATTACAAAATGTTCTGGGCTCATCTTGTACCTACCCTGTCCAGCCCTGGAACTGTTTCTTCAAGGACCTTTGGCTTCTTTAGTCAGGATGGTATCATAGAGCAAGATCTGCCGGCTGGCATGTTCATTGCGTCTTGATCTCCTTGCTTCTCTCTATTCTTTTTAACGGCTACCTGCTAGCTCATAGAGTGGCTATGCCAGAGTTTATTTTTTTGCTCTGGTGATACATGTTTAGCTTGCTCTCAGTTCGTCCCTGTCTGTCTCCAAAAGCATCCTTGTACATGCTTTCTATGTGTTTGTGGAAGAAGTCTCTCTCCAAAGGTGGGTGAGGGGAAGTAGATGTGCTTGTTCAGAAGATGTGCATGTTTAAAATGTTACTAGATACTTTCCGCTGGTTCTCCATAGAGACTGCACTAATTTAGAGCCTAACCAGCAGAGTAGGAGAATCTTTCTTTTCCCACACTCTTTCGGATGCTTGGTATTATCAAATATTTTGTTTCTGCATAATCTGAGGGGTGAAAAGTGTTGTCTTACTGTCTTCATGTTCTTATTCCTGATTATGAGGAGGAACAGCATTTATTGACTGATTGGTCATCTGTCTTTTTACTGGAGGAAGCCAAGAAAGCCTCATGTGGGATGTAGTCGTCGAGCCAGACCTGACTGGATGAGAAGGCTTTTAGGAGGCAGGTAAGACAGTGAGGCTATTTCAGACATAGGAAATGGCAGAGCAAACCACAGAGCAGTGAGGGACAAGTGGTCATAGACTTTGGATACCCCACTTAACTGGGGTGGGGCCTGCTCTTTCATCCGAGCTGCCTCGTTCACAGTCATGTCCATGACAAGCTTTGCAAAGAGCCTCCAGAGATGGGTGGGTGACTCTCTGGCCTTCTATTTTAAGATCATGTTAGAATTCACACACACCTTCCTTGTCTGAGTAAAATTTAACTGGGGTTGAGGTAACCAAATGTTTTTCTAAAGGCAGTAAAACCAGCTGTGCTCACCCAAAATTGGATCAGTAGAGGGTGCAGCCAACAAAAGAAAGAATACAGAGAAAGTGACCTACACTGGGATGTAGACTGATGGGTCAAGGGTTTTGTTTTGTTTTGTTTTTTAAATGGGTCAAGGGTTTTAAGCAAACAGACCTATCTCTGGAAACAACAGATAGGAATCCATCGCTGTGTCGGGGTCTATAGTGATCAGAAAGAGGAGAGGCCAGATTTTCATCGTAGCTCAGTGACCAGAGGATTGGAGGAAAAGCCAGATAGTGTTTAAGGAATAATGATGTCTGGGCTTCCTTGGTGGCTCAGTGGTGAGGAATCCACCTACCAGTGCAGGAGACTCTGGCTCGATCCCTGGTCTGGGAGGATCCCACATGCCGTGGAGCAGCTGAGCCTGTGTGCAGCGGTTGAGCCTGTGTTCTAGAGCCCATGCTCCGCAACAAGAGAGTCTACCACAGAGAGAAGTCTGTGCACTGCCATGAGAGTAGCCCCACTCGCCACAACTAGAGAAAGCCTGTCCAGCAAGGAAGACCCAGCACAGCCAAAATAATAAATGAAAAGGAATAACAGTGTCTTCTTGAGGGGATCATTTTGCAGTGTATACATATGGCAGATCATTATGTTGTACACCTTAAACGAGTGCAATATAAGATGTCAGCTGTATCTCATTGAGACTGGACCCAAAGAAATTAAAAAAAAAAAAAAAGAACAGGGAAGATGGCCACAGGGTTTTGATGACATTCAGCCAAGAGATGGGTGCAAGGTTATTTAGTAAGGTTATTTAGAAAGAAGGAGAGGCCTACTTTCATCGTAAAAAGGGATTTTGTGGGAGGAAGGAGCAAGAAGAAGGGGCTTCCTCTGGAGCATGAGGGGTTTAGGTCAGAGGCTTGAAACTGATGGGACAATTATAATTGTTGACGTGACTTCTTAGGAAAGTTTCTGAAATGCCCTCTTTGTCTTTGATAAAGGCCCAGAATCTCTTCTGCTGGAGTGATTTGGGATGATCTGTGTGATATCTCCCCAGCCCCGGCTGGTCTGTCAAGTCAGGGCCTCAGTGGGTGACTGCAGGTACGGCTGGTGTTGGCAGGGGCTGGTTTAGGGCACACACACCCATGAACTTGCTTTGTCCAGGAGAGAAGATGCACCAGCAGGACCCAAGCTTCTCATGGGACAAATGTCCTTTGGGGCTGTCGATGTACTTGGTAAAGTAGAGAAGTAGTTTTTTTCTAATGCATATCTCAACCGACTTTTAACAATATCATGAGTTACGTATGATTGTCCTCGTTTTCTCTTTTTTTCTACACCACATGGCTTGTGGGATCTTAGTTCTCTGATTAAGAATTGAACTCAGGGGGCATCCCCGGTGGTCCAATGGGTGAAGAGTCCACCTTGCAGTGCAAAGGGCACAGGTTCGATCCCTGGCCTGGGAAGATCCCACGTGCCGTGGAGTGGCTGGACCTATGTGTTCAATTACCGAGCCGGAGCTCTGGAGCGCATATGCCCAGGGCCGGTGCTGTGCAACAAGAAAGGCCACCGTGATGGGAGGCCCACGTGGGCCAAAGAACAAAGATGGATGAAAATAGATAAATGAAAGACCAATAGAAGTGGCCCACCTGATCTCTCCCACCCCAACCCGCCCCCCACCACCCAAAAAAGAATTGAACTCAGGCCCTTGGCAATGAATACGTGGAGTCCCAACCACAGGACTGCCAGGGAAATCCTTAGTGTGACTGATTTTATACTCACAGAAAAGTGAAGGTAGGTCTCATAGGATGAACACTCCTGTGCACACCACCTAGATTCAACACTTTTGTCTCCGTATATGCTTCTGTATATGTGTATAATTTCTATAAATATAGTTATATATTTTTTCCTTTAGGCTGAATGTTTTGAAAGCAAGTTGCAAACATTATGGCTCTTTATTCAGGAAACAGAAAGCACATCTGCTATCGTAAAAAGGGATTTTGTGGGAGGAAGGAGCAAGAAGAAGGGGCTTCCTCTGGAGCATGAGGGGTTTAGGTCAGAGGCTTGAAACTGATGGGACAATTATAATTGTTGACGTGACTTCTTAGGAAAGTTTCTGAAATGCCCTCTTTGTCTTTGATAAAGGCCCAGAATCTCTTCTGCTGGAGTGATTTGGGATGATCTGTGTGATATCTCCCCAGCCCCGGCTGGTCTGTCAAGTCAGGGCCTCAGTGGGTGACTGCAGGTACGGCTGGTGTTGGCAGGGGCTGGTTTAGGGCACACACACCCATGAACTTGCTTTGTCCAGGAGAGAAGATGCACCAGCAGGACCCAAGCTTCTCATGGGACAAATGTCCTTTGGGGCTGTCGATGTACTTGGTAAAGTAGAGAAGTAGTTTTTTTCTAATGCATATCTCAACCGACTTTTAACAATATCATGAGTTACGTATGATTGTCCTCGTTTTCTCTTTTTTTCTACACCACATGGCTTGTGGGATCTTAGTTCTCTGATTAAGAATTGAACTCAGGGGGCATCCCCGGTGGTCCAATGGGTGAAGAGTCCACCTTGCAGTGCAAAGGGCACAGGTTCGATCCCTGGCCTGGGAAGATCCCACGTGCCGTGGAGTGGCTGGACCTATGTGTTCAATTACCGAGCCGGAGCTCTGGAGCGCATATGCCCAGGGCCGGTGCTGTGCAACAAGAAAGGCCACCGTGATGGGAGGCCCACGTGGGCCAAAGAACAAAGATGGATGAAAATAGATAAATGAAAGACCAATAGAAGTGGCCCACCTGATCTCTCCCACCCCAACCCGCCCCCCACCACCCAAAAAAGAATTGAACTCAGGCCCTTGGCAATGAATACGTGGAGTCCCAACCACAGGACTGCCAGGGAAATCCTTAGTGTGACTGATTTTATACTCACAGAAAAGTGAAGGTAGGTCTCATAGGATGAACACTCCTGTGCACACCACCTAGATTCAACACTTTTGTCTCCGTATATGCTTCTGTATATGTGTATAATTTCTATAAATATAGTTATATATTTTTTCCTTTAGGCTGAATGTTTTGAAAGCAAGTTGCAAACATTATGGCTCTTTATTCAGGAAACAGAAAGCACATCTGCTATTTGAATGGAGAGAATTTACTGTAATGACTTAACTAGATATAAACTTATTAACTAGGTAACCAGAAGGGTAGCATAAGGACTCTTGGGATTCATGGAGGAGGCAGTTTCAGGAAGCAGCTACGGTCCTTTGCGCTGGTGACATAAGAGACAAAGATTGGGGTTATTAAACCAGACATCAACAGGAGGGCTCCCTGTCCCTGAGACTCTCCTGTTTGAAGCCAAAGGTCTGCTAGTGCTTGTCCCTGAGTTGTGACCCCAGGACTCAGACTTCTGAGGAGGGGGCTGACTGGAAGGTGCTGGTGTTTCTACGGGGCTGGATTTCGTGGCTGCTGTAGGAAGGAGGTTCTGCATCAGGAGGAGATGAAGAAGCAATGTTGAGGGAGCAGAACAGGCATGGGAAGTAGATGAGAAGAAGCAAGTCTCTTCCTCCTCCTGCCTTGCACTCTCTCTCTCTCTAGCTAGCCCCTCTTTGGCAGATTCTTTCATGTGATTTGCAGAGTCTGAAACCCAGCATCACAAGACCAAGTACAGAGGGTGAGTTTGGGGGTAAGAGACAATATTGTAATAACTGGTACAAACCTTAAATATTGTATCATTTATTTCCTAAACTAGGAAGTTTCTCCTATATGTATACAATATCATCATGTCTAAGAAACATCATTATTATCATTAATATGCAATCATTTAGCAGTAATGTTATAATTTAATATGAAATCCATGTTATTCCTGCAAATGTGTTTATGGCTGGGATTTTAATTTTTTAGGGATTAGAATCCAATCAGTGTTCCCGCATTGCATTTGCTTGATATCCCTCTTTAGTTTCATTGTAGAACATCTACTACTTCCCTTCTTTTTAAATAACCATGACAAGACAGGCCAATTGAGTTGTACAAAGTCCAACATTCTGAAGGTGTGAGTGTTTTTTCATGTTGTTGCTTTACTTCTTCCTCTGTCCCCAGTATTTCCTATATCCTAGAATTGACGTGTATAGACTTGATTAGATTCATTCATTTTTGTCAAGAATAGGGCATTTCCATTGCAATCTGAATTCTAGCATATGGATTTTAGTGTCATTTTTTAAAGACATTTATTAACTTCAGACATACTTTTGTACCCTTGGGAACAAAAATGGAACAATTCTCATGAAAAGAGGGAGAAGGGCAGCCATTTTCCCTGTAACAGGAGCTACCCATTAGTTCTGGTAGAACTTTCCCTTGGCCCCGTTGTGCACTGAGCCCTCCCCGTCACCCTCTTGCATCATCTGGAGATGTTCTGTATCATGTCCTAGAATGTGTACTCGTGGAGACTCAAGTATCTTGTTTGGCAATCTTCTGGGTCCCCCACAAGCCCTGCAGAGTGAAGTGCGGGCCACCACTGCTTCCCTGGGCACGCTGGGCTTGGCTCCCTGCCACCTCTGAGTGCTCTGCTGCGGAGCCAGTTTACTGAGAACTGACTCCAAAAAAGAAATTTTCTCCTCTTTTCTTGTCTCTGGTTGTCCTCTTTGTGAGTTCTTCCAGGAGTTTCCTTGTAAACCTTGCTGTGTGTCATGCCCTCACCCCTCTATGATCAGGCCTTTCTTGCCTGACACACTGCTCTGTCTCAGCATTCCTGATGGTCTCCTGGCTTTGCCATTCAGCACCTGCAGTCTTGGCTATCCTGACCTTCGTTTGGCATCACTGAGCAGAGCCACCTACTATGGATCCTCTTTCTGGGTTTTATTTTCATGCTCCATGTTGGAAGTTTCTCCTATATGTTACTACATTGTAAACATCATTATTATCATTAATATGCAATCATTTAGCAGTAATGTTATAATTTAATATGAAATCCATGTTATTCCTGCAAATGTGTTTATGGCTGGGATTTTAATTTTTTAGGGATTAGAATCCAATCAGTGTTCCCGCATTGCATTTGCTTGATATCCCTCTTTAGTTTCATTGTAGAACATCTACTACTTCCCTTCTTTTTAAATAACCATGACAAGACAGGCCAATTGAGTTGTACAAAGTCCAACATTCTGAAGGTGTGAGTGTTTTTTCATGTTGTTGCTTTACTTCTTCCTCTGTCCCCAGTATTTCCTATATCCTAGAATTGACGTGTATAGACTTGATTAGATTCATTCATTTTTGTCAAGAATAGGGCATTTCCATTGCAATCTGAATTCTAGCATATGGATTTTAGTGTCATTTTTTAAAGACATTTATTAACTTCAGACATACTTTTGTACCCTTGGGAACAAAAATGGAACAATTCTCATGAAAAGAGGGAGAAGGGCAGCCATTTTCCCTGTAACAGGAGCTACCCATTAGTTCTGGTAGAACTTTCCCTTGGCCCCGTTGTGCACTGAGCCCTCCCCGTCACCCTCTTGCATCATCTGGAGATGTTCTGTATCATGTCCTAGAATGTGTACTCGTGGAGACTCAAGTATCTTGTTTGGCAATCTTCTGGGTCCCCCACAAGCCCTGCAGAGTGAAGTGCGGGCCACCACTGCTTCCCTGGGCACGCTGGGCTTGGCTCCCTGCCACCTCTGAGTGCTCTGCTGCGGAGCCAGTTTACTGAGAACTGACTCCAAAAAAGAAATTTTCTCCTCTTTTCTTGTCTCTGGTTGTCCTCTTTGTGAGTTCTTCCAGGAGTTTCCTTGTAAACCTTGCTGTGTGTCATGCCCTCACCCCTCTATGATCAGGCCTTTCTTGCCTGACACACTGCTCTGTCTCAGCATTCCTGATGGTCTCCTGGCTTTGCCATTCAGCACCTGCAGTCTTGGCTATCCTGACCTTCGTTTGGCATCACTGAGCAGAGCCACCTACTATGGATCCTCTTTCTGGGTTTTATTTTCATCCAGTCTATTTCATTTTCCCATGTGCAGGAGTGGAAGGGTCAGGCATGCTTGTTTGGAGCCAAGTTGAAAGATGAGAGTTTTAGGTTTAGTTCCTAAAGTTGGATACTCTAGGTAGAGTTAAGTTTTTTTTTTTTTTTTGGCCTGTCTTATTATTTATTTATTTTCATCCGTCTTTACCCTTTGGCCTGTGTGGGCCTCCCATTCCAGTGGCCTCTCTCGTTGCAGAGCACCGGCTCTGGGTGCATGCACTTCAGAGCACTGGCTCATAATTAGACACACTGGTCCAGCTGCTTTGTGGCATGTGGGATCTTCCCAGGCTAGGGAGCAAACTGGCGCCCCTTGTACTGCAAGGCAGACTCTCAGACTCTTTAGCCACTGGACCACCAGGGAAGCCCCAGAACATTTTTAAATTAGTGCTATCATTTAAAAGTTGGAGTATTTCATATAAAAATTATCTTGAGTTTTTTCTCTACTCTGGAAAAAAAAAAAACGGAAAGTATGGTGATGTTAAAAAAAAAAAAAAAAAAGCTAGTCATTCAGTCGTGTCCAACTCTTTGTAGCTCATCAGGCTTCTCAGTCCGTGGAAATCTCCAGGCAAGAATACTGGAGTAAGTTGTCATTTCCTTCTGCAGGGGATCTGCTCAACCCAGGAATCAAACTCAGGTCTCCTGCATTGAAGGCAGATGCTTTACCATCTGAGCCACCAGGGAAGCCCAAAATAGTGGTCCCACACTCTGGCCTGGCAGCTCTAGACTGAAGTGGAGTGGGAGCTGCCCCAGTCAAAGGACATAAGAAACCACCCCAAAGTTTAGTGGCTTAAAGCAATCATTTATTAGCTACCATTCTGAATGTCAGCAGACTTTGGCCTGGGCCCAAACTGTTGGTCTCCCCTAGACTCTCATCCACAGCTGCAACCAGAAGCTGACTGGTGTGAGACTGTCCTCTATGTAGCCTGTCCAGCAGGCTAGCCTGTCCAGCTTTGCTGGTGCTTCTCCATCAGCAAAAGAGTGCAAGTCTCAAGGGCAAGCATTTTTCCAGCGTCTGCCTGCATGTCTTGTATTATTGTCTAGTTGACTAATGCAAGATGTAAAATCAACCATATTCAAGGATCAGGGACATAGATTTTTACCTCTTGATAGGAGGAGCTACAAAGAATGTGTGGTTATTTTTTTTCAAGAACTCTCCAGTTCACCAGAACCCCCACCTTGCAGAAACCAGGGGCCATTTCTCCTGAACCTGAGCTGTTGGTTTCCTTACATCTGATCTTCCTCAAAACTTTGCTCTAGGGCTTCTCTGGTGGTCCAGTGGGTAGAGAGTCTGCCCTGCAGTGCAAGGGGCGCCGGTTTGATTCCTCTTCTGGGAAGGTCCCACATACCCTAGAGTGGCTGAACCAGTGTGTCCAATTATGGGCCAGTGCTCTGAAGCACAGGCACCCAGATGCAGTGCTCTGCAACAAGAGAGGCCACTGCGATGGGAGGCCCACATAGGCCAAAGAACAAAGATGGATGAAAATAAATAAATAAAAAAAACAATAAAAGAGGCCAAAATTAAAAAAAAAAATGTTTTGGAGGAGGGAGGTTGAAGAAGGAGGGGACATGTGTATACATACAGTTGATTCACTTTTTGTACCATGGAAACTAACACCACATTGTAAAGCAAGTATACCCCAAATTATATTGCAATAAAAAATGTTCTAGAGGCTCCCCTCAAACATCTGGGGGCTGGACTTAGCTCGCTGGGGCCATCCTCCTTCTTGAAGTGGCTTCACTGCTTGCCTCATCACTCCCTGATCTGAGCAGCAGATGCAGAAAGGGGCACATGAGCGAGTAGCAGCCTCTAGGGATCCCTGGGACCAGAGGCTTCCTGCCTGTCTTGGAGCACTAAGTCCACTAGGGGTATTTGTGAGAAGGGAATGGCTACCCACTCCAGTAATCTTGCCTGGAGAATCCCATGGGCAGAGGAGCCTGGTGGGTTACGGTTCATGGGGTCACAGAGTCGGACACGATTGAGTGACTAACACTTCACTTCCTGGAAGGACGAAGGTACCTCTAAAAAAAAATAAATAAACCCGAGGAGGGGATTTCTTCTGCTCCTTCCTCAAGACTCAGACAGAATGCCACACCCTCTGAACTTCTGCACCATGTAGTTCACTCCTCCACCAGGGCATGATGGGGTGTTTTTTATTTTTTCCTTCTCACTTGTCTCCCTCACTAGACCAAGTGAGCTTCTGGGTGGCCAAGTCTGAGGGACTTATTTACCTTTCTGTCCCAGACCAACGTGGATATCGAAGGAACACGCGATCCTGCAAATGCCTGGAATGTTCTTTTGCGCCCCTCCTTTCTGTGGGGCAGGCTGCGTCTTGTCCTAGCCCCAGTCAACTTTCCTCGAAACGATCAGAGGGAGTTGCAGAGCACAAACGTTCATCCAGCGAGGGAATTCATTCTGAATGGAATTTTCTTATATTTTGGTCCATTGATAGAAAATCAACAAATACACAAAAAGGAGCACCCTACAGCAAGCCCAGAGGTTCTCCCCGAGAGCTGCAAAGATGGGGTGTCAAGCTGACTTGGCCTAGGAGCCTGGTTTCCCTCCTTAGGACCTCGGAATGGTTGGGGCCACAGGGCAGCAAGACAAGGGCCTTTGAGTGGGGGCTTTGCCTCGAGTGGGGCCTGCAGGGTTTGCAGGATCTGTGCACTCTGGGTGGAGCCCAACATCTGGCTGATGAGGGAAGATTAAAGCCGCCTGCTGTCTGGTTCCATAACTCTTGTATTCCCGTTGAGAATGTGAGCACACGGACACATGTTTCCATTTCTATTCCCATATTTGACCTCTCACAATCTAAGACTTGGTGTGGATGGGATAGGCCAGAAAAAACCTGGAATGATGTGCCCGGTGGGCCTCTGGCTCCTTTCCACCACACCGCTGGGACCAGAGGCTTCCTGCCTGTCTTGGAGCACTAAGTCCACTAGGGGTATTTGTGAGAAGGGAATGGCTACCCACTCCAGTAATCTTGCCTGGAGAATCCCATGGGCAGAGGAGCCTGGTGGGTTACGGTTCATGGGGTCACAGAGTCGGACACGATTGAGTGACTAACACTTCACTTCCTGGAAGGACGAAGGTACCTCTAAAAAAAAATAAATAAACCCGAGGAGGGGATTTCTTCTGCTCCTTCCTCAAGACTCAGACAGAATGCCACACCCTCTGAACTTCTGCACCATGTAGTTCACTCCTCCACCAGGGCATGATGGGGTGTTTTTTATTTTTTCCTTCTCACTTGTCTCCCTCACTAGACCAAGTGAGCTTCTGGGTGGCCAAGTCTGAGGGACTTATTTACCTTTCTGTCCCAGACCAACGTGGATATCGAAGGAACACGCGATCCTGCAAATGCCTGGAATGTTCTTTTGCGCCCCTCCTTTCTGTGGGGCAGGCTGCGTCTTGTCCTAGCCCCAGTCAACTTTCCTCGAAACGATCAGAGGGAGTTGCAGAGCACAAACGTTCATCCAGCGAGGGAATTCATTCTGAATGGAATTTTCTTATATTTTGGTCCATTGATAGAAAATCAACAAATACACAAAAAGGAGCACCCTACAGCAAGCCCAGAGGTTCTCCCCGAGAGCTGCAAAGATGGGGTGTCAAGCTGACTTGGCCTAGGAGCCTGGTTTCCCTCCTTAGGACCTCGGAATGGTTGGGGCCACAGGGCAGCAAGACAAGGGCCTTTGAGTGGGGGCTTTGCCTCGAGTGGGGCCTGCAGGGTTTGCAGGATCTGTGCACTCTGGGTGGAGCCCAACATCTGGCTGATGAGGGAAGATTAAAGCCGCCTGCTGTCTGGTTCCATAACTCTTGTATTCCCGTTGAGAATGTGAGCACACGGACACATGTTTCCATTTCTATTCCCATATTTGACCTCTCACAATCTAAGACTTGGTGTGGATGGGATAGGCCAGAAAACCTGGAATGAGGGCCATCAGAGACCCTCAGGGGAGGTGCAGGGAGGAGCAGATGTGCCCGGTGGGCCTCTGGCTCCTTTCCACCACACCGCTGGCTGAACCGAACTGATAGAGGCTGCCAGGTCTGGTCAGCGGCCAGTGGGAGACGCTTGGCTTGTCTCTCTCCACTAGGGGATGGGGCAGTTTGGAGTCCAGCGCTGAGGGCTGCTGGCCAGAAACTCACCGGGCAAGGAAGCCAGGAGGTTCAGAGAACTCCTGGAGCCCCGGGGATCCTAGAGGATACCAGCCCTTTTGATGAGCTGCCTGTCGGGGGCAGGTTTGGATTCCCGAAAGGAGAACAGTTGGACCTGGTGCAGAGCGGCTCAGGTGGGCCAGTGAGGCAGCTGCTCTGGACTGCGACCCCGGCAGTTCTGACCTGCAGACCCCTCCCTAGGCTCTTCTGCATCATTGATGGCCCTCTCCTTTGTCACTGGCCTCCTGGGTGGAGGACACGGGGTTGGCTTCCTCTTTTATCACAGGACAGTATGGGGCTTCCGGCTTTCCCAGGATGAGGGAAGTTAGGGCTCCTTCCCCAGTGTCCTGCTTGAAAGTGAAGGGAAAGCATTAGTCACTCAGTCGTTTCTGACTTTTTGTGATCTCATGGATTGTAGCCCACCAGGCGTCTCTGGTCATGGAATTCTCCAGGCAAGAATACTGGAGTGGGTAGCTGTTCCCTTCTCTAGGGGATCTTCCTGACCTAGGAATTGAACCCAGGTCTCCTGCATTGCAGGTGGATTCTTAACCATCAAGATGTAGCTGCCATGGTTTCTTAAAAATGCAGCTCTTTCAGAGACAAGGAATACATTAAGAGAAGGACACTGTATATGTTCTTTAGAGAAATGTCCATTTAGATCTTATGCCCATTTAAAAAAAATTTTTTTTTCTGTAATAGGAATGAATTTATGTATGTATATGTATAACTGAATCACTTCACCATACACCTGAAACTAACCCAACGTTGTAAATCAACTAATACTCCAATAAAATTTAAAATAAAAGATTAGGAATAAAAAGAAAGAAGAGCCTGACTTGAAACAGAGAAAGGAAAGGAAGGACAGGGCTTATTCCCATATTTGACCTCTCACAATCTAAGACTTGGTGTGGATGGGATAGCCCGCTTGGGCTTGGGTCTCCTCTCCCCACCACACCGCTGGCTGAACCGAACTGATAGAGGCTGCCAGGTCTGGTCAGCGGCCAGTGGGAGACGCTTGGCTTGTCTCTCCACTAGGGGATGGGGCAGTTTGGAGTCCAGCGCTGAGGGCTGCTGGCCAGAAACTCACCGGGCAAGGAAGCCAGGAGGTTCAGAGAACTCCTGGAGCCCCGGGGATCCTAGAGGATACCAGCCCTTTTGATGAGCTGCCTGTCGGGGGCAGGTTTGGATTCCCGAAAGGAGAACAGTTGGACCTGGTGCAGAGCGGCTCAGGTGGGCCAGTGAGGCAGCTGCTCTGGACTGCGACCCCGGCAGTTCTGACCTGCAGACCCCTCCCTAGGCTCTTCTGCATCATTGATGGCCCTCTCCTTTGTCACTGGCCTCCTGGGTGGAGGACACGGGGTTGGCTTCCTCTTTTATCACAGGACAGTATGGGGCTTCTGGCTTTCCCAGGATGAGGGAAGTTAGGGCTCCTTCCCCAGTGTCCTGCTTGAAAGTGAAGGGAAAGCATTAGTCACTCAGTCGTTTCTGACTTTTTGTGATCTCATGGATTGTAGCCCACCAGGCGTCTCTGGTCATGGAATTCTCCAGGCAAGAATACTGGAGTGGGTAGCTGTTCCCTTCTCTAGGGGATCTTCCTGACCTAGGAATTGAACCCAGGTCTCCTGCATTGCAGGTGGATTCTTAACCATCAAGATGTAGCTGCCATGGTTTCTTAAAAATGCAGCTCTTTCAGAGACAAGGAATACATTAAGAGAAGGACACTGTATATGTTCTTTAGAGAAATGTCCATTTAGATCTTATGCCCATTTAAAAAAAATTTTTTTTTCTGTAATAGGAATGAATTTATGTATGTATATGTATAACTGAATCACTTCACCATACACCTGAAACTAACCCAACGTTGTAAATCAACTAATACTCCAATAAAATTTAAAATAAAAGATTAGGAATAAAAGAAAGAGGGCTGTTGTAGTAGACCTAACCTATCACATGCTTCTTTCCCCATCAGAGCCCTTGATCTTGAAACAGAGAAAGGAAAGGAAGGACAGGGACTAGGGCTGAGAGAGAAGAAGTATCAGGAGGTCTGGAGCCAGTGGAGAGCATGCAGTAGAGGCCTCTTGTAAATTTCTGGGGAGGGGAAAGTGGAATAGAAAGAGGAGTTTTAGAATGAAAGAGGGAAACTGAATAAAGAGTGGGCAGGACACTGAAGAAATAGTCCAGGAGTTAATTTCATAGTGCCTTTCTCCTTGAGCTCCTCAACTTCTGAGCTAAATGTTCGGTTCCTCACGCTTTTCAACTTCCCATCACTAACCGAGGGATTGACAGAAAGACGAAGTACAAACTCAAGTCCCCGAACTGTCCACGTCTGGATTTTCTTCTTGGTCATTGGAGATAACTATTGCCACCGTTACTCGTGGAAGGAACCAAACACAGTGTAAGGAAATACTTGGGGTTTTAAAAAAATTTTTTGGAGGAATCTTAGTTCCCTGACCAAGGATCACCCTTGTGCTCCCTGCAGTGGGAACACAAAAGTCTTAACCACTGGACTGTCAGAGAGGGCCCAGTACTAGCCCATTGATACCATGAAAGATGAGCGTGTCTTCCTTCACCCCTGATATGGAATAGTACATAGATAGTAAAACTGCTACAGTTGCTGGGAGCTGAGGGCCCTATGGGAGCAGAAGGCCAGGAAGATGCTGGTCTCAGCCTGTGCCTCACCTATCAGCTGTGTGAGAGGCTGCCATCAGCTGAAAGTGGGGAAGAGGGGCCATATTGGCTTCTGAGATGTTGAGAGAAGTAGCCTATTTTTATTTGGAGGGCAGGTAGGCTACATGCAGATCCAGGCTCTAAGTACTCAGGAGTATTTTTTTTTTAAAGCTAAAATAGACAAGCAATGTACAAACAGCACTTTCAGTGATTTATAGCCAAACAAATAATTTCAGAAAACCACAATCTACCAAAAGTATAAAAAGCAAACCACGTAAAAATGCAAAGTGTTTCTCCATGGAACAAACAGGATGTTTGTTTTCCTCTGTGTAGACAGACCTTCCCATCCTGCGGCCCAGATGCTCTTCCCTACTCGGTCTTCGTGGGGTGAAAGGAGGGTTAAACCATCTATGAGTCCACCTCTTCTGCATCTAGGACACCTTGTAGCAAACATAGAAAATGGCAGGACATCCTGTGTAAATCAGGATGCCAGGGTGAAGAGGAACACAGATGAGACAATAAGACCATGTCTGAGGTAGACTTGTGCAAAGATATTTGAGCTTTAAAGTTCTGTGCAGTTTCTGAAGGTGGATCACAGGTTAGGCTCTGAGCTTCATAGAAGGAGGAAGTTTTAGAATGAAAGAGGGAAACTGAATAAAGAGTGGGCAGGACACTGAAGAAATAGTCCAGGAGTTAATTTCATAGTGCCTTTCTCCTTGAGCTCCTCAACTTCTGAGCTAAATGTTCGGTTCCTCACGCTTTTCAACTTCCCATCACTAACCGAGGGATTGACAGAAAGACGTACAAACTCAACTCCCCGAACTGTCCCCGTCTGGATTTTCTTCTTCGTCATTGGACATAACTATTGCCACCGTTACTCGTGCAAGGAACCAAACACAGTGTAAGGAAATACTTGGGGTTTTAAAAAAATTTTTTGGAGGAATCTTAGTTCCCTGACCAAGGATCACCCTTGTGCTCCCTGCAGTGGGAACACAAAAGTCTTAACCACTGGACTGTCAGAGAGGGCCCAGTACTAGCCCATTGATACCATGAAAGATGAGCGTGTCTTCCTTCACCCCTGATATGGAATAGTACATAGATAGTAAAACTGCTACAGTTGCTGGGAGCTGAGGGCCCTATGGGAGCAGAAGGCCAGGAAGATGCTGGTCTCAGCCTGTGCCTCACCTATCAGCTGTGTGAGAGGCTGCCATCAGCTGAAAGTGGGGAAGAGGGGCCATATTGGCTTCTGAGATGTTGAGAGAAGTAGCCTATTTTTATTTGGAGGGCAGGTAGGCTACATGCAGATCCAGGCTCTAAGTACTCAGGAGTATTTTTTTTTTAAAGCTAAAATAGACAAGCAATGTACAAACAGCACTTTCAGTGATTTATAGCCAAACAAATAATTTCAGAAAACCACAATCTACCAAAAGTATAAAAAGCAAACCACGTAAAAATGCAAAGTGTTTCTCCATGGAACAAACAGGATGTTTGTTTTCCTCTGTGTAGACAGACCTTCCCATCCTGCGGCCCAGATGCTCTTCCCTACTCGGTCTTCGTGGGGTGAAAGGAGGGTTAAACCATCTATGAGTCCACCTCTTCTGCATCTAGGACACCTTGTAGCAAACATAGAAAATGGCAGGACATCCTGTGTAAATCAGGATGCCAGGGTGAAGAGGAACACAGATGAGACAATAAGACCATGTCTGAGGTAGACTTGTGCAAAGATATTTGAGCTTTAAAGTTCTGTGCAGTTTCTGAAGGTGGATCACAGGTTAGGCTCTGAGCTTCATGGCGGCCAAAGCAAAGAGAGAAATAAGAGCCGCAAGATGACTCATGGTCTCCATCATTAACCCACATCAGCTTGCTTAGGAGAAGCATGGTGCTGATTGGAACTGGGGCCAAACTGGTCTCTACCCTAGGTTTTCATGGAGGAAGCTCGGTGTGATGAAGCCGAGGGCTTCCTTACCCCAGCGCTGTTGTATGACACCTTGCCAGAAAAATTCCTCCGTGGAGGCAGATGCCACGTAAGCAAGGCCCATCCAGTAAAAAGGATCAGACAAGAACCACCCTCCCCCCCGCAAAAAGAACCCCAAACCCTCTGGCCCGAATATTCAGTTCTCTTACGGTCAGATTTTACCCCAAAGTAAGTAAAATTTAGAAAATGTGGAGCACTCGCTTGCAAGGTGTGTTCTGTGGGATAATAATATTGTTGTTGTGTTATTTAGTTGCTAAGCCGTGTCTGACTGTTTTGCCACCCCATGGACTATAGCCCACCAGGTGCCTCTGTCCATGATAATACTATGCAAGCTGTGAAAAAAGATGAAACCAAGATCAACGGGCTATTTTTGTAAACCACAAGCCCTGCTGGACTTATACCTCTGTGGCTTGTAGTCTCTCCCAAACCTATACACTTAACGCTGTAGGATCTTGGGGGTCTGGTGGATGGGGAGGTCTGAAAGAGCCAAAGACCCCAAAGCCTCAAAGCTAGGGCTGCATAGTTTTTTTCCCAACTGCACCTTGGCCTCAAACACACCTTGGTCTCAGACACTTGTGGAATGTTGCCTTAAAGAAGGCTCTTCTGGAGCAGTGTTTCCTGGATTGGCTGTAATTTTCTCAGAGAACATAGATTATAATAATACAAAGACATTTTAATTGCTTTAACAATAAATATGCAGTGAAGCTCCGCCTATAGTGATCTTGCCTCTGTCCAGTGATGAGCCTGCCTATCACCACAGGGGATCCTGCTCTCCATGGAGGTGTGCACTGCCACACATCCTTCCAGTGACCCTCTGCCCTCTGTGCAGCTGGGGCATCGTTTCTGAGATGGGATGAGAATGGGGCAGAAGAGAGCCAGTGACTGCTCTATGGCTTGGCCTTCAGCCACCACCATGGTCCTGGGTTTGATGTGCCAGTGAAAGGCTGACCCTTTCACTTGGGCCGTCCACAGAGTGCAGGGTAGGGTTGGGGAGAGGTTCAAGGACGCTTCCGGATATGAGCTGGAAGAAAGTGAACCTTATTCCCAATTTCTGAAACTTCCCAGTAGGTCCACTTCTTTTTCTGCTTTGTTTATGTACTTTTTGGTCTTCTCGAAGGGAGGTTTCCAGATGGGATCCTTCAGGTTGTATGAGAGTGGATCAGGTTCATAGCTTATCAAATCATCAGTATTTCCCCCAGTTTTGTGGCCAAATGTTTGGAAATGTTTGCTCTCCAAAGGCAATCATTCATTTATCTCTTTCTGCAGCAAACATACATTCAGTGCTGGCCATATGCAAAACAAGAGGGAACACACACACAAATATATACAAAAGTCATCTGAAAGTTACATAAATCTCTGTATAAATAGCATAAACCAGATTTCTAGCCAAAAATGGCAAGCATCATGGGCTTGACAAAGAACATGTATACAACAAGCCTTATTCTTTTAGTAAAAAGGTCTTTAAACAGTTTACAAGCAATGATGGTTGCTTACCAAAACAACTCTGATCACTAAATATGGGCATCCCAGTTTGGACAGAGGGATGTGGATGAAGTCTTGCCCTTCTGATTTGGAATGTCTTCTCTCAAAGCTAGGGCTGCATAGTTTTTTTCCCAACTGCACCTTGGCCTCAAACACACCTTGGTCTCAGACACTTGTGGAATGTTGCCTTAAAGAAGGCTCTTCTGGAGCAGTGTTTCCTGGATTGGCTGTAATTTTCTCAGAGAACATAGATTATAATAATACAAAGACATTTTAATTGCTTTAACAATAAATATGCAGTGAAGCTCCGCCTATAGTGATCTTGCCTCTGTCCAGTGATGAGCCTGCCTATCACCACAGGGGATCCTGCTCTCCATGGAGGTGTGCACTGCCACACATCCTTCCAGTGACCCTCTGCCCTCTGTGCAGCTGGGGCATCGTTTCTGAGATGGGATGAGAATGGGGCAGAAGAGAGCCAGTGACTGCTCTATGGCTTGGCCTTCAGCCACCACCATGGTCCTGGGTTTGATGTGCCAGTGAAAGGCTGACCCTTTCACTTGGGCCGTCCACAGAGTGCAGGGTAGGGTTGGGGAGAGGTTCAAGGACGCTTCCGGATATGAGCTGGAAGAAAGTGAACCTTATTCCCAATTTCTGAAACTTCCCAGTAGGTCCACTTCTTTTTCTGCTTTGTTTATGTACTTTTTGGTCTTCTCGAAGGGAGGTTTCCAGATGGGATCCTTCAGGTTGTATGAGAGTGGATCAGGTTCATAGCTTATCAAATCATCAGTATTTCCCCCAGTTTTGTGGCCAAATGTTTGGAAATGTTTGCTCTCCAAAGGCAATCATTCATTTATCTCTTTCTGCAGCAAACATACATTCAGTGCTGGCCATATGCAAAACAAGAGGGAACACACACACAAATATATACAAAAGTCATCTGAAAGTTACATAAATCTCTGTATAAATAGCATAAACCAGATTTCTAGCCAAAAATGGCAAGCATCATGGGCTTGACAAAGAACATGTATACAACAAGCCTTATTCTTTTAGTAAAAAGGTCTTTAAACAGTTTACAAGCAATGATGGTTGCTTACCAAAACAACTCTGATCACTAAATATGGGCATCCCAGTTTGGACAGAGGGATGTGGATGAAGTCTTGCCCTTCTGATTTGGAATGTCTTCTCTCAGCTCTGCTCCCTCTTTCTCTGTCCTCTTCCCAAATACCATTGCTCAGGACTGAGAGCATTAATAAATGAACAAAATCTCATTCTATAGATGTTTTACTGGCTGCAGTGTCTTCACATTTCAGGTTGGAGAAACTTTCATCTCATCTTCTCCAAAGGCTTTCTGAAACCCACCTTAGGTACAAAACCTTTCCCTTGGGAAGTTTTCTCTTTAGTATTCTGCCAAGGAGGGCTCTAAAAAGAAAACAAACCTGCTTCTTGGAGAATTATTGTTAAAAGAGGTTCTGCCCTGCAGATCATTTCCAAGTGAGGTGCTGTACTATGTACTATGTCATTTGAACAGTCTGTGATTTGGTTGGTAAGACATGTGCAAACAGTGGAAGAAAGTCCTCAGGGTGGTTAAAAGCCAGTGAAGATAAATTTCTCCTACAGTCCCATTATTCATACAAAATTGTTATATTAGAAATGAAATTCTCTCTACATGTTAGGTCAGAGATCAAAAGGAATTGTTGTCTGAATTCGGAGAAAGATGAATAACACAATAATAGGGGATGTTGCCCTTCTGGAGGGTGGACAGTCGTTCATTAGATTACAATAGAAATTCATATAGGATGAAAACAATATCTTTCTGACTTGCACCAAAGACGAGAATGAACCACGGAGACCTTGTTTCCAGAATAATGGATGTGTCTACAAGGAGTATTCATGGGTGTATCAGTTGTAATTTCTGAAAGTTAGCACTTGCTCAGGAGCATCTCCTGAGAGACAGGGAAGAAAGGATGTTAGTGAATTAATTCATTAGGATCTTGTTTATGCTTTCTCATATGTCTAACTTTCCCCTGAATTGAGATGCTGTATTGCCCTGAAAGTCTTAGTTCTGTGGCCCAAATGTTTTGTGCTGGCCTTCTCTGAGAGGGAAGATATTTCTGGCTAAGGATGTGTGGTCAAATAGGAGTTATAAGATTAGTGAAATTCACTTCCAACTATCCAGTCAGTATTTACTGAGCAGCTCCCGTGTGCCAGGTGTGTGTGCGTGCGTGTGTATGCGTGTGTGTGTGCATGCGCATGTGCACTGCAGCCTCAGAAGAGCTAGGCAGGGCACTGCAGATCTGTGAGTCTCCCTGATTGTTATTTGATCTCTTTTCTGGGCGTTGCATATCATTATTTTGCAGCTTGCCAATAGCATTTTCTCTTCAAGTATACCTCTTCCTTTCTCTGAAAATCTGACTTTCACACTGACATGAAGCAGTGGTATTGGAGAACCAAACCATCCTGGTCCTAGAACCCCGTGAAATCTGGCTTCAACTTTTCCACCTTGAGTTTTCACGATGCAATTACTTT
The DNA here is from genome assembly GCA_022376925.1 of Tragulus kanchil. Lineage (NCBI taxonomy): Eukaryota > Metazoa > Chordata > Mammalia > Artiodactyla > Tragulidae > Tragulus > Tragulus kanchil. Next base: position 107,529,012 of record JAIOJX010000004.1, read on the forward strand.
CTTCTAAGAAAACAAGGGAGCAAGCTTTTTGTCTTCTTTTCTGTGGGTGAGAGTAGGTGATGACTTCAGAATGTTGTCCTGGTCCAGCGAGTTTTGCAATGCGATGACTTCACTGTATGAACTCAGATTCTGTGGTCTTACAAAAGAAAGGCATAGAAGATTAAGACATGTGCAAACAGTGGAAGAAAGTCCTCAGGGTGGTTAAAAGCCAGTGAAGATAAATTTCTCCTACAGTCCCATTATTCATACAAAATTGTTATATTAGAAATGAAATTCTCTCTACATGTTAGGTCAGAGATCAAAAGGAATTGTTGTCTGAATTCGGAGAAAGATGAATAACACAATAATAGGGGATGTTGCCCTTCTGGAGGGTGGACAGTCGTTCATTAGATTACAATAGAAATTCATATAGGATGAAAACAATATCTTTCTGACTTGCACCAAAGACGAGAATGAACCACGGAGACCTTGTTTCCAGAATAATGGATGTGTCTACAAGGAGTATTCATGGGTGTATCAGTTGTAATTTCTGAAAGTTAGCACTTGCTCAGGAGCATCTCCTGAGAGACAGGGAAGAAAGGATGTTAGTGAATTAATTCATTAGGATCTTGTTTATGCTTTCTCATATGTCTAACTTTCCCCTGAATTGAGATGCTGTATTGCCCTGAAAGTCTTAGTTCTGTGGCCCAAATGTTTTGTGCTGGCCTTCTCTGAGAGGGAAGATATTTCTGGCTAAGGATGTGTGGTCAAATAGGAGTTATAAGATTAGTGAAATTCACTTCCAACTATCCAGTCAGTATTTACTGAGCAGCTCCCGTGTGCCAGGTGTGTGTGCGTGCGTGTGATGCGTGTGTGTGTGCATGCGCATGTGCACTGCAGCCTCAGAAGAGCTAGGCAGGGCACTGCAGATCTGTGAGTCTCCCTGATTGTTATTTGATCTCTTTTCTGGGCGTTGCATATCATTATTTTGCAGCTTGCCAATAGCATTTTCTCTTCAAGTATACCTCTTCCTTTCTCTGAAAATCTGACTTTCACACTGACATGAAGCAGTGGTATTGGAGAACCAAACCATCCTGGTCCTAGAACCCCGTGAAATCTGGCTTCAACTTTTCCACCTTGAGTTTTCACGATGCAATTACTTTCTTCTAAGAAAACAAGGGAGCAAGCTTTTTGTCTTCTTTTCTGTGGGTGAGAGTAGGTGATGACTTCAGAATGTTGTCCTGGTCCAGCGAGTTTTGCAATGCGATGACTTCACTGTATGAACTCAGATTCTGTGGTCTTACAAAAGAAAGGCATAGAAGATTAACTGAAGGGGTTATTTGGAACAATTGATACTACTTTATCTTATTTGATATGTCTTTGGTTCTTAACTTGTTGAGTTAAAGATGTTTGTTTCCTAATTGATTACTTGAAAATGATTCTTGGATGTGTATCAGCATTGGATATTTTTATTTAAAAAACAGATTTTTAATTCCCAAAAATGCAGAAAGGAGAAAATGAAAATGGCCTATGATCAGATATTTAAACATTCAATGTGGATATATAGCTACATTTATTTATAAATTTGGGCTCATATTGTATAAAAGCATTTGTGATAAGTGTTATTCACTTCATATATTATGAACATTTCCATGCTACATTTATTTATAAATTTGGGCTCATATTGTACAAAACCATTTGTGATAAGTGTTATTTACTTCATATATTATGAACATTTCCATGTTGTCTCATATTTTTCATATCATCATTTTAATATTTACATAGTTATTCTCTGTGTATAATGCTGTAATATATTAAACAAGTTCTTCATTGTTTGGACAGTGAGGCTGTTTCCAACTTTTTGCTTTTATAAACAGTGCTTCACGGGATATCTACATACATGTATCTTTGGCCATGATGATTTTCCTTAGGGATAAATGCTTAGAAATAGATTGTTGTGTCAAAGTTTATGCATATTTAAAAAATTATTAATAGGCTTTGCAATATGGCCTTCCAAAAAGGTTTCAGCAGTTCACCCTCCTATGAACAGTGTGTGAGATTCTTTATCTGTCTGTCCTCTTACCAGTAAGTATTATAAACATTTTGACACATATTTGTTAGCTTGATAGGAAAGCATGTTACCTGGCTTTTCGTTGGCTTTCCTTAGTTATTAGTGGGGATGCAGATACTTTGTTTATTAGCCACTTGCATTTCTTCTTTCATGAAAATCTGACTTTCACACTGACATGAAGCAGTGGTATTGGAGAACCAAACCATCCTGGTCCTAGAACCCCGTGAAATCTGGCTTCAACTTTTCCACCTTGAGTTTTCACGATGCAATTACTTTCTTCTAAGAAAACAAGGGAGCAAGCTTTTTGTCTTCTTTTCTGTGGGTGAGAGTAGGTGATGACTTCAGAATGTTGTCCTGGTCCAGCGAGTTTTGCAATGCGATGACTTCACTGTATGAACTCAGATTCTGTGGTCTTACAAAAGAAAGGCATAGAAGATTAACTGAAGGGGTTATTTGGAACAATTGATACTACTTTATCTTATTTGATATGTCTTTGGTTCTTAACTTGTTGAGTTAAAGATGTTTGTTTCCTAATTGATTACTTGAAAATGATTCTTGGATGTGTATCAGCATTGGATATTTTTATTTAAAAAACAGATTTTTAATTCCCAAAAATGCAGAAAGGAGAAAATGAAAATGGCCTATGATCAGATATTTAAACATTCAATGTGGATATATAGCTACATTTATTTATAAATTTGGGCTCATATTGTATAAAAGCATTTGTGATAAGTGTTATTCACTTCATATATTATGAACATTTCCATGCTACATTTATTTATAAATTTGGGCTCATATTGTACAAAACCATTTGTGATAAGTGTTATTTACTTCATATATTATGAACATTTCCATGTTGTCTCATATTTTTCATATCATCATTTTAATATTTACATAGTTATTCTCTGTGTATAATGCTGTAATATATTAAACAAGTTCTTCATTGTTTGGACAGTGAGGCTGTTTCCAACTTTTTGCTTTTATAAACAGTGCTTCACGGGATATCTACATACATGTATCTTTGGCCATGATGATTTTCCTTAGGGATAAATGCTTAGAAATAGATTGTTGTGTCAAAGTTTATGCATATTTAAAAAATTATTAATAGGCTTTGCAATATGGCCTTCCAAAAAGGTTTCAGCAGTTCACCCTCCTATGAACAGTGTGTGAGATTCTTTATCTGTCTGTCCTCTTACCAGTAAGTATTATAAACATTTTTGACACATATTTGTTAGCTTGATAGGAAAGCATGTTACCTGGCTTTTCGTTGGCTTTCCTTAGTTATTAGTGGGGATGCAGATACTTTGTTTATTAGCCACTTGCATTTCTTCTTTCATGAATTTCTTCTTTATGTCTTTTGCTCATTTTTTATTACATTTTTCCCCAAGTGCTTTTTATATGTTATGGCGAGTAAATATTTGCTATCATTGATATTGTAACTCTTTTCCCTTCCTAACATAATTTATGGTAATTTTTTTTTACAAATATGTTCTTCAGTTTTGCGCAGTTAAGCCCATGAGTCTTCTCCTCTGTGATTTCTGCCTTTATCATATCCTTAGCTTGTAGCCTTTAAGCACTATAAATGCAATGTGTGCATATTCTTTATGAAGGCTCCCAGGGACGGATGTGAGTGTAAAGAGTTCTGCCTCCTGCTCTTGATTCCTATACTGCAGAGTAGCTACTGTTAGCCATTTGGATGCCCTGGTATTTATAAAACAGGAGTGGTTGATCTTTGGTCAATGGGATGACCGTTCTCACTTTACGCTGTGATGCTCCATCCAGCTGTTGGCAGTGGCGTCAGCTCTGCATCCTCTTTAGGCATTCCCTTTCCCTAGGCTCTAGGACTGGTGTGGTCTGTCTGTGTTCATGGTGAGGGGGCTCTCGGCCTCTTGGCTGCTGCTCAGGGACTCTGTGAGTGGCTTCTGCAGAGCTTTCTAGGACTTTTTTTGGGGGTGAGATCTAAGGTCTGTTTTATTCAATGCGTGAGGCGTGGCATCATTTTCATATCATCATTTTAATATTTACATAGTTATTCTCTGTGTATAATGCTGTAATATATTAAACAAGTTCTTCATTGTTTGGACAGTGAGGCTGTTTCCAACTTTTTGCTTTTATAAACAGTGCTTCACGGGATATCTACATACATGTATCTTTGGCCATGATGATTTTCCTTAGGGATAAATGCTTAGAAATAGATTGTTGTGTCAAAGTTTATGCATATTTAAAAAATTATTAATAGGCTTTGCAATATGGCCTTCCAAAAAGGTTTCAGCAGTTCACCCTCCTATGAACAGTGTGTGAGATTCTTTATCTGTCTGTCCTCTTACCAGTAAGTATTATAAACATTTTTGACACATATTTGTTAGCTTGATAGGAAAGCATGTTACCTGGCTTTTCGTTGGCTTTCCTTAGTTATTAGTGGGGATGCAGATACTTTGTTTATTAGCCACTTGCATTTCTTCTTTCATGAATTTCTTCTTTATGTCTTTTGCTCATTTTTTATTACATTTTTCCCCAAGTGCTTTTTATATGTTATGGCGAGTAAATATTTGCTATCATTGATATTGTAACTCTTTTCCCTTCCTAACATAATTTATGGTAATTTTTTTTTACAAATATGTTCTTCAGTTTTGCGCAGTTAAGCCCATGAGTCTTCTCCTCTGTGATTTCTGCCTTTATCATATCCTTAGCTTGTAGCCTTTAAGCACTATAAATGCAATGTGTGCATATTCTTTATGAAGGCTCCCAGGGACGGATGTGAGTGTAAAGAGTTCTGCCTCCTGCTCTTGATTCCTATACTGCAGAGTAGCTACTGTTAGCCATTTGGATGCCCTGGTATTTATAAAACAGGAGTGGTTGATCTTTGGTCAATGGGATGACCGTTCTCACTTTACGCTGTGATGCTCCATCCAGCTGTTGGCAGTGGCGTCAGCTCTGCATCCTCTTTAGGCATTCCCTTTCCCTAGGCTCTAGGACTGGTGTGGTCTGTCTGTGTTCATGGTGAGGGGGCTCTCGGCCTCTTGGCTGCTGCTCAGGGACTCTGTGAGTGGCTTCTGCAGAGTCTGGGTGAAATTTGAACGGGACAGTCCAGCTGACATAGTGCTCTCTCCTTTGTGGCATGAGATCTGCAAAGGGCCCCTCCATGCTTATGACTTCTGGGAAACTGCAGCTCCGAGTACTGTGCCTAAGGTCACCTGGGAAGGTGGACCAGGACTCAAGCTTCCGTCCTCTTCCGTGAGGCTTTTAGACTGTGCTCTTACAGAGGATCCATTATTGAACGCTTTTATCAATACCGAGGGAACTGAATGCTCTAAAAATGCTCGATTCATGTTTATGGAAGGTTAAACTAAAGTAACATTTTTAAAAAACCATAGTTGAAAGAAACCAGCCTCTATGCGTAAACACCAAGTTCCCAAGAACACGGTCCCACTCCACGGAGTCACACAGGGAGTGGACAGGCTCCTGCCTCAATCAAGAACTTTGGATGAATATTGGTTTCATTCACAGAACATTTTGATGTCTGATTTTTGTACCTGTTCAATAGTCTTTGAAAATATATAGGCTAAGCGCGGGATCAGACTGGTCTACTACTTTTTTTTTTCCTGAGCAAAAACACTTTGGTTTGTCTCATGGCTTGGTAACAAAATTAACGCTTGGGTCCAGCTCAGGGTTTGGGTCATGGAGAGAGGGTTGTTTGGGTTCCAGATGGACAATGAGAGACTGGAAGGGGACTGAATTTCTTCTGTTCCAGGGGGAGTACGGCTCATCTGTTAGCCAGCTGCCATTGCAGATCTCAAGGGCTGTGTGGAGATTCCCTGGGAAGAGTGCCTCACCTCCGGGCCAGGCAGTGAATGGGGCTCTGTGCGGTGGAGGGAGCCGAGCACAGCGGATGTGAGGGCACAGGGAGCCTCGGCAGGGAGCTGCTCCTCCACTCACTGGCATGGGTTTCCCAAATACCACTGGTCTTTCCTCTTGCCTTCCCCATAGTAGTTGAATCCATCAGCAGATGTTTGGGAGGAATTGATAGGCAATACTCAACCCTGGGCTGAGGGTGTGTGTCTGCAGAGCAGAGTGGTATGACCTGGAAGTTTCTCATCCCAAAGAATCTCCCTGTCTTGTGCCCGTGGGTGAGCTCTGGCAGGTGACTTACTGTTTTCAAGCTTCTCTTTCTTCTCTTTAAAGAGATAATAACCTACAGGATGGCCGTAAGCATTTGTGTGTTAGTTGCTCGTCATGTCTGATTGTTTTCAACACCGTGGACTGTAGCCCGCCTGGCTCCTCTGTCCATGGAATTCTCCAGGCAAGAATACTGGAGTGGGTTGACACTCCTTTCTTCAGAGATCTTTCCAACCCAAGGATTGAACCCAGGTCTCCTGCATCGTCAGGCAGATTCTTTACTATCCGAGCCACCTTGGGACCCAGGGATTGAACTGTTGTCTTCTGCGTCTCCTGCTTTGACAAGCAGAAAGTTCTATGGAGGCACATGATACACATTCAAACATATGTAACATATATAAAATATAAAACTGTGATATTTTCTATCACTATTTATAATTATATAATAGAAAATATATAAAGTGTGGCTTCCCTGGCGGCTTAGCAGTAAAGAGTCCACCTGAAGAGGATTGGGTTTGATCCCTGGGTTGGGAAGATCCTCTGGAGAAGAGAAAGGCAACACATTTCAGTATTCTTGCCTGGAAATTCCCATGGACAGAGGAGCCTGGTGGGCAACAGTCCATGGGATCACCAAGGGTCGAATAGGACTGAGCAACTGAACCACCACCACCAGCATATAAAATGCAAATCACTCAGAATCCCAGCCCCAGGGAAAATCACTGTTAGCTGGTTTGGGGAGTATCAGTCTCTAGATGCCCCTTTTCCCATCCCAGTGACCCAATCTCTACCTCTTTCTTTAATAGCCAGATGAGATCACTCTACCCCTCTCTCTGTGAGTTCAAAAATCCCATTTTTTTTTTTTTTTTGGCTTCACTGCTTGGCTTATATCTCAGTATATCTCAGTATCTCAGTTCCCTGCCCAGGGATTGAACTTGAGCCCCTGCTGTGAAGGCACCAGGTGCTAACCACTGGACAGCTAGGGAATTCTCAAATCTTGCCTCCTTTATGTTGCAACTTGTCACTTCTTGCCTCGAGTCCGTCCGTCTGTGTGTCCATTTCTATGATTTTTCCTGAGATCTTGTTGGATCAGGAGTGTGTTGAAGGCTCTTGAGATGCATGGGTGATCAAAAGAGCTCAGATGCCTGCCTGGTGGAACTTATGCTTTCGTGGGGTTCAGGTGGTGAGCAGTCAACTCACAATGAACCCGTGATCTCATCTATTCATGGTGGCTAAGTGCTCTGGAAAGGGGAGAGACTGGGGCGGGATGGAGGGGACAGGAATGGGGGTGGAGGTGGCTGTCGGCAGCAGAACCTGGGGAGGGCCTCTCTGGTGAGGGGGCTTTGGAGTAGAGACTTGAAGGAGAGGGGACCATCGTGGGTGAGAAGGGAGCTGGAATAGAGGGAGCCAGGTGAGCAGTGAAGGGGCTGTAGGTGGGAAGAGGGGGTCTGGTGGGGGCACCTGTGGGAGTCCTGGAGGCTGTGAGGACGCAGAATCTAATGAGACAAGCTAAGGAGTTGTTCAGCATCTCCTTCCTGCTGCCTCAGCACCCCCAGCACTGGGCAGGGCTCCCCCACCCCACCCCCTGGGGCTGACGAGGGACGTGGGCACCAAGTGAATTTTATCACCATTTAAGTAAGTGATGGGTGTGTGAATGCACAGAGAGGTACCTGGAGGAATACAAATGGACGGAAGCATCCACCATGTTGGGGAGGGAGCCGGGGTAGTGCAAGCCAGGAGTGAGATAGCACTGCTGGCTATATCTCAGGTGATCCCCCCTTGCAAATCACTCAGAATCCCAGCCCCAGGGAAAATCACTGTTAGCTGGTTTGGGGAGTATCAGTCTCTAGATGCCCCTTTTCCCATCCCAGTGACCCAATCTCTACCTCTTTCTTTAATAGCCAGATGAGATCACTCTACCCCTCTCTCTGTGAGTTCAAAATCCCATTTTTTTTTTTTGGCTTCACTGCTTGGCTTATATCTCAGTATATCTCAGTATCTCAGTTCCCTGCCCAGGGATTGAACTTGAGCCCCTGCTGTGAAGGCACCAGGTGCTAACCACTGGACAGCTAGGGAATTCTCAAATCTTGCCTCCTTTATGTTGCAACTTGTCACTTCTTGCCTCGAGTCCGTCCGTCTGTGTGTCCATTTCTATGATTTTTCCTGAGATCTTGTTGGATCAGGAGTGTGTTGAAGGCTCTTGAGATGCATGGGTGATCAAAAGAGCTCAGATGCCTGCCTGGTGGAACTTATGCTTTCGTGGGGTTCAGGTGGTGAGCAGTCAACTCACAATGAACCCGTGATCTCATCTATTCATGGTGGCTAAGTGCTCTGGAAAGGGGAGAGACTGGGGCGGGATGGAGGGGACAGGAATGGGGGTGGAGGTGGCTGTCGGCAGCAGAACCTGGGGAGGGCCTCTCTGGTGAGGGGGCTTTGGAGTAGAGACTTGAAGGAGAGGGGACCATCGTGGGTGAGAAGGGAGCTGGAATAGAGGGAGCCAGGTGAGCAGTGAAGGGGCTGTAGGTGGGAAGAGGGGGTCTGGTGGGGGCACCTGTGGGAGTCCTGGAGGCTGTGAGGACGCAGAATCTAATGAGACAAGCTAAGGAGTTGTTCAGCATCTCCTTCCTGCTGCCTCAGCACCCCCAGCACTGGGCAGGGCTCCCCCACCCCACCCCCTGGGGCTGACGAGGGACGTGGGCACCAAGTGAATTTTATCACCATTTAAGTAAGTGATGGGTGTGTGAATGCACAGAGAGGTACCTGGAGGAATACAAATGGACGGAAGCATCCACCATGTTGGGGAGGGAGCCGGGGTAGTGCAAGCCAGGAGTGAGGGTGGAAGAAATTATGAATGGTTCCCCTCCTCTCCACCACCTTTGCTCCTCACTGGCTTTCTTCTTCATCCCTCTTCATCGTCATCCTCCTCATCGTCATCATCACCACCAACATTTATTCTAAGAACTGTTTGAAGCATTCTACCTGCGTTAACTTAACTGAATCCTCATAAACACTCTAGGAGGCAGATGCTATCCTTAACCCCATTTTTACCAAGAAGGAAATTAAAGCACAAAGAGACTAGTAATGCACCTGAGGTCACACCACTAAAAACTGTCGGACCTGGGATCTGAATGCTGGTGATTCATTTCCAGAGCCAGAAACATAGCCATGGCCCTCAGTACATTACCGCATTATCCAGTATTCTGATGAACATTGGTTTCATGAGACAGTAATAGACCTTCCAGAAGGAAAAGAGAGTCAGTTAAACAGTTTAGGAAAGCCTGGGCTACATAGGGAAATAAACAGCTATCTTTACTGCAGACCTTCTCAGAGCCTTTAATTTGCTGAAGTATGAATCTCTAGTGAGAGCAATTTCCAAACTTAGCTGACTGGGCTTTTGGGGGTAGAAGGACCTTTCGACATTGTGTGGCACTGGTATGTCCGTAAAAGCAGCTTAAGCAAGGTTGCTTTGTGGCTTGTTTTCTCTTACCATTCCCACCTGTAGTTTTCTGACATCGTCTTTCTCTGACCATTGCTGAGTATGCTTTCACTACTCTATTCCTGTGACCCAGGCTGGATGGGTGGGTAGATTTCATGTGGAGGAGTTTATGTTCTGACAGTTGAGGCTCAGCAACATTTGTCTCCGGCAGTAATGAAGCTGGTGCACAGTGGAGTTAGCACTGCATTGGACTGGTGGCATGGTCCAGAAGGGCAGGAGGGCAAGAGGAGGTCAGCAAATCCGTGCCATGTATGGTCTGTTGAAATCCTATGTGGCCAGGCAGGGGCAGCGTCTGGGTCAGACACGGTGTGGGGTCCTTGCTGTGGTTGGTCTTTAGAAGTCAGGGTGGATCCAAGGAGCGGAAGTCTGTCCACGACATGTGCATGTCTGGTCCAGGCACTGGCTTCATCCATCAATGGGGCTCACTGTTTCTCCCAGCCAGAGCAGCTCTGCCCGCCCCATGGCTCTTGGCACCTTCCCTGGTGTGGACCATAAAGGCTGGAATATTTGTGTTCCCTGAGTGAAGCAGGGATGAGGCAAGACTCAAGGTGTGCTTTCAAGTTGTACCTGCAGGGATCCCACCCGGGGTGATTTCCATTCCTGGCTTCTTAAAACCTTCTTTAGCCTTGTTTTAAAGTGCTGCTCTGTGCAGAAGGCCCATAGGATCCTGACCTGGTCCTGAGCTGGTCAGAACTAAGCTTGGATTCAGTCTGGCAGTGCAATTTCTCAGAATCCTGTCGGACCTGGGATCTGAATGCTGGTGATTCATTTCCAGAGCCAGAAACATAGCCATGGCCCTCAGTACATTACCGCATTATCCAGTATTCTGATGAACATTGGTTTCATGAGACAGTAATAGACCTTCCAGAAGGAAAAGAGAGTCAGTTAAACAGTTTAGGAAAGCCTGGGCTACATAGGGAAATAAACAGCTATCTTTACTGCAGACCTTCTCAGAGCCTTTAATTTGCTGAAGTATGAATCTCTAGTGAGAGCAATTTCCAAACTTAGCTGACTGGGCTTTTGGGGGTAGAAGGACCTTTCGACATTGTGTGGCACTGGTATGTCCGTAAAAGCAGCTTAAGCAAGGTTGCTTTGTGGCTTGTTTTCTCTTACCATTCCCACCTGTAGTTTTCTGACATCGTCTTTCTCTGACCATTGCTGAGTATGCTTTCACTACTCTATTCCTGTGACCCAGGCTGGATGGGTGGGTAGATTTCATGTGGAGGAGTTTATGTTCTGACAGTTGAGGCTCAGCAACATTTGTCTCCGGCAGTAATGAAGCTGGTGCACAGTGGAGTTAGCACTGCATTGGACTGGTGGCATGGTCCAGAAGGGCAGGAGGGCAAGAGGAGGTCAGCAAATCCGTGCCATGTATGGTCTGTTGAAATCCTATGTGGCCAGGCAGGGGCAGCGTCTGGGTCAGACACGGTGTGGGGTCCTTGCTGTGGTTGGTCTTTAGAAGTCAGGGTGGATCCAAGGAGCGGAAGTCTGTCCACGACATGTGCATGTCTGGTCCAGGCACTGGCTTCATCCATCAATGGGGCTCACTGTTTCTCCCAGCCAGAGCAGCTCTGCCCGCCCCATGGCTCTTGGCACCTTCCCTGGTGTGGACCATAAAGGCTGGAATATTTGTGTTCCCTGAGTGAAGCAGGGATGAGGCAAGACTCAAGGTGTGCTTTCAAGTTGTACCTGCAGGGATCCCACCCGGGGTGATTTCCATTCCTGGCTTCTTAAAACCTTCTTTAGCCTTGTTTTAAAGTGCTGCTCTGTGCAGAAGGCCCATAGGATCCTGACCTGGTCCTGAGCTGGTCAGAACTAAGCTTGGATTCAGTCTGGCAGTGCAATTTCTCAGAATCCTGACTCTGAGAAAGAAAGAGTGAGGGATAGAGAGTGAGCTTTAAAGAGAAAGGATGCACAAAAGGAAGCTCTTTTTTAGAAAGAATGGTGGCAAGACTGTGTAGGCGTGGAAGATGCTATGGAAGGTGATCAAGTGCTATCATTGTGGGGATGAGATGACCAGTGGCCTCCCAATGTGCATTCGTCCGTACAAGCAACCCTGCTGTCTGGCTGGTCCCAGCCTCCCTTGCAGCTAGGTGAGGTCATCTGACAACATTCTATCCAATGAAGCAGAAGAAGGAGCACTGTGTGGTAATGCAGGAACGGACATTAAATGGGAAGGAATACCCTTCATTTTGTACTTCTTCTTCTGGCAACATGGAATGCAGATGTGATGCCTGGACGTGAGCAGCCATCTTGCACCATGAGGAGACAAGGCAAAGATAATGAAGTACAAAGACAGGAGGTGACAGTATGGAGCCACCAACCAGCCCTGAGCTGTCTATCTGTCTGTAGACTACTATGTAAAATAGAAATCAATGGCTGCCTTGTTTTAAGTCACTGCTTTCCCACGAGGGCGGCTGGGGGCGTTCTGTTGTCTCAAAGAAACTGATATGGCCATAACTCTACCTTTCTAGATGGGTGGTAGCCTGAAAAGTGAAATTCTGGAAATCTGAGGTCAGAGTGGAAACATGGAAGCCTTGGGGTGGTGACATGTTCTCTGGACTGGCTCAGGCTGCTGCTCTCCACAGCTCCGCTGGACTCCTCCTTTTTTGGCCAAGGCCATGAAAGAGATGGACATAGGATGGGAGGGGAAGGGAAGCTGTGACTGGTCCTAGCGAGGCTGGGCTGCCAGACGTCTTATTCTGAAAAGGGAATAGGTTTCACATGGACAAGATGGAAGGACGGCTTGTTCCCTCTGGAAAGTTCTATTAAAATGACCAACTCAGACACACTTAATATTAATGGAAATTCCTCCTGTTGTTTATGAAATCATTTTAGAGCCTTGTTTTAAAGTGCTGCTCTGTGCAGAAGGCCCATAGGATCCTGACCTGGTCCTGAGCTGGTCAGAACTAAGCTTGGATTCAGTCTGGCAGTGCAATTTCTCAGAATCCTGACTCTGAGAAAGAAAGAGTGAGGGATAGAGAGTGAGCTTTAAAGAGAAAGGATGCACAAAAGGAAGCTCTTTTTTAGAAAGAATGGTGGCAAGACTGTGTAGGCGTGGAAGATGCTATGGAAGGTGATCAAGTGCTATCATTGTGGGGATGAGATGACCAGTGGCCTCCCAATGTGCATTCGTCCGTACAAGCAACCCTGCTGTCTGGCTGGTCCCAGCCTCCCTTGCAGCTAGGTGAGGTCATCTGACAACATTCTATCCAATGAAGCAGAAGAAGGAGCACTGTGTGGTAATGCAGGAACGGACATTAAATGGGAAGGAATACCCTTCATTTTGTACTTCTTCTTCTGGCAACATGGAATGCAGATGTGATGCCTGGACGTGAGCAGCCATCTTGCACCATGAGGAGACAAGGCAAAGATAATGAAGTACAAAGACAGGAGGTGACAGTATGGAGCCACCAACCAGCCCTGAGCTGTCTATCTGTCTGTAGACTACTATGTAAAATAGAAATCAATGGCTGCCTTGTTTTAAGTCACTGCTTTCCCACGAGGGCGGCTGGGGGCGTTCTGTTGTCTCAAAGAAACTGATATGGCCATAACTCTACCTTTCTAGATGGGTGGTAGCCTGAAAAGTGAAATTCTGGAAATCTGAGGTCAGAGTGGAAACATGGAAGCCTTGGGGTGGTGACATGTTCTCTGGACTGGCTCAGGCTGCTGCTCTCCACAGCTCCGCTGGACTCCTCCTTTTTTGGCCAAGGCCATGAAAGAGATGGACATAGGATGGGAGGGGAAGGGAAGCTGTGACTGGTCCTAGCGAGGCTGGGCTGCCAGACGTCTTATTCTGAAAAGGGAATAGGTTTCACATGGACAAGATGGAAGGACGGCTTGTTCCCTCTGGAAAGTTCTATTAAAATGACCAACTCAGACACACTTTAATATTAATGGGAAATTCCTCCTGTTGTTTATGAAATCATTTTAGAGTTGATTTTAAAAAGAGAGAAGAGAGAGAAGAAAAAAAGCCGTTTGTTAGGTAAACGAAGCCCAGACAATTATTTATAGATGCATCTGAGTGGCTTGTTTTATAACACGGAGCGACTGTCTGAAAAGACTCCACTCTGACACTGGTAAGCACCCCTGGCACTAAGAATAAATTTATGAATGTCTTTTATGAGAGTCAACAAACTAGACAAATAACCCCACAGACTGTCCTTCACGTTGAGAACCAGAACAAAGACAGTCGTATTCGCCCTCGCTCGGGACAGAGGGTGCCAAGCTGTGTGGCCCTCCCTGGGGCTGAACGCTCCCCAGCTAATGTGATTTCTTTGGGCACTGCCACTGTGGCAGGCAGATGCCTGGTTTATTTCCATTCCTCCACTTCTCTGATTTGTTTGGGTAGCTAAATATCTCTTTCCCAGGAGAACATCTGTTCTTTTAAAAATGGAAAAAAGCAGGAAGACCTCCAGGCCGTTGGACAGGAACTCGCCCTCTGGTGAGACTGACCAGAACCTCATATAATGTGGCTCCTGGGATTTGTGCCACATCTCAAGAGAGGACTCATGCTACCCAAGTCCCGTCAAGGCTCCTGAAATTCTGTTCCTTTCAATGGACTTTAAGGCAGTTCAGATTCCATGCTAGGATGTCTTCAGCTTCCTCTGTCCTTTGACCAGGTTGAGGTCATTTTTCTTGCCGTCTTATTTATAGATGAGCTCTTACAATAGGTCACACCAGGTTGGTTTGAGATTGACCACGATTTAGAGGTGCAAAAAAATGTGGCAGAAAACCTCACAGCTAGTCAACCAGAGGTGCTTAAAAACTGAAATGCTTCTGAATGAAAATAGTCTCTTTAGGGGAAGTAGTCTTCCAGACCTCCCACCCTGACCCCGGGGACTCTGGGTACCAGGGATGCTCCCCTGGCACGTGGCACGGGTGGGGACTGCTCACAGTCACTGTGCTGTGGGCCGTGCTGTGGCTTTGTGTGGCTGTCCGGACCAATCTTGTTCCTCTGGAAAGTTCTATTAAAATGACCAACTCAGACACACTTTAATATTAATGGGAAATTCCTCCTGTTGTTTATGAAATCATTTTAGAGTTGATTTTAAAAAGAGAGAAGAGAGAGAAGAAAAAAAGCCGTTTGTTAGGTAAACGAAGCCCAGACAATTATTTATAGATGCATCTGAGTGGCTTGTTTTATAACACGGAGCGACTGTCTGAAAAGACTCCACTCTGACACTGGTAAGCACCCCTGGCACTAAGAATAAATTTATGAATGTCTTTTATGAGAGTCAACAAACTAGACAAATAACCCCACAGACTGTCCTTCACGTTGAGAACCAGAACAAAGACAGTCGTATTCGTCCCTCGCTCGGGACAGAGGGTGCCAAGCTGTGTGGCCCTCCCTGGGGCTGAACGCTCCCCAGCTAATGTGATTTCTTTGGGCACTGCCACTGTGGCAGGCAGATGCCTGGTTTATTTCCATTCCTCCACTTCTCTGATTTGTTTGGGTAGCTAAATATCTCTTTCCCAGGAGAACATCTGTTCTTTTAAAAATGGAAAAAAGCAGGAAGACCTCCAGGCCGTTGGACAGGAACTCGCCCTCTGGTGAGACTGACCAGAACCTCATATAATGTGGCTCCTGGGATTTGTGCCACATCTCAAGAGAGGACTCATGCTACCCAAGTCCCGTCAAGGCTCCTGAAATTCTGTTCCTTTCAATGGACTTTAAGGCAGTTCAGATTCCATGCTAGGATGTCTTCAGCTTCCTCTGTCCTTTGACCAGGTTGAGGTCATTTTTCTTGCCGTCTTATTTATAGATGAGCTCTTACAATAGGTCACACCAGGTTGGTTTGAGATTGACCACGATTTAGAGGTGCAAAAAAATGTGGCAGAAAACCTCACAGCTAGTCAACCAGAGGTGCTTAAAAACTGAAATGCTTCTGAATGAAAATAGTCTCTTTAGGGGAAGTAGTCTTCCAGACCTCCCACCCTGACCCCGGGGACTCTGGGTACCAGGGATGCTCCCCTGGCACGTGGCACGGGTGGGGACTGCTCACAGTCACTGTGCTGTGGGCCGTGCTGTGGCTGGTGTGGCTGATCTGGCTTGTCCCTGGCACTCATGGTATGTGTATGGGAGGGACTGATTTGGTCACCCTTCCCTGTCTGGGTATGGGTCATGGCAGTACCCACTGCTGAAGTCTCTGGTCTCTCCACTGCCTTTGGTGGTAAGGGTCCTATGTTTGAATGCAGCCTTGTTCCACCTGGAGGGTCTCTGTGGGTCCATGATACTTGCTCTCCTAGGAGTACCTGACCACACCAGATGGTGTTTCCCACAGGCTTAGCTACTCACTGTTGCTCTGGGGACAGTCTTTGAGATGCTTTCTGTATTAGTTTGCTCAGGTTGCCATAACAGATAAGAATATAGCAGATGAGGTGGCTTAAAAGACAGACATTTATTTTCTCATGGTTTTGGAAGTTGGATGTCCAAGACCAAGGTGCTGGTCGGCAGGGCTGGTTTCTCCTGAGGCCTCGCTGCTTGAGCTGCAGATGGTGGCCTTCTTGCTCATCTTCACACGGTCATTCCTCTGTTATCTTATACTGTTGGTGACTCTTCCTCTTCCTATAAAGACACTAGTCAGATTGGATTAGGGCCTGACTCTAATGACCTCTTTTAGTTATTTTTTAAATTAATGCTTATTGGAGTATAGTTGCATTACAGTGTTAGGTTGGTTTCTACTGTATAGCAAACTGAATCAGCTACATGTATACATATGTCCTTTCTCCTTTGAATTTCCTTCCCTTTCAGCTCACCCCAGCACATTAAGGAAAGTTCCCTGTGCTGTACAGTACCTCCTCATTAGTTCTCTAGTTTATGCTGCTGCCTAGTCACTTCAGTCGTGTCTGACTCTGGCTGACCCCATGGACTGTAGCCCACCAGGCTCTTCCATCCATGGAATTCTCCAGGCAGGAATACTGGAGCGGGTTTCCATGCCCTCTTCCAGGGGATCTTCCCAACCAGGGATGGAACTCGGGTCTCCTGCACTGCAGGCAGATTTCTCACCACTGAGCCATCAGGGAAGCCCTATGTATCTATGTGTCTATATTATATATTTGAGACCCCCATGGACTGTAGCTCTCCAGGCTTCTTCGCCTGTGGGATTCTCCAGGGAAGAATACTGGAGTGGGTTGCCTTTTCCTCCTCCAGTTGTCTACTTTGTACACAGTATCAATAGTGTATAAGTGTCAGTCCCCATCTCAAGTCCTCCCACCTTCCCCCTTGGTATCCACATATTTGTTCTCTACATCTGTGTCTCTGTTTTGCAAATAAAGTCATCTATATAATTTTTTTAGATTCCACATATATGTCTTAATGTATGATATTTGTTTTTGTCTTTCTGACTTCACTCTGTATGACATTTTAGGTCCATCTACGTCTCCACAAATGACACAATTTCATTTTTTTTTTTTTGGCTGAGTAATATTCCACTGTATAGATGTACCACATTTTTATCCATTCCTCTGTTGATGGACATTCCTCGGTTGCTTCCATGTCCTGGCTATTTAAACAGTGCCACAATGAACATTGGGTGCATGTATCTTTTTGACTTATGGTCTTCTCTGGGTATATGCCCAGGAGTGGGAGTGCTGAGTCAGTTCTATTTTTAGCTTTCTACAGAACCTGGATACTGTTTTCCGTAGTGGCTGTATCAATTTACATTCCCACCAACAATGCAGTAAGTGTGCATTTTCTCCACACCCTCTCCAGCATTTATTTTTTGTAGATTTTTTTGATGATGGCCATTCTGACTGGTATGAGGTGATACCTCATCTCACTGAAGTTTTGATTCGAGTGCTCAGTCACTCAGTCATGTTCACCTCTTTGTGACCTCATGCACTGTAGCCCACCAGGCTCCTCTGTCCATGGGATTCTCCAGGCAAGATTACTGGAGTGGGTTCCTTCTTCAGGGGATCTTCCCAACCCAGGGATTGAACCAGTGTTTCCTGCATCTCTTGCATTGGCAGGTGGATTCTTTACCGCTGTGCCACCTGGGAAGCCCTGATTTTATTTGCATTTCTATAATAGTGATATAGAGTATCTTTTCATGTGCTTGTTGGCCATCTGTATGTCTTCCTTGGAGACATGTTTATAATGGCCTCATTTTAACTCAGACCCTTCTTTAAATATCTCCCAAAGTGGTTACATTTTGAGATACTGGAGTCTGCCACCTGAACGTGTAAATTTGGGGGAGCACATTACAGTCCAAACCAATCCCCTTCCCCTTGATGTGCTTTTCTGTCTCTCTTTTTCTTTGCTGTACCCTCCTTGGCCCCCATGGCCAAGGCCAAGATGGAGTTGCTGGGTCCTTCGGAAATCAGGTCAGGCCAAGGGTGTTACCGTCCTTCTTGTCTGTATCTCCGCATCTTCAGTGTCACTTTCGTGAGGGGGAGGAAGCCTGGAGAGCTCCCCTCCTGTCAAAGCCTGTCTTTTCTCTCAGTGTAGCTGACTTATGCAGACCATCACTGTGGTGTTCCTTGCAGAGGAAGCAGTCTAGAATTTACAAATTCCTTTTCTCAACAAAGCCTGACTTTCAAAACTACTTTCTTGCTGCTGCTGTTACAAATCTTGTTTGAAATTCAAAGTACAGTGACTTCCTGGCCCTTCAAAGCCCTAAATGGGGGTGGGGAGTGGGGATGAGGGCAGGGACTGCAGGGCAACTTGAATTACAGGGAATGAAAAATAAATGTATATGATATCATCAGTTATGATTTCTGCTTCCTATGTCATGTGAGTCTTTTTCAGTTCTGATCTTTTTAAAGTTCATTTTCTTTTCATTGTGAAAACCAATACCTGTTCATTTTAGGAAATTTGGTAAATAAGTTCAAAGGAAAACAACATCATGCGAGGCTTAACATCCAAAGACATCCACCATTACCATTTCAGCCTGTTTTCTTTCATAGTTTTTTCTATGGATTATTAGGCTTTATTTTAAATTAAGTTTGTATTTTAAAAACTTGCAATACTTTCAAATGGCTAAAAGATTAAAATGTTTAAAGATGTATAGTGAGAAATCCCATATCCTTTCCTGTTTCTATTTACCCTACCCCCATAAGTCATCGACCCCACCCTGTTTTTCCCTACATCTGGTCTTTCAGAGTTTCTTTATTCAAATACAAATTGAATATACTTGCTCATCTCTCTCTTTTTCTTACACAGAAGGTACTAGTGTTCTGAAGCCTTTTGTACCTGGACAGCTCCCTGCATTAGCACTTCTTTCATAGCTTCCTGTAACCCGGATGCCCAGCTCCCCCCCAGGTAGGCAGCAGATGCCCTCCCACCCCACCCGAGGGCGAAGCAATTGGCAATTCATTCCCTATTGAGTGAAGCTCCAGGAATAGCTGGACAACAAAGGAGAAGGCTGGGCCCTGCCCAGACCACATGCCCTGAAATCCCACATCAGGACACCTCCCCACCACACAGGTGCAGAAAGCTCCTTAAAGGGCCAGTGAGGCTAACTAACGCCAGGTACCTACATGTCCTTCTTGTCTGTATCTCCGCATCTTCAGTGTCACTTTCGTGAGGGGAGGAAGCCTGGAGAGCTCCCTCCTGTCAAAGCCTGTCTTTTCTCTCAGTGTAGCTGACTTATGCAGACCATCACTGTGGTGTTCCTTGCAGAGGAAGCAGTCTAGAATTTACAAATTCCTTTTCTCAACAAAGCCTGACTTTCAAAACTACTTTCTTGCTGCTGCTGTTACAAATCTTGTTTGAAATTCAAAGTACAGTGACTTCCTGGCCCTTCAAAGCCCTAAATGGGGGTGGGGAGTGGGGATGAGGGCAGGGACTGCAGGGCAACTTGAATTACAGGGAATGAAAAATAAATGTATATGATATCATCAGTTATGATTTCTGCTTCCTATGTCATGTGAGTCTTTTTCAGTTCTGATCTTTTTAAAGTTCATTTTCTTTTCATTGTGAAAACCAATACCTGTTCATTTTAGGAAATTTGGTAAATAAGTTCAAAGGAAAACAACATCATGCGTAGGCTTAACATCCAAAGACATCCACCATTACCATTTCAGCCTGTTTTCTTTCATAGTTTTTTCTATGGATTATTAGGCTTTATTTTAAATTAAGTTTGTATTTTAAAAACTTGCAATACTTTCAAATGGCTAAAAGATTAAAATGTTTAAAGATGTATAGTGAGAAATCCCATATCCTTTCCTGTTTCTATTTACCCTACCCCCATAAGTCATCGACCCCACCCTGTTTTTCCCTACATCTGGTCTTTCAGAGTTTCTTTATTCAAATACAAATTGAATATACTTGCTCATCTCTCTCTTTTTCTTACACAGAAGGTACTAGTGTTCTGAAGCCTTTTGTACCTGGACAGCTCCCTGCATTAGCACTTCTTTCATAGCTTCCTGTAACCCGGATGCCCAGCTCCCCCCCAGGTAGGCAGCAGATGCCCCTCCCCACCCCCACCCGAGGGCGAAGCAATTGGCAATTCATTCCCTATTGAGTGAAGCTCCAGGAATAGCTGGACAACAAAGGGAGAAGGCTGGGCCCTGCCCAGACCACATGCCCTGAAATCCCCACATCAGGACACCTCCCCCACCACACAGGTGCAGAAAGCTCCTTGGAGGTTAAAGGGCCAGTGAGGCTAACTAACGCCAGGGTACCTACAGGCCTCTTCGGTAGGGTCCATCTTGACTAAGAGATGCGTGCACACACATGGGAGGATTCTGAGATATACCAAATATGGACTGGGAACCAGGCGAATCAAAATGATTGGCCAAAGGAAACCCGGAAGAAATACCCCATAAAAGTAATTCAAACTGTCATGAGGGTACAACTCAGGCACTGTCTCTCTGAGTCAGCCCGTGAGTCAGCCTGTACGTAGCCCACACCTACATACTCATTTTCCTTTTAATAAATAACTTGCTTTACTCCTTTCGGCCTTTATGGAAATTCTCTTCTGCAGAGCTGTAGGGCCGGGGCCCTTGTCACTGACTGCTGGCCTGGTGGCTAGATTCCAGTGCTCTCCCTGCCACAACATGTCCCCAATCTGTGGCTGGGAACCCAAGCCCTGCTCCAAACTATTGCAGGCCGAGGCCACCTGGGATCATATCTGGGGCCAAAACCCAGGTATTTGGAAAGTCGAGGTAAATGGTGGGCCTTGCCCAGCTGGGACTTGAGGCCCTTGACTTTTGCTCTTGCCTCATCACTTTGGGGAAACCAGCTCACCTGCCTGGGTCGTGCTTCACCAGTGACTTGGGTCTACTAATTTATGGGAGCTAATGCTGCTTCTCCCCTTCCCCTCTTTCTGGTAACAAACGCAGCTGCTTGCCCTCCAGTTGCGGCTGTGGCCACAGGTGTGGACAGCGGTTGACCCAAGCCTGGACAATCAAACGGCAGTCATTGCTTCTGGGATGGTCACAACACTCCAGCTGGCCAGAGCTCTCCTCCTGGCGCTGACGGGAAGGCTGACGTCCTGCCTCTCTGGGCTTGACCTGCTGGTGTGTGTGATGCTGGTCATCTCGTGGTCATCTTACCCATCATGTGGAGGATAATCCAGTTAGACTCCTGGATTTAATGCTGCCTTGAGATCCACCCCACTTTTGGAGTTGTGAGAGTTTAAGCTGCGTTTCTGTCATAGCTGGGAGAGTCCTAACTTGTCCTGGGTTCAGTGAAGCCCTAGAGGATGGAAGGGACCTCACCGAGAGGATGGAGTGAAGACATAGGCTCTGGGTTCAGACTGGCTGGATCCACACTCTGTCTTCAACTCTTAGGATGTGGCCTTGGGCAAACCACAGAACCTTGCTGTGTCTGATTTTGAATGTGAGGGGTGGCATGATTGAACGGGTTGATGTATGTCATGTGCACGACCCAGCACCTGGACCATCGTTCTCACCATTCCTTCTTCACCCCCCATTCCATCTTCCCTCTCACCAGCCCACTTGCTGTTGAAGCGTTCACTTGAGTTGTAATAATCAGCATCAAGATGGTAGCGAATGTCTCTTGAGAGTTTTTCAATCAGCACATATCTAAGGCTGGGTAAACAAAATCCAGTTTCTAAAAGGCACTCAAATAGAATAAAACGAGGGATGGATTGAAAATGAACAGCCCCAGAAGGCCATTTTTCTCCTTCAAAGTTCTCTTTAGGATCTGGTTTATCCATTAGGACTTTTTTTCTGTTTCTAAGTAAGATCTTCTTGTATTAGTTTACTAGAGCTGCCATGACCAAGTACCCTGGACTTTGGGTGGCTTAAACCAGTGGTCCCCAACCTTTTTGGCACCAAGGACTGGTTTTGTGGAAGACAGTTTTTCCAGTGACCTGGAGTTGGGGGAGAGTGGTTTTGGGGTGACTCAAACTCATTACATTTATTATGTTGTTGATCTGACAGGAGGCAGGGCTCCAACAGTCATGTGAGCCATGCGGAGGGACTGTAATACCCATGAAGCTTCACTCTTTAGCAGCTCACCTTCTGCTGTGCAATCTGGTTCCTACCAGACTAGGTCTGTGGCCTGGGGATTTGGGGACCCCTGACTTCAATAATAGAAGTTTATTTCATCATTAGTACTGGAGCCTACACGTCCAAGGTCAAGGTGTTGGCAGGGTTGGTTTGTTCTGATGCATCTCCTTGACTTGTAGATGGCCACCTTCTCCTGTGTTTTCATGTGGTCTTGCCTCTGTATGTGGCTCTGATCTTATTTTCTCTTCTTATAAGGATACCAGTCATATTGGATTCCCTGATGCAAAACTCCTTAAAGAAAAATTTAGTCCTAACTTGTCCTGGGTTCAGACCTTGGGCCACCGAGAGGATGGAGTGAAGACATAGGCTCTGGGTTCAGACTGGCTGGATCCACACTCTGTCTTCAACTCTTAGGATGTGGCCTTGGGCAAACCACAGAACCTTGCTGTGTCTGATTTTGAATGTGAGGGGTGGCATGATTGAACGGGTTGATGTATGTCATGTGCACGACCCAGCACCTGGACCATCGTTCTCACCATTCCTTCTTCACCCCCCATTCCATCTTCCCTCTCACCAGCCCACTTGCTGTTGAACGTTCACTTGAGTTGTAATAATCAGCATCAAGATGGTAGCGAATGTCTCTTGAGAGTTTTTCAATCAGCACATATCTAAGGCTGGGTAAACAAAATCCAGTTTCTAAAAAGGCACTCAAATAGAATAAAACGAGGGATGGATTGAAAATGAACAGCCCCAGAAGGCCATTTTTCTCCTTCAAAGTTCTCTTTAGGATCTGGTTTATCCATTAGGACTTTTTTTCTGTTTCTAAGTAAGATCTTCTTGTATTAGTTTACTAGAGCTGCCATGACCAAGTACCCTGGACTTTGGGTGGCTTAAACCAGTGGTCCCCAACCTTTTTGGCACCAAGGACTGGTTTTGTGGAAGACAGTTTTTCCAGTGACCTGGAGTTGGGGGAGAGTGGTTTTGGGGTGACTCAAACTCATTACATTTATTATGTTGTTGATCTGACAGGAGGCAGGGCTCCAACAGTCATGTGAGCCATGCGGAGGGACTGTAATACCCATGAAGCTTCACTCTTTAGCAGCTCACCTTCTGCTGTGCAATCTGGTTCCTACCAGACTAGGTCTGTGGCCTGGGGATTTGGGGACCCCTGACTTCAATAATAGAAGTTTATTTCATCATTAGTACTGGAGCCTACACGTCCAAGGTCAAGGTGTTGGCAGGGTTGGTTTGTTCTGATGCATCTCCTTGACTTGTAGATGGCCACCTTCTCCCTGTGTTTTCATGTGGTCTTGCCTCTGTATGTGGCTCTGATCTTATTTTCTCTTCTTATAAGGATACCAGTCATATTGGATTAAGGCCCACCTGAATGACTGAATCTAATTATTTAAATTCATTGCCTCTTTAAAGATTTTATCTCCAAATGCACGACATTCTGAAGTACTCGAGACTCAGACTTCCGTATATGAATTTTGGCCTCTACAGTTCAACCCAGAGCAGTCCCTGGAAGTGGGCTTTTCACCTCTGCCCCAGACTTCCCAGACCTCTTTCCTGCTTGGCCACCCCTTTCCCTGTTCCCAAGCTCCAGACAGACGCCGCACAATATGGTGTTTTGGTAGAAGCAGCAAAGGAGCTTTCATCAGAGTCCTAGGACCCTGGAAAACATGGGATAGTACTAAAAGACTCCTGAAGCTTGTGGGCGTGGAGGTGAAGAGGTGTGGGAGAGAGTATTTCGGGACTGTTTGTCCTCTGCACGTATTAAAGGCTGACCTAGTTTAAAATGGAGTCTTTTCTTCTTTCTTTCTTTCTTTTTTTTTTTTTTTAATTGTAGTTTTGAAAAAGGGTGGATGATTAGTGTCTGTGCTCAGGAGCCTGTCTTGGGGGAAAAAATAAGTCAGTGGACAATTCCATAATTGGATATGGACAATCTCAGGATGCTGACTAAAGCAACAGAGTACGATTCTTGGCCTTTTATTTTGTAATAGCTTCAGAACACTTTTAGTTGATCTGTCATCTTTAGTTTGGGGCCATAGGATAGATGTTATTTCATTTCGTTGTGCCATCAGAGCAAAGATGGCTGATTGTAATCATGAGACATTGGGAATAAGTGACAAATAGCATCCATTTTGTTCTGACTGCTGGGAGCTGAGCTCGCAGCCTGTAGAGAATGATCATGTAGGGACGGCACCGTAAGAGTCTCTGTGTGTGAACATTCCCTGACACTGTCCTGTTGCCCAGCCTTTCTTTACTGTATTTATGATTTACTTTACTGTATCTATGATTTTTATTCTCTTTTTAAATTTATATAATGTTTTTATAAGCTTTCTTCAAACCCATTCATCAATCTATCTATATATTAATTATTTGGGGGTATTTTCCTGTATCTCAGTATGATGTTGGTAGTGATCAAGCTTCGTTTGAGACTGAGCCTCGTTAATACTCTATCCAACCATGTGTAGCTCATATCTTTCAAATTGAGATTAAAAATAAAAGGCAGAGATTTTTTTCAAAGGATGAATATAGTTTCTTAAGCTTTGAAACATACTCTTGTGTAGATGTTTTGCCCATACATATCTGCAAATATAAATATAAGGCACATATATTTAGAATTCTTTCATTTGGCATGATTAGGATTTGTGGGCTATTTTGTTTTGTCAGATGTTCTAGTTAATAACAAGTTACTGTTTATGTCATCTAAAAGCTGTCAATTAAAATAAGAATGTAGACTCCTGAAACTAGCACACCATTGTAAATCAACTATACTCCAATAAGCATTAAATAAATAAATAGCATTCAAAAAAGAGAAATACATCCCAGATAGCTTTCCATATCTGTGCACTGAGATGCACTTCATCACGTTTAAAGTAAATAGTGTTTCATTTTGGGTACACTGAGATATCTTTATTGAAATATGTTTAACTAGTTCTCCCTGGTTGGCCATTTAAGCTGCTTTCATATTTTTCTATTATAAACAGGGCTGCAATGAACATTTTTGTGTATGTATCTTTGCCCTTTGTTCAGTGAACCCAAAAGGCAAATGACTACTTTGAAACTGTGTACCTGGGCAGGACATCAGCAGCTTTGGAGAGAATGTCCTTCAAATCCACATGAGCTCTTGAAGTTGAGGGATGAGTTCACATTGAAGGTATTCTAGTTTCTCCAAGGACAAGCTGTGTAACCAAGGGCATTGAGAATTCCAACAAACCTTTATTGAGCATCTTTTATGTATTTTAAGCAATGTGTGTGCATTGCTAGGTTGCTTCAGTCATGTTTGACTTTTTGTGACCCTATGGGCCATAGCCCACTAGGCTTTTCTGTCTATGGGATTCTCCAGGCAAGAAGACTGGAGTGTGTTGTCATGCTCTTCTCCAGGGGATCTTCCTGACACAAGGATCAAACCTATGTCTCTTATGTCTTGCGCATTGGGGGCAGATTCTTTACCATTAGTGCTACCTAGGAAACCCGTATTAAGCAATATATACAGGCACATGAAACATGATTGTAGCTCTTCTTCTTCTTTTTTTTTTCCTTTTTTTTATTTTTAAAGATTTATTTATTTATTTATTTTGGGGAGGTGGGGTGGGGAGGGAGGGGAGCAGGCGGGCTACTTCTATTGGTCTTTCATTTGTCTATTTTCATCCATCTTTGTTCTTTGGCCTGTGTGGGCCTCCCATCGCGGTGGCCTCTGTTGTCACAGAGTACCGGCTCTGGGCGCATGCGCTCCAGAGCTCCGGCTCAGTAACTGGACACATCGGTCCAGCTGCTCCGTGGCACGTGGGATCTTCCCAGGTCAGGGATCGAACCTGTTCCCTTTGCACTGCAAGGTGGTGTCCTTACCCACTGGGCCACTAGGGAAGCTCTCTTCTCATTCTTTACCCCTAGTGTAAAGCACACAGTCATACACACACACAAACTATAATACAATATGGTAAGTGATGAACTTGTAGGTGAATGAGTTAGAAGGCAATACGCATGGGAGAGTCTGAGGCAATAACATTCCTGCTGTATCCTGAAGGGTGAAAAGGACTGAAGTAAGCAGAGATGAGGAGAGTCTCTTCAGATGGAAAGATGGTATGAGACAGCCTGTCAGGTTTGGGGAGATGGGTAGGTATTCCATTACGGCTAGATTTTAGCCATGGCACATGGAAAACCTTCCTTGGGGAGTAAGTTTGTAAAGCTCCTTTGGCCTTGCCGTCCTCATTCACATGGGTAATAATTTTGCCTATTTCATAGGGTTGGACAAATAACAATGATAATGGTTGTAGATGCTAAAAGTGGCATCTGGTAGCTACTCAGCACTCAGTTGGTGCTGTTGTTATGGTCATATTATCTGCTCCCTTCACAATTCTTCTGAATTCTCTGTTCAGCCTTTAGCTTTCTGAACAGAAGTCCAGTCATCTTCCTGGGCAGCTAGCCTCTGCCCAGCCTCTAGGTAAGCTCTCTGGACCGTCTCCAGCTCCATCGTGATCCTCGTTGAGAAGTCCAGGCTCGAATATGGAGACAGAGAGCGAGAAGTCTCACATTATTTGGTTTCAGTATCTTTACTCTGAGAAGTTGGTTTCTGTGCTAAAGACTCTTGGACATCAGGCTTGGACTTCTAATTTGGAAATTTGAAAAAAATCATATAATTTCCAATATTTTCCCATGAAGTGCTGTAAATTTTTAGGCCCAGGCATTTGTGCTGTCTTAAGGTGATGAAATGGAAAAACTCACTGGTGTAGAAGACTTTGTTTTACCACGAGTCACAGCTGTATGATTTTGGAGAAATCCTCCATCTCCCTAGGTCTTAGTTTTATGATGATACTGCTGATGGTGATGATGGCGATGGTGATGAAGAAGAATGCTTACCACACGGTGGGAGAGGCACGTACCAGGCTCTTGACCTCTAATATCTTACAGAAAAACCCAAATGAACTTTTTTGGCCAACCCAATGTTATTTAATACTCACAACAGCCCTATGGTGGTAGTAATGCTATCCCCATTTTATGGATGAGCAAACTAAGTGATGAACTTGTAGGTGAATGAGTTAGAAGGCAATACGCATGGGAGAGTCTGAGGCAATAACATTCCTGCTGTATCCTGAAGGGTGAAAAGGACTGAAGTAAGCAGAGATGAGGAGAGTCTCTTCAGATGGAAAGATGGTATGAGACAGCCTGTCAGGTTTGGGGAGATGGGTAGGTATTCCATTACGGCTAGATTTTAGCCATGGCACATGGAAAACCTTCCTTGGGGAGTAAGTTTGTAAAGCTCCTTTGGCCTTGCCGTCCTCATTCACATGGGTAATAATTTTGCCTATTTCATAGGGTTGGACAAATAACAATGATAATGGTTGTAGATGCTAAAAGTGGCATCTGGTAGCTACTCAGCACTCAGTTGGTGCTGTTGTTATGGTCATATTATCTGCTCCCTTCACAATTCTTCTGAATTCTCTGTTCAGCCTTTAGCTTTCTGAACAGAAGTCCAGTCATCTTCCTGGGCAGCTAGCCTCTGCCCAGCCTCTAGGTAAGCTCTCTGGACCGTCTCCAGCTCCATCGTGATCCTCGTTGAGAAGTCCAGGCTCGAATATGGAGACAGAGAGCGAGAAGTCTCACATTATTTGGTTTCAGTATCTTTACTCTGAGAAGTTGGTTTCTGTGCTAAAGACTCTTGGACATCAGGCTTGGACTTCTAATTTGGAAATTTGAAAAAAATCATATAATTTCCAATATTTTCCCATGAAGTGCTGTAAATTTTTAGGCCCAGGCATTTGTGCTGTCTTAAGGTGATGAAATGGAAAAACTCACTGGTGTAGAAGACTTTGTTTTACCACGAGTCACAGCTGTATGATTTTGGAGAAATCCTCCATCTCCCTAGGTCTTAGTTTTATGATGATACTGCTGATGGTGATGATGGCGATGGTGATGAAGAAGAATGCTTACCACACGGTGGGAGAGGCACGTACCAGGCTCTTGACCTCTAATATCTTACAGAAAAACCCAAATGAACTTTTTTGGCCAACCCAATATTATTTAATACTCACAACAGCCCTATGGTGGTAGTAATGCTATCCCCATTTTATGGATGAGCAAACTAAGGTCCAAAGACAGTAACTCATCTTGCTGAAGACCATATAAATGGCAAAGTTAATGTCAAAGTCAAGTTCAAATCCAGGGCTATTTAGCTAAAAAATCAGTGAACCTCACCACTCCCTCCCTATGTTTTCCCTTTTGGGAATATGAGGAGGTTTGGTGAGATGAACTCAAAGGATGTTTTAAACTGTCAAATCCACAGTCTATGGAGACATGCCCATCCTCATCCAAAGGTTGTTGATGTTATTGAATATAAGGCGGGATCTTTTCTCCAAACAGGTTGTTCTAGCTCCCCTGGCAGAGCATGGCAGGGCAGGGTACATGGAGAGCGGAAAGTTGGTGTCATGAGTATCTATATTTATTCTGTCTCAAAGTAGGAAGGGTGGAGGGGATGGTTCCTGTCTATGTTTTCTGATGCCAGGTGGGATTAAATTCATCATTTGATTTGGGAGGTTTTGTCGGTGGCAGGTTCAGCCACACCTTCTTAGCTAGTCACTTTTTATAGACAAGGGAGCTGGGTGTTTCACACCCCCCCCCCACAGGAAAAGTGACTCCACAGACACCCTGGAGGCTTGTAGAGGGTGCCAATCTTAAATGTACACCTTGATGATGATTTACATATGTTTACACTTGTAGAATCACTACCTAGATCAAAATATAAAATAGTTCCATCACTCTGCAAGTTTCCCTCATTCCTGCTTACAGGCAAACCTGCCCCTCCCTGACCATCATTCTTCCACATTGTCAGCCTCAGGGTCCCTCAGTGGCTGGACTTAGAGACTCATGGAAGGCTTACTGGGTGAATGGATTAAAAAGTCTCTCTCTCTCTCACATACACATAGATACACACACATGCACATACACTAACAGCTAGTCTCTCTGTAATCATGTAGGTCAAAAACAAACAAACAAACAACTTTCAGTCCATCTTTTCATTTGGGCCTTGTTTGGTTTCTTGTCCTCTGAGATGTTTTTAGAGGACACAGTGATTCTCAGCATCTCTTGAACTTTTTCAGGAGGGAGCGTAGACTTGGAGGTCCAAACAAGTCATCTTGCTGGGGTGGATTTTGAATTCCTGGGTCTGAAACTGTAAAGTCAGTAAGAAGTGACCCACTGAAATGAAGGCGCTGCACCCGGTAAGAGGTGAGCAGTCACAGGGCCTTCTCCTACAGATGTGGTCTGTCTGCAGTGGTCACAAATTTGTCAAAGTCAAGTTCAAATCCAGGGCTATTTAGCTAAAATCAGTGAACCTCACCACTCCCTCCCTATGTTTTCCCTTTTGGGAATATGAGGAGGTTTGGTGAGATGAACTCAAAGGATGTTTTAAACTGTCAAATCCACAGTCTATGGAGACATGCCCATCCTCATCCAAAGGTTGTTGATGTTATTGAATATAAGGCGGATCTTTTCTCCAAACAGGTTGTTCTAGCTCCCCTGGCAGAGCATGGCAGGGCAGGGTACATGGAGAGCGGAAAGTTGGTGTCATGAGTATCTATATTTATTCTGTCTCAAAGTAGGAAGGGTGGAGGGGATGGTTCCTGTCTATGTTTTCTGATGCCAGGTGGGATTAAATTCATCATTTGATTTGGGAGGTTTTGTCGGTGGCAGGTTCAGCCACACCTTCTTAGCTAGTCACTTTTTATAGACAAGGGAGCTGGGTGTTTCACACCCCCACAGGAAAAGTGACTCCACAGACACCCTGGAGGCTTGTAGAGGGTGCCAATCTTAAATGTACACCTTGATGATGATTTACATATGTTTACACTTGTAGAATCACTACCTAGATCAAAATATAAAATAGTTCCATCACTCTGCAAGTTTCCCTCATTCCTGCTTACAGGCAAACCTGCCCCTCCCTGACCATCATTCTTCCACATTGTCAGCCTCAGGGTCCCTCAGTGGCTGGACTTAGAGACTCATGGAAGGCTTACTGGGTGAATGGATTAAAAAGTCTCTCTCTCTCTCACATACACATAGATACACACACATGCACATACACTAACAGCTAGTCTCTCTGTAATCATGTAGGTCAAAAACAAACAAACAAACAACTTTCAGTCCATCTTTTCATTTGGGCCTTGTTTGGTTTCTTGTCCTCTGAGATGTTTTTAGAGGACACAGTGATTCTCAGCATCTCTTGAACTTTTTCAGGAGGGAGCGTAGACTTGGAGGTCCAAACAAGTCATCTTGCTGGGGTGGATTTTGAATTCCTGGGTCTGAAACTGTAAAGTCAGTAAGAAGTGACCCACTGAAATGAAGGCGCTGCACCCGGTAAGAGGTGAGCAGTCACAGGGCCTTCTCCTACAGATGTGGTCTGTCTGCAGTGGTCACAGGAAGAGGTCTTTGGCTGACCTGGTGACCCATCAAGGCCCCTTGAAGAAGAGGGTGGGTATTCTGTGCAGAACACCAAGGGCAAAGGGGGACCAGGAAAGCTTTGTAGGCTCAGGTGGCCCTGCAGCTGTGACCCTGTATTTTTTTTCTCTCTTTTAAAATCTTTGTTTATTTTACTATTTATTTATTTGGGCTGTGTTGGGTCTTAGTTGTGGCATATGGGATCTAGTCCCTGACTAGGAATGAAACCTGTATCCTCTGCATTGGGAGCATGGAGTCTTAGCTACTGTACCCCTAGGGAAGTCCCTGCACTGTATCTCTTGAGATCACTGCATCCACATTGTCCCTGCTTCTTGCTGCGAGCCTGCTCTTTTCTTCTTGCAGCTTCTGGAGGCCTTGCCCTCTGCTCTGTGTATCTCTGATACTTCTGTTTACTCACAGGTTTGACTGCCTCATTATTTGGGCTCACCATGAGCCCCTGCAACTCAGCTCAGCTCCCACCAATTGCTGGCCCATTGTCTCTACTTGATGCGGTTGGCCTGGTTTCTTTTCTTATGTGGAGCTGAGCTAGAGGGAGCTGCTAGGCCTGGGATGGGCTGTAGGTGGTCAGGACTCTTTCCTGACTCCAGGGCAGTGCAGCGACTTAGGGATAAGGTGGCCTTGGCCATTCTCAGCTTCCTACCTTCCAGGAACATTCCCACTAGACAGCAGAGGACATGCTTTGCCCAGCACACGACCTGTGCTGATGGTGAGGATGAATGTAAATGTTGGTGGCTGGAGGTAGGATGGGGGACATAAAGGAAAAGGGGAGTCGGGAGGACTTAGACCAAGTGGAAGGCAGTGTCTTTCTCATTAGGGTTGCTTTGGTGTTCTCATGTATTCATGGCATGCTTCCTGTCTCAGGAGTCCCATGGTTCTCAGTGAGTTCCCTGTCCATGGCGTTACTACTTCAGGATAGTTATCATTTTAATTGAGATATCATGGGCATATAAAATTGTGTAAGTTTAAGGTGTGTGAGGTGTTGGTTTAATACATTTATATATTGTGATATGATCGCCACTGTAGTATTCTCCAACACCTACCTCTGTTGCATCCCATAATTTCTTTTTGGTGAGAATTGTTATCTAGTCTCTTCGCAGTTTTGACGCTTATAACAGTATTGTTGACTGTAATCACTGTGGGGCGCATTAGATCTCCAGAACGTATCTACCTACGGACTGCAAGTTTGTTCTTTCAAATAAAATCTCCCCTGTTCCCCCACTTCCAACTCCAGGTAATCACCATTCTACTCTGTTTTCACACATCTGACTTTTTATAGATTCCATATAAATGAGATCACACAATATTCGTCTTTATCTGACTTTTCCTACTGGGCGTAATGTCCTCAAGGTCCATTCATGATATTGTAAATGGCTAAATATTGCTTTCTTGTGGCTGAGTAATTCTTCATGGTATATGTACCACATCTTCTTCAACCACTTATCCACTGGCACTCTGGTTGCTCCCCTGTCTTGGTTACTGTGAGTAGTGCTATAATGAACATAGGTATGCACCAATATAGGTATTATACATAGCACTCATCTTCCTGAGGTCTGAGATTTCCAGCTCCTCCAAATTCTATCTAGCATTTGATACAGTCACTTTTTAAAAATTTAATCATCTTGATAGGTCTGTAGTGAGCTCCTGAAGAAACAAAATTATTTGATGAGCTGAAATTTGGTTCATATATGTGTTAACTCTAGCATTTATCTTTATTTTTACTTTATTATTTTTATTACTATTGTTATGACTTTGCAACACAAAGTAATCATTCATGAAATCAATAAGACATTGTGTTAGGGACCTTTCCATTGCATATGATATAAAACTCCGATCAGATCAATCATACAAGGGATTTTATTAATTCACTTAAGTAAACTGACCAAAGGTCATCAGGGACAACTTGATCCAAAAGTAGTATGACCTAGATTAATGTCTTCACTCTGTGGCTTCCGGCTTGGCTCCAATCTCGTTGATTCTATCCTGACTGTCATAAGATGGTCACCTATGATCTCCCCTTCTCCTGGTCCTTGGTGCTGCAATACTCCTAATTCATATCCAGCAGAGAACATCCCTTTATTTAATTGTGATATAAAATCTGGGGTTTTGCTCTTAGTGTAAAACCAGTGTTTTATTGATCAGTTTAGTTGGTGTGAACCAACCCTGAGTCACTTCTGTGACCAGAACAATAGGATTATATGAATTAGCTTTGATGATGCTTGGTCCTTGGAAGGAAAGTATGACAAACCTAGACACCATATTAAAAAGGAAAGCTATCACTTTGCCAACAAACATCCGTATACTCAAAGCTTTGGTTTTTGCCATGGATGGATGTTAGAGGTGGAGCACAAAGAAGGCTGAGCACTGAAGAATTGATACTTTTGAACGGTGTTGGAGCAGACTCTTGAGAGTCCCTTGGACAGCAAGGAGGTCAAAGCATTCAATCCTAAAGGAAGTCAACCCTACATGTTCTTTGGAAGAACTGATGCTAAAGCTGAAACTCCAACACTTTAACCACCTGATTGAAGAGCTGACTCATTGGAAAAGAGCCTGATGCTGGAAAAGATTGAGGGCAGGAGGAGAAGCAGGCGGCAGAGAATGAGATGGTTAGAAAGCATCACTAACTCAATGGACATGAATTCGAGTAAACTCTGGGAGATAGTGAAGGCCAGAGGAGCCTGGTGCAGCAGTCCACGGGGTCGTTAAGAGTCGGACATGACTTAGTGACTGAACAACGACGACAACAACACCGGGCACCTGCTCACAGAGTTGGAGGGTGAAATCAGCTTCCCCTTGGCATCTGGGAGAGACGTAGGGAGGAACGGATATGGAAATAAAGGTCCAGGGCTGCTCCTGAGAGACAGCATGCCCACTGAGGCATCCAGAAGAACCCATCTCTACTGAGGCTGTTAGAGGGTCTGGAACTGGAATGGACCCTCGGGCTTTTGACCCAGGGGGCTTGCACTCTCTGAGGACAAACCTGGGCTCAGCTGGAGCAGTACCCAGATGAAGGAAGCGCTTGCCTTCTCTGTGTTACTTAGATATTTTTCATTTTCCTGCTCAGAGCCAGACTGGAAAGCTGAGCAGAGCTTGGCTTTGTCTCCCCCAGTCTCAGCTGCAGTGCAGTCGTCCAGGTTTGCAGAGCTCCCCGGCTCACTCTTCAGCAGGTTTGCTGCTGGTGCAGAGAACATCCCTTTATTTAATTGTGATATAAAATCTGGGGTTTTGCTCTTAGTGTAAAACCAGTGTTTTATTGATCAGTTTAGTTGGTGTGAACCAACCCTGAGTCACTTCTGTGACCAGAACAATAGGATTATATGAATTAGCTTTGATGATGCTTGGTCCTTGGAAGGAAAGTATGACAAACCTAGACACCATATTAAAAAGGAAAGCTATCACTTTGCCAACAAACATCCGTATACTCAAAGCTTTGGTTTTTGCCATGGATGGATGTTAGAGGTGGAGCACAAAGAAGGCTGAGCACTGAAGAATTGATACTTTTGAACGGTGTTGGAGCAGACTCTTGAGAGTCCCTTGGACAGCAAGGAGGTCAAAGCATTCAATCCTAAAGGAAGTCAACCCTACATGTTCTTTGGAAGAACTGATGCTAAAGCTGAAACTCCAACACTTTAACCACCTGATTGAAGAGCTGACTCATTGGAAAAGAGCCTGATGCTGGAAAAGATTGAGGGCAGGAGGAGAAGCAGGCGGCAGAGAATGAGATGGTTAGAAAGCATCACTAACTCAATGGACATGAATTCGAGTAAACTCTGGGAGATAGTGAAGGCCAGAGGAGCCTGGTGCAGCAGTCCACGGGGTCGTTAAGAGTCGGACATGACTTAGTGACTGAACAACGACGACAACAACACCGGGCACCTGCTCACAGAGTTGGAGGGTGAAATCAGCTTCCCCTTGGCATCTGGGAGAGACGTAGGGAGGAACGGATATGGAAATAAAGGTCCAGGGCTGCTCCTGAGAGACAGCATGCCCACTGAGGCATCCAGAAGAACCCATCTCTACTGAGGCTGTTAGAGGGTCTGGAACTGGAATGGACCCTCGGGCTTTTGACCCAGGGGGCTTGCACTCTCTGAGGACAAACCTGGGCTCAGCTGGAGCAGTACCCAGATGAAGGAAGCGCTTGCCTTCTCTGTGTTACTTAGATATTTTTCATTTTCCTGCTCAGAGCCAGACTGGAAAGCTGAGCAGAGCTTGGCTTTGTCTCCCCCAGTCTCAGCTGCAGTGCAGTCGTCCAGGTTTGCAGAGCTCCCCGGCTCACTCTTCAGCAGGTTTGCTGCTGGTCTTCCTTAACTCTCAGGGAACTGGCTTCTTCCTTCCCAGCTCTCTTTCCTGCTTCGTGTGCTCTTTTTCTTCTTTAGTTTCCCTTTACTCGATCTCCTTGTTTTTTTTTTTTTTTTTTGCCTCTTTTTACCCCCTCTTCCTTTTATTCGAGTTGCCCATGATGGGGAGGGCTTGCATTTTTTCCTTGGTTTTAGCATTTCACATTACCGATGGATATTCCTTTCATTTTATTTCCACCTTGAAAACCTGGTCACTCGCCCCCAGCCGGATGGGGACCCTGGCATACTCTGTCATTTCTTGTTCTTTTGTGTGTGCCCACTGGCTATCAAAAGAGTGTTTGTGTCTCCACCTCTGGGCTTTGAGGCAGGAAATCTGAGTTTTAGCCTTGAGTCCTTCATCAGAGGGCCTAAGCTTCCTTCTTCCTGAAGAGGCCCTCAGTTCTTCTGAGATGTTTGTGGAGTGCCATGGTGTATGCCCATGGCAATGTACCAGGCAGTTGGGAAAAGTAAACCAAGGTGAGTCTAAATAAGCCTCTCCCTCTGCCCTCAGGGACATGGATTTGGACACGCCAAGTTATCCTAATCCTCAGAACCCAGCGTTTCTACCAGGCGCCAGGCCCCACACTGTGCACTCCACTGGCAAGCCCGCTTATTCCTGCTCGAGACTGGATGTTGATGGCTTAGCCCCATTTTCTAGATGAGGAACACTGAGGCACAGAGCCTTGGACTGATTTGTTCAAGGCAGTAGAGGCTGTATAGCAGCCAAGCCAGTCTTTGTATGCAGACTGCTTCGCTCTGCCGTGCGCTTCTTGTTTATTCCACTGATCACAGATTATGTACAACTTCCACACAGCTCATCTCCATTGTGTGGTGGGAAAGGAGGTTGAGGGGACAAGAAAAAATGAGGGGATTAAAGTCTAAAAACCCTCCCTCCCTGCTATCTCTGTGAACCGCTTCTCCAGCACCACAGTTTGAAAGCATCAATTCTTCGGCGCTCAGCCTTCTCTATGGTCCAGTTCTCATATCTGTACATGACTACTTGAAAAACCATAGCTTTAACTGTATAGGCCTTTGTCAGCAAAGTGTTACCTTTTTAAGGTTACAATGTCTCACATCACTGTGGCTCACTTTCTGAAATCATGGAGATCTCCCTCCTCCCTCCCTACCTCCTGCTGCTGTCTGGGGGCGGTACCTCCTCTGGGCGCAGCCCTGTGTGGGTTCCTGCCCTGCGGGTAGGTGGGTAGGAGGGTACAGTCTGGTGGGGAGAGGACTGTGCAGTTGGGTGATCTCAAACCCGTGCCATGCCCTTTGGAGGTAGGGGGCCAGTACGGACTTCAGTTTGAGGGATGATGGGAGAGGGTGAGGTGTGATTCCCAAAGGACGGCAGCCTGATAAGGTGGAGGTGTGTATTACAGAATGGGCACAGCTGACTGCAGGCTGGGAGGGGTGCCAGGAGGTGGCAGTGCGTGGAGAGGACAGTCAGACTCATTGCTGGATCCTCAGTGAGAGGTCACACCTCAGTCCTCTCAGATTACAGGTGAAAAAGGGCAGTGCAAGTCCTCATGATCCTCGGGGATCTTGGACCCTGACTCCCCTTTCTGCTTACTCCTTCTTGGCCTTAAAAGGCAGCAGAACCCACAGCAGAGGCTGAGCCGTGGAGCCAATAAGTGGAATTCCTTCACTTGATGAAGAGACTTTGGAGGTCCACTTGGAAGAAGATTCCAAGGGAAACACGTGCAGGGTTTTCTTATTTTTGGTCAAATGGGTGACGGGAGCGTTGCCACGCACCACCCTTGTGGACACACCCTGTTCCCCACGCCCGCCGGGCAGAGCCAGTTCCCCTGAGCCAGGCTCCTGACAAAGTTCATGAGCAGATCGTTCTGCATTCTTATTGTTTCCTGTCAGGATTGCACTCAACCTTGATGTGAGCCAGGTTTTTCCCCATCTTCAGCTCCATAGTTCATTGCCATCTGATTTTCCCTGGATGGAGATGTTTCCTGGAAGACAGGATTTCCAGTTTTAAAATGGGGGAAGTTCCGGGTAGACTGGGACAAGATGGTTACCAGAATTCCATTGGGACCCACAAAACCCCTTGTCCTTGTACTGCTGGCTGGATGGAGGAGTTCACTAAGAAACATCCAGAATGTTTCTGGGGTTCACTTGGTCACCTCTGTGGGAGCTGCAGGAGCCGTTGTGCAGTTGTTGGAGATTTTCCTAATCCAGCCAGAGGCTAGGTCCCTGCCGTGCTCAGCTCTCTTCTCGTCCTGCCGCCCTGTTCCAGGCTCCTGAATGGCTCTCCAGCTGCCCGGGGCTCTCCCTGATCCACAGCCCCACACTCTGTGTCCTTGTCTTCTGGCGTCTGGTGTGCTGCTGAGGGATCCTGACTTGAGGTCTCACTTGGAAAAAAACGAGACTGCTCGGGACCCCAAGAAGCTTCAGGGCAGCAGGGATTCCCATGGCCTGTGGCTGAGAGGAAGACTTCTTCTGCATCTTCCCTCTTCTAATCTTCCTGAGTACCTCCGGGAGATTAGTCCCTTCCCAATATCACCTTCCCATTCTTCCCACAGTTAAATACGCACTGGTTCCAAGTTAGTGACAGCAGGGGGCTTCAAGCTCTCTCTCTCTCTTATTTTTTTCATTTAATATTTTCAGCGCACTATGCTTTCTTCCATCCCAATCTGATGAGGAAGCCAAATACTCAAAGCAGGTCAAAGTGGAGCTTTCATTTTTTATTTTTTGTTTTTACAGAGTTTTGCCCTGTATCAGCCTGAATCTGCCATAGGTATACATATGCTCCCTCCCTCTTGAGCTTCCCTCCTATCGCCCTCCCCATCCCTCCCCTCTAGGTCGTTACAGAGCCCCTGTTTGAGTTCCCTTAATTTTACAGCATATTCCTCTCCATCTCCCAATGTCCATAAGTCTGTTCTCTCTGTCTGTTTCTCCATTGCTGCTTTGCATATACATTTATCAGCACCATCTTTCTAGATTCCATATATATGTGTCAGTGCACAATATTTATCTTTCTTTCTGACTTACTTCACTCTGTATAATAGGCTCTGGGTTCATCCACCTCATTAGAATTGACTCAGATGCATTTCTTTTTATGGCTGAGTAGTATTCCATTGTATATATGTACCACAGCTTCTTTATCTAGTCATCTGTCGATGGACATCTAGGTTGCTTCCATGTTCTAGCTATTGTAAACAGCGCTGTAATGAACAATGGGGTACATGTGTCTTTTTCAATATTGATTTCCTCAGGATATATGCCTAGTAGTAGGAATGCTGGGTCATATGGTGGTTCTATTTCTAGTTTTTTGAGGAATCTCCATACAGTCTTCCATAGTGGCTGTATCAGTTCACATTCCCACCAGCAGTGCCAGAGGGTTCCCTTTTCTCAAAGTGGAGCTTCTTTTGTTGAAATGGGGCACCAGTGCCCTCAGAAGAACCCCCACAGGCTCATGTTCCCCAGGCCCAGGCTGAAAGGCCCCAACCTGCAGACACAGCTGTGTCTTCACTATGGAGGACCGTGCATGAAACTACTACTGGATGCTTAAGTCACATTTCAAGAGGGGGAGCAGGGGATTACTGGCTCACAGAGCTGGGAGGGGCTTGGGGGAGGTGACAGGTTGCTGGACTCAGGCTCAGGAGTGGGGAGAGGCCATTTCTCCATCCGCCGTGTCTGCCCCTCTGTTCAGCTTCTCTCCGAAGACATGTGTGCAGACCCCACAATGGGGAAAGATGCCTGCTGGCCATGCCAGAGGCCCACACTCCCAGGTTAGTAATCCAAGTGGGAGGAGAGACTGTCCTTCTCCCTGGATGCTCTGTCCATGGCTGGGACGCTGATTGGTCCTAATTATATCATCCATAACCCTGTGGCCTGAACCCTGTTTCAGAGGAGCTTGGGTTGGCCGACCCTCCTGAGTTTGGCCAGGCTACTGTGATGGGCCTCCCTACCAGGACAGACAAGGCGGGTCCTCCCAGAGGAACTGGGGAACCCGGAAGACAGAGGCAGCATTGTTCCTACAGCACATCTTGGTGGAAAGAACGTTGGCTTTGGAGCTTCCATAGCTTGGTTTGAATCTCAGGTGTGGGACCCAGGTAATTGCTTCTTTGTGCTCTTGAATCCTTGTTTATAAATGGGAATAGTATTCTCACATTGCAAGACTTGCTGGAATATTACAGGCATATAATAAATGGTGTCTGTAGTTATTAGTGGTATTATTAAATCTGACCCCGCCCCCTTCCCACCTCCCCACGAATGCCATGGTCATTTTGCGGTGGTCTCCTTTGCCGCCCAGGGAGGCTCATTCTTGGCTTCTTCTGGCTGATAGACGGTTCCGCTCTTTGCTGTGAGCAGTCCTGGCTCCTCGGGGGCATCTGAGGAGGGTACCGGGGGGATGGGGGCTTTGGAGGGCTTGGCAGTGCTGTTGGACCTCCCAGTCCCCACATCTGTATTTCACCAGAGAAGCTCAGCTTTTGGGAAGCATTTTACATATTGGTTTATCAAAAAGCCTTCATTTTGAGAAAGGATTTAAAAAATGTCGCCGTCCTGGGTGACCTGCTGTAGTATACCTTACAGGGATGCTATACATGTCAGCGCAGGAAGGGACGCAGATCGTGGTGGCTGAGGCTGGCTCATGGGCTCTTGCTGAGCCCCTCGCTCCTGGCCTTCCTCACGGAATCCCCCGTGCTTCGGGTGCAGCTCTGCTGTTGACATGGCATCCTCTCGTCCCTGTCCTGGGCAGTCTACGATTTAGGTCCCTTCTGTAGTTTCTGCAGGACTGAAAGCCACCACTCAAAGTCACGTCTTATTATGTGGTTGGTCTGAGCGTGTTGTTCTACTCACCCTTCTGCTACCTGTGAGCATAGAGGGGATGATGCAGTCAGTGAGCACTTAAATTCCACAGGTGGGGGAGCCCGGGAGTAGGCATTGCCAGGGCCCCAGTGATTGGCATCTGAATGGGCGCAGGAGACAGGGAGGTGAAAGGTCGCCCTTCACATCTTACAAGGACCCCTGCTCTTCTAAGGAAGCGTTGCTCTGGGATTGCTGTGCACAGCGAGGCAGCATGTGTTTCCCGCTTACAAACGTAACACAGTAAGGTCCTTCTTCCTGTTCTATGTGGATGCCCCTTCCTCCCTGCTGGGCAACAGAAAGATGAGGATGGCACCAGGCCTGGGGCGCTCTCAGCCTTGAGGATGCCTAGGCTTTTGGCAATCTTCTCTACTTTAGTATCCATGTGGGAGGCAGGCAACCTACCAGCAATCAGGTACAGAAGATGCCCTGCCTCCCAGGTGTGATACCGCCTTCAGACTAAGCTCTCAGGGCAATTTCCTACACTCTGTGGACCTTCTAGAAGCTCAGGTCAAGCCTGGATTCTGTAGAGGACTAGAGCTGGTTTATTTCCCATACGCACAAGTTGGAGGGGGGCAGATTTTTGGAATAGTCCGATGAATTTCTCTCATTCTTCTGAGCAAAGAATTTTTGGATAGGCTAAGGGGATCCTGGCTCCTCGGGGCATCTGAGGAGGGTACCGGGGGGATGGGGGCTTTGGAGGGCTTGGCAGTGCTGTTGGACCTCCCAGTCCCCACATCTGTATTTCACCAGAGAAGCTCAGCTTTTGGGAAGCATTTTACATATTGGTTTATCAAAAAGCCTTCATTTTGAGAAAGGATTTAAAAAATGTCGCCGTCCTGGGTGACCTGCTGTAGTATACCTTACAGGGATGCTATACATGTCAGCGCAGGAAGGGACGCAGATCGTGGTGGCTGAGGCTGGCTCATGGGCTCTTGCTGAGCCCCTCGCTCCTGGCCTTCCTCACGGAATCCCCCGTGCTTCGGGTGCAGCTCTGCTGTTGACATGGCATCCTCTCGTCCCTGTCCTGGGCAGTCTACGATTTAGGTCCCTTCTGTAGTTTCTGCAGGACTGAAAGCCACCACTCAAAGTCACGTCTTATTATGTGGTTGGTCTGAGCGTGTTGTTCTACTCACCCTTCTGCTACCTGTGAGCATAGAGGGGATGATGCAGTCAGTGAGCACTTAAATTCCACAGGTGGGGGAGCCCGGGAGTAGGCATTGCCAGGGCCCCAGTGATTGGCATCTGAATGGGCGCAGGAGACAGGGAGGTGAAAGGTCGCCCTTCACATCTTACAAGGACCCCTGCTCTTCTAAGGAAGCGTTGCTCTGGGATTGCTGTGCACAGCGAGGCAGCATGTGTTTCCCGCTTACAAACGTAACACAGTAAGGTCCTTCTTCCTGTTCTATGTGGATGCCCCTTCCTCCCTGCTGGGCAACAGAAAGATGAGGATGGCACCAGGCCTGGGGCGCTCTCAGCCTTGAGGATGCCTAGGCTTTTGGCAATCTTCTCTACTTTAGTATCCATGTGGGAGGCAGGCAACCTACCAGCAATCAGGTACAGAAGATGCCCTGCCTCCCAGGTGTGATACCGCCTTCAGACTAAGCTCTCAGGGCAATTTCCTACACTCTGTGGACCTTCTAGAAGCTCAGGTCAAGCCTGGATTCTGTAGAGGACTAGAGCTGGTTTATTTCCCATACGCACAAGTTGGAGGGGGGCAGATTTTTGGAATAGTCCGATGAATTTCTCTCATTCTTCTGACTCCCCTTTCTTAGATCCCCCATAAACTTCTTGCTCTACCATTTAAATTTTTTTTTTTCTGGATGTGAACCATTTTTAAAGTCTTAATTGAATTTGCTACGCTATGGCTTCTGTTTTATGTTTGGGTTTTTTGATCATGAAGCTTGTGGGATCTTAACTCTCCAACCAGGGATTGAACTCACATGCCCCCTGTGTTAGAAGGCAAAGTCCTAACCCCTGGCCTGCCTTTCCTGTCTGTCACCACTTCCTTCTTGGGACCTTCTGTGTAAAAGGGTCAACTCTTCCATGAACCTGCAGGTGTGATAGACCCCAGCTGGATGAGAAGAGGGTTTTCCGATGCTCAAGCTTAAGAGGGTGAATGCAGGGGTATGTGGCAGTTGGGATTCCATGGGGGAAACAGAACAGCTGTGATGTAGAATGAAGGGTTTATTTTAAGGATCTGACCTTGTGGACTCATGGGAGGTGGTACCACACTCGGTAAGGCCGTGGCATCTGCCTCTGGCACTGGGCCTGGAGTCAGCAGGACGGGCAGTTGGTGAGAAGGGGGTTGTGAAGTGGGGGAGCCAGGGCAAACTGGGACCCACATCCATCTCATCCACCTCCAAACATTCTACCTGCAGGACACGGAATCCCTCAGGAGGAGCTGGTGGAGCAAGTCTCCTGGCCCAGGACCCAGAGAAGCTGAAAGAGGAGCTCCAAGGTCCTTCTAGTATCCTGTTCTATGTGGATGCCTTCCTCCCTGCTGGGCAACAGAAAGATGAGGATGGCACCAGGCCTGGGGCGCTCTCAGCCTTGAGGATGCCTAGGCTTTTGGCAATCTTCTCTACTTTAGTATCCATGTGGGAGGCAGGCAACCTACCAGCAATCAGGTACAGAAGATGCCCTGCCTCCCAGGTGTGATACCGCCTTCAGACTAAGCTCTCAGGGCAATTTCCTACACTCTGTGGACCTTCTAGAAGCTCAGGTCAAGC
This sequence comes from Tragulus kanchil, assembly GCA_022376925.1. Lineage (NCBI taxonomy): Eukaryota > Metazoa > Chordata > Mammalia > Artiodactyla > Tragulidae > Tragulus > Tragulus kanchil. The sequence continues at coordinate 107,571,432 of JAIOJX010000004.1, forward strand.
CTGGATTCTGTAGAGGACTAGAGCTGGTTTATTTCCCATACGCACAAGTTGGAGGGGGGCAGATTTTTGGAATAGTCCGATGAATTTCTCTCATTCTTCTGACTCCCCTTTCTTAGATCCCCCATAAACTTCTTGCTCTACCATTTAAATTTTTTTTTTTCTGGATGTGAACCATTTTTAAAGTCTTAATTGAATTTGCTACGCTATGGCTTCTGTTTTATGTTTGGGTTTTTTGATCATGAAGCTTGTGGGATCTTAACTCTCCAACCAGGGATTGAACTCACATGCCCCCTGTGTTAGAAGGCAAAGTCCTAACCCCTGGCCTGCCTTTCCTGTCTGTCACCACTTCCTTCTTGGGACCTTCTGTGTAGAGAGGGTCAACTCTTCCATGAACCTGCAGGTGTGATAGACCCCAGCTGGATGAGAAGAGGGTTTTCCGATGCTCAAGCTTAAGAGGGTGAATGCAGGGGTATGTGGCAGTTGGGATTCCATGGGGGAAACAGAACAGCTGTGATGTAGAATGAAGGGTTTATTTTAAGGATCTGACCTTGTGGACTCATGGGAGGTGGTACCACACTCGGTAAGGCCGTGGCATCTGCCTCTGGCACTGGGCCTGGAGTCAGCAGGACGGGCAGTTGGTGAGAAGGGGGTTGTGAAGTGGGGGAGCCAGGGCAAACTGGGACCCACATCCATCTCATCCACCTCCAAACATTCTACCTGCAGGACACGGAATCCCTCAGGAGGAGCTGGTGGAGCAAGTCTCCTGGCCCAGGACCCAGAGAAGCTGAAAGAGGAGCTCCAAGGGGGACTGAAGAAGCTGCAGCTGGCTGCCGCCTGCCACCAGCAAGGTGAGTGATGATGCGCTAGAGCTGCATCGTGACCCTGAACGGGGCTTCGGAGCCTAAACAGCGCCGTGTCCCTCTTCCAGCTCCTGTACAAATTTCTCCTGTGGCCCGGAATTCTACGTGCGTGGGAGAGAATTCTGGAAAAGGCTGTTTAAGCTTGGCTAAATTGATGTGGTGCAAAGTTGTCATCCCTCGAGGAGACAAATTTCAACTACAGATCCCTCTCCCTATGACCTGTGGCTGCTTTCTTTTTTTTAAAGGTTGTATTTCATGCTGGAGTATAGTGTTTGTTTACTGATGTTTATTTCCTGGTACGCTGGGTCTCCATGGCTGTGCACAGGCGTTCTCTAGTTGCGGGGAGCCGGTGCCCCTCTTTGTTGTAGTGCGTAGGCTTCTTGTTGCTCTGGCTTTGCTTGTTGTCGCGCACATGCTCCAGGCGCATGGGCTTCCATAGTGGCAGCGCTTGGGCTCACCAGCTGTGGCTCATGGGGCCTACAGCACGTGGGCTTCAGCCATTGTGGCATGTGGGCTTACTTGCTCCACAGCATTTGGAATCTTCCCAGACCAGCGATTGAGCCTGTGTCTCCTACAATGGCAGGTGGACTCTCATCCAGTGTATAACTAGGGAAGTCCTGGTTGGTTTCTTTTTAAAAATTTTTATTTGTTTGTTTGTTTTATTTTTTGGCTGTGCTGAGTCTTCATTGCTGGGCAGACTTTTCTCTAGTTGAGGAGACCGGGAACTATTCTAGTTTCAGTGTGTGGGCTTCTCACGGTGGTGGCTTCTCTTGTTGCAGAGCACAGGCCCCAGGGCATGCAGGCTTCAGTAGCTGTGGCTCTGGAGCTTGGACTCAGTAGTTGTGGCACACGGGTTGAGTTGCCCTGTGGCATGTGGGGCCTTCCTGGATTAGAGATTGGACCCATATCTCCTGCACTGGCAGGTAGAGTCATTACACTGAGCAACCGGGGAAGCCTGGTTGGTTTCTTTTTCATTTTCCAAGGGCAGACACCCCTCAGCATCATTCAGGCCACAGAGAAACAACCTGAGGATCACCACCTTTTCCCCAGTGACTATACAGTTCCATTTCCCAAGATGAAAATATGTTCTTTCTGTTACAAACAGTTAACTCTGTTACCTGTGAAATGATCACCTTAGCAGGAGACTGTGTCTCTTTCTTGGACTTGCCTTATGAAGAGTCTTCCATATGATCTCTGAATGCTTCCAGTTGTTTCTTCAAGATACCCACATGTGTGTGTGTGTGTGTTGTGCACGCACATGCTCAGTTGTGTCCAACTCTTTGCGACCCCATGGACTGTAGCCTGCCAGGCTCCTCTGTCTATGGAATTTTCCAGGCAAGAATACTGGAGTGAGTTCCCATTTCCTTTGCCAGGGCATCTTCCCGATCCAGGGATTGAACCCGTCTCTTGCATCTCCTGTGTTGGCAGATGGGTTCTTTATCACTGGATCACCTGGGAAGGAGGTCCCCATACTTCTTTGTCACCAATTTTCCAGTCATGTTCCTTCCAAGTCTCTGACCACCCAGCCCAACCCCATGCTCTGGGCCAGAGAAGCCAGTGGATCTGGTGGTGCTGAAGTGGCAGTGACTGATAAGGATGCTGCTGGGAGCCTTTGGCTGGTCATTTTTGGGGAATTCCAGCAGAAGCCTTTAGGATTTGGCAGCAAGACTCTGCCATCATCTGCCAATAACTACTTTCCTTTGGAGAAACAGCTCTTGGCCTAATACTGAGCCTCAGTAGAGACTGAACACTTAACTTTGGGTCACCAGGTTACCATCATAAGACCTGAGCTGCTGCTCGTGAACTGGGTGTTATCTGATTCTCCAAATCATAAAGTGAATCATGCACAGTGAGATTTCATCCTCAACAGGGAGGTGATACACACATGCTTGGGCCTTGAAGACACAGTAAATTACGCAACGAAGTAGCCCAGGTGCCATGGTCCCCACTCCTGCTACACAGCCTTCTGCCTCCCAGCCTGTACCCACCACCTTATTGTGAGTTCTGTATGATCAGCTGATAGAAGGAGAGAAGCTGGGAGTCCGGTTTCCAGACGTTTCTGCATGACATGCAGGCACCGCCTGAAGGTGGGTGACTGCAGCCTCCCTCCCCTGCAGCCTCTCCGGAGCTTCCTGGGAGGACAGTGGCGGAGGGAAATCCTCCCAGCAGGTGGAATGCTGAGCAGGGCACTGGCTTGTTCACTTTGCTTAGAAGGAGAAGTGGCCAACGATGTACTGATTCATGGGCTGTGGCCAGTGGTTTGGCCGGAGGGTCAGAGACTTGGAAGGAACATGATTGGAAAATTGGTGACAAAGAAGTTTGAGGAAGAGGAATGTGGATGGACTCTCTGTAGCCACTCTCCTCTCCCACGCTTCTCTGAAGCCACTCAGCTCCTTTGGGTTCCCCGGACACTGCAGTTTGTACTTGGTCTTCACCCCTTCAGACCAGTAGATGAAGTGGCCCTCCCTGTTACTCTCTGGCTCCTTCCCATTTATTGCCCTCGCAGCTTTCATGAGTCCATGCTTGCTTGTGTCTTCATGTGTGTCTCTTACTTGCCCCCCGCCTACTAGAGTGCAGCCCTCGGAGGCTCAGCCTCGTTCTGCCCTGTTCATCGTGGTTTGTGCTCTTGCCTAGCAAATGTGGAAAGTGCTTGATAAACATTGCTTGGATGGGTAAGTGGAGAATGTAGTGATGCCATAGAGAGCTGGGGACGAACACTGGTGCAGGTCAGAGGGGGTGTGTGTTAACGGTCCATTGGTCAACCACACCGTGGGATGCCTCCCAGCTCAGACCTCACATGGACCCTTGAGAGCCTGCAGTCAGTAACTTTTAGTATGAGAGCGAGTATCCCCAACCTGACGTTCCAAATGTTGTATGTATCCCTGGTTGTATGACCCATGTGCAATTTTTTATGCTAATAATTATAGTATGAATATTGAGAATTACTGTACACTCAGCTTTGACTGGGTAATAAACACAGAATCTCAGGGGTGTTCAGCTCACACGTCTGCAGGTCATCTGGGGTTTGCCTGACCTGCATGGAATTTGGCTGGGTCGGGCGTCTGTGGCAGGCTGGATCCAGGTCTGTTCCACGTGGTCCTCCTTATACTAGCTGGTTCCTGGAGCCAAGGCAAGGTCACCAGATGGCAATGCTAGTCACGTAGGCGTATTTCAAGCCATTATTAACATCTCGTTAGCCAAAGCAAACAACATACTTAAGTGTGAGGTCAAGGACTGGGAAGGTTCTTCATGCTCCCTGAAGCAATGGCAAGGATGTTGATTGATGTCTACTATAGTACCCATACTCCTACAGTATATAATGTTATCTTCTCTATACTGTATATAGCATGTAAGTCTTATAGAACATATATTGTATAATATACACATATATAGTACACTATATGTATATTATATAAAGTACACAGTAAATATATAATATATATGATATACTATATTATAATATAGTAAACTACACATGTGCCTTCCCTGGTGGCTCAGCAGTAAAGAATCCGCCTGCAGTGCAGAAGTTGTAGGAGATGCCGGTTTGATACGTTGGGAAGATCCCCTGGAGGAGGGTTTAGTAACCCACTCCATTATTCTTGCCTTAAGGATTCCATGGACAGAGGAGGCTGGTGGGCTACAGTTCATAGAGTCGCAAAGAGCTGGACATGACTGAAGCAACTTAGCACATGCACATACATACTATATATTGTATATACACATGAGTACTGTATGTATAGAATGCAGTATGCTCAAATGTGCCTTCCCTGATGGCTCAGCAGTAAAGGATCCACCTGCATTGCAGGAGATGTGGGTTTGATTCTTGGGTCAGGAAGATCCCCTGGAGAAGGAAATGGCAACCCACTCCAGTATTCTTGCCTGGAGAATTCCACAGACAGAGGGGCCTGGTGGGGTCACAAGAGTTAGACACGAGTGGATGACTAAATCACCGCCACCGATACAATAATATATATACACATGATACTATATGTATACTAAAGATTATATTCACTATTTCAGGTTAAAAAACCAGTTTGAGTCCTATTTAATAACATATGTTATGCTAAATTCCAAATGGGTCATGGATTTAAATATAAAAAGAACCCATGTGCAATTTTATGCTAATAATTATAGGATTTTCTGTTCGCACGGTGGGTGTTCAGCTCCCCGTCTGCAGGTCATCTGGGGTTTGCCTGACCTGCATGGAATTTGGCTGGGTCGGGCGTCTGTGGCAGGCTGGATCCAGGTCTGTTCCACGTGGTCCTCCTTATACTAGCTGGTTCCTGGAGCCAAGGCAAGGTCACCAGATGGCAATGCTAGTCACGTAGGCGTATTTCAAGCCATTATTAACATCTCGTTAGCCAAAGCAAACAACATACTTAAGTGTGAGGTCAAGGACTGGGAAGGTTCTTCATGCTCCCTGAAGCAATGGCAAGGATGTTGATTGATGTCTACTATAGTACCCATACTCCTACAGTATATAATGTTATCTTCTCTATACTGTATATAGCATGTAAGTCTTATAGAACATATATTGTATAATATACACATATATAGTACACTATATGTATATTATATAAAGTACACAGTAAATATATAATATATATGATATACTATATTATAATATAGTAAACTACACATGTGCCTTCCCTGGTGGCTCAGCAGTAAAGAATCCGCCTGCAGTGCAGAAGTTGTAGGAGATGCCGGTTTGATACGTTGGGAAGATCCCCTGGAGGAGGGTTTAGTAACCCACTCCATTATTCTTGCCTTAAGGATTCCATGGACAGAGGAGGCTGGTGGGCTACAGTTCATAGAGTCGCAAAGAGCTGGACATGACTGAAGCAACTTAGCACATGCACATACATACTATATATTGTATATACACATGAGTACTGTATGTATAGAATGCAGTATGCTCAAATGTGCCTTCCCTGATGGCTCAGCAGTAAAGGATCCACCTGCATTGCAGGAGATGTGGGTTTGATTCTTGGGTCAGGAAGATCCCCTGGAGAAGGAAATGGCAACCCACTCCAGTATTCTTGCCTGGAGAATTCCACAGACAGAGGGGCCTGGTGGGGTCACAAGAGTTAGACACGAGTGGATGACTAAATCACCGCCACCGATACAATAATATATATACACATGATACTATATGTATACTAAAGATTATATTCACTATTTCAGGTTAAAAAACCAGTTTGAGTCCTATTTAATAACATATGTTATGCTAAATTCCAAATGGGTCATGGATTTAAATATAAAAAAAGAACCACAACTATATTAGAAGACATGTAATATGGGAAAAATAATCTTTAATCTTGGAATAGAAAAGACTTAGGTATGGCCTAAAATCCAGAAAGGATTGAAAATAAGGACATTAGGTTAACTACATTAAAAATATTATTTAATGTAATAGTATAAACTAAATGTATTATATATAATAAAATATATATGTATATTTATGTAATATATATATACACAATATATATGTTGTTGTTTTAGTCGCTAAGTTGTGTACAGCTCTTTTGCCACCCCATGGACTGTAGCCCATCAGACTTCTCTGTCGATGGGATTTCCCAGGTGAGAATCCTGGAGTTGGTTGCCATTTCCTTCTCCAAGGGATAGTCCCAGCATCTCCTGAAGTGCAAGCAGATTCTTTACCATTGAGCCACCAGGGAAACCCTTATATGTACTATATGTAATATAGTATACTATTTTATGTTATATATGTTATACTGTGGAATATAGCATAATGCATATAGTATACATAGTATAATCTATTATGTTACTCATTATAGTATAATATATGAGTGCATATTACATATCATAAGATGTAATGGTATATGTAGTATAGTACACTGATATTATATATACATAATGTATATTGTACCACAGTACTAGTAGTTTAATTTGTATTTTTATATTGTGTTATTATAATGTCATCCTACATGTTTTTTTTGTGAATTGCTGTATAAAATTTTAGGGCATCAGTTGGAGGCAGAGGTGGAGTCTGGACCCAAAGGATCCACCTGCATTGCAGGAGATGTGGGTTTGATTCTTGGGTCAGGAAGATCCCCTGGAGAAGGAAATGGCAACCCACTCCAGTATTCTTGCCTGGAGAATTCCACAGACAGAGGGGCCTGGTGGGGTCACAAGAGTTAGACACGAGTGGATGACTAAATCACCGCCACCGATACAATAATATATATACACATGATACTATATGTATACTAAAGATTATATTCACTATTTCAGGTTAAAAAACCAGTTTGAGTCCTATTTAATAACATATGTTATGCTAAATTCCAAATGGGTCATGGATTTAAATATAAAAAGAACCACAACTATATTAGAAGACATGTAATATGGGAAAAATAATCTTTAATCTTGGAATAGAAAAGACTTAGGTATGGCCTAAAATCCAGAAAGGATTGAAAATAAGGACATTAGGTTAACTACATTAAAAATATTATTTAATGTAATAGTATAAACTAAATGTATTATATATAATAAAATATATATGTATATTTATGTAATATATATATACACAATATATATGTTGTTGTTTTAGTCGCTAAGTTGTGTACAGCTCTTTTGCCACCCCATGGACTGTAGCCCATCAGACTTCTCTGTCGATGGGATTTCCCAGGTGAGAATCCTGGAGTTGGTTGCCATTTCCTTCTCCAAGGGATAGTCCCAGCATCTCCTGAAGTGCAAGCAGATTCTTTACCATTGAGCCACCAGGGAAACCCTTATATGTACTATATGTAATATAGTATACTATTTTATGTTATATATGTTATACTGTGGAATATAGCATAATGCATATAGTATACATAGTATAATCTATTATGTTACTCATTATAGTATAATATATGAGTGCATATTACATATCATAAGATGTAATGGTATATGTAGTATAGTACACTGATATTATATATACATAATGTATATTGTACCACAGTACTAGTAGTTTAATTTGTATTTTTATATTGTGTTATTATAATGTCATCCTACATGGTCTTATAATCCTCTTTTGCTGATAAAGAAATTGAGAACTGATAGGTGAAGAGACTTGTCCAGGGTCATACAGTTGGAGGCAGAGGTGGAGTCTGGACCCAGGCAATTAGACTCTAGAGCTTAATCACAGCCCCATGCTGCCTTCCATTGTTTTGATAAAAAGAAACAAAGTGCCTCCCAGTTGTGCTGTGGGAAATGCTGCATGCTGGTGTCCTTGCATCTCAAATTCAGTTTCTTCTACCTACTTCCCAGCATCCTAGGGTGTCCTTTAGTCTGATCTTTGTTTAAAGCCCTCTTTCCTTCTTATTAAAATGTGCACACCTAAAGGCTTCATCTCTTCAAGGTCTCCAACACCCTGTGCATCAACAGCTCTGGTGACTTTCCCAAAAGATAATTTTATTCCATTTCCAAGACCCTCAAATCCAAGCGCTTTACAGTACGGGATTTTAGACTCCGAAGGGACTCAGGAGAGGTCGGAGGAGAAAAGGAAGCCTCCCTCCCACCCTCTCCCCCATCCTGCGCCTCTGTTGTTGCAGAGCACTGGGCTGAGCTCCCCATGCTATACCGCAGCTTCCCACTAGCTATCTCCTTACACATAGGAGTGTATATAGGGGACTTCCCAGGTGACTCAGGGGGTAAAGAATCTGTCTGCAGTGCAGGAGACACAGGGAATGAGGGTTCGATCCCTGAGTTGGGAAGATCCTGTGGAGGAATGGCAACCCACTCTAATATTCTAGCCTGGAGAATCCCATGGACAGAGGAGCCCGGCAGGAGGCAGTCCACAGGGCCACAGAGACTCGGACACGACGGAAGTGACCGAGCACGCACATAAGCACGCTGTATGTATGTCAGTGCTAATCTCTCCCTTACCCACACTGTGTCCACATGTCTGTTCTCTATGTATAATGTGTCATTTTTGATGATTCTCTTAAGTTTTCCAGAGCCTCACTTTCCCTAACTGCTCCATTAGCAGGAGAGGCATACACCCTGTTTCCCTTGCTATTTCGGCAATGCGGAGTGAGTGCAGAGGCTGTGCACCTGAGCACTTCCATGAAGAAGGCCTTCTGTTTGCCTAGTGGGAGACATACATCATGACTGCTATCTCTTACATGTCTGCTATCTCTTCTAATGTTCATGGCTCTGTCAGTTAATACAGGCAGATGACGGTGGTGGCAATGGAGATGACAGAAAGGCAGCTAACGTTTATCGTGTGCTCACTCGTCTCTGTGCTGAGCCTGAGCCAACGTGGTCTTAGTTGATTCTCACAGCAATCCCTCAAGGCACATCTATTTCCGTTTTAAAGATGAGAAAACAGAAGCGTGGGAAGGTTAAATGAAGTTGTGCCTTTGGTAATGCCCTGGAACTGGGTTTTGAACTCAGACAGTAAATGGCCATCACCGTCAATGAACTGCCTCTGCTGTATGTGAAGAATAGGGTGTCCTTTAGTCTGATCTTTGTTTAAAGCCCTCTTTCCTTCTTATTAAAATGTGCACACCTAAAGGCTTCATCTCTTCAAGGTCTCCAACACCCTGTGCATCAACAGCTCTGGTGACTTTCCCAAAAGATAATTTTATTCCATTTCCAAGACCCTCAAATCCAAGCGCTTTACAGTACGGGATTTTAGACTCCGAAGGGACTCAGGAGAGGTCGGAGGAGAAAAGGAAGCCTCCCTCCCACCCTCTCCCCCATCCTGCGCCTCTGTTGTTGCAGAGCACTGGGCTGAGCTCCCCATGCTATACCGCAGCTTCCCACTAGCTATCTCCTTACACATAGGAGTGTATATAGGGGACTTCCCAGGTGACTCAGGGGGTAAAGAATCTGTCTGCAGTGCAGGAGACACAGGGAATGAGGGTTCGATCCCTGAGTTGGGAAGATCCTGTGGAGGAATGGCAACCCACTCTAATATTCTAGCCTGGAGAATCCCATGGACAGAGGAGCCCGGCAGGAGGCAGTCCACAGGGCCACAGAGACTCGGACACGACGGAAGTGACCGAGCACGCACATAAGCACGCTGTATGTATGTCAGTGCTAATCTCTCCCTTACCCACACTGTGTCCACATGTCTGTTCTCTATGTATAATGTGTCATTTTTGATGATTCTCTTAAGTTTTCCAGAGCCTCACTTTCCCTAACTGCTCCATTAGCAGGAGAGGCATACACCCTGTTTCCCTTGCTATTTCGGCAATGCGGAGTGAGTGCAGAGGCTGTGCACCTGAGCACTTCCATGAAGAAGGCCTTCTGTTTGCCTAGTGGGAGACATACATCATGACTGCTATCTCTTACATGTCTGCTATCTCTTCTAATGTTCATGGCTCTGTCAGTTAATACAGGCAGATGACGGTGGTGGCAATGGAGATGACAGAAAGGCAGCTAACGTTTATCGTGTGCTCACTCGTCTCTGTGCTGAGCCTGAGCCAACGTGGTCTTAGTTGATTCTCACAGCAATCCCTCAAGGCACATCTATTTCCGTTTTAAAGATGAGAAAACAGAAGCGTGGGAAGGTTAAATGAAGTTGTGCCTTTGGTAATGCCCTGGAACTGGGTTTTGAACTCAGACAGTAAATGGCCATCACCGTCAATGAACTGCCTCTGCTGTATGTGAAGAATAGGAGTGTCAGCATTCTTGCATTAGAGGAAGCCTTAGCAGGCCAGATCCAGAGCTCCACTGGGAGTTTTGTAAGTTTTATTGGAATCCAGCCCGGCCCTTTCACTGATGTATTGTCTGTGGCTGGCTTTCCCATGACAGATGGCAGAGTTGAGGAGTGATGGCAGACCTGCCTGACCCACAAAGCCTGAAAGATTTCCCATCGGGCCCTTTACTGCAAGTTGGCGGAGCTCTACATTAGACTACTTTTGTTATTTGTCTATTTCTTCTTCCTACCTGTTTATTTCTTTTACTACCAGCCATACAATAATATATAAAATATAAATGTAAAGGAAGATTATTCTTAATGTAGTATCCTGTTTTCATGGGCATTTTACCAATGCCAAGTTGAGAAGGATAAAACGTTAAGGTATCATCAAGCAATTTTTTTGTTTGATGAGATCCACTCTGAAAGTAATGACGAAGATAAAAAATGACACCAGATTCTCACACATATTTATGATATTCCTACTATGTGTGCTTCCCGGGCAGCTCAGTGGTAAAAAATCTGCCTGCCGTTGCAGGAGATGCAAGAGACCTGGGTTTGACCCCTGGGTCGGAAAGACCCCCTGGAGTAGGAAATGGCAACCACTCCAGTACTCTTGCCTGGAAATCCCATGGACAGAGGAGCCTTGTGGGCTGCAGTCCATGGGGTCACAAAGAGTTGGACACGACTGAGCACACACACTAACCATGTTGTAGGCACTATCCTAAATGTTGGGATTTTCCCTATTTGTAAAGTGGCTCAGTGGTAAAAAATCTGCCTGCAGTGCAGGAGCCACAGGTTCGATCCCTGGGTCAGGAGGATCCCCTGGATAAGGACATGGTAACCCAATCCAGGATTCTTGCCTAGAGAGTCCCATGGACAGAGGAGCCTGACAGGCTACAGTCCATGGGGTCGTGAGGAGTTAGACATGACTGAACTGACTTAGCACACACAAACAGAGTTGAAGCTTTCAGAACTGCCTTTGTAATGCCCTGGAACTGGGTTTTGAACTCAGACAGTAAATGGCCATCACCGTCAAGCTGCCTCTGCTGTATGTGAAGAATAGGAGTGTCAGCATTCTTGCATTAGAGGAAGCCTTAGCAGGCCAGATCCAGAGCTCCACTGGGAGTTTTGTAAGTTTTATTGGAATCCAGCCCGGCCCTTTCACTGATGTATTGTCTGTGGCTGGCTTTCCCATGACAGATGGCAGAGTTGAGGAGTGATGGCAGACCTGCCTGACCCACAAAGCCTGAAAGATTTCCCATCGGGCCCTTTACTGCAAGTTGGCGGAGCTCTACATTAGACTACTTTTGTTATTTGTCTATTTCTTCTTCCTACCTGTTTATTTCTTTTACTACCAGCCATACAATAATATATAAAATATAAATGTAAAGGAAGATTATTCTTAATGTAGTATCCTGTTTTCATGGGCATTTTACCAATGCCAAGTTGAGAAGGATAAAACGTTAAGGTATCATCAAGCAATTTTTTTGTTTGATGAGATCCACTCTGAAAGTAATGACGAAGATAAAAAATGACACCAGATTCTCACACATATTTATGATATTCCTACTATGTGTGCTTCCCGGGCAGCTCAGTGGTAAAAAATCTGCCTGCCGTTGCAGGAGATGCAAGAGACCTGGGTTTGACCCCTGGGTCGGAAAGACCCCCTGGAGTAGGAAATGGCAACCACTCCAGTACTCTTGCCTGGAAATCCCATGGACAGAGGAGCCTTGTGGGCTGCAGTCCATGGGGTCACAAAGAGTTGGACACGACTGAGCACACACACTAACCATGTTGTAGGCACTATCCTAAATGTTGGGATTTTCCCTATTTGTAAAGTGGCTCAGTGGTAAAAAATCTGCCTGCAGTGCAGGAGCCACAGGTTCGATCCCTGGGTCAGGAGGATCCCCTGGATAAGGACATGGTAACCCAATCCAGGATTCTTGCCTAGAGAGTCCCATGGACAGAGGAGCCTGACAGGCTACAGTCCATGGGGTCGTGAGGAGTTAGACATGACTGAACTGACTTAGCACACACACAGAGTGAAGGGGCTGCAGTGAGAGGATTTAGTTTAAGGTCTAGTACATCTCTAACACATTGTAAGCCATCCCTGTTAAAACCTTCTGCTTCTAAGCAGGTGTGATGTGTACACAAGTGACATATACCATCAAATTTGCCCAGGAAAGGGGCCTCTTTTTTAGAGATGAGCTGCATAGCATGGGCTCATACCACAAACATACAGGTACTGGGTCTTAAGAGTGTATTTTCGCTCTTTTAGCCACAGCAAGAGGAGAGAAAGGAGGCTTGCATTCTCTCTTGATACCCTTGATGAAGCCAAGAGCAGCTAAAGGTCGCCAGCAACCGTTGGGCATTCTCTGCTGGGACTCTATAGAGTTAAGTTGTAATGTCACCTCCTGGCCACTAGAGGACTTAATTCTATTTAAGCCGAGGAGGACTTGTCCAGGGCCTTTCTGCACTGGAGAAGGTTTGCTTGTCTGCCCTTTACTTAATTCTCCAGTGGCCTTCTGTGTGGGTACTTCATGAACTAGAAAGCATCAGAGGATATTTAGGACAGACAGCCATTCAGTGCCAAATTGCTCAGGAGATCACCTTCAGCCTGTGTGTTATGAGATAGCTCTAGACCTAAGAAGGTCTTTATTATTTTGAGCACAGATCCATCTCTTTGCAACTTCCACCAGTTGGATTTCTGAACAACGTAAGGTATGTCCTGCTTATACACTGCAGGCCCTTCTAAGATGCTCCCCAGTGGACAAGGCACAGCAAAATGAGTTGTATTTTGCATACACATAGAAGTTATAATTTATGTTAAGTACTGTGCTAAGTGCTTTACAACTGTTAGTTCTCAGAGCCACCCTATGAGAGAAATTCTCTTACTAGCCCCATTTTACAGATGAGGAAACTGAGACAGAGAATTATTTAGGAATTTACAAAGAGTCATGCAGCTATGAAGGGGTAGGACTGAGATTTAAAAACTGTTTATTTTATATTGGAGCATATGGCTCAGAAGCTAAAGATCTGTCTGCAATCCATGAGACCTTGGTTGGGAAGATGCCCTGGAGAAGGAAAGGCTACCTACTCCAGTATTCTTGGCTGGAGAATTCCATGGACAGAGGAGCCTGGTGGGCTATAGTCCATGGGGTTGCCAAGAGTTGGACACCACCGAGTGACTAACACGATAGCTGACTACAATATTATGACAGTTTTCAGGTGGACAGCAAAGGGGCTCGGTCTTACATATACACGTGTCCGTTCTCCCCCAGATTCCCTTCACAACTGGGCTGTAGGGCTGAGAGTTGGATCCAGCGAGTGAAGCTCCGGAGTCTATTTTTAACATACTCTTTGGCCTCATAGGAGAGAGGCCAGATAAACAATGACATGTTTTTAAAAACATTTTAACCTACTGTAAGTATGTAACAGGAAGTGTACAAAATCAAACATGAAGAAACAAATCACCCACAATCAGACCACAGCACCACAATCGCAGCCATCAGTCCTGTGTTTTTGCTTTCATTTTTTTTTAATGTGCCTGTGTATTTTTTCATATCTCTGTGCATGCAATTTGTATGCTACTTTTCCACTTAACCTGTAATGTTTTAGTGTCGTTCCATAATTTTCATAACCAGCATTTTAAATATTGTAAGAATGTGTGTATGGGCTGACCTAATGGAGTGCTAGGGGAGCTGGTAGAAAAGAATGTCCAAAGAAGGGAGGGAATGGTGTCACCCATCAAGGCAAGGATGCAGAATGCCCAGGGGGCCACTGTTCTTGCACGGCTGCAGCAAAAGGCCCGTGTGCTGACACGTCATGTCAGTGGCACCAAGCGAGGAGGTGGCAGCTGGTGACGCAGTGCCTCATGGCATTTGGAAACTAAAAACAGCTCTGTATGGTGACATTGCCAGCTGTGCTAAGTGCTTTACAACTGTAGCTCCACCCTATGAGAGAAATTCTCTTACTAGCCCCATTTTACAGATGAGGAAACTGAGACAGAGAATTATTTAGGAATTTACAAAGAGTCATGCAGCTATGAAGGGGTAGGACTGAGATTTAAAAACTGTTTATTTTATATTGGAGCATATGGCTCAGAAGCTAAAGATCTGTCTGCAATCCATGAGACCTTGGTTGGGAAGATGCCCTGGAGAAGGAAAGGCTACCTACTCCAGTATTCTTGGCTGGAGAATTCCATGGACAGAGGAGCCTGGTGGGCTATAGTCCATGGGGTTGCCAAGAGTTGGACACCACCGAGTGACTAACACGATAGCTGACTACAATATTATGACAGTTTTCAGGTGGACAGCAAAGGGGCTCGGTCTTACATATACACGTGTCCGTTCTCCCCCAGATTCCCTTCACAACTGGGCTGTAGGGCTGAGAGTTGGATCCAGCGAGTGAAGCTCCGGAGTCTATTTTTAACATACTCTTTGGCCTCATAGGAGAGAGGCCAGATAAACAATGACATGTTTTTAAAAACATTTTAACCTACTGTAAGTATGTAACAGGAAGTGTACAAAATCAAACATGAAGAAACAAATCACCCACAATCAGACCACAGCACCACAATCGCAGCCATCAGTCCTGTGTTTTTGCTTTCATTTTTTTTTAATGTGCCTGTGTATTTTTTCATATCTCTGTGCATGCAATTTGTATGCTACTTTTCCACTTAACCTGTAATGTTTTAGTGTCGTTCCATAATTTTCATAACCAGCATTTTAAATATTGTAAGAATGTGTGTATGGGCTGACCTAATGGAGTGCTAGGGGAGCTGGTAGAAAAGAATGTCCAAAGAAGGGAGGGAATGGTGTCACCCATCAAGGCAAGGATGCAGAATGCCCAGGGGGCCACTGTTCTTGCACGGCTGCAGCAAAAGGCCCGTGTGCTGACACGTCATGTCAGTGGCACCAAGCGAGGAGGTGGCAGCTGGTGACGCAGTGCCTCATGGCATTTGGAAACTAAAAACAGCTCTGTATGGTGACAGCGTGTGGTCCAGGCTCTGTAAGGGAGAAACAGGCCTTATAGTCATTGTGGCATCTTGGACTAGCATGGATTTAGAGAAGCTCAGAGCTCTAATTTCAGCTCCAGTAGCTGTGTGACCTTAGACACTTCAGTTCACTTCTCTGGGTATCAGTTTCTTTAACTATTTCATGAGCACAAGAAAAGTTCTCATGAGGGGTATTGAGAAAAATGACCTGTTGGGTCAGTGAGGGATGCACTTTTGGCTGCAAGTGATAGCAGACCTGATTTACGGTGGATCAAGCAGTAGAGACTTCTGATGAGCTCACGAAACAAGAGGTTTGGAGATGAGTTTCCAGCGCTAGCACAAGGGCTCAACAATGTCATCGAGGAGCCCAGAGTTTTCTCTCTTTCCAAGCCACCATCCTTAGGGTGTTTGGCTGTATTTCTCGCTTTCTAGTACAGTCATCTTTAGTGACTGGATCTTTGGTGAAGCAGTATTGATCCTTCCTTATAGAAGTCCAGTTTTAGGGAGATACTCTTGCTCAGTCTGTCTAGTGGGAAGGACCTTACATCCTTTTGTTCCAGTCCATGAATGGATGAGGAAGTTTCTCTGTGAAGGAGTCCCCTAGCTCATGCTCAGAACACCTTCCAACACCACTGTATTAGTCTGCTCTGGCTGCTGTTAACAAAATACTGCAGACTGCATGGCTTAAACAACAAACATTTATTTCTTGCAGGTCTAGATACTGAGAAGTTCAAGAACAAGGTGTTGGCAGATTCAGTTCTTGGGCTCTCTTTCTGCCTTGCAGATAGCTGCTTTCTTGCTGTTCCCTTACAGCAAGAAAAAGAAAGGCAGAGAAAGAAAGCTCCGGTGTCCCATCGTGGGGATTCCACTCCCATGATCTCATTTAAACCTAATGATTTCACAAAGGATCCACCCTTGAATACTATGTCATTGGGGGTTAGAGGCTCAACCTATAGATCTGGGGCAGACATATACATTCAGTTTGTGATAACAATCTAATCTGGCTTCATTATATTCTGGGACCACGTGTGGTGGCTTCTGCAGCTTTGTCAAAGGCTATAGGTTCCTGGACTTTCTCAGATGGTCATTCTTGTAGAATCTGAGAGCAGAAGATCTGCACTTTTAAACCAGCTGTCACAAGTGTTACTTATTTCATTGTGTGCTTGTTGAGTGCTGGTCTTATCTGCTCTCCTGTAAGTCCTTTCAAGTCAGAAACCATGTCTGTTTTGTCCCCTATTCTCTTGTAGAGCTTAGCACAGTGCATGGCATATAGCTGGTGTTCAGTAGATACCTGCCGAGTGAGCCTTCCACAGCCTGAGCTCTCGTTAGTATTTCTGCATGTATGTGGCTGTCACAGAGTCTATTGTTTCCTGAGTCCCAGTGATTTGTTTGCACAAGTCCTCTCCCTGACCAATAAAGACTTACTTTAGAAGCCATTCCATAATTTTATGGGCTTCCCAGGTGGCTCTGTGGGTAAAGAATCTGCCTGCAATGCAGGACATGAAACAGACATGGGATCAACCCCTGGGTCAGGCAGATCCCCTGGAGAAGGGCATGGCATCCATTTCGATATTCTTGCCTGGAGAATTGCACGGACAGAGAGCCTGGCAGGCTATAATCCATAGGGCTGCAAAGAGTCGGATACAACTGAAATGACTTAGCACGCACACATGCACAATTGCATGGCGGGTGGTGTGAGGTTCCATAGCAGATGATGACACTTGTTGTACACCCAGTTGGCTACTTGAGTTCACCTGTAGCTGAGGTCAGCAGTATCCATTGAGACATTGATAGGTTCCCACTTGCAGCTTCCTGGGGCTCTCTCTAGGGGATATTAATGCCTCTAGGTCCAGGGCCTCAACCAGTCGGGGATGAGAGTAGACGAGTAAGTGCCCCAAGCTGCCTGTCCTCCAATGAAACTAGTCTGAGCCATGTTGGATTCTGAAGAACACCCAGCAGGACTTAGCTCCCTGAACTAAGTCTGAATGCATCTCACCCATCACTCCTTCCGCTCCCTTCCTTGTTCACTACTCAATTTTCTGAATATCTGTGTTGCATCTCAGGTCCTCTGATGTTGCTCTTCAGTGCGTCCCAGTACTTCACACATCATCTTTCATGTCAGAGTAGGTTTTCAAGAACTGTTGGTCAGATGAAGAAATCTTTGTAAACACTCAAGTATCATATACAAGCCTAATGGGGTTGATGCAGAGATGAAGCAGCTCCTTGATGGCTTAGAAACAGCATCAGTTCAGATCATGTTGTCAGGTTGGGAAACTTCTCTCCCCTGGTTCTTGTCTGGGCATAGCAAAGATTTGGAGCCATGGAGCACTTGTAGCTCAAACAGGCAGGACTTTATAAGCAGGTAACAGACTGCAGTGTTAATGACAAACTAGTTGCAGCTTAAGTGGGAAGCAGGCAACAGAAAGTGGGCAGTGGGAAGCAGGTAGCTGGGGCGACAACAGGCTCCCAAGAGGCAAGGACGGCCCAACCCTCGAAGCCACCCTGAGTCCTCTTGGCCTCCCTTTTTATAGTTTTTGTTTCCTCCCCCTGGCGCCTGATTGGCCATATCTTGTGAAGTGTAGGTGACGGAACCAGCATGTGCCTGATTGCTTACACTCAGGACCAGAGGTTCTCACTCAGGTCCTTGACTCCCCATTTTATGGACCTTTTTTTTCTCCTCCCTCTGTATGGTTCCATCATCTTGGACTCCTTTATTATTATTATTTTTTCTAGTCCAAGTACCTGACAATATGAACTTCTTTGTAGCTACCAGACTTGAGGACCTCATCCCTTGTGTGTTAGGCACTGCGTTTGCCACAAATCTAGCTAAACCCTCACAGCAACCTTGTGAAATAGACACTGTTCCTATTTTCATTGGAAGTATTTTATTTTATTGAATTGGAGTATAGTTGTTTTACCCCACTGTGACAGTTTCTGCTGTATAGCAAAGTGAATCAGTCATATTTCCACTTTACAGAGAAAAACCCTAACAAGGTTTAGAGACACTAAGAGACACCCTGCAGTCATGCAGCTGGTGAGTGGCAGAGCCAGCTCTTCCCTCCGGATTTGCCCACCTTGGATTTCTTAATCACAGCTGTAGTAGCCCTTTGCGGGGTGGGATTGAGGGGGCTCTGTTTCCTCTTCCTGAAAGGGGAGAGCAGGAGTAATCAGTTAGGAGCTCCAGGGCCTTGTGACTTTACAGCAGGATCTCTCTTAGAAGAGAGATTAGTTGGTTAGGTTTTGGAGAGGATGTATCTTTAAAGTGAAGTTAGCTCACTTCTGAACATTAAAAAAAAAGAAAACAGGAGACAATTGCAACATTGGCCACTACATCAACAACAGCGTTGGGAAACTTCTCTTTCCCTTTTGGTTCTTGTCTGGGCATAGCAAAGATTTGGAGCCATGGAGCACTTGTAGCTCAAACAGGCAGGACTTTATAAGCAGGTAACAGACTGCAGTGTTAATGACAAACTAGTTGCAGCTTAAGTGGGAAGCAGGCAACAGAAAGTGGGCAGTGGGAAGCAGGTAGCTGGGGCGACAACAGGCTCCCAAGAGGCAAGGACGGCCCAACCCTCGAAGCCACCCTGAGTCCTCTTGGCCTCCCTTTTTATAGTTTTTGTTTCCTCCCCCTGGCGCCTGATTGGCCATATCTTGTGAAGTGTAGGTGACGGAACCAGCATGTGCCTGATTGCTTACACTCAGGACCAGAGGTTCTCACTCAGGTCCTTGACTCCCCATTTTATGGACCTTTTTTTTCTCCTCCCTCTGTATGGTTCCATCATCTTGGACTCCTTTATTATTATTATTTTTTCTAGTCCAAGTACCTGACAATATGAACTTCTTTGTAGCTACCAGACTTGAGGACCTCATCCCTTGTGTGTTAGGCACTGCGTTTGCCACAAATCTAGCTAAACCCTCACAGCAACCTTGTGAAATAGACACTGTTCCTATTTTCATTGGAAGTATTTTATTTTATTGAATTGGAGTATAGTTGTTTTACCCCACTGTGACAGTTTCTGCTGTATAGCAAAGTGAATCAGTCATATTTCCACTTTACAGAGAAAAACCCTAACAAGGTTTAGAGACACTAAGAGACACCCTGCAGTCATGCAGCTGGTGAGTGGCAGAGCCAGCTCTTCCCTCCGGATTTGCCCACCTTGGATTTCTTAATCACAGCTGTAGTAGCCCTTTGCGGGGTGGGATTGAGGGGGCTCTGTTTCCTCTTCCTGAAAGGGGAGAGCAGGAGTAATCAGTTAGGAGCTCCAGGGCCTTGTGACTTTACAGCAGGATCTCTCTTAGAAGAGAGATTAGTTGGTTAGGTTTTGGAGAGGATGTATCTTTAAAGTGAAGTTAGCTCACTTCTGAACATTAAAAAAAAAAAAAAGAAAACAGGAGACAATTGCAACATTGGCCACTACATCAACAACAAGGTAAAATGAAAACCACAGTGCACCTACAATGCAAAGATAAATCAATTATTTATATGAAATTCAAAGCTTCATTACTATGATTGCTATTTTATTTGCTAGTGTTCATGTTGTTAAATACACTGGCAAATTGCTTTTAACTTCCTCAATACAAGGTGCTATGTATGCAGGCATACATTTTAATTGTAAAACCATCTCTTTAACAAAGATTTCTCTTAGAATTTCTCTTAAACTCTTGTAAGACTCCCCTAGAGTTTTCCTACTACATTCTAGGAATGTTATAGAAATAATACAGTTATAGAAATGAAAAATGAAACCCATAATCAGGATGGAGACTATAAGAATCAAATGAATAAATAAATAGAAACAAAACCTTGAAAAAAGCAAGTGTCAATGAGGATATAGAGAAATTGGGACCCTTGAATGTAAAATGTAAAATGCTATGGCTGGGTAATGTAAACTGGAATGGCTGCTGCAGAACAGAGTATAGCAATTCCTCAAAATTTAAAAACAGAATGACCACAGGATCCAGGAATAACACTTGTCAGTATAGATCCAAAAGAACTAACAGAGGTATGAGCACTGAGGCTCCTTACAGCACTGTTCACAGTAGCCATGATATGGAAGTAACCTCAATGTCCATCAAGGGATGAGTATATAAAGAAAATATATACACATTTTATGCATATACTTATGGATAAGATGGAATATTGTTTTGCATTGAAAATATGGCACTTCAGGGCTTGCCTGGTGGTCCAGTGGCTAAGAATCTGCCTTGCAGTACAGGGGGCACTGGTTCAATCCTTGGTCTGAGAGGATCCCACATGCTGCAGAGCAAGTAAATCCATCTGCTGCAACGACTGAGCCCACGTGCTTCAGCTGTTGAAGCCCACATGCCTACAGCCCATGCTCTGCCGTAAGAGAAGCCATTGCATCGCTGCAATCAGTTAGGAGCTCCAGGGCCTTGTGACTTTACAGCAGGATCTCTCTTAGAAGAGAGATTAGTTGGTTAGGTTTTGGAGAGGATGTATCTTTAAAGTGAAGTTAGCTCACTTCTGAACATTAAAAAAAAAAAAAAGAAAACAGGAGACAATTGCAACATTGGCCACTACATCAACAACAAGGTAAAATGAAAACCACAGTGCACCTACAATGCAAAGATAAATCAATTATTTATATGAAATTCAAAGCTTCATTACTATGATTGCTATTTTATTTGCTAGTGTTCATGTTGTTAAATACACTGGCAAATTGCTTTTAACTTCCTCAATACAAGGTGCTATGTATGCAGGCATACATTTTAATTGTAAAACCATCTCTTTAACAAAGATTTCTCTTAGAATTTCTCTTAAACTCTTGTAAGACTCCCCTAGAGTTTTCCTACTACATTCTAGGAATGTTATAGAAATAATACAGTTATAGAAATGAAAAATGAAACCCATAATCAGGATGGAGACTATAAGAATCAAATGAATAAATAAATAGAAACAAAACCTTGAAAAAAGCAAGTGTCAATGAGGATATAGAGAAATTGGGACCCTTGAATGTAAAATGTAAAATGCTATGGCTGGGTAATGTAAACTGGAATGGCTGCTGCAGAACAGAGTATAGCAATTCCTCAAAATTTAAAAACAGAATGACCACAGGATCCAGGAATAACACTTGTCAGTATAGATCCAAAAGAACTAACAGAGGTATGAGCACTGAGGCTCCTTACAGCACTGTTCACAGTAGCCATGATATGGAAGTAACCTCAATGTCCATCAAGGGATGAGTATATAAAGAAAATATATACACATTTTATGCATATACTTATGGATAAGATGGAATATTGTTTTGCATTGAAAATATGGCACTTCAGGGCTTGCCTGGTGGTCCAGTGGCTAAGAATCTGCCTTGCAGTACAGGGGGCACTGGTTCAATCCTTGGTCTGAGAGGATCCCACATGCTGCAGAGCAAGTAAATCCATCTGCTGCAACGACTGAGCCCACGTGCTTCAGCTGTTGAAGCCCACATGCCTACAGCCCATGCTCTGCCGTAAGAGAAGCCATTGCATCGCTGCCCACGCACCACACCTAGAGAATAGCCCTGCTCACTGCAGCTAGAGAAAGTCCATGTCAGTGATGAAGACCCACCCTAGCCAAAAATGAATAAACAAATATTAAAAAATAGATGGACATTCTGACTCATGCTGCGACATGGATGAACCTTGAGAACATGGTGCTCAGTAAAACAGATCAGTCGAAACAGGCAAATGCTGTATGATTTCACTTATAAGACAGAGTAATCAAATTCTTGGAGACAGGAAGTACAGTGGTGGTTGCCAGGGGCTGAGGGGGAGGGGAATGATTTCTTAGTAGGTACAGGATTTTAGTTTTGCAAGATAAAACCTCTGGAGGCTGATTATACAACAATGTGAACGCACGCCGTGCTGCTGAACTGAATGGTAAGATAGAAAAAACTGGTTAAGATGAGTAAACTGGTTAAGATGGTAAATTTTATGTTGTGGGTATTTTATCACAGCTGAGAAAATGAATTCAGAAAAAATAAAAAAGGAAATGACAGAAAAGGCCATGACATCAGAGAGGTCACCACTGCCCGTCCAGAGAGCCCCAGGGCCATCACAGGCACATCAGGAGCTTGACCGCAGGGGAAAGTGGGTCTCGTCTGGGAAGCTCTCTGAAGAAGCCCGTGGTTGGGTCGGTGGACCAATCAGCTGAGACAGCTGAAGAGGGGAGCACTCAAGGGCTGAGGCCATGCTCATGCCTCACATGAGCCCTGTGACATCTGCACTGCCCGTATCATTTCAGGAACGTGAGGACTCCAAGTGGGGAGCCCTGACAGCTGGGTTGGGGGTGGCCGGAAGGGGAAGACGTTCTTCCCATGGCCCTCAATCAGCAGCCGATGGCATTTGGCCTCGTGCACGCATTTGTGGCCTTGCCCTGGAATGCACTTAAGAGGAGAAGACCCTCTCTGGCAAAGTAGTTCTTTGTTGTTTTAGAAGGGGGGATGGCGTGATTCATTTTTAACTCTACCATTCAGGAATATCCAATTCAACTCTGTGGTATCCCTGAATATCTGGGCAGGTGGAGAAATGAGATGGTCACATGCTCAAAGTTTTTTGTTTTTTGTTTTTCCTGCAAGAATGAAAGGATAAGGACTTGCTGAGAAAATAATAAATGCATGTAAAGAGAGAGACATGCTACGCAGTATTCCTGATGAGCAGTGATGGACTTGGCCAGCTCACTAATGATGGAGGCCACCAACAGAAATTCCAGTATGGGAGTCTGAAAATTCTCTGCCTTTTCTTCACATTAAATTTAGACCTTGAAGAAAAAAGGATGGAGAGAAGCAACTGCACAGGGCAGCTAACAAAAGGAGCATCTTAGTCAAGACTCTGTCAGTTGAGAGGGAAAGAACTCAATCCACTGGCTGAAGAAACAAAGAGAAATTTATGGCTCATATATCTGAAATGTTCAGGATAGTTTGACTTCAGGCACAGCTGGATCCAGGTGCTGACACAAAGTTAACATCTGTCTCTTTCCATCTTTTTGCTCTGGTTTTCCTCTGTGTTTGCTTCGTTCTTGGGCAATCTGTCTGTGTGGCGACTTCAGCAGCTCCAGGCCTAAATCTTACGAGGAAGAGAGTTTCTCCCTCCTAATACCTCCCGCAGAAGTCTCCTGATTGCCTGTTTTGGCTCTGGCCTGGGTCACGTGCCCGTCTCTGACCCACTCACTGTGGCCAGGGCGATGGAGTATGTGGAATGCTTATGCTAGGACTGTGAACTCTCACCTAGAGCCAGAGCTCAGGGGAGCCTTCTTACATCACAGGGCTCATGGTGAGGGTGCAGAAGCTCCCCACCAGTGCCAGAGGAAGGAGAAGGGGATGTGGGGCAGGCAGACACAACTGTTCATCACATGGGGCACATGAAGAAAGGCAGAGACAGCTCCCTTCCCAGGATTCTGATTTCTTTGTTTCCTTGGTTCATCATCATTGCAGAGTGCTGGGGGCTATTGATGGTGTGGTTTCTTTTATCTCTGACCTTCTGCAAGGGTGGTCGTCACCTCTTTTTAAAAAATATTTGTCATCCTTTTACTCCCCCCGGCTTTATTGAGGTGTAACTGACACATAACCTTGTGTAAGTTTAAGATATACAATGTAACGATTGGATATACATATATATGGTGAAATGGTTGCCACAGTAAGGTTTGTTAACAAATTCATCACCTCAAATAGTCATAATCTGTGTGTGTGCATGGTGAGAATTTCTAAAAATCTACTGTCTTCGCAACTTTCAAATATGCAATATAGTATATTGTTAAGTACAATCACAAAGCTGTATGTAAGATCCCTAGAATCTATTCATCTTATATCTGAAAATCTGTACCCTTCAATCCCCTCCACCCTTTCCACACTTTACGCCCCTCATCCCTTTGGCCTTGTTCTTTGTTTCCATGAGTTTTTTTCTTTTTAATAATTATTTTTATTTTACTTTTTACTTTTACAGAGTTTTGTTGTTTACAGATATGTATCATCCCAGATTAGTCATATGTATACCCCTGGCCAGAGGTTTTTTGTTTTTTTTTTCCTCTAACTTATCATTTATTTTCATCCGTCTTTATTCTTTGGCCTGTGTGGGCCTCCCATTGCAATGGCCTCTCTCGTTGCAGAGCACTGGCTCTGGGCGCAAACACTCCAGACCACTGGCTGGTAATTAGACACATTGGCCCAGCCACTCCGTGGCACGTGGAATCTTCTCAGGCCAGGGATCAAGCTGGTGCCCCTTTCACGGCAAGGCAGACTCTTTACCCACTGGACCACCAGGGAAGCCCTGAAGCTTTACGTTTAATTTCTTGAGGAACCAGCGCATTGTTTTCCATAGTGTTTGCGCCAGTTTACATTCCTCCCAGCAGTGTGTGAGGGCTCCCATTTCTCCACATCGTCTCCAGCATTTGCCATGGCTTGTCCTTTTGATGATAGCCATTCTGCCAGATGTGAGGTGAAATCTCATTGTGGTTTGGATTTGCATTTCCCCGATCAGCACTGAGCATCATTTCATATGCCTGTTGGACATTTGAAAGTCTTTGGGAAAATACAGATTCAGGTCTGTGTCCATTTTTAAGTTGAGTTGTTTTTATTTTATTTTATTTTGGGGAGGCACTTCTATTGATCTTTCATTTATCTATTTGCATCCATCTTCTGTTCTTTGGCCCATGTGGCCCTCCCATCGCAGTGTGTTAAGATCACTTTGAAAAAACGAATTGGATATACATATATATGGTGAAATGGTTGCCACAGTAAGGTTTGTTAACAAATTCATCACCTCAAATAGTCATAATCTGTGTGTGTGCATGGTGAGAATTTCTAAAAATCTACTGTCTTCGCAACTTTCAAATATGCAATATAGTATATTGTTAAGTACAATCACAAAGCTGTATGTAAGATCCCTAGAATCTATTCATCTTATATCTGAAAATCTGTACCCTTCAATCCCCTCCACCCTTTCCACACTTTACGCCCCTCATCCCTTTGGCCTTGTTCTTTGTTTCCATGAGTTTTTTTCTTTTTAATAATTATTTTTATTTTACTTTTTACTTTTACAGAGTTTTGTTGTTTACAGATATGTATCATCCCAGATTAGTCATATGTATACCCCTGGCCAGAGGTTTTTTGTTTTTTTTTTCCTCTAACTTATCATTTATTTTCATCCGTCTTTATTCTTTGGCCTGTGTGGGCCTCCCATTGCAATGGCCTCTCTCGTTGCAGAGCACTGGCTCTGGGCGCAAACACTCCAGACCACTGGCTGGTAATTAGACACATTGGCCCAGCCACTCCGTGGCACGTGGAATCTTCTCAGGCCAGGGATCAAGCTGGTGCCCCTTGCACGGCAAGGCAGACTCTTTACCCACTGGACCACCAGGGAAGCCCTGAAGCTTTACGTTTAATTTCTTGAGGAACCAGCGCATTGTTTTCCATAGTGTTTGCGCCAGTTTACATTCCTCCCAGCAGTGTGTGAGGGCTCCCATTTCTCCACATCGTCTCCAGCATTTGCCATGGCTTGTCCTTTTGATGATAGCCATTCTGCCAGATGTGAGGTGAAATCTCATTGTGGTTTGGATTTGCATTTCCCCGATCAGCACTGAGCATCATTTCATATGCCTGTTGGACATTTGAAAGTCTTTGGGAAAATACAGATTCAGGTCTGTGTCCATTTTTAAGTTGAGTTGTTTTTATTTTATTTTATTTTGGGGAGGCACTTCTATTGATCTTTCATTTATCTATTTGCATCCATCTTCTGTTCTTTGGCCCATGTGGCCCTCCCATCGCAGTGGTCTCTGTCGCTGCAGAGCATCAGTTCTGGGCGCATGCGCTCCAGAGCTCTGGCTCGGTAGTTGGACACATCGGTCCAGCTGCTCCGTGGCACGGAGGCTGCCCCTGGGATTTTCCCAGGCCAGGGATCAAACCAGCACCTCTTGCACTGCAAGGCGGTGTCCTTACCCACTGGACCACCAGGGAAACCTGGGTTGTTTTTATTTTTGCTATTGAATTGTATGACTTCCTTGCATATTTTGGATATTAACTCCTTATCAGATATGTGATTTGCAAGTATTTACTCCCATTCTGTTGGTTGCTCTTTCATTTTGTTGATTGCAGCCACGTTAGGGGGCAATAGGGTGCCCTGTGGTTAGGATGCCACAGGTAATGGTGTTTCTGGGCAGTGACTGTTGTGTTTCGTGTTTTGCCATATACAAACAATTACAAGCATTTATTTTCTTGCTCAGAGACCTGGGATTGACCATGTTCTGGTTGAGATTGGTAAGGCTTGGTTCCAGGCTGCAGGCTGAGTTCAGGTCTCCTCGTATTGGTGAGGCCTGCCTTTCTCATGGGAGATCACACAGGCATAAAGGGCACACCCACCTGTGTGAGCCTGGGTGAGTTCACGTCATGTCTGCTGATACTCCTTTGGCCAAAGCAAAGTACACAGCCAAGCCCAGAGTCAGGGCAGTGGGGGCTCATTCCCTGCACCCCCTGCTCTCATGTGGCAGAGGGAGGAGTGAAGAAATAGGAACAGCTGTCCAATCTGCTGTGTATTTCATTCATGAGACCTCATCCACGTCAGGCTTCTTTCACAGAAACAGCTTCATGATCCATCTCGTTCTTCTGATAAGGGAGAATTTTTTTGCAAGAATTCGAGTTTACTCTTTTTTTTGGCTGCTTTTATTGGTCTTTCATCTATTTATTTTCATCCATCTTTGTTCTTTCGCCTGTGTGGGCATCCCATTGCAGTGGTCCCTCTCATTGCAGAGCCCCTGCTCTGGGCGCATGCGCTCCAGACTGCTGGCTCAATAATTGGACACATTGGTCCAGCTGCTCCGCGGCACGTGGGATCTTCCCAGGCCAGGAATTGAGTCGGCGCCCCTTGCACTGCAAGGCGGAGTCTTTACCCACTGCACCACCAGGAAAGCCTCTGAGTTTACTCTTTGAGGGCAAAGTCAGGGTTGAGCTGGATACCTTGAACCCGCTCAAGTTTTTCTCCATGTAGTGTGTGAGGAGAGGATCTTCCTCTTACCTGTCTGGACTCCCCTCCTGGGTAGGCAGGTGATGAGTGCAGGGGCGGGAGAGACCTGACCTGAGGCTGCAGAGCCTGGGGCTGAAGGGGAGCTGGAAGAGCCTTCCTGACAGCCAGGCAGCCCGTCTGGCTAAGGTTCCTGTCCAGAGGGCTAGGCAGAATGAGATCGAATCAGGGCAGATTGATGGAGCCCAGGGTAGCAGGCCAAGGCAACAGAGTGCTGGACAGATTGCAGGGTGGGAGCTCAAGAAAGTTCTCGAACAACAGGAATTCTCAGCCTGGGAGGGAAGGAAGTGTTAAGATCTGGAACATAACCTACTCTGTCACTGCTTTTCATTCCAAGAAGGAAACAGTAGCTGGGCAGTCAGTTTTCCTTCCCACTCCTGCTTTGGCAAATTCCCTAAAACTTCTTAAAAATATCAATATAGGTAATTATTTCCGTGATTTCCCAGGATCACACGAGGAGCTCCTTTAGTATAAAACACTTGTCAAGAATTGCAGTGTGATAGTGACTTTTCTCTTTAGCTCCTGGAGTAAGCTGAGTATTTCACAAGAGGAGTGGTTGCTATTGGAATGAGCTTTCCAGCTGCTCTGATATTTTTTTTTTCTTCTAATGAACTTTTGTAACGGAGAAGTTGGTTTGTTACATTTGAGTAATGGAGGCCCAGAGGAGCAACCAAAGTTGTTGAAAAAAGGCATCCACTTCCTGTAAATGGGTATTTCTGTGATGAGAGAGCTGTTCTGCTTAGTTCTCTTACCTATCAAGGGTCTGAGGTGCAGGGCCTGACAGAGCAGGTGGAGGGAGAGGGAGACGAGGGCTTGGGAGGGCACACAGCCAGTGTCTCCTGTAGAGAATGAGGAACCTTCTGCACAGCTGGGTGCCCACCGATGGCAAGGATCATGTTCTCAGACCTGGTGCCAGTGAAGAAGCAGAAAGTCTTTGCTTTCCAATTGGAGATTGATATTGGTACCAGATGGAGAGCTGTCCATTGCCATGGCACGTGGGATCTTCCCAGGCCAGGAATTGAGTCGGCGCCTTGCACTGCAAGGCGGAGTTTTTACCCACTGCACCACCAGGAAAGCCTCTGAGTTTACTCTTTGAGGGCAAAGTCAGGGTTGAGCTGGATACCTTGAACCCGCTCAAGTTTTTCTCCATGTAGTGTGTGAGGAGAGGATCTTCCTCTTACCTGTCTGGACTCCCCTCCTGGGTAGGCAGGTGATGAGTGCAGGGGCGGGAGAGACCTGACCTGAGGCTGCAGAGCCTGGGGCTGAAGGGGAGCTGGAAGAGCCTTCCTGACAGCCAGGCAGCCCGTCTGGCTAAGGTTCCTGTCCAGAGGGCTAGGCAGAATGAGATCGAATCAGGGCAGATTGATGGAGCCCAGGGTAGCAGGCCAAGGCAACAGAGTGCTGGACAGATTGCAGGGTGGGAGCTCAAGAAAGTTCTCGAACAACAGGAATTCTCAGCCTGGGAGGGAAGGAAGTGTTAAGATCTGGAACATAACCTACTCTGTCACTGCTTTTCATTCCAAGAAGGAAACAGTAGCTGGGCAGTCAGTTTTCCTTCCCACTCCTGCTTTGGCAAATTCCCTAAAACTTCTTAAAAATATCAATATAGGTAATTATTTCCGTGATTTCCCAGGATCACACGAGGAGCTCCTTTAGTATAAAACACTTGTCAAGAATTGCAGTGTGATAGTGACTTTTCTCTTTAGCTCCTGGAGTAAGCTGAGTATTTCACAAGAGGAGTGGTTGCTATTGGAATGAGCTTTCCAGCTGCTCTGATATTTTTTTTTTCTTCTAATGAACTTTTGTAACGGAGAAGTTGGTTTGTTACATTTGAGTAATGGAGGCCCAGAGGAGCAACCAAAGTTGTTGAAAAAAGGCATCCACTTCCTGTAAATGGGTATTTCTGTGATGAGAGAGCTGTTCTGCTTAGTTCTCTTACCTATCAAGGGTCTGAGGTGCAGGGCCTGACAGAGCAGGTGGAGGGAGAGGGAGACGAGGGCTTGGGAGGGCACACAGCCAGTGTCTCCTGTAGAGAATGAGGAACCTTCTGCACAGCTGGGTGCCCACCGATGGCAAGGATCATGTTCTCAGACCTGGTGCCAGTGAAGAAGCAGAAAGTCTTTGCTTTCCTGTACAATTGGAGATTGATATTGGTACCAGATGGGAGAGAACCAAGAATAATAGTTTTATTGTTAATAATAATAATACCAAGAAATGTGAGGAATTTAATTTTCAGCACACAATGCATGTTTTATGTCTTCAAAATAACCCAATATAATAGGTATTATCAATCTTCCCATTTTACAGATGAGACAACCGAGGGTGAAGTGGTGAAATAAACTGCTTAGGGCAACTCATCCAGAAAGGGTTGGAGTAGGAATCCAAACCGAGCCTGCACAGAAGCTCATGGTGAATGTCCAGTATAGGCTCCCAGCATGACATGGTCGTAAAAGCCGCAGGTTGGACTTAGCCAGTGTTCGTAGACACCCAGTGTATCAGCGCAGGTCCAGACTGGCTCCCCTGGACAGATAAACTCCCCAAAGTGCTGAGTGCTGGGGAATACAGGCAAACCAAAAAAAAAGAAGAAAGCCCAGGAATGGTGCCTGTAAAGTATCAGGGGGAGGAACTGGGTTTTCTAAGCAGGAAAGGAGAGAACCATGAAATAGACATCATGATTGCCCCTCCTGCATCCGTGTGCTCTTCTCTCACTGAGTTACAGCAGTGGGGTCCGACAGGTTGATCCACAGCTTGGATGGACCCTGGTTGGTCCTTAGCTAAGCCAATCAGAAAGTCATTCCTCTGTGATTGGTTCAGAGATGGGCCGCTCTAAGACATTTCAGGCCAATGAGATGCAAGGAAGGCTTAGTAGGGGGGTCCAGGAAAAGTCATTCCAAACTTTAAAGAAGGGATTCAAGAAGGGACCTCTCTCTGCCTACCTCACCCCCCGGCAATAAGCAAAGAGCAGGTAGCTTTGCTGCTTATTGGCAGCCATCCAGCGACCACAAGGGCAGCCTGGTTGGGCCACTCGGTCAGTCTTCCTTCCCCAAAGTAAACTCACCTCAAGTTGGAGCTCTCTTTCAGATATGTCTATAAATCTCCTTGTATCGTCTCCTTTGAGCTAGGTTTTGTTGTTCCTTTTTTTTTATTCAATTTTTTTTATTTTTTACAGAGTGTTGTTGTTTATTGCCACACATCAAGCTGAATCCACCATAGGGACACACGTTTCTGCCCCACCCCCAACCTAATGTACAAAAGGAAGATTAGGTTAATTTACTTTTCCAGGAAAGCAGAATTAGAATTTGGAGGAATTAGATAGCTCGCCGAGGTGAGGCGCTGCCTTGTAGTGAGTGTTTCAGCATTCAAGCATTCCAGAACTGGGCCGGAGTCAAATCTTTTCCCATTTTAAAAAGATGAGACAACCGAGGGTGAAGTGGTGAAATAAACTGCTTAGGGCAACTCATCCAGAAAGGGTTGGAGTAGGAATCCAAACCGAGCCTGCACAGAAGCTCATGGTGAATGTCCAGTATAGGCTCCCAGCATGACATGGTCGTAAAAGCCGCAGGTTGGACTTAGCCAGTGTTCGTAGACACCCAGTGTATCAGCGCAGGTCCAGACTGGCTCCCCTGGACAGATAAACTCCCCAAAGTGCTGAGTGCTGGGGAATACAGGCAAACCAAAAAAAAAGAAGAAAGCCCAGGAATGGTGCCTGTAAAGTATCAGGGGGAGGAACTGGGTTTTCTAAGCAGGAAAGGAGAGAACCATGAAATAGACATCATGATTGCCCCTCCTGCATCCGTGTGCTCTTCTCTCACTGAGTTACAGCAGTGGGGTCCGACAGGTTGATCCACAGCTTGGATGGACCCTGGTTGGTCCTTAGCTAAGCCAATCAGAAAGTCATTCCTCTGTGATTGGTTCAGAGATGGGCCGCTCTAAGACATTTCAGGCCAATGAGATGCAAGGAAGGCTTAGTAGGGGGGTCCAGGAAAAGTCATTCCAAACTTTAAAGAAGGGATTCAAGAAGGGACCCTCTCTCTGCCTACCTCACCCCCCGGCAATAAGCAAAGAGCAGGTAGCTTTGCTGCTTATTGGCAGCCATCCAGCGACCACAAGGGCAGCCTGGTTGGGCCACTCGGTCAGTCTTCCTTCCCCAAAGTAAACTCACCTCAAGTTGGAGCTCTCTTTCAGATATGTCTATAAATCTCCTTGTATCGTCTCCTTTGAGCTAGGTTTTGTTGTTCCTTTTTTTTTATTCAATTTTTTTTATTTTTTACAGAGTGTTGTTGTTTATTGCCACACATCAAGCTGAATCCACCATAGGGACACACGTTTCTGCCCCACCCCCAACCTAATGTACAAAAGGAAGATTAGGTTAATTTACTTTTCCAGGAAAGCAGAATTAGAATTTGGAGGAATTAGATAGCTCGCTCGAGGTGAGGCGCTGCCTTGTAGTGAGTGTTTCAGCATTCGAAGCATCCAAGCCGGGGAATCACAGAGATTTCTAAGAAGGAAGAGACACGGTGCACCATCGAGATAGGGGCTTGCAGATCCCTTTAAAGTGCGAGCAGGGCTCCGTGATGACGGTTGATGCTGGATGCCCCTCCCTGCTGGGCTCCCCAGATGGCGCTAGGGGCAAAGAACCCGCCTGCCAATGCAGGAGATGTAAGAGATGCAGGTTCAATTCCAGAGTCAGGAAGATGCCCTGGAGGAGGGCATGGCCACCCACTCTGGTATTCTTGCCTGGAGAATCCCATGGACAGAGAAGCCAGGTGGGCTACAGGCCATGGGGTTGCAAAGAGTCAGACAGGACTGAAGTGACTTAGCACACATTCCCCTCCCTGCTGCTGGACAGCGTCTCAAAAGAAAACCGGGACATCTATTTAGTTTTTCTTGGACTGTCTTCAAAAAGGGAAAAGACTGTTAAAATCATTTTCCCCAAATCTCTCACATTTTGAGAAGTTGAGTCAAACTGGTGCTAATTTGATGTGTATTGTGGTTGATACAGTGGTTTTCAGTCAAGTTGGTGGTGTAGTTGCATTGTATTATTTAGTTGATTTTTGAAAGCTTTATAGTAAAATGGGGCCTTTTGTATAAATAATGTGATTGGGGCTTCCCCTGGTGGTCCAGTGGGTAAGGACACCGCCTTGCACTGCAAGGGGCACTGGTTCGATCCCTGGCCTGGGAAGATCCCACGTGCCGCGGAGCGGCTGGACCTATGTGTCCAGTTACCAAGCCGGAGCTCTGGGGCACATGCGCCCAGAGCCGGCACTCTGCAGACAGACGCCACGATGGGAGGCCCACACGGGCCAAAGAACAAAGATGGATGAAAATAGACAAATGAAAGACCAATAGAAGTGGCCGCCAGCCCCACTCCCTCCCCAACCCACCTCCCTGCCCCCCAGAAAGAATCTGCCTGCAATGCAGGAGACCTAGGTTCTATCCTTAGGTTAGGAAGATCCTCTGGAGAAAAAAATAGCCACCTACTCCAGTGTTCTTGCTTGGAGAATCCCATGGACAGAGGAATGTGGTGTGCTACCGTCGATGGACTCCCAGAGAGTCGGACACAACTGAGGGACTAACACTTTCACTTTCTTACAGGGAACTAAGATCCCACATGCTTCACAGCCAAAAAACCAAAACAGAAGACAGAAACAATGTTGTTACTAATTCAATAAAGACTTTAAAAGTGGTCCATAAAAAAACAAAGTCTTAAAAAAAGGCAATGTCTGTTTCTCATGTGTACTAACTGCTCTCTCTGAGAAGCCTGCTTCTTTTGTTTATCCTACCCTTGAATTTCCTGAACTGCCAACATCTTCAGCACCCTCCCCAAGGATTAGTCTCATCGGGTATGACACACTCAGTGCTTGGCCACCGTCAGCAGTGACAGTGACATTCCTGCTGAATGTCATGTTAACTGAGTTTTGTGTGAGTGCCTTATTTATTCCTCTCTGCTGAGTCTTAAAGAGGATGAATGGTGCTAGAGGGCTTTGTTAAATGAAGATTAAGCAGAGACCATGGAATTTATTGGTACTACTTTGGCAGCATTTTACGTGGTAAAATGAAGGGAAAACTTGACTGCTGGCTGCCTTGCCCAGTGACTCTAGGCAGGAAGATGAGTGAAAGAAACACCATGTTGCAGGAAATGTTTTTCTGGTTATTACTGAGTCAAGAAGGATGCCGTGTAGACTGTGATACTCCTTACTTGAGTCAGTAGAAGTGGCTTCTTAGTTCCCACACTGAATGGCCAGTCCTCAGAGGCCAGACTGTTAATGCTTATTTTGTGATCTGAAGATGGAGACGGAGTGGGGAGGATCAGGCACGTTCTCAGGAATCAAGGGAACGATCTCTGCTTCATGTAGAATCGAGCTAGCAGCTTTCTGAATCTCCTGAATCAGGCACACGTGGATGTCTGAGGTTTTTTCTTCTTGCCCAGTGCCAGTGGGTTACCATACGAAGTGTTTCAGGTTTTCTTGAGAGGCCAGGCCCAGCGAGTTGTCTACTCGCCCCAAAGCTCTGCATGCCCAGCTCCACGCTAAACCACCCATTCCTGTTATGTGTCTTAGGAAAAGGAGACTTTTAACAACTTGAATGCTTGTCCCTGACCTGGACACTCGGGAACAGAGAACCAGAGGAATTAAGGACTCCAGCAGCAGGCCCCAGGTCCAACTTTGACTCTCTAGCCAAGAGGAGCCACTGTGTATTTTGTGCATGCCCTTCCCTTGCTCTGATTTTTTGATAAGGTTGTTCTTGTTGCGTCTTGACTTTGGCCAAGGGCCGCTCTCTCATATGCCCAACCATCCTGCAAAGTCTGTGTCAGCCGTGCTGTTGGATGGTTGAGGGAACGCACGCCCTAAGGAGGGAGGCTTCTTGCCTGGAGTTGTTTCAAGGCAGCAGAAGTGGGATTATTACCCCACACTGAAGTGCCACAGTGCTGTCGATTGATTTGTTTGCGTGCAGTTAGGGGAACTCCTAACAAGACTGGAAGAAATAGAAATGTGCTTGCCCGAAGTCCCTTGCCTAGGCCAGCGGCCTTGGCTTCTCATTTCCCTGGGTTCTGATGCTTCTATAAAGACAGGACAACGTCCTCATCCTCTGCCCATCAAGGATCTCTTGACAGAACAGAGAGAGGGGGGCTCCCAGAGCCCGGGAGGTGAGTGGAGTCCATTGAACCTCATTCAGTGAAGGGCCTTGGAGGTGAGACTAAAGAGAATGCAGTGGTCTGTGCCATCTCAGGAAGGGATGGATTTAATTCTCTTTTGAGAATTCTCTTTTGAATGTTTTCAGGTGTGAAAATATTCTTTATGGCCTTCCTTTTCCTGCCTCTCTCTAGTCCTCTGACTGGCCTAGCACGTATTGGCTATTTTACTTTATCACCATTTCCTTGTGGTTTTAGTGATCACTTTTTTTTTTTTTTTTTACATTTTTTATTGGAATATAGTTGATTTGCAATGATGCATTAGTTTGAGGTGTACATTGTTATTCGTCTTAGTGATCACTTTTTATTTCTTATCTTGTAAATGATTGCTCTGTGCTTTCCAGCAACAATTCTAAGCCCGAATCAGCAACAAAGAAACATCTTTCTGTTTTATTTTTAATTTTCGATTGGAGTATAGTAGATCTACAATGTCGCATTGTTTTCTGCTGTACAGCAAAGCAGATCATTGGCATGTATACAAACATCCCCTCTTTTTTGGATTTCCTTCCCATTTAGGTCACAGGGTGACCACAGGGTGTTGAATAGAATTCCCTGAGCTATACAGTAGGTTCTCATTAGTTGTCTGTTTTATACATAGTGTCAATAGTGTGTATATGTCAATCCAATCTTCCAATTCATCCCAACCCCCACTTTCCCCCTTGGTGTCCATATGTTTATTCTCTACATCTGTGTCTCTATTTCTGGTTTGCAAATAAGATCATCTCTTCCATTTTTCTAATTCCACATATATATGTTATTGTACATTATTTATTTTTCTCCTTTTGACTTACTTCACTGTGTATGACAGTCTCTAGGTCCATCTGTGTCTCTACAAATAAACGAATTTCTTTTCTTTTTATGGCTGAATAATATTCCATTGTATATATGCACCACATCTTCTTTATCCATTCCTCTGTTGACAGACAGTGGGCAGAAGACCTAAATAAATATTTCTCCCAAGAAGATATGCAGATGACTGACAGACACATGAAAAAATGCTCTATATCACTAATCATTAGACAAAAAAATATCAAAGCTACAATGAAGTATCACCTCACACCCACCAGAATGGTTATTATTTTTAAAATCGACAAACGGTACATTCTGGAGAGGGGGTGAAGAAGAGGGAACCCCCTTGCACTGTTGGTGGGAATGTAATTGATGCAACCACTATGGGGAACAGTATGGAGGGTCATTAAAAACGTAAAATAGAACTGTCACATGACCCAGCAACCCCACTACTGGGCATATATCCAGAATCATCCCCAACTCGAAGTAGTCTCTCCCTTCTTAATGGCCACCAACACTGCTATTCTGTCTTTAATCATTGTTTTCTTTAAAATAGATCATTTCAGGTTTCCCTGGTGGTCCAGTGGGTAAGGACACTGCCTTGCAGTGTAGGGGGTGCCGGTTCGATCCCTGGCCTGGGAGGATACCACGTGCTGTGGAACTGCTGGGCTGATGTGTCCAACTACCGAGCCGGAGCTCTGGAGCACATGCGCCCGGAGCCAGTGCTCTGGAGTGAGAGAGGCCACTGCGATGGGAGGCCCACAAGGGCCAAAGAATAAAGACAGAAATAAATGAAAGACCAATAGAAGTGGCCAAAAAAAAAAAAAAGGTCATTTCTCTGTTTTTGTGTTTTCCTAGTTGTAAAAGTAATACCTATCCATCATAGAAAAGAGGAACATGCAGAAAGGCATAAAGAAGAAACTAAGAATAATTGAGGTAACAATAAGCTCTAACATTTGGGAAGGTTGATACATAGGCTCCCTTTTGAGCTCTTTATGTATATTAGTCTAGATCATTCTCATACCCTGAAATGCCGATAGATGGGAAGAAGATCCTGTGAGGTGATGTTACCAAGTTTGCAAAGCGAGAGTGATGTTTGAGGTGGTCGTAAAGGAGTATGTCATATGTTAGCTGGAACCCTGAGTGACAGGATCGTGTTGAACTTGCTGACCCAGCTCCATGGCTGTGAGAGCTAAGGAGTCCTAGGCGGAGGCCCGGGCTTCTCCTGACCTTGGCACTCTGTGTGGCCCTGGGTCCTGGGTGGACGTTTGCTCTTCCCTGCTGGAGGCCGGCTACTGGGGGAGCCTGACTTTCAGGTACCACCTGTGTGCCCTCTTTCTTCCCACCTGCTCATGTGCAACCTCTCCTTGGGTCAGACAGAGACCACTGCACTTCAACAGAAGCCAGGTTTTATTTGTGAATGTGAAAAGTGGAAGAAATAATACACCAAAGCTTTAACTTTAATTAAATTCGTTTTATTTAGCTTTTATTTACTTTTTCGGTACATTCTGGAGGGGTGAAGAAGAGAACCCCCTTGCACTGTTGGTGGGAATGTAATTGATGCAACCACTATGGGGAACAGTATGGAGGGTCATTAAAAACGTAAAATAGAACTGTCACATGACCCAGCAACCCCACTACTGGGCATATATCCAGAATCATCCCCAACTCGAAGTAGTCTCTCCCTTCTTAATGGCCACCAACACTGCTATTCTGTCTTTAATCATTGTTTTCTTTAAAATAGATCATTTCAGGTTTCCCTGGTGGTCCAGTGGGTAAGGACACTGCCTTGCAGTGTAGGGGGTGCCGGTTCGATCCCTGGCCTGGGAGGATACCACGTGCTGTGGAACTGCTGGGCTGATGTGTCCAACTACCGAGCCGGAGCTCTGGAGCACATGCGCCCGGAGCCAGTGCTCTGGAGTGAGAGAGGCCACTGCGATGGGAGGCCCACAAGGGCCAAAGAATAAAGACAGAAATAAATGAAAGACCAATAGAAGTGGCCAAAAAAAAAAAAAAGGTCATTTCTCTGTTTTTGTGTTTTCCTAGTTGTAAAAGTAATACCTATCCATCATAGAAAAGAGGAACATGCAGAAAGGCATAAAGAAGAAACTAAGAATAATTGAGGTAACAATAAGCTCTAACATTTGGGAAGGTTGATACATAGGCTCCCTTTTGAGCTCTTTATGTATATTAGTCTAGATCATTCTCATACCCTGAAATGCCGATAGATGGGAAGAAGATCCTGTGAGGTGATGTTACCAAGTTTGCAAAGCGAGAGTGATGTTTGAGGTGGTCGTAAAGGAGTATGTCATATGTTAGCTGGAACCCTGAGTGACAGGATCGTGTTGAACTTGCTGACCCAGCTCCATGGCTGTGAGAGCTAAGGAGTCCTAGGCGGAGGCCCGGGCTTCTCCTGACCTTGGCACTCTGTGTGGCCCTGGGTCCTGGGTGGACGTTTGCTCTTCCCTGCTGGAGGCCGGCTACTGGGGGAGCCTGACTTTCAGGTACCACCTGTGTGCCCTCTTTCTTCCCACCTGCTCATGTGCAACCTCTCCTTGGGTCAGACAGAGACCACTGCACTTCAACAGAAGCCAGGTTTTATTTGTGAATGTGAAAAGTGGAAGAAATAATACACCAAAGCTTTAACTTTAATTAAATTCCATGTATTTATTTTTAGCTTTTATTTACTTTAGGAGATGGGTCTTCAAAAATATTGCTGTGATTTATGTCACAGAGTGGTCTGCCTATGTTTCTCTAGGAGTATCAGTCCTTACATTTAGGTCCTTAATTCATTCTGAGTTTATTTTTGTGTATGGTGTTAGAGAATGTTCTACTTTCACTCTCTTACATGTAGCTGTCCAGTTTTCCCAGCATCACTTCTTAAATAGACTCTCTTTTTTCCATTGTATATTCTTGCTTCCTTTGTCATACATTAATAGATCTTAAGTGTATAGGTTATTTCTGAGCTTTCTATCCTACTCAGTTAATCTAAGTGTCTGTTTTTTGTGCCAGTACCATGCTGTTTTGATGATTGTAACTTTGTAGAACAGTCTGAAGTCAGGGAGCATGACTCCTCTTCCTCTGGCCTTCTTTATCAAGATTGTTTGGCCATTTGGGAACTTTTCTGTCTCTATATAAATTTAAAAATTATTTGTTTTCCACCAGCCAAACCCTATGTGTGTGAACTTGTTGACTGCTCACACGATAGCAGCTACTAGGACCTCCAGGTTACACAGGAAGGGATTCAACACAGAGAGGTTAAGAAACTGGACTGAATTCCACAGCTAGAACATGTTGAGAGTCAAGCTGAACCCAACTTTAATTACTTGCTCTCTGGCCTTTTTGAGTCAAGAGTGGGGAACTGAGCAGAACAGGCACAATTTCTCTGTAATATTAGGATTATAATGAAGAGCTAGGAAAAACCTCAGGGCCTCTCCACCCTAGACCACAGGATGGTCCCCGGGCTGGAGGGTGTGGGTGGGAAAGAGTAGGTAGGTGTAGGGTGACATGACAAAGGAGGCCTGAATGGGGTCTGAGATTGAATAGACTCTTTTTTGTTTTTTTGGCCACTTCTATTGCAGTTTCATTTCCATCTTTGTTCTTTGGCCTGTGTGGGCCTCCCGTCACAATGGCTTCTGTCGCCCCAGAGCACTAGCTCTGGGTGCATGCGCTCCAGAGCACTGGCTTGGTAATTGGACACATCAGTCCAGCCACTCCACGGCACATGGGATCCTCCCAGGCTGGAGATCGAACCAGCGCCCCTTGCACTGCAAGGTGGTGTCTTTACCCACTGGACCACCTGGGAAGCCCTGAATAGACTCTTAACACATTATTTACCAGAGACATATTATTAACATCATAGGTATTAGTTTCAGCAAAAATCCCCTAGCCAGTGCTTCCCTGGTAGCTCATTGCTAAAGAATCTGCCTCCCAATGCAGGAGACATGGTTTGATCCCTAATTGCAAAAGATTCCACATGGCTTGAAGCAACTAAGCCCATGCACCACAACTCCTGGCACTGTACTCCAGAACGCTGGCTCATAATAGGACATACCAGTCCAGCCACTGCACGGCACGTGGGATCTTTCTGGGGCAGGAATCAAACCGGTGCCCCTTGTACTGCAAGATGGACTCCTTACCCACTGGATCACCAGGAAAGCCCCTACTTAGCATTATTTTACAAGAAAATTCTTCAGAGATTTGAAGAGCTAGTTATATTTTTCACGGGAGAAAATAAATTTCTCTCAATTAAATAAAATAATAAAAACAAAGAGAATTCATTTTTATATTCCACCTGTGGGATCTATCTCTCATTTGGTAGGTACAGTTGTTCTTAGTGGTACAGATAAGAAAACTGAGGCCAGTGGCATGAATCTACTTGCTCAAGGCCAGCCAGCTAGCCAGTGACTGAGACAAACTGAACCCAGTTCATCTGAATTGCTCGTGCATAAGATGAGCTTCTGTCAATTCATGCAAACCCACAAAAATGTTTGGAGTGTGAGCCCATCTCCAGATGTTGTGGCATATGCAAAGAATACAATGGAGTGCTTGTTCTGGTGGACTTGATCTAGTGGGGAGACAGGATTCTTACAAGCCATCTTGGTGGTGAGCCATGTGACAAGGGCTATGCTAGAGACAGGCACAAAGGATCATGGGAGAGAGGAGTTCCAGGTCTGAGACTGTGCATCTGGTTGCCATGCTGCCTCTTATCCAGGGCTAAGGAGATACTGCTCTTCCAGCAATTTAATGACACTCAGTCACCACATTTCTTCCCCCTAAATCCCAGCATGTGGCATGGAGTACCTCAGAGGGGGCATCACCTCAGTGGTATCCCTCAGACTTAAGCTCGGATCCTGGGTGTGCAGATCACTAACTCTGTGGCACAGATGTGTTCTCTCACCTCTCTGAGTCTAGTTCCTTCTGTAAATGGAGTTGCCTTGACCTGCCTGGGTCTTAGGCATCTGGGAGGAAATGAAGTCATGCACATTCAGCACTGAACTGTGCCTTGGCCATAATATACTCGAGACATGAGAACTATGATATATTCTAGATGGATTGTTGCCTGCATGCCTGCCATATCCCTTCCTCACACCAAATCACAGGCAAGTTTTTCCTCTTCCCACCAATCTATCTGATAGGACAGAGCCCTGGTGTGTGTGTGTGCATCTTGAAAATAGCCTTTTCCATGGCCTAGGATCCTCTGGCCAGAGTTCTGTGCACATCCTTTGTCAAAGCACTCACGTCTCTTCTGTATGCAGATGAGAAGTTAATCCTTAAACACAACCCTGGGGTGACTCCCATGAACGAAATCAGCCTAAAAACATGGTGGCCGATGGTTGGGGCCTGGTAACGGGAAGTTGAGCCGAGTCTGTCTGACTTCATTTCTGGAGGAAAATAGAGCTCCAGCATTACCTAAGCTGGGCAGTGAGGAAATCCTCATGTTCCCAACACTTCCAACAATGCTCCATTATGCTCAGTGACTCACGAATAGGCCCGTGTCCATGGAACAGTGTGTGTCTCTGCTGTGAGGACAGTGCCTTGCTCTATGTCTGAACTGCTTTCATAGGCTTGTCTCCATCACGGATGTTCCTGGTCCTCTTTCCTGATGGTTATTGGAGGGTTGTATCAGAGAAAGCCAGAAAAGGGAAAAAAATGATTAACTTGACTAGGCAACTGAACACATTGGAGATAGTGCCTGGGAGGGGAAACTTGAGTTCAAACTGAATTAAAAGCAAAAGCTTGGAATCTTTGCAAAAGGCATGTACCTTAGTTGGCAGGTCAAAGAAAAGTTTCATCATCTTGGTGGTGAGCCATGTGACAAGGGCTATGCTAGAGACAGGCACAAAGGATCATGGGAGAGAGGAGTTCCAGGTCTGAGACTGTGCATCTGGTTGCCATGCTGCCTCTTATCCAGGGCTAAGGAGATACTGCTCTTCCAGCAATTTAATGACACTCAGTCACCACATTTCTTCCCCCTAAATCCCAGCATGTGGCATGGAGTACCTCAGAGGGGGCATCACCTCAGTGGTATCCCTCAGACTTAAGCTCGGATCCTGGGTGTGCAGATCACTAACTCTGTGGCACAGATGTGTTCTCTCACCTCTCTGAGTCTAGTTCCTTCTGTAAATGGAGTTGCCTTGACCTGCCTGGGTCTTAGGCATCTGGGAGGAAATGAAGTCATGCACATTCAGCACTGAACTGTGCCTTGGCCATAATATACTCGAGACATGAGAACTATGATATATTCTAGATGGATTGTTGCCTGCATGCCTGCCATATCCCTTCCTCACACCAAATCACAGGCAAGTTTTTCCTCTTCCCACCAATCTATCTGATAGGACAGAGCCCTGGTGTGTGTGTGTGCATCTTGAAAATAGCCTTTTCCATGGCCTAGGATCCTCTGGCCAGAGTTCTGTGCACATCCTTTGTCAAAGCACTCACGTCTCTTCTGTATGCAGATGAGAAGTTAATCCTTAAACACAACCCTGGGGTGACTCCCATGAACGAAATCAGCCTAAAAACATGGTGGCCGATGGTTGGGGCCTGGTAACGGGAAGTTGAGCCGAGTCTGTCTGACTTCATTTCTGGAGGAAAATAGAGCTCCAGCATTACCTAAGCTGGGCAGTGAGGAAATCCTCATGTTCCCAACACTTCCAACAATGCTCCATTATGCTCAGTGACTCACGAATAGGCCCGTGTCCATGGAACAGTGTGTGTCTCTGCTGTGAGGACAGTGCCTTGCTCTATGTCTGAACTGCTTTCATAGGCTTGTCTCCATCACGGATGTTCCTGGTCCTCTTTCCTGATGGTTATTGGAGGGTTGTATCAGAGAAAGCCAGAAAAGGGAAAAAAATGATTAACTTGACTAGGCAACTGAACACATTGGAGATAGTGCCTGGGAGGGGAAACTTGAGTTCAAACTGAATTAAAAGCAAAAGCTTGGAATCTTTGCAAAAAGGCATGTACCTTAGTTGGCAGGTCAAAGAAAAGTTTCAGGTGTCACCATCACTGTCATGGTCAACACTGAAGGCTTACTTTCCCTTGACAGGCAGGGGAAAGGGTAGAAGAATATTGAAACAGTTCCTTGGACATGCCAACGCCGGGGAGGCACTGCAAATTCTGTGCAGAGACAGCCAGTTTGCCTCCTGTGTTGTTATGATCATGAACTTGGGCAATTTCATTGGGAACTGAGAACCCTAGGAACACAGACTCTGTTTCTACCATTCTAAAGGGAGGGACAGATTTCTGGCATCTACTCTGTCCCACAGACGCCCTGTCCTGTGGCTTTTACTCACTACTTGGCACAAATGCCTTGGCTTTGCTGAGCTTCAACCACTTTTAAGGGTCTCATGAAATGAGTGGACCCCGGGCCAGCCTTGGTTGTGCTGTTTCTGACTCTGCCCCATTAGAAGTGCTGGAATGCTTGCTATCTCAGCTACCTGGTGAGCTCCCCTTCAACCCCCAGCAGCCAGCATGGACTGCAGTTTCCCCAGCAGGGCTTCCTTACTGCCTTCATCCCTGCATGAGTTTCTACCTTTTATTATAATCCTAAGAATGAGAATGAAAACTCATTTGCTTATGGCTCCATCTCTTCAACTATACAGTGAATTTTCTGAGATCAGGGACCTCGCTCACTTTTGTATCCTCAGCACACAAGGTGTTTCTGGG
Organism: Tragulus kanchil; assembly: GCA_022376925.1. Taxonomy (NCBI): domain Eukaryota; kingdom Metazoa; phylum Chordata; class Mammalia; order Artiodactyla; family Tragulidae; genus Tragulus; species Tragulus kanchil. The sequence goes on from JAIOJX010000004.1 coordinate 107,614,592, forward strand.
CAGGCAAAGATACTCTGTCAATGTTTGCTGGAATGTCAAATGAAGAAATGAATGAATGAATGGAGTCTGAAGGTAATATTCTGTATATGCTGAGGCATATTGAGTTTCCGGGAAACAATTTTCCATTCTAGTGTGTTACTTATACTATCCAAATAGAAGGACCCCTTTTAAAATCACACTTGTCGAGTTTCCCTGGTGGTCCAGTGGGTAAGGACACCGCCTTGCAGTGCAAGGAGTGCCGGTTCGATCCCTGGCCTGGGAAGATCCCATGTGCCGCGGAGTGGCTGGACCGATGTGTCCAATTACTGAGCCGGAGCTCTGCGACAACAGAGGCCACTGCGATGGGAAGCCCACACGGGCCAAAGAACAAAGACGGATGAAAATAGAGAAATGAAAGACCAATAGAAGTGGCCCGCCCATTCCCTCCCTCCCCACCCCCCTCAAAAAAAAATCCAAAAAAAAAAAAAATCACACTTGTCATCATTCATCAATACCTTTTTATGAATGCATTTACAGAATTTCAAAATCCCTGGTGAAACAGAGTACGCCTGATATTGTGTGGGGGGTGGAAATAGGGGTGTACCTAGATGTGGCGAGGCAATGGATGAACAAGAAAGATCTGGAGTGAGACTATGCGGTGTCATGTGAAAGAGTTTCTATAAATGAGGGGCCCTTATGGGCATGACACCTAGGAGAGTGTCCTTGAAAAGGAATAGAACTGGGAGAGGGAAGAGGCCATGTGTTCCTATTAGCCCTGAGGCCAAGCCTGGGCTGAGGGTGTACCTTAGATCTCCGCAGGTGGGCGTTTCCAGGTCTTGCCTGGAGAATCCCATGGACGGGGGAGCCTGGCGGACTGCAGTCACGGGGTCGCACGGAGTTGGACATGACTGGGCAACTAGCACCTTCACTTCTCTCTCAGACATGATAACATCTTTTGTGTGCTCTTTTGTACTCCCGTTTCCTCCCATTCTTACTCTGCTTTATCAGTGTATACACACGTTCAGTCTTGCTTGATATCGATTCATGCTCCATTTATTTTCTATGCTGATTTTTTTCAGAGCAGAATGGACTAATTGCTCCAGCTTCCATTTCTGATGCTTTACAAAGCCGGAGCTGAAGCCTACCCTGCCAGAGGCTCGGTCAGCTTGGGTGACGACTGGCCTTGGCTGGAGGGCTGCTGAGAAGTTCGAGTGGGCAGGGCCCCCGGGAGTCAAGGCACTGGTTTCATAGTCTTCTGTGCCTGGAATCGTGAAAAGCTGCCTGGCCTGCTGGATGGAGAGCGTCTAACTCAGATTCAGGGGGCTTGGAAAGACAGTCACACCTCTTCCCTTCCCTGAAATAGCCATGCATGTGTTCCAAGACTTAAAACTGCTGTGGAATTTCCCTCTGTTTATTTGCACATTTGAGTGATGGTCTTCTGCCACTGGAGGACTTTCAGTGAATCACTTCAGAGATCGCTTGTCAGGTTTCCCAGATGAGAGGAGGCTGGCGCTCATCTTTCTCCCGAGGCCTGACAAGGCAGGACTGACCGAGCTTCCCCGCCGGCCGCCTGGAGCTGTCTCGGGGGGGAAGTAGACGGAGGCTTTTTGTCCTTCTGGGAAACCTGCTGCTGCAGAATTCCTGATTCCTGAACTCTTCTTCCATGTGGGGAGCTGGGAAGAGGTGGAATGGGATAAATAAAAGAGATAGGCTGGTTCTAACTGGTACAAGATGTTATGGGCTCTTGATAGCCGCTGGCAGCCAGCACTCACTGCATTCCAAGGCTCTGGTTTGTGGTGTCAGGAGTTCCAGGAGACAAGGCTGGCTGGGGTGGCTTCCAGAGGGCAGCCCGGGGAGCTCGGGAAGGTGTTGGCTCCTCTCAGGAGTAACTGGCTGCCAGGTGCTTCTGATGGACGCCTGTTCCCAGGGCCCAGCGGTGGCCAGGGTCCCTAATGATCACATTAGGTCTGTGGTCCCCACTGGTTCTTCGCCTAATAGACAGGTTTCGTTGCACCTTGCTCCTTGTCACTCTGTCGTCTTCGCCACCGCCCTATGCTCCGTGTTCCAGCCACATCTCATACATTCTGTCAGGTGCCCCACCTCAGAGCCCCCTGCTCCCTGCTCTGCCCAGCTCTCAGCCCCAGGAACTGGACCATGAGAAGCGTGTTAGTCAGGCTCCCCTGCCCTGCTCTCTGGCTTCCTGCTGGATTGGGCCTGTGAGGAGCCTCTTGGAAGCTCTAGTAGGGGGAAGGGGAGAGAGATGGAGAGGGATTTATTGTCCTGCCACCCTCTGTGTGGGGTCATCTCAGGCTGGCTCTGTGCCTTAGAAGTCTCACATCATTTTAAGGTAGCCTTCTCTACATAGTTTGCTCTTTTTGCATCCAGGTAACTGCTGTCTCGCTTCACCCTGAGTCCGGGGGTGGTTTAGCACCTGGAATCTTGTAGTTCTGTGCTGGAATCAAAAGCTGCCTGCCTTGGATGGAGAGCGTCAAGATTCAGGGGCTTGGAAAGACAGTCACACCTCTTCCCTTCCCTGAAATAGCCATGCATGTGTTCCAAGACTTAAAACTGCTGTGGAATTTCCCTCTGTTTATTTGCACATTTGAGTGATGGTCTTCTGCCACTGGAGGACTTTCAGTGAATCACTTCAGAGATCGCTTGTCAGGTTTCCCAGATGAGAGGAGGCTGGCGCTCATCTTTCTCCCGAGGCCTGACAAGGCAGGACTGACCGAGCTTCCCCGCCGGCCGCCTGGAGCTGTCTCGGGGGGGAAGTAGACGGAGGCTTTTTGTCCTTCTGGGAAACCTGCTGCTGCAGAATTCCTGATTCCTGAACTCTTCTTCCATGTGGGGAGCTGGGAAGAGGTGGAATGGGATAAATAAAAGAGATAGGCTGGTTCTAACTGGTACAAGATGTTATGGGCTCTTGATAGCCGCTGGCAGCCAGCACTCACTGCATTCCAAGGCTCTGGTTTGTGGTGTCAGGAGTTCCAGGAGACAAGGCTGGCTGGGGTGGCTTCCAGAGGGCAGCCCGGGGAGCTCGGGAAGGTGTTGGCTCCTCTCAGGAGTAACTGGCTGCCAGGTGCTTCTGATGGACGCCTGTTCCCAGGGCCCAGCGGTGGCCAGGGTCCCTAATGATCACATTAGGTCTGTGGTCCCCACTGGTTCTTCGCCTAATAGACAGGTTTCGTTGCACCTTGCTCCTTGTCACTCTGTCGTCTTCGCCACCGCCCTATGCTCCGTGTTCCAGCCACATCTCATACATTCTGTCAGGTGCCCCACCTCAGAGCCCCCTGCTCCCTGCTCTGCCCAGCTCTCAGCCCCAGGAACTGGACCATGAGAAGCGTGTTAGTCAGGCTCCCCTGCCCTGCTCTCTGGCTTCCTGCTGGATTGGGCCTGTGAGGAGCCTCTTGGAAGCTCTAGTAGGGGGAAGGGGAGAGAGATGGAGAGGGATTTATTGTCCTGCCACCCTCTGTGTGGGGTCATCTCAGGCTGGCTCTGTGCCTTAGAAGTCTCACATCATTTTAAGGTAGCCTTCTCTACATAGTTTGCTCTTTTTGCATCCAGGTAACTGCTGTCTCGCTTCACCCTGAGTCCGGGGGTGGTTTAGCACCTGGAATCTTGTAGTCCCTTCTGTGGTTTCCTTGTATCTTGACCACATTTTTGTCCGTAGTCTGTTTACTAAATTCTTCTTGCCTTCTCTTCATTCGCGTATTCCTGGTGGAACTCAGACAGAGATAGATGGATAGATAGATAGATACAGATATAATGTTTATTTATATTTATGTGATACATAATACCTGGACATTTTTCCCAACTCTTTTTCCTTGACAAAAATTTCCTTCTTTACCTTGCTACCTGTTGAGCTGCTCCTCATCCTTCTAAATCTCACAGAAACATCACCTCTGTGAGTCTGTCTGAGTTTTCCACTAGAGCTCATTGCTTTTGCCTTGGCTTTCTACCTCTCTGTTGTTATTGTTGTTTAGTTACTCACTGTGTCTGACTCTTTGTGAACCCATGGACTGTGGTCCTGCCAGGTTCCTCTGGCCATGGGGTTTCCCAGGCAGGAGTACTGGAGTGGGTTGCCATTTCCTTCTCCAGGGGATCTTCCTGACCTGGGGGTCAACCCTGGGTCTCCTCTTTGCAGGCGGATTCCTTAGTGTCAGAGCCAATGTACTCTACCATGTGTGAAATAGGCAGCTAGTGGAGACCTGCTGTAAAGCACGGGAAGCTCAGCTTGCTGCTGTGTGATGACCTGGAGGGCAGGGGTTGGGAGTTGCGTGAGAGGGAGGTCCAGGAAGGAGGAGTGTATATATCTGTATAGTTGATTCAGTTTGATGTATAGCAGAAATGAACACATTATGACGCAGTTATATTCCAATAAACATTTTACAGTATTTAGCTCCTTCAAAATCTGTTTATGTGACAGTCTAAATGGCCTGCCTCAATGCCTGACCCAGATCAGATGCTCAATAAATAATAGCTATTATCAGAAAGAAAACTGCATACTAAGGTGGGAATGGCTATGTGTTTCAATGCATTATCTTTCCCAGTAGCCCAAATTGACATTTACAAGGGACTATTTAGAGCTAATCATGCCCTCAGTAGATCTCTAATTTGGCAGAGTGGAGTGGGGCATATGAGGGGTCTTCCTTTGGGGTTTCTCAAATGAAATCATAAGGCCCCGTCTGTAGGTAGCCTTCTCTACATAGTTTGCTCTTTTTGCATCCAGGTAACTGCTGTCTCGCTTCACCCTGAGTCCGGGGGTGGTTTAGCACCTGGAATCTTGTAGTCCCTTCTGTGGTTTCCTTGTATCTTGACCACATTTTTGTCCGTAGTCTGTTTACTAAATTCTTCTTGCCTTCTCTTCATTCGCGTATTCCTGGTGGAACTCAGACAGAGATAGATGGATAGATAGATAGATACAGATATAATGTTTATTTATATTTATGTGATACATAATACCTGGACATTTTTCCCAACTCTTTTTCCTTGACAAAAATTTCCTTCTTTACCTTGCTACCTGTTGAGCTGCTCCTCATCCTTCTAAATCTCACAGAAACATCACCTCTGTGAGTCTGTCTGAGTTTTCCACTAGAGCTCATTGCTTTTGCCTTGGCTTTCTACCTCTCTGTTGTTATTGTTGTTTAGTTACTCACTGTGTCTGACTCTTTGTGAACCCATGGACTGTGGTCCTGCCAGGTTCCTCTGGCCATGGGGTTTCCCAGGCAGGAGTACTGGAGTGGGTTGCCATTTCCTTCTCCAGGGGATCTTCCTGACCTGGGGTCAACCCTGGGTCTCCTCTTTGCAGGCGGATTCCTTAGTGTCAGAGCCAATGTACTCTACCATGTGTGAAATAGGCAGCTAGTGGAGACCTGCTGTAAAGCACGGGAAGCTCAGCTTGCTGCTGTGTGATGACCTGGAGGGCAGGGGTTGGGAGTTGCGTGAGAGGGAGGTCCAGGAAGGAGGAGTGTATATATCTGTATAGTTGATTCAGTTTGATGTATAGCAGAAATGAACACATTATGACGCAGTTATATTCCAATAAACATTTTACAGTATTTAGCTCCTTCAAAATCTGTTTATGTGACAGTCTAAATGGCCTGCCTCAATGCCTGACCCAGATCAGATGCTCAATAAATAATAGCTATTATCAGAAAGAAAACTGCATACTAAGGTGGGAATGGCTATGTGTTTCAATGCATTATCTTTCCCAGTAGCCCAAATTGACATTTACAAGGGACTATTTAGAGCTAATCATGCCCTCAGTAGATCTCTAATTTGGCAGAGTGGAGTGGGGGCATATGAGGGGGTCTTCCTTTGGGGTTTCTCAAATGAAATCAAGTCTAAGGCCTCTCTGTCTGTAGGTTAGAGAAAACAGAGAATCACTTCAGGTCAGTCTCCAGCACGCAGAGGCTGCTTGGAAAGGGGAGAGATTGCTCAATAATGGCCTGGGGTGGGGGGAGCAGCGTCAATGGAAAAAGACAGATGTGACTGGACACATCTCTGCTCGGCTATTATACCCTTCCAGTGCTAATGGAATGTGATTTTCTAAATTGTGACTGGCCGACTTTCTCCTCTTGTGGTCAAGTTTGTAATAACATAGACTATGACTCTAGTCTTGCCAAAGTGGAAAAAAAAAAATGCCATCCAATGGATTTTTATGGTGGTTCTTAAACATTTAAAAAAATTTTATTAAAGATGCAGCTCAGTAAGCCTTTAATGCCCAGCTTTGGGGTTGATGTGCCACAGCACAGGCATACAAGGCTGGGTGTGGGCCGTGGAGTGCTGCTGAACCCGGCAGGTGCCAGAGCCGGTTAAGTCCCTCTCTGCAATTTTGCCTAAAAATGGAGCGACCTACGTACATACAGATCCAGAGTATTTTGATCTTCTATGGCTTGGGGCAGAGATCAAAGCAGAGAGTCTCACTCCTCATTAAGTTCAAGAAGCCAGGGAGCCTGCCGTGTTTCAAGAATTCCAAAGACATACTTCCCAGACTCCAGAGTAGCACAGCCCACATCTTAGGTGGGAGAGAGGCTGGGCCGAGTGAACCACCCCCTGCACGTTGGCCTACTCCCTCCTCCGTGGAGAAGAGTGGGCCCCTCGGACAGGGTCATGATCAAGAGAGCTTTTCTGAAAGGGTCCCTCAGGTGTCCGTGCAGCTGGTAAACTGGCAGAGTTATTGGGAAGAACCCAAAGTGATGTTGGCTGAGTTAGGGGTGTGGATGCTGAGTGTCTTGGGGTGGCGAGGACAGAAGGTTTCCCAGGGACCTGATAACCTCAGGTGAGCAAAATGGACTATGGGAAACTGTCATATAGCCATCATGAGGACCCGGGAAGGGAGGCTTATACACTGGGCAGCAGTGGAGTGGGGGCATATGAGGGGGTCTTCCTTTGGGGTTTCTCAAATGAAATCAAGTCTAAGGCCTCTCTGTCTGTAGGTTAGAGAAAACAGAGAATCACTTCAGGTCAGTCTCCAGCACGCAGAGGCTGCTTGGAAAGGGGAGAGATTGCTCAATAATGGCCTGGGGTGGGGGGAGCAGCGTCAATGGAAAAAGACAGATGTGACTGGACACATCTCTGCTCGGCTATTATACCCTTCCAGTGCTAATGGAATGTGATTTTCTAAATTGTGACTGGCCGACTTTCTCCTCTTGTGGTCAAGTTTGTAATAACATAGACTATGACTCTAGTCTTGCCAAAGTGGAAAAAAAAAAATGCCATCCAATGGATTTTTATGGTGGTTCTTAAACATTTAAAAAAATTTTATTAAAGATGCAGCTCAGTAAGCCTTTAATGCCCAGCTTTGGGGTTGATGTGCCACAGCACAGGCATACAAGGCTGGGTGTGGGCCGTGGAGTGCTGCTGAACCCGGCAGGTGCCAGAGCCGGTTAAGTCCCTCTCTGCAATTTTGCCTAAAAATGGAGCGACCTACGTACATACAGATCCAGAGTATTTTGATCTTCTATGGCTTGGGGCAGAGATCAAAGCAGAGAGTCTCACTCCTCATTAAGTTCAAGAAGCCAGGGAGCCTGCCGTGTTTCAAGAATTCCAAAGACATACTTCCCAGACTCCAGAGTAGCACAGCCCACATCTTAGGTGGGAGAGAGGCTGGGCCGAGTGAACCACCCCCTGCACGTTGGCCTACTCCCTCCTCCGTGGAGAAGAGTGGGCCCCTCGGACCGGGGCCTGATCAAGAGAGCTTTTCTGAAAGGGTCCCTCAGGTGTCCGTGCAGCTGGTAAACTGGCAGAGTTATTGGGAAGAACCCAAAGTGATGTTGGCTGAGTTAGGGGTGTGGATGCTGAGTGTCTTGGGGTGGCGAGGACAGAAGGTTTCCCAGGGACCTGATAACCTCAGGTGAGCAAAATGGACTATGGGAAACTGTCATATAGCCATCATGAGGACCCGGGAAGGGAGGCTTATACACTGGGCAGCAGAATGGGCTGGTCATTCCATGTAGCCCAAATTGACCGTTATTCTGCTCCGTGCCTGGGCTCTCCATATAGTCATCGTCTCTATCACTCAGCCAGGCTCTGGCTCCACACGCATCCTCTCACTACCTGGCTGAATCGCCAACATAGGAGGTGCTCAGTAAAAGCATGTCCAGGGGATGATCCTGAACCTTCACTGGATAGATTCTTAGTTGTCCCCAGATGCAGGTCATGTCACCTCTCCTGCCTCGGTGGTTTTCTTCTTGGGCTGGACCTGGTCTTGGGAGGCCCCTTCCATCGGTCAGGGGTGAGGGACATGCTTGCTCTGTGTCTCTGGCATCTGGAGGGCGTTACTGCAGTTTGAGTCTTATGGCTTGTGAGGCTCTGACTCCAGGCCTTCGCTCCACACTGAGGTGCAGAACTGGGCAAGCTCTTTGAGCAAAGCGGTGGTTGAAATCCTCCTGGTTTCAAAGAATTGCGCATAAATATATTCAAGACATTTCAAAAATTTCCAGTCGAAACATTTTGGGGAGAGCAGCCAGATTTTATAAAGAAAAAAATGGGGGCAGTTTAATGGGCAAAGATGTTCTGAGTAATTCTATGCTTGAGTAACTGGCCAAGTTAAGAGGCGGTTTGACTAGCATTTTCAGGAATGAAGGCCTGCAAGCTGGCTTCTCATTGCAGCATCTTCAGCGGGTCATGTGGAGAGACTCTGGTCATCTCATGCAGGGGTTGGACCTGCCCAGAAGGCCGGTGTCCCTCCTTTCCCTGCGCATGATGCTTCCATACCTACAGGTTTCTTCCTCGGGCAAGTGACCAGTGAATATGGTGGCAGAAAGATTGGCCTTAGAATTAACAGTGGATGAAAATGATGGGGCCTCCCCAGCTTCGTTCTTTCTTCCCCCCCTGGAGAGCAGTGGCAGAGCACCAGAGGAGGGCTTGCCCTCCTGAAAGCAGTGGGATGACGTGGGTGTCCTCGAGGAAGCCTGTGCTGGCAGTTCTGGTGAGGGTTTCCCAGGGACCTGATAACCTCAGGTGAGCAAATGGACTATGGGAAACTGTCATATAGCCATCATGAGGACCCGGAAGGGAGGCTTATACACTGGGCAGCAGAATGGGCTGGTCATTCCATGTAGCCCAAATTGACCGTTATTCTGCTCCGTGCCTGGGCTCTCCATATAGTCATCGTCTCTATCACTCAGCCAGGCTCTGGCTCCACACGCATCCTCTCACTACCTGGCTGAATCGCCAACATAGGAGGTGCTCAGTAAAAGCATGTCCAGGGGATGATCCTGAACCTTCACTGGATAGATTCTTAGTTGTCCCCAGATGCAGGTCATGTCACCTCTCCTGCCTCGGTGGTTTTCTTCTTGGGCTGGACCTGGTCTTGGGAGGCCCCTTCCATCGGTCAGGGGTGAGGGACATGCTTGCTCTGTGTCTCTGGCATCTGGAGGGCGTTACTGCAGTTTGAGTCTTATGGCTTGTGAGGCTCTGACTCCAGGCCTTCGCTCCACACTGAGGTGCAGAACTGGGCAAGCTCTTTGAGCAAAGCGGTGGTTGAAATCCTCCTGGTTTCAAAGAATTGCGCATAAATATATTCAAGACATTTCAAAAATTTCCAGTCGAAACATTTTGGGGAGAGCAGCCAGATTTTATAAAGAAAAAAATGGGGGCAGTTTAATGGGCAAAGATGTTCTGAGTAATTCTATGCTTGAGTAACTGGCCAAGTTAAGAGGCGGTTTGACTAGCATTTTCAGGAATGAAGGCCTGCAAGCTGGCTTCTCATTGCAGCATCTTCAGCGGGTCATGTGGAGAGACTCTGGTCATCTCATGCAGGGGTTGGACCTGCCCAGAAGGCCGGTGTCCCTCCTTTCCCTGCGCATGATGCTTCCATACCTACAGGTTTCTTCCTCGGGCAAGTGACCAGTGAATATGGTGGCAGAAAGATTGGCCTTAGAATTAACAGTGGATGAAAATGATGGGGCCTCCCCAGCTTCGTTCTTTCTTCCCCCCCTGGAGAGCAGTGGCAGAGCACCAGAGGAGGGCTTGCCCTCCTGAAAGCAGTGGGATGACGTGGGTGTCCTCGAGGAAGCCTGTGCTGGCAGTTCTGGTGAGCGTTTCACCACCTTACTTGAGCACAGCATCTCTCTCCCAGCTTCCAGCTAGGAAGTTGGGAACAGGATTCTCGAGGGCAGGTGTAAAGCAGACTCCTTGGCGGAGATGGTGAAGGTGCTGCCACCAGTGGTTGCATTTGTGGAGATTTCTGTGGCCTGCCGCCAGTCTCGTTACATCTTTGTGTCTCAGTTTCTTTGTTCGTAAGATATAATGTGGCAAACGTTCTGATGCCGGCAGGAGGACATGTGTTCCAAAGCGGGGTTTGTCCTCCCTCTAGGCCATCTGCTCCCATCTCCGTAGGGGTCATCTCTCACCTGACTACTCCCCAGACATATTTCACTCTCAGTTGACTGTCAGTTTCTCTCCCTTTTAGATTATATGTCAGTAACTTGAGGAATATTTTCTGAAGGACTCTCTAAACATAAGGACTCCCTGTGGCTCAGTCAGTAAAGAATCTGCCTGCAATGCAGGAGACCTGGGTTCGATCCCTGGAGAGGAGCCCCTGGGGAAGGAAGTGGGTCTGGATCTAGGCCGGTGTGGTTTCACACACTGAGCTCTCCCTGTGGCCCCACAGAGCTTTCACCTGAGCTAAATTCCCAGACTCTGAAATAGTGACTCTGCCTGTCACTGTGTTTGTCAGAGGAGCTTTCTAGGAAGTGTGATTTGGGCACAATGTTAAACTGCCCACGGGTTTACAGATGGCAGGGAGACGTGGGGTCTGGTGGAAGGGGCCTGCTCTGGAGCCAGCCAGCCTGGGCTCTTTGTATGAGAGCTGTGTGACCTCAGGCAAGTCACTTACCAAGACTTATTTCTTTATTAATTTTGATTGCGTTAATTCATTTTATTAAAAACTTATTTATTAATTAATATTTATTGCAGTACAGTTGCTTGACAATGTTGAGTTAGCTTCTACTAAATTACCTAGCAAAATGAATCAGCCATACACATGTATATATAACGCCTTCCTTTGGGGTTTCCCTCCCATTTAGGAGAACGAACATTTTTTGAATGTTTACTATGTGCCTAGTAAGGAACATACATAATCTCATTTATTAATAACTTCCTCTCCCAACACCCTACAATGATCTTTGACCTGCTTTATAGATGAGTAAACTGGGGTCCAGAGAGATGTAGTGACTTGCCTAAGGTCACACAGCCGAGGAACCCAGGCACTGGGCCTGTTCTCCTGACCACAGTGCTATGTCACTGCCTCTGCACCTTGGGGATAGCCAGCACCCGTCCCCACACGCCCACACATGCAGGTGCTGTTGGGCCCATGAGGACAAGTGGGGAAGCTTTCTCTCCAGACAGAAGTAAGCTCAGGTCCCTGCATTCAAAGTTCAGACACAGAGGCTGAACTGGATGCTGCTGGGCCAGATTTGCTCCACATGGCATCTGCTAGAGAGTTTTGTTCTTTTGATTTGAATGCCAACACCTAAAAATGAAGAACGTGCACAGGAGGATATCTTTGTCCAACTTACTTTTAAAAAGTCTGAACATCTGGCCAAACTGGGTCGCTATCTGGGCGTGAAGCTGTTGGCTGGCACCGAGGCAAAACGGACGCCTACTCCTTGCTGGGCTGCGCCACGCCCTCTGGCTTGCCCCTTCCTGAGGTCAAGCATTAGTGGCCGTTCCTCGTCCTGCTTGCCGTGTGGTGTTTTGACTCCAGGCCCACTTCTCTCCCGGGCTGCCTGGCCCCAGTGGGCATGTGGATTTGTAGACAGAGCAAAACCAAATCACTCAGCCGACTCATGTTCTCATTGTTTTCCAGAAGGGAGCTGTAACTTAGGTCATTTGCTATCTGTGAGATTCAAAGGTCAGAGTGTACTCACGATAGTAAACTTAGGTGTGCAGCCAAGGAATTTTGGAAGGCATTTATTTCCCAGCCTGTCCCAAGCCAGTGATCTTACTGAGCATGGTGCTTTGGGGAGGGTTTGAATTTTAGAATCATTTATTTTTTTTTGCAGTACAGTTGCTTGACAATGTTGAGTTAGCTTCTACTAAATTACCTAGCAAAATGAATCAGCCATACACATGTATATATAACGCCTTCCTTTGGGGTTTCCCTCCCATTTAGGAGAACGAACATTTTTTGAATGTTTACTATGTGCCTAGTAAGGAACATACATAATCTCATTTATTAATAACTTCCTCTCCCAACACCCTACAATGATCTTTGACCTGCTTTATAGATGAGTAAACTGGGGTCCAGAGAGATGTAGTGACTTGCCTAAGGTCACACAGCCGAGGAACCCAGGCACTGGGCCTGTTCTCCTGACCACAGTGCTATGTCACTGCCTCTGCACCTTGGGGATAGCCAGCACCCGTCCCCAATACGCCCCACACATGCAGGTGCTGTTGGGCCCATGAGGACAAGTGGGGAAGCTTTCTCTCCAGACAGAAGTAAGCTCAGGTCCCTGCATTCAAAGTTCAGACACAGAGGCTGAACTGGATGCTGCTGGGCCAGATTTGCTCCACATGGCATCTGCTAGAGAGTTTTGTTCTTTTGATTTGAATGCCAACACCTAAAAATGAAGAACGTGCACAGGAGGATATCTTTGTCCAACTTACTTTTAAAAAGTCTGAACATCTGGCCAAACTGGGTCGCTATCTGGGCGTGAAGCTGTTGGCTGGCACCGAGGCAAAACGGACGCCTACTCCTTGCTGGGCTGCGCCACGCCCTCTGGCTTGCCCCTTCCTGAGGTCAAGCATTAGTGGCCGTTCCTCGTCCTGCTTGCCGTGTGGTGTTTTGACTCCAGGCCCACTTCTCTCCCGGGCTGCCTGGCCCCAGTGGGCATGTGGATTTGTAGACAGAGCAAAACCAAATCACTCAGCCGACTCATGTTCTCATTGTTTTCCAGAAGGGAGCTGTAACTTAGGTCATTTGCTATCTGTGAGATTCAAAGGTCAGAGTGTACTCACGATAGTAAACTTAGGTGTGCAGCCAAGGAATTTTGGAAGGCATTTATTTCCCAGCCTGTCCCAAGCCAGTGATCTTACTGAGCATGGTGCTTTGGGGAGTGCTGTGTCCGTCTCTGGGACTGTCGGCTTTTTCTTCCTTACCTTTTCCTTGTCAGCTTTTGTCTTAATGTTTCCAGCACACCCCACCCTGGCCCACGGGTTCCTCCTGGTTGCTCAGGGCAACCGTCCTCATATGCTCAACTTGCCCAGGACTCAGATCTGAAAGGGCAACCATGTTCCCTAGGAGAGGTGGCAGGAACACAACATGTCCTTATGCGGAGCAAGCATTTAGGTGAGGCACAAGCACTTTTTGAAAAAATGTTAATTGTGATGTATTTCTTTTCACAAGATATAATTAGCACATCAAGTCTCTTAAGACTATTACTGCTTAGAAGGTATCTAAAATTTTTTTGTTTATTTTTTACAGTTTTGTTTTTTATGGCCACATATCAACCTGAATCTACCATAGGCATACATATGCCCCCCCAACCCTGCTGAGCCTCCCTCCCGTCTCCCTCCCCACCCCACCCCTCCTGGTCGCCACAGAGCCCCTGTTTGAGTTCCCTTAGTCCCATAGCCTATTCCCCTCCCTCACCTCAATGTCCGTAAGTCTGTTCTCTCTGTCTGTTTCTCCATTGCTGCTCTGCATAAACATTTATCAGCACCATCTTTCTAGATTCCATATATAAGTGCCAGTACACAATATTTCTCTTTCTCTTTCTGACTTACTTCACTCTGTATAATAGACCCTAGATTCGTCCACCTCTTTAGAACTGACTCAAGTGCCTTCCTTCCTGCGGTTGAGTAATAGTCCGTTTTCTATGTGCACCACAGCTTCTCCATCCATTCATTTGTTGATGGGCATCTAGGCTGCTTGAAAGAAAGCTAAATTTTAAAAAAGAGTTTTTTAAAGTTGGTTTACAGAGAAATAATAGGCAAATGCTGCCATAGGTGAAAAATCACAGCAAAAATATAGCATATCGACACGTAAGTGACTGACATTTGGGGAGCGCTGCAAGGGCCCTGGGTCATACTCCCCATCCTCTGTGGGTCAAGTCCAGGGGCAGGAGACAGCTGTCCTTCTTTTTTTTTTAATTTTTTTATTATTATTTTTATTTTTTACATGTATGTTCCCAGATCATTCATATGCATATCCCTGGACCCTCCCCCCACCCAGTTCCTCCCCTCCCATCCCTCCAGACCCTCGCCCCAAGTGGTTGTAAGCACTCCTATTCCCCTAGCACAATGACAATAGCTATCTTTTCCACACATGACAGTATAGGTTTCCATGTTACTCCCTCCATGCTTCCCCCTCCCTATTTCTTCCCCACAATGTCCCTATGTCTATGCTCTGTCTGTTTTTCCATGAGTTCCCTGCGTGAGTTATCAAGACTGTCCTACTAGATTCCATATATGTGTGTTAGTATACTGTATTTGTCTTTCTCTTTTTGACTTACTTCACTTTTTATGATAGGTTCTAGAGGCAGCCACTTCATTAGGACTGAGTCTTCTGCATTTCTTTTAACAGCTGAGTAGTATTCCATTGTATATATGTACCAGGGCTTCTGTATCCATTCATTTGTCGATGGAAATCTAGATTGCTTCCATGTCCTGGCTATTGTACAGAGAGCTGCAATGAACATTGGGGTACAGGTGCCTCTTTCATTTTTGATTTCATCAGGATATAGGCCTAATAGTGGGGTTGCTGGGTCATAGGGTGCTTCTATTTTTAGTTTTTTAAGGAATCTCCATATTGTCTTCCATAGAGGTTGTATCAATTGACATTCCCAGCAGCAATGCAAGAGGGTTCCCTTTTCTCCGCACCCTCTCCAGACAGCTGTCCTTCTTAACTTAGCTCCTTCTCTCTTCCCTCCCTTCAGACTTGAGAACATTGAGTAAAGGGAAAGCTTTACTACCCCTAATTACAGCTTCTCCTGTGTGTGTGTGTGTGTGTGTGCGCGTGTCTCTCTCTGTGTGTGTGTGTGTGTGTGTTCTCTTTGCAGATAGACCCTTTCTGGTCTTGAAGGGACTAGACTTTTGAAAATCAAGACAGGAAAAGAGACTTTATGCACTGTACTCTTGAGGGAAGAATGTAGAACACTCTGGTTGCTGCCTGAATGGAAAGGTCATCATGCGTGATAGAAAACAGCTGGAACAAAACCAAACCAGCCAAACAAACCCTCCTTCGCAAGTATTTTTCAGGAAACATCCTCATTCTACATGGATGTAGTGACTTGATGTGAGCGCGACAGTTGTTGGAAAGAACATAAGGACTGAATTACATGGACCTGGCCATGTATGTTCCCAGATCATTCATATGCATATCCCTGGACCCTCCCCCCACCCAGTTCCTCCCCTCCCATCCCTCCAGACCCTCGCCCCAAGTGGTTGTAAGCACTCCTATTCCCCTAGCACAATGACAATAGCTATCTTTTCCACACATGACAGTATAGGTTTCCATGTTACTCCCTCCATGCTTCCCCCTCCCTATTTCTTCCCCACAATGTCCCTATGTCTATGCTCTGTCTGTTTTTCCATGAGTTCCCTGCGTGAGTTATCAAGACTGTCCTACTAGATTCCATATATGTGTGTTAGTATACTGTATTTGTCTTTCTCTTTTTGACTTACTTCACTTTTTATGATAGGTTCTAGAGGCAGCCACTTCATTAGGACTGAGTCTTCTGCATTTCTTTTAACAGCTGAGTAGTATTCCATTGTATATATGTACCAGGGCTTCTGTATCCATTCATTTGTCGATGGAAATCTAGATTGCTTCCATGTCCTGGCTATTGTACAGAGAGCTGCAATGAACATTGGGGTACAGGTGCCTCTTTCATTTTTGATTTCATCAGGATATAGGCCTAATAGTGGGGTTGCTGGGTCATAGGGTGCTTCTATTTTTAGTTTTTTAAGGAATCTCCATATTGTCTTCCATAGAGGTTGTATCAATTGACATTCCCAGCAGCAATGCAAGAGGGTTCCCTTTTCTCCGCACCCTCTCCAGACAGCTGTCCTTCTTAACTTAGCTCCTTCTCTCTTCCCTCCCTTCAGACTTGAGAACATTGAGTAAAGGGAAAGCTTTACTACCCCTAATTACAGCTTCTCCTGTGTGTGTGTGTGTGTGTGTGCGCGTGTCTCTCTCTGTGTGTGTGTGTGTGTGTGTGTGTTCTCTTTGCAGATAGACCCTTTCTGGTCTTGAAGGGACTAGACTTTTGAAAATCAAGACAGGAAAAGAGACTTTATGCACTGTACTCTTGAGGGAAGAATGTAGAACACTCTGGTTGCTGCCTGAATGGAAAGGTCATCATGCGTGATAGAAAACAGCTGGAACAAAACCAAACCAGCCAAACAAACCCTCCTTCGCAAGTATTTTTCAGGAAACATCCTCATTCTACATGGATGTAGTGACTTGATGTGAGGGCGACAGTTGTTGGAAAGAACATAAGGACTGAATTACATGGACCTGGCCAGATTACTTCATCTCTCTGATCCTCAGTTGCCTTATCGGTATAATGGGAATACAAATAATACTTAACTTGAAAGGACTACATGAGATTGTATACGCAGAGTGAGATGTGTCAGTATTCAGTCAATGATAGCCCATGTGGTGATGATGCTGATGATAAGGATGGAAGGGCTCTAAGGTGAAATCTTTCTTTAGGTGTTGATGCTAACTTAGGGAGAAGGAGGAGTTGCATCTTGAGGTTTTGGGTTGGGTTTTTCGCCATGGAAACATCTTGACTGAGGGCATAATCTGTTGGCATATTAACAGCTGTGCCCTGGGGCCACCATTTTCCTATGTCTTTGTTTGATCTTTGGGACAGGGAACATTCTGTTCTGTTGGTCATAAGGCAAGACTGTCGAAGCAGAGGGCAGCTCTGGGCATTTGGCTGCTTTCTAGATTGGGTGAAGCCAGTGCTGACGGGCTCTGGTCCATTGGGTTCTATCCAGTAGAGGCATCGCTCCCACCTGGCACCCATGCATGAATATACAGTTGAGTCTCAGCAGAGGGTCCAGTGGAGGGAAAGAGGGCACATGCGTACCCTACCTTTAACGCAGTTGGCTAGAATTCTCACCAGTAAGGCATTCATATAAAGGACAGGAATAGACTGAAGAAACCAGCTGGGCTTCTCTCAGAGAGAACTCTCCATTGAAAACAGGTTGCTGTCTTTGGCGTGTTTGATTTACCTTGCAGTCATTTCTATTGACTTCTGTAATGACCACAAAAGAACCATTGGTTTCTCTCGGTGATGCTCCCCTCAGTGGCTCTCAGAGGATCCACCATGCTGACATCTGACTTTAGCCAGTGAGGCCGCTTGTGGGCTCCTGGTCTCTAGAGCTGTAAAGGAACGGATTTCTGTTTTCTTTCTTTCTTTCTCTTTTTTATCTAAGCCATTTAAGTTTGCAGGAATATGTTACAGCAACTTTACAGGAAATGAACATGCATAGTTTTCCTTCACTTAGTTGGCACATCTTTAAAAATTTTTTTTTGCCAATAAATCTTCGAAAATTCTATGTATTTATTTACTTGGCTACACTAGGTCCGAGATGCAGCATGTGCAATCTAGTTCCCTGACCAGGGATCAAACCTGGGCCCTTTGTATTGGGAGCAGAGGGTTTTAGTCCCTGGACCACCAGGGAAAGGCCCCAGTTGGCATATCCTTGAAGCACATCTTCTAGGACATGTCAGCTGTCCTTTGTTTATACAGTGCTTCTCGCAGGGGGCCAGGTTGCAGCAAGCACTCTGAGAAGAATTCAAAGATGCCTGCAATGGAAGGCCTCTTGATTTCCTTTCCGTAATATTGCAGCTGGTTCGTTTCCTGATCAACCTCACTTCTCTGAAGCCAAATTGAACATCAGTCTAAAGGTCTGGGTAAGTTCATATTGACCAGGACTCTGGACTCTGGCAGGCTCTCATGTCTGCCACCACAAGAACGTTACATGCAGCAGTCAGAGCTGGGGTTCCTTTTAAAAAGATCCTGGGGGACTTCCCTGGTGGTGCAGGGGTTAGGAATCCACCTTGCAGTGCAGGGATGCAGGTCTGGTCCTTGGTCAGGGAACTAAGATCCCATCTGCTGCAGCGCAACTAAGCCCATGGGCCACAACTGCTGAGCCTGTGCCACAACTGGAGAGTCCATGTGCCGTGACCAGAGGTCCTGCGTGACACAGCAAAGGTCCCACGTGCCGCAGCCATGACCCAACACAGCCAAGTAAATAAATAAATACTAAAAACCACTTAGGCCACAGCAATTGCTTTCAGAGTTAAAGGTCCCGGTGGCCAGTGGAGGTGGGTGGGGTCAGCCAACACAGCTCTGAGAACAACCCATGTTCATGGTGAGTAGAGAGAATTAAGGGAGAGGCAGCAGGGTAAGTAGGCTTCCCAGGTGGTGTCAGTGCAGGAGACTTGGGTTTGATCCCTGGGCTCAGGAAGATCCTCTGGAGAAGGGAATGGCTACCCATGCTGGTATTCTTGCCAGGAGAATTCCATGGACAGAGGAGCCTGGTAGGCTACAGTCCGTGGAGTTGCAGAGTCGAACATGACTCAAGTGACTTGGCACGCCTGCACAGCATGGTGAGCGCTGCATCATTTGAAAGAGAAACTGCCTTTGAAAGATGCCAAGGGGTAGATGATGGGATCCGAGCTACTCAGAACTTCCATGAAAGCCATGTGTTATGTACAAGATAAGCTTGGTAGGGAATGCCCCGGGAGTCTTTATTATGAATTAGCTAGACATTTGGTGAAAATTACAGAAATACAACTTAAACAATTTTAAGCAAAAAAGGAAAACAAGTTGGCTCAGGGACCTTAAATAGTTCAACAGTAGAGCCTATCATCAGGTATAGCTGGAGTAGGTATGCCTGATCAACCTCACTTCTCTGAAGCCTTTTTTAATTGCAGCTGGTTCGTTCCTGATCAACCTCACTTCTCTGAAGCCAAATTGAACATCAGTCTAAAGGTCTGGGTAAGTTCATATTGACCAGGACTCTGGACTCTGGCAGGCTCTCATGTCTGCCACCACAAGAACGTTACATGCAGCAGTCAGAGCTGGGGTTCCTTTTAAAAAGATCCTGGGGGACTTCCTGGTGGTGCAGGGGTTAGGAATCCACCTTGCAGTGCAGGGATGCAGGTCTGGTCCTTGGTCAGGGAACTAAGATCCCATCTGCTGCAGCGCAACTAAGCCCATGGGCCACAACTGCTGAGCCTGTGCCACAACTGGAGAGTCCATGTGCCGTGACCAGAGGTCCTGCGTGACACAGCAAAGGTCCCACGTGCCGCAGCCATGACCCAACACAGCCAAGTAAATAAATAAATACTAAAAACCACTTAGGCCACAGCAATTGCTTTCAGATTTAAAGGTCCCGGTGGCCAGTGGAGGTGGGTGGGGTCAGCCAACACAGCTCTGAGAACAACCCATGTTCATGGTGAGTAGAGAGAATTAAGGGAGAGGCAGCAGGGTAAGTAGGCTTCCCAGGTGGTGTCAGTGCAGGAGACTTGGGTTTGATCCCTGGGCTCAGGAAGATCCTCTGGAGAAGGGAATGGCTACCCATGCTGGTATTCTTGCCAGGAGAATTCCATGGACAGAGGAGCCTGGTAGGCTACAGTCCGTGGAGTTGCAGAGTCGAACATGACTCAAGTGACTTGGCACGCCTGCACAGCATGGTGAGCGCTGCATCATTTGAAAGAGAAACTGCCTTTGAAAGATGCCAAGGGGTAGATGATGGGATCCGAGCTACTCAGAACTTCCATGAAAGCCATGTGTTATGTACAAGATAAGCTTGGTAGGGAATGCCCCGGGAGTCTTTATTATGAATTAGCTAGACATTTGGTGAAAATTACAGAAATACAACTTAAACAATTTTAAGCAAAAAAGGAAAACAAGTTGGCTCAGGGACCTTAAATAGTTCAACAGTAGAGCCTATCATCAGGTATAGCTGGATGTGGAGGCCTCGATGGGTTCCCTAGACTCTGTCTCTCCCTGTTTCTCAGTTCTACTTTGTTCCCATTAGCACCATGGTCACAAGGACCTGCATCCTATCAGCTAAGCAGCCTCAGTGGAAAGGGGCAGTGTCTCTCCCAATAATTTCAACTCAAATTTTTGAGTTGATTCCCATTGACTTCGATGAGGCCAGATGACCATCCTCAAGCCAGTGATCATGTGGTCAGGGGGGTGTGGTTCTCTGATTGGCTGCTTCTGTGTCTCCTGTCCCTCCCCTAAAGCAGGGGGTCGGTCTAACGGAACCACAAGGCTTGAAAGTAGAGGCCGGTTGACTCCCCAAGAAAAATTTGGTGTTGCTAACAGAAGATGGAGTAGATGCTGATGAGGCAGAAACAGCAGAATGTCTGTGGCAACTTACAGCCTGTAAAGGACTTATTAAAAGGCAGCACTTAGCTGTTAGATCACTTCCTAGTGAAAAAGTGGGCGGATGGGTATGGCTTGTACAAATCTTTCTGAGAATATCGTATCATAATCCTTAGCTCTGTTCCTTAGTCAGGGTGACATATTCCATTAAACTTCAAGACAACGGGGACTTATTTCATGAACGGAAAATAAAGCACCATGTTTGTTTAAATCTTTTTTTTAAAAAAGCATTTGTTTGCAGATTCTTGACATTCAGAGCATTATCTTTGCCAAGTGGAAGTGAGTTTTGGGGGATAAAATGAACAGAAAAATGCGTGTTTACCTGTATCAATTGTACCTTGAAATTCTGTTCACTGAACTTCCCTTTAGTGAGAGGCCCTGGGGCGGTGCCAGTGCTCTTGATCCTCGGGCCCTCCTGCTGCTTCTAAGAAGGGGAGTCTCGTTCTGGCTGAGGGTTCTGGGCACAGGCCCATGACACTTGCTCCATCCTCTCTCCCAAATTCCCCTTCAATTTCCTGCAGAATTCTTCCCCCTTTTTTGTTCCCTTTTACCTTTTTTTTTTTGATTGTTAAAATTCCTTTCCAGCCTGAATGTGCTTCCTGGAGATTGATAAGAGCTGTATGCCCCCCAGAGGTGGTCAGTGCCTCAGAGACATGCACACTTTGCCTTTTGTGTTCCTTCTCCTATTGAACATGGAGGGGAGTGGCTTGGTCAGGTACCACCGTGTCTAGAGGATGGTGGTAGCAGGTGGGATACTTTGCTTGGCAAGTGACCATAAAAGCCCACTCAAACTGGCTGATACATGTGTCCATTCTCCCCAAAACCTCCCTCCCATCCAGGCTGATACATAACATGAAGCAGAGTTTCATGTGCTGTACAGTAGATTTTTGTTGGTTATCCGTTTCAAACATGGCCGTGTGTATTTGACTTTCCCCCCGTCCCCAGCCATCCCCTCCTCCCTGCAACCATGAGTTCCTTTACTAAGTTTGTGAGTCTCTTTCTGTTTTGTAAATAAGTTAATTTGTGTCATTTCCTTTTAGAATCCACGTCAAAGATATGTCATATGACATTTCTCCTTCTCTGTCAGACTGACTTCACTCAATATGACAGTCAAGACTTCTAGCATTTTAAAGAGAGGGAAACGAAGGTCCGAGTTCTGAAAGAATACACTTTCAGACAGTCCTTTCACCCTCCTCTGAGAGACTGATGGCAGGTATTTCTTTTCCTCTAATTTCTCAGCCTGGACCTTCCATTTACATTCCAAATGGGCAGCTGCCTCTGGGCCACGTGAACAAGGAACTGAAATGTGTTCTCTAGTCCTGCCGGTTTATATATTCTCAAATGGGGAGCAAAACCCTTTCTATTCATCACTGCTGTTGGTTTGTAAAATGAGAACATGTGGCAGCTTCACTGGTCTGTGGGGAGAGCAGAACGTCCTGCACCACCGTGGGGAGAAGCATTGCCCTCATCCCCTGGCCTTGCCTCAGGCCAGGTCCCTGGAACACTGAACAGGGCTCTTTGGAGTCTGGCTGTTCTGAATGTAAACTCTTTTATGCCTATGGAGGGTGTCCTGGGTGGCTTAGATTTTAAAGAATCTGCCTGCAATGTAGGAGACACTGGGTTCAATCCCTGGGTCAGGAAGATTGCCTGCAGAAGGAAATGGCAACCGATCCAATATTCTTGCCTGGAGAATTCCATGGAAAGAGAAGCCTGGCAGGCTCCAGTCCATGGGGTTTCAGAGTTGGACACAACTGAGCAACTAAAACACACACACACACACACACACACACACACGCCTATGAAGCATCCCAAAGTTCACATTGTCTTTTCTCAAATGACTAAATGCACGTTGATTGTGAGTCAACTGGATTTCCAGTCATTTTCCACATTTAGTTTATTTTCATCCTCTTAATTAAAATTCCACTTGGACCCGTTTCCAAACATCCAGGCTGATACATAACATGAAGCAGAGTTTCATGTGCTGTACAGTAGATTTTTGTTGGTTATCCGTTTCAAACATGGCCGTGTGTATTTGACTTTCCCCCCGTCCCCAGCCATCCCCTCCTCCCTGCAACCATGAGTTCCTTTACTAAGTTTGTGAGTCTCTTTCTGTTTTGTAAATAAGTTAATTTGTGTCATTTCCTTTTAGAATCCACGTCAAAGATATGTCATATGACATTTCTCCTTCTCTGTCAGACTGACTTCACTCAATATGACAGTCAAGACTTCTAGCATTTTAAAGAGAGGGAAACGAAGGTCCGAGTTCTGAAAGAATACACTTTCAGACAGTCCTTTCACCCTCCTCTGAGAGACTGATGGCAGGTATTTCTTTTCCTCTAATTTCTCAGCCTGGACCTTCCATTTACATTCCAAATGGGCAGCTGCCTCTGGGCCACGTGAACAAGGAACTGAAATGTGTTCTCTAGTCCTGCCGGTTTATATATTCTCAAATGGGGAGCAAAACCCTTTCTATTCATCACTGCTGTTGGTTTGTAAAATGAGAACATGTGGCAGCTTCACTGGTCTGTGGGGAGAGCAGAACGTCCTGCACCACCGTGGGGAGAAGCATTGCCCTCATCCCCTGGCCTTGCCTCAGGCCAGGTCCCTGGAACACTGAACAGGGCTCTTTGGAGTCTGGCTGTTCTGAATGTAAACTCTTTTATGCCTATGGAGGGTGTCCTGGGTGGCTTAGATTTTAAAGAATCTGCCTGCAATGTAGGAGACACTGGGTTCAATCCCTGGGTCAGGAAGATTGCCTGCAGAAGGAAATGGCAACCGATCCAATATTCTTGCCTGGAGAATTCCATGGAAAGAGAAGCCTGGCAGGCTCCAGTCCATGGGGTTTCAGAGTTGGACACAACTGAGCAACTAAAACACACACACACACACACACACACACACACGCCTATGAAGCATCCCAAAGTTCACATTGTCTTTTCTCAAATGACTAAATGCACGTTGATTGTGAGTCAACTGGATTTCCAGTCATTTTTCCACATTTAGTTTATTTTCATCCTCTTAATTAAAAATATCTCATGTTCTTGGGCTGAACTACCTCATGAAGGAGGAATAAGAGAGCCTCTGCTTCGGGCTTCCCTGGTAGTCCAGTGGGTAGAAAGTCTTCCTTGCAGTACAAGGGGCGCCGGTTCAGTCCCTGGCCCCGGAAGATCACACGTGCTGTGGAGTGTCTGGACCGGTGTGTCCAATTAGAGCCAGTGCTCTGCAGTGAGAGAGGCCACTGCAATGGGAGGCCCACACAGGCCAAAGAATAAAGATGGATGGAAATAAATAAATAAATAACCAATTTTAAAAAAGAGGCCAAATTTAAAAAACAAAAAAAGAGAGAGCCTCTGCTTCTCTGGACACTTCTTATGGGTTGTGTATCATGGCACCACCCCTGGGAACTATTGAACTCTCACACTTTTCTGAAAGACTGACTTGAATGAACCAAATCTGAGGTGAGAAGGAGGCAAGGACCGTAACCCAATGAAAATGTGGTTTGTGTTTAAATCAAGACACCAGAATCAAAGACAGCATGTGACAGACCCCACATAGTTGCCAGAATTTTAAAAACGGGCCTCTTTTGCCAAGCTGAGAATCCACAAAGGCTGGCCAGAGAGAACGCAGAGGGGCAGCCAGGGCCAGTTGGGGTGTGGAATGTGCGAGGGTGTGCGTGCTCCACCGGGTCATGCAAGCACACCATGGTTTTTAGCTCTCTGGGAGCCCACACAAAGAGGAGACATCCTTGGCGACCTGAGTGCCAAGCTGTGCCTCCCTCTTAGCTCCCAGATCAGGTGTTATCCTTACAGACAAGCCGGGAGGGGCTGTTGGGAGGTAGAGTAGGTTGTGCATGAACAACCCTGCAGAAGGAAATGGCAACCGATCCAATATTCTTGCCTGGAGAATTCCATGGAAAGAGAAGCCTGGCAGGCTCCAGTCCATGGGGTTTCAGAGTTGGACACAACTGAGCAACTAAAACACACACACACACACACACACACACACGCCTATGAAGCATCCCAAAGTTCACATTGTCTTTTCTCAAATGACTAAATGCACGTTGATTGTGAGTCAACTGGATTTCCAGTCATTTTTCCACATTTAGTTTATTTTCATCCTCTTAATTAAAAATATCTCATGTTCTTGGGCTGAACTACCTCATGAAGGAGGAATAAGAGAGCCTCTGCTTCGGGCTTCCCTGGTAGTCCAGTGGGTAGAAAGTCTTCCTTGCAGTACAAGGGGCGCCGGTTCAGTCCCTGGCCCCGGAAGATCACACGTGCTGTGGAGTGTCTGGACCGGTGTGTCCAATTAGAGCCAGTGCTCTGCAGTGAGAGAGGCCACTGCAATGGGAGGCCCACACAGGCCAAAGAATAAAGATGGATGGAAATAAATAAATAAATAACCAATTTTAAAAAAGAGGCCAAATTTAAAAAACAAAAAAAGAGAGAGCCTCTGCTTCTCTGGACACTTCTTATGGGTTGTGTATCATGGCACCACCCCTGGGAACTATTGAACTCTCACACTTTTCTGAAAGACTGACTTGAATGAACCAAATCTGAGGTGAGAAGGAGGCAAGGACCGTAACCCAATGAAAATGTGGTTTGTGTTTAAATCAAGACACCAGAATCAAAGACAGCATGTGACAGACCCCACATAGTTGCCAGAATTTTAAAAACGGGCCTCTTTTGCCAAGCTGAGAATCCACAAAGGCTGGCCAGAGAGAACGCAGAGGGGCAGCCAGGGCCAGTTGGGGTGTGGAATGTGCGAGGGTGTGCGTGCTCCACCGGGTCATGCAAGCACACCATGGTTTTTAGCTCTCTGGGAGCCCACACAAAGAGGAGACATCCTTGGCGACCTGAGTGCCAAGCTGTGCCTCCCTCTTAGCTCCCCAGATCAGGTGTTATCCTTACAGACAAGCCGGGGAGGGGGCTGTTGGGGGGAGGTAGAGTAGGTTGGTGAACATGAACAACCCTTTTTGACAAGGAGGTGGAGGCCCATCTGCATGGAGCTCCCTGGGTGGGTGAAGGCTTTCCTATCTAGCATTTCCACTTTTTAAAAATAATCCTTTTGTTCCTTGAGTTGTTGATTATAATTTGAGGGGGGAGGGGCCAGGTCATGCAACTTATGGGATTTTAGTTTTCTGACCAGGGATTGAAACTGTGCCCTAGGCAGTGAGAGTGTGGAGTCCAAACCACTGGACCACCAGGGAATTCCCTCTAGCATTTTCACAAGTTAATTTCCTACTCTAAGTGGTGCCTGACTCCTTGCAACCCAGTGAACTCCAGCATACAAGGCTTCCGTGTCCTTCACTATCTCCCAGGGATTGCTCAAACTCATGTGCATTGAGTCAGTGATGCCATCCAACCATCTTGTCCTCTGTCATCCCCTTCTGCTTCATATGTAAGGTAGGCTTATTACATTTGAAGATGAAACAAAGCCAGGACAGAAAGGTAATTCTGTAGCGGGCAGAAAGAAAGCTCCAGAAGATTTTAGGTTCAACCAAGCATGAGCTCTAACAGAGAGTGATGATAGAGTTCACTTTACACTCATGAAATCATTTCCATCATCTTCACATCCCTGGGGATGACTTGCCTCAAACTCTCTTCCTGAGTTTCCAGCTCTGAAGGTCTTTCTTTTTGGTCGTAAAGCTTCCTTCAGGTCCACAGACCTCGCCCCTGGACACTTTTCCTTGAAGTGGTTTCTGAAGCCACATGGGGATGTTCCATATGACCCCACGCTGTGTCCTCTGAGGCCATGACCATCCAGCTCTGGGGACTCACTTGGAGGACAGAGTGGGAAATGAGTTCCTGGAGCCACAACAGATATGAAATTCCATGGACTGGGAGCTGGGCAAAGGCTTTACCAAGGTCCGGGGTAGGGTCTGCTGCTGAGCGAGAGGTGGCCTCCATGTGCTGAAAGACGCAGGGGTTTGGGAGTTTTTGGGCCTCCATGCCCAGTGCTGGAGCTGTGCCTCCCTCTTAGAGTCAGGTGTTATCCTTACAGACAAGCCGGGAGGGGCTGTTGGGGAGGTAGAGTAGGTTGGTGAACATGAACAACCCTTTTGACAAGGAGGTGGAGGCCCATCTGCATGGAGCTCCCTGGGTGGGTGAAGGCTTTCCTATCTAGCATTTCCACTTTTTAAAAATAATCCTTTTGTTCCTTGAGTTGTTGATTATAATTTGAGGGGGGAGGGGCCAGGTCATGCAACTTATGGGATTTTAGTTTTCTGACCAGGGATTGAAACTGTGCCCTAGGCAGTGAGAGTGTGGAGTCCAAACCACTGGACCACCAGGGAATTCCCTCTAGCATTTTCACAAGTTAATTTCCTACTCTAAGTGGTGCCTGACTCCTTGCAACCCAGTGAACTCCAGCATACAAGGCTTCCGTGTCCTTCACTATCTCCCAGGGATTGCTCAAACTCATGTGCATTGAGTCAGTGATGCCATCCAACCATCTTGTCCTCTGTCATCCCCTTCTGCTTCATATGTAAGGTAGGCTTATTACATTTGAAGATGAAACAAAGCCAGGACAGAAAGGTAATTCTGTAGCGGGCAGAAAGAAAGCTCCAGAAGATTTTAGGTTCAACCAAGCATGAGCTCTAACAGAGAGTGATGATAGAGTTCACTTTACACTCATGAAATCATTTCCATCATCTTCACATCCCTGGGGATGACTTGCCTCAAACTCTCTTCCTGAGTTTCCAGCTCTGAAGGTCTTTCTTTTTGGTCGTAAAGCTTCCTTCAGGTCCACAGACCTCGCCCCTGGACACTTTTCCTTGAAGTGGTTTCTGAAGCCACATGGGGATGTTCCATATGACCCCACGCTGTGTCCTCTGAGGCCATGACCATCCAGCTCTGGGGACTCACTTGGAGGACAGAGTGGGAAATGAGTTCCTGGAGCCACAACAGATATGAAATTCCATGGACTGGGAGCTGGGCAAAGGCTTTACCAAGGTCCGGGGTAGGGTCTGCTGCTGAGCGAGAGGTGGCCTCCATGTGCTGAAAGACGCAGCTTTGGTTGGGCCTTCGTGGCTGCTGGAGCCTCTGTTCTTCATGACTTTGGTGCCCGGACTGCCCACTGCCCAGTCTTTGAATTCTGGGGTCCTCAGGGCTCTGGTCTCTACCAGCTGTGCTTCACTTGTTTCTTTCAAGAATCCCACACAGCTGAAGATGTTTTTAGGGGCATATATATATATATATATATATATATATATATATATATACACACATATAATTTAATAATTATAATTTTCATATATATATGTAATTTAAATGGTCTCTGATATATTTTTTCATTTTTTCTTTTCTATCCCAATTCAAGTCTATGAATATATATATATATATATATATATATATATACAGCCTTCTGTGAATATTAGAAATGGAACCAATTACTCTAGGTTGCAGTAATTACTCTTATTTAACTTGAGTTCGGGACTTGTGAATGAAGTTCATGCCCATTAGCAATATTTGCTTGAGCCAAGCTATTTTATTTTTTCCTTTCTTTTTAAAATAGGGCCAGACAGGGTTGAATCTTTGAAAGAAACTAACACGTTTTTTTTTTTAACCAATAGCACATTCCATCTACTCAGCAATGTAGAACTAATGAAGATGTAACTGTAAGGGAACGTATAATTGAATCCAGCATGTAGTGAACGTCGTGGGACAGACGCACAGCCAGCTGAGAGCTCATGTGCTAGGGGTCTGATCCTGACCGGGTGGCCAGCACTTGGAAATATTTCTCGATTACTTCTTAGGCAGCAATTGCCATCCTTTTAGCCAAGGCAGACTAAAAATGGCTTCTAGCTAAGTCAAGGAACACCTCAGTTGCCTTGGATAAAGCGCCCTTTGCCTGGTAGCTGGAGGGGTTATTTTTACCTAGGAAAGATAATCCTGAGAAAGAGGTGTTGGACTAGACCACTGTGTGGAGCTTCATTCCGTTTCCCTCCACAGTGTTTGTCAGCTTCCTGCACAGTGGCCTGAGGTGGGTCTCTCCCTACATCACAGAGTTGGAGCAGCCCCTCAGGGACATGCTTTCTGGTCCCAGCCCTTGGGTTTCTAGCTCTCAGAGCAAACCCGATCAGGCCTGCTGACTAGTTCCTGCATCTGAGGACCCCTTTGATGCGTGGATCTGCGTGGGAGGGAGACTAGAGTGGAAATGTGTGTTTTCCTTTCAAAGTTCCTTATTGATGATTCACTGCCGGGTGTCCCCTGCTATGGCTCCTTGGAGAAGTGTAGCCTGAGGGTGAGTCCTTGGCTCCACACTACTTCCTGGCCAGGGAAGGAGAGAGCTTCATGGCCCCTAGAAACTGTGCTCTGAATCCACACCTGCTCACCAGGAAGCATGGAGCATTCTGTTGCAGGCCTCTTGGACCAGCCAGCTGCACAGAAGGAGCATCAGGCTAAGAACAGTTTGAATTTGAACGCCTCTGGCCGGTTCCCCGAGGAACCATTCCTTCCTTTGGCCTCCTGATCTGCCAAGCATTTACTCAGGGCTCTTTCCTGGGCCCCTGCCTGATGGAGAACCCTGGTGCTGTGCTTGTGAGGCACGGGTGGCAGGTTTACCCAGCGCCCCCAGCCCCCAGCTGTCCCTGTTCCTCTCCCTGGTCCCTTGGGCTGAGGGTGGGCTCAGCTGCACTGCAGCCTGCGTTCTCTTCTAGTCCATGGCAGTGGCGTGGTCTTCCCTGGAGAACCGGCCAGATGTGCTGCCAGGCCCTGTCCCCAAGGCCTGGGAGACTGGCGTGGGGAGCTGCAGGGAAGTCCCTCAGGGTCTGCTGAGCAGGCGGCCTCCGTCTGGACATCCAGCCCTTTCAGCTGTTGAGCTCTCATTGGAAGACGCATTCCAGGGACATTCTTGCTGTCTGGACCAGGGACTTGGCCTCAGCGATGAACCAGACACTGGAACAAACTGCACCAGTTTGCTTAACCTCGAACCAAATCCAAAATATATTTTTTTTTATATCGCTGAGAACCAAACCAGAGTTCTGGGGTTTGGTTTGGTTTGTTTTCCCACCAAAGAACGTGTCATGAACAAGGCTGAACCGAAACAGGCGCACCTGTCTCCTCAAGCAACTAGTAAGGAGACTCGAAGGACCTGGGAAAAACTCAGAGATGGCACCAGGTCGACAGGCGCACCTGTCTCCTCAAGAACATAGGGTTTCTAGAGCAAACCCGATCAGGCCTGCTGACTAGTTCCTGCATCTGAGGACCCCTTTGATGCGTGGATCTGCTGGGAGGGAGACTAGAGTGGAAATGTGTGTTTTCCTTTCAAAGTTCCTTATTGATGATTCACTGCCGGGTGTCCCCTGCTATGGCTCCTTGGAGAAGTGTAGCCTGAGGGTGAGTCCTTGGCTCCACACTACTTCCTGGCCAGGGAAGGAGAGAGCTTCATGGCCCCTAGAAACTGTGCTCTGAATCCACACCTGCTCACCAGGAAGCATGGAGCATTCTGTTGCAGGCCTCTTGGACCAGCCAGCTGCACAGAAGGAGCATCAGGCTAAGAACAGTTTGAATTTGAACGCCTCTGGCCGGTTCCCCGAGGAACCATTCCTTCCTTTGGCCTCCTGATCTGCCAAGCATTTACTCAGGGCTCTTTCCTGGGCCCCTGCCTGATGGAGAACCCTGGTGCTGTGCTTGTGAGGCACGGGTGGCAGGTTTACCCAGCGCCCCCAGCCCCCAGCTGTCCCTGTTCCTCTCCCTGGTCCCTTGGGCTGAGGGTGGGCTCAGCTGCACTGCAGCCTGCGTTCTCTTCTAGTCCATGGCAGTGGCGTGGTCTTCCCTGGAGAACCGGCCAGATGTGCTGCCAGGCCCTGTCCCCAAGGCCTGGGAGACTGGCGTGGGGAGCTGCAGGGAAGTCCCTCAGGGTCTGCTGAGCAGGCGGCCTCCGTCTGGACATCCAGCCCTTTCAGCTGTTGAGCTCTCATTGGAAGACGCATTCCAGGGACATTCTTGCTGTCTGGACCAGGGACTTGGCCTCAGCGATGAACCAGACACTGGAACAAACTGCACCAGTTTGCTTAACCTCGAACCAAATCCAAAATATATTTTTTTTTATATCGCTGAGAACCAAACCAGAGTTCTGGGGTTTGGTTTGGTTTGTTTTCCCACCAAAGAACGTGTCATGAACAAGGCTGAACCGAAACAGGCGCACCTGTCTCCTCAAGCAACTAGTAAGGAGACTCGAGTGGATTCTTGGACCCAGTCGGCAGGAAAACACTAGAGGGCAGGGTGCAGAGATGGCACCAGGTCGACGGGTGGAGAAGCAACGGTGGCTGATCTCTGTCCAGAAGACAAGGCAGAGTCATAATTCCACGTCACTGGGGAGGGTTCTATGAGGTGTGGGAGGCCCAGAGAATTGCTACCAGGCAGCCATCATGAATACAGATGTCAAGAATAATGATAGCCACATACAGACTATGGGAATTTTGATACAATGATGTATCAATTGATTTTTTTTAGAATTTTTTCCTGGTCTATTGTGGTCCAGTGAGTAGGTATTTCATTACTCCCTGGCTCAAGCTGGGGCAGACCCAGAAGAAGTAACAAAGGCCTGACCCCTGCTTTCTCAGAGTCCCTGGTACACTGTGTGTGTGTGTGTGTGAGAGAGAGAGAGAGACACACACACACCACATACTGTACCATAGAGAACCTGTGATGGTTTAAATTGTGTTACCTCCAAATTCACGTCTACCTCAAAACCAGACTATGGTTTTATACGGAAATAGAGTCTTCACTGATGTACTTAGCTGAAAATCTTAAGATGGAAGCATCCTGGATTTAGTGAAAGTTTCTCAGTCTTGTCTGACTGTTTATGACCCCATGGATGAGCCATGGAATTCTCCAAGCAAGAATACTAGAGTGGGTAGCTGTTCCCTTCTCCAGGTGATCTTCCCAACCCAGGGATCGAACCCAGGTCTCCCACATTGCAGGCAAATTCTTTTCCAGCTGAACCACCGGGGAAGTCCAGATCCAGTAACTGGTGTCCTTATAATAAGACAGGTGGCCACAGAAACACCCAGGGAGAAGAAGGCCACATGAAGATGGAGGCAGAGAAGCAGCCATAAGCCAAGGAATGCCTGGACCACCAGAAACTGCGAGTTAAGGAAGGAATCTCCCATGGTGCTTGGGAGGGAGCACAGCCTTGCTGAAGACTTAATGGTAGACTTCTGGCTTCCTGAACTGCATGAGAGAATAAATACCCACCGTTTTAAAGCCACCCAACTTGTGATAATTTATGACAGCAGCCACAGAAAACTGATACCGAAGTCCTCGGGACCCCAAGGGTGTGCCCGACTCACACCTCCTTTCTGAGGAAGAGTGGGGACTTCTGTGTGATTAACCACATTTGTGTCACGTGACCTTTCTACCCTGGGCACACATGATGGGACCGAGGATTAGCTGGACATGGGAGGATGTCCGTCCATGCGGTGCCTGGCCCCGTATGAACCAGTCCCTTGAAAAAGGGAGACACACACACACTGAGCATGGATTGGTCAGAAAGACATGGAGCCATGAGGCAGAAATCATGAGACAAGCAGAGCAGGGGAGAGAGACTGTTGAACTGGGAAGCAGCACCAGAATCAGCAGCCACACTGTCTTTGCTAAAAAGACAATGTTTCATTCTCTAAGAAGCCCGAATCTGGCTACAAGTATGTGTGTTTCCTGGGCTCCTTCACTTCCTCTGGATTCTTACAATTCATCTGCCAAGTCTTGAGAAAATTGAGAACCTGGGGACTTATCAAAGTACCAACACACAAGTGAGATCACTGTAGAAAGCTAGGAGTTCACATATAGTTGTGTTTAACCTAAGGCTCATGCAGATAAACTGTTTCCTGGCTGTGTTACCCTGTGCAGGTTGCTTAATCTCTCTGAGTTCCAGTATCTCCTCTATCAAATGGGGCTAACACCATCCTTCAGAGGCTTTTGTGAGGATTAAATAAGCCATAGAGAGTGAAACATCCATTACCATGCCTGGCACAAAGCAGACCCTTGATCATTTCCTTCCCTTCAAGTGACAATAATTCAGAGGCTGGACTTGGGTCTGGGTCTTCAGTATTGGAAACTTCAAGAGTGAACCAGTTTGGCAAAGTGAGATTTTGAAAACATTTTGGTTGGGTTCAGCTTAGAGTTCACGAACAAAACTTAAATTTAATGTGGTTGGAAATTGAGCAATTAAGTATGGTTTGAGGTGTCCCTACCTTTGTTGGTTTGTTTTTATCTTGATTTAGTTGATGTCCCAGAGGGAACCCATCCTTAGAGCCTTAATTCAGTCAGCAGAAATCTTAGAGCCTTAATTCAGTCAGCAGAAATCTTGCATAAATAGATTTCTGAAGCCCAGGAGTCTACTCCTACGTTCCCTAGTTTATCAGATATTGTTTTGGAAGCCTTATAGGGACTTCCTAGCTTAAGACTCCATGCTTCCAATGCAGGGGATGCAAGTTTGATCCCTGGTTGGGGAGCTAAGATCCGACGTGGTGAAGACCACCGTAAAATGATGTTAGAACTCTGTTAACACTCACTGTGTCACTGGACCTTAACGTATTATGTAGACAGTTCAGCGCTGACCTCTCCCAGGTTCCCCATGCCCTGCCCTCCTCTGCTGCTCCAGCTCCAAGCCTCCATGTTCCTCTGTGCTGAAGAAAACAAAGAACATAAGATTTTTTTTTAAAAAAATGTTGCTCTGTTGGGATCATTTTCATCACAGGCACAGTGACTTAAGAAAAAGTAGAGTTTAGGCAAAGTCATCTTATTTGATGCAGCCTGTCTTGTCTTTGAGGGGCTGAGACGCGTCTTGAGTCCTACACTGTAGTTTCTGTCCTTTCTCTCCTGCAGGTCTGATCTCTTCCTGACCCTTGTGCTCCACAACCCTGTTCTGGAGCTGAGCAGTTCTGATGGGTGGGTTTCCCCAACACAGGCTTCCCGAAGTCTTTGTCTGATGCTGTGCCCCTGGGGCTGCAGGAGGTGGAGAAAGGCAGGAGAGAAGAGTCTGGTGTGAGTGGCCCAGAATACCAGCCTTAACTAAGGGCTGGTGAGGGACGGAGGGATAGGAAATGGGGATGTACACAGAGACTGCAAATGTCTCTATGGTGTTTTCTTTCTGAAAAAAAAAAAAAAAAAACAACAGAGATCTGCAGCAAATAATGGCAGCATGATTAGATGACAAAC
The DNA here is from genome assembly GCA_022376925.1 of Tragulus kanchil. Lineage (NCBI taxonomy): Eukaryota > Metazoa > Chordata > Mammalia > Artiodactyla > Tragulidae > Tragulus > Tragulus kanchil. The sequence continues at coordinate 107,648,100 of JAIOJX010000004.1, forward strand.
TTGCTATGTCTGTTCTTGAGACTTGTTCATATGTTTGGAATACCTTGTAAGACAGCTTTTTTTCCCCAGTAGAGATTATTATAAGATGTTGAATACTGATTATAGTTCCCTGTGCTATGCAGTGGATCTTGTTATCTATTTTATATACAGTAGTGTATACCTACTAATTCCAAATTCCCAATTTATCTTTCCCCTACTTCTCCACTTTGATAACCATAAGTTCATTTTCTAAGTCTGTGAGCCTGTTTGCATTTTGTAGATCAGTTCATCTGTATCATCTTTTAAGATTCTATGTATAATTGATATCATATGATGTTTGAGTTACTTTACTTAATATGATACTTAATATGATAATCTCTAATCCATCCTTGTTGCAGAAAATGGCATTATTTCATTCTTTTTCATGGCTGAGTTATATGTATATGTATATAAGTTATATGTGTGTGTGTGTGTATGTACACCACATCTTCTTTATCCATTTATCTGTCAGTGGACATTTTGGTGCTTCCTTATCTTGGCTGTTGTGAATAGTGCTAATAGTGCTGCTGCGAACAAGGGGTGCAAGTATCTTTTTTTTTTTTTTGACCACTTCTATTGGTCTTTCATCTATTTATCTTTGTTCTTTGGCCTATGTGGGTCTCCCATTGCAGTGGCCTCCGTTGTCGCAGAGCACTGGCTCTGGGCGCATGTGCTCCAGAGCTCTGGCTCGGTAGTTGGACATATCAGTCCAGCCGCTCTGCGGCACGTGGGATCCTCCAAGGCCAGGGATCGAACTGGCACCCTTGCACTGCAAGGCAGTGTCCTTACCCACTGGACCACCAGGGAAGCCCCGTAAGTGTCTTTGAGTTAGAATTTTCTCTGGTTACATGCCCAAGAGTGGAATTGCTAGATCATATTGTAACTATTTTTAGTTTTTAAGGAACTTTAATACTGTTCTCCATAGTGATTGTACCAATTTATGTTCCCACCAACAGTGTAGGAGGGTTCCTTTTTCTTCACACCTTCTCCAACATTTATCATTGTAGTTTTTTTTTTTTTTTTTCATAGTGCACATCCTGACTGGTGTGAGGTGGTATCTCATTGTTGTTTTGACTTGTCTTTCTCTAATAGTAATTAGCAATGTTTAGAATTTGCTCATGTGCCTGTTGGCCATTAAAGCTTTGTTTTAAAAGACACTGGCAAAGAGAGATGCTGAATTTAAAAGCGTTTTCTGTGTTAGATCATGTTTTAATAGCACTTCATACAGTATTTGCTCTGTGAAATGGGAACTTGGGTGTTGAAATATGTCTCACCTTTAAATGACTTTCTAAGCACATGACTGAGATCAAGGTTGAAATAGCCTTTTCCTCTGTCTGTGGCTCAGAAAGAGCCATGTGTCTGAGACACAATATACCTCGAAAGATGTGTACACTTCTTCAAATGGGGCCTTCTTTGTGGTGGTATTTTTATACCTTCCTTCCAGAGCCAGTTTATTTCTCAAGATGGTTCTCTGCTGGATACAAGGACAAGTGTTTGTGCAATCATTGTGAATGGCCAGGGCACTCGTGCCTGAGGGTTGGTAACCTGTGTGGAGATTGTTTGTGGAGTTCCAGAACAAATATATGTCAAGATGGGGGCACTGAGTGCTCACCCCTTGTATGGTCAGCTTGTGTTAAGCATTCTCAGATCTTGGTCCCTTGCTCAGACAGGTCTCCTGGTGAAGACCCGTGGAGCCCTGGGGATGGGTCGGGGCAGCAAGTTCATGCCCAGCACCAAGACAAGCTTTAATTTGCTTCAGAGATGGTTGAGGACTAGGGCAGCACTATTTATGGAGACTTGAACCACTTTATTATGACCCAGTGCTGTTCAGAGTAGGTTTTTTGTTTTCTACTGAGATATATAATTATTTCCTTTCCTGCAAGGCAGTGTCCTTACCCACTGGACCACCAGGAAGCCCGTAAGTGTCTTTGAGTTAGAATTTTCTCTGGTTACATGCCCAAGAGTGGAATTGCTAGATCATATTGTAACTATTTTTAGTTTTAAGGAACTTTAATACTGTTCTCCATAGTGATTGTACCAATTTATGTTCCCACCAACAGTGTAGGAGGGTTCCTTTTTCTTCACACCTTCTCCAACATTTATCATTGTAGTTTTTTTTTTTTTTTTTCATAGTGCACATCCTGACTGGTGTGAGGTGGTATCTCATTGTTGTTTTGACTTGTCTTTCTCTAATAGTAATTAGCAATGTTTAGAATTTGCTCATGTGCCTGTTGGCCATTAAAGCTTTGTTTTAAAAGACACTGGCAAAGAGAGATGCTGAATTTAAAAGCGTTTTCTGTGTTAGATCATGTTTTAATAGCACTTCATACAGTATTTGCTCTGTGAAATGGGAACTTGGGTGTTGAAATATGTCTCACCTTTAAATGACTTTCTAAGCACATGACTGAGATCAAGGTTGAAATAGCCTTTTCCTCTGTCTGTGGCTCAGAAAGAGCCATGTGTCTGAGACACAATATACCTCGAAAGATGTGTACACTTCTTCAAATGGGGCCTTCTTTGTGGTGGTATTTTTATACCTTCCTTCCAGAGCCAGTTTATTTCTCAAGATGGTTCTCTGCTGGATACAAGGACAAGTGTTTGTGCAATCATTGTGAATGGCCAGGGCACTCGTGCCTGAGGGTTGGTAACCTGTGTGGAGATTGTTTGTGGAGTTCCAGAACAAATATATGTCAAGATGGGGGCACTGAGTGCTCACCCCTTGTATGGTCAGCTTGTGTTAAGCATTCTCAGATCTTGGTCCCTTGCTCAGACAGGTCTCCTGGTGAAGACCCGTGGAGCCCTGGGGATGGGTCGGGGCAGCAAGTTCATGCCCAGCACCAAGACAAGCTTTAATTTGCTTCAGAGATGGTTGAGGACTAGGGCAGCACTATTTATGGAGACTTGAACCACTTTATTATGACCCAGTGCTGTTCAGAGTAGGTTTTTTTTTGTTTTTCTACTGAGATATATAATTATCCTTTCCTGGGCAATGAACTTTCAGACTATGGAGAAGACACACACACACAAGGACCTCCCACAGCCAGCGCTGACCTGCCTGGCTTTCTAGGAGGTGCGCCCTGCTAATCTCAGCCAGTTCTTTGGGCAACAGCAAAGGACCCCGGTGGGCTGAGTAGATGCAATGGAGACTTGGAAGTCAGAGGTGGTCTGCTGTGTCTTGGGCTTGTCTCATCACTTGGATGAACTGCCTTTTGCTTATCATTTTCCTGGCAGTGCTAATACTGAAATCAAAATGTTACTGACTCAATGAAAGGGCCCCCGGTGGCTCATTTGAGCAACAAAATAAAGTCATATTGCATTATAATCCAAAGTATAAAATAAATATCCATGTGTTAGTACTGATATAAATAAATGATTGATAAATTAACAAGTGGGGGAGAAGAGACAAATTTCTCCTGCAGATGAACTCCGGACATGTCATGCAGACACTTCATCCTGAAGGAGGGGAATATGTGGGCTGCACATAGCAACTTCCTTCCGGGTAAGAGGGACTTTCCTGTGGAGAGACCTGACTGCTAGGTCACCAAGGTCAACATCAGCAGTCATAAATTGAGTTGATAGCATGTACTCTTGATAGGTTGTGATGAAAGTAGCATTTTGCTTCTGTGATATTCCTCCCCCAAACTGTAACTTCAATCTAACCATGAGAAAAGCACCAAATAAACCCCAACAATAGGGCAACCTATACTGTACCTTTGGCTTCCTTGGTAGCTCTGCTGGTAAAGAATCTGCCTGCCATGCGGGAGACCTGGGTTCCATCCCTGGCTTGGGAAGATTCCCTCGAGGAGGGCATGGCGGCCCACTCTAGTATTCTAATATTTTTATGCTGATACAAATAGTATTCTTTTGAAGTTATATTTGCCATATGCTTTGGGCTATTATATACAAATAAAATTGATTTTTATGTACAGTTGGCATTCTGTTCAGGGATTTAGATGACCTTTTGGGGCTTCTCTGTGGTCCATTGGGAAAAGAGTCTGTCTTGCACTGCAAGGGGCACTGGTTGGATCCCTGGCCTGGGAAGATCCCATGTGCCATGGAGCGGTTGGACTGGTGTGTCCAGTTATGAGCCAGCACTCTGGAGTGCATGTGCCCAGAGCCAGTGCTCTACAATGAGAGAGGCCACTGCAATGGGAGGCCCACACAGGCCAAAGAACAAAGATGGATGAAAATAAATAAATAAATAAACCACATGTTTTGATATATTTTGATATATTTTCATTATCATTTAATTAAAGATATCTTCCAATTGCCGCTAAACTTTTTTCTGTGACCTATTTAAAAGTATATTGCTAAATTTCCAGGCATTTGAGGAATTTCTGCTTATTTTTTTTTATTGATTTCCAGCTTAATTTTTTGTGGTCGGAGAATGTCCTCTGAGTGATTTCAATCCAAGCTTTAATTTTTTTTTGGGCAATGTGTTAGTACTGATATAAATAAATGATTGATAAATTAACAAGTGGGGGAGAAGAGACAAATTTCTCCTGCAGATGAACTCCGGACATGTCATGCAGACACTTCATCCTGAAGGAGGGGAATATGTGGGCTGCACATAGCAACTTCCTTCCGGGTAAGAGGGACTTTCCTGTGGAGAGACCTGACTGCTAGGTCACCAAGGTCAACATCAGCAGTCATAAATTGAGTTGATAGCATGTACTCTTGATAGGTTGTGATGAAAGTAGCATTTTGCTTCTGTGATATTCCTCCCCCAAACTGTAACTTCAATCTAACCATGAGAAAAGCACCAAATAAACCCCAACAATAGGGCAACCTATACTGTACCTTTGGCTTCCTTGGTAGCTCTGCTGGTAAAGAATCTGCCTGCCATGCGGGAGACCTGGGTTCCATCCCTGGCTTGGGAAGATTCCCTCGAGGAGGGCATGGCGGCCCACTCTAGTATTCTAATATTTTTATGCTGATACAAATAGTATTCTTTTGAAGTTATATTTGCCATATGCTTTGGGCTATTATATACAAATAAAATTGATTTTTATGTACAGTTGGCATTCTGTTCAGGGATTTAGATGACCTTTTGGGGCTTCTCTGTGGTCCATTGGGAAAAGAGTCTGTCTTGCACTGCAAGGGGCACTGGTTGGATCCCTGGCCTGGGAAGATCCCATGTGCCATGGAGCGGTTGGACTGGTGTGTCCAGTTATGAGCCAGCACTCTGGAGTGCATGTGCCCAGAGCCAGTGCTCTACAATGAGAGAGGCCACTGCAATGGGAGGCCCACACAGGCCAAAGAACAAAGATGGATGAAAATAAATAAATAAATAAACCACATGTTTTGATATATTTTGATATATTTTCATTATCATTTAATTAAAGATATCTTCCAATTGCCGCTAAACTTTTTTCTGTGACCTATTTAAAAGTATATTGCTAAATTTCCAGGCATTTGAGGAATTTCTGCTTATTTTTTTTTATTGATTTCCAGCTTAATTTTTTGTGGTCGGAGAATGTACTCTGAGTGATTTCAATCCTTTGAAACTTGTTGAAACTTCTTTTATGGCCAGCATAAATGTTCCACGTACACTTGAAAAGATTGGACTTTCTTTTGGGCACAATGTTCTGTACATGCCAATATATCAAGTATGTTAATTGTGTTATTGAGATTTTTATGTATCCTTATATAAATCCTTACATAAATCCTTGATTTTTCCTGATTACCGTACCTTTTATTTAAGAGAAGTGTGTTAAAGTTTCCCATTGTGAGTATAAATTTGTCTTTATTTCCTTATAATTTTGTTCCGTGTATTTCAAAGCTGTGTTTTTAATGTACATATAAATTGGGAAATTTGATGTCTTCTTTGAGGATTAATGTTTTAAGCATTATGAAGGTTTTATCTTAATCCTAATTATGCTTCTTGCATTGAGTCTACTTGGCTGTTAATACTGTTATATCAGCTTTCTTTTGGATAGTTCCTGCATGATATCTTTTATGATTTTTAATTTTTAATTGCTCTATGTCTTATATTTAAGGTGTATCTCTAGTAAGCATCCGGCTTCCCTGGTGGCTCAGATGGTAAGGAATCTGCCTGCAATGCAGGAGACCCGGATTCGATCCCTAGGTTGGGAAGATTCCTGGATAAGGGAATAGCTACCTACTCCGATATTCCTGCCTGGTGAAGTCCATAGACAGAGGACCTGACAGGCTATAGTCCATGGGGTCATAAAGACTTGGACATGACTGAGTGATTAACATGCTTTCTAGTAAGCAGCATAAAATTAAATTTTGTTTTCTAATTTAGTTTTCTATTTATAAACTTTTAATTGAACTACTTAATCCACTTACATTTAATATAATTACTGTATATTTGGGCCTGTATTTATCACCATGATATTTGGCCAAGCTACTGGGTCATAAATGGAAATAATAGTTAACCCCACCTTCTGACTCGCTTTCACTTCTCTCTGTCTTCTTCCTCTTCCTACCTCATTGCTGCTGCTGCCTAGTCACTTCAGTCGTGTCTTGACTCTTTGGCATTTGAGGAATTTCTGCTTATTTTTTTTTATTGATTTCCAGCTTAATTTTTTGTGGTCGGAGAATGTACTCTGAGTGATTTCAATCCTTTGAAACTTGTTGAAACTTCTTTTATGGCCAGCATAAATGTTCCACGTACACTTGAAAAGATTGGACTTTCTTTTGGGCACAATGTTCTGTACATGCCAATATATCAAGTATGTTAATTGTGTTATTGAGATTTTTATGTATCCTTATATAAATCCTTACATAAATCCTTGATTTTTCCTGATTACCGTACCTTTTATTTAAGAGAAGTGTGTTAAAGTTTCCCATTGTGAGTATAAATTTGTCTTTATTTCCTTATAATTTTGTTCCGTGTATTTCAAAGCTGTGTTTTTAATGTACATATAAATTGGGAAATTTGATGTCTTCTTTGAGGATTAATGTTTTAAGCATTATGAAGGTTTTATCTTAATCCTAATTATGCTTCTTGCATTGAGTCTACTTGGCTGTTAATACTGTTATATCAGCTTTCTTTTGGATAGTTCCTGCATGATATCTTTTATGATTTTTAATTTTTAATTGCTCTATGTCTTATATTTAAGGTGTATCTCTAGTAAGCATCCGGCTTCCCTGGTGGCTCAGATGGTAAGGAATCTGCCTGCAATGCAGGAGACCCGGATTCGATCCCTAGGTTGGGAAGATTCCTGGATAAGGGAATAGCTACCTACTCCGATATTCCTGCCTGGTGAAGTCCATAGACAGAGGACCTGACAGGCTATAGTCCATGGGGTCATAAAGACTTGGACATGACTGAGTGATTAACATGCTTTCTAGTAAGCAGCATAAAATTAAATTTTGTTTTCTAATTTAGTTTTCTATTTATAAACTTTTAATTGAACTACTTAATCCACTTACATTTAATATAATTACTGTATATTTGGGCCTGTATTTATCACCATGATATTTGGCCAAGCTACTGGGTCATAAATGGAAATAATAGTTAACCCCACCTTCTGACTCGCTTTCTTCACTTCTCTCTGTCTTCTTCCTCTTCCTACCTCATTGCTGCTGCTGCCTAGTCACTTCAGTCGTGTCTTGACTCTTTGCAACCCTGTGGACTGTAGCCCATCAGGCTCCTCTGTCCATGGAATTCTCCAGGCAAAAATACTGGAGCGAATTGCCATGCCCTTCTCCAGGGGATCTTTCTGACCCAGGGATGGAACCTACATCTCTTATGTCTCCTGCATTGGCAGGCAAGCTCTTTAGCACTAGTGCCACCTGGGAAGACCTTCTTATCTCATTATCTGCTTCTTATTTTTGTTTTACTTGCTGCGCTTCTCTCTCTTCCCAGGCTTCTTTATGTTGGAGTTTCCTCTTCAGAGGCCTCAGAGTAGCTTCGTCTCTACATATGCCTTGGCTGATCTTATCCATTCTCACAGCTTTATTTATCTAGATTACCTACTCCCAAATTTACAGCTTCACTCTTGACCTCCTCCCTGAACTTCAGAATGTATATTCAGTCCTATGTATCATCTAGATGTCTAATAGGCACCTCAAAGCTAATGTTTCCAAAACTGAGGTCCCAGTACAGTGAGACTGTCTGTATTATTCTTTCTGCAATCTTTCTCATCTCCATAAGTAGCATCTCCGTTTTCTCACTTCTCCTTGCTTCCAAACTAGTCCCTTGTAGCTGGAATGGTCTTTACAAAGCATGCATCACATCACACAACCTCTGTGCCTTATATCATAATCAGAGTAAAAGCCAAAATCTTTACCGTGGCCTAGAGCCCTGATTGATTTAGCTCCATTTTACCTTTCTGTCCTCACCGTCTCCTACCCTTCCCTCATTCACTCTGCTTCAGCCAAACTGGCTTCTCTGCTTTTCCTCATAAATACCAAGCCTCTCATCACCTCAGAGCCTTTGCATGTACCATATAGCCTCTTCCCTTATATCTTTGCATGGCTCACTCATTGACTTTGTTTTTGAGTCTGTTCTAATTTTTATTCATGGGCCATCTTATAAAAATATCAAAGAAGCCCTCATTTCCTTTATCTTGTGTCAATTTTCCCCATAGCTCTCATCACCCCCTGGTGTATTATATATTCATTTTTTGACTTGTTTACAGTCTGTTTTCCTCCACCATAAGGTCCAAGACACAAGAACTTTGTTTTATTTACTTAGGTATCTTCAGGAATTAGGTCAATGTCTAGCATAGAGTGGGCCATACATAATAGTTATTGAATGAATGAATGGACAGATGAAATGCGTTTTTACAACAAGTGAAGTTGACATGGGTAGAAATCGTTATCTGCTTACCAAAGAGGAAGCTGAAGCTCAGAGCCCTGAGATGATTTATAGAAACCACAGAGCTGTGAAGTGGCTTCGCTGGAACTCAAATAAGTCTCCTTCTACTCAGTTCCGGACTGATTCCACAGCCACACATATCTCAACCATGGCAGATTCCATGCTGACAGCCAATGATGACAAAAATTTTTGAAAGAAAGAATCAGCCAGAGTCTGAAGTTTCCTTTTCTCCAGTTTCCACACAGATCAGTAATAACAAAAGGCAGGAGGATTGGGAGAGCATGCCTTTTAATGTATGTAGCTTCTTTAAAGCTTGCCCTGGGTGGAAAAGAAGTATGAGCCGAGTGAGTTCTAAGTGTCCTTGCTACCAAGAAGGATGCTTCTCTCAACTGAGACAGATTAAGAAAGCATGTAGGTCTCAGAAATCATCTTGCAAACAAGAAGGGAGATGATTTTAGTTACAAGAGAAATGGTGCTGGATAAATGGAAAAAGAAAAAGAAAGGAAGGAAGAAAGAAGTTGGATTGTTGGTCTGAGATGCTTGATTAAGCCGTATGTGAAGTCATACTACCTCTGGGCCTAATAGTAATATGAACCCCAAATTCCTTTTATTGTTTAAGCTAGTTTGAGTTAAGGTTTCTATAAACTATCACAATATGCATATGAGAGAAGGGACATGGACCATTTTATTCAACACTCTGTTCCCAGTGCCTAGGAGGATATCTGGCATGTCGTAGTGCTCAAAATATATGCTGAAATGATAGTGAATGACCAAATGTCCATTTTTTACTTTGATTTTGACATAGTCTGACTAAAACCCCAAGTCTAGGTCTAGGTTCCATTGTAGTCATAAGAATAATTAGATTGTTTATAGTGTCTAGTTTTTAAACAAATATGTAAGAAATGTTGGGCTCAGACAGTCCTCAGTCTGTTTGTGGCCTTACAAGCATGTAATCTCTCTGGAACTCAGTTCCCCTGATGTATGAAACAGGAGTGATGTACCCAACTCACCGGAGTATGATGGGACTGAATGAGGTAATGGTTGTCTGTCACTAAGTAGGACTCTTGGCTTATGCATGGAGTCGACAGCATATATCATGGAGTACTTAGGGCAAATCCAGCATACAAGAGACTTCTTCAGTGTTGTCCAAGGACATATGAGAGACAATCTGGAGCTGTGAAAAAAGTTGACTTTGGAGGCAGATCTGAGTTTGAATCTTGTTCATTTGCTACTCAGCCAATCTCTATTGAGGGCTTACTTTGTGCCAGCAACTGTTCTCAACACTTGGGGTCTAGCAGTAAAAAAGACAAAAGGTCTAACTTTGTGGTGCTTTCATTTCAAGGAAATGAAATGGGATGTCTACAATAAATGGAAGAATAAATCAGACCACATCTTTGCTATAAAGAAAAGTACTGGTTTATTAGCTCTGTAACAAGTTATTTTTGACTTTGGTTTCTTTTACTTAGCACAATGCATGTAAGACATGTTGTTGGGTTTAACTGTAGTTTGTAGTTTTTATTAGGAGAATTCCATTAGTGGATATACTACAGTTTGTTTATTCATTCACCAGTTGAAATATAGTACTTTGGGGTTGTATGTTAGTCAGAATTCTCCAGAGAAACAGAACCAAATAGGATGCAAATATATAGAAAGATTTATTTTAAGAAATTGGTTCATGCAGTTATGGAGGCTGATAAGTTCAAAACCTGCAGGAAGCATTGGCGGGCTGGAGACCCAGGAAAGGGCACAGGTTACAGCGCAAGTCAGAAGGCCATCTGCTGGCAGAATTTCCTCTTGCTTTCTGAGATTCTGTCAGAAATATATATTGGTTGGATTCTTTTTCAAATACTGTTTCTGCATTTATTGAGAAGATTGATTTCTTTTATTTTGCTACTGAGAATGAATTACCTTCTCTTTATATATAATGCTAGATTTGATTTGCTAATATTTTATTGAGAGTTATTTTATTTATATTCATGAGAGACATTGGTCTCTATTTTTCTTATAAATGTCTCTGGTTTTGGTATCAAGGTGATGCTGGCCTCATATAATGAGGTGGTGGGAAGTATTTCCTTATCTTTAATTTTCGGAAGAGATTGTACAGACTGTATACATTCTTGAATGTTGGCAGAACTCACTAGCAAAGACACCTGGGCCTGGAACTTGCTTTTGTGAAGGCTGTAAGCTAAGAGTTTAATTTCTTTATTAGATATAGGGCTATCAGAGTATCTGTTCTTTTATTTTTGCGGGGACATGGGCTTAGTTGCTCCACAGCATGTGGGATCTTAGCTGTTGATCCCTCCGCAGGGATCAAAGCCTTATCTCCTGTATTGGCAGGTGGATTCTTTACCACTGAGCCATTCAGGTGAGCCCTCTATTTATTCTTAAATAAGTTCTAGTAGTTTGTGTCTTTCAGTGAATTTGTTCATTTCCTCTAAGTTGTAGAAAGTACTGGCACAATGTTTAAAATATTCTCTTTTTACCTTTTTAATATCTATAGAATCTGTACTGATGCTACTGCTCTCCTTCCTAATGTTTGTAATTTGTATCTTTTGTCTTTTTCCCTGATAATTCTGCCTAGATGTTTATTATTATTTTTATTTTCTCAAGGAACAAAGAAACCTTCTGGTTATATTGATTTTGTTTTTTCTGTTTTTGATTTTATTTGTTTAGGTGATGCTTCCCTCTCTTTTTTTTTTCTTCCACGTACTCTAGATTTGATTTACTCTTTTTTATTTTCTAGTTTTTTAAGATCAAAACTGATATCATTGATTTGAGACATTTTGTCTTGGCCGTTTGGTGCTATACCTTTCCCTCTAAGTCCTGCTTTACCTGCATCTTACAAACTGTGTTTTATTGTAATTTTGCTCTGTAATGCAGTTTAAATGTTTCATAATTTCTCAGTTGACTTTTTCTTTAACTCATGGAAAGAGGAGTCTGGTGGGCTACAGTCCATGGGGTCACAAAGAGTTGGACACACCTGAGTTACTAACACTTCCACTTTTGAACTCATGAGTTATTTAGGAGTATATCACTTTGTTTACAAGTATTTGGATATATTGCTGTTATCTATTTCTAGTTAAATCCTATTGTTGACAGAGAACATACATAATATGATTTGCCATTACATGAGAGACATTGGTCTCTATTTTTCTTATAAATGTCTCTGGTTTTGGTATCAAGGTGATGCTTTTGAATTTTTTTTTCGGAAGAGATTGTACAGACTGTATACATTCTTGAATGTTGGCAGAACTCACTAGCAAAGACACCTGGGCCTGGAACTTGCTTTTGTGAAGGCTGTAAGCTAAGAGTTTAATTTCTTTATTAGATATAGGGCTATCAGAGTATCTGTTCTTTTATTTTTGCGGGGACATGGGCTTAGTTGCTCCACAGCATGTGGGATCTTAGCTGTTGATCCCTCCGCAGGGATCAAAGCCTTATCTCCTGTATTGGCAGGTGGATTCTTTACCACTGAGCCATTCAGGTGAGCCCTCTATTTATTCTTAAATAAGTTCTAGTAGTTTGTGTCTTTCAGTGAATTTGTTCATTTCCTCTAAGTTGTAGAAAGTACTGGCACAATGTTTAAAATATTCTCTTTTTACCTTTTTAATATCTATAGAATCTGTACTGATGCTACTGCTCTCCTTCCTAATGTTTGTAATTTGTATCTTTTGTCTTTTTCCCTGATAATTCTGCCTAGATGTTTATTATTATTTTTATTTTCTCAAGGAACAAAGAAACCTTCTGGTTATATTGATTTTGTTTTTTCTGTTTTTGATTTTATTTGTTTAGGTGATGCTTCCCTCTCTTTTTTTTTTCTTCCACGTACTCTAGATTTGATTTACTCTTTTTTATTTTCTAGTTTTTTAAGATCAAAACTGATATCATTGATTTGAGACATTTTGTCTTGGCCGTTTGGTGCTATACCTTTCCCTCTAAGTCCTGCTTTACCTGCATCTTACAAACTGTGTTTTATTGTAATTTTGCTCTGTAATGCAGTTTAAATGTTTCATAATTTCTCAGTTGACTTTTTCTTTAACTCATGGAAAGAGGAGTCTGGTGGGCTACAGTCCATGGGGTCACAAAGAGTTGGACACACCTGAGTTACTAACACTTCCACTTTTTGAACTCATGAGTTATTTAGGAGTATATCACTTTGTTTACAAGTATTTGGATATATTGCTGTTATCTATTTCTAGTTAAATCCTATTGTTGACAGAGAACATACATAATATGATTTGCATTCTTTTAAATTTATTAAGACTTGGTTCATGGCCAAGAGTATGCTCTATCTTGGTAAATGTTCTATGTGCACTTGAAAAGAATGTGTTTTCCACTGCTCTCAGATGAGCTTTATCGTCTCTGGTACTATCCTTTGTCTGAAATGAACAGAACCACTTCAGCTTTTTGAAAAATTAATTTTAGCCTGGTATAACTGTTTTAATCCATTTACTTTTAACTTATTTGAATGCTTATACTTCAAGTGAGTTTCATGTAGATGGCGTCCAATTGCCTTGCTTTAAAACATATCCCATCTGATAATTCCTACCTTTTAAAGGGCAATATTTTTATAATTTCCATTTAACGTGGTTGTTGATATAGTTAAATCTACCACCTTGCCATTTATTTTCTTGTCTCCTGTATTCTCTTTGTGTCTTTTTTCCTCTTTTCTGATTTCTTTTTGATTAAGTATTTTTTATTATCTATCTTTTTTGACTACTGTTAGCTGTGCTTTTTGTTGTTATTTTAGTGGTGCTTTAGGCTTTGTAGTATTCAGCTGTATCTTATCATAGTCTATCTTCAAGTGATCTTATGTTACATCATGTATAATATAATAATTTCACAGTAATATATTTCTGTTTCTCCTCTCCAGCCTTTATGCTGCTGTTTCATACACTTTACTTGTACATTTTATAAATCCATCCATACAATGTTATTACTTCTGTTTAAATAATCCATTAATAAGTATTTAAGTATTAAGAAGAACTCTTGTATCTATCAACAGTTACTAAATCTCGTATTTACAGCAGAATTATCAGTGTTTTTCCTTCTTTATATAGATCCATATTCCCATTTGTTCTTATTTTTATTGTTTGAAAGTATTGCTTTAACTTTTCTTGTAGCATAGAACTTCTGGTTATCAGTTCTTTCAGTTTTTGAATGAAATTTCCGTTTCTTCTTGAATTCTGAAAGATATTTTACAAGGTGTAGAATTTAAGGTTGACAGATATATTTTCTTCTTAGAATTTTAATAATGTTCCTCTCCTGTGTTAGCTTGCATAATTTCTAATGAGATATTTGCTGTCATGCTTATTTTTGTTTATAATGAATCTTATTTTCTCTGGATACTTTTAAGATTTTTTCCTTATCACCAGGTTTTTTTTTTTTTTTAATTTTTATTTATTTATTTATTTTTGGCTATTCTGGGCTTTCACTGCTGCCACAGGCTCTTCTCTAGTTGCAGGGAGTGGCGGCTACTCTCTAATTGAGGTGAGCAGGCTTCTTGTTGCAGTGACTTCTCTGTGGAACTCGGTCTCTAGGGCACACGGGCTTCAGTAGGTGCAGCACATGGGCTCAATGGTCACAGCTCCGAGGCTCTAGAGCGCAGGCTCAATACTTGTGGTTCACGGGCTTAGTTGCTCTGCAGCATGTGGGATCTTCCCAGATCAGGGATTGAACCCATATCTCCTGCACTGGCAGGTGAACTCTTTACCACTGAGTTACCAGGGAAGCCCTCATCACCAGTTTTGAGAACTGAATCATGATATATTTTGAAGTAATTTTCTTCATAATTCTTGTTTTTGGAGTTTATTAATATTTTTAGATATGTGGGCTTTTATTTTTCACCAAGCTTGGAAAATGTTTTACCATCATGTATTCAAGTATTTTTTTCTGTAATCATCTTCCTCCTTTGGAATCAATTTACATATTATGAGACTGCTTGGAGTTGTCATGCAACTCATAAAGGCTTCATTCACTTTTTTTTTTTTTTTAAAGATTTATTTATTTATTTATTTTGGGCGGGGGTCGGGTTGGGGAGGGAGGGGGATGGGCGGGCCACTTCTATTGGTCTTTCATTTCTCTATTTTCATTCGTCTTTGCTTTTTTTTTTTTTTTTGGCTCCTGTGGGCCTCCCATCGCGGTGGCATCTGTTGTCGCAGAGTGCCGGCTCTGGGCGCATGCGCCTCAGAGCTCCGGCTCGGTAATTGGACACATCGGTCCAGCCGCTCCACGGCACGTGGGATCTTCCCAGGCCAGAGATGGAACTGGCGCCCCTTGCACTGCAAGGCAGTGTCCTTACCCACTGGACCACCAGGGGAAGCCCTTCATTCACTTTTTAAAGTGTTTTTTTCCTCCATGTTTTACTTTGCGTGGTTTCTATTGCTATGTCTTAGGTTCATTGATCTTTTCTGCAATGTTTAATTTGTTATTAATCCCATTCAGTGTAGCTTTTATCTCAAACTTTGTAAATTTCATCTCTAGATGAAAATTTATGTCTCTTGTTCTATCTTCTACATCTCTGTAGAACACATTTAATGTTAAAAATTTGGATATATATTGTGTTGTTGTTCAGTCACTAGGTCGTGTCCAACTCTTTGTGACTGAGTGAACTGCAGCACACCAAGCTTCCCTGCCTTCACTGTCTCCCAGAATTTGCTCAAACTCATGTCCATTGAGTTGGTGATGCCATCCAACCATCTCATCCTTTGTTGCCCCCTTCTCCTCCTGCCCTCAATCTTTCCCAGCATCAGGGTCTTTCCCAATGAATCAGCTCTTTGCATCAGGTGGCCAAAGTATTAGAGGTTTCAGCTTCAGTGAATGAATATTCAGGATTGATTTCCTTTAGGATTAATAGTTTGATCTCCTTGCTGTCCAAGGGACTCTCAAGAGTCTTCTCCAGCACCACAATTTGAAAGCATCAATTCTTCTCATATCCATACATGAATATAGGATATATTTGAATGTATGGAATATAGTTACAATAACTATTGACAGGTTCTTATCTGCTAATTCCTAACACCTGTGACATTTCTGGTTTACTTTCAACTGATTTCTCTCCTCCCTATGGGCCATATGTTCCTGCCCCTTTGAACGCCTGCTAGTTTTTTATTTTATGATATACATAATGAATTTTAACTTCTTGGTTGCTGGATATATTTATATCTCTGTAAATATTTTGGAGCTCTATTTTGGAATGAGATTAACTCACTTGAACACAGTTTGATCCTTTCAGGTCTTGCTTTTAAATTTCTTTTAGGTTGACTGGAGCAATGTTTTTGCCTAGGCTCATTTTTCTCCACTACTTGTTCTTAGTGCTTGACACAGCACCCCTTGAAGTATGAGGTTTTCCAGCCTGTCTGGTTGTAACAGGCGCTGTTTCCTCCGATCCTTTCAGTGGTTCTTTCCCCAGCTTTGTGTAGTTTCTACACTGATCAGTATTCTGCTGAATACTCACGGACACCCTTTGCATGTTTCTGGAATTCTCTCTGTGCGGGAATCTCCTCTCTGTTATTTTTCTTTCCAAATTCTAGCTTCTGGTACTCTTACCTTTATCTCCTAAACTCAGAGGGCCCCTTGGGCTCTACTTAGTCCTTCCTCCCTATGCCAGATCATGGAAATACCCTCAAGTTAATGAGCTGAGACAATCATAGGGGTTATCTCATTTGCTTCCAGTCTTGCTAGGGGTCACTGCCTTTTGTTGTGTGGTGTCCAATGTCTTGAAAATCATTGTTTCGTATATTTTGTCCAATTTTATAGTTACTTTGGGTAGGAAGGTGGTTTTGGCCCCCTTTCCTCCATCATAGCCAGACATGGAAGTCTCCTCTTGTGTGGCTTTGACTTTTTTGGACTATCTGGATTGTTCCAAAGTCATGTTTATTTGCAAAGCCTACAATATTACAAATAAAGGTTTACAATGCTCATAAATACTAACAAAGTGTCAAAGAAAACATACCAGTTCACACACTCTCTTTCTGCCTTAGCTACTTGTTATAATCATTTTGACATTAAAAAAAATTCCCAAAATATAATCATTGTATTGAGCCCTGAGAGAGATGCAGTTCCAAGCCAGTAAATCTTCTAATGGAGTTTCACCATGAGAAAGAGACATACATGATCATAGATTTTATTTTAATGAAAACTATTTTATGAGTTTTTAAGATAAAGGAATACAGAATTTTGGAAACATCTAAACAAGTAAAAGAATTTAAAAGTTTTTATTTTATTATATACATAATGAATTTTAACTTCTTGGTTGCTGGATATATTTATATCTCTGTAAATATTTTGGAGCTCTATTTTGGAATGAGATTAACTCACTTGAACACAGTTTGATCCTTTCAGGTCTTGCTTTTAAATTTCTTTTAGGTTGACTGGAGCAATGTTTTTGCCTAGGCTCATTTTTCTCCACTACTTGTTCTTAGTGCTTGACACAGCACCCCTTGAAGTATGAGGTTTTCCAGCCTGTCTGGTTGTAACAGGCGCTGTTTCCTCCGATCCTTTCAGTGGTTCTTTCCCCAGCTTTGTGTAGTTTCTACACTGATCAGTATTCTGCTGAATACTCACGGACACCCTTTGCATGTTTCTGGAATTCTCTGTGCGGGAATCTCCTCTCTGTTATTTTTCTTTCCAAATTCTAGCTTCTGGTACTCTTACCTTTATCTCCTAAACTCAGAGGGCCCCTTGGGCTCTACTTAGTCCTTCCTCCCTATGCCAGATCATGGAAATACCCTCAAGTTAATGAGCTGAGACAATCATAGGGGTTATCTCATTTGCTTCCAGTCTTGCTAGGGGTCACTGCCTTTTGTTGTGTGGTGTCCAATGTCTTGAAAATCATTGTTTCGTATATTTTGTCCAATTTTATAGTTACTTTGGGTAGGAAGGTGGTTTTGGCCCCCTTTCCTCCATCATAGCCAGACATGGAAGTCTCCTCTTGTGTGGCTTTGACTTTTTTGGACTATCTGGATTGTTCCAAAGTCATGTTTATTTGCAAAGCCTACAATATTACAAATAAAGGTTTACAATGCTCATAAATACTAACAAAGTGTCAAAGAAAACATACCAGTTCACACACTCTCTTTCTGCCTTAGCTACTTGTTATAATCATTTTGACATTAAAAAAAATTCCCAAAATATAATCATTGTATTGAGCCCTGAGAGAGATGCAGTTCCAAGCCAGTAAATCTTCTAATGGAGTTTCACCATGAGAAAGAGACATACATGATCATAGATTTTATTTTAATGAAAACTATTTTATGAGTTTTTAAGATAAAGGAATACAGAATTTTGGAAACATCTAAACAAGTAAAAGAATTTAAAAGAAAAGCTCTTTCTCTCTCTGATCCCCTAGATCTTACTGCCCCACAGTCACTATAGTGGTATCCTCGAAATATTTTCTTATCATTGAACTATAGATGTGAGAATTTAAAGCATCATTCTATTTCTTAAGCCCATTGGCAATTCACTCAACTTCGTGTATCACCTGGAGAAGGAAATAGCAGCCCACTCCAGCATTCTTGCCTGGAAAATCCCATGGACAGAGGAGCCTGGCAGGTTACAATCCATGGGGCTGCAAGAGTTGGACACAACTTAGCCACTAAAGCACCACTGACTTCATGTATATGAGAGAAATTGTTCTCTCTGTCCTTCACTGACTTGCTCTCCACTTCACTGAGGAGAAAATTCTGTTCTCAGCCATGAGTACTCAGACACCTTTTCCTTCATCCAGGGAAGAAAGAATCTCTGGAATGTTCGTTTCTTGTCAGGCACTGGATCACAAAGGGTCCAGGGATCTTGTAGATGGAATACTAGATTGATTCAGTGTCATCCCATGCCTCAGTTTATCTCATATTCCCTGCAGATAGGCTGAGAACTAACTAGGAAAAGCTTGCAAAATTCTTTGGAAATGAAAAAGATACCAGAAGGCTTGAAGTCTTTCTCACCATGGTAATCTGCGGAGCCAGTCATTCTATCAGAACCCCAGCAGTTCTGCCTCCCTGTTTGCATGCTGATTCCATTACTAAGGCCCCCTCAGGGGGTCTTGATTTCTGAAGACCTCCTTGCTCTCACTGAGTGTGCTTCTTTACCCAGGATGTGATCACAGCAACCAGAACTAAGTTAAACTTGTCAAAGTAATAAAGAAGAGTCATTTAGAAGGATGGGTTATTCTGAATTTCGCTTTCAAATTGAGACATCTTCCTGTTTCTTGAGCATTTTAAAAGGGAGAGGGGCTCCCCCCTTGACCTTTGTTCTTTTGCCCATGGCAAAACAAGCTCAAAATGATTAGATCTTATTAACATTACCATTTAAATATTTGTCCATTGATTCAGTGAGTGGCAACCAAATCTCTGGACATTTAAGTTATTTGGTATTTTGCTATTGACAGTTTGCCATAATGAATAAAAGGACGTCACAGTTTTGAATTGTAGGGCATGGGAGCATCTAAGGTGCCATACCATGACTCAAATGTATAGGAAAAAAAGGGTGATTGTAAGGAAAGAAAATCCATTTGACTTTGTGGCATTGTCCTTCTGCTGTTCCAAGTGTTGTGATATAAGGTGGTTAAATCCACAGTAACTGGATGACTTGTTCCTTCCTTCACTTCCCCAGGTCTCTGTTTGGAAACTGTGACTACTCAATCTAAAGTATGCCTTACTTGTTACTGTGTAAATACCTATTCCACTTCATTTTGCTTTGTAATACTTATCTCCACCTGGAATTATTTTATCTGTCCACTTGTTTATTGCCTGCCTCCTTACTGGAATCTCAGCTCCATAGGGCAAGGATTTCTTCATCTCCTTTATCATACTATCTCTAGTAGCTCAAACAGTGCCTGAAAGTAGCAGGCACTCAGTAAATAATTATTGAATAAATAGATACACATATAAATCGATAAATGACATCCAGGAAAGATAATTTAATTTTAACATGCACTTAGCCCAACACTAGTCATAGTAATATGCACATGTTAATGCTATATTTTAAACCAAGTTGATTCAATCCATAAACAGTTATTACTAATCAAATTTGCAATGGGACAGAGGGAAGGAAAGATGAGGGAAAAGGAAGAGTATGGATGATCTCAACTCACAAAGCTGAGATACAGAAGATAAATGACAGAATAAGAAATAGAAGTTTAAGTTATTTAAAGCTGCAAAGGTAATCAATGGATAAAGTGCACGGTCTCACACACACACGTGCAACTTTTGAAGGCAGAAAAGTATAGCAAGGTGATAACAGAATTGAACCATATATTTATTTAACTTTTACATTAGAGGCAACAGATATTGTCTGCGATTGATAAAATAAGAGGAAAGGACTAAGCATATATTACAGAGTAGCAGAGTTAACAACTAAAGTGAAATAGTAAAAATTCTCAGTAGCATGCAAACATGCTATCTTTCTCCCATCTGAAAGCAAATTACCTTTTATTTCCCATTTAGCTCTGTCCCATTTCTCTGCTCCTCTATAAAACAAACCTCAAAGGAGATTTGTACTCCTAATTTTCACTTTTCCCCCTCCCTCATTGTCTCTTGAGACCTTCCAGTCAGTCTTTTGTCCCTCACCATGACATTAAACCAGTTCATCAAATTCACCAGTAACCTCTAGGGTGCTAACTCCAAGCAACTGTTCAGTCCTCCTCTGTCAACCCATGAGCAGCCTCTGACCCAAAAGTCACCTCATTAATAGAACAAGAGATACTTCAGTCACTCTCACCACTTAGGAAATTCACAGGGTTTCAGGAGATCTACATCAGAAATGGACTGAAGATTAAATATGTCCTTTTCATCATCAATGACAATATCTCAAACTATATCTCTAGAAAGTCAGAAGCTACTCAGAACAAGATAGTAACTACTATTCTAATATCTTTATTACCACTCCCTTCTCCTGACATGAGTGAAAAGATGAAAGGCGACATATGAAAATTTGTGGGAAGCAGCTGAAGCAGTATTTGGAGGAAAATGTTTAACACTAAAATCCCTGTCTTGCCAGGGGAACCAACTGTGTGATTAGAAAGCTGGCACTTTCAGTCCCACCCCGTGATGTCTAGGAAGGGGAGTGGAGCTAGAGCTTGAATCAGTCGACAATTGACTCACGACTTAATCCGTCATGTCTGTATAATGAAACTTCTGTAAAAAAAACCAAGAGGGGGGCTTCCCCTGGTGGTCCAGTGGGTAAGGACACTGCCTTGCAGTGCAAGGGGCGCCAGTTCGAGCCCTGGCCTGGGAAGATCCCACGTGCCACAGAGCGGCTGGACCGATGTGTCCAATTACCGAGCCAGAGCTCTGGAGCGCATGCGTCCAGAGCCGGTGCTCTGCAACGACAGACGCCACCGCGATGGGAGGCCCACACGGGCCAAAGAACAAAGACGGATGAACATAGAGAAACGAAAGACCAATAGAAGTGGCCTGCCTGCTCCCCTGCCTCCCCAACCTGACCCCGCCCAAAATAAATAAATAAATAAATCTTAAAAAAAAAAAAAAAAAAAAAAAAACACCAAGATGGAGTTTAGACGCTTCTGGGCTGGTGAACCAGAACACTCCATGCATCACCGTGCTCAGGCCCCAACCTCCATGGGGACAGAGGCTCCTCTGTACAGCACCTTTTCATCTGGCTGTTGATTCATACCCTCTGATATCCTTTGGAATGAACAGATAATCTAGTGAGTCAACTAGTTCCCTGAGTTCTGTGAGCTGCTCTAGCAAATTAATGGACCCCAAGGAGGGGGCCGTGGGAATCTCTGCTTTATGGTTAGTCATTGGAGGTGCAGGTGATGACACCTTGGGACTTGGGACTGATATTGGAAGTAGGGGGCAGCCCTTTGGGACTGAGCCCTCAACCTGTGGGATCTAATGCTGTCTCCAGGCAGATAATGTCAGAATTGAGTTGAGCTGTAAGACACCCAGCTAGGGTCAGAGAGATGCTTGCTGGTGTGGGGGAGCCCCTCCCTGCCACACACTGAAATTGAGTTCAGAATCCTTTCAGATAATAGACAGAAAACTAAAGAACCCCGGGACCAGGTTATTTAGTGCAATGACAAAAAGTACAGATAAGAAATGGAGAGGAAATGGGAGAGGCCATGAAGAAAGGGGGAAGGGCAGATGAAAAGAGAATGGGAAGAGGTGGTGCTTTCCTTTTGACGTCTTCCTATGGAGCAGGGCAGACACGTGTTGCTCTTGTAAAGTTTGAAGAGAAATGGACGAAGAGGGGAAGAACGTTTGTCCAGCATACTGGGTGAACAGAAGCAGAGGCCTGATCCACGGGGACCTAACATGGGGAGCAAGATGGATGTCTTCTTCCTCCCTTCTGAGTGATAAATGGGGTGGTGAGACTCGGAGGAAGCAGGCCCCACTGGAGAGCAGACCCTTTAAGAAGAGACCCGTGGCTTCTGGGTGGGGAGGCTGTGTGCTCCGGGGTCAGGGCTCCAGGCCTCCTCTGTCACTGGCGATGACAGGACAGACGGAGTGCCAGACGGCCTCTGGGGAAGGCCAGGTGGTAGGACGGCAGGTGTTGGGTGCGGCTGGCAGTGCTCAGAGGCTGGGCGAGCTGCCTGTCGGGGCTGCTGTAGGGAGGGGGTACGGGGAGGGCTGGGGGAGGTGGCAGGCAGCTGTTGACCCTGGGCCATTCCAGGGCCTGGGCAGTGCAGCAGGTGGCGGTGCTGACACGGGCCCCTGAGGACAGTAAATCCTCCAGGCGCGGGGGCTTGGGGAGAAAGGCTCCAAGGAAATGCAGCTCCAGTTCACAGCCGGTGCACAAAGCGCATTCTGTTTGCAGCTTGCGGACACTCCTCTCCTCTTGACCCCGGCAGACGCCTCTGTCACTCCAGTACTCTCGTGCGTGGTGCATGGAGAGGGGCCTGCCTCACGGGAGCGTCTTCCCTCAGCCCTCTCACAAAGCCCCTGCGTGGTGCGGACTCGCCGACTCCGGCTGCCAGGGTAGGGGCGTCCGGTGAAGCACCTGCGCCCCATTTACCCTGCTCCCGGGCTCACAGGTCAGGGATACAGGTTCTCCTCTGTGTACGCCTCTTGCATCGCTGCACAGGGCCACCTTGCCCCTCATGGACTATCTTCATCTTTTCTTCTCTCTCTAAAGTCCTTTGCTCCCCTCCCTGGCACTCCTAAAATCATTTCCTCTTGGATGGAGCTGGGGTGAAGCAGGGTGGGTGGGGAGCGTCTACGGCCCCGACTTCCCCCTAGCCCATTTCCTGCCACCTCCCTCTTCCTGGGCCCTAAGTGGTACCTGCTTGCCCGGCAGACCTCCCTTGACATGTGCATGGCCTAGGAGCTGAGAGCGAAGGCCCCCCACCCCGTCTGCTCTACAGGAAATAGACACAGACTCATCGACACAGAACTGCACGCTGGAAAGGAAGCTCTTGGCAAGCTTGGAAACTTGGTTTTCTCTCCACACCCTAACAATGCTCCCTGCCTGCCGAGTTTCCTTTGGATCCGAAAGACAATGTATTAGATTAGGACCCAAGGACCCTCAAATGGACATACGCGAAGCTGGCCATTTGAGAGCTCCCCCAAAGCTGGGCTGCCTCTAGTATGCTCTCACTCCTACCTCAGATCCCCAAAAGATTTCAGGTGGGGAAGGGACCCCTACCCACGTATGGCCTTCGTGTCCACAGCATTATGCCGTCTTTCTCTGTCCATCTAATGGCTCCTACAAGTTAAAATCTTCTCAGGCCCAGATCTGCTCCTTCGGCTCTTCCCCCTCTGCTCTGCTTCTCCAGAGAGTTTATTTTTCAACATGGTTTAACTTCTACCCTAACACCTTCTCCTTGGACTCCCCCCACCTCTGTTCAGGACCATTCATGATCTCCACGGCCTTGCCCACTGGGATCTGACACTCTGCACAGATACTTAGCTCATTCCTCTCTCTCTTTTTTTCTTTTTCCCCATCGTGCCTCTTTTATGTATATTTATTTTCATCGATCTTTTTATTCTTTGGCGTGTGTGGGCCTCCCATCACAGTGGCTTCTCTCCTTGCAGAGCACCAGCCCTGGGCGCATGTGCTCCAGACTGCTGGCTCAGTAATTGGACACATTGGTCCAGCCGCTCCACTGCACGTGGGATCTTCCCGGGCCAGGGATAGAACCAGTGCCCCCTGCACTGCAAGGAAGACTCTTTACCCACTGGACTACCAGGGAAGCCCATTTCTCTCTTTTTTAAAAACAAAAATGTGTTTATTTGGTTGTGCTCTTAATTGCAGCATATGGAATCTTTAGCTGCTACTCATGGGATCTAGTTCCCTGACCAGAGATCAAACCCTGGCCTCTGCATTGGAAGCATGGTGTCTCAGCCACTGAACCACCAGAGAGGTCCCTGAGCTCATTCCTTTCTGAAGACACGTTCTCGTAGTTGCCGGTGGTTTGCTTGCCCTCCTTCTCTTCCCACTATCCTCTCGCCCAGTAAGAGCCCCAGTTTGGTTCATGAGGCATCAAGGCCAGTTGCGGCGGTGCCAGTCTCCTCTGTCAGTGACTGGTCCAGGAGTGAGCATCCTCTTGAGTCTGAGCAAGGAGATGTAAGGGGGAGTCTGCTAGGAGACTTCAGGGAACGTCCTACTCAATAGAAAGATAAAGTTAAGGCCTAGTTGCCCTGCTTGTTTCCATCATGCTTAGGGTATTGTCTAATAGGCAAATGGCATCTGCATATAGAGTCTGCAACAGCTATTTTGCAGCCTTGAAGGACCACCTGCTACCAGATGGGAAGACCCAAGACCTCAATGACCAACCCAGCTTCCTCTGAATTTCTTGCAAAGTAACACAGTAAGGCCTGTATTCTTTCTGCCATCTTTCATTTGATAGTCCATTATGTGCAGCTAGGAGCATTCCAAGTGCTCCTCAGGGCACTCACATGCCATGGCTCTGCCTCCATCCCTTTCAAATCCATCCTGTTCATGGTAGCAGTGTTCTCTCTCTGCAGCAAGACGTCAGTCGTGTCACTTTCCTTATCTGGAGTGGGTGGGAGTTCCTGAGGATCGAGCAATTTGAGCTACAACTTCCTGGCAGATCTGGTTTGAATGGAGAACGCTTTAGTGGAAGCTTGCAGCTAATGAAGCCACCAGGAAGGCTGCTACAGCCTTAACAGTTCACACGGCTATGTGTCACCCTGGCCATAAGGGGCTGTCCCCAGGACTCAGAGAAGTGTCACCCATGCATTAGAATCCTTGGAAGGCTTGTTAAAAATACATTGTTGGGTCTCATCTCAGAGGTTCTAATTCAGGTCTGATGGGGTGTCAATTCACAGCCATATTTTGAAGTCACGGCCAAGCTTTGGGCACTTACTCGCAGGGCTGTGGGGATGTCTGAAGGGTTTTAGACAGCAGGTGTTAGCAGCGTGGAGTTGGCTTTCCAGTGCATCCGGGCTTCCTCCACTCACTCAGAAAACCACAGAGGACTCCCCAGTGCCTTCAGTGGGGCCAGCCTTTAGTCACAGACATGCTGAGTACCTTCGTAGAACCATTGTAACGACACCAAATACACTTTCGTCATGAACTTTAAGTGGGCACCTCTGGGCTGAGTCCTTTCGTAGAACCCCCTTGCAATGGCAAAGGTGTGGCACATCATGGTCTCCAAATCAGGATGGGGAATTTACAGTCAGTGACTGGTCCAGGAGTGAGCATCCTCTTGAGCTAAGGAGATGTAAGGGGAGTCTGCTGGGAGACTTCAGGGAACGTCCTACTCAATAGAAAGATAAAGTTAAGGCCTAGTTGCCCTGCTTGTTTCCATCATGCTTAGGGTATTGTCTAATAGGCAAATGGCATCTGCATATAGAGTCTGCAACAGCTATTTTGCAGCCTTGAAGGACCACCTGCTACCAGATGGGAAGACCCAAGACCTCAATGACCAACCCAGCTTCCTCTGAATTTCTTGCAAAGTAACACAGTAAGGCCTGTATTCTTTCTGCCATCTTTCATTTGATAGTCCATTATGTGCAGCTAGGAGCATTCCAAGTGCTCCTCAGGGCACTCACATGCCATGGCTCTGCCTCCATCCCTTTCAAATCCATCCTGTTCATGGTAGCAGTGTTCTCTCTCTGCAGCAAGACGTCAGTCGTGTCACTTTCCTTATCTGGAGTGGGTGGGAGTTCCTGAGGATCGAGCAATTTGAGCTACAACTTCCTGGCAGATCTGGTTTGAATGGAGAACGCTTTAGTGGAAGCTTGCAGCTAATGAAGCCACCAGGAAGGCTGCTACAGCCTTAACAGTTCACACGGCTATGTGTCACCCTGGCCATAAGGGGCTGTCCCCAGGACTCAGAGAAGTGTCACCCATGCATTAGAATCCTTGGAAGGCTTGTTAAAAATACATTGTTGGGTCTCATCTCAGAGGTTCTAATTCAGGTCTGATGGGGTGTCAATTCACAGCCATATTTTGAAGTCACGGCCAAGCTTTGGGCACTTACTCGCAGGGCTGTGGGGATGTCTGAAGGGTTTTAGACAGCAGGTGTTAGCAGCGTGGAGTTGGCTTTCCAGTGCATCCGGGCTTCCTCCACTCACTCAGAAAACCACAGAGGACTCCCCAGTGCCTTCAGTGGGGCCAGCCTTTAGTCACAGACATGCTGAGTACCTTCGTAGAACCATTGTAACGACACCAAATACACTTTCGTTCATGAACTTTAAGTGGGCACCTCCCCTGGGCTGAGTCCTTTCTAGATGAGAGCCTGCACACACCTCTCCTCATGTGCCCAAGCCTAGGAGATGGCAGAAAGGGTGTGGCACATCATGGTCTCCAAATCAGGATGGGGAATTTGGTTGAAGCCACAAAGGAGATAAGTGAGAAAACCAGGGTCTGGGCTTAGGTCCAGTAGAGAATCTGCCAGCCAATGCAGGAGATGCAAGAGACACAGTTTGATCCTTGGATTGGGAAGGTCCCCTGGAGATGGAAATGGCTACTCACTGCAGAATTCTTGCCTGGAGAATTCCATGGACAGAGGAGCCTGATGGGCTACAGGTCATGGGATCACAGAGAGTCAAACACGACGGCGCACACGGCATGCATGCTGCCTTTCCAAACTGCTGCCCTGCCTGCCACAGCCTATTGCCCCCCGCCCCACCATCCTTGGTGGGTAGGGGCTGCTCCCTGGGGGACCGGATTGGCGCTTCTGATATCTGATTTCCAGGAAGGGAGCATTTCACACTGACAGTGTGCATCCTGAACAGGCAGCCTTAGAGGGAGAGAATTTTCTTCTTTGTGCACACAAATGGGAATTTACAAAACTTACCTCAAAGCCTGGCTAAACCCTCTGCTGGAGTGTCGATGTGAAGAGCACCAAAGAGCCCCGCCACCTGCATCTGGCCCTCATGTCTTTTGCCCAGTGGACACTGGCAGCCACCTCTGAAGGCGGTGCCCCGGTCATCTGCTTCATTGGTTTTAATGAAGACTTCACAGCCAAGCCGTTTTGGCCACGTTGTACCTACTGTCTGCATTTATGTGCACTGTGAGCTGTACTTTTTCTGGTGACTAAAGAGGTAAACAAAACAACAACAACAACGCCTTGGCCTGTTTGAAGAGGGAGGGGCACTTGGGAGAAGTCTCCTGGAAGCCTGTTTGAGCTGGCCTGCGAGAATGTCTCTGAATGTTTTCCGATGGAGGCCTTGGAGGCCAAAATTCCATAGCCTTGAACAGGAATAGTCAGTGGCAGGCCCACGTGTCCTGTTGTTTCTGAACCTTGGACAAAATTAGGAGCAGCTGCTCCAGGCCAAGCAGGAGTGCTTTATGACGTGCTGACACCTCCGGCAGATATTATGGTGAACACCGGTGCCATCTCCGGAGGATTCGAGGTTATGACTTTCCCCTCTGCAGCCCCTGGAATGCAGGCTTCCCATGTGCCTGCTGTTGACAGCAAAAAGGGAACCTGTTACGAGTCGCCTTTGCTCAGGGTCTGGCCGTGCCCCACCCCATTCCTCGAGGTTTTGGCCTTCAAAGGAGAGAACAGATCCTCTCTTGGCAGCACATGCTGCTTCCCTGGGATGTTGCTATGGCTCTGACAGAGGCGCCCCACATCCCATTGGAGGAGGCATCGCAACTCATGCATGCAGCCAGCTCAGACCTGGCTCCGTTCCAGATCTGTCGCATTCCAGCTGTGGGACCTGAACAGCCTACCTTGCTGTCTTCACCCTCAAAAGAGTAGCGGTCAGATGGTAGCTGTTATGGATCAAGAGCTTAGTTATACTAGGCATGATGTTAAGCTACTCCTGTGAAATATTTAACTTGGTATTTACAAGGTTCTCATGATAGGCACCATTTTGCAGAAGAGGAAATGGGACTCAGGTGAGGAAGCTTGTCCAAGGTCACACAGCTGGCAAGATTCACATCTGCCAGACTGCAGGGCAGACTGCTACAACTGACAGTCTCCTGGGTTTTCTTTTGAACTGTTTCTGGGGATCAAATGCTATTCAAATCAGTGTTCCTCAAGATCTGGCTCAGGCTGCAGCCCCATTCGTGGTAGTTCCTTTGCCTCAGGCCCACCTCCTGTGTTAGGAAAGCGGTAAGTGGACCGTGTAAAGGGGACTGCAGCTTGGAACTGGTAGGGAACCCGGTGCTAGGCTCAGAGGCTGGCAGCCGTAAGGCAGAGGCCACAGTTTTCTTGGGCTTGAACAATAGCCTGCAGTAATGGTATGATGTTAGGAGTCTGGCATCTGACATGTGATAGCCCAGGGCATGCTAGTTTGCTGCTCTGAGCCTCCATTTCCTCCTCTGCAGGGCAGGATGATGGATAGTTCCTATTGTCCAAGGCAGTTGCGAGGCCTCGTGAGATGGAGCATATAAAGCAGTTAGTATTGTATCTGGTGTAGAATAAGCATTCCATGGAGAACGGCCACCATTATCCTACCCTAAAGACCTCAGGTGAAAGGCAGAGTAAGAATAGGGAAATGAGCCTTTAGGATGAAGGAAATTTGGCAAACAGAAAGACAAACTTCAAACTTGTGCTAAGTTGCTTCTATTGGGTCTGGCTCTTCATGACCCTATGGACTATAGCCCACCAGGCTCCTCCGTTCATGGAATTCCCCAGACAAGAATCCTGGACTGAGTCGCCATGCCCTTCTCCAGGGGATCATCTTCCTGACTCAAGGATCACACCCACGTCTCTCACATTTCCTGCATTGGCAGGTGGGTTCTTTACCACTACCCCCACCTGGGAAGACACAACTGATTTTACACTCAGCAGACTTCCCTAGTCTTCCCGTCCTTCATTCTTTATCTATTTTGAGTCTTCTTTTAAATATCTCTCACCTCTTCTTGAGTGAAGAAGTTTTATCCCCATCCCACCCCACCCCACCCCAAGCGATGTTCAAGATTCTGAAGATGCTGCCGACATCCAGCTTGTGCTGAGAAAGGCAGAGCGTTAGGTCCCCAAGAGCACAGGCTGTCCCGTGGTCTAAGAACCCTGTCAGAGTTTGCTGTGTGTTATGCTTAAGGCACATAATTAGTTGTGCCTCTTTCCTGAGGTCTTTTAAAGAAGCCCTTTAAATTCCCTCAGAGTCCATTTGAATCGTATAAACATTAAAATTCTTTTTGCATTAACCTTGAGGGAAGACTGAGTGGTTTACAGAAATGTCCAAGAAGCAAGCATTTCATGGGAGCTGAGTGCTGTCACGGGGCCCACACCAAGAATTCTGCCTCACAGGGCAGCAGAGTGATGTTGCCTGTGGAAGGCAGACGTTGTTTGACTGACACGGTATCCTCATCCCCAGGGCCATTTTTGGCTAAATGCTTAATGGTATGATGTTAGGAGTCTGGCATCTGACATGTGATAGCCCAGGGCATGCTAGTTTGCTGCTCTGAGCCTCCATTTCCTCCTCTGCAGGGCAGGATGATGGATAGTTCCTATTGTCCAAGGCAGTTGCGAGGCCTCGTGAGATGGAGCATATAAAGCAGTTAGTATTGTATCTGGTGTAGAATAAGCATTCCATGGAGAACGGCCACCATTATCCTACCCTAAAGACCTCAGGTGAAAGGCAGAGTAAGAATAGGGAAATGAGCCTTTAGGATGAAGGAAATTTGGCAAACAGAAAGACAAACTTCAAACTTGTGCTAAGTTGCTTCTATTGGGTCTGGCTCTTCATGACCCTATGGACTATAGCCCACCAGGCTCCTCCGTTCATGGAATTCCCCAGACAAGAATCCTGGACTGAGTCGCCATGCCCTTCTCCAGGGGATCATCTTCCTGACTCAAGGATCACACCCACGTCTCTCACATTTCCTGCATTGGCAGGTGGGTTCTTTACCACTACCCCCACCTGGGAAGACACAACTGATTTTACACTCAGCAGACTTCCCTAGTCTTCCCGTCCTTCATTCTTTATCTATTTTGAGTCTTCTTTTAAATATCTCTCACCTCTTCTTGAGTGAAGAAGTTTTATCCCCATCCCACCCCACCCCACCCCAAGCGATGTTCAAGATTCTGAAGATGCTGCCGACATCCAGCTTGTGCTGAGAAAGGCAGAGCGTTAGGTCCCCAAGAGCACAGGCTGTCCCGTGGTCTAAGAACCCTGTCAGAGTTTGCTGTGTGTTATGCTTAAGGCACATAATTAGTTGTGCCTCTTTCCTGAGGTCTTTTAAAGAAGCCCTTTAAATTCCCTCAGAGTCCATTTGAATCGTATAAACATTAAAATTCTTTTTGCATTAACCTTGAGGGAAGACTGAGTGGTTTACAGAAATGTCCAAGAAGCAAGCATTTCATGGGAGCTGAGTGCTGTCACGGGGCCCACACCAAGAATTCTGCCTCACAGGGCAGCAGAGTGATGTTGCCTGTGGAAGGCAGACGTTGTTTATGACTGACACGGTATCCTCATCCCCCTGCCTTGCTGACAGCAGCCTGGTGTTGTTTAGAACATCAGTGAACTCAGTTCCCAGTGAAATATTCGCTTTCTCAGTGATCCTTGTATCTAAGGGAAGTCATGTAACTTGTTCTTGGCAATGAAACATGTACACATGGAAGAGCTTTAGGAGATCTGTAAAAGCTGTGTCCTCCCTTCTCTCTTATTTCTACCTTCAGCACAGACATGATGGATAGAGCCATAGCTGACATCTTAAAAAGAAGATGGAAAGGCAATGAGAATTATAGACATGGAGTTTCTGACATCATTGAGTTGCTGATTTCTAGCCAAAATATCTTCCCTCAAGTTGCATTTTATGACAAAGACAAATTCTGTCCTTGTATAGGAGAGGAGAGAGTCATGATGGCAGTTGGGTTGCCCAGATGACTGACCTGTTTTGTGGTAGGTACCTGAAAGAGGATGCTACAGGGTAGAGAAACCCCCAGATACCAGAATTCCCACCCACCCTGACCCTTCCCATCCTCCAGGGGAAATTTTTTTTGGTCACTTTAGTTGAATTTTCTGTTACTTGCAACCTAGAGTATTAGCAAGACTCCAGGTAATCTTTGGAAACCCAGATAAAGAAAAGAAAACTGGTAGGTAAATTTGGGGTTGGATTTTACTCTCTGACCATAGTGTCTGCACTTTTTGTGGCTGAACATATTGATTACTCAGTCGTGTCCAACTCTTTGTGACCCTACAGACTGTAGCCCACCAGGCTGCTCCTCTGTCCATGAGATTCTCCAGGCAAGAACACTGGAGTGGGTAGTCATTCCCTTCTCCAGGGGATCTTCCTGACCCAGAGATGGAATCTCAGTCTCTCACATCGCAGGCCATTTCTTTACTCTCCGAGCCACCAGGGAAGCCCAACTTTTGTGACTAGAACTTGGCCGAATCTTTGTGGCTGAACCCTTGGAGAGAAGCAGAGTATGGTCAGAAAATCTAGATCAGGAATTCTAGCTGTGTGACAGACAAGACAAGCAGTGAGGGTCCCGGGGTCATAAATTCACAGGCTTTCAGAGAATGTTCTCTCAGAAAGCACCCTGAGCCTCACCCCACCCCCACTTCATTCCCCCATACCCTGCTGGGTTCCTATTCAGCTCTGTCAAATCACTTAACATGTTGTGCCTTGGTTGATCCATCTCCTTGCTCTAAAGTTCCAGTCATCTCCTCTGCCACAGCCCATCATGGCTTATCTTTCAAGGTCCCACTTGATGACCTCTCTGTCCAGTCCTTCTGACCATCCCCACACCCCCATGCCTCTCCACTCCCGTAGAATGCGCTGCTCCTTCTGGTGGGTCGTCTCACTGTGCCACTCTAACTTCTTTTCCAGGCCCTGCACATCTAACAAGTGCCTGTCCCTTGGCATCGAGGTAGGCACTTATCACAGAACACAATTCACGATAGACGTATTTATGTCACCTATCAGAGTCTGAATCCTTTGAGGGCAGGATCCATTTATCCTGACCATTGACAGTTTTTTTTTTCCCGAGCCTAGAAGGGTTGCAAAGAAGACAGCAGCCAGTGTTTGGGTGTTCAAATCTAGGGTAGGATGACCTGTTTTGTGGTAGGTACCTGAAAGAGGATGCTACAGGGTAGAACCCCAGATACCAGAATTCCCACCCACCCTGACCCTTCCCATCCTCCAGGGGAAATTTTTTTTGGTCACTTTAGTTGAATTTTCTGTTACTTGCAACCTAGAGTATTAGCAAGACTCCAGGTAATCTTTGGAAACCCAGATAAAGAAAAGAAAACTGGTAGGTAAATTTGGGGTTGGATTTTACTCTCTGACCATAGTGTCTGCACTTTTTGTGGCTGAACATATTGATTACTCAGTCGTGTCCAACTCTTTGTGACCCTACAGACTGTAGCCCACCAGGCTGCTCCTCTGTCCATGAGATTCTCCAGGCAAGAACACTGGAGTGGGTAGTCATTCCCTTCTCCAGGGGATCTTCCTGACCCAGAGATGGAATCTCAGTCTCTCACATCGCAGGCCATTTCTTTACTCTCCGAGCCACCAGGGAAGCCCAACTTTTTGTGACTAGAACTTGGCCGAATCTTTGTGGCTGAACCCTTGGAGAGAAGCAGAGTATGGTCAGAAAATCTAGATCAGGAATTCTAGCTGTGTGACAGACAAGACAAGCAGTGAGGGTCCCGGGGTCATAAATTCACAGGCTTTCAGAGAATGTTCTCTCAGAAAGCACCCTGAGCCTCACCCCACCCCCACTTCATTCCCCCATACCCTGCTGGGTTCCTATTCAGCTCTGTCAAATCACTTAACATGTTGTGCCTTGGTTGATCCATCTCCTTGCTCTAAAGTTCCAGTCATCTCCTCTGCCACAGCCCATCATGGCTTATCTTTCAAGGTCCCACTTGATGACCTCTCTGTCCAGTCCTTCTGACCATCCCCACACCCCCATGCCTCTCCACTCCCGTAGAATGCGCTGCTCCTTCTGGTGGGTCGTCTCACTGTGCCACTCTAACTTCTTTTCCAGGCCCTGCACATCTAACAAGTGCCTGTCCCTTGGCATCGAGGTAGGCACTTATCACAGAACACAATTCACGATAGACGTATTTATGTCACCTATCAGAGTCTGAATCCTTTGAGGGCAGGATCCATTTATCCTGACCATTGACAGTTTTTTTTTCCAGAGCCTAGAAGGGTTGCAAAGAAGACAGCAGCCAGTGTTTGGGTGTTCAAATCTAGTGCTTCCTAAAGTGTTGCTTTGGAACATCAGTTCCCAGGATGACCTTAGAAATTTGACACCACGGTTAAATAGATGTGGAGACTGCCAGACTGTATGAGATTTCTCAAAGCCTTAACCACACGTGAATCACCAAGAGGAAGGCTGGGTATGCAAGGTTTCTCCGGTGCATTTGACCGTGGGATCTCTTTGCCATGAAGAGCCGTAAGGGACTGAAATGTTTAGGAATGTGTTCGGGAAACCCTAAATCAGACAATTCTTTTGCTTTAAAGGGACACATAATCCAATGCCTTTCCTGAAGTCTACCAGCTGGTTGGAGGTATAGAGGGGACCTATGATTAAAGCCCTTGAAGGCATACTGCCCTCTTGGAGAAGGAAATGGTACTCCAGTCCAGGATTCTTGTCTGGAGAGTCTCATGGACAGAGGATCTCTGCAGGCTACAGTCCAGCAAGTCGCAAATTTGGACATGATGGAAGCGACTTAGCACATACATTGTTTAATCAAAAATTAGCCATTTTGAAGTATACAGTTCACTGACATTTAGCACGTTCACGATGCTGTGCAGCCACCACCTGTAATTTTAAGACATCTTTAAATGTCTTAATTTAAGACGTTTTCATCACCCCCAAAGAAAACCCTACAGCCTTAAGCAGTCACTCCTCATTCTCCCTTCTCTCTGTGCATGCGTGCTAAGTCGCTGAGTTGTGTCCGACTCTTTGTGACCCTATGAATTATAGCCCACCAGGCTCCTTATCCATGGGATTCTCCAGGCAGGAATACTGGAATGGGTTGCCATTTAGTCCTCCAGAGGATCTTCCTGACCCAGGGATAGAACCCACATTTTCTGAAACTCCTGCACTGCAGGAGGATTCTTTACCCCTGAGCCACCAGGGAAGCCCCCACTTCTCTCCAGCCCTGGGTAATCACCAACCTGCTTTATGTCTTTATGGGTTTACCTAGTCTGGGTATTTCATAAAAATGGAATCATCCTAATATGTGACAGTTTATGTTTGGCTTCTCCCTCTTGGCATAGTGTTTCAGGGTTCATCCACACTGTCAAACTTATCTGTACTTTGTGCCTTTTTATAGCTTGTTTAGGCAGTTTGATTAGAAACGTGAGATGGCAGAGACTGAGAACATTTAGTTGCCTCTAATGTGAGAGAAGAGGGAGAAGGCTTTCTAAAGGTCTCTGTGGAGTTCACAATAGGTATTCCCACCCAGAAAACCAGTGTACCATGGATAGTCCAATAGTACATTCCAGAGGTCTTGGGACCTGAGCGTGAGCTGCTTCTCTCCAGAGATACTCGCCCCGAATAGACAGAGGTGTCAGTCAGCATTAAAATAACCTTGGCAGAAACCCTCATGCCTAAAAGATAGCCACAAACATAAGCGCCAAGGTACATGGTGGCAGGCAAGGGGGTTCTAAATTAAGTCTTGGGCTGTGAGTTATATTGACTTGGGTCTGGTGGGGCTGACTGGTCAGTTCTGCCCCTTTTGGGTGCATATCCCTGGTTTGGCAAGTGGTGGGTGAGAAGGGCCTGGGGAAGGCCAACGTGGAAAAGCTGTCCAGAAGGGTGGTATGGTTTCCAGCACCAAGGCGCTCTATCCAGGCCAGAAATGAGTTGAGGGGGGAGGAATAAAGAATGGCTAGTGGAGTTCAGTTTCTTGTATGGGACTTAGAAAAGGAAAGTAATGGCCACTCAGCTTACAGAAAGGAATTCCATTGATGTGTTGATTGATTATTGACATTGGAGATAATCAGATGTCAGAAAGTGGAAGTGTTAGGCACTCAGTTGAGTCCAACTCTTTGTAACCTTGTGGACTGTAGCCCACCAGGCTTCTCTGTCCATGGGATTCTCCAGGCAAGAATACTGGAGTGGGGAGCCATGCCCTTCTCCAGGGGATCTTTCTGACCCAGGGATCAAGCCTCTTGCATTGCAGGCAGATTCTTAACCAACTGAGCCACCAGAGAGATGTCAGGGAACTCGGACAAAAAATGACTCCAGAAACCACTGTGAGCCCAACTAAATTTCCTTCTGTGATATATCGTGAGATTCTTCCTCTTTCTGAATCTCCTAACCTCACGATATGATGGTTTTGACTTGTGGTTTAGGGCTATGATGAGCCTGTATTCATATGTGTGTCACTCTTGGCAAAGTATTAACATAAACTCAGGTTTCCTTCAAATAGCCTTGTCAATTTTAACGAAAATCAAGAGTCCCCCTGCTGTCTTTAGTTAAAACTTTGGAATCAGCCTTAGAATGGAGAGTGCAGAAAGTTGGGGTTGGTGTGTGTGTTACTGTTGGTAGTTTCAAACATGACAGAAGGCTATGTTACTATGTTGGCAGAGGCACCAATGAGGGAGTCTCCCTCAGTTGAGGCAGGGAGAAGGTGCAACATCTGCATGGACTCATGGCAAGACAGATGGTAGGAAGCCAGCGGGTAAAGGAGAGAGGCAGAGTGGAGGTCACTGGGCTCAAAGAGCAGGTTTGGAGGGAGCAGAGGCGGAGAGCGTGGAGGATGTGGCAGGACATGTGGCTGTAAACGTGGGCCCTTTCCCACCTCCAGCTCAAGCCAGGGTCTGGCTTGCCACCCCAAGGCTCCCTGATGACAGTTCTGCCCCTTTGGGTGCATATCCCTGGTTTGGCAAGTGGTGGGTGAGAAGGGCCTGGGGAAGGCCAACGTGGAAAAGCTGTCCAGAAGGGTGGTATGGTTTCCAGCACCAAGGCGCTCTATCCAGGCCAGAAATGAGTTGAGGGGGGAGGAATAAAGAATGGCTAGTGGAGTTCAGTTTCTTGTATGGGACTTAGAAAAGGAAAGTAATGGCCACTCAGCTTACAGAAAGGAATTCCATTGATGTGTTGATTGATTATTGACATTGGAGATAATCAGATGTCAGAAAGTGGAAGTGTTAGGCACTCAGTTGAGTCCAACTCTTTGTAACCTTGTGGACTGTAGCCCACCAGGCTTCTCTGTCCATGGGATTCTCCAGGCAAGAATACTGGAGTGGGGAGCCATGCCCTTCTCCAGGGGATCTTTCTGACCCAGGGATCAAGCCTCTTGCATTGCAGGCAGATTCTTAACCAACTGAGCCACCAGAGAGATGTCAGGGAACTCGGACAAAAAATGACTCCAGAAACCACTGTGAGCCCAACTAAATTTCCTTCTGTGATATATCGTGAGATTCTTCCTCTTTCTGAATCTCCTAACCTCACGATATGATGGTTTTGACTTGTGGTTTAGGGCTATGATGAGCCTGTATTCATATGTGTGTCACTCTTGGCAAAGTATTAACATAAACTCAGGTTTCCTTCAAATAGCCTTGTCAATTTTAACGAAAATCAAGAGTCCCCCTGCTGTCTTTAGTTAAAACTTTGGAATCAGCCTTAGAATGGAGAGTGCAGAAAGTTGGGGGTGGTGTGTGTGTGACTGTGGGTAGTTTCAAACATGACAGAAGGCTATGTTACTATGTTGGCACAGGCACCAATGAGGGGAGTCTCCCCTCAGTTGAGGCAGGGAGAAGGTGCAACATCTGCATGGACTCATGGCAAGACAGATGGTAGGAAGCCAGCGGGTAAAGGAGAGAGGCAGAGTGGAGGTCACTGGGCTCAAAGAGCAGGTTTGGAGGGAGCAGAGGCGGAGAGCGTGGAGGATGTGGCAGGACATGTGGCTGTAAACGTGGGCCCTTTCCCACCTCCAGCTCAAGCCAGGGTCTGGCTTGCCACCCCAAGGCTCCCTGGATGACCTGCTCTGTCCTCCACCCCTCCCGCCTTGCCACACAGGCGTCTCTGCGCTCAAATGCGCACGTATTCCTGAACGTGGGTCTGCCCCGGGGCCCTGAGGACAGAGGAGCACACAGGTGAATGAAGTGGGAGGGAGCCAGAAGCTGGGCAAGGCCCAGGGGAGGGAGCCTGGGAGACAGTGCTCTTTGAGCTCCCAGACCTTGGAGGACCCACGTAGCCTCTGCTGCGAGCCCCGCCAGGGTGACCTCTGGCCATCGGCAGCGTCTCCGGGGCAGTGTGCCACGGAAAAGGAAGGTGGAGCTCATTCCT
Organism: Tragulus kanchil; assembly: GCA_022376925.1. Taxonomy (NCBI): domain Eukaryota; kingdom Metazoa; phylum Chordata; class Mammalia; order Artiodactyla; family Tragulidae; genus Tragulus; species Tragulus kanchil. The sequence continues at coordinate 107,685,491 of JAIOJX010000004.1, forward strand.
GGCGAGGCCCGCCAGGGTCTGGTATGTCTCACCCTTTCCCTTGGAGGCCTCCCTGGGTGTGCTGTCCGTCACAGGCGGAGATGTCCACGGGGCCCCCATTGCTTCTGACTTGTTTTCCCAAAAATGCGGCTGGATTTGCTCAGTCCCATCTGCACTGTCTCACTGGCCACCCCGCCCGCCCATCTGTTTACAGGCTGTCAGACAGCTGGCTGGGTGAGGGGGACACTGTGTGACCACGGAATGCTCAACGCTGGCCGCTTCCAAAGGGAGGACCCTGGGGTCTTTACCTCGCTTGCCCCGGGATCCCAGATGAGAGACAGGCTGCACCCACTGTAAGTGTGGCCCATGCTGACAATAAGGACAGTAACAATACCAGTGCTTGAGGGTTTATCAGCTACCAGGTACCGTGCAAACACCTCATCTCAGCCTTGAAGCAGTCCTGCAGGACAGGCTGGGGGAGAGGGGACTCGGTTATTAGTGTGTGACTGTGGGTAGTTTCAAACATGACAGAAGGCTATGTTACTATGTTGGCACAGGCACCAATGAGGGGAGTCTCCCCTCAGTTGAGGCAGGGAGAAGGTGCAACATCTGCATGGACTCATGGCAAGACAGATGGTAGGAAGCCAGCGGGTAAAGGAGAGAGGCAGAGTGGAGGTCACTGGGCTCAAAGAGCAGGTTTGGAGGGAGCAGAGGCGGAGAGCGTGGAGGATGTGGCAGGACATGTGGCTGTAAACGTGGGCCCTTTCCCACCTCCAGCTCAAGCCAGGGTCTGGCTTGCCACCCCAAGGCTCCCTGGATGACCTGCTCTGTCCTCCACCCCTCCCGCCTTGCCACACAGGCGTCTCTGCGCTCAAATGCGCACGTATTCCTGAACGTGGGTCTGCCCCGGGGCCCTGAGGACAGAGGAGCACACAGGTGAATGAAGTGGGAGGGAGCCAGAAGCTGGGCAAGGCCCAGGGGAGGGAGCCTGGGAGACAGTGCTCTTTGAGCTCCCAGACCTTGGAGGACCCACGTAGCCTCTGCTGCGAGCCCCGCCAGGGTGACCTCTGGCCATCGGCAGCGTCTCCGGGGCAGTGTGCCACGGAAAAGGAAGGTGGAGCTCATTCCTGGCGAGGCCCGCCAGGGTCTGGTATGTCTCACCCTTTCCCTTGGAGGCCTCCCTGGGTGTGCTGTCCGTCACAGGCGGAGATGTCCACGGGGCCCCCATTGCTTCTGACTTGTTTTCCCAAAAATGCGGCTGGATTTGCTCAGTCCCATCTGCACTGTCTCACTGGCCACCCCGCCCGCCCATCTGTTTACAGGCTGTCAGACAGCTGGCTGGGTGAGGGGGACACTGTGTGACCACGGAATGCTCAACGCTGGCCGCTTCCAAAGGGAGGACCCTGGGGTCTTTACCTCGCTTGCCCCGGGATCCCAGATGAGAGACAGGCTGCACCCACTGTAAGTGTGGCCCATGCTGACAATAAGGACAGTAACAATACCAGTGCTTGAGGGTTTATCAGCTACCAGGTACCGTGCAAACACCTCATCTCAGCCTTGAAGCAGTCCTGCAGGACAGGCTGGGGGAGAGGGGACTCGGTTATTAGCTTGTTCTTTCTGATGAGGAAACTGAGGCTCCAGGAGGTCATGGCTGGGACTTCCTGGTTGTCCAGTGGTTAAGACTTCTCCTTCCACTGCAGGTGATGCAGGCTCCTATCTCTGACCAGGGATCTTGGATACCATGTGCCTCATGGCCAAAAAGCCAAAATGTAAGACAGAAATGATACTATAACAAATTCAACTAAAACTTCAGAAAATGGTTCATGTCCCCCCACCAAAAAAAATCTTTAATAAAAAAAAAGGTCGTGCAAGTTGCCCCAGAATGACAGAGCTGGAAGTGAGCCCCAGGAAGCACATCCCTTATGCAGGAAGGTGTCTCCCTCGCCTCACTTCCTGCTGCAGGCCTCTGGATCATGTGCTGCCTGCCCTGCCCTCACGCGCACAGCATGACCACTCCCCGTCGGTTTTCCCGTCTCTCTCCCTTTGCCCTTTGGTTCTGCCCTACCAGGTTCTCTGGAGGTGTCTCAGAGGGACTGGCCCTGTTTACACAGGGACAGTGTTCTCTTCCCGGCATTTTTAGTGGCCAGCGCTGCGGAGCTGCTGATGACCCTTGAAGCTAAAGATGCCAGTTCACTGTGAAAGCGGCGGGAACACAAAGTGCAGAGTCAAAACTCTCCTTTCCCTCTCCTATCTCCTTCACCCCTATATCCCCCAAAGACAGCCGCTGTACTTGCTGCGTGTCCTTACATGTTTTTATGCATGTGAAAAGACAGACGTAATTTACACATCAGGATGAAACCACACTCCATTTGCCTCCCTCGCCCCCAGCCCCACACCTCTTCCCTATCTTTCTGCACCCTGTTCTGTTTCTGGGAGGCAGCCAGGCAGTGCTCTGGCTCCCACGACTCTGACTTTGGGGTAGCTTGGCCCAAGGGAGACCCTCACAGGAGATGGAAAGGTGAGAGGAGAAGGAGGCCTAGGAATTTCCTCCCTCTGCCTCCCCTTCTGCCCTGCGCCTCTGTGGTTCTTGAAGTGGCTGGACTCTCTGAGGCCCCTGGCTATGTGGGCCTTTCTTGAAGCCCAGCTCTCTCTGGACTCAGTAACTTTGGGCCTCCCCGTGTCCCCTGAAGTCAAGACAGGGCAGTGACTTCCTGCTGGCCCTGCCCTTTGGGTGCTTCACAACCCCTGCTCGTTCCCTTACCCTTGTCCAGCACTGCATCTGCCCCCTTTATAACATCGCTGTCACACGTTTGCACCCTTTGCAGCGTGTCCTCTGCTTGCTGATGGAGTCCTGTGGCACCCTTGTCATTCAGGAACTTTTCTGTCCCTTGGCACTATATCATGAGCATCTTTTCAATATCTGTACTTGCATATCCTTCTTTAAAATAAATCATTTGGCTGCGTTGGGTCTTACCTGCAGTGCTCAGGCTCTTCATTGTGGCATGCAGGCTTCTTTCTCGCTGTGGTCTGTGAGCTCCAGAATGTGTGGGCTCATGAGCTGCGGCATGTGGGATCTTAGTTCCCCAACCACGGATTGAACCTGACTCCCTTGCATTGGAAGGCAGATTCTCAACCACTGAACCACCAGGGAAGTCCCTATGTATCTATTCTTAAAGCATGCATAGTGCCTCTTCCTGGGAAGATTATAATCTAGACCTTATGACCAAAAATGAACAGTGACCAGCTAATGAGATGCATGTGTTGGTAAAGGAAGTGGTGGAGAGGACTGTGGGGGCATGAGTGAGCTGTCATGACCCAGACCACTGGGGCAGCCTGCTGGCTGGTCCCTGTTCTCCTCATTACTGTGGTCAGTCTGCTCCACGTCCCACGGATGGACACCTTGTTGTTATCCACAACTTCACTCCTCCGAACAAAGCCGCAACGCTCTGGTACCTACATCTTTGTGCCTTTGTCCTAGCATAGCTGGAAAGGATTTCTCAGATGTGGGACTCTTAAAAGAGGTTGGGGGGGTGGATTTAAAATTTGCTAGATTTAGTTAATGATGATGAAGGAGCACCTATGGGCTGGTGCTGGGAAAACATGAGTGGGTACAGTGTGAGCCCTCTATCTGCCCAGGAGCTCGCAGGCTTGGGACAGGAGATGAGGAGTTGAAACAGTGGTTTCCAGCTCTGTCAGGGTACCTGTTACCTCAGCATGACCTCAGAGCTTTTCAGCAACACAGATCCCAGAGGCCCACTCTGGGGGCTTTCCTCTCAGCAGGTCTGAGTGGGGTCCAGGACTCCTCTGATGACTGACGTTCAGGGCGGGTTGTGAGTTATGGCTATGACACGTCTCCGTGAATACATGATGTGGCCCTTGTATAATGCAGAGAAGACAGCTGCGTGGCCCCAGGGCCAGACTTGGTATTTTGTGTGACCTAGAGTTTGGCCTTGCACATTTTGAAAGATTAAATTAGTTCCCAACCTGTAAAAGTCAGATCTCTCCTTAAAATCTGGATTTCAATTGTTTGAAAAATTCTAACAGGTTGGCTACTATACTTAGCTCTTAGATGGGACATCTATCCCCCAGTGTCTTGATTACCCTGCCTCCTGAGGGCCTCTTTCTTAACGTCATAAGTTGCTGTGTTGTCATTGGAGGAACATAACTCTTCTTCATATAGTAGAACTGAAGGAAAATGAAATGCTTCTGTCCTCTTAGCTAAACCAAAAGTTCAAAGATATAAGACAGACTCAGAAGTCTATGTCTGGGGGCTTCCCTGGTGGTCCAGTGGGTAAGGACACCGCCTTGCAGTGCAAGAGGTGCCAGTTCAATCCCTGGCCTGGGAAGAGCCCACGTGCCGCGGAGCAGCTGGACCCATGTGTCCAACTACTGAGCTGGAGCTCTGGAGCGCATGCGCCCAGAGCTGGTGCTCTGCGGCGAGAGAGGCCACTGTGATGGGAGGCCCACACGGGCCAAAGAACAAAGAGAAATAAATGAAAGATCAATAGAAGTGGCCAAAAAAAAAAAAAAAAAGAAGTCTATGTCTGTGTGTGTTTCTGTAAATGAGTGACAGAGTATTTCTTTATGAAACTGTTTAATGGGGCACATCAAATGTGTCAAAGGCCTGTGAGCCCAGCTCATGTCTCTCGCTGTGACTCCTGGCCTGACCCCTGCACCCCGCAAGGCCAAGAACACTGGATGGGGAGATGGTGCACAGGTCATGGCCTCCTGCAGCCCCCTCAGCCGTTAACTCACTGTCTCACCTTGGGTACAGTATTTAATTCAGTGGTTGTTAACTGGGGAAAAATTTCCCCTCCGTCCCAAGAGACACTTGATATCTCAAGGCACTTTTTTTTTTTTTTTGGTCACAAATGGAGAGAGAAGTTGCAGTTGATATATAGACAAAGCTCAAGGATGCTGCTAAACATCCTACAGTGTGTAAGCCCATTCCCCACAGGAGAGCATTATCCTGCCCCAATATTGATGGTGTTGGGGTTTAGAAACTCTGCTATAAATGAAGGAGTCCGTCCCCTCTAGCTCTGAACATCTATAATGCTACCCTATGAGATAGTTATGACTTTCAGTTGTGAGGGCAGACAAAGTCTCAGGATCAGGTAGACTCTTGAAAGGTGAGTAGGCTGGGAGGCTTGGAGAGGGTGTTCCAGTCAGTGGGCGCCTTGAGCATAGGTAGGGGAAGTTGAGTGCAGGGTACGGTCATTGTCAGGGAATGGGGAATGGTCTGGTTTACCTGAGTGTCATGGACCGTGTAGAGAAAATCATGCCTGGATAGTCTGGGGCACAACTGTCTGGGATACTCTTCTCAGTGCATGGGAGGGATGCAGATCCTTATGGCTGTGCATACATACCCCAGCGCTCACTCCCTCCAGGACACAGTAGGATTATATTTCCCATCCAGATGAAGTCAAGGCTGGCCATGTGACTTAAATTAGCCATTGAAAAGTGAGCACAGTATTCCCTGCTGGGTGGAGGTGTTAAGAGCCAGTGCGTGCTTCCTGTTCCTTTCTTCTTTCCTTCTGGCATTTGACCCTCAGTGGTCAGCATGGCAGCTGCTTCATCAGCCTGGAATCCTGAGCCACAAGGAGGAGTGGGCACCCTGCCAGCCTACAGTGAACAAGGGCAAGAAGTAAGCTTTGTATTTTAAGGTTTGAGTATTATTTGTTACTGCTGCAGAATGTTCCTATCCTGACTGACCTGGATGGAAATCCTGGTGGCATCGGAGATGACTGGAGACCGTCCACAGAGAAGGCATGAAATTGTGTTACATTCCTCAGTAAGAACATGCCTCCCTTTTTAACTCTTTGGGTCACACCAAGGAGAAAGTCTGAGCATGGGAATAGACTGTCTCTAACACCTGTTTAGTATAGCCTATGCTCTCTTTTTAACAGAGAGAGGGCATGGATTTAAGTTTCTATATATAGCTGAAGCTTCACAGCATAGTTTTAAAATTGAATTTAATTTGAGGGTTGCCTTCTACTTGTGGAAAGGGATTATAGTCTTCCATTTATGGTAGTAATATAAAATTTTTTCAATGGCAAGTAAAGAGTGAATCATTTGAAAGATATATAAAGCCAATGAAACACAGGTGGCACACACGTATGGCTGAAATTATAAGGATGGCTTACGGATGATTGAAGTTGAGAGAGACGAGCTCCCAGTATGTGCCAAAATATCTTGCAGAGGTGAGAGGGGTCTGTCAAGACAAAGGGGTAACCGTAACAACAGATGCAGCACTGATGGCAACATTTCCAGGCATTTGCCTAACAGTGGCATGAAAGCAGCTGTCCCATAACTCGGAAGGGCATAGAATGTTGTCTCATGTCTTCTGTACCACCCGGTCTGGGGCACGCTGGCTGCCCGACCACCGTTGGTTGAATACGAGTGATGAGTGAGGATTCTTAGCTGAGTGAGTCTCAGTCTTGGTAAGACCTTCACTCTGCTCAGCATATTGAAAAGCTTCTGGGAGTTGCAGCCAAGTGCTAATAACTAGCTCTGCAAACCAGAGGACATTGTGGATCTGTGAGGTGGGTGGGTGGGAAGAGGAGCCACAGAGGGTGAGGCTGCTGACCAGGAAGGACAGTGGTGGGTGAAGGGGCTGGAATCTTGGTGATAAGTGTGTGGGTGGGGGTAGGAGGGACTACAGAGAACAGACAATGATCTGAGTTTGTAAGCTGTTTGCATGAGATATGCAATGCCACTCCCTTCTCCCTGCTTCCCCAACACAATAGATGAGTTCCACACCCGTGTGGACACAGTCCAGGTCCCACTCTGCATAGGAGAAGGTGGGATTTCAGAACTCCTCTGGAGGCTTAGACTTTCTGAGCGCTGGAGCTGTTAGGTACAAAGTACTTCCACTGTTATCTCAAGAATTCATGAAGCTGCCTTCTGGGTCACACATGAGTGAATGAACATGACTCGCGTACATGAGGATGGGCCATCCAGAGACACTTGGTGTCCTCCATGAACAGTGGGTAGCCAATCTAATTTCCCAAAGGGGCTGTAACAGTTTTTCACCACCCACACTCTTCTATGATGTGACTGGACACTCCTTCTATGATAGAGATGGTATCTGTGTCTCCTCCCTTTATGCATCTGTGGGATTGTGACAGCTCTGATCAGCAGAATAGGGCAAAGGATCCTATGTAACTTCCAAGGCTGAATCCTAAAGGATCCTGTACTTCTTCCTTGTTGCCTGGGATACTGGTGCTTTGACCCTGTGTGACCATGTAAAGGGTATGACCACTCTGAAGTTGCCATGTGTGAGAAAGCTAAACTCCATGGAGTGGCCTAATGCAGGTGTTCTGGTTTGAAGGCTTAATCTACAAGGTATCCCAGTCCAGACATTCTAGAAATTTCATTCCCCAGCCGCAAGTCACCTCTGGGCCTTGTGTCTCCCCAGCTGAGGTTCCAGACATCAAGGAGATAACCCTAAAGTGTTGTTGTTATTCAGTTGCTAGGTTGTGTCCAACTCCTTGTGATCCCATGAACTGCAGCATGCCAGACTTTCCTGTCTCCTGGAGTTTGCTCAAATTCATGTCCACTGAGTCAGTGATACTATCCAACCCTCTCATCCTCTGTCATCCCCTTCTCCTTCTGCCTTCAAACTTTCCCAGCATCAGGGTCTTTTCCAACGAGTTGTCTCTTCACATCAGGTGGCCAAAATATGGTAGCTTCAGCATCCGTCCTTCCAATGAATATTTAGGGTTGATTTCATTTAGGATTGACTAGTTTGATCTCTTTGCACTCCAACGAACTCTCGAGAGTCTTCTCTAGCCCCACAATTTAAAAAATCAGTTCTTCAGCGCTCAGCCTTCTTTATGGTCCAACTCTCACATCTGTACATGACTACTGGAAAAACCAGAGCTTTCACTAGACGGACCTTTGTTGGCAAAGTGATGTCTCTGTTTTTTAATACTCTGTCTAGGTTTTTCATAGCTTTTCTTCCAAGCAGCAATGTGTGGAAAAGATAGCTGTTGTCATTGTGCTAAGGGAATAGGAGTACCTACAACCACTTGGGGCGATGGTCTGGAGGGGCCGGAGGTGGGGAAATGGGTGGGGGGATGGTCCAGGGATGTGCATATGAATGATCTGGGAACGTACATGTTGGTGAACAACAAGACTCTGTAGAATCTTAAAAATAAAGGGGAAAAAACAAAAAAAACAAAAAAAATTTCATGGCTATAGTCACTGTCCATGGTGACTTTGGAGCCCAAGAAAATAAAACCTGTCACTGTTTCCACTTTTTTTCCCATCTATTAGCCATGAAGTGATGGGACTAGATGCCATGCTCTCATGCTCTGATTGAATTCCTGACCGCATAATACAGGAACAGAATCAAATGGCTGTTTCAGTTTGCTCAGTATTGAGGTACTTTGTTACATAGCAGTTGCTGACTGAAGCACCATAGCTGAATACTCCTCATCTCTGAGTCCTCAGCCCACAGCTCCAGGCCTGGAACCAAGTAGGGGCGACATAGGATTAGCTGAGTAAATGAGTGAGGTCATAGTTGGAAAGAATGAGCATGTGCTTTTAGCGCTCTGCTCAAGAGTAGGCTTTTCTTCATCAGTCAACTGTGTGTTCATACAAATCAGTAGGATACCAAAGCTTTAGTGCAAGAACCAGGAAACACCTTTTCCAAAGAGAATTTGATAGTATTTGCTGTCTGACAAATTAGCCTTTCTGGTTGGTTGGCCACTTTGGGAAGAATGAGAAACAGAGGTCAGTGCAAGTGGAGAAAGGATGGCGTGTGCAGAAGTGCACAGGAGAGGGATTTTCCTGTAACAGTCGTGTCATTTTCCACCAAAGTAAGCAAAGGCCTGCACTGTGTCTTTTAGAGGTAGGCCACTGACCAAAGTGCATCTCTAGCCCCACAATTTAAAAAATCAGTTCTTCAGCGCTCAGCCTTCTTTATGGTCCAACTCTCACATCTGTACATGACTACTGGAAAAACCAGAGCTTTCACTAGACGGACCTTTGTTGGCAAAGTGATGTCTCTGTTTTTTAATACTCTGTCTAGGTTTTTCATAGCTTTTCTTCCAAGCAGCAATGTGTGGAAAAGATAGCTGTTGTCATTGTGCTAAGGGAATAGGAGTACCTACAACCACTTGGGGCGATGGTCTGGAGGGGCCGGAGGTGGGGAAATGGGTGGGGGGATGGTCCAGGGATGTGCATATGAATGATCTGGGAACGTACATGTTGGTGAACAACAAGACTCTGTAGAATCTTAAAAATAAAGGGGAAAAAACAAAAAAAACAAAAAAAATTTCATGGCTATAGTCACTGTCCATGGTGACTTTGGAGCCCAAGAAAATAAAACCTGTCACTGTTTCCACTTTTTTTCCCATCTATTAGCCATGAAGTGATGGGACTAGATGCCATGCTCTCATGCTCTGATTGAATTCCTGACCGCATAATACAGGAACAGAATCAAATGGCTGTTTCAGTTTGCTCAGTATTGAGGTACTTTGTTACATAGCAGTTGCTGACTGAAGCACCATAGCTGAATACTCCTCATCTCTGAGTCCTCAGCCCACAGCTCCAGGCCTGGAACCAAGTAGGGGCGACATAGGATTAGCTGAGTAAATGAGTGAGGTCATAGTTGGAAAGAATGAGCATGTGCTTTTAGCGCTCTGCTCAAGAGTAGGCTTTTCTTCATCAGTCAACTGTGTGTTCATACAAATCAGTAGGATACCAAAGCTTTAGTGCAAGAACCAGGAAACACCTTTTCCAAAGAGAATTTGATAGTATTTGCTGTCTGACAAATTAGCCTTTCTGGTTGGTTGGCCACTTTGGGAAGAATGAGAAACAGAGGTCAGTGCAAGTGGAGAAAGGATGGCGTGTGCAGAAGTGCACAGGAGAGGGATTTTCCTGTAACAGTCGTGTCATTTTCCACCAAAGTAAGCAAAGGCCTGCACTGTGTCTTTTAGAGGTAGGCCACTGACCAAAGTGCATCAAAAAGGCTATCGGCTAATTTCCCCCTCTTAACTCATTCCAGCCTCACGTCCGCATCCAGCTGTGGAGACTGCGGAAGAATTTGCTCCTGGTGAAATCCACCTTCTTTTAAGTCCCAGTCCTCGATGGAGGCAGTATGTTGGTCTAGACTTTGTCAAATTCTGTCCGATGCCGCTCCTTTGAGTCACCCCAAGTTGCTTTGCCATTGCTGTTAGAAATGTGTAACTGTGAGGGAGGGTTTATAAGGAGCCAGGGGTTTGCCTACCTGGACGACACTGGTGGCTATGTCCAGCTGAGGCCGTCATCTGCTGACTGAGACGGCCTCGCATTACCTTCAGAGGCAGGAGGCCAGCTCCTTTCAGCAGAGAGCCACGCCTCTGTCTGAGCAGTGAAATCATTGCATCCTGGGGTCTTGCTGCCTTTGAAGGCTTCCCTGACGTGACCTAAGAGATGCCTGGAACACTTGCTGACGACAGCCTGGCTGGGATCATGGAAGGAGGAGAAGTCGTGTGGTGGGGAGGAGATTTTTCTGTGAGAAATCCACATGGCACGTCAACTGAGAAAGCCCTCGGTCAACTAGAGCCTTGGGAAAAGAGTTCAGTTCAGCTACTCCCTTTTACTCAAAGGACGGTCAGTAAGTTTTGAGTATCTCACAGCAGAGAAGTAGGCAGCTAACTCATTTCACATAGCCTGAACCTTCAATCTAAGATGTATTTAATGCTGAGAAGTGTGTGAGCTGGTGTCCCCATAGGCAAGTTGTGATGCTGAGGCCTAGCTCTGTTGGATACTGTGCCACAGAGGTCTCCGACCCCTGGGGCCATGAGCTGGTCCATTGCCTGTTAGGAACCTCTGCTCACGACAGGAGGTGAGTGGTGGGTGACCAAGCGAAGCTGCATCTGTCTCGACAGCCACTCCCCCTTGCTCCCACTACTGCCTGGGTTACACCTGTTACATCAGCAGCAGCATTAGATTCTCACAGGAGCACAAACCCTAACCCTGAAGTCAAGGTGGAATAATCTGAGCTTACCAAAGTAAGCAAAGGCCTGCACTGTGTCTTTTAGAGGTAGGCCACTGACCAAAGTGCATCAAAAGGCTATCGGCTAATGTCCCCCTCTTAACTCATTCCAGCCTCACGTCCGCATCCAGCTGTGGAGACTGCGGAAGAATTTGCTCCTGGTGAAATCCACCTTCTTTTAAGTCCCAGTCCTCGATGGAGGCAGTATGTTGGTCTAGACTTTGTCAAATTCTGTCCGATGCCGCTCCTTTGAGTCACCCCAAGTTGCTTTGCCATTGCTGTTAGAAATGTGTAACTGTGAGGGAGGGTTTATAAGGAGCCAGGGGTTTGCCTACCTGGACGACACTGGTGGCTATGTCCAGCTGAGGCCGTCATCTGCTGACTGAGACGGCCTCGCATTACCTTCAGAGGCAGGAGGCCAGCTCCTTTCAGCAGAGAGCCACGCCTCTGTCTGAGCAGTGAAATCATTGCATCCTGGGGTCTTGCTGCCTTTGAAGGCTTCCCTGACGTGACCTAAGAGATGCCTGGAACACTTGCTGACGACAGCCTGGCTGGGATCATGGAAGGAGGAGAAGTCGTGTGGTGGGGAGGAGATTTTTCTGTGAGAAATCCACATGGCACGTCAACTGAGAAAGCCCTCGGTCAACTAGACCCTTTGGGGAAAAAGAGTTCAGTTCAGCTACTCCCTTTTACTCAAAGGACGGTCAGTAAGTTTTGAGTATCTCACAGCAGAGAAGTAGGCAGCTAACTCATTTCACATAGCCTGAACCTTCAATCTAAGATGTATTTAATGCTGAGAAGTGTGTGAGCTGGTGTCCCCATAGGCAAGTTGTGATGCTGAGGCCTAGCTCTGTTGGATACTGTGCCACAGAGGTCTCCGACCCCTGGGGCCATGAGCTGGTCCATTGCCTGTTAGGAACCTCTGCTCACGACAGGAGGTGAGTGGTGGGTGACCAAGCGAAGCTGCATCTGTCTCGACAGCCACTCCCCCTTGCTCCCACTACTGCCTGGGTTACACCTGTTACATCAGCAGCAGCATTAGATTCTCACAGGAGCACAAACCCTAACCCTGAAGTCAAGGTGGAATAATCTGAGCTTACCACAAAATGGAAGTAAAATGCACCATCAGCGTAATGTACTGGAATCATCCTGAAACCATTCTCCCCTCCCCAAGTCTGTGGAAACATTATCTTCCATGAAATCCATCCCTGGTGCCGAAAAGGTTGGGGACTGCTACTATACCATACAAAAACAAACAAACCATGAAGTCAATAGATAAATAGTACCAAGGGATTTTTAATATGCCTATATAAATATTAGTTGGCATGATTTGTTTTATGAGGAGGTAATACAGGCTCTTCCAAGTGGACAGAGAAATCATTAAATTGTATACAACAAGACAGAGACAGTTGTATTAGAGGAATTCCTCTTAGAAAAAAATTCTGTATGTCAAGGAAAGGAATTCTCTGATAAGCCTCTTTGGTTGTGGAGTAAGCCTTCAGAGGCCATGCTTGAGGAAGAATAGATGATCTTTAAACTGCCTGCTAAGGAGGTTGGATCCTTTTAGCTGGCTATTATTGATCTTACTGGAACGGACATGTTGGAGAGCAGAGCTGCATTGCCTGACCCAATGGAAAGGAGACAGGGTCTTCACAAGGGAGTTCAGAAAAGGCAGATTACCAGGGGCAATGGGAGAGAATGGGCACTTAAGGGGTAGACACATCTGGAATGGAGGAAGGGAGGAAGTATGTATCCTCTCTCCTGTATTACCCCCACAGGAAATGTGGTTGAATTCCTTGTGGAAAATGAATGAGTGGTGGAGGTTTTTTCAAATGAGTGGTCATCAAGCCCATTCCATCCAAAATAGAAGCCCTTCCTGACACTCCTCTCCCCCTAGGGTTTCACTGGGATTCTCAGGAAACAGCGTCGAGGAATTAAGGAGTTGTGATCTGGCCACAGGGGTCTCCGACCCCTGGGGCCATGAGCTGGTCCATTGCCTGTTAGGAAGCTCTGCTCACGACAGGAGGTGAGTGGTGGGTGACCAAGCGAAGCTGCATCTGTCTCGACAGCCACTCCCCCTTGCTCCCACTACTGCCTGGGTTACACCTGTTACATCAGCAGCAGCATTAGATTCTCACAGGAGCACAAACCCTAACCCTGAAGTCAAGGTGGAATAATCTGAGCTTACCACAAAATGGAAGTAAAATGCACCATCAGCGTAATGTACTGGAATCATCCTGAAACCATTCTCCCCTCCCCAAGTCTGTGGAAACATTATCTTCCATGAAATCCATCCCTGGTGCCGAAAAGGTTGGGGACTGCTACTATACCATAAAAAAACAAACAAACCATGAAGTCAATAGATAAATAGTACCAAGGGATTTTTAATATGCCTATATAAATATTAGTTGGCATGATTTGTTTTATGAGGAGGTAATACAGGCTCTTCCAAGTGGACAGAGAAATCATTAAATTGTATACAACAAGACAGAGACAGTTGTATTAGAGGAATTCCTCTTAGAAAAAAATTCTGTATGTCAAGGAAAGGAATTCTCTGATAAGCCTCTTTGGTTGTGGAGTAAGCCTTCAGAGGCCATGCTTGAGGAAGAATAGATGATCTTTAAACTGCCTGCTAAGGAGGTTGGATCCTTTTAGCTGGCTATTATTGATCTTACTGGAACGGACATGTTGGAGAGCAGAGCTGCATTGCCTGACCCAATGGAAAGGAGACAGGGTCTTCACAAGGGAGTTCAGAAAAGGCAGATTACCAGGGGCAATGGGAGAGAATGGGCACTTAAGGGGTAGACACATCTGGAATGGAGGAAGGGAGGAAGTATGTATCCTCTCTCCTGTATTACCCCCACAGGAAATGTGGTTGAATTCCTTGTGGAAAATGAATGAGTGGTGGAGTCTGGGTTTCCTGGATTCTAAACAGCGTCTTGAGTTGAATAAGCGGTCATCAAGCCCATTCCCATCCAAAATAGAAGCCCCTTCCCTGACACTCCTCTCCACACCCCCAGGAGGCGTGAGCCGTCTGGTTCCGTCACGTGCAGGACAGCAAGCTCACTTCTTCAGGAGGTTGAAGGGCCAGTGAGGAGCTGCCTGTCTTTGGCTTGCTGTCTGCTTGATTCAGAGGAATAGAAAATAAGGAAGTGACTAGGCTTTGGGGTGGGGTGGGATGGGCATACCCTTAAGGTCACAGAAGCTCCCGGGAAGAGCATTCCTACTGGTGCCAAGTGCTTCCCTACATTATCTCACTGGAGCCTGAGGGAAAGGCATTGCTTTTGCTTTGAGATGAGGAAATGGAGATCCTGCAAGCCCAGCTGATCTGCCTGAGGTCGCATCGCTACTGGGAGGAGAATCAAGGATCTGAATTTAGGTGTTTTTGAGCTTTTCAACGGTGTCTCTGTTTCTACCCTACTGTTCTTACTGGGAAGTCATCCTCCTACAACATTTGTGAGAGAACGCTTGTTCTGCAAAGTGATGAACTGCACCTCAGTCTGATTAGGGTCTCTGCGCCCTAAGAGGAACAGAGAGAACTTCCAAAGGGGTCAAACCACTTGCAAAGGAAACTTGTTGAACAAACAGTCTCAGAGAAATGTAGAAAAGAATGGGGATTATTTCACTTGGAGAAAGCTGGTTATATAATGAGTCTTCAGGTTTACGAAAGATTCTTAGAGACAGTGGCCACCAGCTGTTCTTTTCTCCACTGGACCGGAGAGGAGGAAATAGGCTTAAACAGCAGCCTGAGGGTGTCTATATGGAATAATTTCCTAACCCTGCAGTGGGTCAGTGCCGGAGAGGAAAAGGAAATAGGCTTAAACGAGGAGAAGGCTGCATTGCCTGACCCAATGGAAAGGAGACAGGGTCTTCACAAGGGAGTTCAGAAAAGGCAGATTACCAGGGGCAATGGGAGAGAATGGGCACTTAAGGGGTAGACACATCTGGAATGGAGGAAGGGAGGAAGTATGTATCCTCTCTCCTGTATTACCCCCACAGGAAATGTGGTTGAATTCCTTGTGGAAAATGAATGAGTGGTGGAGTCTGGGTTTCCTGGATTCTAAACAGCGTCTTGAGTTGAATAAGCGGTCATCAAGCCCATTCCCATCCAAAATAGAAGCCCCTTCCCTGACACTCCTCTCCACACCCCCAGGAGGCGTGAGCCGTCTGGTTCCGTCACGTGCAGGACAGCAAGCTCACTTCTTCAGGAGGTTGAAGGGCCAGTGAGGAGCTGCCTGTCTTTGGCTTGCTGTCTGCTTGATTCAGAGGAATAGAAAATAAGGAAGTGACTAGGCTTTGGGGTGGGGTGGGATGGGCATACCCTTAAGGTCACAGAAGCTCCCGGGAAGAGCATTCCTACTGGTGCCAAGTGCTTCCCTACATTATCTCACTGGAGCCTGAGGGAAAGGCATTGCTTTTGCTTTGAGATGAGGAAATGGAGATCCTGCAAGCCCAGCTGATCTGCCTGAGGTCGCATCGCTACTGGGAGGAGAATCAAGGATCTGAATTTAGGTGTTTTTGAGCTTTTCAACGGTGTCTCTGTTTCTACCCTACTGTTCTTACTGGGAAGTCATCCTCCTACAACATTTGTGAGAGAACGCTTGTTCTGCAAAGTGATGAACTGCACCTCAGTCTGATTAGGGTCTCTGCCCCCTAAGAGGAACAGAGAGAACTTCCAAAGGGGTCAAACCACTTGCAAAGGAAACTTGTTGAACAAACAGTCTCAGAGAAATGTAGAAAAGAATGGGGATTATTTCACTTGGAGAAAGCTGGTTATATAATGAGTCTTCAGGTTTACGAAAGATTCTTAGAGACAGTGGCCACCAGCTGTTCTTTTTCTCCCCACTGGACCGGAGAGGAGGAAATAGGCTTAAACAGCAGCCTGAGGGTGTCTATATGGAATAATTTCCTAACCCTGCAGTGGGTCAGTGCAGGGGAAAATAAAAAGAGCAGGACCTTTTTCTGAGGACACCAAATGGACATCAGAGTCATCTTGGTGTGTGTGGGCTTTTGAGAAGTCAGTATCTGTTTTACTAATCAGGTTCACAGGGTGTGTACCTCAAGATTTTGTCTCTAGAAGCATTCAGGATCAGAGGGCAATATTGTGGGATCCCCGGACCATCTTCTCTGACAGTAGCCTCAGTAGAGCTATGCCCTCATTATGGCCAGGACCCCTTATTAATGACTGATCTTGCCAAGCTCCAGGGCATTATGCATAAGTGTGTTCCAGGGCTCTGAGCCACTGGTTCTGCACCTAGCAGTTTTCTGGTCCCTAGAGCTGGAGTTCAGAGCATCTCATGGGATTCTGGGGAGCGGGGAATGAAATGGTCTGTGTGTAGGTCTAGCAAAGAACATAGCATACAGTTGGTACCCGACAAATGATAGTGTCATATATGCATAACTGAAGCACCTTGCTGTGCACCTGAAACTTACACAACATTTTAAGTCGACTATACCTCAATATAAAATAAAAATTAAATTTATAAACAGTTAAGCAAAAAAAGAAAAAAAAGAAAGATAACCTTGTGTTCCTACTACCCAAACTTAGGACTTACGTGAAGTCTAAATTTTTAACAGTAAAATTATTTGATTGTGAGTTGATGAGTTTTGCAAGATTACTCTGTTGGAGCTAGTCAAAAAGTCAGGGACACAACCTCAATTTTTGGTTTTTTTAACGGTGTCTTTTTCCCTGTTCTTACTGGGAAGTCATCCTCCTACAACATTTGTGAGAGAACGCTTGTTCTGCAAAGTGATGAACTGCACCTCAGTCTGATTAGGGTCTCTGCGCCCTAAGAGGAACAGAGAGAACTTCCAAAGGGGTCAAACCACTTGCAAAGGAAACTTGTTGAACAAACAGTCTCAGAGAAATGTAGAAAAGAATGGGGATTATTTCACTTGGAGAAAGCTGGTTATATAATGAGTCTTCAGGTTTACGAAAGATTCTTAGAGACAGTGGCCACCAGCTGTTCTTTTTCTCCCCACTGGACCGGAGAGGAGGAAATAGGCTTAAACAGCAGCCTGAGGGTGTCTATATGGAATAATTTCCTAACCCTGCAGTGGGTCAGTGCAGGGGAAAATAAAAAGAGCAGGACCTTTTTCTGAGGACACCAAATGGACATCAGAGTCATCTTGGTGTGTGTGGGCTTTTGAGAAGTCAGTATCTGTTTTACTAATCAGGTTCACAGGGTGTGTACCTCAAGATTTTGTCTCTAGAAGCATTCAGGATCAGAGGGCAATATTGTGGGATCCCCGGACCATCTTCTCTGACAGTAGCCTCAGTAGAGCTATGCCCTCATTATGGCCAGGACCCCTTATTAATGACTGATCTTGCCAAGCTCCAGGGCATTATGCATAAGTGTGTTCCAGGGCTCTGAGCCACTGGTTCTGCACCTAGCAGTTTTCTGGTCCCTAGAGCTGGAGTTCAGAGCATCTCATGGGATTCTGGGGAGCGGGGAATGAAATGGTCTGTGTGTAGGTCTAGCAAAGAACATAGCATACAGTTGGTACCCGACAAATGATAGTGTCATATATGCATAACTGAAGCACCTTGCTGTGCACCTGAAACTTACACAACATTTTAAGTCGACTATACCTCAATATAAAATAAAAATTAAATTTATAAACAGTTAAGCAAAAAAAGAAAAAAAAGAAAGATAACCTTGTGTTCCTACTACCCAAACTTAGGACTTACGTGAAGTCTAAATTTTTAACAGTAAAATTATTTGATTGTGAGTTGATGAGTTTTGCAAGATTACTCTGTTGGAGCTAGTCAAAAAGTCAGGGACACAACCTCAATTTTTGGTATGGGAATATGGCTCATATTTATGCTCACCAGAACTCTCATAATATTATAGACCTTGGGTTTCTGCTCTTAGCCCAGATTTTTGCAGACCAAAATGCAGAGGGTCCATGAGAGGCCACCCTGGCCCAGCTCTCCTCCCAGTGCGGCCCAGTCCCTTCCAGGTCTCCAGGCCTTTTTAGATACAGAATACAAGGAGGTTTCACATTTCAATCAGGCTGGGTTCCAGCACTAACTTATTTGCTGACTTGATCTGTGGCTGCGGACCAGGCACTCCATCTTCCCAACCTGTTTCCTCGTGTGTAGAGTTGGAATGATAATCCTGCATCCAGTTGTATGGATGGACTCAAATAGGGTATGCAAAGCTCCTGGGCCAAGGTTTTGTAAGCAACTGCCAAATAAAGGCTGAGATAGTTGCAATGTTTCAATGATTTCTTTTAACTCTTGGCCATACCCTAACCTCTCCCGAGCACTTCCTGGGTTCACCACTCTGGAGCTTTATCAGACAACCTGCACTGGCCTCCAGTGGGACTCTCTTTTCTCCTTTCTCCAAGTCCCTTCTCCACCCACACAGAAAGAATGCCATCTCTTTGGCAGGAGGGCTAGAAAGGGAGCTTCTGCAACCTTCTCTGTGGCCTCAGAGCAGCTTATCTGATTGGCCAGAGCAGTTGCCAGGAAACTGGGGTCCATGATGACTTACCACCCGTGCATACACCTGGGCCTCTGGCTGGTGCACAGATTTCCACACAGCCTTTCCAGGAGGCCAGCCTTGGAGGATGGGGCGATGGCGGTGGTGATCAGATGCTTGTAAAAGTGAAAGTCGCTCAGTTGTGTCTATTTGCGACCCCATGGACTATAGCCTGCCAGGCTGTCCATGTGATTCTCCAGGCAAGAATACTGAAGTAGGTAGTCAATTCCCTTCTCTGGAGGGTCTTCCCAATTCAGGGATCCAACCCAGGTCTCCCACATTGTGGGTGGATTCTTTACCATCTGAGCCACCAGGGAAGCCCAAGAATACTGAAGACGGTAGCCTATCCCTTCTCCAGGGGATCTTCCTGACCCAGGAATCAAACCAGGGTCTTCTGCATTGCACGTGGATTCTTTACCAGATGAGCTACCAGGGAAGTCCCTGTCAGATGCTTACTTAGTTGTTAATTGGGTACTACTGAGATTTTGGGGGGTAGATACATTGCATACATGGTAGGGTGTTGAGCAGCGTCCCTGGCTTTTACCCATTAGATGCTGGGGCAATAGTGTGCCCCACCTTAGCTGTGACAGACAAAAGTGTCTCCAGACATCCAGACATCACCACACATCCCCCGCCCCCGGTGTGGGGAGTGGGTGGGAGGTGAGTTCACCCTGGACTGAGAGTCACTGAATGAAGGTGAGACTTTTGAGGCTTAGGTAATGAGACTGTGTTGGAGGTTTGGGTCGTGAGTCTGTGCATGCGTGAGTGTGCATGCATGGGTGTGCGTGCTATGCCATGTCCGACCCTTTGAGACCCCCGTGGAGTGTAGCCCATCAGGCTCTGTTGTTCGTGGAATTTTCCAGGCAAGAATACTGGCTTGGGTTGCCATTCCCTTTTCCAGAGGATCTTCCCTAACTAGGGATCGAACCCACCTCTCTTGCATTGGCAGGCAAATACTTTACCTCTGAGCTACCAAGGAAGCAGTGAGTTTCTATCAGAACTCAAAAGAGGGCTTCCCTGGTGGTCCAGTGGTTAAAGAGTCCGCCTTGCAGTGCAAAGAGCACTGGTTCGATCCCTGGTCCAGGAAGATCCCACGTGCTGTGGAGTGACTGGACCCGTGTGTCCAATTATGAGCCAGTGCTCTGGAGTGCATGCGCCCAGAGCTGGTGCTCTGCAGTGAGAGAGGCCATTGCAATGGGAGGCCCACATAGGCCAAAGAATAAAAAAATGGATGAAAATAAACATAAATAAAAGAGGCATGATGGGGAAAAGAAAAAAATATTTTAAAAAAAACTCAAAAAGAAAGGCAAGGGAACATTTTATTCCCACTAACCCTTAAACTCTTCAGTGGTGCTCCAGTTGGCTAGGTGAGAGGGCTTCTTTAGTTTCTTCATAGGGCCAAAGAAATCAAGCAAAAGCGGGAAAGGCCAAAAGGGGAAACTGAGGCAGGAATCAGTAGCAAGTGACTTCTATGAAATTCCCGAGGGTACTGGGGGGTATAGGAGCAGTGGAGCTGGCAGGGCGGGGCAGGGCTGTGAGGACCTCCTGATACCTGAGTAAATATACTTTTGGGACTGGTAGGCAAGTATGAGCGACCATCTCCACAACAGTGACGGGAGCGACTGAAGTGTGGGGAAGGACACATCGTCCCTTGTACTGAAACCTCGTATTTTCTCCCTCGGTCTCCCTATCCAGCCGGTCACTGCACACTGCCCTGTCCTGTCCTCCCCTGCCCAGACCCTCTGCCCTGGGTCATCCACTGCTGCCAACGAACCTAGGCTGCCCGAGGTCCTGCGTGCCGGGGCTGGAACTCGGGAGCACGGAGACAGAGGGCAAGGGAAATGAAACTCCCCAGCACTGAGCCATTGAAAACAATCCCTGCCTTTTCAAAGGCCGCCTTCGCCTGGTGCCAAGGCAAGAACTGTCTGTCTCGCCACCTTTCAGTTCTTGTTAAAAAGCAGAAGGCATGTCAGGGCCGGGCCGGGTCACAGGACAGAGAGGGCTTTCTTTGCAGCGCTGGACGAAACTCAGTGTTTTAATGAAAGCTCTTATTAGCCCCAGCTGGCGTCCCATTTTCCTGAGCTGGAATAAAAAATTGCCTCGGTCATCCTTTCCCAGGCTAATTTCAAAAGCATAATTACCATCATCATAATTGATTACTATTTATTTTGGTCATTAATAGTCATACTCTCCCCTTGTTCCATGTGGATTAAATGATCCGAGAATATTTATGGCACGTGGCAGCTGTATTTATTTTTCTTCATTCCATACGTCCCTCCAGTCCCTTTTCAGGGTAACCCCTTGATTTCATGACATGCAGAGAATCCTTTTCAGGCTTTCGTGTTCAAATGCCTAAGCTATGGTGACTGATGGGAGTTGAGGTGAAAAGTTGAGGGTTCAGAGAAGACGTGGATAAAGTGCTATCCTGAGTAATAACATTAAAGGGCACGGGAGTATTCTGATGGGGAAAAGAAAAATTTTTAAAACTCAAAAGAAAGGAAAATTTTAACCCTTAAACTCTTCAGTGGTGCTCCAGTTGGCTAGGTGAGAGGGCTTCTTTAGTTTCTTCATAGGGCCAAAGAAATCAAGCAAAAGCGGGAAAGGCCAAAAGGGAAACTGAGGCAGGAATCAGTAGCAAGTGACTTCTATGAAATTCCCGAGGGTACTGGGGGGTATAGGAGCAGTGGAGCTGGCAGGGCGGGGCAGGGCTGTGAGGACCTCCTGATACCTGAGTAAATATACTTTTGGGACTGGTAGGCAAGTATGAGCGACCATCTCCACAACAGTGACGGGAGCGACTGAAGTGTGGGGAAGGACACATCGTCCCTTGTACTGAAACCTCGTATTTTCTCCCTCGGTCTCCCTATCCAGCCGGTCACTGCACACTGCCCTGTCCTGTCCTCCCCTGCCCAGACCCTCTGCCCTGGGTCATCCACTGCTGCCAACGAACCTAGGCTGCCCGAGGTCCTGCGTGCCGGGGCTGGAACTCGGGAGCACGGAGACAGAGGGCAAGGGAAATGAAACTCCCCAGCACTGAGCCATTGAAAACAATCCCTGCCTTTTCAAAGGCCGCCTTCGCCTGGTGCCAAGGCAAGAACTGTCTGTCTCGCCACCTTTCAGTTCTTGTTAAAAAGCAGAAGGCATGTCAGGGCCGGGCCGGGTCACAGGACAGAGAGGGCTTTCTTTGCAGCGCTGGACGAAACTCAGTGTTTTAATGAAAGCTCTTATTAGCCCCAGCTGGCGTCCCATTTTCCTGAGCTGGAATAAAAAATTGCCTCGGTCATCCTTTCCCAGGCTAATTTCAAAAGCATAATTACCATCATCATAATTGATTACTATTTATTTTGGTCATTAATAGTCATACTCTCCCCTTGTTCCATGTGGATTAAATGATCCGAGAATATTTATGGCACGTGGCAGCTGTATTTATTTTTCTTCATTCCATACGTCCCTCCAGTCCCTTTTCAGGGTAACCCCTTGATTTCATGACATGCAGAGAATCCTTTTCAGGCTTTCGTGTTCAAATGCCTAAGCTATGGTGACTGATGGGAGTTGAGGTGAAAAGTTGAGGGTTCAGAGAAGACGTGGATAAAGTGCTATCCTGAGTAATAACATTAAAGGGCACGAAGGGGTGCAGCCTCCAAGCTTGCCTTGGAAATGGGAGGCTAGAAAGGGAGTGGAAGGAAGATGAATTGACCAATCATGAGGTTATTGTTTCTTCTCTTTTGAAGGAGGCAGTTATCAAGCCTCTGTGGGCCGCTGGTTTGGGAAGAGAATTTCTGTCTTTAAGAAAGAGAGCTTGAGAACTATCTGCATGTGGCAGCACAAGGATCATAACGTCCCCCCAGATAGACTATGAATGTAGCTCCCATGTTGCCAGACTCTTAAGACTACATCAGATACAAGTCCTAGGGGAGGTGGGTTTACTCCACACCCACTCCTGAGTTGGGGCCATTTTACTTCTACATTGTCCCACCTAATGTGAGGTGTGTAGAGCCCCTGAAAGGCTCTGGAGATTACCAAAAAACAACAAAAAAAAGCCAGGCTTAAAAGCCTTAAATTTCCCCAAAGGGAATGCTCAGATATGTTCTGCCTCCAACTGAGCAGACATGCTGGGTCCAGGTGAGCACCTGACTCAGGCTAAGGCTCAGGTCATGCCCACGTCCAGCCATCCTGCTCCTTGATGAGGGGAATGATGGATGCCGAGCTCAAATTCATACACTCAGAGCCTGTCTGTAGAAGTTCTCAAGGTGGGAGCAATAACCACTCAAGTCAGAACCTCCTTGGTGTTGGAAGTTTCGAAACTGTTCACTGACCATTCTTCCACCACCTGTAGGAAACCAGCCCGTGGTGGGAGGGACTTTTAGTCAATACTAGCTGGAATAAAAATTGCCTCGGTCATCCTTTCCCAGGCTAATTTCAAAAGCATAATTACCATCATCATAATTGATTACTATTTATTTTGGTCATTAATAGTCATACTCTCCCCTTGTTCCATGTGGATTAAATGATCCGAGAATATTTATGGCACGTGGCAGCTGTATTTATTTTTCTTCATTCCATACGTCCCTCCAGTCCCTTTTCAGGGTAACCCCTTGATTTCATGACATGCAGAGAATCCTTTTCAGGCTTTCGTGTTCAAATGCCTAAGCTATGGTGACTGATGGGAGTTGAGGTGAAAAGTTGAGGGTTCAGAGAAGACGTGGATAAAGTGCTATCCTGAGTAATAACATTAAAGGGCACGAAGGGGTGCAGCCTCCAAGCTTGCCTTGGAAATGGGAGGCTAGAAAGGGAGTGGAAGGAAGATGAATTGACCAATCATGAGGTTATTGTTTCTTCTCTTTTGAAGGAGGCAGTTATCAAGCCTCTGTGGGCCGCTGGTTTGGGAAGAGAATTTCTGTCTTTAAGAAAGAGAGCTTGAGAACTATCTGCATGTGGCAGCACAAGGATCATAACGTCCCCCCAGATAGACTATGAATGTAGCTCCCATGTTGCCAGACTCTTAAGACTACATCAGATACAAGTCCTAGGGGAGGTGGGTTTACTCCACACCCACTCCTGAGTTGGGGCCATTTTACTTCTACATTGTCCCACCTAATGTGAGGTGTGTAGAGCCCCTGAAAGGCTCTGGAGATTACCAAAAAACAACAAAAAAAAGCCAGGCTTAAAAGCCTTAAATTTCCCCAAAGGGAATGCTCAGATATGTTCTGCCTCCAACTGAGCAGACATGCTGGGTCCAGGTGAGCACCTGACTCAGGCTAAGGCTCAGGTCATGCCCACGTCCAGCCATCCTGCTCCTTGATGAGGGGAATGATGGATGCCGAGCTCAAATTCATACACTCAGAGCCTGTCTGTAGAAGTTCTCAAGGTGGGAGCAATAACCACTCAAGTCAGAACCTCCTTGGTGTTGGAAGTTTCGAAACTGTTCACTGACCATTCTTCCACCACCTGTAGGAAACCAGCCCGTGGTGGGAGGGACTTTTAGTCAATACTCAGAAGCCCATTTTGGAGATGCAGAGAGAGTCCTGATAGCCATTGACACCCTGCTTTGAGTTATTTCTGAAACCCGGACATGAGACACTGAGAAGAGCTAGCCAGTTGTGTCCTGCACAGCTCCAGCCAGGGTCTTGTGACAGTGGCCCCTGGGGTTGTGCAGTGTGCGGCTTGCCCAGCTGTACAGGGTGACCCATCTGGCAGCATCCCTGCCCTTTCTTCAGCTTTCTTGGAGATACTCCAATACTGTTATTAAACTTCTCTTTTTGCCAGATCCATTTGGAATTGGATTTATGCCACTTCAGCCAAATGAGATCTAAACAATGATCATAGTTGTCTATAACCACAAAGGAAAAACAAAAAGTAATCTCCCCTGTCCACCCCAGCTTATTCTAGATAGCAGGAGGGAAGTTCCTGTCTTGCTGAGCTGTGATCTCTCAACTTACTGGCCCTTCAGGGAGTCAGAGAAGGAGCAAACAATAGAAGCAGACCCGCACCCCTACCCCAGGGGCAGTCCTGAGGGGCCAGGCCTTGCAGAGCTACTGGGCGTACAGAAGGCGCGTGAATGCAAACAATTTCCGGAAGGCCTTTAATCTGGCGGCTTGGGAACAGCTGCTCAGCTCCCTAATGGGTGTCAGTGTCAACGGAGACTCAGTTTTCCAGCGGGTATGGGACTGAGACAATACTGTGCTCCAGCCAGCCAGAGCTCGGGAGGGATGGGGGCATGTGGAGGGAAAAGGAAGGCTGCCAGGCAGAATAGCTGCACGTCCAGCCTTGGGGAAAGAGAATGAGGAAGAGTCTTGAAGAGACTTTAAATTCAGAATTCCCGCATTCCATCTGTTTCAGCTCTTGAGTCTCTCTAGTCAAATATGTAGACACTTAATTTCAGGAATGAACAATAATTAAAGGGTTTTTTTAAAGGGAGCAGGGTAAGAGGAACACTGGCAGAGATTTCAGTAAGAAGGCCAAGAGAAGGGAAGTCAAAAAATCCCAAGGAATGTAAATAAGTGTTCTACAAAGAGACACGGGTGGTGCCGTGGGATTAGCGTGGATTTTGAAATCAGCCTGATTTGGATTCATGTCCTGGCTCTGTGGAGCTGTAAAAAGCCACATCAATTCTGGAAGCTTTACTTTCCTCATTAAAATGGGACTAATAATACCTAATTGCAGGTAGTTATATCCTCAGACACAATAAATAAATGGTCACTAGGACCACAGAGCTGGTGTAACCCAGAAAAACAGTGCAGTGCCGGAATGTGAGCTACTGGGTTTTGTTGTTGTTTTTTTCCCCTTACTCCATTTTTGACACTGTGCTAGGATTGTATATGCATCTTTTCTAATGCAATTCAGTTCTCTGCCATCATTCTCAGACCATGTATTTTTGGTCATAGAGGAACATAACTTGATCATAGAGGAAATCAGACGCATAGGTGCACCAGGATCCACACCACCAGGTTTGAAATTTTTACCTCGTCCCTGCCATACTCACCCGCATTTTGCCTCTTGAGTGTATCCTCTTGATTTTACTTTGTGCGTTCATCTTTCTCTCACTGCACGTTGTCCTGGTTATCTATTGGTGCATAACAAATTATGCTAGAACGGAGACTCAGTTCCTGAGGGGCCAGGCCTTGCAGAGCTACTGGGCGACGGCTGAATGCAAACAATTTCGGAAGGCCTTTAATCTGGCGGCTTGGGAACAGCTGCTCAGCTCCCTAATGGGTGTCAGTGTCAACGGAGACTCAGTTTTCCAGCGGTATGGGGCTGAGACAATACTGTGCTCCAGCCAGCCAGAGCTCGGGAGGGATGGGGGCATGTGGAGGGAAAAGGAAGGCTGCCAGGCAGAATAGCTGCACGTCCAGCCTTGGGGAAAGAGAATGAGGAAGAGTCTTGAAGAGACTTTAAATTCAGAATTCCCGCATTCCATCTGTTTCAGCTCTTGAGTCTCTCTAGTCAAATATGTAGACACTTAATTTCAGGAATGAACAATAATTAAAGGGTTTTTTTAAAGGGAGCAGGGTAAGAGGAACACTGGCAGAGATTTCAGTAAGAAGGCCAAGAGAAGGGAAGTCAAAAAATCCCAAGGAATGTAAATAAGTGTTCTACAAAGAGACACGGGTGGTGCCGTGGGATTAGCGTGGATTTTGAAATCAGCCTGATTTGGATTCATGTCCTGGCTCTGTGGAGCTGTAAAAAGCCACATCAATTCTGGAAGCTTTACTTTCCTCATTAAAATGGGACTAATAATACCTAATTGCAGGTAGTTATATCCTCAGACACAATAAATAAATGGTCACTAGGACCACAGAGCTGGTGTAACCCAGAAAAACAGTGCAGTGCCGGAATGTGAGCTACTGGGTTTTGTTGTTGTTTTTTTCCCCTTACTCCATTTTTGACACTGTGCTAGGATTGTATATGCATCTTTTCTAATGCAATTCAGTTCTCTGCCATCATTCTCAGACCATGTATTTTTGGTCATAGAGGAACATAACTTGATCATAGAGGAAATCAGACGCATAGGTGCACCAGGATCCACACCACCAGGTTTGAAATTTTTACCTCGTCCCTGCCATACTCACCCGCATTTTGCCTCTTGAGTGTATCCTCTTGATTTTACTTTGTGCGTTCATCTTTCTCTCACTGCACGTTGTCCTGGTTATCTATTGGTGCATAACAAATTATGCTAGAACTAAGTGGCTTAAAACAAGAAACAAATGTTAACTCACAGTTTCTGTGAGTCAGAAATGCTGGGCCATCGGAGCGCTTCTAATTCAGTGTTTTGTCAGGTGCAGGCAGATGTTGGCCCAGGTTTTGGGCAACTGAAGGCCTGTCCCAGGGGTAGATGGGTAGAAGGGAGAGTGAGCATGCAGCAAGTCCCAGGGCCTTGTAGGATCTAGTCTCTAAAGTCACTTGCTGTCACCTCCACTTTATTTTGTGTGTTAAAAGTGAATTACTAAGTCCAACCCATATTTACGGAGAAGTAAACCAGAGTTCACTTCGTGGAGAAGGTATCAGATGGTCTGTGGGGAATTTAAACCAGGAGTATGTTAAGGCTGTATATTGTCACTCGGCTTATTTAACTTACATGCAGAGTACATTATGTGAAATGCCAGTCTGGATGAAGCACAGGCTGGAATCAAGATTGCTGGGAGAAATATCAACAATCTCAGACATGCAGATGATGTTATATTAATGGCAGAAAGTGATGAGGAGCTGGAGAGCCTCTTGATGAGGGTGAAAGAGGAGACTGAAAAAGCTGCCTTGAACATTCAAAATCCAGAGATTATAGCATCTGATCCCATCACCTCATGGCAAATAGATGGGTAAAAAGTGGAAACAGTGACAGACTTAATTTTCTTGGGCTCTAACATCACTGAGGACAGTGACTGCAACTATGAAATTAAAAGATGCTGGACTCCTTGAAAGAAAAAATATGACAAACCTAGATAGCATATTTAAAAGCAGAGATATCACTTCGCTGACAAAGGTCTGTATAGTCAGTGCCATGGTTTTTCCAGTAGTCATGTATGGATGTGAGAGCTGGACCATAAAGAAGGCTGAGCACCAAGGAATCGATGCTTTTGAACTGTGGTGCTGGAGAAGACCCTTGAGAGTCCCTTGGACAGCAAGATCATCAAACCAGACAAGCCTAAAGGAAATCAACCCTGAATATTCATTGGAAGGACTGTTGCTGAAGCTGAAGCTCCGTCCCTGCCATACTACCCGCATTTTGCCTCTTGAGTGTATCCTCTTGATTTTACTTTGTGCGTTCATCTTTCTCTCACTGCACGTTGTCCTGGTTATCTATTGGTGCATAACAAATTATGCTAGAACTAAGTGGCTTAAAACAAGAAACAAATGTTAACTCACAGTTTCTGTGAGTCAGAAATGCTGGGCCATCGGAGCGCTTCTAATTCAGTGTTTTGTCAGGTGCAGGCAGATGTTGGCCCAGGTTTTGGGCAACTGAAGGCCTGTCCCAGGGGTAGATGGGTAGAAGGGAGAGTGAGCATGCAGCAAGTCCCAGGGCCTTGTAGGATCTAGTCTCTAAAGTCACTTGCTGTCACCTCCACTTTATTTTGTGTGTTAAAAGTGAATTACTAAGTCCAACCCATATTTACGGAGAAGTAAACCAGAGTTCACTTCGTGGAGAAGGTATCAGATGGTCTGTGGGGAATTTAAACCAGGAGTATGTTAAGGCTGTATATTGTCACTCGGCTTATTTAACTTACATGCAGAGTACATTATGTGAAATGCCAGTCTGGATGAAGCACAGGCTGGAATCAAGATTGCTGGGAGAAATATCAACAATCTCAGACATGCAGATGATGTTATATTAATGGCAGAAAGTGATGAGGAGCTGGAGAGCCTCTTGATGAGGGTGAAAGAGGAGACTGAAAAAGCTGCCTTGAACATTCAAAATCCAGAGATTATAGCATCTGATCCCATCACCTCATGGCAAATAGATGGGTAAAAAGTGGAAACAGTGACAGACTTAATTTTCTTGGGCTCTAACATCACTGAGGACAGTGACTGCAACTATGAAATTAAAAGATGCTGGACTCCTTGAAAGAAAAAATATGACAAACCTAGATAGCATATTTAAAAGCAGAGATATCACTTCGCTGACAAAGGTCTGTATAGTCAGTGCCATGGTTTTTCCAGTAGTCATGTATGGATGTGAGAGCTGGACCATAAAGAAGGCTGAGCACCAAGGAATCGATGCTTTTGAACTGTGGTGCTGGAGAAGACCCTTGAGAGTCCCTTGGACAGCAAGATCATCAAACCAGACAAGCCTAAAGGAAATCAACCCTGAATATTCATTGGAAGGACTGTTGCTGAAGCTGAAGCTCCAGTATTTTGGCCACCTGATGTGAAAAGCCACCTTTTTGAAAAAGACCCTGATGCTGGGAAAGATTGAGGGAAGGAGGATAACGGGGCAACAGAGGATGAGTTGTTTGAAATGCATCACCAACTGAATGGATATGAGTTTGACCAAACTCTGGGAGCTAGTAAAGGACAGGGAAGCCTGGCATGCTGCAGTCCATGGAGTTGCAAAGAGTTCGGCATGACTTAATAACTGAACAACACGCCCTCAGAGAGCCTGTGGGCTGGTGGATGTGCTGAGAGGGTGGTGCCCCTGGAGAGGTCATGGAAACTCCAAATGTCTCTCACTCCAGATTTGCCCTATGCATTTCTTCTATTTGGCTCTTGTATACTTTATATAGGTGTTGCTAATGGTTAAGAATCCACTTCCCGGTGCAGGAGACATAAGAGATGTGGGTTCAGTCCCTTGGTCGGGAGGATCCCCTGGAGGCAGCCCACTTCAGTATTCTTGCCTGGGGATGCCCATGGACAGAGGAGCCTGGCGGGCTACAGTCTATAAGGTCACAAAGAGTTGGACAGGACTGAAGTGACTTAACACACTTGCACACTCAGAGACTTTACATAACAAACTAATAAACATAAGTAATGTGCCTCCTGAATTCTGTGAACCATTCTAGAGAATTACTGAGCCTGAGGATGGTGTCATGGGAAATCCTAATAAACATAAGTAATGTGCCTCCTGAATTCTGTGAACCATTCAAATGAGCAGTGACAGACTTAATTTTCTTGGGCTCTAACATCACTGAGGACAGTGACTGCAACTATGAAATTAAAAGATGCTGGACTCCTTGGAAGGAAAATTATGACCAACCTAGATAGCATATTTAAAAGCAGAGACATTACTTGCTGACAAAGGTCTGTATAGTCAGTGCCATGGTTTTTCCAGTAGTCATGTATGAATGTGAAAGTTGGACCATAAAGAAGGCTGAGCACCAAGGAATCGATGCTTTTGAACTGTGGTACTGGAGAAGGTTCTTGAAAGTCACTTGGACAGCAAGGAGATCAAACCAGTCAATCCTAAAGGAAATCAACCCTGAATATTCATTGGAAGGACTGATGCTGAAGCTGAAGCTCCAGTATTTTGGACATCAGATGTGAAGAGCTTACTCATTGGAAAAGACTCTCATTCTGGGAAAGATTGAGGGAAGGAGGATAACGGGGCAACAGAGGATGAGTTGTTTGAAATGCATCACCAACTGAATGGATATGAGTTTGACCAAACTCTGGGAGCTAGTAAAGGACAGGGAAGCCTGGCATGCTGCAGTCCATGGAGTTGCAAAGAGTTCGGCATGACTTAATAACTGAACAACACGCCCTCAGAGAGCCTGTGGGCTGGTGGATGTGCTGAGAGGGTGGTGCCCCTGGAGAGGTCATGGAAACTCCAAATGTCTCTCACTCCAGATTTGCCCTATGCATTTCTTCTATTTGGCTCTTGTATACTTTATATAGGTGTTGCTAATGGTTAAGAATCCACTTCCCGGTGCAGGAGACATAAGAGATGTGGGTTCAGTCCCTTGGTCGGGAGGATCCCCTGGAGGCAGCCCACTTCAGTATTCTTGCCTGGGGATGCCCATGGACAGAGGAGCCTGGCGGGCTACAGTCTATAAGGTCACAAAGAGTTGGACAGGACTGAAGTGACTTAACACACTTGCACACTCAGAGACTTTACATAACAAACTAATAAACATAAGTAATGTGCCTCCTGAATTCTGTGAACCATTCTAGAGAATTACTGAGCCTGAGGATGGTGTCATGGGAAATCCTGATTTATAGCCACTTGACTGGAAGTACTGGAGACCTGGGACTTGCAGTTGGTGTTTACCATGGGGGCAGCCTCATGGGACTGAGCCTGTAGCCTGTGGGATCTGACACTCACTCCAGGTAGGTGGTGTCAGAATTGAGTTGACTTGTAGGACACTCAGTTGGTGTTCACAGAGGACTGGAGAATTGATCAGTGTGGGACAGAAATCATGGATCTGGTGTCAGGGTATCATGTGAGTGTTGAGAAATGGAGTTTTCTCACATTTCTTCCCTGGGATTGCTCTTTCCAATTGCTGTGAGCCAGGAGTTTATTGGCTTTGACACTCGTGACATTTGGGGCCAGGTAATTTATTTTGTTAGTTATTGAACGAATAACTGTTTTGTATACTGTGCTTTGTGCATTGCAGGATGCTCAGCAACATTCCTGGTCTTTACCTAGTATAATAGACACCCCCTCTCTGAGTTGTGAAAATCAAAACTGTCTCCAGACACTGTCAGATGTCCCCAGGGGTGGGGATGTGGCCACCTCCACTGAGAACCACTGTGTAAAGCTGACTAGAGTTTCATCATAAAATATTTTTCATCATAAAATATGTTAATGATAAAATATACTTTGGGTGTAGTGTGCAATTACAAGGCTCTTGATGATTGGCCTTATTTGTGCCTTTCTCTCTGTTTTAATTTTTCTTTTTCTGGTTGAGGTTATGAGTATGCATAGTTCAACCAGTTCTGCAAGATTTGTTAGACAAACAACATTCCTCCATATACCTCCCCTTCCATTTTCCCTTCTCTGGGGCCAGTATCTTCAACTCTTTATTATTTATTCCATATCTTCCTATAAAATGGAATCGCCAACTCTGGATTTTTCAGGTTTTGGCCTTACCTATTAATCTATCCATTGCCTGTGGAAGACAAAGACTTAACACTACTTCCTTCCTCCGTGTCTACCACTTCCCATCTCCCCATTCTCTCCATATAGTTAGGCTGTAATTTTAGCTTGATAAGCATTATTTTTTCTTTCATATGCTTACATGTGTCTTGCAAAACTGGGGCTAGGAACTAATCTTTTGTTTTTCCTGGAAGTAACAATGGCCTTTTTATTGGTGCTGTTACTTGTTTGTTTAATTTTCTAGGTGTTTATCATTAATTCAACCCCCAAATCTCAGTTTCACCTTCTTGACAAAATCTATGAGCATCTAATCTGTTCAGTCTGACCTGGATGACCTCTACCCTCATACACACTGTCAGCATGGCTTGGTCCTTGGCCATTATCCAGAAAATTCCACTTATCTCCGGTTTCAAAATTGTCCCACCTTCTTAGATATCATGTTGTGAGAAATGGAGTTTTCTCACATTTCTTCCCTGGGATTGCTCTTTCCAATTGCTGTGAGCCAGGAGTTTATTGGCTTTGACACTCGTGACATTTGGGGCCAGGTAATTTATTTTGTTAGTTATTGAACGAATAACTGTTTTGTATACTGTGCTTTGTGCATTGCAGGATGCTCAGCAACATTCCTGGTCTTTACCTAGTATAATAGACACCCCCTCTCTGAGTTGTGAAAATCAAAACTGTCTCCAGACACTGTCAGATGTCCCCAGGGGTGGGGATGTGGCCACCTCCACTGAGAACCACTGTGTAAAGCTGACTAGAGTTTCATCATAAAATATTTTTCATCATAAAATATGTTAATGATAAAATATACTTTGGGTGTAGTGTGCAATTACAAGGCTCTTGATGATTGGCCTTATTTGTGCCTTTCTCTCTGTTTTAATTTTTCTTTTTCTGGTTGAGGTTATGAGTATGCATAGTTCAACCAGTTCTGCAAGATTTGTTAGACAAACAACATTCCTCCATATACCTCCCCTTCCATTTTCCCTTCTCTGGGGCCAGTATCTTCAACTCTTTATTATTTATTCCATATCTTCCTATAAAATGGAATCGCCAACTCTGGATTTTTCAGGTTTTGGCCTTACCTATTAATCTATCCATTGCCTGTGGAAGACAAAGACTTAACACTACTTCCTTCCTCCGTGTCTACCACTTCCCATCTCCCCATTCTCTCCATATAGTTAGGCTGTAATTTTAGCTTGATAAGCATTATTTTTTCTTTCATATGCTTACATGTGTCTTGCAAAACTGGGGCTAGGAACTAATCTTTTGTTTTTCCTGGAAGTAACAATGGCCTTTTTATTGGTGCTGTTACTTGTTTGTTTAATTTTCTAGGTGTTTATCATTAATTCAACCCCCAAATCTCAGTTTCACCTTCTTGACAAAATCTATGAGCATCTAATCTGTTCAGTCTGACCTGGATGACCTCTACCCTCATACACACTGTCAGCATGGCTTGGTCCTTGGCCATTATCCAGAAAATTCCACTTATCTCCGGTTTCTTTATGTTGTAGTGGGTTAAATATTGTCCCTCCCCTTCCAAACTCATGTTTCCCCCAGGACCTTAGAATATGACGTTTTTAGAGATAAGCCTATTGGAGATGTAAATAGTTAAGATGAGCTCGTATTGGAGTAGGGTGGGGCCATTAACCCACTGTGACTAATACTCTCATAAGAAGGGAAGAGGTACAGAGATAGACATGCTCAGGGAAAAGACTATGTGATGAGGAGGTGGAGACTGGTTTTCTGCTACCACAAATCAAGGAGTACCTGGGCCCACCAGAAACTGGAAGAAGCACGCAAGAATATTCCCTCTGAGGTTTTAGGGAAAGTATGGCTCTGCTGACAGCACAATTTTGAACTTCTAGCCTCTAGGTCTGTGTAAATTTCTGTTGCTTTAAACTACCCTGTGTGTGGCAAGTAGTTATGGTACTCCCAGGGAATTATTACATATGGTATGACTTTGTGTGTGTGTGTGTGTGTGTGTGTATTTAGTTTATAGCTTCATTTGGTAGAGTATACATTCCAATGACATCCTGGGAAAAAGCATGTGGAAGTTAATTTTTTTTGACAATATGACGTCCGAATTATTTTTATTATTTTATTATACATGAATGATAATTGGGTTGGATGTAGAATTCTAGGCTTCCATGGTGGCTCAGATGGTAAAGAATCTGCCTGCAATGCGGGAGACCTGAGTTCAATCCCTGGGTTGGGAAGATCCCCTGGAGGAGGGCATAGCAACCCACTCCAGGATTCTTGCCGGGAGAATCCCCATGGACAGAGGGGCGTAGCAGTTCATGGGGTTACGATGAGGCACATGACTGAGCAACTAAGGACACTCTCTAGGTTGAATATAATCTTTCTTTAGAATTTAGAAGTCACTGCCCCATTGTTTTTGTTTATCTGCTTGTTTTTCTCCCTACATGCTGTTAATTTCAGGTTCATTTTGATTCTTGATCTGTTGCATATGATCTGCTTTTTTCTACACTATAGAAGCTTAGTAGGATGTTTCTGTTATTCCTAGTGCTCTTGAAATTTCATAATACTGTACTTTGGTGTGAATATGTTTTCCCATTATGCTGTGAACTTGAAATTCCCTTTTTGTCTGGAGATTCTTACTCTTTAAGTTTGGGAAATATTCTTGTGTTTTGTTGATGAAACTCCCCTTGTCTCAGTTTTCACTGTTCTTTGTGCTACTCTTATTGTTTGCAAGTGAAACTTCTTGGACTGGTCTCCAAATTATTTTCTCTTTTCTTCCATTTTCTGTCTCTTTGTCTTTTCTTTCTTTATTCTTCTGTTTTCATATTTCCGCCACACTGCATAGCATACATGTTGGTGCCCTGACCAGAGATCAAACCTGGGTCTCCACAGTGAAAGCATCAAATCCTACCCACTAGGCCACTAGGGAATACCCTCTTTGTCTTTCTGATCTACTTTCTGAAACTTTTCCTCAGTTTCATCTTTAAATTTTTTACAAGATTTTTACTTCTATTTTCACATTTTTAATTTTCAAGAAATATTTTTTGCCTGTTACGTGTTCTTTTTCTATAGCATTCTGTTCTTGTTTCATGGATGTCTTTTCTTATTTTGCAAAGGTTATCAGTGATAGTTTTTGCAAGTTTTTTTTCTTGCGTAATTTCTGTTTCCTCTAAGTTGCCTTTATTTTGTATTCTGACTTACTTTGTGGAGGCTCTCCTGGGAAGTCTCTTCATCTGCAGTTGTCTGAATGGATGGAGCTTCTTGACAGTGAGCGTCATTGTGGAGCACCATGGTGTACCGATTGGTGGGGGATCCCCTGTGTTGGTATCTTCAGGTATTTCCACCTGAGCTTCTCAAGCCTAGCAAAGAAAATTCTTTTCAACCTTCTGTTCAGAGGGCAAAGACTTAGTTATCAGCATTCTGGAAGCTCGACGAGGGCAGAGGGAGAGAAGACCTCCGGCATGACCACCGTCACTGCCTCCCTTTGTTTCTATCTGATAACCTAGGAACCAGAAACACATCCAGTGTGTTTGATGTCACACAGACCGGAGTCCCTATGTTTTAATCCTCCCTGGAAGCAAATGGTCAGTCTTCTGCCAGAGCAGGGGAGGGGCCAGCCTCCTGCATTTTATGTTCTCCATCCGCATAACTAGTCTCTGAGTTCCAGAAGTACCTGCTGCCTCAGGTTCCCAAGTTCCTCTGTTTGTTCTCTTGTACCAGTCCAGTTGCTTCGTGGATTTTCCTCCTGTGAGCCTGAAACTCAGCTCGGCCTCAGCTCAGGTTATTCGGTCAGGTACTTCCTATCTATAAACTTGCCCACTCTCAATGTTTTGTGATTTCAGCTCTCATTTTCCTTTTAGGTGTATGTCTTTGTAAACTCCTATCATGATAGTTGTAGCAAGATTTCATGAGGGATTGCAATACTTATGTTCAGTTCAGCCTCTTTTTTTTTTTATTTAGCCACTTTTTTTTTAACTCTTTTTAAAAATTTTTGGCCTCTTTTATTGGTTTTATTTATTTATTCTCCATCTTTATTCTTTGGCCTGTGTGGGCCTCCCATTGCAGTGGCCTCTCTCATTGCAGCGCACCAGCTCTGGGTGCATGTGTAACTGGACACACCGGTCCAGCCACTCCGCGGCATGTGGGATCTTCGCACGGCCAGGGATCAATCTGGCGACCCTTACACTGCAAGGTGGATTCTTCACCCACTGGACCACCAGGGAAGCCCTCAGTTCAGCCTCTTTACTCAAAAGGGCCTCTTTTCCAATTCCATCGTGGGTGCTCTTTTGGCAGGGAGTTCAGGTACATCTCAAGTCAGTTTTGAAATGCTTTCCTCAGCATCACCTTGTCCCAAACTGCACTTTGAACCAATCATGTCTTATGCAGCAAAATCCATGAAATACAGTTATATCATAGCATCTTCCTATAAAATACTATAAGAAGGGGGCAACGGAGGGTAAGATGGCATCACCAACTCAATGGACATGAACTTGGGAAAACTCCTGGAGATGCTGAAGGACAGGGAGACCTGGCGTGCTGCAGTCCACGGGGTCGCGGAGAGTCAGACATGACTTGACAACCACAGACGACATCTTCCTATATAACGCAAGGAATCAGTTTCATCACTTTTTTTTCTGTTGATAGCAATTTATTTCTTCATCAGCAGATAAAGAATGGATATTGGGTACATGGGTGTTCGCTGCATCAATCTTTCTGTATCTTTAAATACTTCATAATAAAATTTAAAAATAATACTATAGTAAGCGATTCACATAGCTTTATATATACACATATATTTGAATCTTCCTTTGAAATTATTTGCTCAAAATAGAACTGCTAGGTAGAAATGAGAAAATATATTTAAAATTTTTGATATATATTGCTGCATTGTCTTCTGGAAGGCCAAAAACAATGTCCTTTGTCCACAAGAAGCATACAAGTAGTTGTTTCACCTGACCATAAGTTTTGTCAAGCACTTTCTCCCTGCTTTCTACCTCTCCTGCATCTGACCCACACGTGACCCTGGGAGGAAGTGAAGAAAGCAGGGCTGGGCTGAGGGAGGTTAGTGAGCTATTAGCTTGTGACACATGTAGTCAGACGTCCCCTTGGGAGCTTGTTTCTTTAGGATGATGAGGGAAAGCCACTCTGTTGAGGTGGTATGTGAGCAGAGACCACCGGAGATAAATGAATAAGGCACACAGCCATTGGGGAGAGGAAGTCTTCTGGAGTGGGAAGGACAAGGTCAAAGGCTCTAGGAGGGAAAGCAGGAGACAGTGAGGTTGGAGAGGAAGAGAGAGAGGGGGCGTGGTGGGGGACCAACACCATGGATGCATTAGATGCTGACATTTTCTCTGGATAAGACGGGAGCCGTGAGGAGAGTTACACAGTGCATCCTGAGTTGCTTTGGCAAAGGCAGAAGGAAAGAGCCCAGCGAGGAGGCTGCTGGAGACACTCAAGGGAGAGATGGTGCTGACCTGGACCAGGCAGCGGTGGATGTGATGAGATAAGATTTGGGGTCTGTTTTAAAGATAAAGCTAAAAGGATTTGCAGGTGAGTCAGATGTGAGCTGTGCAGAAAGGAGTCCAGTTGTCTTCTCAGCTCCTAGAAAGAGTTGCTGGATGTCGGAGGCGGGGAGAGAGTGAGGGAAGGGCAGATGAGGAGTTTGGCTTTGGCTCTTCCAGCTAGAGTTGCCTGTTAGATGTCAAGGTGGATATGCTGAGCGGGTAGTTGCCTGAGGGTAGGAGAGCTGAAAAAAACACACAGTATTTGTGGAGCCCTTGCAGTGTGCCAAACAGTCTGTGTGCTTTACACATATCTACTCATCCCATCTCCACGGCACCCTGATAAGGAATTATTTCTGTTCTGCTTGGAGGGAAAACAAAGGTACAAGAAGGTAAAGAAATTTGCCCATTGCCATACCATGAATAAGCACTGGTGCTGAGTTCAAACCTGAACCATCTTGCTCCACAGTCTGCTTTCCACCTGCCCTGCCCTCTTTGGGGTTCAGTGTGGGAAGCAGACACCTGATCAGGTCTTGAGTGGAATAGAGAAGTGTGAGCCTCTCAGGCTTAGAGCCGAGAAGGCAGCAGATTTGTACAATTGCCAAAATGAGGCTTGTGAGGCCAGTCAGATCTGGGTCAGAATCTCCGCCACTTACTAACCTTGAGGAACTTATTCGTCTCTTCTCAGCCTGCATCTTCTCTTCTGTGAAGCAGGGATAATAGTGAGACCTACTTCATAGGGTCATTGTGAGAATGAAATGGAGTCATGCATATAATAAGGTGCTCCATAAATGTCATTAGTTCCTATCATCATTACTATTAAATGACAAAGGTTGTGGTATCTCTTGATCAGACTCCCACCCTGTCCTCAATCCCCCCATAAGATGTGTTGGGAGAGAAGGAGGGTTGGTGAAAGGAAGCTTGAGAATCTATTATAGTAGATTTATAGACGCTTCGGAAATAGCCCTGTCTTTCAGAAGTCTGGTGTTTAGGACATTTCCTGAATGCAAGGAAAGAAGCCCAGCGAGGAGGCTGCTGGAGACACTCAAGGGAGAGATGGTGCTGACCTGGACCAGGCAGCGGTGGATGTGATGAGATAAGATTTGGGGTCTGTTTTAAAGATAAAGCTAAAAGGATTTGCAGGTGAGTCAGATGTGAGCTGTGCAGAAAGGAGTCCAGTTGTCTTCTCAGCTCCTAGAAAGAGTTGCTGGATGTCGGAGGCGGGGAGAGAGTGAGGGAAGGGCAGATGAGGAGTTTGGCTTTGGCTCTTCCAGCTAGAGTTGCCTGTTAGATGTCAAGGTGGATATGCTGAGCGGGTAGTTGCCTGAGGGTAGGAGAGCTGAAAAAAACACACAGTATTTGTGGAGCCCTTGCAGTGTGCCAAACAGTCTGTGTGCTTTACACATATCTACTCATCCCATCTCCACGGCACCCTGATAAGGAATTATTTCTGTTCTGCTTGGAGGGAAAACAAAGGTACAAGAAGGTAAAGAAATTTGCCCATTGCCATACCATGAATAAGCACTGGTGCTGAGTTCAAACCTGAACCATCTTGCTCCACAGTCTGCTTTCCACCTGCCCTGCCCTCTTTGGGGTTCAGTGTGGGAAGCAGACACCTGATCAGGTCTTGAGTGGAATAGAGAAGTGTGAGCCTCTCAGGCTTAGAGCCGAGAAGGCAGCAGATTTGTACAATTGCCAAAATGAGGCTTGTGAGGCCAGTCAGATCTGGGTCAGAATCTCCGCCACTTACTAACCTTGAGGAACTTATTCGTCTCTTCTCAGCCTGCATCTTCTCTTCTGTGAAGCAGGGATAATAGTGAGACCTACTTCATAGGGTCATTGTGAGAATGAAATGGAGTCATGCATATAATAAGGTGCTCCATAAATGTCATTAGTTCCTATCATCATTACTATTAAATGACAAAGGTTGTGGTATCTCTTGATCAGACTCCCACCCTGTCCTCAATCCCCCCATAAGATGTGTTGGGAGAGAAGGAGGGTTGGTGAAAGGAAGCTTGAGAATCTATTATAGTAGATTTATAGACGCTTCGGAAATAGCCCCTGTCTTTCAGAAGTCTGGTGTGGTTCAGGACATTTCCTGAATCCTAGGATGTTAGTGAGATTTCGTGGTCAGTAAAACCACCTACACTTCTTCTGGGCCCGTGTCCATTACTCCAGGACCTCAGAGACTGGGGCTGTGGGAGGGAAGGGTCCGTCCAGGTTGGCGAGCAGACTCATAAGGAAGCCGCCTGCTTCCCAAGGCCTCCCTGGACTCCCACCTGGAGCTTGCTGGGATGCAGCGTTAATGGGCCCAGCTCACCACACAGCACACCAGCGGCCCTGGAGGGTTTCCTGCGACGAGGCCGTCTCTGACTTATAGGAACGACGGTCCCCTTTAATTCTTGGGTCCAGAAGGTTCCCGAATGAATTTAGAACAACGAAAGACTCTCAGTGCAGAAGGACACTTTAAAAAGCAACCAATAATTACAATTTGGGAGCCGTGAACGAGCCTATCCAGAAGAGACCCAAGAAAGAATTTTGTTTACCAACTCTTCATTTATGCTCCACCTACTTCCAAAAAGAATTTGAGGTGGCTGACTGGAGAAAGCAAACAAGCGCCCCAGCTTTAAGACTTTGCCCACTGCTAGAATGCCTGAGATAGAGTCACTAACGTCGGTTATTTTGCTATGAGGAAAAAGAAGCAGATCATGGAACCAAATAAATCACATGGACGAACCAGCTACTTATATGCATAATATACGTTGCGAAGAGAAACTATTCCAGCAGTTCTTTCCGAAGCGTCACCGGGGAATGGAAGTTTAAAGCAGATGTTGCCATATGTAAATGACCAATTCCTCTCTGTTCTAGGCACTGAAATTCTACTGTTAGAATTCTTAATGCACCGTTGCCACTTACCAGCTGGATGTTTCAGGGAAGTGACAGGCATGTATGTATCAGTTTATCAGGTAGTTCCCATTGTTAGTTCCCATTGTGACAGCTGGTCCAGGAGCACATGCTAATTTCGGGCAGAAAATTTGAGCCTGAACTCTGGGTAGAGCTGGGGGAAGGACAGAATGGGCTGGGAGGGCAGAGGTAGCGGTGGCTGACTGAGGAGGGGTGGGGTTCGTGCTGAGAGCGGAGGACACAGTGAAAAGAAAACAGGAGCAAACGTGAGAGAGCAAGAAACTGATGTTTGGTGAGCATCCGTTTTACATTCAGGCCTTTAACTGGTATCTGGATAACTCTGTGAGATCCATGGTAGTATGTCTAATTTTACTAAGGAGGAGACTGAGGCTCAGAGAGGCCCAGCGATGGGCCTGAGTCACACAGCTGGGAAGGAAGTGAGCCCTGGCTCGTTCACCACATGGGTCAGCACCGGTGGATTCAAAACCAGGGCAAGTGCTAAGGCTTAGGCTCCTAGAATTCTAGAGGACCCTTTAGGGATGCTCTTGTCCAGCCTCCTCCTCTGATGCAGAGGGAAGCAAATAAGCAGAGACCCAGGGTACCGTGACCTCTGGATGATCGCAGCAACTCATCCTCAGACTCAGCTCTGAGGCCCAGGGTCATGCTGTTTGCTGGCGACCACACACTTGAGCTGCCTGGACGGTGGCCACGAGACGCGGCCGTACACGGGAGACCGCCTGAAAGCCCTCCAAGCCCGCGACCGTTTTCAAAAATGGAAAATTTCAGCAGCCACACCTGCTGGGAAGTGGACTCTGTTTTGCACGGGAAGCCACTTTATTTACTGTACCTGACCTTGGTCTGCATCAGAGAACATTCTTAAGGATCTAGAGACATGCAGGTCAAATCGTGTTACAGCTAGTCCTCGGGGCGATGGTGGGGGGCGCAGCGGGCGGGGGAAAGTTGTGCTTCCTTGTGTCCAGTATTTCCAGGCATAAGTGGCCTGGGGCTTGGAAGTATTTTTTGCCACAGGGTGCTTTTTGTTGCTTCCTCTCTGTTCTAGGCACTGAAATTCTACTGTTAGAATTCTTAATGCACCGTTGCCACTTACCAGCTGGATGTTTCAGGGAAGTGACAGGCATGTATGTATCAGTTTATCAGGTAGTTCCCATTGTTAGTTCCCATTGTGACAGCTGGTCCAGGAGCACATGCTAATTTCGGGCAGAAAATTTGAGCCTGAACTCTGGGTAGAGCTGGGGGAAGGACAGAATGGGCTGGGAGGGCAGAGGTAGCGGTGGCTGACTGAGGAGGGGTGGGGTTCGTGCTGAGAGCGGAGGACACAGTGAAAAGAAAACAGGAGCAAACGTGAGAGAGCAAGAAACTGATGTTTGGTGAGCATCCGTTTTACATTCAGGCCTTTAACTGGTATCTGGATAACTCTGTGAGATCCATGGTAGTATGTCTAATTTTACTAAGGAGGAGACTGAGGCTCAGAGAGGCCCAGCGATGGGCCTGAGTCACACAGCTGGGAAGGAAGTGAGCCCTGGCTCGTTCACCACATGGGTCAGCACCGGTGGATTCAAAACCAGGGCAAGTGCTAAGGCTTAGGCTCCTAGAATTCTAGAGGACCCTTTAGGGATGCTCTTGTCCAGCCTCCTCCTCTGATGCAGAGGGAAGCAAATAAGCAGAGACCCAGGGTACCGTGACCTCTGGATGATCGCAGCAACTCATCCTCAGACTCAGCTCTGAGGCCCAGGGTCATGCTGTTTGCTGGCGACCACACACTTGAGCTGCCTGGACGGTGGCCACGAGACGCGGCCGTACACGGGAGACCGCCTGAAAGCCCTCCAAGCCCGCGACCGTTTTCAAAAATGGAAAATTTCAGCAGCCACACCTGCTGGGAAGTGGACTCTGTTTTGCACGGGAAGCCACTTTATTTACTGTACCTGACCTTGGTCTGCATCAGAGAACATTCTTAAGGATCTAGAGACATGCAGGTCAAATCGTGTTACAGCTAGTCCTCGGGGCGATGGTGGGGGGCGCAGCGGGCGGGGGAAAGTTGTGCTTCCTTGTGTCCAGTATTTCCAGGCATAAGTGGCCTGGGGCTTGGAAGTATTTTTTGCCACAGGGTGCTTTTTGTTGCTTACGGAGTTTGATGGGTTTTTAAGGTAAATATAAGCATGAATTCCAGGGCAAACAGACTTCCCTGTATGATTTGCAGGTCAGTTAAAAGTAGCATCACTTTTACTAGGGTCCTATCGACCAACCCTGCAAAATTTAGCCAGTTGCGATATCAGAAATCCAGTTATTTAAAACCCATTATGACATGTGTGAAATGTTTGAATATATTAAATCAAAGGCCTGTGCCCAGTTCTTAATAGGGGGAAGAAGAAACAGCACGTGTACCTGTCCAGAACAATACAATCAGTGGGCAAAGAACAGGAGTCCAATGCTGCCGGGTTTTGGTGGTCTTCCCTTTGCTGGGTGGGTACTGACTTCCCATTATTTGATGGGAACTAGCAGACTGCCAGGGTTCACCTCTCAGCTGGGCCGTTTACCAGCTGTATGATCTAGGGCAGTTTACTCACCCTCCCGTGCCTCTACTTTCCTCATCTGTAAAATGGGGATAGGATGGGTCTCCATCCCAGGGGAAGAGTTGTGAGATGAAAGGAGATTATCCTTCTATAAGATGTTTGGCACAGACTGACTTAGCACGTGATACATGTCAGCAAATCTTACCTTTTGACTGTCACAGATACGGCAAGTTTCTTCATCCTCATTTTGTGAACCGATGGTGTGGACTCACAGAGGGTAATACACTCCCAGAGCCATACGGAGGGTCCAGGGCAGAGCTGGCGTCTGAGCTCAGACCTCTCTCTCTAGGACACTTAACCGGGTGAAGAACCAGAGTGGACCTGTGTGTGATTTCAAGCAGGTGGATGGTGGCGGGAGGTGAGGGGGTTTTGAGCAGTAGG
The DNA here is from genome assembly GCA_022376925.1 of Tragulus kanchil. Taxonomy (NCBI): domain Eukaryota; kingdom Metazoa; phylum Chordata; class Mammalia; order Artiodactyla; family Tragulidae; genus Tragulus; species Tragulus kanchil. The sequence goes on from JAIOJX010000004.1 coordinate 107,728,324, forward strand.
GTCATGAACACATCATGTCTCCTGGGACGCATGTGGGTTCCTGGATGTCACAAATGCAGTGAAAGGAAGCACGATATTGTTGCCATAAAATTGGTCGGCTTAAGAGGAATTCGATTTTGGAGGGAGAGAAAGAACCACTTTACTGTTCCCATTTGACTGGAAATGTAAGGTCCTCTGGGCGGAGTCAATTATGCTGGCCCTCACCCTGTCAGACCCAATGACTCCTTGTTACAGGAAGTGTTTTGTAAAATCCTTTTTGCCACCCTGAAATGAGATGTATCTACACACATTATTCCCCCTCCCAAATAAATATAATGCCCTATTGTAATAGAAAAGAGACATAAAAAAAGCGATTCATGGTAAAATCATACATGTGCCCATATCTAGACACCTGGGCATGGCCAGACCAAGGGATGGAGTTGAAGTGATCGGATACCTGCTCCCAGCTATAGTGACGACATTTGGATTGAAGAAAAGTACGACAGTTATTGACTGAAGATTGTTGAAATTTCCTTTATGGTTAATAGTTTGAAAATGAGTCAGCTAAGCCTGCGTGTCCCTTTCAGATGTCCTCATCTAGACACGTGGACCGACACAGGTGGGCTTTGTGGGAACCCGGGTAACTCGAGTGGCTTTGCTGTCAGTGACGTATTTTTTCTGAAATGGTGATTTGAGTCTTGGTAAAGTTCCAAATAAAACACAATTTAATCTTCTCTAAATTTACACAAGGGTTACCTTCTGGGAAACTCAGTGTGTATTAAACTGTACAAAAAATACTTTGTGTTTATGAGTAAAGCTGAACCGGGCTGTAGGTTAGATTCTTATAAACAGGTTTTTCACCTTCATGAATGTCTGATGGATCATTCAAAAGTGTGTAGGTGAAACTTCTAGAAGGAAAAGATGACTTACCACCAAAATGTATTAACTGTAAAGGAAAAGTTAATGAATTTTACTCTCTAAAGATTGTTTCGTGATACTTTCAAGAGAGTGAAAAGGCAAGGTGCAGACTGAGGATATCTGTAATCTAGATGTTCATGGAAGAAGGCATAGCTAGAATCAGAAGGAGCTACACATAAATAGGAGAAATGCAAATTACAATGGTAAACTAGGCAGAAGACTTTAGCAGGCACTTCACAAAAGAGAATATCCATTGCATACCCTCCAGAATGGCGAACAGGAAACAGTACTAAGTGTTGGGCAAGGGAGCAGGGCGACAAGAATGCTCCCACTGTGCAGGTGGGAATGCTAGCTGTGACAACTTTGGGAAATTCTTTGGGAGTACCTACTAAAGCTGCATATATCCCCGTCCTGTGAGCCAGCCCTTCACTCCTTGGTGTCTGTCTAGGAGAAATGCATACATTGATTAGTCAAGAGGTGTGTGAGGGCATGTTCGTGTCACGGGCACTGTGCTGGAGCTTACTCTGATTCCTATTCTTACTGGTTCTCACTAAGAGGCACTATGTTAAATAGATCAGAGATTTTTTGCAGCCACCTTGTAGTCCCCTCAGAGTCATGAGCCTCGGACTTCGACAATAAAGTGTTGTGGTCTCGAGTATTGTCAAACTAAGAGTGGTTTTATTAATCATAAAATATATAATAATCAGAATCGAGATTCCATTAATCAAGATTCAAATAAAGGCAAGCACAAATAGTCAGAACTCAATCAAATGCAAACAGATGTTCTTACCCCAGAGCTGGAGAGTCTCGACCTCACATCGGGCGCAGACGATCTCTAGCGAGCCTCCCACACAATCTTCCTTTACCCTTTTTGTATTTTTTTTTTTAACTAGAAATCTCAAGTTAATTAATAATCATAAAGAAGCTTTTTGTTTCTCTAGAGATGCAAAAGAGGTCACCCTTTGCTCCCCCACCAACACCTTTGCTCTCGAGGGGAAACATTCTTACAATTCTTAAGTTACAAAGGGAGCTCCGAGTTGTAAAGTGTTACGTTATCATTAAAAAGCGGGCAAGAGGAAGAACCTTTGTGCTCTGTATTGGTCTCACAGAGGTGAGGCTTGCAGGCAGCACTTATCCTTAGTGTGAGGAGACATTTGTCTGCTCAGCCTGGATATCTTTTCTTAATCTTTCCTGTGAGAAGTGAATATGCCTTTACTTGCCCATGACATTCGATACAGTGTGACTCCTAATGGCTCCAAACTGAACACAACCCATGTGCCCCTCAAGAACTCCATGCAACAACACAGAGAAAGCTCACAAGCAGATGTTGCATACCCTCCAGAATGGCGAACAGGAAACAGTACTAAGTGTTGGGCAAGGGAGCAGGGCGACAAGAATGCTCCCACTGTGCAGGTGGGAATGCTAGCTGTGACAACTTTGGGAAATTCTTTGGGAGTACCTACTAAAGCTGCATATATCCCCGTCCTGTGAGCCAGCCCTTCACTCCTTGGTGTCTGTCTAGGAGAAATGCATACATTGATTAGTCAAGAGGTGTGTGAGGGCATGTTCGTGTCACGGGCACTGTGCTGGAGCTTACTCTGATTCCTATTCTTACTGGTTCTCACTAAGAGGCACTATGTTAAATAGATCAGAGATTTTTTGCAGCCACCTTGTAGTCCCCTCAGAGTCATGAGCCTCGGACTTCGACAATAAAGTGTTGTGGTCTCGAGTATTGTCAAACTAAGAGTGGTTTTATTAATCATAAAATATATAATAATCAGAATCGAGATTCCATTAATCAAGATTCAAATAAAGGCAAGCACAAATAGTCAGAACTCAATCAAATGCAAACAGATGTTCTTACCCCAGAGCTGGAGAGTCTCGACCTCACATCGGGCGCAGACGATCTCTAGCGAGCCTCCCACACAATCTTCCTTTACCCTTTTTGTATTTTTTTTTTTAACTAGAAATCTCAAGTTAATTAATAATCATAAAGAAGCTTTTTGTTTCTCTAGAGATGCAAAAGAGGTCACCCTTTGCTCCCCCACCAACACCTTTGCTCTCGAGGGGAAACATTCTTACAATGCTTAAGTTACAAAGGGAGCTCCGAGTTGTAAAGTGTTACATTATCATTAAAAAGTGGGCAAGAGGAAGAACCTTTGTGCTCTGTATTGGTCTCACAGAGGTGAGGCTTGCAGGCAGCACTTATCCTTAGTGTGAGGAGACATTTGTCTGCTCAGCCTGGATATCTTTTCTTAATCTTTCCTGTGAGAAGTGAATATGCCTTTACTTGCCCATGACATTCGATACAGTGTGACTCCTAATGGCTCCAAACTGAACACAACCCATGTGCCCCTCAAGAACTCCATGCAACAACACAGAGAAAGCTCACAAGCATGACAGTGAGTGAACAAACCTAGATGCACAGGGCATATGCGTGCTAGAAATCTGGGTGGTCATGGCTGCGGGGGAGCCCGAAGGCCTTAGGGTGCTGATGCTCTTCTGGCTTTGGTCTGGGAGTTGGCTACAGGGGTATGCTCACTTGGTGAAAATGTGTTGGGTGTACAACTTCTCTGTTGGTGCCATTGTTCAATAAGTTTACAGTGTATACTGGAAAAAAAGTCAACCCCTATTCACTAATGTCTCACTGGCTCCCCACCAGTCACTGGAACAGCTTAAGAAGCCACACAAGTTCCCAAAATGTCCCCAAAGATCCCTCTGGGAGAACCACTGGCACAAACAAGAGGGCAGAAAACAAAAGAATGGAGAAATTCTCTACACAGCAAAGTAACAGGGGTGATTCTGAAAAGAACACGCTGTGAAGTCGCCAGTCAAGGTGGGACCTGAGCCAGCAGGCACCAGTGACCAAATTGGGGAGGGCCATGGCTCTGGATGCCTGCAGGTGCCAGCACACACCCAGGTCAGAGCCCCTTCCCTCCCACGCTGCGTGGTATGTGTGACTCCCCCACACCCGGATATGGAGGTGGCTTCTGGGCATCGCCCATTGGAACACACAGAGGCAAGTGAGCTGGAGCAAAGTCTTAGACCCTTGCCTTCCCAGGGGTCAACCTTCTTGTAAAGGTGCTGGATTGCAGGAGTCTGAGGGCTACAGGGAGCATCTGGAGCCAAAGGAGGGGGGACACTTGTGGGTCTTGAAGCAGGACTGTTTACAACCTGTGTGGTGCAGTGTTCATAATTTATCAGCCACTCCAAGTGTGTCTTTACATACTCGTTGCAGACCAGCCCAGCTTGAGCACTCTATCCATATGGGAATCCAGGGGAGGTCGTCTGAAAGCTATTTTTATCCAAGAGACAGCCAGGCAGCACACACGTCTCTCGTATAAACAATTGTACAAACCACCTGAGAAACAGAATGTCCTGGCCCACCAAGTGGGTTGAGGCAGGCCACTGGATGTTGATTCCATGTGAAGAGAGAGGGGAAGAGGCATCTCCGCTGGAAGAGACAGGCTCCTGATGAAGTTTACAGCAGCTGCTAGCAAAGTGCTGTGCCTAGGACAGCAGTAGTTTCCAAACAATCATGCTGAGTTTTCTTCGTCCAGGACTGGTGTGGTGGTTCCATGGTCAAAGGGTACAGATTTCTTCACTATTTCTGCTTCCCTGTCTTTAGCCTTTGCTGTCATTCTCTAGCTTGTCTCATGGCCCAAAAAGGCTGTTGGAGTTCCAGCTATCGCTTATGCATTCCAGAAAGGGGGATGCAGGGGAGGGGAAAGGGATTCTCCATCTAGCTGGCTTCCTTCTAAGGAACATCCTTGACCTTGCCTGTTGAAGACTTGCAGTAATATCCAGCATATCACAGGGAAGTGAGAGCAATGAGTCTTCAAGAAAGAGAGGATCAGAGAAGCCTTCCAGGAGTCAGATCTGGAGTGGGCATTTTTGGAGAAGCAATTAGGGAAAATAACCTTTGAGAAATCCCTAGTTTAGTAAGGTCAAGGTGGGACCTGAGCCCCAAATTGGGAGGGCCATGGCTCTGGATGCCTGCAGGTGCCAGCACACACCCAGGTCAGAGCCCCTTCCTCCCACGCTGCGTGGTATGTGTGACTCCCCCACACCCGGATATGGAGGTGGCTTCTGGGCATCGCCCATTGGAACACACAGAGGCAAGTGAGCTGGAGCAAAGTCTTAGACCCTTGCCTTCCCAGGGGTCAACCTTCTTGTAAAGGTGCTGGATTGCAGGAGTCTGAGGGCTACAGGGAGCATCTGGAGCCAAAGGAGGGGGGACACTTGTGGGTCTTGAAGCAGGACTGTTTACAACCTGTGTGGTGCAGTGTTCATAATTTATCAGCCACTCCAAGTGTGTCTTTACATACTCGTTGCAGACCAGCCCAGCTTGAGCACTCTATCCATATGGGAATCCAGGGGAGGTCGTCTGAAAGCTATTTTTATCCAAGAGACAGCCAGGCAGCACACACGTCTCTCGTATAAACAATTGTACAAACCACCTGAGAAACAGAATGTCCTGGCCCACCAAGTGGGTTGAGGCAGGCCACTGGATGTTGATTCCATGTGAAGAGAGAGGGGAAGAGGCATCTCCGCTGGAAGAGACAGGCTCCTGATGAAGTTTACAGCAGCTGCTAGCAAAGTGCTGTGCCTAGGACAGCAGTAGTTTCCAAACAATCATGCTGAGTTTTCTTCGTCCAGGACTGGTGTGGTGGTTCCATGGTCAAAGGGTACAGATTTCTTCACTATTTCTGCTTCCCTGTCTTTAGCCTTTGCTGTCATTCTCTAGCTTGTCTCATGGCCCAAAAAGGCTGTTGGAGTTCCAGCTATCGCTTATGCATTCCAGAAAGGGGGATGCAGGGGAGGGGAAAGGGATTCTCCATCTAGCTGGCTTCCTTCTAAGGAACATCCTTGACCTTGCCTGTTGAAGACTTGCAGTAATATCCAGCATATCACAGGGAAAGTGAGAGCAATGAGTCTTCAAGAAAAGAGAGGATCAGAGAAGCCTTCCAGGGAGTCAGATCTGGAGTGGGCATTTTTGGAGAAGCAATTAGGGGAAAATAACCTTTTGAGAAATCCCTAGTTTAGTACTCTGTGATTTAGGAGCCCTGGGAGATGCAGTTAGCCATAAGAGCTCTGGGCCCACAGAGGAACTCGAGAGGGCAGAGGGCAGAAGAGTAGGTTCAGTTGAGTCTAGATGCTAGAAGAGAAAGAAGATGCAGCCAGATGAGCACAGCAAGTGGGCTCCGAAGCACCTGTCTGGGGGGCTTCTTGCTCCTTGGTGATCAGAGTCTGGGGTGAATGCCAGTTCATCACCATGTGACACATGAAGGGGATGACAGAGGATGAGATGGTAGGATGGCATCACCGATTCAATGGACATGAACCTGAGCAAGCTCCCGGAGATGGTGAAGACCAGGGAAGCCTGGCGTGCGGCAGTCTGTGTGGTCGCAAAGAGTCGGACGTGACTGAGTGCCTGAACTGAATGGACATACGCATCTGTGTCCAGCCTACCCTTGGAGCCCCTTCTGAGGCCTCTCCCAAGATACCCGGGGCTCTCAGACTCAGGGCAGTAGCCTCATCACAAAATTAAGTCTCCAAGATTAACCAGTGCAAGCAACATTCATTCAGCGGTAGAGACATGAAGCTGAGACCCTCTGGAGCCTTGGAGAAGGCATTCATCTGGCTTCCTCTCATGGCTGAGCACGGGGACAATCTTCTCATTCCAGTGCCACAGGCAGGTGAGTTGGAACCCAGCCCCCCAGCCAGGCTGGATGTTCTGGACTTGATAGTGGACAGTCTCTAACCCCTCCATTGCCCCCACTCCAGCCCCACGCATTGGCCATTTTAAATCAGATCTGTAAAGCACCTACTGAAGATGCCAGCAAGGTTCTCGGTGCTGGCGGTCAGGTCTGTCCCGGGAAATGTGGAGCCCAGGCAAGGGTAACCCAAAAGGCTGTTGGAGTTCCAGCTATCGCTTATGCATTCCAGAAAGGGGGATGCAGGGGAGGGGAAAGGGATTCTCCATCTAGCTGGCTTCCTTCTAAGGAACATCCTTGACCTTGCCTGTTGAAGACTTGCAGTAATATCCAGCATATCACAGGGAAAGTGAGAGCAATGAGTCTTCAAGAAAAGAGAGGATCAGAGAAGCCTTCCAGGGAGTCAGATCTGGAGTGGGCATTTTTGGAGAAGCAATTAGGGGAAAATAACCTTTTGAGAAATCCCTAGTTTAGTACTCTGTGATTTAGGAGCCCTGGGAGATGCAGTTAGCCATAAGAGCTCTGGGCCCACAGAGGAACTCGAGAGGGCAGAGGGCAGAAGAGTAGGTTCAGTTGAGTCTAGATGCTAGAAGAGAAAGAAGATGCAGCCAGATGAGCACAGCAAGTGGGCTCCGAAGCACCTGTCTGGGGGGCTTCTTGCTCCTTGGTGATCAGAGTCTGGGGTGAATGCCAGTTCATCACCATGTGACACATGAAGGGGATGACAGAGGATGAGATGGTAGGATGGCATCACCGATTCAATGGACATGAACCTGAGCAAGCTCCCGGAGATGGTGAAGACCAGGGAAGCCTGGCGTGCGGCAGTCTGTGTGGTCGCAAAGAGTCGGACGTGACTGAGTGCCTGAACTGAATGGACATACGCATCTGTGTCCAGCCTACCCTTGGAGCCCTTCTGAGGCCTCTCCCAAGATACCCGGGGCTCTCAGACTCAGGGCAGTAGCCTCATCACAAAATTAAGTCTCCAAGATTAACCAGTGCAAGCAACATTCATTCAGCGGTAGAGACATGAAGCTGAGACCCTCTGGAGCCTTGGAGAAGGCATTCATCTGGCTTCCTCTCATGGCTGAGCACGGGGACAATCTTCTCATTCCAGTGCCACAGGCAGGTGAGTTGGAACCCAGCCCCCCAGCCAGGCTGGATGTTCTGGACTTGATAGTGGACAGTCTCTAACCCCTCCATTGCCCCCACTCCAGCCCCACGCATTGGCCATTTTAAATCAGATCTGTAAAGCACCTACTGAAGATGCCAGCAAGGTTCTCGGTGCTGGCGGTCAGGTCTGTCCCGGGAAATGTGGAGCCCAGGCAAGGGTACCATGGGAAGATCCCCATATCATATACTCGTCAGTTAGGAGTTCTCATCAAGCTGAAAAGCCATCTAAAAGCTTCTCTTAGCAAATGGGCTTCCTTGACTCTGTCCTGTGGTGAGACACGAGGGCCTGGCGAGGACAGTGGTGAGCTGGAGGGCCCAGTCCACAGAAGGCAACGGCTCCACTGCTCTAGAGAGGCTTCCCGTGGGAGGCCTTTCACCCCACTTTATACGTAGAGACGGAAACGTGAATTTTATATGCAATCTCCCAATGAAAAAAATTTAAAATACGGACCCTACTACTGCCGCCCCCAATTCAGTGTATCAGACACCCTGAAGCTGGACAGAGGACACACGGGGACAGATCTGGCCCATAGGCGCCTCTGCTGGGCCCGGCTCGGCTCTGTGTTGAAAAAGAGAAAAGAAAAGGGGATCAGGGAATTGAGTTGGATTCCAGAGACCCCAGAGACCCCAGAAGGCCCACCCTGGAGTTCGCAGGTTCCTTTCCGCCCGCAGAGGGCGGCGGTTCTGAGGCTCCGCGCGCGTCTCAGGCTCCGTGCCGACAAGGGGGTTGCGCGCGCCCTCTCGTGGACAGAGGTGGGCACTGCCGCACGCCGACGGGCTGGCTGGGGCTCGAGGAAAATGATCTGATCCGGGCCTCCGGGGTCCAAATAACCTGACCTGGCACCAGAGACACACAGAGGCGGGCGGCTCTCGGCAATTCAGGAACTCCTGGAAATACTAACAATATCAATAATAACCGAAACAACGAGTAGGATGACAAATATGATAAATATTCAACAACTTGTGGTTTACAGTTCAGTAGAGGTTTTTATTTACTGTGCCCACTTTATAACCCAACATCTTCTCATTCCAGTGCCACAGGCAGGTGAGTTGGAACCCAGCCCCCCAGCCAGGCTGGATGTTCTGGACTTGATAGTGGACAGTCTCTAACCCCTCCATTGCCCCCACTCCAGCCCCACGCATTGGCCATTTTAAATCAGATCTGTAAAGCACCTACTGAAGATGCCAGCAAGGTTCTCGGTGCTGGCGGTCAGGTCTGTCCCGGGAAATGTGGAGCCCAGGCAAGGGTACCATGGGAAGATCCCCATATCATATACTCGTCAGTTAGGAGTTCTCATCAAGCTGAAAAGCCATCTAAAAGCTTCTCTTAGCAAATGGGCTTCCTTGACTCTGTCCTGTGGTGAGACACGAGGGCCTGGCGAGGACAGTGGTGAGCTGGAGGGCCCAGTCCACAGAAGGCAACGGCTCCACTGCTCTAGAGAGGCTTCCCGTGGGAGGCCTTTCACCCCACTTTATACGTAGAGACGGAAACGTGAATTTTATATGCAATCTCCCAATGAAAAAAATTTAAAATACGGACCCTACTACTGCCGCCCCCAATTCAGTGTATCAGACACCCTGAAGCTGGACAGAGGACACACGGGGACAGATCTGGCCCATAGGCGCCTCTGCTGGGCCCGGCTCGGCTCTGTGTTGAAAAAGAGAAAAGAAAAGGGGATCAGGGAATTGAGTTGGATTCCAGAGACCCCAGAGACCCCAGAAGGCCCACCCTGGAGTTCGCAGGTTCCTTTCCGCCCGCAGAGGGCGGCGGTTCTGAGGCTCCGCGCGCGTCTCAGGCTCCGTGCCGACAAGGGGGTTGCGCGCGCCCTCTCGTGGACAGAGGTGGGCACTGCCGCACGCCGACGGGCTGGCTGGGGCTCGAGGAAAATGATCTGATCCGGGCCTCCGGGGTCCAAATAACCTGACCTGGCACCAGAGACACACAGAGGCGGGCGGCTCTCGGCAATTCAGGAACTCCTGGAAATACTAACAATATCAATAATAACCGAAACAACGAGTAGGATGACAAATATGATAAATATTCAACAACTTGTGGTTTACAGTTCAGTAGAGGTTTTTATTTACTGTGCCCACTTTATAACTAACACTGCCTCATACTCTAGTAACATAAATGTATTCTTACTGAAACAAGAGTCCAACAGTACTATGGAAGGAAATTAGCACAAACATTTTTAGGGTCTTTTAGTAATTTTTATTTTGAAATCATTCCAAAAGTACTGAAAAGTTGTGAGAACAGCGCAGATTTTCCGCATACCTGTTATCCAGTTCATCCATTGTTAATATTTTTTCCACATTTGCTTTATCATTCGCTGTCTTTCTAAATACATACTATTTTAAAATTCTGGGCCATGAGAGAGGGAGCTGCAGACGTGTTGCCCCTTCATCCTTCAATAGGCCACGATGTTTCTTCAGAACAGAGTCACTCTCTCCAGTCATCAGAATCAGGAACGTTGACATGGATGCTACACGGTTATGGCATCAGAGACCTTACTAAAATGTCACGGATCGCTGCCATAATGTCCTTTCCAGCATTGCTGTTGATGATGATGCTCCCTATGACAAGACAGGAAAGTACAAGGGTTTCTTCCCCCCTCACCCGCTCCGCTCCCTTGCCCGGAGGTGCCTCTGCCCGCGGTGGAGGAGGCGCACTCGGTGAAATCCTGTCTCCCACTTCTCAGCAGGCCTTCGGAAACCTTGTTCAGGAGCTTCCCCAGTCGCCCAAGGGAGACACTTGACTCTACTTGATGTCAAAGGAAACAAAGTCTCAACCTGAGGAGGAGCGAGCCCGTGGGACAGAGCTGGGTTTCCAGTCCTGTCCGGGGACCCAGGCTGGCTAAGAAGGCAGGAGACGATGCCTGCCAAGGATGACCGCAGTGCCGCAGGTGGACCCCTTCTCTCGTTGGCCCCATGCTGGGTCCCTTACGCTCAGCTCTCCCGCTTACAGCCCGTCTCAGCTCCCTCCCCTCTGGACCAGTCAGCGGCACTGGAGAGCCGTGGCGTCCCCCACTTCCGCACCCTTCGTTACACGTCTGCATCTGGCTTTTCCTGCAAGTCGCTCTTCTGGTCAGGGGGTTCAAGTAAAAAAAAAAAGGTTGACAAATATGATAAATATTCAACAACTTGTGGTTTACAGTTCAGTAGAGGTTTTTATTTACTGTGCCCACTTTATAACTAACACTGCCTCATACTCTAGTAACATAAATGTATTCTTACTGAAACAAGAGTCCAACAGTACTATGGAAGGAAATTAGCACAAACATTTTTAGGGTCTTTTAGTAATTTTTATTTTGAAATCATTCCAAAAGTACTGAAAAGTTGTGAGAACAGCGCAGATTTTCCGCATACCTGTTATCCAGTTCATCCATTGTTAATATTTTTTCCACATTTGCTTTATCATTCGCTGTCTTTCTAAATACATACTATTTTAAAATTCTGGGCCATGAGAGAGGGAGCTGCAGACGTGTTGCCCCTTCATCCTTCAATAGGCCACGATGTTTCTTCAGAACAGAGTCACTCTCTCCAGTCATCAGAATCAGGAACGTTGACATGGATGCTACACGGTTATGGCATCAGAGACCTTACTAAAATGTCACGGATCGCTGCCATAATGTCCTTTCCAGCATTGCTGTTGATGATGATGCTCCCTATGACAAGACAGGAAAGTACAAGGGTTTCTTCCCCCCTCACCCGCTCCGCTCCCTTGCCCGGAGGTGCCTCTGCCCGCGGTGGAGGAGGCGCACTCCGGTGAAATCCTGTCTCCCACTTCTCAGCAGGCCTTCGGAAACCTTGTTCAGGAGCTTCCCCAGTCGCCCAAGGGAGACACTTGACTCCTACTTGATGTCAAAGGAAACAAAGTCTCAACCTGAGGAGGAGCGAGCCCGTGGGACAGAGCTGGGTTTCCAGTCCTGTCCGGGGACCCAGGCTGGCTAAGAAGGCAGGAGACGATGCCTGCCAAGGATGACCGCAGTGCCGCAGGTGGACCCCTTCTCTCGTTGGCCCCATGCTGGGTCCCTTACGCTCAGCTCTCCCGCTTACAGCCCGTCTCAGCTCCCTCCCCTCTGGACCAGTCAGCGGCACTGGAGAGCCGTGGCGTCCCCCACTTTCGCACCCTTCGTTACACGTCTGCATCTGGCTTTTCCTGCAAGTCGCTCTTCTGGTCTCCCTGCACTGCCCCGTCTGGGTTCTCCTCATATCCTTGCTGCTCAGCGTGGAGCCCAGGGCTCCGGTCCTGGACCCCTCCCCTCCTCTGTCCCCATTCTCCCTGCACAGCGGAGCTTGTCACCTCCCTTCAAGATGCACCTGGATGCCAGGCACTCCCCAGTTCAGCGAGGCAGCCTGGAGTCTCCCAGGAGCTCTGGGCTCATGTATCCAACTGCTTCTCTGACAGCTCCCCTTAGAGATCCAATGGGCACCTAATGCTGAAGAAGCCTGCATGGAGCCCTGGTTTCCCAGTCCCAGGCTGATCCCATACAACCCCCGCTCAGGAGGCAGCCGCTCCTTCCTTCCGGTTGCTCAGGTTAAAACCCAGAGCTGCCTCTGAGGATGCCTCCCTCTGCTTTCACACTCCACGTAGGAGCCAAAAGAAAATCTGGTCATCCTCCTTTGAAAATACACCCCCAGTTCAACCCCTACACACGCCTTCAGGGCTGTCCCCAGGTCTCCCACCTGGATGACAGCAGGTGCCTTCTCACGAGGCTCTCTGCTTCTTCTCTGCCTCCCTTAGAGTCTATTTGCTACGAAAAAGAGCAGACAGAATGATGGTGATGAAACATAAATCAGACCGTGGTACCTGCCTGTTCTTAAGGCCCCAGTGGTTTCTCATCCCAGAGCGCATGCCTCCTTTACTCTCGGATCTCTTGCCCACCCTTCTCGTCCTGGCTGTGCTTTCCAGCCCCACTGGCTTCTTTGTTGCTGAAACACACCAGCATGCGTCTACCCCAGGGCCTTTGCACCAGCGGTGCCCTCTGCCGGGAAGACTCTTTCCCAGGTGATTTCCCGCTGCCGAGCCTCTTCCTGCATGATGTGGTTGCCTGCCACCATTCAGCGACTCTTCCCCTAATCACCCATTCATTCATTTCTTCAGCTAGGATGTGTCGAGGGCCCCCCGTGTGATAGCACGGTTCTAGGGACGGGAGAAACATCTTTGAAAAAGACAGTCCCGTGTTCCTACCCACGTGGAGAAAGATGATAAATGGTGGCTGATATCACAGAAGACCACAGACTCAATGTAAAGCCACATAAATGTCTTCCCTTTCAGTTCTGGAAGCCAGCAGTTCAAAATCAGGGTCACTGGCTGAAGCCAGAGTTCCTTCTGGAACTCCAGAGGGGAGAATCTGCTTTTTTTCAGCTTCTAGAGGCTGGTGGTGCTCCGTGGCTCAGCGCTCCTGAAATTGTGAAAAGTTTGAGTCAGGCTCCTCTGTCCATGGAAGTCCCCAGGCAAGAGTGCTGGCGTGGGTGGCCATGCCCTTCTCTAGGGGATCTTCCCGACCCAGGGATTGAACTGGCGTCCAGGTCTCCTGCATTGGCACGCACTAGTGCCCCCTGGGATGCCCCCTTTAAAGACACTGGTGATGACATTGGGGTCCCCTGGAGAATGCCTGAGCATCTCCCTGTCTCATGATCAGTAACTTAACGCCACCTACAGTCTTTGCCACACAAGAACTCTCTCGGCTTTCTGGGGATGAGGCCCTGCGCCTAAAGGGCGCTCTCCCCACTTCCTAGGGCTGATGGCTGGGGGCGAGGAGCGAGGGGGCTGCTGAGTGGGCGGGGTTAAGGAACGGGGATGGGGCAGAGCTGGGACTGGAGCTGCAGTCATGGGCTCTCCCCTCTCCAAGTGGCTGTGACCACCCCAAGGAGGGAGACAGGGAGGGGTGACCCGAGCCCAGAGAGGGAACCGCTGGGCAAGGGGTGCTGCTGACCTTGGTGAGCTGGCAGGGGAGGATCTGGTTTACAGGAGCCCGAGCCCATTCTCCCTCCACACACACACACACAGCCTCGTGGGCACAGCAGGGAGGACAAGGACTGGGGTGGGCAGCAGAGATGTCGCTCGGACAGAGGCACAGCCAGAGCATTTTTGAGAACATTCATTCTGCCCATCCAGGAGAGGATGAGTCAGAGTAGGAGAGAGAATGGAGATGGGAGGCCAGATCCACCTACATGGTCCCCCAAGCACCTTGTCATCTGAGTGACCCTACTTGGAGACTATTTACCCCGTGGGTTGTCTGGGTTAGTTGTGGGATCAGCTGTGTCTGATAGGGGCAGACCTGCCCCACACCCGTCACTCTGCACACAAAATGCCTCCCCTTCAAAGATGCTGGGCCCATGGTGAGGTCTTGGGCAGGCTTGGTTGCAAACTGCAGACACCACCTGCAGGGGGTTTAAGGGGCAGTGGGATTAACTGCAGGACGGGGCTCCCAGCACATCCGGAGTAGCCCCAGAACCAGGCTGGTGGTGCTCCGTGGCTCAGCGCTCCTGAAATTGTGAAAAGTTTGAGTCAGGCTCCTCTGTCCATGGAAGTCCCCAGGCAAGAGTGCTGGCGTGGGTGGCCATGCCCTTCTCTAGGGGATCTTCCCGACCCAGGGATTGAACTGGCGTCCAGGTCTCCTGCATTGGCACGCACTAGTGCCCCCTGGGATGCCCCCTTTAAAGACACTGGTGATGACATTGGGGTCCCCTGGAGAATGCCTGAGCATCTCCCTGTCTCATGATCAGTAACTTAACGCCACCTACAGTCTTTGCCACACAAGAACTCTCTCGGCTTTCTGGGGATGAGGCCCTGCGCCTAAAGGGCGCTCTCCCCACTTCCTAGGGCTGATGGCTGGGGGCGAGGAGCGAGGGGGCTGCTGAGTGGGCGGGGTTAAGGAACGGGGATGGGGCAGAGCTGGGACTGGAGCTGCAGTCATGGGCTCTCCCCTCTCCAAGTGGCTGTGACCACCCCAAGGAGGGAGACAGGGAGGGGTGACCCGAGCCCAGAGAGGGAACCGCTGGGCAAGGGGTGCTGCTGACCTTGGTGAGCTGGCAGGGGAGGATCTGGTTTACAGGAGCCCGAGCCCATTCTCCCTCCACACACACACACACAGCCTCGTGGGCACAGCAGGGAGGACAAGGACTGGGGTGGGCAGCAGAGATGTCGCTCGGACAGAGGCACAGCCAGAGCATTTTTGAGAACATTCATTCTGCCCATCCAGGAGAGGATGAGTCAGAGTAGGAGAGAGAATGGAGATGGGAGGCCAGATCCACCTACATGGTCCCCCAAGCACCTTGTCATCTGAGTGACCCTACTTGGAGACTATTTACCCCGTGGGTTGTCTGGGTTAGTTGTGGGATCAGCTGTGTCTGATAGGGGCAGACCTGCCCCACACCCGTCACTCTGCACACAAAATGCCTCCCCTTCAAAGATGCTGGGCCCATGGTGAGGTCTTGGGCAGGCTTGGTTGCAAACTGCAGACACCACCTGCAGGGGGTTTAAGGGGCAGTGGGATTAACTGCAGGACGGCGGGGCTCCCAGCACATCCGGAGTAGCCCCAGAACCAGGCTGGAGTCTCTGCTGTGGGAACATGGCCCGAACGTGCCAGCACTCCAGGGGGCGGTGCCGTGGCCAGCGCCCGGCAGAGCCGCCACGCGGGGAGGCCCAGATGGAGCCCTGGGCCTTCTGCGCCCGGACCGGCCGCCGCCCCGCCCAGCCCTGCCGTCTCTGGGCACCTGCCTCATCTCAGCTCTGGCTCTGAGTCAGAGTACACTGCTAGGGCGTCTAACTGGAGAGCCTGCTTGTGTGCCTGCCTCACAGCTACTGGCTTCTCTACGGAGTCAGACCCACGAGGAGGGAATTCTTCAAGCCTTGAAGGGTGTTCAACATGCCGGACAAGGGAATTCCTGGGTGGTCCAGTGGCCAGGGCTCTGTGCTCCCAAGACAGGGGGCCTGGGTTCGATCCCTGGTCAGGGAACTAGATCCCACATGTTGCAACTACTGGGGCCACCAAATAACAAAAAATTAAAATAAAATAAAAAACCAGACAAACAGAAGGACAAATACATATTGCAAGCAAATAGGGAAATCATTTTCAAGTTTAGGTCATCAGGTGCCCCCACTGGAAAGGCCACGGCACGTGTGCTGGTGGCTTGTCACTAGGGGGACGAACATGGCAGGGGCCTCCTCTAGCAGATCCTGTCTGGGGCCCCCCCAGAGGGTCACAGGCACCCCCAAGTGCACCCCAGATCTGGGCCATGTGGCTTTGCCACTGTGTGTGAAGTCCCCTGGACAGGGTGGAATGCCGCGTCTGTGTTTTTCTGGGGTACCCCTCATCCTCCCCCTGTTCCTCAGAAGCGTGTTGACAGCCTCATCTCTTTTAGACTCTGGGGGGATGGAGGTGGGAGGTGGGAAGGATCACAGTCTCGTCTTGCGCCCAGGCCCTCTGAGCCCCACTCTGAGAATCAGCAAGAACCATAAGGCTCTCTCTCCTCAGTCCATCCACTCCGCTGAGACCGGCGGGCACAGCCCGTGCTGCTGTGTGAGCCTCACGTGGCGTCTTTGCTTGTGGGACAAGGAAGGAACTTTCAGCGCAGGCACTGACTACCCTTCCTGCCCTAAAGCCCCTCCGCTAGATCATGCGGTTGATGACATTCTCTTCTTTCATGTGGCTGCCCTGTTGTTAGTTCCTGCTTCCTTATTTCTCCCAGTTTTCGTAGGCTGTCTCTGCTTTCTGGGATGTCTTTGGTGGCTTGAGGGGGGATGGGTATATTCCATGGGGGACAGGTTGCCAAATGTGGCCGTCAGTATGGAACCATGACCTGTGTACACCCCACCTCGGGTCTCCCCTGCAGAGCCCTAATCACGGCAGCCCAAGGCTTCCCTGCTGCTATGTCGTGTATAGTCAGTAGTCATGGAAACCCAGACTCAGCTCAATGTCCATCCAAAAGAGTGTGGTCCTATGCACAACAGCAAGGACTCGGATGGTTAACACAAAACAGTGCAGAAGAGTGATTAAGCATGTGTACTTTGAAGACAGATGGCCCAGGTCTAAATCCCAGCTTGGCTACTTGTTGTGTGATCTGGGGCCGGTCAGTGAACCTCTCTGTGCTATGATTTCTTCATCTGAAAATGGATGCCAACAATGGCCCCTGCGCACAGGGTCATGGTGAAGATACAAGGAAGTTAGCACTATATGGATATCATAGAAGGAGCTTCCCTCGTGGCTCAGATGGTAAAGAATCTGCCTGTCAGGAAGATCCCTTGGAGAAGGAAATGACAACCCACTCCAGGATTCTTGCCTGGGAAATCCCATGGAGAGTATAGTCCATGGGGTCACAAAAGAGTCAGACATGACTTAATGACTGAACAATAACAAATGCCATAGAATGGTCCTCAAATTATACTAAATGTGAAGTCCCCTGGACGGGATCAGCGTCTGTGTTTTCTGGGGTACCCCTCATCCTCCCCTGTTCCTCAGAAGCGTGTTGACAGCCTCATCTCTTTAGACTCTGGGGGATGGAGGTGGGAGGTGGGAAGGATCACAGTCTCGTCTTGCGCCCAGGCCCTCTGAGCCCCACTCTGAGAATCCGCAAGAAACATAAGGCTCTCTCCTCAGTCCATCCACTCCGCTGAGACCGGCGGGCACAGCCCGTGCTGCTGTGTGAGCCTCACGTGGCGTCTTTGCTTGTGGGACAAGGAAGGAACTTTCAGCGCAGGCACTGACTACCCTTCCTGCCCTAAAGCCCCTCCGCTAGATCATGCGGTTGATGACATTCTCTTCTTTCATGTGGCTGCCCTGTTGTTAGTTCCTGCTTCCTTATTTCTCCCAGTTTTCGTAGGCTGTCTCTGCTTTCTGGGATGTCTTTGGTGGCTTGCGGGGGGATGGGTATATTCCATGGGGGACAGGTTGCCAAATGTGGCCGTCAGTATGGAACCATGACCTGTGTACACCCCACCTCGGGTCTCCCCTGCAGAGCCCTAATCACGGCAGCCCAAGGCTTCCCTGCTGCTATGTCGTGTATAGTCAGTAGTCATGGAAACCCAGACTCAGCTCAATGTCCATCCAAAAGAGTGTGGTCCTATGCACAACAGCAAGGACTCGGATGGTTAACACAAAACAGTGCAGAAGAGTGATTAAGCATGTGTACTTTGAAGACAGATGGCCCAGGTCTAAATCCCAGCTTGGCTACTTGTTGTGTGATCTGGGGCCGGTCAGTGAACCTCTCTGTGCTATGATTTCTTCATCTGAAAAATGGATGCCAACAATGGCCCCTGCGTCACAGGGTCATGGTGAAGATACAAGGAAGTTAGCACTATATGGATATCATAGAAGGAGCTTCCCTCGTGGCTCAGATGGTAAAGAATCTGCCTGTCAGGAAGATCCCTTGGAGAAGGAAATGACAACCCACTCCAGGATTCTTGCCTGGGAAATCCCATGGAGAGTATAGTCCATGGGGTCACAAAAGAGTCAGACATGACTTAATGACTGAACAATAACAAATGCCATAGAATGGTCCTCAAATTATACTAAATACAAAAGGCAACTTCCAGAAATACCTAGGTATAGATACACACACATTCTGTTACAGCATTTGTGAAAGAATTTTGCCAGCAAACCCAAATCATCTACATGTATACACACACTCACACACATAAAAAGTCCCAGGAAGATCCCCAGCAAATACATAGCCCTTGAACAAACAAAAACAATAAGCCACTCTAAGAGAAAGAGCTGCCAGTTTGAGAGCTCTTCTACCCTGGGTGGAAGAGTAGCTTACCCTCTGATTTCATCATGGTTGTTGGCAAGAGGAGTTAGTTTAAAAGAGGAACCCATTTTCCTCTAACCCACGGCTTGACCATTTGAGCTCATTTTGCCGTCGCTTCTTCACTCCATCCTTAAGCTTCTTTGCGCCATCCTTGAGATCCTGATGGGGAGGAGAGGGCGACGAGGCCTTGCTTTCTCGCCTAAGCGGCTTCCTCCCGCCCGCTCGCAGCGCGCCCTCTGGCGGTGGTAATGTGTAGCGCTGTGGGCCCGTGACGCGCAGGCGAAGAGCAGAGCAAAGTTGCTGATTCTCCCTGGGAGTCGGCCCTGGAGCCTTGAACTCTGGGCTGGGGGCTGAGGGTCTCACCAGATTTCCACACAGGGGAAGAAGTCTTTCCCTTTATTATTTTTTAAGTTGTTGCTATCTAGGGTTTTCAGATTTAGCAACTAAAAGCACTGGGTGCCTGGTTAGATTTGAATTTTAGTAAATCAGGGATCATTTTTTCACGAGTATGTTGTGTAATAAGTAGCATGGAACATGTGAAAAGTGAAGTGTTAGTCGTTCAGTCGTGTGTGACTCGTGACCCTGTGGACTGTAGCCTTCCGGGCTGCCCCCGTGGGATTCTCCAGGCAGGAATACTGGAGTGGGCGGGTTGCCTTTCCCTTCTCCAGGGGGTCTTTCTGACCCAGGGATTGAACTGGGATCGCCTCCAGTGCAGGCAGATTCTTTACCCTTGAGCCACCGGAGAAGCCCCTGCAGGGGACATAGTTATGCTAAAACGTTATTCTCCGTTTATCTGAAATTCAAATTCCTGTATTTTGAGCATCCCCTGGTGGGGAGTGGGAGGGGCTCCTGTTGGCCGGGGGGGGGGGGGAAAGGAACGAGTGAGAAAGGGAGGCAGAAGGTCGGGGAGTGGGAATGAGCGAAGGAATCAGGTGAGTCTTTTGCCGCAGGAGGCCATAAAGGGCGTCCGTTTCGTGCAGCTGGGTCCCTTGCTCTAGGGCAGCACTATGAATCCTAAGCTGAAATTAGTTGGAAACTGAAAGTCTGACATTTCTGGTGTCATCGGTTTGGGGGAGGCCTAGGCTAGGCAAGTTTTTAAAGCCCCAAGGCAATTCAGATTTGCAGACAAGGTGGAGACTCACTTCTCGCGCGCGCGCGCGTGTGTGTGTGTGCGCGCGCATCTCTCCCAGTTGCTTTCCGTTGCATATCCCCAGGCTCAGTCTCACCCGTCTGGGGAGGGGGGCCCTCATTCCTGAGAGCGCACATCTCTGCATTATGGAGAAGCCTGGGGCTCTTTTTCAAGTGTTCCCAGACACCCTCCCCCTGGGGCTTACACTTTACAGATCACTTCCCGTCTCTGATCCCTGTTCCCACTGAGCGCGGTCTCGTTCCTGTCCTCGCCCTGGAACCGTCTCTCTCTCTCCATCCCTGTGAACTTCACGCTGGTTGTCACCAGCCGCCACTGCGCAGCTGTCAGGTTTAGCAGATGCTTCCTGAAGGTCTGCAGTTAACAAAGGGTGTCATCCCCAGAGGAAATCACTCGGCCCTCAAGCCCCCCACCCTTCACTCTTTCCAGCCCTGCTCCCTCCAGAGGTCCGCCTGCAGCTGCTGCAAGTTTCAAACTTCTGTTCCCTTAGAATCAAAAAAACTAAACTTCTTTTCCCCTACGCATCTCTTGCCTGTTCTGGTGTTTCCAAAAGAGAGGCACGATCCCTGTGAAGAACTGGGTGGTGTTCTTCCCAGGCAAGCCAGCTCCAGCTGCAGTTGGGGCTTAACAAAATAACATCACCCTTTTCCTTCTAGGGGTCTTTCTGACCCAGGGATTGAACTGGGATCGCCTCCAGTGCAGGCAGATTCTTTACCCTTGAGCCACTGGAGAAGCCTAGGACATAGTTATGCTAAAACGTTATTCTCCGTTTATCTGAAATTCAAATTCCTGTATTTTGAGCATCCCCTGGTGGGGAGTGGGAGGGGCTCCTGTTGGCCTGGGGGGGGGGGGCAAAGGAACGAGTGAGAAAGGGAGGCAGAAGGTCGGGGAGTGGGAATGAGCGAAGGAATCAGGTGAGTCTTTTGCCGCAGGAGGCCATAAAGGGCGTCCGTTTCGTGCAGCTGGGTCCCTTGCTCTAGGGCAGCACTATGAATCCTAAGCTGAAATTAGTTGGAAACTGAAAGTCTGACATTTCTGGTGTCATCGGTTTGGGGGAGGCCTAGGCTAGGCAAGTTTTTAAAGCCCCAAGGCAATTCAGATTTGCAGACAAGGTGGAGACTCACTTCTCGCGCGCGCGCGCGTGTGTGTGTGTGTGCGCGCGCATCTCTCCCAGTTGCTTTCCGTTGCATATCCCCAGGCTCAGTCTCACCCGTCTGGGGAGGGGGGCCCTCATTCCTGAGAGCGCACATCTCTGCATTATGGAGAAGCCTGGGGCTCTTTTTCAAGTGTTCCCAGACACCCTCCCCCTGGGGCTTACACTTTACAGATCACTTCCCGTCTCTGATCCCTGTTCCCACTGAGCGCGGTCTCGTTCCTGTCCTCGCCCTGGAACCGTCTCTCTCTCTCCATCCCTGTGAACTTCACGCTGGTTGTCACCAGCCGCCACTGCGCAGCTGTCAGGTTTAGCAGATGCTTCCTGAAGGTCTGCAGTTAACAAAGGGTGTCATCCCCAGAGGAAATCACTCGGCCCTCAAGCCCCCCACCCTTCACTCTTTCCAGCCCTGCTCCCTCCAGAGGTCCGCCTGCAGCTGCTGCAAGTTTCAAACTTCTGTTCCCTTAGAATCAAAAAAACTAAACTTCTTTTCCCCTACGCATCTCTTGCCTGTTCTGGTGTTTCCAAAAGAGAGGCACGATCCCTGTGAAGAACTGGGTGGTGTTCTTCCCAGGCAAGCCAGCTCCAGCTGCAGTTGGGGCTTAACAAAATAACATCACCCTTTTCCTTCTACATGTGAAATTCTTCAGGACTGTAGCACGTTATCTTAATATTAATAGCTAGAAGACCCTGCTGACTTCCGTGCAAATATTCTGGTCAGAGAACCAAGGTCCTTGGATGAAACCCAATAGTCAGAGGTGTCTGGGGTCCTCTGTTCCCGGGGGAAGGCAGCTGGTATTCCAGCAGATGTTCCTAAAGACCTGGGTTTGAGCCACTGTTCTGCGGGGAGAGCAGGAAAAGAAGGAGAAGCGGAGAAAGGGAGGGAGGGGACGGAAGAGAAACCAAAGCAGGTGAAGGTGGAAACAAAATGACACAGCAATCTAATTTTTAAAAATCATACAAATGACGTTATTTACACAACAGAAGCGGACTCATAGATATTAAAAACAAACTCATGGTCACCAAAGAGGAAATGTGGCAGGAAGGGATGAATCGGGATCTTGGAATTAACACACACACACACACACACACTACTATATATGAAATAGATAAGCAACAAGGACCTACTGTACGGCCCAGGGAACTCTGTTCCGTGCTCTGTGATGACCTACATGAGAAAAGAATGTGAAAAAAGAGAGGATATGCATGTGTAAAACTGAATCACTTTGTTGTACACCTGAAACTAACTCAACGTTGTAATCAACTATATTCCTATTAAAGTAAAAAAAAAAAAATGATACAGGTCCCCTGAAGATAGAGTCTCTAATCCCCAAGAAAGAAGTGAGAGAGAAACGGGAGTGGGAGGTGTCCTGGTGAGAAGAAGGCGGGATTCCAGCCTCCCTGAGCTCCCAGAATCTCCTGGGAGGCAGCCGAGGCAGCCTTGGTGGTCCAGGTTGAATGCCTTCCAGCCGGCTATCTGGGAAGCCATCTTCTCAAGGTCCAACTGCGTGGCTTCCTCTTCCCGAGGCAGCCTGGCACCACTCTAGGATTGCACGGGGGCCCAAGCCGTCAAGGAAACTCATTTCTGGGTTCTGTTCTCCCAGGCAACTAGCTATCTCCTTCTTTCCCTACTTCCCTCATATTTTTTTCCCTCTTTCCCAAATGAAAAGTTTTAACATTTTGTTTCAAAAGTTCAGTGTGAAACATTGCTCTGTATACCCATTTTGTTGCTGTTGTTTGGTCACTAAATTGTGTCCGACTCTTTGTGACCCCATTGACTTTAACATGCTAGGTTTGCTCAAATTTGTGTCTATTGAGTCAATGATGTCCATCAGAGGAGTGAACATTAGAAAACTGTGGGGCTTCCCCTGGTGGTCCAGTGGGTAAGGACACCGCCTTGCAGTGCAAGGGGCGCCGGTTCGAGCCCTGGCCTGGGAAGATCCCACGTGCCGCGGAGCGGCTGGACCGATGTGTCCAATCACCGAGCCGGAGCTCTGGAGCGCATGTGCCCGAGCCGGCGCTCTGCGACAACAGACGCCACGGCGGTGGGAGGCCCACAGGAGCCAAAGAACAAAGACGGATGAAAAATAGAGAAATGAAGGACCAATAAAAGTGGCCCACCTGCTCCCCTCCCTCCCCAACCCGACCCCTGCCCAAAATAAATAAATAAATAAATCTTTTTTAAAAAAGAAAAAAAAAAAAAGAAAACTGGATAATGTTAGCCATAGTGTGAGGGGGAGAGGAACCCCGGTTCTCTGCAAGGAGTGTGGGAAGGCACTGCTTGACAACTGAGACATTATAGTCACTCTTGGAGGAGAACAGAAGTGTTAATGTTTGTGACCTTGGCGGGGGCAATGCTTTCTTAGATAGACTACCAAAAGCACAAGGAACAAAATGAAAAAATCGGGGGCTTTGAAGGACAGCAATGAAAAAATGAAAGAACAATTCAGAGAATGGGCGAAAAACCTTGCCAATCATATATCTCATGAGAAAATTGTACCTAAAATTTATAAACCATTACAAAAGATAATTGCTTTACAATACTGTGTTGATTTCTGATGTATGGCAGAAACCAATGCAATATTGTAAAACAATTATCCTCCAATTAAAAAAAATTTTTTAATTAAAAAAAAGAATTTTTCCACTCTGTGATGAAAAGAAAAGCTCTTTGGGGTTGGGCTATGTCATGAAAGGCAAAAGTGATTTGGAAAAAACAAGATCTGGCTACTAACGGCAAAGGTTATTTTTACTGCAAGGGCCAGGTCTTCTGTTAAAATGCTGCCATTGCCAAAGCTGGTCTGGCCCTTGGAAATGTTACGGGCACTTTTCATCAGGGAGCGTGTTTGCTTGGAGTGTCTCAAGGAGTTAAGTGAGAGCCTGCCCAAGGTCACGCAGGCCCTGCCAGCTGAGGTGGTGTCAGCTAAGGGCCGGGGCTTGTTGGCCACATCCACTTCCTGGTGCTGCGCTGTCCAGGCCGCCCTCCGCCCACGCGTCAGCACACAGGCTGCAGGAGACACAAATTCTGGGTTGCTCTGTCCTTTTCTCAGGCCCGAGATGCCAGTTTTTTGCAGAGGTCACATGTTCGGTGCACGGCTCCATTACAAGGAGAAAGAAAATATTCTCTGATGGCTGTCTGCAGTGGGGTCCAGCGCTGAGTGAGATTTCTGCACGTTGGAATCCTGAATTTAGGAGATATACCTAAATGAGCCATGCCTCTCCTAGCAGTTATTGGAAATGAGCTTTCAGATGCTCCCAAATGCTTGTTGCAGGCTTCCCAGCCGCTTCCATAGAGATGGGTAGAAGGATACTAAAGTGACCTGGGGACAGGCAGACAAAGCCGGACTGGAATTCTGGGCTCAGTTAGCCTTGGGGGGGCGTTCTCTGCAAGGAGTGTGGGAAGGCACTGCTTGACAACTGAGACATTATAGTCACTCTTGGAGGAGAACAGAAGTGTTAATGTTTGTGACCTTGGCGGGGGCAATGCTTTCTTAGATAGACTACCAAAAGCACAAGGAACAAAATGAAAAAATCGGGGGCTTTGAAGGACAGCAATGAAAAAATGAAAGAACAATTCAGAGAATGGGCGAAAAACCTTGCCAATCATATATCTCATGAGAAAATTGTACCTAAAATTTATAAACCATTACAAAAGATAATTGCTTTACAATACTGTGTTGATTTCTGATGTATGGCAGAAACCAATGCAATATTGTAAAACAATTATCCTCCAATTAAAAATAATTTTTTTTAATTAAAAAAAAGAATTTTTCCACTCTGTGATGAAAAGAAAAGCTCTTTGGGGTTGGGCTATGTCATGAAAGGCAAAAGTGATTTGGAAAAAACAAGATCTGGCTACTAACGGCAAAGGTTATTTTTACTGCAAGGGCCAGGTCTTCTGTTAAAATGCTGCCATTGCCAAAGCTGGTCTGGCCCTTGGAAATGTTACGGGCACTTTTCATCAGGGAGCGTGTTTGCTTGGAGTGTCTCAAGGAGTTAAGTGAGAGCCTGCCCAAGGTCACGCAGGCCCTGCCAGCTGAGGTGGTGTCAGCTAAGGGCCGGGGCTTGTTGGCCACATCCACTTCCTGGTGCTGCGCTGTCCAGGCCGCCCTCCGCCCACGCGTCAGCACACAGGCTGCAGGAGACACAAATTCTGGGTTGCTCTGTCCTTTTCTCAGGCCCGAGATGCCAGTTTTTTGCAGAGGTCACATGTTCGGTGCACGGCTCCATTACAAGGAGAAAGAAAATATTCTCTGATGGCTGTCTGCAGTGGGGTCCAGCGCTGAGTGAGATTTCTGCACGTTGGAATCCTGAATTTAGGAGATATACCTAAATGAGCCATGCCTCTCCTAGCAGTTATTGGAAATGAGCTTTCAGATGCTCCCAAATGCTTGTTGCAGGCTTCCCAGCCGCTTCCATAGAGATGGGTAGAAGGATACTAAAGTGACCTGGGGCCGCACAGGCAGACAAAGCCGGACTGGAATTCTGGGCTCAGCACTCCCGTGCCTGTTGCTCCTCAGTCGTGTCCCTGGAAGCTCTCTGTCCCGTAGCCTTTCCCACTGCAGGATGGGATACCGTGAAGGTGGGTTGCAAATGATAAAGAGAGTTCACAGCGCAGAACACATCTCCTCTTTTGACACACAGCTCCTACTTCTTTTTTAAAAATTTTAATTAATTATTATTTTTTTCTGGCCACTTCTGTTGGTCCTTCATTTATTCGTTCCCATCCATCTTTGTTCTTTGGCCTGTGGGGGCCTCCCATCACAGTGGCCTCTCTCGCCACAGAGCACCGGCTCTGGGTGCATGCGCTCCAGAGCTCCGGCTCAATAGTTGGACACATGGGTGCAGCCACTCTGTGCGGCACGTGGGATCTTCCCAGGCCAGGGATCGAACCGGCGTCCCTTGCACTGCAAGGCGGTGTCCCTACCCACTGGACCACCAGGGAAGCCCCACAGCTCCTACTCGTGATTCTTAAAAAATAAAATACTTCCACATTTCCACTACTTAAAAAAAGTCTTAATTTTGGAAATAATGCCATTTGCAGCAGCATGGATGAACCTAGAGATGATCCTATTAGTGAAGTAAGTCAGGCAGATAAAGAGAAATATATGTATCAATTATATGTGAAATCCAGAAAAAAAAAGATACAAATGAACTTATTTACAAAACAGAAACAGACTCACAGACTTCAAAAATGAATTTACAGTTACCAAAAAGGAAATGTTGGGAGGGATAAATTAAGGGAAAGTTTGGGAATTAACATATTGTTGTTGCTTTTTTTAATTTTTTTGCAAGGTCACGCTACGGCTCCATTACAAGGAGAAAGAAAATATTCTCTGATGGCTGTCTGCAGTGGGGTCCAGCGCTGAGTGAGATTTCTGCACGTTGGAATCCTGAATTTAGGAGATATACCTAAATGAGCCATGCCTCTCCTAGCAGTTATTGGAAATGAGCTTTCAGATGCTCCCAAATGCTTGTTGCAGGCTTCCCAGCCGCTTCCATAGAGATGGGTAGAAGGATACTAAAGTGACCTGGGGCCGCACAGGCAGACAAAGCCGGACTGGAATTCTGGGCTCAGCACTCCCGTGCCTGTTGCTCCTCAGTCGTGTCCCTGGAAGCTCTCTGTCCCGTAGCCTTTCCCACTGCAGGATGGGATACCGTGAAGGTGGGTTGCAAATGATAAAGAGAGTTCACAGCGCAGAACACATCTCCTCTTTTGACACACAGCTCCTACTTCTTTTTTAAAAATTTTAATTAATTATTATTTTTTTCTGGCCACTTCTGTTGGTCCTTCATTTATTCGTTCCCATCCATCTTTGTTCTTTGGCCTGTGGGGGCCTCCCATCACAGTGGCCTCTCTCGCCACAGAGCACCGGCTCTGGGTGCATGCGCTCCAGAGCTCCGGCTCAATAGTTGGACACATGGGTGCAGCCACTCTGTGCGGCACGTGGGATCTTCCCAGGCCAGGGATCGAACCCGCGACCCTTGCACTGCAAGGCGGTGTCCCTACCCACTGGACCACCAGGGAAGCCCCACAGCTCCTACTCGTGATTCTTAAAAAATAAAATACTTCCACATTTCCACTACTTAAAAAAAGTCTTAATTTTGGAAATAATGCCATTTGCAGCAGCATGGATGAACCTAGAGATGATCCTATTAGTGAAGTAAGTCAGGCAGATAAAGAGAAATATATGTATCAATTATATGTGAAATCCAGAAAAAAAAAGATACAAATGAACTTATTTACAAAACAGAAACAGACTCACAGACTTCAAAAATGAATTTACAGTTACCAAAAAGGAAATGTTGGGAGGGATAAATTAAGAGTTTGGGATTAACATATTGTTGTTGCTGTTTAATTGATAAGCTGTGTCCAATTCTTTTGTGACCCTGTGGACTGTAGCCTGCTAGGCTCCTGTCTTTGGGATTGTCCAGGAAAGAATACTGGAGTGGATTGCCTTTTCCTACTCCAGGGGATCTTCCCACTTCAGGGATGGAACCTGTGTCTCCTGCATTGGCAGGCAGGTTCTTTACCACTGAGCTACCTGGGAAACCCGGATTAACACATACACATGGCTATACATAAAATAATCTACAAGGTCCTACTGTAACACAGGCAACTCCACACAATACTCTGTAATGTCCTATATGGGAAAAGAATCTGAAAAACGAGAATATATGTATATGTCTGGCTGAATCAATTTCTGTACACCTGAAACTAACATAACATTTAAATAACTATAATAAAAAATACAAATAAAATTTTAAAAAGACATTAAAAGATTCTTCATTGAGGGGACAATTTTAAATTCATAGCAAAACTGGGAGGGAAGTTAGAGATTTCCAGTATAGCCCCGGCCTGCACGTGCTCCAGCCTCTCCCATTATCTACATCACTTACCAGAGTGGTACTAATGTTACCAAAGATGGACCTACACTGAGACATGATAGTCACCCACAGTCCATAGTTTCTTAAGATCCACTCTTCGTGTTGTACATTTGGCTTTGGATGAAAGCCAAATTATTATAATGCATACACAGCATTTTTTGCTGCCTTAAAAATTCTCTATGTTATGTTCATCTGCCTCTGCCCAGTCTCTGGCCACCATTGATCTTTTCACTGCCTCCGTAGCTTTGCCTTTTTTTTTTGTTTTGGCCAGTATGTCATCTAGTTGGAATCATGCAGTATGCAGCCTTTTCAGATTGGCTCCTTTTACTTAGTAAGAAGCATTTAAGGTTCTTCCACGTGTCTCTGGGGCTCGGTAGCACCTTTCTTCTCAGCAATGGATGATTCCCACCATCTGGATGTACTGCCGTGTGTTACACATTTGCCTCTGTAAGTACAATTATATTTTTGAAATCCAGAAAAAAAAAGATACAAATGAACTTATTTACAAAACAGAAACAGACTCACAGACTTCAAAAATGAATTTACAGTTACCAAAAAGGAAATGTTGGGAGGGATAAATTAAGAGTTTGGGATTAACATATTGTTGTTGCTGTTTAATTGATAAGCTGTGTCCAATTCTTTTGTGACCCTGTGGACTGTAGCCTGCTAGGCTCCTGTCTTTGGGATTGTCCAGGAAAGAATACTGGAGTGGATTGCCTTTTCCTACTCCAGGGGATCTTCCCACTTCAGGGATGGAACCTGTGTCTCCTGCATTGGCAGGCAGGTTCTTTACCACTGAGCTACCTGGGAAACCCGGATTAACACATACACATGGCTATACATAAAATAATCTACAAGGTCCTACTGTAACACAGGCAACTCCACACAATACTCTGTAATGTCCTATATGGGAAAAGAATCTGAAAAACGAGAATATATGTATATGTCTGGCTGAATCAATTTCTGTACACCTGAAACTAACATAACATTTAAATAACTATAATAAAAAATACAAATAAAATTTTAAAAAGACATTAAAAGATTCTTCATTGAGGGGACAATTTTAAATTCATAGCAAAACTGGGAGGGAAGTTAGAGATTTCCAGTATAGCCCCGGCCTGCACGTGCTCCAGCCTCTCCCATTATCTACATCACTTACCAGAGTGGTACTAATGTTACCAAAGATGGACCTACACTGAGACATGATAGTCACCCACAGTCCATAGTTTCTTAAGATCCACTCTTCGTGTTGTACATTTGGCTTTGGATGAAAGCCAAATTATTATAATGCATACACAGCATTTTTTGCTGCCTTAAAAATTCTCTATGTTATGTTCATCTGCCTCTGCCCAGTCTCTGGCCACCATTGATCTTTTCACTGCCTCCGTAGCTTTGCCTTTTTTTTTTGTTTTGGCCAGTATGTCATCTAGTTGGAATCATGCAGTATGCAGCCTTTTCAGATTGGCTCCTTTTACTTAGTAAGAAGCATTTAAGGTTCTTCCACGTGTCTCTGGGGCTCGGTAGCACCTTTCTTCTCAGCAATGGATGATTCCCACCATCTGGATGTACTGCCGTGTGTTACACATTTGCCTCTGGAAGCACGTCTTGGCTGTCTCCAGGTTCTGGCCATTATTAATAAGGTCGTTGTAAATGTCATGGGCAGGTTTTGTTTGGACAAAGCTTTTAACTCTGGGTGAATAGCAAGGACCACAACTGCTGGATGTGTATGGTGAAAGTGTCTTTCGTTTTGGAGGAGGGCATGGCAGCCCACTCCAGTGTTCTTGCCTGGAGAATCCTGTGGACAGAGGAGCCTGGTGGGCTGCAGTCCATGGGGTCGCGGAGAGTCAGACACGACTGAGTGATGTAGCACTCAGCACCAGTCTTCCAAAGTGGCCGAATCATTTTTTTTTTAATTTAAGTAGAGATGACTTACAATATTACATTAGTTTCAGGTGTACAACATAGTGACTTGACATTTTCAAGATTATAATCTATACAAAGTTATTATAGAATATTGGCTATATCCCTATGCCATTAAATCTTTGCATCTTATCTATTTTACACATAGTAGTTTGTATCTCTTAATTCTCTACCCCTTCTATGCCCTTCCCTCTTCCCTCTCCGCACTGATAACCATGAGTTTGTTCTCTCTGAGTCTACTTCTGTTTTGTTGTGTTGGTTTGTTTTATGTTTCAAACTCCACAGATAAGTGAAAACATGCAGTATTTGGCCGTGCCCCCTCCCAGGACCAATCAAGGGCTGTGCACACGTTGAGCCTATGTCACCTCAGCTTCTTGACCAGGCCCTGGCTACTCTGTAGCTTGGAATTTCCTCCCTAAATGGTTCTTTCAGGTAGGACCCGGGTAACCCTGATCAAAGTATGTTGGAAAGAATGGAGATGAAGGGCCCCAGACAAACTGTACTTATCTGTTTGGGCGGCAATGAGAACATACTGCAGAATGGGCAGCTTCAACAGCAGAAATCCAAGGCCAGCGTGCTGCCATGGTCAGGTTCCTGTGGGCGCTCTCTTCCTGTCTTGCCGATGGCTGCCTTCTCCCTGTGTTCTCTCGAGGCAGGAGAAACCCGACTTGTTGCTCGTTTTTTTAGGAAAAACCTTTCTTCTCAGCAATGGATGATTCCCACCATCTGGATGTACTGCCGTGTGTTACACATTTGCCTCTGGAAGCACGTCTTGGCTGTCTCCAGGTTCTGGCCATTATTAATAAGGTCGTTGTAAATGTCATGGGCAGGTTTTGTTTGGACAAAGCTTTTAACTCTGGGTGAATAGCAAGGACCACAACTGCTGGATGTGTATGGTGAAAGTGTCTTTCGTTTTGGAGGAGGGCATGGCAGCCCACTCCAGTGTTCTTGCCTGGAGAATCCTGTGGACAGAGGAGCCTGGTGGGCTGCAGTCCATGGGGTCGCGGAGAGTCAGACACGACTGAGTGATGTAGCACTCAGCACCAGTCTTCCAAAGTGGCCGAATCATTTTTTTTTAATTGAAGTAGAGATGACTTACAATATTACATTAGTTTCAGGTGTACAACATAGTGACTTGACATTTTCAAGATTATAATCTATACAAAGTTATTATAGAATATTGGCTATATCCCTATGCCATTAAATCTTTGCATCTTATCTATTTTACACATAGTAGTTTGTATCTCTTAATTCTCTACCCCTTCTATGCCCTTCCCTCTTCCCTCTCCGCACTGATAACCATGAGTTTGTTCTCTCTGAGTCTACTTCTGTTTTGTTGTGTTGGTTTGTTTTATGTTTCAAACTCCACAGATAAGTGAAAACATGCAGTATTTGGCCGTGCCCCCTCCCAGGACCAATCAAGGGCTGTGCACACGTTGAGCCTATGTCACCTCAGCTTCTTGACCAGGCCCTGGCTACTCTGTAGCTTGGAATTTCCTCCCTAAATGGTTCTTTCAGGTAGGACCCGGGTAACCCTGATCAAAGTATGTTGGAAAGAATGGAGATGAAGGGCCCCAGACAAACTGTACTTATCTGTTTGGGCGGCAATGAGAACATACTGCAGAATGGGCAGCTTCAACAGCAGAAATCCAAGGCCAGCGTGCTGCCATGGTCAGGTTCCTGTGGGCGCTCTCTTCCTGTCTTGCCGATGGCTGCCTTCTCCCTGTGTTCTCCCGAGGCAGGGAGACAGAGCACACAAGCTCCATGACTTGTTTCTGTTCTTAAAAGGACACTAATTCCATTGGATATGGGCCTCACCTAAATTTCAGTACTTCCATAAAATCTCTGTCTCCAAATACTGTCATATTGGGGATTGGAGCTTCAACATATGAATTCAGAGGGAGGAGACTACAGACACGTTCGGGCCCAAATGGTGACCAAGAGAAACGTGGGAGGCTGGGTGGTGAGTCATTCAGCCTCAATACTTGAACGCTGGTGGAGGCTACTCAGGGTCTCATCTGGGGGATCACGTCTGAACATAAACCAAGGGAGGCCACTGCAGAGCCCAGGCGTGGGACACCACCACAGAGGCAGAACAAGCAAGCCGCGAAGACCAAGACTGCCTCACAGTGGGTATGTGCTGAGGCCTGGGGCTGCATCACGCTTTCCTCAGGAAAGCCTATCTAACGTTCTCCTTTCTGGAAGTTCCGTGCTGCGACTTCTCACTGGTCGTCCTGCCAGCAAGCCACTCTCCAGCCTCCATCTGAGGTCCCCCACCGTTCCCACTCCTCTGCTCAGTATGCACTCCCCTTCTCCTTGGGAAAGTCTCATTTCCTTCCTTGTCTACTGGTCTGTGAACCATTCCGTCAAGTCA
The DNA here is from genome assembly GCA_022376925.1 of Tragulus kanchil. Lineage (NCBI taxonomy): Eukaryota > Metazoa > Chordata > Mammalia > Artiodactyla > Tragulidae > Tragulus > Tragulus kanchil. The sequence continues at coordinate 107,760,342 of JAIOJX010000004.1, forward strand.
TTTGTTATTTGGACCTGTGCTAAGGGTCTCACCCTCCACCCCAATTCTTCTGTCAAGAGTGTTTCTTTCAAGGAGGTGGGATGTTCTCCCTTGAGGCTCCCAGCGGAGGGCCTTGTCTCCATCTTTCTACGTGCAGGACTGAAGACAAGGCCGTGGCGAGTGTGTGAGCCCTGGCTACACTATTTGTCTCTTGCCCCTGCACTCACAGTTGACGTGAGCTCCCCAGAGGCGGGTCTGACACCTCACTGGCCGCCCTGGGCCTGATTCCCAGAGGCCCAGAGGGCGGGCATGGGTGGAGTGGCTGCGTGGGCGCTGCCTTGGGTCTCAGAGGGGTCCCCAGGAACAGGGGACTCTCTGGGCCAGCTGCTGCCATGGTCAGGTTCCTGTGGAATCTTCCTGTCTTGCCGATGGCTGCCTTCTCCCTGTGTTCTCCCGAGGCAGGGAGACAGAGCACACAAGCTCCATGACTTGTTTCTGTTCTTAAAAGGACACTAATTCCATTGGATATGGGCCTCACCTAAATTTCAGTACTTCCATAAAATCTCTGTCTCCAAATACTGTCATATTGGGGATTGGAGCTTCAACATATGAATTCAGAGGGAGGAGACTACAGACACGTTCGGGCCCAAATGGTGACCAAGAGAAACGTGGGAGGCTGGGTGGTGAGTCATTCAGCCTCAATACTTGAACGCTGGTGGAGGCTACTCAGGGTCTCATCTGGGGGATCACGTCTGAACATAAACCAAGGGAGGCCACTGCAGAGCCCAGGCGTGGGACACCACCACAGAGGCAGAACAAGCAAGCCGCGAAGACCAAGACTGCCTCACAGTGGGTATGTGCTGAGGCCTGGGGCTGCATCACGCTTTCCTCAGGAAAGCCTATCTAACGTTCTCCTTTCTGGAAGTTCCGTGCTGCGACTTCTCACTGGTCGTCCTGCCAGCAAGCCACTCTCCAGCCTCCATCTGAGGTCCCCCACCGTTCCCACTCCTCTGCTCAGTATGCACTCCCCTTCTCCTTGGGAAAGTCTCATTTCCTTCCTTGTCTACTGGTCTGTGAACCATTCCGTCAAGTCATTTGTTATTTGGACCTGTGCTAAGGGTCTCACCCTCCACCCCAATTCTTCTGTCAAGAGTGTTTCTTTCAAGGAGGTGGGATGTTCTCCCTTGAGGCTCCCAGCGGAGGGCCTTGTCTCCATCTTTCTACGTGCAGGACTGAAGACAAGGCCGTGGCGAGTGTGTGAGCCCTGGCTACACTATTTGTCTCTTGCCCCTGCACTCACAGTTGACGTGAGCTCCCCAGAGGCGGGTCTGACACCTCACTGGCCGCCCTGGGCCTGATTCCCAGAGGCCCAGAGGGCGGGCATGGGTGGAGTGGCTGCGTGGGCGCTGCCTTGGGTCTCAGAGGGGTCCCCAGGAACAGGGGGGACTCTCTGGGCTACTCAGTCTTTACGTCTGTCAAACGGGCCGCCCCCCTCTGCCTGGCTTCCTTGGAGGCTAGTGGCCTCCAGGGCCGGCCGAGAGGGCATGCTTACTTCCACCACGTCTGTCTGTCAATAGTGACGGCGCTATGAGACCAACACCGTGGTTGGGCCTGGGTGGGAGCCCACAAAAATAGCTTTTCGGCCATGCTTGGATGTAAAAACTCGGGGTGAAAGCCGAGTGAGACAGAAGTCAAGGTCAGGCCGGGATCTGGTTCAGGCCAGCTCTGGGCGCATGCGCTCCAGAGCTCTGGCTTGGGAGTTGGACACATTGGTTCAGCCGCTCTGTGGCATGTGAGATCTTCCCAGGCCAGGGACAGAACTGCAATAGTTTCTTTTTAAAAAAATTTGTTTTTTTTTATTGGCTTCCCAGGTGGCTCAGTGGTAAAGAATCTTGCCAGTGTAAGAGGTATGGGTTCGATCCCTGGGTCAAGAAAATTCCCTGGAGTAGGAAATGGCAACCTGCCTTAGTATTCTTACCTGGAGAATCCCATGGACAGAGGAGCCTGGTGGGCTATAGTCCACAGGGTCGCAGAGTCAGACATGTCTGAGTGACAAAGCGCACAATTGATTTTGTTTGTCTTAATTTCTGCTATATGGCAAAGTGACTCAGTTATACCTATATGTACACCCTTAAAAAAATTTTTTTTTAAATACCAGTAGTTTCTGTTTAAAGAATTTCTATAGGCCTCAGGGCAGTTTTATCGACGGGGAGCCTGATGTCCAGAGAGGACCAGTCACTTGCTCATGGACGCCCAGGTAGGAAGTGACAGAGGAAGGCGGCCTCACCCAGCTCCTCCAGTGTGTGGCGATGGCCCTAACCCTCGTCCTTTCCTGCTCTCGAGGCACGTGATGGGAACAGACTGGTTCTCCCGGCCCTGGAGAGGCCTCTCCACTTCTTCCGCGTCCCTACCCCTTCCCCTGCAGGACGCAGCTCCACTCCATGCATCTCTCCTGCTGCCCCACTTTCTCCCCTCTTCCTCAGCCTCCGGCAGGAGAGGCTGCATCTTCCTGAAGTTCCAAGACGTGGTGTAGCACAGGGAAGCAGGCAGAGCCACCTCTTCAAGCTGGCTTTGGTTCAAGGCCGTGCCATCGGAGAGCTGGCTGGGGTGAACACAGCTCCTGGGTGGCCCAGCTTGTCTCCCTGGAGTGTCAGGCTCTGAAGCAAGGGGCTCTGCTGATCACAGGGGACCCCTTTGCCAGGGTCAACCGTGCAAACATCTGGGCGACTCGTCAGGAGGTGGGAGACTGGCCCAAGGCAGGAGAGAAGTGGTCCTGGATCTCCAGGTCACATGGGACTCATTTTACGCCTGCAAACCACAAGGTGTTCCCAGGGTGAACTTAATGAGGAAAAGTGGAATGATGTAACACAATAGTCCTTTTAGGGCGAATTCAGCCAATAATCTTTCTCTGTGTTTTCATCTATGCTTGCCAAGCGTTTATGGAGAAATTTGTGCTCAGAATGAACACCAGTAAAATTCTAGCTTATTAATAACTTATGGAATATAAGTAAGCTTCTGTTAGTTCCCACAGTGTGTGCACTTTGGCCACACACTGGTGTGTTCCAGGTGGTCTAATTTGGTGACGAGGAATAAGCAGGCATCAGAAAGATGGGCGGCCTGCCACCTGAGGGGTTGTCACTAGGCCATGGCTAGAAGCCCATAAAGCTGTGGGGCAGACGGGGGCAGGGTGGGGATGATGAGACAGCAGGAACAAAGGAGAAAGAAAGAGCGAGCTTGACCCCGAAGCCTCTCTCTGCTGGTCCACATTTCGGGAGGTGACCTGCACTTTTGTGGCGGGCACGCCCGAAGTCCCCTGAGCCGCCTGTTCCTCCAGGCAGGGGCTGCCGTGAAGTGTGCATCTGACCCACAGCCCCGGCCATGTCCTCTCTTCATTGTCTCCATCCCCTGCCCGTTCATACCACAGGAGCTTGGAGCAGGGTCAGGTTAAGGGGTTGCCAGTAGTCACGGGGCCACCAGGTGGGGCTGAGCAAGGTGAGCGTGCATGGAGGTGTGGGGGGCGCAGAAGATCGGAGTGTGGTGACGGAGCCAGAACAGGGTGAGGAGTGTCTGTGGGGGCTTGAGGTGGTGACAGCGATGGAAGAGGGCCTCTTCAAGCTGGCTTTGGTTCAAGGCCGTGCCATCGGAGAGCTGGCTGGGGTGAACACAGCTCCTGGGTGGCCCAGCTTGTCTCCCTGGAGTGTCAGGCTCTGAAGCAAGGGGCTCTGCTGATCACAGGGGACCCCTTTGCCAGGGTCAACCGTGCAAACATCTGGGCGACTCGTCAGGAGGTGGGAGACTGGCCCAAGGCAGGAGAGAAGTGGTCCTGGATCTCCAGGTCACATGGGACTCATTTTACGCCTGCAAACCACAAGGTGTTCCCAGGGTGAACTTAATGAGGAAAAGTGGAATGATGTAACACAATAGTCCTTTTGGGGCGAATTCAGCCAATAATCTTTCTCTGTGTTTTCATCTATGCTTGCCAAGCGTTTATGGAGAAATTTGTGCTCAGAATGAACACCAGTAAAATTCTAGCTTATTAATAACTTATGGAATATAAGTAAGCTTCTGTTAGTTCCCACAGTGTGTGCACTTTGGCCACACACTGGTGTGTTCCAGGTGGTCTAATTTGGTGACGAGGAATAAGCAGGCATCAGAAAGATGGGCGGCCTGCCACCTGAGGGGTTGTCACTAGGCCATGGCTAGAAGCCCATAAAGCTGTGGGGCAGACGGGGGCAGGGTGGGGATGATGAGACAGCAGGAACAAAGGAGAAAGAAAGAGCGAGCTTGACCCCGAAGCCTCTCTCTGCTGGTCCACATTTCGGGAGGTGACCTGCACTTTTGTGGCGGGCACGCCCGAAGTCCCCTGAGCCGCCTGTTCCTCCAGGCAGGGGCTGCCGTGAAGTGTGCATCTGACCCACAGCCCCGGCCATGTCCTCTCTTCATTGTCTCCATCCCCTGCCCGTTCATACCACAGGAGCTTGGAGCAGGGTCAGGTTAAGGGGTTGCCAGTAGTCACGGGGCCACCAGGTGGGGCTGAGCAAGGTGAGCGTGCATGGAGGTGTGGGGGGCGCAGAAGATCGGAGTGTGGTGACGGAGCCAGAACAGGGTGAGGAGTGTCTGTGGGGGCTTGAGGTGGTGACAGCGATGGAAGAGGGCCTCTGAACAGTGGTTTGATCCACTGTTCACGTGCTTAGGATCATGGGAAAGTGGTGGAAGAATAATTACAGTTAAAAGAAGGAAACTAGGGATGGCTTAAAAAAAAAGAAAAAAGAAGGAAACTAACTGAATCCCAAGAGGGTCTGGGAGCAGAGGCATGTCTAACACTCAAATATGATTTTTAACCACCAGCCAGAGGATCAAGCCTCTTTGGGAAAATGGCAGATTCCAGGGTGGGGACATATAGGGGATCTTCTGGTGTCAGAAGGGAAGTGCCAAAGAGAGGTGGAGAAGTGTCACACGGACACAAAAACCAGTGTGAAGGGCCACCCTCTGGCCAAATCCAGGACAATGTGAGTGTCAAAAGAAATAAGACTAAAAAATAGAACACATTGATTAAATAGGAATCCGTGGGCCCACACAAATAGAAATAAATAAGAGAATACATGAGGACAAGAAAAAGTTTTCATTGCAGCAGGATGCCAGCTTGTAGAAGGAATGATGGAATTAGAAAACAACCATTTGGCCCTATCATAGAGCAGAATATTTACACAATCTGTAAGTATCTCCCCACATAATATTAATTACAAAGGGACAAAACAGCAGTCCGACAGACATGTCTTTAATCAACTGATCAAGGTGAATGTCCCCAGCAACGGGCAAGTCTAAGTCCTGCACCTCCTAGGATGCTGTGAGGAGGACACAGCATCACAACTGGGGCATTCCTGTCAAGGGTGCAAAATCGGAATCCAGACACAGGACTTGTCAGACAAACCCAGGACTATTCTGCAAAAAAGTCTAGTCTTTTTTTTTTTTTTTTAATTCTTTATTTTAAAGGTTTTACAGAGTTTTGTTGTTCACAGACATGTATGTTCCCAGATCAGTCATATGCATATCCATGGTCCCCACCCGCCCAGATCCCCCCATCCCACCCCTCCAGACCTTCGCCCCAAGCCATTGTAAGCACTCCTATTCCCTTAGCACTATGACACTAGCTATCTTTTCCACACCTAACACTATAGGTTTCCTTGTTACTTCCTCCATGCTTCCCCCTCCCTATTTCTTCGCCACGATGTCCCTATGTCTATGCTCTGTCTGTTTTTCCATGAGTTCCCTGCGTGTGATATCAAGACCGTCCTACTAGATTCCATATATGTGTGTTAGTATACTGTATTTGTCTTTCTCTTTTTGACTTACTTCACTTTTTATGATAGGTTCTAGAGGCAGCCACTTCATTAGGACTGAGTCTTCTGCATTTCTTTTAACAGCTGAGTAATATTCCATTGTATATATGTACCAGAGCTTCTGGATTCATTCATTCGTCGATGGACATCTAGGTTGCTTCCATGTTCTGGCTATTGTATAGAGAGCTGCAATGAAAATTGGGGTACAGGTGCTTCTTTCAGTTTTGATTTCATCAGGATATAAGCCTAATAGTGGGATTGCTGGGTCATAGAGTGCTTCTATTTTTAGTTTTTTAAGGACTCTCCATACTGTCTTCCATAGAGGCTGTATCAGTTTACATTCCCACCAGCAATGCAAGAGGGTTCCCTTTTCTCCGCACCCTCTCCAGCATTTATTGTCTGCAGATTTTTTGATGATGGCTATTCTGACGGGTGTGAGGTGGTATCTCATTGTAGTTTTAATTTGCATTTCTCTAATAATAAGCGAGATTGAGCATCGTTTCATGTGCTTTTGGGCCATCTGTATGTCCTCTTTGGAGAGGCATCTCTTTAGATCTTTTTCCCATTTTTTGATTGGGTTGTTCGTTTTCCCTGTGCCGAGTTGTCTGAGTTGCTTGTAGATTTTGGAGATTAATTCTTTGTCTGTTATTTCATTTGCTATGATTTTCTCCCACTCTGTGGGATGTCTGTTGAACTTTGTGATGGGCGGGCCACTTCTATTGGTCTTTCATTTCTCTATTTTCATCCATCTTTGTTCTTCGGCTCCTGTGGGCCTACCATCGTGGTGGCCTCTGTCATCACAGAGCGCCGGCTCTGGGCACATGTGTGCCAGAGCTCCGGCTCGGTAATTGGACACATCAGTCCAGCTGCTCCATGGCACGTGGGATCTTCCCAGGCCAGGGATCAAACCAGCGCCCCTTGCACTGCAAGGCGGTGTCCTTACCCGCTGGACCACCAGGGGAAGCCCAAGTGCTCCAGGGTCCAAATCAAGCCAACTTTTATTTATTTATTTTTGGTTGTGCTGGGTCTTTGTTGATGTGTGGGTTTAGCTGCTCTGTGGTATGTGGGATCTTCCGGGATCAGGGCTCGAACCTGTGTCTCCTGCATTGGCAGACAGGTTCTTATCCACTGAGCCACAAGGGAAGCCCCCAAGTCTGGTCTTTTTAACTGGTGTTAAAAAGAACTATTCCAGATGGAAGGAACCGAAGATGTGACAACTGAATGTAGTGTGTGATTCTAACCTGAATCCTTTCTCTGTGAAAGACCGAATCAGGACAGCTGGCAAAATGGAAGGTCTGTGGATTAATGGTAGTAATGTACTAATGTTAATTCCCTGATGCTCTTATTGTGGCGGTGTAGCAGACCGTCCTTATTTGTAGGGACATGTTGATGTGTTTGGGGGTGATGGGACATCAGGTCAACAACTGCTCCTAAGTGGCTCAGGAAAACGTGATCTGTACTATTCTTACAACTCTCCTATAAGTTTGATATTTCAAGGGAAAAGAAAAACATTTGAAAAAGTTATTAAACGTCTACCAAGAGACAAGTTTGTTCAGTGCCATGGTCAAAAGCTAGGCTTTGCAAAATGTGTTGTATATATGCCATGGAATATTACACAGCCTTAAAAGGATGGAAATTCTGACACCTGCTACAGCATATAGATGATCCTTGATGACATTATAAGGTGAAGGAAGTGGGTCACAATAGGACAAATCCTGTATGACTCCACTTACATGAGGTTCTTAGAGCAGCCAAACTCAGAGACAAAGTAAAATGGTGGCTGCCTGGGGCTGGAGGCCGGGGAGTAGGGAGGGATTGTTTAATGAGTGTAGAGTTTCAATTGGGGAAAATAAAAATTCTGGAAATGGATGGTGGAGATGTTTGCCTAACAGAGGAATATACTTAATGTTACTGAAAAATATGGTTGAGATGGTAAATTTCATGGTATGCATATTTTCCCACAACAATATAAATTGGAGGGGGATAAAAACAGGCTTTGGGGGTGAACAGCTTCTCAGCTCTGACCCTTGTCTCTGAGAGCTGAGGCGGCTTTCTTTTGTTATTGGGGACAAGGGCACTGTCTTCATCGTGCTGAGTCAGAGCACCTGCGCACAGGCCCTGTGTAGTGGACAGCACAGAGCCACTTATTCTGATCAGTATGCATCATCATCATCATCCTCATCCTCATCGACTCCACAGCTCTGCCAGGGGACTGCCATGTTCCCAGCACCCCTCTGCCCACCTCCAAGAGCTCACTGACTACTTAGTGCCCAGCTGGCTGCTTCCCCTTTCTAGGGGCTTCATCTGTGGACAGTTAAGAGAGGTAGAGTACATCCCCGTTAAACCCACATGCTTATTTAAGCACAGATCATCTCTGGAGGGTCTCTGTAGACTGGGTAATAGCGAGGGGCTCTGGGAGCCTGAAAGGACATTGTGGGAAATATGTCCTGGTAAACCCATTTGTACCCTTGGGATGTCTTCCCACATACAAGCGCTGTTGCTTTAAGTAAATAACAGAAAAAAACCAGCTGGATCAATCTGTCAAGTCGCCAAAGAGGGGCCCTCTGTGACAACTGAGTTCCTTTGGGAGGATCTGTCTTGAGGCAGATAAGAGGAGTTCAGAGAGAGCCTCTCCCCGCATTGGCTCTTGAGTGCCAACAGCTCAAAATAATCAGTGCACCAAGCAGCCTGTTTTGTGGTGGCATGTCCTCAGCTCCTGCGGTCACAGCTTAGGGCAGCATTTTCGCTACTCTTCACTCTCATTTACAAAATGGTAAGCTGCATGCAGTGATTAGCTACAGACCAACCTCCTTCTGTCCTTGGCTGGCGGAGCCTGCCACCTGGGGCACCTCTGAGAGGCTTCCCAGAACACCGGGCGCTGGTTTCTCAGGCTGCTTCAGGGAATTTTTGATGAGTTTCAATTGGGGAAAATAAAAATTCTGGAAATGGATGGTGGAGATGTTTGCCTAACAGAGGAATATACTTAATGTTACTGAAAAATATGGTTGAGATGGTAAATTTCATGGTATGCATATTTTCCCACAACAATATAAATTGGAGGGGGATAAAAACAGGCTTTGGGGGTGAACAGCTTCTCAGCTCTGACCCTTGTCTCTGAGAGCTGAGGCGGCTTTCTTTGTTATTGGGGACAAGGGCACTGTCTTCATCGTGCTGAGTCAGAGCACCTGCGCACAGGCCCTGTGTAGTGGACAGCACAGAGCCACTTATTCTGATCAGTATGCATCATCATCATCATCCTCATCCTCATCGACTCCACAGCTCTGCCAGGGGACTGCCATGTTCCCAGCACCCCTCTGCCCACCTCCAAGAGCTCACTGACTACTTAGTGCCCAGCTGGCTGCTTCCCCTTTCTAGGGGCTTCATCTGTGGACAGTTAAGAGAGGTAGAGTACATCCCCGTTAAACCCACATGCTTATTTAAGCACAGATCATCTCTGGAGGGGTCTCTGTAGACTGGGTAATAGCGAGGGGCTCTGGGAGCCTGAAAGGACATTGTGGGAAATATGTCCTGGTAAACCCATTTGTACCCTTGGGATGTCTTCCCACATACAAGCGCTGTTGCTTTAAGTAAATAACAGAAAAAAACCAGCTGGATCAATCTGTCAAGTCGCCAAAGAGGGGCCCTCTGTGACAACTGAGTTCCTTTGGGAGGATCTGTCTTGAGGCAGATAAGAGGAGTTCAGAGAGAGCCTCTCCCCGCATTGGCTCTTGAGTGCCAACAGCTCAAAATAATCAGTGCACCAAGCAGCCTGTTTTGTGGTGGCATGTCCTCAGCTCCTGCGGTCACAGCTTAGGGCAGCATTTTCGCTACTCTTCACTCTCATTTACAAAATGGTAAGCTGCATGCAGTGATTAGCTACAGACCAACCTCCTTCTGTCCTTGGCTGGCGGAGCCTGCCACCTGGGGCACCTCTGAGAGGCTTCCCAGAACACCGGGCGCTGGTTTCTCAGGCTGCTTCCTCTTGTGCCTCCACCCATCTCGCCCTGCTGGGGTCCCCCGGGTCAGCCCACACATCCGCGGGTGGTCCAGTGTGGACACCCAGACGGGATGTGAGGGAACCTCAGGCTGCTTCCCATCTTGAAGGTGCTAGAGCCCAACTCACGTAACTTACCAACCTTGTCTCTTACGAAAAAGTAAGGTCTAGAAGGGAGTGAAAGAAATGTTTTTGAATAACCTAAAGTAATCACAAGATGATGACCCTCTAGTACAAGTCTTCTAACTGCAATGTCCTCAGGGGCAGCAGGGGGATGCGAATAGCTGAGGCCAGCCAGTGGCACCTGCCTGTCCATCTGCTGTCCCACCTGTTTCCAAACCTTGACATCCTCCTTTAGGAGTCAGAAATACAGATCTATATGGAATCTCCCCATTTAAAAATGTGGGTAAATAGTTGAAAACAAAATCACGGACAACAGTCCCAACTCCTTGGCCAACAGAACGTGGTTAGAGGCATGCAGAGCAGCCCGGCGGTTTGTAAACTCTACCCTGTGATGTGCACTTGAGTGAGGGGGCAAAGGCTGGCCAGAACTAAGCGCCTGTGTTGAGATGTCAAGTTGGCTTGATTTGGACCCTGGAGCACGGACACATTTGAACTTGTTAACTTATAGGAAGGGAGAGTATCCAAGGCAAGGGGAATGAAGAACTACAGGCTTTGAATTCACAGAGGCTTGGGTTCACACGTTGCTTTCACACTTAATAGTTCTCTACTTAATAGTAAGATGCTTCATCTCTGAGTCTTGGTTTCTTCATTCATAAAGGGGAGGACAGAGCCTACCTGACAGGGTTGTGAGAATTAAATGAAGTTGTGCCTAAGAAAATGTCTGTCACCTGGTAGGTGACTAGTTTCACTTATTCTCATTTGCAAAGGTTTGTGAGTGAGGATACTCGATGAAAGCAACATTGCAAGAAGAATGGCCAAATGGCAGCAAGGAGACTGGAGTCAGAAAGACTGGCTAGCTCTCAGGCAGCGTGGCCACTCTGAGGACGGGTAATTATTACTGCATGGCCCTGGAGCAGAGCCCGTCCTCAGGGACAGGACCATAAAAGCTGACCTCCTGGCTTCTCCATGGGTGCGGTGATGGACAGGGTGCAATGCACAGTGCCAAAACAAGCCTGGCTGCGCCAGCTTTCTTGTCTGCTCCCCCCGCCATCCACCTTCAGAAGCCTTAGTGCAGCCAAGGGAGGCAGAGCCTGGCCTCCTGCCAGTGCTGATCCAGACGCACTCTCCAAGCCTGGACCGCAGTGCCAGCCTTGGGCACAAGCCAGGCCCCGACCTTTGCTGGGTTCCTACAGACACCTCTCCTCTATCTTCAGGAGCCACTGAAGGCTTTTCTGCAGCATTCATGTTGTTGTTCAGTCACTCAGTTGTGTCCAACTCTCTACGACCCCAGGACTGCAGCAAACTCATCTTTGGAAGATGGTTTACAGCTTTCAGAAGTTGAGGAGCTTAAATTACATGCAGGCCTTTCTAAGCCAAAATGGCCAAATGCACAGTCAGTCCTTGCAAGGGTCTAATGGCAGAATTAGCCAGAGAGAGAAATAGTTTTGCTCTTTAGGAACAAGAGACACATTTTACCCACTATGTAGACATAGTATTTACCTACTAATATGATTAAACCATCATTACCAGTCAGCATCACCAACTTTCCAAAAAGGCTCCCTTAAATGAAAGTGATTTTTAGTGTGCATCAGTCATCTGAAAGGCTGGCTGCCCCCAACCCTCACCCAGAGCAAGTCTGACTCAGTAGATCTGGGGTCAGGGCTGCGTTTCCACCAAGTCCAGGGTGATGCTGATGGTTTTTTTTTTCCTTCTTTTAATTTATATACAGATATTTATTTTTGGCTATTCTGGGTTTTCAGTGCTGCCACAGGCTCTTCTCTAGTTGCAGGGAGTGGGGCTACTCTCTAGTTGAGGTGAGCAGGCTTCTTGTTGCAGTGACTTCTGTTGTAGAACTCGGGCTCTAGGGCACACGGGCTTCAGTAGTTGTGGCACATGGGCTCAATAGTTGCGGTTCTGAGACTCTAGAGCACAGGCTCCATAGTTGTGGCTCACGGGCTTAGTTGCTCTGAAGCATGTGGGGGATCTTCCGGATCAGGGATTGAACCTGTGTCTCCTGCATTGGCAGGCAAACTCTTCACCACTGAGCTATCAGGGAAGCCCCTGATGGTTCTTGCTGGTGGCTGGGTGGTTATGTTCCAGAAGCTTGCTGGGATGAATCTGCTAGTTTTACTTAGTCCACATTGCTAGTGTGTGCTACAAAATGCACAGGAACCCCCACATCTCCAGTTGAGGAAACAGAAGCTAAGGCTAAATGACCGACAGAAAATGATGCTTGAAAATCTGATCTAGCAGCCACCAATGTCACAATAAACCACGAGAGTGACAGTCATGGCTGGGGGGACATAGTGATCTGGCACTATCAGTCAGGCATTCAGGCGGGTAACTGGAAACCTGCTGCGGGCGGCAGTCTCCAGTAGCCATGGGAGATGCTGCCCCATTTAGTTTTGTGCTTCACGAGGCTTTTGCAAATGGCAGTGGTTTTTCCAACTACAGGGAAAGAAGCCTTGAGGTCTGAGACAGCTTGTTTCTTTTTCAGGAGCTTGCTACAGAAGGGTGTTTAGGGGTGAGGTATTTTTGGTAGCCTGATCTTTGTCGGGGAGGAATTCCACTTTTTCTCAGAACAGATGATGATTCTAGGCTCTGCATGCTTAACCTAATACCCAATATGAAAACTCGGTTAAGAATGCAGACAGGCTTAGCAGGTGACCAGTTCTTGAGGAGGGGCAGAGGCAGCTCTGGACTCCCCAGCCCCTTAGTGCTCTTCTGGTCTCATTTTTTTTTTAGCCTGCCCAATTAACTGCATTTATTCAAAGGAATGCAGGCACGACTTCCATTTCAGTTTGGCTAAGAGCCAGAGTCAGCCCTTGGTCTGAACAGTACTGATGTGTCTAGTTAGTGCATCATCTGATGACTTCATTTGAAAAAGTTCTCGTCTATGGTAACTCAGAGATACGTGATTAAAAAAAAAATCCTGTTGGTATACTGGCATAGTTAACATTCTGTAAAAATCAGCGTGTTTCTTGTTAACGGATACATCCTTCTATAACAGAAAAAAAGAGAACTGAGATGGACCAAAACTGTCTGCCAAAAAGCATGCACAGCCTAGTCACTGGGGCATCTGGGGAGAGAAGGAAGAGGCTTCTCTGGGTGGCTCTCTACTTCCCTGTCCCTGGGCTGAGGTCAGTGGTGGACGGGCAGGGTGTTGGCTGGGTTGACAGAAAAGGCCTCTGTTGAGACGTCCCTCCTGGAGCAGCGGCCTCCTCTAACGGCCGTGAAGAGGGGTACTAGTGTCTGAGATGCTTCCCTGTAGAGCACAGGCCCGGTAAGACTGGTCATCCTATGCCTGCCTCTTAGTGAAGAGGACTGACTTGAGGGCCCTTCTCTGGGCACTGAGGACTCAGTTGTCGAATCCCAAACTGGAAAGGGCAGCGACTTGCTTCACATGGAAGCAGAATACATTTCAGAAGTAACTGTCACCTGCCCTAAACGTGTGGTCAGCTGGCTTTAAAATAAGGGCACATGCTGCCCAAATACCCTGCTAATACAGAAGTGCAGGTCAGTGTGTTGATGGTAAAGGTGGAAGTTAATAGGTTCAAATTTGAGGAACAGTATCCAGGAGAAGGATCAACTAAGAACCAAAAACTCTTTGTCTGAAGTAGATTTTGTCATCATGCAAAGCTTGGGATGCAAAATGCCGAGGGTCAGCAGTGCCAGCGTCACCTGGAACTTGTCAGCAACACCTTCAGGTCCTCCTGAATTTCTGAATCAGACGCTGCATGTGTCCTAAAATCCCCAGGTGATACTTCTGCAAGCAGGTTTGGAAAGCCAGCACAGTGCCCTCAAGTAAAGAGCAGGACTGGCAATGGTCCGGGGAAGGGAGGACCGTCTTGCCCACTTCTAGGCGCCCTGACTAGCCGCGGGGCGGTGGCGGTCCCCAGGTGTGTACAGTCCTTCCACTGCCACTAAGTCACGTGCTGGGCACAGGAATGGCACACAGACCGAGGAGAAAGGCTGCATTGTACACCTGGGGTCTAAGAACTGGTTGAAATTTTAGAATATCAAATGATTTAATTACAAAACGTAAGTCACTTTATTCACCTTCTAAAAAACACGAACATGAAAATAAAATAAACAAACCCAACTCACTAGCCCTTACAGGACAGGAAGCAGCCGTGGACAGAGAGCCTGCCTATGTTTCCCCTTACACTCACGGCTGCATCTCCTTATGCATTCAGGGCTCCCATGTTTTAACACCTCTTACACGGGAAGGAAGTGGAAGCTACAAGACTCACCTACAAGAGGGTCACAACAGTCTTACAGCTGTTGGATGCTAGTGGCTTGTACACTCTGATTCAACTCTCAGAGACAGTATTACATAAGCATCGTCAGGTCCCTGCTCCTGGCTGACCTTTACTGTCATTCTTTGTAACTGCAGCTTTGGGATTGGTTATGTTCCTTCCCTGGAACTTCTGATTATCCTTAAGCATAAACCCTAAAATCCACACACAGCCTCTCAGTTCAAGTACAAAGATTCGCGTCAGGACACCCCAAGGTGCTGTAGTGTTTCTGAATACAACTGCAGTGTCTGCTGGGTGTCGTCCCCTTGGACAGGCTGGCTGGCGGCAGCTGGATGCGGAGGTCAGTCAGCTTCCCCGCAGCACCACCTGCTCCCTGCTTGACCTGGACGCCGCCCCACCGTCAATGCTGGGTCTTGAAATCAGTGAGGACCTTGGCCAGTCTTCTTTCTCAGGTTGTACCCTTATGTAACTGAATCCTGTTCTTCACCATTAATTCAGCCGAGCTTCCAAAACATGTCAGGCACATTCTAAAACGAAAAGATAATCATATCACGATGTCAGTTTTGTGTTATGTTTAATTTTATGTTCCCAAAGGAATTAAGCTAGAAAGACAGACTTGAAACAAATGTTCTACATTCCATAACCGAACTGAGGTCTTCTCCTAATCTGGGCACAAAGGGACACTTTCTTTCTTGAGTGCCCCATGCGAGCCTGATGCTCTTGCTTTGGTCACGCACTGATGCTTATATTTTACTTATCAGAAGTAACATACAGGGCTTCCCCTGGTGGTCCAGTGGGTAAAGACACCGCCTTGCAGTGCAAGGGGCGCCGGTTCGAGCCCTGGCCTGGGGAGATCCCACGTGCCATGGAGCGGCTGGACCCATGTGTCCAATTACCGAGCCGGAGCTCTGGAGCGCATGCGCCCAGAGCCGGTGCTCTGCAACGACAGATGCCACCGCGATGGGAGGCCCACAGGAGCCAAAGAACAAAGACGGATGAACATAGAGAAACGAAAGACCTATAGAAGTGGCCTGCCTGCTTGCTCCCCTCCCTCCCCAAACCGACCCCCGCCCAAAAATAAATAAATAAATAAATCTTTAAAAAAAAAAAAAAAAGAAGTAACATACACCGTAAAGAATCGCAGCCAAGGCGAAGAGCATACCCAGGCTTGCTTGGTGGTCACCGCCTGTGTTTAGTGATGTCTCCCAACCCTGGCTAACAGCACTGTTTTGTGCATCTAGAGCTGACTTTAAAATTAAATTTCAAATGTTAAGAAGGAAAAAAAGAGTGCTCCTAACAGAAGAATCCCATGGTAACCAACAGTGGTAAACTGAAATCCTTAATAAGTACTACAGGGACGCCCAGGAGGGCTTACAGTGGACTCTGAGCACCATTTCGGAGGCCACTTTAGAATGCATTGTTTGGTTTCATATTCAAATTGTAAGCCCAAATTAACTCGTGTCCAGGAGAGAGACTCATTTAAGCAGCTTCAGAACAAGACTTTTTAATTTGAATTTGCCCTGTGCATACCCATCATCCCAATGGGTTCCTAATGAAGCATCTATTCATAGCTTAAATGTTTAGCTGTGCTGGCACAAAAAATCCCACTCACCGACACAGGAAAATGCTACTAATTAGTTCTCAGTAAAAAATGACTCATAACAAAATGAAATCCTTTTGCAGTAAACACATTTCTGAATAGACAGGACACATGCACCTCAGTAATGGCTTACCCCTTTTCTATCCACTTCCTCTATCTATAAGGCACAGGTGAATGCTCCCGGACAAAAGACGGAATACCGGACCTTAGGAAGCGTCCTGGGATGGAGCGGGAGGGTCCTGGCTGTCAGGCTCTGGAGGAGGCGCTGGCACAGCTTCCTTTTTCTGGGCTGCCAGGAACTCATGAATTGCTCGTTCTATCTGTGGCCTGAAGATGTGGTTTAGTTTGGGATCCACCACCTGGGAGATAATTCTGTCCACTCCGGCTTCCAACATCCCTGACCTGGAGCAGACAAATGGATCATTCCATTATTGAGCCTCCAAGCGTCATGGAAGAGCCCAGTAAATGTCCACCTGGCCCAAGGTACAGCCCCTCGAGAGTTCTTTCAAAGGACAGTCCACTTGGCATGGAGGCTCAAGCCATGCTATCTTTAGAGGGCAATTCGTTATTCCTGACTCATAACCTCATCCACTCCCAACGCAATTTTGTACAAAGAACCAAATAAAACTGTTGCAAAGACCAACAGCAAGTGACAGTATGGTCTGAAAGAACTGACACCACAGGTACATTTGAAGACCTCAGTCTAGCAAAGCCAGCAGGCCTTCGGTAGCTATCCTGCCCCAAGTCAAAGCAGGAGAGGAAGCCTCCAAGAGCAAGCTGGCTACTGAGCCCTGAATCTTATTCAAGACAAAGTGGCCGGGGCTGGGAATGTGTACAGCATCACCAGCGGTTCAACTGTGGTTGTTACCTATGACACATAGTAGGTAACTTGGAAACAAACAAGTAAACACACAATAGACTGGCTCTCAGCTTCTAAGGGGCTAAAATACAGCCCAAATCCTTTTTAAAATAGAGCAAAAATTAGTCAAAATGTCTATAATCAAACACCAGGGGTGGGTAGTGAGGAAGATTATGGTCACGGGAAACAAATTACATTTGAAGAGTTTGGAAAATAGTCCATGCGGGGTCAAACAGAATTGTTTTCCTCAAAGGATTAAAACATTCGAATACCATTCCTAAACGTGGTAGACAGGTTTTACTTATTTCCCTTTAGAGCTGAGGTCTTAGGCCAGTCAAGCTTTTATCTTGGTAGAAATTGATCCAGAAGTGATGGGGCAAATGGTGTGTGAGGACACAGCCCGTACTATAAGGCACACGTGACTGCTCCCCGACAAAAGACGGAATACCGGACCTTAGGAAGCGTCCTGGGATGGAGCGGGAGGGTCCTGGCTGTCAGGCTCTGGAGGAGGCGCTGGCACAGCTTCCTTTTTCTGGGCTGCCAGGAACTCATGAATTGCTCGTTCTATCTGTGGCCTGAAGATGTGGTTTAGTTTGGGATCCACCACCTGGGAGATAATTCTGTCCACTCCGGCTTCCAACATCCCTGACCTGGAGCAGACAAATGGATCATTCCATTATTGAGCCTCCAAGCGTCATGGAAGAGCCCAGTAAATGTCCACCTGGCCCAAGGTACAGCCCCTCGAGAGTTCTTTCAAAGGACAGTCCACTTGGCATGGAGGCTCAAGCCATGCTATCTTTAGAGGGCAATTCGTTATTCCTGACTCATAACCTCATCCACTCCCAACGCAATTTTGTACAAAGAACCAAATAAAACTGTTGCAAAGACCAACAGCAAGTGACAGTATGGTCTGAAAGAACTGACACCACAGGTACATTTGAAGACCTCAGTCTAGCAAAGCCAGCAGGCCTTCGGTAGCTATCCTGCCCCAAGTCAAAGCAGGAGAGGAAGCCTCCAAGAGCAAGCTGGCTACTGAGCCCTGAATCTTATTCAAGACAAAGTGGCCGGGGCTGGGAATGTGTACAGCATCACCAGCGGTTCAACTGTGGTTGTTACCTATGACACATAGTAGGTAACTTGGAAACAAACAAGTAAACACACAATAGACTGGCTCTCAGCTTCTAAGGGGCTAAAATACAGCCCAAATCCTTTTTAAAATAGAGCAAAAAATTAGTCAAAATGTCTATAATCAAACACCAGGGGTGGGTAGTGAGGAAGATTATGGTCACGGGAAACAAATTACATTTGAAGAGTTTGGAAAATAGTCCATGCGGGGTCAAACAGAATTGTTTTCCTCAAAGGATTAAAACATTCGAATACCATTCCTAAACGTGGTAGACAGGTTTTACTTATTTCCCTTTAGAGCTGAGGTCTTAGGCCAGTCAAGCTTTTATCTTGGTAGAAATTGATCCAGAAGTGATGGGGCAAATGGTGTGTGAGGACACAGCCCCGGAGACAATGAACTGAACCCACACAGTAAGAGGAGAAACAGGCCCTGCGCTGGTTAGGCTGAGTGTTGAATAAACGCTCTCTCCCTCCAGCGGGGACTGACAGCCTGTCGACAGGAAGCCTAGGTGTAAACAGACCACCATTAGAATCCAGGGGCACTTTCCAGCAGAGCCCCACAGACGTGTGTGCCCGTGGAGTCCAGCGAGGTCAGCAGCAGTCGGGAGGCACAGCTCTCTCTGCTGAGCCACAAGCCCGTGGCTGTCTACTTGCTTCACCCCGCTTCCAGGTCAGCTTCGTAAGGCTCTTACTGAGGTGTACATCTGACCAAGAATAACAAAACACCAAAAGTGTACTCCTTTTCCTGGAGATTTTAAAAGTTTGGAGAAAACAAGAAATTTTGTCAGATGCCTAAAACAGAAGATGAACAAACATCATGCAGTTAAAAAGACTTATCAGTCCCCTTTGGGTTCAACAGCAGAACCTGATTTCCTGCTAGGCCTCCATGCTGCAGGCTAGGGTACAGCGTCCAGGCCTGAACAGCAGGGCTGGCCGGCAAGGCTGAGGACTGCAGTGTCGTACTGACAGGCTAGGCAGCACATCTTCACTATAAAATGTAATCAGAATTTGCCTCAAATTCAAAACATTAGCAAGAGTCACAGACAATATGTCTCAGTCTGACATCCAAAATCATGTTTTCTGGTTAAATATTCTAGATCAAATTGAAAAGCAGGGCATACTTACACAGGTGGTAAAACTATGGGAAAAGGCAAGGCAATAATGGCATACGGTCATTACAGGCATGCGGTCAGCTTCTGGGAGGAGGACGGGTATCGGGGAAGGAGGGACGCAGGGCCGGGAGGGTGCCGGTCCTGCTTCATTTCTCAGGCTGGGTGGGGCTGCAGGGATGTTCCAGTTGTTGGTTACACTGTTCCTGCTGTAAGCACTCTCCTGTGTTATATTCCATATTAAAGGTTCCATATGTGGTAGACAGGTTTTACTTATTTCCCTTTAGAGCTGAGGTCTTAGGCCAGTCAAGCTTTTATCTTGGTAGAAATTGATCCAGAAGTGATGGGGCAAATGGTGTGTGAGGACACAGCCCCGGAGACAATGAACTGAACCCACACAGTAAGAGGAGAAACAGGCCCTGCGCTGGTTAGGCTGAGTGTTGAATAAACGCTCTCTCCCTCCAGCGGGGACTGACAGCCTGTCGACAGGAAGCCTAGGTGTAAACAGACCACCATTAGAATCCAGGGGCACTTTCCAGCAGAGCCCCACAGACGTGTGTGCCCGTGGAGTCCAGCGAGGTCAGCAGCAGTCGGGAGGCACAGCTCTCTCTGCTGAGCCACAAGCCCGTGGCTGTCTACTTGCTTCACCCCGCTTCCAGGTCAGCTTCGTAAGGCTCTTACTGAGGTGTACATCTGACCAAGAATAACAAAACACCAAAAGTGTACTCCTTTTCCTGGAGATTTTAAAAGTTTGGAGAAAACAAGAAATTTTGTCAGATGCCTAAAACAGAAGATGAACAAACATCATGCAGTTAAAAAGACTTATCAGTCCCCTTTGGGTTCAACAGCAGAACCTGATTTCCTGCTAGGCCTCCATGCTGCAGGCTAGGGTACAGCGTCCAGGCCTGAACAGCAGGGCTGGCCGGCAAGGCTGAGGACTGCAGTGTCGACTGACAGGCTAGGCAGCACATCTTCACTATAAAATGTAATCAGAATTTGCCTCAAATTCAAAACATTAGCAAGAGTCACAGACAATATGTCTCAGTCTGACATCCAAAATCATGTTTTCTGGTTAAATATTCTAGATCAAATTGAAAAGCAGGGCATACTTACACAGGTGGTAAAACTATGGGAAAAGGCAAGGCAATAATGGCATACGGTCATTACAGGCATGCGGTCAGCTTCTGGGAGGAGGACGGGTATCAGGGAAGGAGGGACGCAGGGCCGGGAGGGTGCCGGTCCTGCTTCATTTCTCAGGCTGGGTGGGGCTGCAGGGATGTTCCAGTTGTTGGTTACACTGTTCCTGCTGTAAGCACTCTCCTGTGTTATATTCCATATTAAAGGTTCCATATTAAAGAGAAGTGCCACACATGTATCTCACGGAGGATATCAACACGCATTAGAAATTAACACCAATATTGACAGTCTTTGTGCCATGAATGGTACCTTTTCAAGTACGTAAAATACTTGGTGTTCTCTTAACATGGTTGCCAATCTTTTAGAAGGCACAGTTAAAAGGTTTCATCTCACTTGTTACTTAAGCTGTCCAAGGGGATTCTTTAGGACTGGCGATAACTCTTGCAAGGACCAGGGCAGACGTGAGACAGCTGCTCTTTAAGGGGCAGCCACTGTCCCCTTCTTTCTGAAGGACCCCCGTGCCACGGTCTGCACCCCAGAGAAACCGACAAGGCACTGGGCAGCTTCCGGTATCATGCTTCTTCCCTAACTCTGAGGGCTTTTAAGAATTTCAGTTTCATTTAAAAAACTTCAGATTTCATCTGAATCTTTCTATCTTTTCCGGTAGAAATGTGCACAGGAGGCCTCTGTAGGTAGCAAGAATGTTAACTGAGTTCTTTGCTTACTTGAACCTTAATTTTAACAGGGGAGGGGGTCTGTTACAACTTGTATGTCATATCTGCTAGAAGGTACCATGCCCCTGAGGCTTCCCAGGTGGTGCAGAGGTAGGAAATCCACCTGCCAATGCAGGAGCCACGGGAGCTGCAGGTTCAACCCCCAGTTCAGGAAGATCCCCTGAAGGAGGGAATGGCAACCCACTCCAGTACTCCCGCTGGGAAAATCCCATGGACAATGGAGCCTGGAGAATATAGACAACGCACTTGACCAAACAGGGCCTTTCACTGTTTCATTGGCCTTTTGGTGATTACTTCCTTGTCGCTCTCAATTCTGCTTACTTACTGAACCACACTCTGCCTCAGCCCATTTCGCAACTGGTTTTTGTTCATCGTGGGATTCCATTCCTGCTTGTCCAGATGTGTTGACACAAAGTTATCCACTTTCTGCCTCAGGTTTTGGTAGGCTGGCTAAAATATTAAAAGAAAAAGGGGGGAAGGGCAAGGTCAGAAGTTACATGTACCAAAGTTTTGTAAATTAGTCATTCAGTAAGAGAGTCTCCTCTGTCTTCAACCACAGTCTGGTGAGAGAAGCTTCTGAAAAGGGAGTAAACAAACACTTCAGCGATTTCTTTTTGTTGACACTTGACAGAGGTGACTTCACGGAATACACATGAATGTGGGCAAGGACAAGTGAAACAGCATTTTACTAGCTGGCTGACCGATGGCATTAGGAGAATATTTCAGGCCACGATGGGGTACAAAATAAGGGTGCTGGTTCTACAAGAATGCACTTTTAAATAATTGCGGACGCATGTCTGCAAATCACTGAGCTAGAGAAAAGGAACAAATAGGTACGGGCAGGTGTTCCTGCACTCAAACCATTCATGCTTACTTAGCTGGTTTTCTCCACTGTTCTTAACATACTGAGATTTGTTCCTGAGAGGCTTAAAGGAGCCCCATCTTGGGAAACACAGGATCTACGCTGTAAAATCGGTACTGGGTCCCCAAGTGCAGAGATGCTACTGGTTTAAGTCGCACAGAATAGGATGGGGCAGGGAGCCAAACCCACGTGGAGATCTCACAGAAAGCTGCCTATCCTGTCCCAAGCGGTCTTCTCGCCGCTGAGATTTTAAGGTTATCTTTTGTTTCACTCTCTGGAAACGCGAAGCTGCCCCGGCAGCCCCCTGAGCCCACGCGGCCTCGGCTACCTTGGTGTCCACGTCGGCCAGGCAATCCCGGCGGAAGCTGTCGAAGAGACCCCGACTCTTGAGCTGCTCCACGATGAGCGCGATGAGCTGCGGGTCGCCGGGAGGCAGGGAGGCCGGGTTGATGGGGCCGCCGCCCCCGCCGGGCCCGCTCGCGCCCGCCGCCGCCCCCGCCGAGGACGGGCCCGCACCCCCGCCGCCCACCACGCCGGCGCCCCCGCCGCCCCCGCCGTCAGCCATGGCAGCACCCCCTCGCCCGCGCAGGAGACCGAATAAGGCTTCCTCTCAGGAACGGAGGGCCTAGGTCGTGCCGAGGTGGTGGAGGGGCCCGAGAAGGAGACCGCGGCGGGGTGGAGAAGGCGGAGGAGGGCGGGGCGGCGACGGGGACCGCGACGGCAGCAGGTTCTTCGGCGGCAGAACCCGTGCGGGCGGCGGCAGAAACCGCCCACCGACCCTGGGCGCTCCCCGGATGACGTCACCGCTCACCTTTGCATTGTGGGGCGGGAGGTTTCCCGGCAGCCTCCTCGCGCTTTCTTCTAGGCCGGGGTCCGGCCGAGGGAAACTACGTCTGCCGGCAGGCTCCGGACTCTGGGCTTTAGTTTGCCGGGCAGCATGGGGCTTGTAGGCCTACGCCCTAGTGATTGCTGCCGCGGAGGCTCGCCTTTCTCGTCCGGTTACTGCCCCCTCGCTCTAAGTCTGCACGTTCCCCAAGTGTCTGATTTTACGAATCGGCTAATTGTACGTATAGATTTACAGATTTGTCCCTTAGGCATCCTGAACCATTCATGCTTACTTAGCTGGTTTTCTCCACTGTTCTTAACATACTGAGATTTGTTCCTGAGAGGCTTAAAGGAGCCCCATCTTGGGAAACACAGGATCTACGCTGTAAAATCGGTACTGGGTCCCCAAGTGCAGAGATGCTACTGGTTTAAGTCGCACAGAATAGGATGGGGCAGGGAGCCAAACCCACGTGGAGATCTCACAGAAAGCTGCCTATCCTGTCCCAAGCGGTCTTCTCGCCGCTGAGATTTTAAGGTTATCTTTTGTTTCACTCTCTGGAAACGCGAAGCTGCCCCGGCAGCCCCCTGAGCCCACGCGGCCTCGGCTACCTTGGTGTCCACGTCGGCCAGGCAATCCCGGCGGAAGCTGTCGAAGAGACCCCGACTCTTGAGCTGCTCCACGATGAGCGCGATGAGCTGCGGGTCGCCGGGAGGCAGGGAGGCCGGGTTGATGGGGCCGCCGCCCCCGCCGGGCCCGCTCGCGCCCGCCGCCGCCCCCGCCGAGGACGGGCCCGCACCCCGCCGCCCACCACGCCGGCGCCCCCGCCGCCCCCGCCGTCAGCCATGGCAGCACCCCCTCGCCCGCGCAGGAGACCGAATAAGGCTTCCTCTCAGGAACGGAGGGCCTAGGTCGTGCCGAGGTGGTGGAGGGGCCCGAGAAGGAGACCGCGGCGGGGTGGAGAAGGCGGAGGTGGGCGGGGCGGCGACGGGGACCGCGACGGCAGCAGGTTCTTCGGCGGCAGAACCCGTGCGGGCGGCGGCAGAAACCGCCCACCGACCCTGGGCGCTCCCCGGATGACGTCACCGCTCACCTTTGCATTGTGGGGCGGGAGGTTTCCCGGCAGCCTCCTCGCGCTTTCTTCTAGGCCGGGGTCCGGCCGAGGGAAACTACGTCTGCCGGCAGGCTCCGGACTCTGGGCTTTAGTTTGCCGGGCAGCATGGGGCTTGTAGGCCTACGCCCTAGTGATTGCTGCCGCGGAGGCTCGCCTTTCTCGTCCGGTTACTGCCCCCTCGCTCTAAGTCTGCACGTTCCCCAAGTGTCTGATTTTACGAATCGGCTAATTGTACGTATAGATTTACAGATTTGTCCCTTAGGCATCCTGAACCAGTATTTCTAGGTCGTGGCCTGGGAATCTGTGCTTGTCACATGTATTCCGACACCCTTCTTGAACAACAGTATGATCCGGGAAATGTGAGAAGCAGTGGACTGGTCACATTTCTTTTATTCAAAAATTGCAGGTTTTATTCCCCCTTCTGATTTAGATAGAAATGCATACTTATTTTAGAAAATTTAAGAATAGTAGTAAATTGTGCTGTAAAAAAGCTCCCCTGGTTCTTTATTCTTTGTGTATTTCCTTGCTTTCTTTTTTCTTTTTTTTTTGCTTGCTTTCTCAGTGCTGTCTGACTCTTTGCGACTCCCATGGACTGTAGCCTGCCAGACTCCTCTGTCTTTGGGATTTTCCAGGGAAGAATCCTCGAGTGGGTTGCCATTTTTTCTCCAGGGGATCTTCCCAACCCAGGGATTGAACCCACGTGTCTTGCGTCTCCTGCATTGACAGGCAGGTTCTTTACCACTGAGCCATCTGGGAAGCCTAAATAATAGTAAATGAATATTGCATTGGAGAAAAAATGGCAGTTCACTCCAGTATTCCTGCCTGGAGAATCCTATGGACAAAGGAGCCTGGCGGGCTACAGTCCATGGGGTTGCAAAGAGTCCAACACGACTGACGAGACTTAGCATGCAGCATGAATACTGAGTAACTGCAGTATTACAGGCATGATGTTGAGTACTTCATTACACTGCTTAACAATCTAAACAGCAAGTATTGTTGCTATTTTGCAGATACAGAAATGGAGGCACCGAGAGTTCGTTACCTTGATCACAGAGCTATAGGGGGAAGAGGAGGGGCTGAACTCAGGCTTCCCGATTCCAAACCTTGGTGTTTAACCTTGGGTGTACTACATTCTAAGAACTAGCTGGCATCAGAGGTAGGGCTTTTTTCCTCAGCTGTTTGTAGCTACATTCACCTTTTGAATGGCCACCACCGTTCCCCTCTTCCTTTCAGCCCTTTGCCTGTTACTGACTGAACTCCTGCCCATGACCTTGGCAGCTCTGTCACTGTTATTTCGTCATCTTCCATAAGCAGTGGAGGGGATGTAAATAATACCTCCTCCAATATTCTTGGCTCCTAGGAAGATAAATAATACAGATCTCTCTATTACGGATGCTCTCCATTCCAACACTTCCCATTTAAAAGCATTTAACTCTTTAAATGAATATTGTGGTGTTAGTTTGTACTCATTCTTTAACGCAAGGTCAGTCTTCCTCAAAGGTTAAGTTAACGATTAACATTATCTCTTAATACTTCAACCATCCTGGGGATTTCCGAATGACTTTTTTTTTTTTTTTTTTGGCCACTTCTGTTGGTCTTTCATTTATCTATTTTCATCCATCTTTGTTCTTTGGCCCGTGTAGGCCTCCCATCGCAATGGCCTCTGTCGCCACAGAGCACCTGCTCTGGGCGCATGCGCTCCAGAGCTCCGGCTCGGTAGTTGGACACATCGGTCCAGCCGCTCCGCGGCACGTGGGATCTTCCCAGGCCAGGGATCGAACTGGCACCCCTTGCACTGCAAGGCGGTGTCCTTACCCACAGGACCACCAGGGAAGCCACCAAATGGCTATTACTCCTAATTGTTTTCACACTTATCATCCGCTTTTAAGCCCCGGTTTAGGCTGCCTGGGCCCCGTATTCATTCTCCTCCAAGTGCTCTGATCACTTTAACCAGCCTCTTCTCCATTTTGACAAGGACCCTTTACTCTGTTCCCTCAGGGACCTCATCTGGTCTTGTCTCACTGGTCTTGTCTAGTCTGATCTTGTCTCATTGGTACAGGTTCTCAGAGCCTCTTTCTTGTAACAGTTATTGGAATTGAAAGTGAATAATTTATAGGTTAGTTGGCCACCTGTTTCCACTGCTACAACTTTAGAGCCAGGACAACAGCTTGCTGTTCATTGCTGTGTTTCCAGTCCATAGCTCAATATCTAGCTCAAAGTAGATGCGTAAATTTTGGTCTAGTTCCTATAGTCATGGCATGAGGTCAGAGAGAGTCTATGAGGGTGTGAGGGTTGGAGGAGGGTGTCATTTGTAGCCACCACTTTCAGAAAAGAAAGCAGGAGATGATGGGTTAATTTACCACGACCCAGTGGGGCACTGATCCTGGAGACGGGCAGTAAATGGTTTAATCCATTGTCAGTCTCATGGGGACCTTGTATCGTATCCTAGTTGCTAGAACTCTGAACTGTGAAAAGAGGTTGAATTTTATACCTGTGACTTTGTCTCTGGAATTGATATAAATAAATAGGACATGGCGAAGTCAGGGGAATGAGGAGTGAAGTAATCAAGACTTATTCAGTCTCTAAGTTGTGTCTGATTCTTTGGAATCCCATGGACTGCAGCATGCCAAGCTTCTCCATCCTTCACTGTCTCCCGGAGTTTGTGCAGACTCATGTCCATTGAATCGGTGAGGCCATCCAACCACTTCATTGTCTGTCATCCCCTTCTCCTGGCTTATTTTTCATCCAGATTTGCAATAAGAAGTTTTTCCTACATCCAAAATGGAAAAACATGTAATACACAATAATTGCCACCAGGGAGCGCCATTGCTGTATTAATAATCCAGGATCTTAGCAATTTCTAGGCTGATCCAGTTTTAGTTTTGACCCAGGTAGTGATCTCATTTTCAGATATCCTTTAGGAAAAATCATTGTTGCCTCTCATTGTTAAAATTTGTCTCTAACAAATTGCCTGAGCCCAGTGAATTGTACATAGTAGGAGCTAGAACATCTTCTGCCGTTACTTTCCCCAAGCTTGCTGCTTCCTTTTAAAGGACCCTTTACTCTGTTCCCTCAGGGACCTCATCTGGTCTTGTCTCACTGGTCTTGTCTAGTCTGATCTTGTCTCATTGGTACAGGTTCTCAGAGCCTCTTTCTTGTAACAGTTATTGGAATTGAAAGTGAATAATTTATAGGTTAGTTGGCCACCTGTTTCCACTGCTACAACTTTAGAGCCAGGACAACAGCTTGCTGTTCATTGCTGTGTTTCCAGTCCATAGCTCAATATCTAGCTCAAAGTAGATGCGTAAATTTTGGTCTAGTTCCTATAGTCATGGCATGAGGTCAGAGAGAGTCTATGAGGGTGTGAGGGTTGGAGGAGGGTGTCATTTGTAGCCACCACTTTCAGAAAAGAAAGCAGGAGATGATGGGTTAATTTACCACGACCCAGTGGGGCACTGATCCTGGAGACGGGCAGTAAATGGTTTAATCCATTGTCAGTCTCATGGGGACCTTGTATCGTATCCTAGTTGCTAGAACTCTGAACTGTGAAAAGAGGTTGAATTTTATACCTGTGACTTTGTCTCTGGAATTGATATAAATAAATAGGACATGGCGAAGTCAGGGGAATGAGGAGTGAAGTAATCAAGACTTATTCAGTCTCTAAGTTGTGTCTGATTCTTTGGAATCCCATGGACTGCAGCATGCCAAGCTTCTCCATCCTTCACTGTCTCCCGGAGTTTGTGCAGACTCATGTCCATTGAATCGGTGAGGCCATCCAACCACTTCATTGTCTGTCATCCCCTTCTCCTGGCTTATTTTTCATCCAGATTTGCAATAAGAAGTTTTTCCTACATCCAAAATGGAAAAACATGTAATACACAATAATTGCCACCAGGGAGCGCCATTGCTGTATTAATAATCCAGGATCTTAGCAATTTCTAGGCTGATCCAGTTTTAGTTTTGACCCAGGTAGTGATCTCATTTTCAGATATCCTTTAGGAAAAAATCATTGTTGCCTCTCATTGTTAAAATTTGTCTCTAACAAATTGCCTGAGCCCAGTGAATTGTACATAGTAGGAGCTAGAACATCTTCTGTCAACGACAGCAAAGCTAAATCCAGATCTCTAGAAGAGAAAGGGCAGAAATTGGAAATGAGATCCGTAGTTTGCCAAGGGAGATATGAAAAAGCAGCCAAGTGCGTGGGCTTTCTTCATCAGATGGCACCAGATTGGAATCCCAGCCCCATCGCTTTGGGGAGTGGGGGATGGCTGGAAATACTGCATCGTGACTGCGAGCCTCCATTCCTCGGGGCTGAGAGAAGATGAAGCTTCCTTTTTGGCATTCTCGTTAGCATAATTCCTGGTCCTCAGCAAATGCTGATAACGTAATACAGACACAAGCTTACCTTTGGGTGGCGAAGTTATTTGATTAACCTATGTCTCCCTTGCTCAGTTGTATCTTGCGCGAAGGGAGGGATTGTCTCTTATGTTTATGATTGTGTCTGCTGCATCTGGAATACTGCCTGGTACGTACAGGCTCTCAGTAAATATATGGTGGATTGATGGATGAAGAAAATGGTGAAGGAGTAAATGGGAAATCTGCTCCTCTAAATGTAGGGTCAGGCCATTCAAGGTTTTTGATACTGCCCTCCACCAAATGGTAGGATATCACCAGTATATTGACTGTAGATACAAAGGGTCAGCTGCAGTCCAGGGGGCTGTCCGTAATGTATGACTGAACTGGACTAGGAACCTGGATCTGGGAGCAGGCCCCAAGGTTAGAAGTCAGTCTGTGGCTTGCCTTGGTAACCTTGCATTCTTCTCATCCAAGATCTGGTTCCTCAAGCAGGAGCACTGCGGAGTCCAGGCTACATTTCGACACCACACCCACTTGAGTTAGACAGGTTGTTGGTCCTCATTCATGTTCACGGTGTGGCCTTCTTTATCCTTGCTTCCATATCTTCATCCAAAGAGCCTTACTGAGTCTTAGGCCAGATAGGTGTTCATTTCTTTTTCTTTTTTTTTTCCAGCATTTTTTTTTGGTGGGGGGTGGGGGGTGGGGAGGGAGGGGGGCGAGCGGGCCACTTCTATTGGTCTTTCATTTATCTATTTTCATCCATCTTTGTTCTTTGGCCCGTGTGGGCGTCCCATCGCAGTGGCCTCTGTTGTCGCAGAGCACCGGCTCTGGGCACATGCGCTCCAGAGCTCCAGCTCGGTAGTTGGACACATCGGTTCAGCTGCTCCACGGCACATGGGATCTTCCCAGGCCAGGGATCGAACTGGCGCCCCTTGCACTGCAAGGCAGTGTCCTTACCCACTGGACCATCAGGGAAGCCCAGGTGTTCACTTCTTAATTGACGGTATCCAGCATTTCTCGCAATTGCCTGTCTGTAGTGCACCAGATACCTCTGCATCCAGGGATCTCAGCAGCTTTGTGTTTATTTCTTTGTGATGTTTTCTAGCATTTCTAATAACAGACTGGATCCAAATAGCCCCTCAGAAAACAGGACTTTGGTTAGCAGGTGTCCTCAGCACCAATCAATACTACCACCGCCTCTCCCACCAAATATGCATTTTCGATAACATTTCAGGCTGCAAGGTTTTTAACACATTGTCATTTCGAATTAGTATTCCTAAAGGATGCTTGGTGAAAGAAGCAACCTGATATAAGGTAAGAAAAGAATGGCATGTGAAGAAGCAAGTTCCTTGCCAGCGGGAGGTGGTGTTCCGCTTTCAGGGAGCCTGTGGTGGGGTCCCACCGGGGTGTCCAGTGTCTGTACAGGATGTGTTAGGGGCACCTGACGCTCTTCTGCCCCAGCGCTGTGGCGGTGGCATCTCCATGGAATGTCCAGTGGGGTGATTTTAGGAGTGACTTCTGTTCCTGTCATCTCCAAGCTTGGATCTCTGGCCCTCCCAGGGATGCCAGGAGCCGCCCATAGTCTCTCTCTCTCTCTCTCTTTTTTTGTTTTTCTCTCTTTTTTTTTTGTTTTTTGTTTTTCTAAGTCTTTGTTGCATGGGATTTTCTCTAGTTGCGGAGATCAGGGGCTGCTCTCTAGTTGTAATGCATGGGCTTCTCACTGTGGTACCTGCTCTTGTTGGGAAGCACAGGCTCTGGGCACATGCGCTCCAGAGCTCCAGCTCGGTAGTTGGACACATCGGTTCAGCTGCTCCACGGCACATGGGATCTTCCCAGGCCAGGGATCGAACTGGCGCCCCTTGCACTGCAAGGCAGTGTCCTTACCCACTGGACCATCAGGGAAGCCCAGGTGTTCACTTCTTAATTGACGGTATCCAGCATTTCTCGCAATTGCCTGTCTGTAGTGCACCAGATACCTCTGCATCCAGGGATCTCAGCAGCTTTGTGTTTATTTCTTTGTGATGTTTTCTAGCATTTCTAATAACAGACTGGATCCAAATAGCCCCTCAGAAAACAGGACTTTGGTTAGCAGGTGTCCTCAGCACCAATCAATACTACCACCGCCTCTCCCACCAAATATGCATTTTCGATAACATTTCAGGCTGCAAGGTTTTTAACACATTGTCATTTCGAATTAGTATTCCTAAAGGATGCTTGGTGAAAGAAGCAACCTGATATAAGGTAAGAAAAGAATGGCATGTGAAGAAGCAAGTTCCTTGCCAGCGGGAGGTGGTGTTCCGCTTTCAGGGAGCCTGTGGTGGGGTCCCACCGGGGTGTCCAGTGTCTGTACAGGATGTGTTAGGGGCACCTGACGCTCTTCTGCCCCAGCGCTGTGGCGGTGGCATCTCCATGGAATGTCCAGTGGGGTGATTTTAGGAGTGACTTCTGTTCCTGTCATCTCCAAGCTTGGATCTCTGGCCCTCCCAGGGATGCCAGGAGCCGCCCATAGTCTCTCTCTCTCTCTCTCTTTTTTTGTTTTTCTCTCTTTTTTTTTTGTTTTTTGTTTTTCTAAGTCTTTGTTGCATGGAATTTTCTCTAGTTGCGGAGATCAGGGGCTGCTCTCTAGTTGTAATGCATGGGCTTCTCACTGTGGTACCTGCTCTTGTTGGGAAGCACAGGCTCTCAGGCACACAGGCTCCCTTAGCTGTGTTTCCTGGACTCTAGAGCACAGGCTCGGTTAGTTGCCCTGTGGCATGTGAAATCTTCTCGGATCAGGAATTGAACCTGTGTCTCCTATATGGGCAGGCAGATTCGTCACCACTGAGCTGCCAGCGAAGCCCCACCCTGTATTCTTGACTGGATATCTTTACCGATGAAACCAGCCAGAATTCATTTCTATCACAACTAAAGGATTTTTCTTGGATATGTACATAGAGAAGAGAGAGGATGAGCGTCCTCGGCAGAGGGTGCAGACGGCCCAGGATCTTGAAGCGCACTGGATATATTCTGAAGAGGGATGCTGGTCCCTTTGGGTTGCAGAGCATGTATTTGGGGTGGTGTGAGACCAGCAAGAGATAAGGCTGATGAAATAAGCTAGGACTGGAAATGCTACCGTTTCAGAAGTTGAATTTGACTTTGGAGCGGAGACAGTGGGCTTTACATAGGGTAGGAGGGTGCAAAAAGATTTCTCTTGGGCAGCTCTGGGTGTGATTGAACCCAGTGAAGCTGGGGGCAGGGAGACAGACGAGGAAGCTACAAGAAGCGTCTCATGTGGTTGATGAAGAGGGATGAATCTTCAGGGATTCATTCCTCAGAGGGATGAGGCTAGGGTGTTCTGCCCCTTGAGAGCTCCTAAGACTACTCACTCCTTCCTTAACCTGCCCCCCACCATCCGCCCTCACCATCCTAGGCCCTACAGAAGGTCAAGCCTGACCCCTGGCATGATTTCTGCAGTTTCTCCACGGTCACCTCTGCTTCAGAACTTCAGTCTCTACTTGTATTCATTTTAGTTTATGGACTTTCATGTGAAACTCAGCACCTGGACTCTCTGGCCTGGATTGAAGTTATGACAGTGTCAGAGGAGACACTGACATTTCAGCAACATTAAAAACAAACTGCAAAGTGTGCCTTCAACCGTCTTGTTCTTAGAGGTCTTTATATGTCCCAAAGCATTTATGGTCAGCTGCTTCTCCTCACGGGCGTACCAGCCACTGTCCAACTCATTACTTCCTCTCTCCCCTATCCCCTGTCTCCTGCTTCACTCCCACCCCGTGGTTTCCTGTGAGATGCCAGGTATGCCTGATGGGATGCACCACAGATCACCTCTCTCAAGCCCTCTCTTCCAAACTCCATTCCAGGCCCGTGAAAGAGGTCACCTAAACATGAGGCCCCCTTTTAACAAGCACCACGTTCCTTTGAAGGATGAGGAGGGGACGACAGAGGATGAGATGGTTGGATGGCATCACTGACCCAATGGGCATGAGTTTGAGCAAGTTCTGGAAGATGGTGAAGGATGACGGGAAAGCCTGGCATGCTGCAGTCCATGGGTTCGCAAAGATCAGGACACCACTGAACACTCTTTTGAAGACAGGAGTGGGTAGCAATGGCTTTTATGCCTCTACCACAGCTTTGCACTGTTGAATTTTGCTTCTGTCAATAGTAATTGTAAACCACACAATAATAGAAATTCATCTATATCATGGAAAAGTCTGGAGGAAGACTGACGGAGCAGTTCCATGACCCTCAACCTCCCAGGCTTCTCCGCCATCTTGAAATCCCTGATCCAAGATGGCTGCTTGAGTCTCCAGGCCCTAGGGGGCTGTGGAGCAGGCTGACAAGTAGATTTGGGCCTTTCTAATACAGCTTCTGGTTAAAAATTGGTGTTCATATTATTATGGAAGAAGTGGCAGGTGTACATCGGGAGGAAGCTAGTGGTCTGTGCTGTATCTGTGAAATTCACTTATCTCAGAAGTTACACTTGCCCTTTTGCCTGGACTGAGTCTCAAAGGAAGCTTAAATGTTTAGGCTCTTGGTCACGGGGCACAGTGGTCCCAACAGTTGTTCTCACTGCTTTAGAAGGGTCAACTTTAAGCCTTTAGGAGGAGCTGGGGGCCAGGCAGACCCCAGGTGTGCGAGGCCCCTCGGGGGTCCAGGCAGACCCTGGTCGCGTCCCGCTTCCCTGTGCTTTCCTGAGGCTCCGTCTGGCCAGTCTCCTCTCTGCAGCTGAAGCAGAGGGGGGCCCAAGAGGCCTGTGAACAGACCAGATATCTCGGCTATTGTTGCCCATGGGGGGTTTATTTCCAGAGGGCTTCTGGGGCTCCTGAGAAGGGCCTGTCTTTCTGGGGAGCCTGTGGGTGAGGACTGCCTGGCACTAGTTACTCCTGGCCTGCCCAGTGCTTCACTGGTGGGCTGTGTCTGAGCATTAGCTGCTGCCACGTGCTGTTAGTATTTGAGGGGACTCCTCCTGGGACTCCACTTCAAAGTGGGGCTTTCCTCCACTCCTTAGGGGTGCTTGAGGAATGTACAGGTCCCAGTGGCTTAACCCGAAAAGAAACCCAGGTCTCCTGACTCCTTTCAGTGCCTTTTTCTTCTGTTCCCTCCATAGGAAGGCTCTGCTGGGAGGCTCCATGCAGTGGGCTGTGAACATCATGAATGCTACTCAGCAGGTGTCCCCAGCTCGCTGCCTTCCAGGCCCAAGGCAGGATGATACCTGCTGGCCCCAAGGCAGGGCCATGGAATTAGTTCCAGTCAGCGAGCCAGGTGTAGAAGTGACTCATGTCTGGACTGCACCCTTTAATGGCTGCTCCAGATCTCTCTTTCCTCCTGCCTTGGCGACAGTGGACAGTGATGGTGGATGCTCCATGAGCCTGGCCTCTGGGTGACTGCAGCAGAGCCCCCAGCTGACCCTTGACGGACCTGTAGAGTGATCAAGAAATAAATCTTTGGTATTTTAAAGCCATTCAGATTTAGGAATTTTTTGTTATCACGGCATTACCTGGCCTGACCTGACTTAGTAGTGCACACCTATCATCCCTTTGGTTAATTGGCATCTCAATACCCTTCCCATTTGGGGGGTGACCTCCACCCTCTGAGATTTATTGGGTGGCAGAGGCTTCCTGTGGATGGTGAAAATGCCCATTTTCCCAGCTGCCCTTGCGGCTCAGGTGCAGGTGCACGGCCACGGTCAGTGGAGACAGTGCTGCAGTGGTGGCACCATGGACTCTGCGTTGGTAGCAGCTGCAGCGGCAACATTGTTGGGCTGGTTCCATCACAGGAGTCTGAACTGTGATCATGGCTGTGTGACCTCCCTTCTCTCACGCCTGCCTCCTCAGCCTCGTTCTCCAGCCGTCCTGTCTCATCGGTGAACTTCTCAGCATCATTTTCATAAATCCACTTTCCGTTTAAATCACTCATGGTTCATTTATGTTGCTTGTACATGTACAGCCAATTAGAGGGCAGTGTGGGGTGGTCCAGAAGCTGGAGGGAAGGACCTAGCAAGATGTGCCTGACTTTTCTCCCTCGCAAAACTTGTTTTTCTGGGAGCAGCTTTTGTCTGTCGTAGGCCAAAGCAAGCCCAAGTGCCAGGCAGGTGCTCTGGCCAGGCTTGGTCAGCCTTTTGGATGTGTGAACCTCACTTTTCTTATCTGTAAAATGGGGCCAATGTTAGGACCTCACTTGCAGGGTGGTTGTGAGGCATGTGTTTGCAAGAGAATGTATCCAAGAGAGTTCGGGGACCATAAAACCAAACTTCAGCGCAAGCTCACCACATCGTTCTCCTGTATTCACTGGCCCAAATCCATCCAGCTGGAGAGTCTTGGCTGCCGTGGACGGGTGAACTGAGACCCATTCTTCCTGATGCCCCCATTCTGTCGCTCACCTCTCAGGAGGTCACCGACCAGTCCTTACAGTTCAGACCCGTCTTAGATTCTGCTCAGGTGACCAGGGACCTCAGACTGGAGGTGCTGGACAGATTCCTGTTGGGCTTGGTGAGGACAGAGAAGCCCAGAGGTAGGGAAGGCTATTAGGGGTTCTTTGATTCAGTCCCTCCATTTTGAGTGTCCAGAGAGGAGAGCCCCGACCCACAACGCGCAGCAGCTCTGTGGTTGAGCGTGGGGTTGGGAGGCGGATCTTTTCTCTCGGACAGTGTGCCTTCATCTGGAGACAGACATGGGCAGTTCTCCAAGGATGCAGAGAGGATCTGGGACTGGGACCGCTCTTCCTCCAGTTAGCAGCCCCCGTTTCCTAGCAAAGCCCACGCGGAACATTGTTGGGGGCCATGGTTGCGGCTCAGGTGCAGGTGCACGGCCACGGTCAGTGGAGACAGTGCTGCAGTGGTGGCACCATGGACTCTGCTTTGAGCAGCTGCAGCGGCAACATTGTTGGGCTGGTTCCATCACAGGAGTCTGAACTGTGATCATGGCTGTGTGACCTCCTTCTCTCACGCCTGCCTCCTCAGCCTCGTTCTCCAGCCGTCCTGTCTCATCGGTGAACTTCTCAGCATCATTTTCATAAATCCACTTTCCGTTTAAATCACTCATGGTTCATTTATGTTGCTTGTACATGTACAGCCAATTAGAGGGCAGTGTGGGGTGGTCCAGAAGCTGGAGGGAAGGACCTAGCAAGATGTGCCTGACTTTTCTCCCTCGCAAAACTTGTTTTTCTGGGAGCAGCTTTTGTCTGTCGTAGGCCAAAGCAAGCCCAAGTGCCAGGCAGGTGCTCTGGCCAGGCTTGGTCAGCCTTTTGGATGTGTGAACCTCACTTTTCTTATCTGTAAAATGGGGCCAATGTTAGGACCTCACTTGCAGGGTGGTTGTGAGGCATGTGTTTGCAAGAGAATGTATCCAAGAGAGTTCGGGGACCATAAAACCAAACTTCAGCGCAAGCTCACCACATCGTTCTCCTGTATTCACTGGCCCAAATCCATCCAGCTGGAGAGTCTTGGCTGCCGTGACGGGTGAACTGAGACCCATTCTTCCTGATGCCCCCATTCTGTCGCTCACCTCTCAGGAGGTCACCGACCAGTCCTTACAGTTCAGACCCGTCTTAGATTCTGCTCAGGTGACCAGGGACCTCAGACTGGAGGTGCTGGACAGATTCCTGTTGGGCTTGGTGAGGACAGAGAAGCCCAGAGGTAGGGAAGGCTATTAGGGGTTCTTTGATTCAGTCCTCTCCATTTTGAGTGTCCAGAGAGGGAGAGCCCCCGACCCACAACCGCGCAGCAGCTCTGTGGTTGAGCGTGGGGTTGGGAGGCGGATCTTTTCTCTCGGACAGTGTGCCTTCATCTGGAGACAGACATGGGCAGTTCTCCAAGGATGCAGAGAGGATCTGGGACTGGGACCGCTCTTCCTCCAGTTAGCAGCCCCCGTTTCCTAGCAACCCAAGACCGACTGGTCCTCATCATCTCCCTCCCCCGACCTCGAGGAGGATCTCCAGAGCACTGTTTTCTCTTTTTGTTATTTCTCAGGCCTCTAAACACTTTGTTTAGAAAAGCTGAAAAGTGCTGAATTGATTTTTTTTTTTTTTTTTTAATTAGCACGGGATCTGAATCAAAGACATTTGAAGAAGGGAACTTTCTCATCCCAGGGACTGCCAACCCCACCCCACCCCCACCCCGGCTGAAGTGCTCCCTTGTTCTCGCCCGCGCTGCCCCAGATTCATGGGCCGCTCTCGGAATCCTTGGCACTTTGCTCTGCTCTGTCCCGACAACCTCCGGCCATGACATTAAAAAGCAGGTTACAGAATCTCGCTCCTGCCGGCTTTGTCCTTGCCAGGGATTCAACAGAGAAATCTGGAAGAGGGATCCTCCCTAGGCTTGCAGCAGGGCTGAAATGCCACCAGAATGACAATGGGCTTGGCCACGGGAGGAGGGGAGAATGCACAGTGTGCCAGGAGTGAATGAGTGAATGAATGAATGAATGAAAGGGAGCGAGCGAGCGAGCGAGAGAGAGAGCCACCCTTGGGCTTCGGATGGAAGCACTGCAGTGTCTCAGCAGAGATGCTGTTGTCTGTACCCCAGTGCCCACTAGCAAATGCCGAGCTGGGCTCTTGCCCCATCCCAGTGCCCCCCGGCCCTCTGCCAGGGTACGGAGCTCGGGGCTGAAGACGGGGAGGTAGGAATTTGGGGAGGAAATGGCTCCATGCTGGGCAAGCCTGGGGAGACCTGCCCACCAGGTCAGCTTGCTGACTGGAGGTGCTGGACAGATTCCTGTTGGGCTTGGTGAGGACAGAGAAGCCCAGAGGTAGGGAAGGCTATTAGGGGTTCTTTGATTCAGTCCTCCATTTTGAGTGTCCAGAGAGGGAGAGCCCCCGACCCACAACCGCGCAGCAGCTCTGTGGTTGAGCGTGGGGTTGGGAGGCGGATCTTTTCTCTCGGACAGTGTGCCTTCATCTGGAGACAGACATGGGCAGTTCTCCAAGGATGCAGAGAGGATCTGGGACTGGGACCGCTCTTCCTCCAGTTAGCAGCCCCCGTTTCCTAGCAACCCAAGACCGACTGGTCCTCATCATCTCCCTCCCCCGACCTCGAGGAGGATCTCCAGAGCACTGTTTTCTCTTTTTGTTATTTCTCAGGCCTCTAAACACTTTGTTTAGAAAAGCTGAAAAGTGCTGAATTGATTTTTTTTTTTTTTTTTTAATTAGCACGGGATCTGAATCAAAGACATTTGAAGAAGGGAACTTTCTCATCCCAGGGACTGCCAACCCCACCCCACCCCCACCCCGGCTGAAGTGCTCCCTTGTTCTCGCCCGCGCTGCCCCAGATTCATGGGCCGCTCTCGGAATCCTTGGCACTTTGCTCTGCTCTGTCCCGACAACCTCCGGCCATGACATTAAAAAGCAGGTTACAGAATCTCGCTCCTGCCGGCTTTGTCCTTGCCAGGGATTCAACAGAGAAATCTGGAAGAGGGATCCTCCCTAGGCTTGCAGCAGGGCTGAAATGCCACCAGAATGACAATGGGCTTGGCCACGGGAGGAGGGGAGAATGCACAGTGTGCCAGGAGTGAATGAGTGAATGAATGAATGAATGAAAGGGAGCGAGCGAGCGAGCGAGAGAGAGAGCCACCCTTGGGCTTCGGATGGAAGCACTGCAGTGTCTCAGCAGAGATGCTGTTGTCTGTACCCCAGTGCCCACTAGCAAATGCCGAGCTGGGCTCTTGCCCCATCCCAGTGCCCCCCGGCCCTCTGCCAGGGTACGGAGCTCGGGGCTGAAGACGGGGAGGTAGGAATTTGGGGAGGAAATGGCTCCATGCTGGGCAAGCCTGGGGAGACCTGCCCACCAGGTCAGCTTGCTGACTAGCCAAGCTCCCAACCTACACCCCCACCGCCTCAAGAGTCTCCCCTGAATTCAGACACGAGTACTCACTCCACATACCATCACCACCCCCTCACCACCCCACTAAAGGAATTTTAAAACATCCTCTGAAACCGGAGGAATTTTAATTACCCTTAATTAAGGAAAAGCTTTCTAGAAGACCACGTGATGAGTGATTCACTGCAACATGGGTGTCCCTGAGCTGCAGGAGGGTGGGGCTCAGCCTCGTGGCTCTGCGTCCCCTGTCCTTGGCCCCGGAACCTTCACAGAGCAAGGTCCTGGTGGATGGTCATAGGAACGGCCTCATTCGGAGAGATCTTGTTTCTGCCTCGTTCCTTGTCTAGGCGTGGACTTGTGGACTGACGCGTGGGCGTGCAGGGAAGTGGGAGAGAGAGGGGTCTGAGCATCGGGCCACCAAGGCCAGGGCGAGTGAGGTCCGTGACTTCATAGCTAAGAGACCTTGAACAAGTTTCTTAACAGCCCCACGTGTGTCTCCTTATCCCTGACGTGGGAATAACCATGGTGACCACACACAGGGAGGCTGTGAATTAAACAAAGGCCTCCACGTCTGCTTGCCATGTAGTCAATGCTCAATAAAAAGAGAAGTGTAGCCAGGCGTAAACCCAGAGCCCAAGCTGACACAGGGAGGCTTCTCAGGAGCTTCCGCCTCATCATCCACGGATTGCGGGATTCGTCTCTTTACTGGACATTGAAGGTCCCTGGGAAGCTGGGCTGGTCCTTTCTATTTAACTGAGCACGTGCATTCACTCCGCCTCTCATCTGTTCACAAAACATGGATCGAGCCTCTTCCACACGCCGCCTTGTGCTGGAGTCTGAGCTAAAAGAGTGAAGTGAAAGGGGGCCTGATCTCAGTTCTTGAAGCTCACAAGCCAGCAAGAAACAAAGTCATGATTAGAATCATTTGGAGTTCAGATCAGGAGATGGTCAGGGAAGGCTTCTCTTGGGGGCAACCTTTGAGCCTAGATCTAAATAACAAGAAGGAGCGGCCACACACAGGCCTGGGGGGGAGGAATCCGGAAGGAAGCGGTGGTTTGGAGGCTTGGAGGTGGGGACAGGACTGGTTAGGGGATGAGTGTGGGTGAGGTTGGTGCAGCAGGACGGGGGTGGGGAGGGGAGCGAATGAGTTCTGGGAAACCACGAGAGAGCTCATTTCTTAGGGAGGCGGTCCCGAGGACCAGGGCTGGGCCCAGAGTCCACAGCGTGTGCTGGGAGTGGAGTGCCCTCACCAGTGTCTCCGCCCCTTCCCTGCCCTGCACCTGCCGTGAGTGCCTTAAAGGACAGGTGACCAGAACAGAGGGGTGGTTCCACCATGACTATGTGTGGCCAAGTGCACGTCTTCCCAAACTTGGGGTCACACCCGGGTCCAGGGAGAGGGGGACGTGCTTTCCAGCCTGCCACCAGGCTCTTCTGCAGCTCTCTGTGTGGAGTGCAGGCTGGTGTGGATCCAAGAGGTTCTGACAGTCCTGCCGGGGTCAGAGCCGCCCTTCCCCGGCTGGGGCCTTACCAGGGCAGGTGTCAAGTCAGCTCCACCGCAGGTTCGTCCTCTAGGACTCCAGCCTGAGAGCACACCCATGACCCAGCCCCCCGCGGTCCCAGCTACACAAACAAAAGGAGCTCCAGCCACCCTGGATGCTAAATCTGGGGTCCCTGCACCATGTGGGTGACATCGGCCAGTTCACAAAGGTCAGGGACTCGCTGGTGATACAGAACCTGAGGCACTTCCTGTCGAAAGGAGCTAGGAAACATGTGACCCAGCCGCATTCATTCAGTCATTCACTCAGTACAGGTTTGTTAAGTACCTACCATGTACCATGCGTTCTATTAGTGCCATGTTAAGTACTATACACACGGAGCTATGGGTAGGCAATGGACAGATGACCCTGGTCCTCATGGATGTCAGTATTTCTAAACAGGTGAAGACACACAAAACAAGGAAACTTATAAATGCATAATTCAGAACATAGTACATGTGAGAGAAAACACAAGAGCAAGACATACATTGTATGATACAGATCCAGCGTGGTCAGAACTGACCTAACAGTCCAGGTATGAAGGCTCAGGTAAGGTCGCAGTCACATATAAATACCCAGAATGCCTGTGTCATCTGGGAGGCTCATGACTAATAATCCTGCCAGAGTGAATAAATATGAAATCCATGTTAGAGAGAAAACCTGAAATGTGGCCAGTAGGGAGACTGAGCTGCAATCCTGAGGTTCATGAAAGGGGTGGAATTTGAGTCACTGAGTCTGTTGGTAAACTCAGAGGTAGGAACAGGTGCCGTGTTTGTGGAGCATCTCCTATGCCAGGCTCTGTATGTGTTGGGGGCCATGAGGGTCCCCAGGATGTTAAATGTTAACTAGGAGTAAAGCACCCCTGCCAGCCCACCCTGGAAGCCCCTCACAGGGTCTGCCTGTGCTGTGCCACGTGAGGCCTGCCCAGGCTGCACATTCCCGGCTGTCCGTTTTGTTTTGCTTCAGGATTTGACCTTGCGGCCAGATTTCTGTCGAGATTAACCTGACAGAGTCCTGAATGTAGTTCATTCTACGGCAGGTTAGGTTTCCACAGTCGATGAAGTCAATTATATCTACATCTCAGTGAAGCAGGCACTGAAGAGGAGGTTAGAATGGCAAAAGACTCTCATTTTAGGATGGGGGAAAATAGAATTCTTGCTTGAGACAAGAGAGATATTTCTGTCTCTAGTCTGATTTTGTACCCGTTTCAGTTTGAAGCTGTGTCCCATCCCAGAGCAAAGCCCTCCTCCTCCTCCCTCCAACTCACCTCCTCCTTGTCTTCTTCCTCCTCTTCTTCCTCTCCCCTCTCCTCCTCCATCTTCCCCCTTTTCTTCCTTCCTCCCACCTCCTCTCCCCTACCACTTTCTCCCACTCTTCCCTCTCCTCAGTCCATTTATCTGACTTCGATTTGGGGTGTAGTAGCCATCAGAAAGGGGCTTCCCAGGGAAAGAATTTGCTGGTAAAGAATCTGCCTGCCGTGCAGGAGACCCAAGTTCGATCCCTGGGTTGGGAAGATTCCCCGGAGGAGAACATGGCAACCCACTCCAGGACTCTTGCCTGAAGAATCCCATGGGCAGGGCTCCCCTGGTGGTCCAGTGGGTAAGGACATCGCCTTGCAGTGCAAGGAGCGCCGGTTCGATCCCTGGGCTGGGAAGATCCCATGTGCCGCGGAGCGGCTGGACCAATGTGTCCAGTTACCGAGCCGGAGCTCTGGAGCGCATGCGCCCAGAGCCAGCGCTCTGAAACGACAGACGCCACCGCAATGGGAGGCCCACAGGAGCCAAGGAACAAAGATGGATGAAACTGAATAAATGAAGACCAATAGAAGTGGCCCGCCTGCTCTCCTCCCTTCCCACCCCTCCCCCACCAAAATAAATAGGTAAATAAATCTTACAAAAAAGAAAAAAGAATCCCTTGGGCAGAGGCGCCTGGCGGGCTACCGTCCACAGGGCTGCACAGTCAGACACGATGCAGCAGCAGCAGCAATCAGTAGATTTAATGTTAGAGGAGAATTAGGTAACCCTGGAACTGCAGACCCAATTTATAGCAGTTCCTTGTTTTTATCTGTACAATGGAAATGGTTCAGGACCACATATGCTTTCTCATGCCCGTCTTCTCGGTGCTGTGAGGTATAAGCAAAGGAGTGAACGGGAGGATAGTCCCACCTGCTGATACCTTCCTAGCTCAACAGGAACCTCGTATCTGATGGGGGCTTTCTCTGGACACTTGTGACTGATGACACTATATGCAGAATTGAAAGACAGACTGAGAGGCACAGACGTAAGATGCTAGTAGAGATTGGGGCCAGTGTGGGCTGAAGGAAGGCTCTGTAGGAAGAGGGCACTTAAATCGAGTCCTGGAGTTTGGAAAGGTCCAGAATCAGAGGACTAGGCACTCCTGATTCTGCAGGAAGGAACAGGTGTGTCATTGAAACAGCTTGTCTGTCTCCAGATTCCCCGTTGCTGCACTGTGGGG
Source organism: Tragulus kanchil (assembly GCA_022376925.1). Lineage (NCBI taxonomy): Eukaryota > Metazoa > Chordata > Mammalia > Artiodactyla > Tragulidae > Tragulus > Tragulus kanchil. The sequence goes on from JAIOJX010000004.1 coordinate 107,802,071, forward strand.
ACTTGCCTTCTTGTCTTCCTGCGTGTCTCCCTTGCACTGCAGTCCCCTACCCCCACATTATTTTGGTATCAGACTTTTCCTCTTGCTTTTCCTCACACGGACAATGAGCAGACCTGTCAGTCATGCCCACTGTCTGGGAAAAGGTTCCCTTGTTTCTCCCAGGAGGACCAGGTGTCCTAACACGAGTAGAGCAGTCACTGTGGCAAGAATGGCTTGGGCCCTGAGCTCCCACTCTGAGCGCCCTCTTGGGTCTGGATCCTGCTCTGAGGAGGCAAGGCAGTCCACACTCCGAGCTCCCAAATCCTCTCCTCTAAACTGGGAGTATTGTTCCCTGCCTTGCGAGGCTTTTGTATTTTTTCCAGGAGGCAATAAGATAATGCATGGGTAAAAGATCTGGTACAGGCAGAGATGCCCCCAGAATGCTAGTTTCAGCTTTCCCCCAGTTCCTTTCAGCTGAGATGATGGATGGCAGAGAGGACTGGTGGGGGAAGCGGGGGTGGAGCCAACACCCCCACACTTGTGGAATCTGATTTTGCTGGCCTTGATTCCTGGGTCCTGGGTCCAGCAGAGGTGTCTTTTGGACAAGTGACTTATCCATTGGTAGCTGCACTTTCCTCCTCTGTCAAACAGAGGAGTCCCCCCAGGGCCGAGCTCAGTGGGAAACTAGACAATGGCGTGAAGAGCTGCACCCAGTGGTGGGCGTGGAGAATGCGCAGGCACCGCTGTGGTGACTGTGGCAGAGCCAGGGCACAGAGACGGTGCTCTCATGGCATCCGGCAGGACTTTTGTTCCTGCCTTAGAAAGATGGTGAAAGGAGCTGGAAATGACATCCAGCTCGTTGCATGGAGTGCTTCACCATTTCTGATAACAGCATCCGCAGGCTGGAAATGTGTCTGAAGGTGGAACCCGGGAGCCCCAACAGGACTGATGGACTTGGGTGCCTTTTGGAGCTCACAGGCACATCCTGCGTTCTGCAGAATTCACACAATGCCAACAGCTCATCACACCTCGAGAACAGAGTAACCAAACCTGAGGCAGCTGGCATTCTGGGGCGCTTTGTTCACTCATCTTAAAACCCAGCCCACCGCACTGACAACTACCCGCTGGCTGCTTCAGGCAGAGTGGAGCCAAGGGACCCAAGAGCCCTCCTTGTCTGCTGAGGAGAGTGACAGCCGCAGAAATCAAAGTTTAACTCGCTGATTGTCTCTCTGGTTTTGAGTGCCCAGCGGGGCTGAAGGGGCTGCCTCCTCCTCAGGGCCTAGAGAGGGTGGTTGGGTGGAACTTAAAAAGGAAGGCAGCTCAGCGGTTACAAAGCCAACCCCACTGCAGTCTTAATCAGGGCTCTGGGTGCCCCGGACCTTCTGCACAACTCAGCTGGAGGGGCTGGTTCAGTTATTTTCAGACTCTTCAGTCCATGGAGGCTTGGCAGGCATGAAGAATAGAACACAGGGAGCCAACTGGAATAAGGCCTCAGAATAGAACTACTTGCAGGAAGACCAAAGTGATAAATATCTGGACATATTTCCATGCTTCCAGATTGGCTTAAAATGCAGCGTGTTACCAGACCCGCCCTTATTATGGGAAAGTGGACCATGGCCGCTGTTTCAGCTTTCCCCAGTTCCTTTCAGCTGAGATGATGGATGGCAGAGAGGACTGGTGGGGGAAGCGGGGGTGGAGCCAACACCCCCACACTTGTGGAATCTGATTTTGCTGGCCTTGATTCCTGGGTCCTGGGTCCAGCAGAGGTGTCTTTTGGACAAGTGACTTATCCATTGGTAGCTGCACTTTCCTCCTCTGTCAAACAGAGGAGTCCCCCCAGGGCCGAGCTCAGTGGGAAACTAGACAATGGCGTGAAGAGCTGCACCCAGTGGTGGGCGTGGAGAATGCGCAGGCACCGCTGTGGTGACTGTGGCAGAGCCAGGGCACAGAGACGGTGCTCTCATGGCATCCGGCAGGACTTTTGTTCCTGCCTTAGAAAGATGGTGAAAGGAGCTGGAAATGACATCCAGCTCGTTGCATGGAGTGCTTCACCATTTCTGATAACAGCATCCGCAGGCTGGAAATGTGTCTGAAGGTGGAACCCGGGAGCCCCAACAGGACTGATGGACTTGGGTGCCTTTTGGAGCTCACAGGCACATCCTGCGTTCTGCAGAATTCACACAATGCCAACAGCTCATCACACCTCGAGAACAGAGTAACCAAACCTGAGGCAGCTGGCATTCTGGGGCGCTTTGTTCACTCATCTTAAAACCCAGCCCACCGCACTGACAACTACCCGCTGGCTGCTTCAGGCAGAGTGGAGCCAAGGGACCCAAGAGCCCTCCTTGTCTGCTGAGGAGAGTGACAGCCGCAGAAATCAAAGTTTAACTCGCTGATTGTCTCTCTGGTTTTGAGTGCCCAGCGGGGCTGAAGGGGCTGCCTCCTCCTCAGGGCCTAGAGAGGGTGGTTGGGTGGAACTTAAAAAGGAAGGCAGCTCAGCGGTTACAAAGCCAACCCCACTGCAGTCTTAATCAGGGCTCTGGGTGCCCCGGACCTTCTGCACAACTCAGCTGGAGGGGCTGGTTCAGTTATTTTCAGACTCTTCAGTCCATGGAGGCTTGGCAGGCATGAAGAATAGAACACAGGGAGCCAACTGGAATAAGGCCTCAGAATAGAACTACTTGCAGGAAGACCAAAGTGATAAATATCTGGACATATTTCCATGCTTCCAGATTGGCTTAAAATGCAGCGTGTTACCAGACCCGCCCTTATTATGGGAAAGTGGACCATGGACCAGCTAGGGTCAGAAGGTGCTGACACCCTTCCCCTTCATGACATTTTACAACAATAATTATTAGGATGATAACAACGAAAGCAGCTCATGTCGATTGAGTCCTTCCTGTGTGCCAAGGAGTTTATCAGACACTTGACGTTCATTCATGCATTTCATCCTCACTGCAGCTCACTGAAGTAGGCTGCTTGTCTCTCCATTTTACAGAGGGGGAAACAGAGACTCCAAGAGCAAGCACAGGAACCAAGAGGCAATGTTCTTAGACCACTGTGGTCCCAGCCATCAAGGAACCTGCAGTCCAGGGATGGGTTATTAGGTTTGAAGAGTGGATAAAGGAATCGATCAGCAGCTGTAGGCAGACCAATTGCCTGACATCAAGGCAAATAGGAGATGCAGATGATTAGAGCCTGAAAAGAGTGGTACAATTCCAACAGTTGACCAAGATGGGAGGGAGAAGGGACTCCTGGTGGAGGTCACTGCTCCGGAAAGAACAGAAGCAAGTCTGGATGAAAAGAAAGGACCCTGGCATTCCTGGACTGGAGATTCATAGAAGGCAGGCTAGAAAAGGAAGGTGGAGCTGGGTTGGGCAGCCTTGAATGCCAGATGGAAGGGACTGGATCTTTTTCTGGTCAGCTATAGGGAACTATTGAAGTTTGAAGTAGTCAAGGCCCAGGACACAGCTCTTCCTCTTGGCTTAGTGGAAGTAGAAAGACCAAAAGTGGCCTTTGGAATCAGGCAGTTTGGCTTTAATCTTGATCTTCTGCATGAATTTGCTCTGTTGTTCTGAAGTAAGTTACCCCATTTCTCCAAAGAGAATACTTCCTGATTCACTTCATCATACAGCAGAAACTAACACAACATTGTAAAGCAATTACGCCCCAATACAAAAAGGTGATATACATAAAGCAGAAAGTTTATAGTAGGTGTTCCATGAGGGTGACCAGTATTTACTAATAATATATGAGTAGTATGAACTCTGTTGTGTATTTTCTTTCTTGTACCTGCAGACTCCTATGGATCCTCCAGACTCTTTCAGGGGGGCTCTTGCGGTTAAAATTATTTTCATAAAAACTCTGGGGCAGGGCTTCGCTGGTCATCCAGTGGGTAAGGACACTGCCTTACAGTGCAAGGGGTACCAGTTCGATCCCTGGTTTACAACAATAATTATTGGGATTACAACGAAAGCAGCTCATGTCGATTGAGCCCTTTGTGTGCCAAGGGGTTTATGAGACACTTGACGTTCATTCATGCATTTCATCCTCACTGCAGCTCACTGAAGTAGGCTGCTTGTCTCTCCATTTTACAGAGGGGGAAACAGAGACTCCAAGAGCAAGCACAGGAACCAAGAGGCAATGTTCTTAGACCACTGTGGTCCCAGCCATCAAGGAACCTGCAGTCCAGGGATGGGTTATTAGGTTTGAAGAGTGGATAAAGGAATCGATCAGCAGCTGTAGGCAGACCAATTGCCTGACATCAAGGCAAATAGGAGATGCAGATGATTAGAGCCTGAAAAGAGTGGTACAATTCCAACAGTTGACCAAGATGGGAGGGAGAAGGGACTCCTGGTGGAGGTCACTGCTCCGGAAAGAACAGAAGCAAGTCTGGATGAAAAGAAAGGACCCTGGCATTCCTGGACTGGAGATTCATAGAAGGCAGGCTAGAAAAGGAAGGTGGAGCTGGGTTGGGCAGCCTTGAATGCCAGATGGAAGGGACTGGATCTTTTTCTGGTCAGCTATAGGGAACTATTGAAGTTTGAAGTAGTCAAGGCCCAGGACACAGCTCTTCCTCTTGGCTTAGTGGAAGTAGAAAGACCAAAAGTGGCCTTTGGAATCAGGCAGTTTGGCTTTAATCTTGATCTTCTGCATGAATTTGCTCTGTTGTTCTGAAGTAAGTTACCCCATTTCTCCAAAGAGAATACTTCCTGATTCACTTCATCATACAGCAGAAACTAACACAACATTGTAAAGCAATTACGCCCCAATACAAAAAGGTGATATACATAAAGCAGAAAGTTTATAGTAGGTGTTCCATGAGGGTGACCAGTATTTACTAATAATATATGAGTAGTATGAACTCTGTTGTGTATTTTCTTTCTTGTACCTGCAGACTCCTATGGATCCTCCAGACTCTTTCAGGGGGGCTCTTGCGGTTAAAATTATTTTCATAAAAACTCTGGGGCAGGGCTTCGCTGGTCATCCAGTGGGTAAGGACACTGCCTTACAGTGCAAGGGGTACCAGTTCGATCCCTGGTCTGAGAAGATCCCATGTGCTGTGGAGCAACTGGACCGATGTGTCCAACTACCGAGCCGGAGCTCTGGAGTGCATGCACCCAGAGCCGGTGCTCTGTAACAACAGAGGCCACTGTGATGGGAGGCCCACACAGGCCAAAAGAGCAAAAGATGGATGAAAATAAATAAGTGAAAGACCAATAGAAGTGGCCAAAAAAAAAAAAAAAGCACCCAAACAGCTCGGGGACATTATTTGCACTTGGCAGCCTGTTGATGTTTGGACTGGTGGCAGGTGAAAGTGCTGGTGTCTTAGTACGAATCAAGGAAGTGGCACCAAAGTGTACAAGGAATCTGTGTGTCCTTTTCCATCACACACACGCCAGCCTCACTTAAGAGTGTCCTTAAGAAAGCAGTAATGCGATTAACTTTATTAATAGAAATCTCCACCCTCGAATACTGTCTTTTTAGTGATTTGTGTAAAAAATTTGTGTAAAAGAGTGGAAGCTACACATCAAGCCTGTCTGCTGTATACCAGAGCCCACTGGTTGAAGGCAAGGCCAGGGGAAACAGGTGGGCATCAGCTGTCCAGTGGATTTGTGGCTTTTTTCATGGTGTACCATTGTTACTTGAAAGAAAGCTGACACACCATGGTTTTCAGATTTGGGTATTTGACAAATGTTTTCTCAAAAATGAACAGAGTGAACCTGCCGCTTTAAGAAAAGAAACAGGTAGCATTTGTCTTTAGGGATAAAAGTCAAGCTGTTAAGTGAAAATCAGAAGTTTGGAAAACTCCAATCGGGTTGCTTAAGATGCAATTTTTTAAACCCCATTTCTCCAAAGAGAATACTTCCTGATTCACTTCATCATACAGCAGAAACTAACACAACATTGTAAAGCAATTACGCCCAATACAAAAGGTGATATACATAAAGCAGAAAGTTTATAGTAGGTGTTCCATGAGGGTGACCAGTATTTACTAATAATATATGAGTAGTATGAACTCTGTTGTGTATTTTCTTTCTTGTACCTGCAGACTCCTATGGATCCTCCAGACTCTTTCAGGGGGGCTCTTGCGGTTAAAATTATTTTCATAAAAACTCTGGGGCAGGGCTTCGCTGGTCATCCAGTGGGTAAGGACACTGCCTTACAGTGCAAGGGGTACCAGTTCGATCCCTGGTCTGAGAAGATCCCATGTGCTGTGGAGCAACTGGACCGATGTGTCCAACTACCGAGCCGGAGCTCTGGAGTGCATGCACCCAGAGCCGGTGCTCTGTAACAACAGAGGCCACTGTGATGGGAGGCCCACACAGGCCAAAAGAGCAAAAGATGGATGAAAATAAATAAGTGAAAGACCAATAGAAGTGGCCAAAAAAAAAAAAAAAGCACCCAAACAGCTCGGGGACATTATTTGCACTTGGCAGCCTGTTGATGTTTGGACTGGTGGCAGGTGAAAGTGCTGGTGTCTTAGTACGAATCAAGGAAGTGGCACCAAAGTGTACAAGGAATCTGTGTGTCCTTTTCCATCACACACACGCCAGCCTCACTTAAGAGTGTCCTTAAGAAAGCAGTAATGCGATTAACTTTATTAATAGAAATCTCCACCCTCGAATACTGTCTTTTTAGTGATTTGTGTAAAAAATTTGTGTAAAAGAGTGGAAGCTACACATCAAGCCTGTCTGCTGTATACCAGAGCCCACTGGTTGAAGGCAAGGCCAGGGGAAACAGGTGGGCATCAGCTGTCCAGTGGATTTGTGGCTTTTTTCATGGTGTACCATTGTTACTTGAAAGAAAGCTGACACACCATGGTTTTCAGATTTGGGTATTTGACAAATGTTTTCTCAAAAATGAACAGAGTGAACCTGCCGCTTTAAGAAAAGAAACAGGTAGCATTTGTCTTTAGGGATAAAAGTCAAGCTGTTAAGTGAAAATCAGAAGTTTGGAAAACTTTCTCTGCTACTCTGAACTTGGGATCTTCTCATGAAACAGTCTCTGATGAGAGCTAGGGTGATACTAATGAATTTGAATTTTGGATACTGTGTAACAAAATATGTCACCATTTGTAAGATCTACACCAGTCAGTGAGGCCATCCTTTTTCAAATGAACATTGTTATAAAATGTTATAAAATCACACGGGGGTAAAAGATCTAGTCAAAGGGCATGATAGACCAGTGTTTTTTTTTTTTTTAATTTATTTATTTTTATTTATTTTTGGGGGGTGAAGGTGAGGAGGGATTGGGGCGGGCGGGCCACTTCTCTTGGTCTTTCATTTATCTGTTTTCATCCATCTGTGTTCTTTGGCTCGTGTGGGCCTCCCATCACGGTGGCCTCTGTTGTCGCAGAGCACCGGCTCTGGGTGCATGTGCTCCAGAGCTGCAGCTCGGTAATTGCACACATCGGTCCAGCCGCTCCGCGGCACGTGGGATCTTCCCAGGCCAGGGATCGAACCGGCGCCCCCTGCACTGCAAGGCAGTGTCCTTACCCACTGGACCACCAGGGAAGCCCCGACCAGTGGGTTTTAATGTGACAGAAAAGAAGAGTTCATTGACATAGTTTCAGATCATTCATTGTAACAGCATCTCATACTTGTTGAGTTTTGGCATGGAGCTGGAGAGTATTCATCATTATCTGTAAAGGCAATTAAAATATGACCCTCAGCAGGGGCTGGACGTGGTGACTTTGCAGCTCCCTCAGACTACGTTCTGCTCAGTAGGGTTATGGTGAACCCTCACGTCCACATCCCAAATCGCCTCTGCAGTTTGCAGGTTCTCATTCTATTTGTTTTCTGCCTCTGTCACTGGATTTAGGGCAGATTGGGAAGCCCAGAGTTGCTGAGACAGTAATTTGCAATTAAATGTAAGAAATGGTCAGGTCAGGCCTGAAGCAGACATAGGCTATTTTTAAAGACGGGCCACTTAAGACCAGAGAAGGTAGATTATTAGCTGGAGGACCTTCCTTTGCCCGGGATGCCCCTCCTGCAGGGGGGAAATGCTGATCCCACTGTCCTTGCTCAAAGACAGAGAGAGGCGGGAGAGCGGTGACCTTTCCCTGACACCCCGCCATCTAGTCTCGTCTCTGCTTCCTCTCGCCTTCTCTGGGCAGCGCCCCATGGGCCTGAAGGAGCGCATCTTCCTCGGCAACCTGAGGGCGAGTCGGCCATGTCCTTGTATTGATTGTAGTCTTATTGGGTGATACTAATGAATTTGAATTTTGGATACTGTGTAACAAAATATGTCACCATTTGTAAGATCTACACCAGTCAGTGAGGCCATCCTTTTTCAAATGAACATTGTTATAAAATGTTATAAAATCACACGGGGGTAAAAGATCTAGTCAAAGGGCATGATAGACCAGTGTTTTTTTTTTTTTAATTTATTTATTTTTATTTATTTTTGGGGGGTGAAGGTGAGGAGGGATTGGGGCGGGCGGGCCACTTCTCTTGGTCTTTCATTTATCTGTTTTCATCCATCTGTGTTCTTTGGCTCGTGTGGGCCTCCCATCACGGTGGCCTCTGTTGTCGCAGAGCACCGGCTCTGGGTGCATGTGCTCCAGAGCTGCAGCTCGGTAATTGCACACATCGGTCCAGCCGCTCCGCGGCACGTGGGATCTTCCCAGGCCAGGGATCGAACCGGCGCCCCCTGCACTGCAAGGCAGTGTCCTTACCCACTGGACCACCAGGGAAGCCCCGACCAGTGGGTTTTAATGTGACAGAAAAGAAGAGTTCATTGACATAGTTTCAGATCATTCATTGTAACAGCATCTCATACTTGTTGAGTTTTGGCATGGAGCTGGAGAGTATTCATCATTATCTGTAAAGGCAATTAAAATATGACCCTCAGCAGGGGCTGGACGTGGTGACTTTGCAGCTCCCTCAGACTACGTTCTGCTCAGTAGGGTTATGGTGAACCCTCACGTCCACATCCCAAATCGCCTCTGCAGTTTGCAGGTTCTCATTCTATTTGTTTTCTGCCTCTGTCACTGGATTTAGGGCAGATTGGGAAGCCCAGAGTTGCTGAGACAGTAATTTGCAATTAAATGTAAGAAATGGTCAGGTCAGGCCTGAAGCAGACATAGGCTATTTTTAAAGACGGGCCACTTAAGACCAGAGAAGGTAGATTATTAGCTGGAGGACCTTCCTTTGCCCGGGATGCCCCTCCTGCAGGGGGGAAATGCTGATCCCACTGTCCTTGCTCAAAGACAGAGAGAGGCGGGAGAGCGGTGACCTTTCCCTGACACCCCGCCATCTAGTCTCGTCTCTGCTTCCTCTCGCCTTCTCTGGGCAGCTCCCCATGGGCCTGAAGGAGCGCATCTTCCTCGGCAACCTGAGCGTCTGCCTGTTATCAGAGTCGAGACCATGATCCACTTGAGGAAACCGGAATGGGGCCTGGGAACAAAGCTAATTAGCTAATGTACTCAAATACAGAGATCAACCCAGCCACCTCCAAGGCTTTCAGGGCTTGTGGAGGTTGAGGTAACCCTCAGGTTCAGGACTGAATTGGGCCTTTGAGAAGATCAGATGCACCTGGTGCCCCCTTCACTTGGGTCTTATTGAAGAAGGACTACTGGGGAGATGGAGCTGGTTGTAGGACTGGCTGGGGACAAATGCTTTTGGACAGCATCTCAGGTGGAGGTTCTCAGGTGCCTGTCTCTGAGAGGGGTGGTGTTTGAGAGACTGGACTCAGGAACCATGCCTGTGAGGGAGGGAAGAGGCGGGGCTAGCAGGATAAGGTGGGCTGGAATGCACCTGCAACAGAGGTGTCAGTCCACCCTCTGGGGAACTTGGGGGGCCCTCAGGGTTATCCTGAATTGAATGAATCAAGGGATTTAGTACTCAGTACTCAGTACCTGCTGCCCCCAGAGGGGAAGGATGAGAACTGGAGTCCAGAAAGTTCTCTGCAGTCTAGTGCAATTTCCAGAGAATCACTCAGTGAGGGCCATCAGCAACCAACATGCCTGGAAGCCAGAGGGATGAGTGCCTGGTTCCCAGGGGGACATCTAATCGTAGGCCACTGGAGGAAGTAGGGGCCAAGCATGCGAGTCAAGGTATGCAGGGAGCTGGACAGCAAATTTTACTTAAAAAATAATATTGCTTTGTAGGAAGCCCAGAAGAGACTCCATGCACATCTATCCAATGGCTGAATGAATGAATAGAAAAGTGAAGTGGTGTTTGGAAATCCAAATATGTACAGCAGAGAAGGTAGATTATTAGCTGGAGGACCTTCCTTTGCCCGGGATGCCCCTCCTGCAGGGGGGAAATGGTGATCCCACTGTCCTTGCTCAAAGACAGAGAGAGGCGGGAGAGCGGTGACCTTTCCCTGACACCCCGCCATCTAGTCTCGTCTCTGCTTCCTCTCGCCTTCTCTGGGCAGCTCCCCATGGGCCTGAAGGAGCGCATCTTCCTCGGCAACCTGAGCGTCTGCCTGTTATCAGAGTCGAGACCATGATCCACTTGAGGAAACCGGAATGGGGCCTGGGAACAAAGCTAATTAGCTAATGTACTCAAATACAGAGATCAACCCAGCCACCTCCAAGGCTTTCAGGGCTTGTGGAGGTTGAGGTAACCCTCAGGTTCAGGACTGAATTGGGCCTTTGAGAAGATCAGATGCACCTGGTGCCCCCTTCACTTGGGTCTTATTGAAGAAGGACTACTGGGGAGATGGAGCTGGTTGTAGGACTGGCTGGGGACAAATGCTTTTGGACAGCATCTCAGGTGGAGGTTCTCAGGTGCCTGTCTCTGAGAGGGGTGGTGTTTGAGAGACTGGACTCAGGAACCATGCCTGTGAGGGAGGGAAGAGGCGGGGCTAGCAGGATAAGGTGGGCTGGAATGCACCTGCAACAGAGGTGTCAGTCCACCCTCTGGGGAACTTGGGGGGCCCTCAGGGTTATCCTGAATTGAATGAATCAAGGGATTTAGTACTCAGTACTCAGTACCTGCTGCCCCCAGAGGGGAAGGATGAGAACTGGAGTCCAGAAAGTTCTCTGCAGTCTAGTGCAATTTCCAGAGAATCACTCAGTGAGGGCCATCAGCAACCAACATGCCTGGAAGCCAGAGGGATGAGTGCCTGGTTCCCAGGGGGACATCTAATCGTAGGCCACTGGAGGAAGTAGGGGCCAAGCATGCGAGTCAAGGTATGCAGGGAGCTGGACAGCAAATTTTACTTAAAAAATAATATTGCTTTGTAGGAAGCCCAGAAGAGACTCCATGCACATCTATCCAATGGCTGAATGAATGAATAGAAAAGTGAAGTGGTGTTTGGAAATCCAAATATGTACAGCAGATAGAATTACTCTTGGGCAGGTATTTAATGCTTCAGTGCTTGAGATTTCTCACCCCTAAAATGGGAATAGTAACGGCACCATGGTCATCAGTGTTTTTGTGAGGGTGAAGTAATTTAATATGTGGAAGTGCTTAGAACAGTGCTTGGCGTGTGATAAGAAATATATAAACCTTCCCTATGAGGGTGGTTTGCAGCAGTTGTGGTTTTAGCTATTATACAAAGTACTTACCCACCGTGGCAGGCCCCAGGCACAGCCATGAAGTTCAGGGTCTCCAGTGAGCCTAGGTACAAACCACCAGCTGCCGGGTACTGTGGAGACGCACGCATGGTTGGGTTCGGCTCAGATTCTGGCTGGAACAGAGTTTCTCTAAGTGGGGACACTGGTAGTGTCTAGGGTTCCTTTAGTCAGGGAAGCAGAGAAAGCCTCAGAGACAGTGTCTCTCAACCCTGATTCTGTCAGCAAGCTCCCAGGCTGGTGCTGGGCTGTCCGCGACACACCCTCAGCACGAGAGTCTCTCTTTCCAGCCACACCTAGAGAGCAGGCTGCAGACGTAGCACCTCCCAGAGGTGCTGTGGAACCTGGCTGGGTTTCAGGACTGTTATCTTGCTTTCAGTGTTCTCATTTTTATGATGATCATTTATCTATAGCAAGTGAAATCTATTTCCTAATTGCTACTGTGTGAGAGAGTCTTGTTAACATAAATTTAATTTTATTAAAATATTTTTATTTTAGGGTAGGTTTTTAAAGTTTTTTTTTAAATTAATTTTATTGGAGTATGGTTGCTTTTTAAATGTGTTGTCTAGATTTGTAGTAGCTTTACTTTGCTCACTGTCTAGTCAAAGCTATGGTTTTTTCAGTACTCATGGACCAGTGTGAAAGCTGGACCATAATGAAGGCTGTGCACTGAAGGTTTGATGCTTTTGAACTGTGGTGCTAGAGAAGACTCTTGAGAGTCCCTTGGACAGCAAGGAGATGAAACCAGTCAATCCTAAAGGAAATCAACCCTGCATATTCATTGGAAGGACGGATGCTGAGGCTGAAGTGCCAATCCTCTGGCCACCTGATGGGAAGAGCCAACTCACTGGGAGAGGCCCCCATGCTGGGAAAGACTGAGGGCGGGAGGAGTAGGGGGCGACAGAGGATGAGACAGTTGGACGGCATCACTGACTGAATGGAGTTTGTGCCAACTCCGGGAGACAGAAAAGGACAGGGAAGCCTGGCGTGCTGCAGTCCATGGGGTTGAAAAGAGTTGGACACGACTGAGTGACTGAACAACAACAACAAAATTTTCATGATGATCATTTATCTATAGCAAGTGAAATCTATTTCCTAATTGCTACTGTGTGAGAGAGTCTTGTTAACATAAATTTAATTTTATTAAAATATTTTTATTTTAGGGTAGGTTTTTAAAGTTTTTTTTTAAATTAATTTTATTGGAGTATGGTTGCTTTTTAAATGTGTTGTCTAGATTTGTAGTAGCTTTACTTTGCTCACTGTCTAGTCAAAGCTATGGTTTTTTCAGTACTCATGGACCAGTGTGAAAGCTGGACCATAATGAAGGCTGTGCACTGAAGGTTTGATGCTTTTGAACTGTGGTGCTAGAGAAGACTCTTGAGAGTCCCTTGGACAGCAAGGAGATGAAACCAGTCAATCCTAAAGGAAATCAACCCTGCATATTCATTGGAAGGACGGATGCTGAGGCTGAAGTGCCAATCCTCTGGCCACCTGATGGGAAGAGCCAACTCACTGGGAGAGGCCCCGATGCTGGGAAAGACTGAGGGCGGGAGGAGTAGGGGGCGACAGAGGATGAGACAGTTGGACGGCATCACTGACTGAATGGAGTTTGTGCCAACTCCGGGAGACAGAAAAGGACAGGGAAGCCTGGCGTGCTGCAGTCCATGGGGTTGAAAAGAGTTGGACACGACTGAGTGACTGAACAACAACAACAAAATTTTCATGATGACCATCTCTCTGTAGTAAGTGAAATCTATTTTCCAATTGTTACTGTGAGAGAAAGATTCTTCTTAACATAAATTTCTTATTAGGGTAAGTTTTTAAAAGTTTTTTTAAGTTAATCTTTATTAGGGTATAGTAGCTTTACAGCACTGAGTTTCTGCTTTCCAGCAAAGGGAATCGCATACAGCGTGTGTTCACATATAGCTCCTCTGTGCTGGACTTCCTTCCCATCTAGGTCACCATGGAGCCCTGAGTAGAGTTCCCTGAGCTATGCAGTGGGTTCTCAGAAGTTGTCTATCTTATACCTACTATCAGTAGTGTACAGATGCCCAATTTGTCCCACCTCCCCTCCAAACACAGATTTTATAGAACAGAAATGGGTGAGCTGATCAAATGTGACACAAAGAGAAGAGCCCAGGTCATGCATGGATATGGCAGAAATGGAGAGGTTTCCACGAGTGACTGAAGCTCACGAAGCCCCGGGGTTTAAGAGAACAGAAGGAAGCGTGAGGGAGGCAGGATGAGCAGGGCCAAGAGCAGCCTCCTTCGCTCTGCACCCAGTCTACGCCGCAGAGGCGGCCTCTGCATTCTCACCTCCGCCCCTTGGGTCCCGCACACCTTTCCCATCCTGGCTCCGGGGCCGCTTCCTTCACCAGGCATTCCCTGGTTCCTCCCCAGGGGACAATGACCTCCCCTGCTCTATCCCCGTGGCACGTGGGGGCACAGAGGCCTTTCTAATCTGTGAGAGCCACATACCCCCAATGCCGGTCTTGCAGCTGGCACAGCACAGAGCCCGCAGCAGGTGCCCCCGTGGATATTCCCCTTGAAGCAGCACCTTACTTCCCCACAGCCCGGTGACGAGCCCGGGCACTGTGCCGGGTAAATGGAGTCAGAGATGGAACCCGAGCCAAGGTGCTGTGGGACCCCCAGCTGCCAGCTGCCTGTGGCTGAAGGCTTTGCAGCGATGCCGTGGCTCGAGCTGATCTTGGTGGGAGGTGGGCCTGAGGGCTGGCCAGGGAAGGACAGAGGCGGGTCGTCAGAGGCCTGTTTCTGTGAGGTGCCGTGGGCAGCTCAGAACTGTGGGAGCCCCTCAGAGCTGATGGCGGGGGTAGCTCTTGCCCTGTGCCCAAGAGCCATCTGCACTTATCAAAGCCACTCCCCTCCTCCTCCCTGCTCAGGACATGGGCACGTCCTCCTTCACACCAGAGGTGGCCAGCACTCGCTCTGCCCTGGTGGCATTGCTGCTCATGAGGAGGGGAGAGGAGCTTTCTTCTCTCAACACCATAACTACCTTGGGGGGAAGCATTTTCATAATTTGGCCTGGCAGGAAGCGCCCTAGGGAACCCTAGCTCCTCCCTTGACGGCCCTATGACCTTGGCCAGTGACCTTCGCCTTGGTGCCTCAGGTTTTCTGATCGCCATCCTCACTCTCCCGGTTGTACCAGCAGGACCGGTCCAGTGATGGGCGTGGGGCAAGAACACTGCTCCACAAAGCTTGGGTTCCTCTGCCTGCTGTGCTCCAAGGTTGCCATGGGGTGCGGGGTGGCAGGCTGGGGAGGAAAGTGCTAAAAGGGGGGGTGCCCCTTCCCCCATCATAGTGGCTGTAAATGAAGAGTTTCATCTTCTGTTACAGTGGAAACACCAGAATTTATAGCTCTCAAATTTTAGTGGGTGCCAGTACTGTTTGAGGATGCTTGCTAACATGCAGATTCCTGAGCGCTGGCTCGCCCTGGAGTTTGGGTGGGGCCAGAGAATGCACTTCAAACAGTCCCATCCTGGGTCTCGGCAGCTGATTGCCAGGAACACCTCTGAGATGCCTGCTCACAGGACCGGGCACAGAGGCTTTCTAATCTGTGAGAGCCACATACCCCAATGCCGGTCTTGCAGCTGGCACAGCACAGAGCCCGCAGCAGGTGCCCCCGTGGATATTCCCCTTGAAGCAGCACCTTACTTCCCCACAGCCCGGTGACGAGCCCGGGCACTGTGCCGGGTAAATGGAGTCAGAGATGGAACCCGAGCCAAGGTGCTGTGGGACCCCCAGCTGCCAGCTGCCTGTGGCTGAAGGCTTTGCAGCGATGCCGTGGCTCGAGCTGATCTTGGTGGGAGGTGGGCCTGAGGGCTGGCCAGGGAAGGACAGAGGCGGGTCGTCAGAGGCCTGTTTCTGTGAGGTGCCGTGGGCAGCTCAGAACTGTGGGAGCCCCTCAGAGCTGATGGCGGGGGTAGCTCTTGCCCTGTGCCCAAGAGCCATCTGCACTTATCAAAGCCACTCCCCTCCTCCTCCCTGCTCAGGACATGGGCACGTCCTCCTTCCCACCAGAGGTGGCCAGCACTCGCTCTGCCCTGGTGGCATTGCTGCTCATGAGGAGGGAGAGGAGCTTTTTTCTCAACACCATAACTACCTTGGGGAAGCATTTTCATAATTTGGCCTGGCAGGAAGCGCCTAGGGAACCCTAGCTCCTCCCTTGACGGCCCTATGACCTTGGCCAGTGACCTTCGCCTTGGTGCCTCAGGTTTTCTGATCGCCATCCTCACTCTCCCGGTTGTACCAGCAGGACCGGTCCAGTGATGGGCGTGGGGCAAGAACACTGCTCCACAAAGCTTGGGTTCCTCTGCCTGCTGTGCTCCAAGGTTGCCATGGGGTGCGGGGTGGCAGGCTGGGGAGGAAAGTGCTAAAAGGGGGGGTGCCCCTTCCCCCATCATAGTGGCTGTAAATGAAGAGTTTCATCTTCTGTTACAGTGGAAACACCAGAATTTATAGCTCTCAAATTTTAGTGGGTGCCAGTACTGTTTGAGGATGCTTGCTAACATGCAGATTCCTGAGCGCTGGCTCGCCCTGGAGTTTGGGTGGGGCCAGAGAATGCACTTCAAACAGTCCCATCCTGGGTCTCGGCAGCTGATTCCCAGGAACACCTCTGAGAGCCCTGCCCTAGCTCACAGGACCATCGAGTCCAGAAGTCACAGATCTCAAAACGAGAGAGCTTTTCCATTTCTCTTCAGATTTCTTGTTCTTTGAGGGAACCTGAAACCTTGGCGATCCTGGGCCTGCCCTCCGAGCTGACACAGGGCCAGACCCAGTGGGACCTGCTCACCTCAAACAAGGCTGCTGTTGCTTCTAAGGTCCGGGCCTAAACGCGGGCGGTGCTGGCGTCTGTGGCCTCTGGCTGCTCCAGTCCCCTCCACCCAGAGATCCGGAAACTGAAGTCCAGAGTGAGAAGGGCTCAGAGGTAGAGAGCTGGCTGTGGACGCTCAGGTCGGAGGCCAGCTGCAAAGAGCCGCTGTGTGCCCTGAGGTCTGAGTGGGCAAAAGGACCCGCTGGGTGAAAAGGAGAGGAGAAGATCACTCCTAGGAGAGGAAAAGTGTGTGTGTGTGTGTGTGTGTGTGTGTGTGTGTGTGTAAGGCCCAGAGGGCGGAAAGCCTGGCTTGTTGGAGGGGCAGAGAGAGGCCCCAGGAGGGTGGGGGGCGTGGGCAGCTGTGAGAGGGGAGATGCAGGGAGGGCAGGGGTCGACCATGCCAAGTTACGAAGGTTCTGGGCTCTGATGGATAGCAGAGCCTAGGGGAGCACACGCTCACTGCTGTGTGGCGGACAAGGCGGGCCATGGAGCAGGTCCAGGCTCAGCGCGGGCACAGAGGGGAAGTAGAGAGGGTGGAAGGATGTTTTGCATCGCAAGTCCTAAGTGGAGGGCCCAACTGATGGTGGTTCCCCCGCCTCCCCCAAGGAGTCAGCCTCCCCAGGGCTGAGGAAAGCGGAGCCCAAGGTGGGAACGAGAAGAGGGGAGGGAGTCCTCACCATCTTACTTGGACTTTCAGATCCAGCCTATGTCATGAGTTGTAAGTCCACACCCCACCTAGGATTGTCAGATGAAACCCAGGTTTGTCAGTTAACTTTGAATTTCAGAGAAACAATGAATTTTTTTTTTTCATGTAAGTGTGTCCTGTGCAAAATTTGAGACATACCTATACTAAAAATTATTTGTGGTTTATCTGACATTCAAATGTAACTGGGCAACCTGTATTTTTATTTGCTAACTTTGGAACCCTAGCCTTAGCCCTCTATGGGGCTGACTGATTGGGTTTCCGAGTCTTTCAAGTAAAGAGATCTCAGTGGAAGCAGGTGATTGAGAAATGACTCAGTTTGCCCGAGGTCACAAGGCCGGCGAGCCTCAGTGGCTCGATTAGAACTCCTGTCTGTGACTCAGGGACCTGTGGTTACTCCTCTGAGAGCCCGGATGTGGCGGACAGCAGATGATCTGCAGCTCATGTGACGGAAATGGGGCCTGAGCAGACCGTGGGAGCCGGGAAGAGGGCCGAGAGAGAAGGCTCTGGGGACCTGCAGCTTTGCTGACTGGGAGATGGCAGTGCATTGTATTACTGTTTGCTAAACCGCTCACTACGTACTTATCAAGTAGCTGTCAGGCACTGTGCTCATTTCTCTGATACCTGCAATGGGCTGGTACTGTCGTTGTTTATCTTTCCCATTGTGCAGACTGGGAGAGCAAGACGCAGCGAGGTCGGGGCTGGGAGCTGAGTCTTTTCCAGGCCTCCTGACCTCCTCACCCTACCCTGCCCTCCCTCGGAGAGGCACTTCTGCTCTCTCATTTGCTGCACGTTCAAACCCGACTCCCCGTCCCCTGCCTGAGTAAAGCAATGCAAATTGTTAGTAAGCGCTCAGGCTGCATCTGCCCTTGGCAGGTGCGCCCATTGTGACATATCTGATGTTCAGTCCTGACAGCCCGTGTCCACACCTGGCTGCAGCCCTCCGTGAGCGTGCCCAGTGTGGGGCCAGCTGCGTCTCCTTTCTGTGCTGGAAAGTGGAGGGTGCTGGGGGAGGGGGACAGGAGCTCTGGGCCTCCGCAGTGTCGGAAGTTGGATCCAGGCCTCTGGTGCCATGGTGACGGTTACTATAGAAACACAGGGGCTGCACACAGCACTCCTACTGCGATCTGTGGGGGATTTTGCATAGACTGCAGTGGGCAGAGAGAGGGATTCAGTGGTCCGGAGTGAGGCCAGGCCTTCTCTGGGAGCTGCCCCGCCTCCGTCTCCGTCTTCCTCTCGGGACCCCCCATCCCCTCTCCTGACCCCGACCTGTCTCCAGCCTCAGTGGCTTCGACCGTGGTCTCTCCACCTGGAGGGTCACGCTTCTTCCCTTGGTGAATTCCTACTCATCCTCTAAGCCTCGTCCTGATGCTCTCTTCCATTCAGCAAATATTGAGCGAGTGTTCAATGAGTACAGGACACAGGGCCACTGGGGACCAAGACAGACAACAGCCCTGCTCTTGTGGAGCTGCCAGTCTGGGTGGAGAGACAGGCATGACGGAAGCCCCCGAGTAAACGCGCGAGACTCCATGCCGTCCCAGCGGTGCCGTGATGAGGCCAACAGTCTCGGGCCGTGGGATGGCGAGTCAGGGAAGGTGTCTAAGGAGCCGCGTCTGACTCCTCCACGCCCTCAGGCCATCCGCACCTGCACAGCCTGGCTTCTCAGTCATAGCACTGACATTATAGCGTGCAGCCATGGGGAAGAACGAAGGCAGCAGGAGCAGGGCACGACAGAGGGTGAGACGGTTGGATGGCATCACTGACTCAGTGCACATGAGTTCACACAAACTCCAGGAGATGATGCAGGGTAGGAAAGCCTGGCGTGCGGCGGTTCGTGGAATCACAAAGGGTCAGACACAACGGAGTGACTGAACAGCAACAACAACAAAATAAGGTGCCTGCCCATCTCCCACCCTAAACTGTGTCTTCCATGAAAGCAGCAGTGAAGCCTTGCCTGTCTCTGGGTCCCCAGTGTCCGGTGGCTAACAGGGACTGGAGAAGGCAGCCATTTACTGGGTCGGGCAGTGTCTCAGATGGCCTCTCATTCCCTGGTCCTATAGAGTTCAGCATATAAGTATGATTTAATCATTTCATATTGCTTTAGAGATGGCAGAACCAGGTTCAGCCAGGTTAGGGAAGAGCTTCTCGGCCCACAGCTAACCCAGGGTCAGGCTGAGAGTCAGAGCCAGCCCGCCCGCTTCATGCTCCTTCGTGCAGGGTGGCAGCAGCTTGATGGGGATGTAGTTCATATACAGACCAGCCTACCTTTTAAGGCTTCCAAGTGAAGGGCTTTTAGCTTAGGCACAGTTTTGTGAAAGCATCAGAACAGTCCATCTCAGGACATTTTAATCACAGCCCCCGACACAACCGGATTCCTCCAGCTGGGGCCCCCAGCCTCAGCCTCGTAGGAGGACTTGAACTTCAGAAGCTGGCTGCAACTGTAAATTTAGAGCTGAGGGGTTCTGCGTGGGCGGGCTGCCTCTCTCTGGGCATCACAATAAGGAGCATTTGCTTATTGGCATTTGAAATGTATGTGCTTGGCTTCTCTGAATGAAGACCCTGATTCTCTGCTGCACATTTCAAAACAACCTACGGACAAATAAGCAGAATTCCAGGAGTGCCTCAGAAGGCTTTCCTAGCTGGAGCCTGGCAGGTGCCGTCTGTGCCATGGCTCAGAATGTCTGGAATTCACCAGACTCTGCATTCTTAAAGCCCCAGGCTTTCTGGAAGCCTGGCTTTGTGGCATGTACTGGCACAGAAGAGGCTGCAGCCCGGGGGAATCAAGGATTCTCTGAACCCCAGGACCACTCTGTCCCCCTCTTCGTGAAAGGCCCACAGTGCCCAGTTTAACATGCATGTCCAGTTCACTTAGCCCCAGAATCAGAACCAGTGCCAGGGGAGGTCCATTGTCCCCAGTCTTCTCATTTTTCCTCCTCCCTCCTTTCACTAACCACAAGTGCCTGAAATTCACTTCTAAATATGTATTTATTAAAGTATTGAAGGGGGATGGTTTAATGTTTCCTCTAGCCTGATGCACAGAAAAAGGTCACAGGTCAGTTCACCATGCACACCATGGCCCCCAAGTGCACCATTTAGCAGAAGGTTTAGAATCTCTCTCCTGGCTCCAACTTTCCTTCCCTTGGAATTGTGTAGGAAATTCAAGTTCTTCACTGGTCTCCAGGGGTCAGGCTGCAGTCAAAGACAGGCGTGGAAAACTCTGGTGAGTCCTACTGGTCCTCGCACCCTTTTGCTCAAGGCTGGCTCTGCGTTCTCGGTCCTGGCTCAGAAACAGGAACCAAACCTGGCCAGCTGACGCAAAAAGGATTTCCTAAATGTTCCTGAGGCTAGGTTCCAGAGTTCTTCCAAGGGCCAGAGACCCAGGCTTGAAAAGTTGCTCCGCTAGAAAACAACTTTCAGAACCACAGTACCGCTCTGCTGCTGTGCATGGACGCTGCCTCCGCCACAAGCAGCATAGCAGGGCTGGACCCTGCATCCAGGGCTGACCTTGCCACTGGAAACAGGATTTGGCTCATGGATGTCATCTTGGTCATATTGTCCCTGCTTCTGTGTGTCACTGGTGCCAATGCTGATGTCCCTAGAAGATGTGTCTGATAGGAGAAGCCTGGCTCAAGTCCCGTCTACCTAGCTATACTGGAGGCTGGGAAGTGAATTGCAGCTTTTGTAGAGGGAGGTGGTCTTTGCTCACCCGTTAGACTCACGAGGTGGCAAATTCTGCCTAAAATGAGGTACCCAATGAATACCCCGTTACCAATGGCTTCTATGCAGATTTGCCCATCTCTACCCTGCGCCTCTGTACCATGAGGTTTGGAGAGGAAGAGCCATTGGCCCCTCCTTCTCCCTTCCCCCAGAACCATGAGCTTCTGCCTGGCATTTCTAGAACAGAGATGAGCCACAGGTGATTGCACAGAACAAAGAAGCCTGCTTCAAGATGACTAAAACCCACATGTACCCCAGTGGGAGGAGCTGTTCCCCAAAGGAAACCAGGTTTTCCTCCTCCCTCCTTTCACTAACCACAAGTGCCTGAAATTCACTTCTAAATATGTATTTATTAAAGTATTGAAGGGGGATGGTTTAATGTTTCCTCTAGCCTGATGCACAGAAAAAGGTCACAGGTCAGTTCACCATGCACACCATGGCCCCCAAGTGCACCATTTAGCAGAAGGTTTAGAATCTCTCTCCTGGCTCCAACTTTCCTTCCCTTGGAATTGTGTAGGAAATTCAAGTTCTTCACTGGTCTCCAGGGGTCAGGCTGCAGTCAAAGACAGGCGTGGAAAACTCTGGTGAGTCCTACTGGTCCTCGCACCCTTTTGCTCAAGGCTGGCTCTGCGTTCTCGGTCCTGGCTCAGAAACAGGAACCAAACCTGGCCAGCTGACGCATAAAAAGGATTTCCTAAATGTTCCTGAGGCTAGGTTCCAGAGTTCTTCCAAGGGCCAGAGACCCAGGCTTGAAAAGTTGCTCCGCTAGAAAACAACTTTCAGAACCACAGTACCGCTCTGCTGCTGTGCATGGACGCTGCCTCCGCCACAAGCAGCATAGCAGGGCTGGACCCTGCATCCAGGGCTGACCTTGCCACTGGAAACAGGATTTGGCTCATGGATGTCATCTTGGTCATATTGTCCCTGCTTCTGTGTGTCACTGGTGCCAATGCTGATGTCCCTAGAAGATGTGTCTGATAGGAGAAGCCTGGCTCAAGTCCCGTCTACCTAGCTATACTGGAGGCTGGGAAGTGAATTGCAGCTTTTGTAGAGGGAGGTGGTCTTTGCTCACCCGTTAGACTCACGAGGTGGCAAATTCTGCCTAAAATGAGGTACCCAATGAATACCCCGTTACCAATGGCTTCTATGCAGATTTGCCCATCTCTACCCTGCGCCTCTGTACCATGAGGTTTGGAGAGGAAGAGCCATTGGCCCCTCCTTCTCCCTTCCCCCAGAACCATGAGCTTCTGCCTGGCATTTCTAGAACAGAGATGAGCCACAGGTGATTGCACAGAACAAAGAAGCCTGCTTCAAGATGACTAAAACCCACATGTACCCCAGTGGGAGGAGCTGTTCCCCAAAGGAAACCAGGGTGCTGTTTCCAAAGGAAGGACATCTGGGCAGGAAAAATGATACCCGTTCACCACTGTTAGGGAATCTTGTGGCCAACTGATTAGGAAACACAAGTAGCACATTAGAGGAGATCTGGAGGGTCTCAGGGACCACCAGTGTCAATGGAATGATCTAGAATGTGTGTGGCCCCCCGCCTGTTCTCACACTCCTGTTGCCCCCTCCGGAGTCCCCATCCTCCCCTCTCCACTTCTCCGAGGAGGCCTTTCCACATTCCTTCCTGCCTGATCTGGGGAGGCTGTGACGTCCTCACGTGGCTCTGTACCCTTGACAGCTGGTGCTCTGGGCTTAGAGGTCAGGCCCTGGATTCAAGCAGATCTGGGTTCTGCTTGGACTCTACTCCTTTTAAAAAGATTTTTTAATCTTATTTTTCTGGCCAGGCTGCATGGTGTGCAGCATCTTAGTTCCCTGACCAAGGATGGAACCTAAGCCCCTTGCAGTGGGCGTGTGGAGTCCCAACCACTAGACTCCAGACCATTCTAGATTCGGCTCCTTTGCTGCAATGTGGGCAGCTTTACCTTTCTCAGCCATGGCTTCTTCACCTATAGAATAAATACAATGATAGTATGTGTGTCATAGGATTGCTGTGAACCTTACATGAGAGCGTGTGTATGGTACAGTGAATGGTACGGAGTGGTGGTGGTGTTGGGTCGCCCAGTCGTGCCTGACTCTTTGCGACCGCACGGACGGCAGCACCCTGGGCTTCCCTGTCCTTCCCCATCTCCCAGAGTTTGCCCAAGTTCATGTCCATGGCATTGTGATGCCATCCAGTCATCTCAAGGCCCCATGACCTGTCCTGAGCTGAAACGTGACAGAAGTGAAGTGTGTTCCTTCTGCAGGAAAGCTTTAAGGGTCCTTGTGTGGTTCTCCATATTCATTTTTTTCTACCACAAACATAGCCATGTTGCAGACAGGAGCGTCACCATCATCCTGGGCGCTGAGGAAGTCCTGGAGTGGAGTCACAGCTGACTCAGCGGACACATAGCGTGTAGGAGAAATTGACCGTTGTTGTCATAATCCACCAAGATCTGGAGGGGTTTTCTGTTTTTGCACCATAACCTAACCTAACTGACATAGACCAGATGCTGCAGACAGTCCAATTCTCCCTCCCAAGCCACCTTGGTCAGACTTTGGATATTGCTTGGGAGTGAGCGTCTTCACTCATTCTGTCCCAGAGAAGGACAAGGCAGAGAAGACACCAACTCAGGGTGCAGAGTTACGCTCAGAGTTGGGGATGGAATGAGCATGACCTAGTCTCAGTTTGTCACACCCAGTAGCAGCTGTTGCAGGGTAGCGTCAGGAGCACTGTGAATTGTCTACCCAACTTCCCTTCTACCTTCATGCCTTGCCAACGTTTTTCTGACTTCCTAAGCCCTTCATACTGCCCCACATGAGTTGGGGGAAGCTGACCCCATCCGGAGTCTAGGAAGAGATTCTGAGTCGTCTAAGCCAGTGTTACTCAAAGTGTGATCCACTGACCAGGACCCTTTCACAAACCATTAGCTATGGGTGTATAGTGAGATGAGTGTAGAAACAGAGGAAGTATTTAGAAACATTTATAGTGGTTGAACCTTGCTGTGACATGCAGATACATGAGAAGTGAACTCCTCTTGTTGAACAGAGTACTGACCCTTGAGATACTGTCAAAATCAGGTAAGTCCTGTGTGGTAGAACTGCTATCCATGTGCATATAGAACTTTGTACTGCTCTATTGCTGGTCTAGGCCAATCACTATGGCCTTCTTCTCACCAGTGATTGGTATCAACTTGGGCATGTGG
Source organism: Tragulus kanchil (assembly GCA_022376925.1). NCBI lineage: Eukaryota > Metazoa > Chordata > Mammalia > Artiodactyla > Tragulidae > Tragulus > Tragulus kanchil. Next base: position 107,826,019 of record JAIOJX010000004.1, read on the forward strand.
CCCAAAGCTGGCCAGTGAAACGTGAGAGGAAGTCTGATGGGGTTTCTGGGATGGTTTTCTATATTCCTAAGAAAGAAACAGGTAGAAACCAATCTTATTTTCTTTGGGGTCATTGGAGTCTGGATGTAGCTGAATTGCTGCTGTGAATTCTCTGAATATTCAGTTATGTGAGAGCATGTTTCCTCACTGTTTAGGCAAGAGGGAGCCTGGCCTTACAGCTATTTACAGTATTCCCAACTGGAGCATTCACTCGGGGCTGTTACAGAGGTCAGACTCTCTAACCTCCTGAATCTCTCCCTTAATCATCTGCCATCACAGTAAGCCCTCCCTTTTTTTTTTTCCCCTGATCTAACAAATATTCATTGATCACCTATTATGAGCTGGCATTTTGAAGATAACCCGTTGTGTAAGACAACTCTTTTACCCACAGACACCTCAGGGTCAAATCACAGAATATAAAAATGTGTATCAATAAAACCAGCTAGAAGGTAATGCTAATTATTAAAAATACACAAACAAATATATGCAGACAGAGAGTAGGAATAGATTATTTCCAGTGGATATAAAAATATGTTGTTGGCACAAAAATCACAAAGTACTATAGCACCTATCGGAGAGTATAGCTTTGTTTTTCTCTTCTCTTTTTTATAAAAAAAAACTTTTCAATAAGAGAAACCCAAGCTGACGATGATTCACTGTCCTGTCATCTTTTTTTGTCCATATCAGTGTTTCTATTCAAGTTTTACATGTTGATGGTGTTGATATAATCATGCTTATGGCCCGTATTTAGTTTTACTTGATGTCATGTGCACTTTCTGTTTTGCCAGTCTCTTCCCTGCTTCTTTTCCCTTCTTTCTTTCTGCTTTTATCCTCCCTGAAGTAACAATAACACTCTGATACGGAGCTTTCCATGCTCTTGCTATTTTGTATAAACATGTTGTTTCTGTTTTTCTAAAATTGGGACACAACGTATAAATTTCTCTGTGGCTGCTTTTCTTGTTTAACAATAGGATAAAACCTTTTTTTTTGGCAACTCATATGATGGAAAGTTGCTGGATTCTCCAGTGCTCTCCATTCCCCACGTAGACGTATTCTTGAGTGTCCATGGTGGGCAGACATGCTCTTGGCCAGAGGACTTCTTTCTAGTACGTTTGCATCCTTTTGGTCCCTGTGTTGACTTCTAAGCTGACAGAAGTCAGGTTGTGTGGGTCTTTAAGTCTGGTTATGCTGTTGTACTTGTATTTCTGCAATGAAACATTTTATATATCAGTGCAATGAGCTTATAAAAGAAAGAGCATCTCATTTTTATGAAAATTAAGTTAAGTTTAGGAAACATGTGCCAAATATACTTTCTAAAACTATTTGCAATGTAAAGATCAGAAGTATATAGTATCTTTTGCTTTGTAACAAACCACCACAAAATATTTTGGTTTGAAACAATAGTAATCTCTTGCTATAGACTGAATGTTTGTGTCCCCCTCAAATTCATGTGTTGAAGCCCTAACCCCCAGTATGATTGTATTTGAAAGAGGGGGCTTTGGGCTGTGATTAGGTGTGGATGAGGTGATGGGATTGATGTCCCAGAGCCCTTTCTCTCTCGTCCCTCTCTGAGCACACAGCAGAAGGCAGCCTTCCACCAAGTAGGAGGAGGATTCTCACCATCTCAACCAAGATGGCACCCTGATCTTAGACTTCCATTCTCTAGAAATGTGAGTAAATGTTTGTTGTTTAAGTCGCCTGGTCACTTCTGCTCCATTCTACCAGTCAAAGCACATTGCAAAGTCATCCCAGCTTCAGGACGTGGGAACAAATATGATCTTTTGATGAAAGAAACAAAACAGTCACACCACAAAGGAACATATATGCCTTGGGATAGGAGGAATTTGTGAGAACACCTTGCAGTTTAACACAAGGAGAAATGACTTAAAAATCTCAAAGTATACATTCATAGGTTTCAAGCTTAAAAATATTAATAAACAATGTTCCTTTTTCATGACTTTTAACTAACTCTTACCCTAGTCACATTGGAGGAGAGGACTTCTAGTACATACCAGGCTCATTCTTTTTAGCCAGCACTATAGAGCTCTCTCTGACACCTTCTGTGGCTCCATGGAATTTCGTAGCACAGAGTACAACATATTTTATTTAATCAGGCTCTTATCAATAGATGTTTGGGTGATTTGCTTTTTATTGCCTCACAATGAGCAATGTTATGATAATATTAGTGTAACTATAGCCCTTCATACTAGTGCTTTGTGTGTTTAAATATATGTGAGTGCATGTGTGTGTGTGTGTGTGTGTGTGTGTGTGTAAGTTGCTCAGTCATGTCTGACTCTTTGGGACCCATGGATTATAGCCTGCCAAGCTCCTCTGTCCATGGAATTCTCCAGACAAGAATAATGGTGTGGATAGCCGTTCCCTACTCCAGGGGATCTTCCTGACCCAGGAATTGAACCCAGGTCTTCTGCACTGCAGGCAGATTCTTTACCATCTGAACCACTATATATATATTCCTATGAGACTTAGATATATTAACTAAGTCTCATGGGAATTTCTGAGCCAAATGTCAGGTATGTATTTTAAAATATATGTATATTTTAAATTTCGTATGTTGTATTTGAAAGAGGGGGCTTTGGGCTGTGATTAGGTGTGGATGAGGTGATGGGATTGATGTCCCAGAGCCCTTTCTCTCTCGTCCCTCTCTGAGCACACAGCAGAAGGCAGCCTTCCACCAAGTAGGAGGAGGATTCTCACCATCTCAACCAAGATGGCACCCTGATCTTAGACTTCCATTCTCTAGAAATGTGAGTAAATGTTTGTTGTTTAAGTCGCCTGGTCACTTCTGCTCCATTCTACCAGTCAAAGCACATTGCAAAGTCATCCCAGCTTCAGGACGTGGGAACAAATATGATCTTTTGATGAAAGAAACAAAACAGTCACACCACAAAGGAACATATATGCCTTGGGATAGGAGGAATTTGTGAGAACACCTTGCAGTTTAACACAAGGAGAAATGATTACAAAAATCTCAAAGTATACATTCATAGGTTTCAAGCTTAAAAATATTAATAAACAATGTTCCTTTTTCATGACTTTTAACTAACTCTTACCCTAGTCACATTGGAGGAGAGGACTTCTAGTACATACCAGGCTCATTCTTTTTAGCCAGCACTATAGAGCTCTCTCTGACACCTTCTGTGGCTCCATGGAATTTCGTAGCACAGAGTACAACATATTTTATTTAATCAGGCTCTTATCAATAGATGTTTGGGTGATTTGCTTTTTATTGCCTCACAATGAGCAATGTTATGATAATATTAGTGTAACTATAGCCCTTCATACTAGTGCTTTGTGTGTTTAAATATATGTGAGTGCATGTGTGTGTGTGTGTGTGTGTGTGTGTGTAAGTTGCTCAGTCATGTCTGACTCTTTGGGACCCATGGATTATAGCCTGCCAAGCTCCTCTGTCCATGGAATTCTCCAGACAAGAATAATGGTGTGGATAGCCGTTCCCTACTCCAGGGGATCTTCCTGACCCAGGAATTGAACCCAGGTCTTCTGCACTGCAGGCAGATTCTTTACCATCTGAACCACTATATATATATTCCTATGAGACTTAGATATATTAACTAAGTCTCATGGGAATTTCTGAGCCAAATGTCAGGTATGTATTTTAAAATATATGTATATTTTAAATTTCGGCAGATATTGCCAAATTGCTTTCTGAAAAGCTTGTAAGAGACTATCTTTTCCCTCACCTGTCCAGCCCTTAAGTTTGCCTTTGTGCCAAGCTGAGAAAAATGAGAAAAGTGAGGGAGAGGGATTTTTTTTTCTTTTGCAAAGCACTGTGTTCCTGCTCTCATTTGGATGCCCCCGTGACAAAACCTTTGTGCCTCTGCACTTTTGGATTTGTTATAGACCTCATTCCCCGTATTATACACCTGGATGACCCTTTTATTCTTCCCAGCCTGGTGAGCTCTTTTGTAGGTCTGAGAACTCAGCAAAACACCCTCTGTTTGGGAGACCTCCCTAATCCTCCAAGATCAATGTGGCTTTCCCTCATGGCCCGTGCTCTCTCTGTGGCCCCCTCTGCCAGACCCGTACCAGCCCACAGACAGGCTCTGTGCCTCTGAAAGCCTCCCCTATAGGACTTTAAGCTCCTGGAGGCCAAGGCCCATATCATAATCTTCTCTGGGTCCCCCACGCTTGAACTGTGCCTAGTGCAAAGCAGTGGTCCAGAAAATGTTCGTGTATCAAGTGACGTCCTAACGAAACTTTCCACAGGTGCTTGTAGAATGAAGGAAGGGATTTTTTAAAATTAATTTTTATTGGAATATAGGTGGTGCATTGGTAAAGGGTCTGCCTTCCAGTGTAGGAGACACAGGAAAACACAGGTTCAATCCCTGGGTCAGGAAGATGCCCTTGAAGTAAGAAATGGCAACCTGTCCCCGTAATTCTTGACTGGAAAATTGCATGAACAGAGTAACCTGGGGACGACAGTCCTTGGGGTCACAGAGTCAGACACAGCTGGGCATGCACACGCAGTTTGCTTTATAGTGTTATGTTAGTTGCTGCTGTACAGCAAAATAAATCAGCTATGTGTTTCTATATATATATAGCTTCTGTTTTTGGATTTCCCTCTCATTTTGGTCACCACAGAGCACTGAGTAGAGTTCCCGGGGAAGGGATTTTTAAAAAAGAGACTGGTGCTTATAGCTGTTTAGAGTGAGGGGAAAGGGATGTTCGAGTACAGACTCTGTGGACAAAGCATTCTCGGGCAGAGGGACCCCTGGGGCACTGGGTAGGGCTGGATCAGTTGAGCAATTCCTGGGATCTGACATCCTCTCTCTGTTCTCCCATGACTCAGGCATCCAGGGTCATCTCATTATGGTTCTGTGTGAAGACAGTCCCCCAAAGGGGCCATTGATCTGGAACATCTGATTGGCTTTCTGAGTCCGATCCACTAGCTCGTAAAATCCAATAAATGTCAAAATCTGGCAGGCCCATTAACCTCCAGAGGTCTATTAAAAGAAAGGTTCTGTTTCTGTGTGATAGATGCCAGGGTTTCCAATTCTTACAGCCCAGAATTTAGGAAGTTAGGAAGGGGCAGATTTAAAACAGGATCACCCCTGGTGAGCTCTTTTGTAGGTCTGAGAACTCAGCAAAACACCCTCTGTTTGGGAGACCTCCCTAATCCTCCAAGATCAATGTGGCTTTCCCTCATGGCCCGTGCTCTCTCTGTGGCCCCCTCTGCCAGACCCGTACCAGCCCACAGACAGGCTCTGTGCCTCTGAAAGCCTCCCCTATAGGACTTTAAGCTCCTGGAGGCCAAGGCCCATATCATAATCTTCTCTGGGTCCCCCACGCTTGAACTGTGCCTAGTGCAAAGCAGTGGTCCAGAAAATGTTCGTGTATCAAGTGACGTCCTAACGAAACTTTCCACAGGTGCTTGTAGAATGAAGGAAGGGATTTTTTAAAATTAATTTTTATTGGAATATAGGTGGTGCATTGGTAAAGGGTCTGCCTTCCAGTGTAGGAGACACAGGAAAACACAGGTTCAATCCCTGGGTCAGGAAGATGCCCTTGAAGTAAGAAATGGCAACCTGTCCCCGTAATTCTTGACTGGAAAATTGCATGAACAGAGTAACCTGGGGACGACAGTCCTTGGGGTCACAGAGTCAGACACAGCTGGGCATGCACACGCAGTTTGCTTTATAGTGTTATGTTAGTTGCTGCTGTACAGCAAAATAAATCAGCTATGTGTTTCTATATATATATAGCTTCTGTTTTTGGATTTCCCTCTCATTTTGGTCACCACAGAGCACTGAGTAGAGTTCCCGGGGAAGGGATTTTTAAAAAAGAGACTGGTGCTTATAGCTGTTTAGAGTGAGGGGAAAGGGATGTTCGAGTACAGACTCTGTGGACAAAGCATTCTCGGGCAGAGGGACCCCTGGGGCACTGGGTAGGGCTGGATCAGTTGAGCAATTCCTGGGATCTGACATCCTCTCTCTGTTCTCCCATGACTCAGGCATCCAGGGTCATCTCATTATGGTTCTGTGTGAAGACAGTCCCCCAAAGGGGCCATTGATCTGGAACATCTGATTGGCTTTCTGAGTCCGATCCACTAGCTCGTAAAATCCAATAAATGTCAAAAATCTGGCAGGCCCATTAACCTCCAGAGGTCTATTAAAAGACTCCGCTTTTGCTAAGGAGGTTCTGTTTCTGTGTGATAGATGCCAGGGTTTCCAATTCTTACAGCCCAGAATTTAGGAAGTTAGGAAGGGGGCAGATTTAAAACAGGATCACCTGGTCTCTACCAGTTTTCTCCTAAGACTCCGCCATCTCTTCATATAGAGCCTGTTACTGTGATTAGCCCCAGGGTAGCTATATGAGTGGGGGTCCAGCTCATATAGGAAATGTCCCCGAACTTCTTTATTTGCCACCAAGAAAATGAACCCCATCCCTCTCTTCAGAATATTCCACCTACATCTCCCCTTACAGCACTGAAGCACAATTATTTGCTGCATGTGGGTCCTTTCCATTAGACTGTGAGGGCTGCAGGAATGGAGTGCTTGTAAGAATCTCTTTGGTAACAACTGAAGGAAACCCCAACCCAAACTACTTTGGCAAAAAAAGAACTTTGTTGGCCCACCTGTCGCAAGCCTTCCCCATACATGGCCGGAAGGGCTCTGGAAGATCCCACGTGATGGCTCCCTGCCTCCAGCAGCTCCAGGCATCCTGCGGCCAGCCTCACTTTGCTGGGAAAAGAAACTTTTCTCTTCCAGTTGTTGTTGCTATTCAGTCGCTAAGTTGTGTCCGGCTCTTTGCGACCCCATGGACTGCAGCCTGCCAGACTTCCCTGTCCTTTGCTGTCTCCTGAAGTTTGCTAAAACTCATGTCCGTTAACTCAGTGATGCCATCCAACCATCTCGTCCTCTGTCATCCCCTTCTCCTTTTGCCTTCTATTTTCCCCGACATCAGGGTCTTTTCCAATGTGTCATCTCTTTGCATCAGGTGGCCAAAGTATTGGAGCTTCAGCTTCAGCATCAGTCCTTCCAGTGAATATTCAGGGTTGATAATTCCTTTAGAATTCGATCAAACTGTTTTGATCTCCTTGCAGTCCAAGGGACTCTCAAGAGTCTTCTCCAGCACCACAGTTTGAAACCATCAGTTCTTTGGCACTCAGTCTTCGTTATGGTCCAACTTTCACATCAATACACGTCCAAGGGACTCTCAAAGCTAGTCTTCTCAGCACCACAGAATAAATGTAAACCCTAAGAAAACTCCGCTTTTGCTAAGGAGGTTCTGTTTCTGTGTGATAGATGCCAGGGTTTCCAATTCTTACAGCCCAGAATTTAGGAAGTTAGGAAGGGGGCAGATTTAAAACAGGATCACCTGGTCTCTACCAGTTTTCTCCTAAGACTCCGCCATCTCTTCATATAGAGCCTGTTACTGTGATTAGCCCCAGGGTAGCTATATGAGTGGGGGTCCAGCTCATATAGGAAATGTCCCCGAACTTCTTTATTTGCCACCAAGAAAATGAACCCCATCCCTCTCTTCAGAATATTCCACCTACATCTCCCCTTACAGCACTGAAGCACAATTATTTGCTGCATGTGGGTCCTTTCCATTAGACTGTGAGGGCTGCAGGAATGGAGTGCTTGTAAGAATCTCTTTGGTAACAACTGAAGGAAACCCCAACCCAAACTACTTTGGCAAAAAAAGAACTTTGTTGGCCCACCTGTCGCAAGCCTTCCCCATACATGGCCGGAAGGGCTCTGGAAGATCCCACGTGATGGCCCCCTGCCTCCAGCAGCTCCAGGCATCCTGCGGCCAGCCTCACTTTGCTGGGAAAAGAAACTTTTCTCTTCCAGTTGTTGTTGCTATTCAGTCGCTAAGTTGTGTCCGGCTCTTTGCGACCCCATGGACTGCAGCCTGCCAGACTTCCCTGTCCTTTGCTGTCTCCTGAAGTTTGCTAAAACTCATGTCCGTTAACTCAGTGATGCCATCCAACCATCTCGTCCTCTGTCATCCCCTTCTCCTTTTGCCTTCTATTTTCCCCGACATCAGGGTCTTTTCCAATGTGTCATCTCTTTGCATCAGGTGGCCAAAGTATTGGAGCTTCAGCTTCAGCATCAGTCCTTCCAGTGAATATTCAGGGTTGATAATTCCTTTAGAATTCGATCAAACTGTTTTGATCTCCTTGCAGTCCAAGGGACTCTCAAGAGTCTTCTCCAGCACCACAGTTTGAAACCATCAGTTCTTTGGCACTCAGTCTTCGTTATGGTCCAACTTTCACATCAATACACGACTACTGGAAAAACGATAGTTTTGACTATATGGACCTTTGCTGGCAAAGTGATATCTCTGTTTTTCAGTGTGCTTTCTAGGTTTGTCACAGCTATTCTTCCAACGAGCAAGAGTCTTTTAATTTCATGGCTGAAGTCACCATCCACAGTGATTTGGGAGCCTAAGAAAATAAAATCTATCACTCTTTCCACTTTTTCTCCATCTATTTGCAATGAAGTGATGGAACCAGATGCAATGATCTTCGCTTTTTGAATGTTGAATTTTAAGCCTGACTTTTCACTCTCCTCTTTCTCCCTCATCAACAGGCTCTTTAATTCCTCTTAACTTTCTGCCATTAAAGTGGTACCATCTGCATATCTGAGGTTGCTGATATTTTCTCTGGCCATCTTGATTCCAGTTTTTGCTTTATCCAAACTGGTACTTCACGTGATGTACTCTGTACATAAGTTAAATAAGCAGGGTGACAATATACAGCCTTGATGTACTCCTTTCCCAGTTTGGAACCAGTTCATTGTTCCATGTCTGGTTCTATCTGTTGCTTCTTGACCTGTATACAGGTTTCTCAGGAGGCAGGTAAGGGGGTCTGGTATTCCCATCTCCTTCAGAATTTTCAACAGTTTTTTGTGATCCAAGCAGTCAAAGGCTTTAGCATAATCAGTGAAATGGAAGTAGGTGTTTTTCTGGAATTAACCATTTAGTCTGTGGTTCCTCTGCCTTTTCTAAATCCAGCATATACATCTGGAAATTCTTCGTTCATGTATTGTTGAAGCCTAGCCTGGAGGATTCTGAGCATGACCTCGCCAGCATGTGAAATGAGTGCAGTTGTGCCTCATTGAACATGCCTTGGCATTGCCCTTCTTTGGGATTGAAATGAAAACTGACCAGTCCTGTGGCCACTGCTAAGTTTTCCAAATTTGCTGACATCTGGAGTGCAGCACTCTAAGAGCATCATCTTTTAGGATTTGAAATAGCTCAGCTGGAATTCCATCGCCTCCTCTAGCTTTGTTCCCACTGATGCTTCCTAAGGCCCACTTGACTCCACACTCCAGGATGCTGGCTCTAGGTGACTGATCACACCACTGTGGTCATTTAGGTCACTAAGACTTTTTTAGTACAGTTCTTCTGTGTATTCTTGCCACCTCTTCTTAATATCTTCTGCTGCTTTTAGGTCTGTATCGTTTCTGTCCCTCATTGTGACCATCTTTGCATGAAGATGCAAAGATGGTCTTTGCATGAAGATCCCTTGGTGTGTCTCCTTTTCTTGAAGAAGTCTCTAGCCGTTCCTGTTTTATCATTTTCATCTATATAACTTTGCATTTTCACTTAAGAAAGCTTTCTTATTTTTCCTTGCTAGTCTTTGGAACTCTACAGTGAGGTGGGCATATCTTTCCTTTTTGCCTTTGCCTTTTGCCTCTCTTCTTTTCTCAGCTATCTGTGAGGCTTCCTTAGGCAACCATTTTGCCTTTTTTGCATTTGTTTTTCTTGGGGGTGGTTTTGATCACTGTCTCCCATACAGTGTTACAAACCTACATACATAGTTCTTCAGGCTCTCTATCAAATCTAATCCCGTGAATCTATTTGTCACTTCCACTGTATAATCATAAGGGTTTTGATTTAGGTCATACCTGAATGGTCTAGTGGTTTTCCCTACTTTCTTCAATTTAACTCTGGATTTTGCAATAAGGAACTCATGATCTAAGCCACAGTCAGTTTTTTTGGTCACTTCTATTGGTATTTCATTTATTTTCATCTTTGTTCTTTGGCCTGTGTGGGCCTCCCATCGCAGTGGCCTCTCTAATCCAGCATATACATCTGGAAATTCTTCGTTCATGTATTGTTGAAGCCTAGCCTGGAGGATTCTGAGCATGACCTCGCCAGCATGTGAAATGAGTGCAGTTGTGCCTCATTGAACATGCCTTCATGCCCTTCTTTGGGATTGAAATGAAAACTGACCAGTCCTGTGGCCACTGCTAAGTTTTCCAAATTTGCTGACATCTGGAGTGCAGCACTCTAAGAGCATCATCTTTTAGGATTTGAAATAGCTCAGCTGGAATTCCATCGCCTCCTCTAGCTTTGTTCCCACTGATGCTTCCTAAGGCCCACTTGACTCCACACTCCAGGATGCTGGCTCTAGGTGACTGATCACACCACTGTGGTCATTTAGGTCACTAAGACTTTTTTAGTACAGTTCTTCTGTGTATTCTTGCCACCTCTTCTTAATATCTTCTGCTGCTTTTAGGTCTGTATCGTTTCTGTCCCTCATTGTGACCATCTTTGCATGAAGATGCAAAGATGGTCTTTGCATGAAGATCCCTTGGTGTGTCTCCTTTTCTTGAAGAAGTCTCTAGCCGTTCCTGTTTTATCATTTTCATCTATATAACTTTGCATTTTCACTTAAGAAAGCTTTCTTATTTTTCCTTGCTAGTCTTTGGAACTCTACAGTGAGGTGGGCATATCTTTCCTTTTTGCCTTTGCCTTTTGCCTCTCTTCTTTTCTCAGCTATCTGTGAGGCTTCCTTAGGCAACCATTTTGCCTTTTTTGCATTTGTTTTTCTTGGGGGTGGTTTTGATCACTGTCTCCCATACAGTGTTACAAACCTACATACATAGTTCTTCAGGCTCTCTATCAAATCTAATCCCGTGAATCTATTTGTCACTTCCACTGTATAATCATAAGGGTTTTGATTTAGGTCATACCTGAATGGTCTAGTGGTTTTCCCTACTTTCTTCAATTTAACTCTGGATTTTGCAATAAGGAACTCATGATCTAAGCCACAGTCAGTTTTTTTGGTCACTTCTATTGGTATTTCATTTATTTTCATCTTTGTTCTTTTGACCTGTGTGGGCCTCCCATCGCAGTGGCCTCTCTTGCCACAGAGCACCGGCTCTGGGTGCATGTGCTCCAGAGCTCCGGCTCGGTAGTTGGACACATCGGTCCAGCTGCTCCGCGGCACGTAGGATCCTCCCAGGCCAGGGATCGACCCGGCTCCCCTTGTACTGCAAGGTGGTGTCCTTACCCGCTGGACCACCAGGGAAGCCCCATGTCTTGTTTTTGTTGATTGTATAGAGCTTCTCCATCTTCAGCTGCAAAGAATATAATCAGTCGGATATTGGTATTGACCATCTGGTAACCTTCTGCGTACTGAATACTGTGAAAGTCTTTTTGTAGAAAATTGTATTTCTAAAGTGACTGCCAAAAAAAAAAAAAAAACAAACCACTCCCTATCTGCCATGCCTTCTTGTGAAAACTTCTGTGTCCACACCAGTGGTGGAGTCTGCTTATCCTTGCCTGAAGTCCTTGGCGCTGGCCCTCACACCTGTTCTGTTCAATAGAATGCGATGGTGGTGACACTGGTAACTGCTGGGCCTTACGGGTGGCTTCTGCCTTTGCCACTTGGGACAGACATGCTGTGAGGGAGTGCAAGCCGCCATGTGGTCAAGCTGTGTGGAGGACAACCAAGATTCCTGGCAAAGGGCTCCAGCTGAGACCCCAGATGGTGGGCAGAGCTGAGTATCAGACCTATGGGCAAGGCCATCTTGGGCTTTCCAGCCATCCCTTGTAATTGGACACACCAGTCCAGCCACACCTGGGTATGTGGGATCTTCTCTGGCCAGGGATTGAATCGGTGTCCATTGCACTGCAAGGTGGACTCTTTACCCATTGGACCACCAGAGAAGTCCATGAAGGCCGTTCCTTTTTCTGCTATGTGTGTAGCTTGGCCCAAGATCACCAGTTCCTTCAAAACTTGAAAAACACTAAGTATTCAAATTCCTCAATTTTGTCTGGCTCAGGGGGAAGGGAGAGGAAAGATGCTATTTGCATACTGGATCTGACCCACAGAAGCCCAGCTTCTGACTTTTTTCCCCAAAGAATTGTCCCTGTTCAGGCGCTAGAGAGAGAAACATACCCACCGTCTTTATTCCAACAGAGAAAAAGCAAAGTGTTTTCACTTTAAGCTCTGGAAAGGGTTCCCTAATGTTCCAGTTTTTTTTCCTATAGTTAAGACAGTTTACCAGAGACTCCTGGCCCATCTTCTATCTCCCAACTGGCTTTTACTTCTGTGAGCTCTTCTCATCTTATGAAATGCTGCTGCTTCCCAGGGAAGGCCAGCCAGGGAAACGCCTTGTGGAGAGGCAGGAAGCTCTTGTTTTCCTAGGCCTGGCCAACCGTGGTTCCCTGTCCCAGGCGCAGGTCCCTGGCAGCCTGGAGGGATGTTGTACTCCACGCACATGTGTGGCCCATGGAGCTATCCTGGGCAGGAAGCATACCACGAGGCCACCTTGCTCACTGACTCTGGGACCTGAAGGCGGAAGCTTCTGCAGGGAGTATGAACCAGGCCTACCGCCCTCACCCCTGACCTTATCTTACAGCCAGCCTCAAGCTCATGGCCTCTGTTTCTCTGCATTCTTTGGCCCCTTTGCAGGAAGACAAAAGCCTGTCCCACTTCTCTCTGTCTTGTGATGCTCCCCGCCACGGGTGTAGCATCCATGAGCTGCTTTAGCATTTACTGCCGCCCACAGTATTATGGCATTGCCTGACGAGAGCTCAGAGAAGGCAGGCATCTTGCTCAAGGTCATACGGTTAGAGAATGTATTAATAGTAGACCCAGGTATTCTGTGGTTATTTCTGTTTTTCACTTAGAAGGTTTTTTTAAAAATGCTAATAATTCCTATATTGATTACTGAAAAATGTCCTTCCTTATTTCATTCTTAAATTCCCAGTCTTGTCCCCTGAAGCAGCCACTGTGGCAGACTTCTTGTGTGTCCATCTGGATGAAGGCCGTTCCTTTTCTGCTATGTGTGTAGCTTGGCCCAAGATCACCAGTTCCTTCAAAACTTGAAAAACACTAAGTATTCAAATTCCTCAATTTTGTCTGGCTCAGGGGGAAGGGAGAGGAAAGATGCTATTTGCATACTGGATCTGACCCACAGAAGCCCAGCTTCTGACTTTTTTCCCCAAAGAATTGTCCCTGTTCAGGCGCTAGAGAGAGAAACATACCCACCGTCTTTATTCCAACAGAGAAAAAGCAAAGTGTTTTCACTTTAAGCTCTGGAAAGGGTTCCCTAATGTTCCAGTTTTTTTTCCTATAGTTAAGACAGTTTACCAGAGACTCCTGGCCCATCTTCTATCTCCCAACTGGCTTTTACTTCTGTGAGCTCTTCTCATCTTATGAAATGCTGCTGCTTCCCAGGGAAGGCCAGCCAGGGAAACGCCTTGTGGAGAGGCAGGAAGCTCTTGTTTTCCTAGGCCTGGCCAACCGTGGTTCCCTGTCCCAGGCGCAGGTCCCTGGCAGCCTGGAGGGATGTTGTACTCCACGCACATGTGTGGCCCATGGAGCTATCCTGGGCAGGAAGCATACCACGAGGCCACCTTGCTCACTGACTCTGGGACCTGAAGGCGGAAGCTTCTGCAGGGAGTATGAACCAGGCCTACCGCCCTCACCCCTGACCTTATCTTACAGCCAGCCTCAAGCTCATGGCCTCTGTTTCTCTGCATTCTTTGGCCCCTTTGCAGGAAGACAAAAGCCTGTCCCACTTCTCTCTGTCTTGTGATGCTCCCCGCCACGGGTGTAGCATCCATGAGCTGCTTTAGCATTTACTGCCGCCCACAGTATTATGGCATTGCCTGACGAGAGCTCAGAGAAGGCAGGCATCTTGCTCAAGGTCATACGGTTAGAGAATGTATTAATAGTAGACCCAGGTATTCTGTGGTTATTTCTGTTTTTCACTTAGAAGGTTTTTTTAAAAATGCTAATAATTCCTATATTGATTACTGAAAAATGTCCTTCCTTATTTCATTCTTAAATTCCCAGTCTTGTCCCCTGAAGCAGCCACTGTGGCAGACTTCTTGTGTGTCCATCTGGATGTCAAACATAATAAAATCACATGAATTTAGGACTGGCTGGGATTAGCCAAGCTGCATGGCCCCTTGACTGACGATCCGGGGAGAGCCTGGTGTGTCCTCAGGGACATCTACGCTGGGTCCCTGGTAGCAGTGACAGCGCAGGACTTTCTCCCCACTCCTGCGGTGGACCCAGCACTTGACCTGACGCAGACCACTGATTTTCACAGGGCAGCACACTCCTCTTGTACAGGATGAACCAGAAAACTCCCAGTGTGAGTGTCCATTTGAATTATGCGAGAGCTTTCCATGATTCAGGCTCCTGGGTGTCACCCTAGGCCAGTGGGATCAAACTATCTTTGAGAAGGCCTGAGAATCTAACCTTTTTTAACTTTCCTAACATCCTTTAGTGAACTCATAAAAGTACACAAACATTCACGTATAAGGGGACGTATGTGCTAGGGGGCTTTCTGCCGCCTTGTCTGAGCATGTAATTAGAATGTCCATAGGTGGGCTTCCCCTGGTGGTCCATTGGGTAAGGACACCGCCTTGCAGTGCAAGGGGCGCCAGTTCGATCCCTGGCCTGGGAAGATCCCACGTGCCGCGGAGCGGCTGGACGGATGTGTCCAATCAGCGAGCCGGAGCTCTGGAGCGCATGCGCCCAGAGCCGGCGCTCTGTGACAACAGACGCCACCGCGATGGGAGGCCCTCAGGAGCCAGAGAACAAAGACGGATGAAAACAGAGAAATGAAAGACCAATAGAAGTGGCCCGCCCGCTCCCCTCCCTCCCCAACCCAACCCCCGCCCAAAATAAATAAATAAATAAATCTTTAAAAAAAAAAAAGAATGTCCATAGGTGTCCATCAGTAAGGGGCCAGTTCCACCAATGGAATACTATGCAGCCATAAAAATTAGTCCTAGCTTCATGTCCTGGTATGTTGATAGATCCAAAATGCACTGGTAACAAGAAGATTAGGGAGAAAAATGGCGTGTGGACTGGGCATCCAGGAGTGTAGAGAATAATTTTGCTTGCATGTAAGTTGATGGCCTTCTGGAAGGTACATAAAAGTGGTTGCTTCTGGGGAGGAGATACTGGGGAGCTCTCTACTGAAGACCCTCGTGTACAACTGGAGAGTTGTCCGTACAAGGAAACGGTTCTCATGCTAATGTCTGCAAAGCTCCCAGGTGATCTGATGAGCCCCTAGGCTTAGCAACCCCTGGATCAGGAGGCTTTTGTCTGTTTAGAGAGAAAGTGAAGAGACACAGCCCTTTGAGGACATACATATGTCAGGGGCTTTTCTAGCAGAGATCATGTCAATTACTAGAGCTTAATTCCATAAGCTTTATGTGTAGAGCATAAAGCCATGCCCTGGAGGAACTGCAGAGGTGAACCAGCCATGGGCCCTGGCAGATGAGATGTGTAATTATAGAGATGTACAGCTGAAGAGCCGATGACATCTGCCGTGTGTGCTTGGCCGGCACCCAAGCCCTCTTCTTCAAGAAACTCGTTCCTTTGGGAAAGGATGTATCGTCTCACCGCATGTGGCTTGGGCAGGGCCGACCCTTCTCTCCAGCCCCAGGGAGCGGTCCAGCCTGCTGAGGGGCAGTGGAAGGGCTTTTGCTGAAGCTATGGAAAAGAGGGCTCTTTCCACGGGCTTGCCACACCAGCAGGACGTGAGCCTGGGTCCTCCAGGGTCTGCTGGCTGGAAAGAGGCCACCCAGGGTGAAAGGTGGAAAGAGGCAGCTTCCTGCAGTCCTGCCGCCAGCCCTGGGTCTGCTCTGGCCCTGCCGTGTAAGGATGTGTGAGCCTCTTCTCCCAGTTGTGTTTTGTGGTGGGAAACCACCAGGACTCAGGAGGGACTGGCCACACAGGGCGTCAGAAGGGCCTCCTGGAGGATTGGCATTGGTCAGGGAGGGACAGACGAAGGCAGGGAGAAGGGAAGGTGCTGGTGGAGCGATGAACTCGGGCAGGGAAGGGGCGCTGGTCCCGTGGGAGGGGCTGGGAGCAGGCCCTGTGGGACCACAGGGTCGCGTGACACGTGGAGGGCCAGGGCCAGCCTGGAGGGCCCTTCAGGCAGTGGAGGCCTTGCAGAGCCATGGAGGGCTTTATGTCAGGGGTGCGCTGGGTGTCACGCCTGGTGTTGCTGGGTTTGTCAGCATCGAATGAGCTGGGATGTCCGTCAGAGTGGAAGTGGGCTCCATGGCATCTGAACTTGGGAGAGGCTGAGGGCTCACTCGGCACCTGCCGCCTCGGTCCCCAGAACATCGCTGGGTCTGAAGTTCCTCCACCGCGGAGGGCAGGATGGGGTGAGAGAAGCTAGCATGATGGTTGAAAAAACACAGCCCTTTGAGGACATACATATGTCAGGGGCTTTTCTAGCAGAGATCATGTCAATTACTAGAGCTTAATTCCATAAGCTTTATGTGTAGAGCATAAAGCCATGCCCTGGAGGAACTGCAGAGGTGAACCAGCCATGGGCCCTGGCAGATGAGATGTGTAATTATAGAGATGTACAGCTGAAGAGCCGATGACATCTGCCGTGTGTGCTTGGCCGGCACCCAAGCCCTCTTCTTCAAGAAACTCGTTCCTTTGGGAAAGGATGTATCGTCTCACCGCATGTGGCTTGGGCAGGGCCGACCCTTCTCTCCAGCCCCAGGGAGCGGTCCAGCCTGCTGAGGGGCAGTGGAAGGGCTTTTGCTGAAGCTATGGAAAAGAGGGCTCTTTCCACGGGCTTGCCACACCAGCAGGACGTGAGCCTGGGTCCTCCAGGGTCTGCTGGCTGGAAAGAGGCCACCCAGGGTGAAAGGTGGAAAGAGGCAGCTTCCTGCAGTCCTGCCGCCAGCCCTGGGTCTGCTCTGGCCCTGCCGTGTAAGGATGTGTGAGCCTCTTCTCCCAGTTGTGTTTTGTGGTGGGAAACCACCAGGACTCAGGAGGGACTGGCCACACAGGGCGTCAGAAGGGCCTCCTGGAGGATTGGCATTGGTCAGGGAGGGACAGACGAAGGCAGGGAGAAGGGAAGGTGCTGGTGGAGCGATGAACTCGGGCAGGGAAGGGGCGCTGGTCCCGTGGGAGGGGCTGGGAGCAGGCCCTGTGGGACCACAGGGTCGCGTGACACGTGGAGGGCCAGGGCCAGCCTGGAGGGCCCTTCAGGCAGTGGAGGCCTTGCAGAGCCATGGAGGGCTTTATGTCAGGGGTGCGCTGGGTGTCACGCCTGGTGTTGCTGGGTTTGTCAGCATCGAATGAGCTGGGATGTCCGTCAGAGTGGAAGTGGGCTCCATGGCATCTGAACTTGGGAGAGGCTGAGGGCTCACTCGGCACCTGCCGCCTCGGTCCCCAGAACATCGCTGGGTCTGAAGTTCCTCCACCGCGGAGGGCAGGATGGGGTGACCCAGAAGAACGGGGACCAGCGGGCGGCTTCCCGGCTTTCTATAGTGACAGGGGCCCAGCCCATCAGGCCCAGGGGCCAGGAACCCTCCGATCCCGTCCTCCGTGTGCCCCGTCGCACACGTGGTCACCCCGTTGGAGGACTGTCTGATGACTGGTCTGTCCATCTCACATGATGCCGAGGAGACTGCCGCGGCCAGAGAGCGGACAGGATGGAGTGTGAGTCCTCAGAGAGTAGAGGCTCGGGTGGGCAGCAGAGCTCACGACCCTGTGGGGGCAGCGGCACCCACTCCTGGCAGCGAATGCCCAGGGGGAATAGAATCCTCTGGTATTCTAGATGCCAGAATTCTAGACATCAATGTGACCCGACTTTTAGGAAGCCGTTTTCTTTTAGGAGTAAACCAAACACGCCCAGGGCTGGAGGTCTCTTAGCAGCTTGCCAGTTCACCCTGCCCCAGCTCTGACGACCGCAAGGACGGGAACTGCTGGGCTGTAGCCCCGGGGCCTGGCTCTTGGAAGGGAGGCCATTGTGTCCGCCGTGTGAATGCAGGAGTGGACGGGTGTTTTCTGGGGTGTTTCTGGCTGGGCCGCAGTTGAGGATCCAGAGGACCCTGTCTTGGATACACGGATGCAACTGCAGGACCCGCTGGCTGGCCGGCTGGCCTGGAGGCGTCACGAGTGAGAACATCCACCCCTTTGGCTCTCAGGCAGCCGCGGAACCGTGATCCGCCTGGTACAGCCTGTGAAGAAG
Organism: Tragulus kanchil; assembly: GCA_022376925.1. NCBI lineage: Eukaryota > Metazoa > Chordata > Mammalia > Artiodactyla > Tragulidae > Tragulus > Tragulus kanchil. The sequence goes on from JAIOJX010000004.1 coordinate 107,844,306, forward strand.
GCGCTCCCCTCACTGTGTTCCCCAGCTGCGTGGCTGGGATTTCTGGAGCCCGAGGAAGGTGCTGGCCACCTCGCCAGCTTTCAGAGGTCTACTGAGACTCGGATGTCTGTGGGCCGCCAAACCTGTGGGCGGGACTGTGGTGCCGCCTGGCTGTGGGTGGCAGGTGTCGGCACGTCGCCTTCTGAAGCCCTTGCCTGGGCCCCGGGGAGTCCACAGGTTTTCCCAGCAGTCCACATGTGCTGGTGGGGAGAGGGGCCCTGCAGCGAACCAAAGCCAGCTGGCCACTTCCCAGGGCGTGCCTGCGCTGAGGGAGGAGGCCCCCGCGGCCCTTCCGTCCCAGAGAGACCTCCACTGTGTCCTCGCGACACTCGGCGTGGTGACTGAGGCCCTCCGGGGATGCATCCCTCCCCTGCAGACCCCACCTCTGCCAGCCATCCGGGCTTTGGCATCTGCCTGTCCACACAGAAACCATGTACAGCAGGCTGGCTGGGTGCAGGGCCTACCCCTCAGACCGAGGCCTCACAGACGTGTGTGCAGAAATGTCCACTTTGCTGAGCCTCAGGGAGGAAAAGGACATCATGTCGTGAAGCATACAACACGGGGTCTGACCCAGTCTGGGGGCGGGAGGCTTTGTTGGGGAGGTTGTGTGAACTGCACCCAGGGGAGCGGTTTTCTGCGGGAATTCTGAGGTGCAGAGATGAAGGCCATTGTCCTTGCTTCTGGGGTGCAGGGTCGTGGTTGGGGGTCACCGTCAGGAGGCTGTGACAGCCGCCCAGGAGGAGCTGGAGGGTGCTGAGGGGGGCGGAGCAGTGGGCAGACGCGGGCTGTATTGAGGAGGATTTGGTGACAGCTTGGCCGTGTGAATGGGCAGGTGCCAGGGAGCCTGCCGCCTGTGCTTGTGGCTCTTCGAGGCTGGTCATACCTCTGCTGAGATGGGGGGTCCCGGAGAAGACGCAGGCTGTGGAGAGGGTGTGTGGAGAGAAGTGGGAGGGGACGTCTCAGGCAGCCCTCAGCGTTACCCCTTTTCCCCAAATGTGCTCTGTTTCTCACACCGCCAGGCGTTTCTATGTGCAGCTGCCTGGAAAACGGGTTCTTTCTGCTCTCTGGGTCAAACGCCTGTTCAGGTTGGAAGGTCCGCGTCTGTTGCCTCTTCCTCCCGGCTGCTCAACACAGCGTTCTCTCTTTGCTCATAGCCTGAGTCCTGCTGGACCCGAAGAACATTTCAGCTGGGGAGGAAGCTGGCAGCAGGCTGAGGGCCACTTTGGCTTCTGGGATCAGAAATGCAGGGGATGTGTGTGTGTATGTCTGTGTGTGAAGAGAGAGGAGAGCCTGTGCGTGTGCATGTGAGAGCAGGAATGTGTGTGTGTGTGTGCTTGCCTGGTAGCGGAGGGGGACGCTGGCCTTGCCTAGCTCCGCCACTCCCAGGAGGGCTGTGTAGCTGTCTGCTCAGGGTCATGGGCGTGGGAGACAGGTCCACCTGGCTTTGTGTCTAGGCTCTTCCACATTGTAAGCCCTGTGCCCTTGGGCAAGCACTGTAACATTTCTGAGCCTAAGGGGACTTGTCTGTAATGGGATTATCATGGCATCTGCCCCACGGGGCTGGTGTGAGAAGTGACTAAGAGGATGCTTGTGAGAACACTTAGGCAAGAGGTGGCGTGTGAACACACTCAACCCTAGTGATCCTTCACCCCGACCTCTCCCGTGCCCCAGGCGTGCTGCCCAGACCTACCACACAGGGCTTGTCTCCTGGTTATTCCTGTGCACAGACGTGTGTGCCCATTTTGGTGGCACTCAGCAGAGCGACAGTCCGTGTTTATTTATTTAGGTTCCTGGGGTTGAGATTATCTTCTCCATAAGCTCCAAGAGGGCTGGCATGGGGTCTTGCTCTGCTCGCTGTTGTCTGCCTGGCCCCTAGGGCCCCTAGCGTGAGGTGCAGAGGGTAACAAGCATTTATCGAATCAGTGAATGAACGTAGAATGGTCGTCTCGTCTCTCCTTGTCTCCTTCCCTTCCGCTTTCTTGTTTCTTTAATGCGCCATTCCCACTAACAGAGCCAGCTTTCGCCCTGGACCTGGGACGGGCCTCCCTGCCCTCTCTGAGCCTCCCCTGAGACTCCGTGGGAAGGCCGGCGTCGGTCAAAGAGCTGACACTTCATTATTTAACTCAGGGCTGCCGTCTCCTTTCACACCTCTGAGCAGACTTGAGAAATTACACTTTCCTTTTTTGTTTTTTTTTTCGGTCCTAAGATTCATTATAATTTTGATTACTTTGAAGATCTCATTTCTTGTTTTAAGCATCCTTAATTAAGGCCATTAATTTATATTCAGCCATAATGGCCAAGTTTTTTAATTTGTTAATTATTGTGAACTTTAACCTGTGAGATCTTACAGAAGGTATCTTTTGGCCCGGCAAACTCTTAAAATTGATACTGAACCTGTTCCTGTTTGTGCGCCTTACCAGATAAAACAAATGTAGGGAAGCATTTCCCTGCCATCTGAAAGACTGATATTCATCCTCCTGAAATAGAGCCTCTTCTTTCCCGTTATCTTCGGGAGCTGGAAGAGGAGTGGCCAGCAGTTGGATGTTTTCTCCTTTATTTTTACCTTCAGGAAATTGCTCTCTTATGCAAGAGAGCTGCAAGTTCACTCACAGCAGAGCAATCACATGATAAGACATTTGTCTGCAGGAGAGGGGGGCTCATATCCCCTTTGAGAAGCTGCATTTGTTTGTGGGAAGCACAGAGAGAGACAGTATTTTTCTGGGGGACGGTGAAGGGATTAAGGCATCATGACAAGCACATGGCTTAGAAATGAGCCCAATTAAAAAAACATGAACCTGTCTGACCCTCATAGGAAAATCCGGAGCTGTCACCGTCATGCCTTGATTTGAGAAACCAGCACAATTATCCCAGAGATCATTAGGATTCTGGGGGAATGAGTTTTCTGGTTTTGCCTGTGATTTCCATTTTCTCATTACTGACAGAAGCCGCATTTATGGATCTTTCTCTTACACAGGAGCTTCTCAGACTATTAACAATTGGCTTCCCCCAAAGGTATCATGTCAAAGCTTAAAATGGGTTCATCTCGGCTGGTTCCCTGAGAACGGTTTCCCTCCCCCTCCGACTCCCCCTTAAAACAATTTTTCTTTTTTTTGCCTGTAGAGGGATACAGCCATGGGCAGGCAATTAGATTTCAAAGCCAGAGAGCCTCCCCTGAGACTCCGTGGGAAGGCCGGCGTCGGTCAAAGAGCTGACACTTCATTATTTAACTCAGGGCTGCCGTCTCCTTTCACACCTCTGAGCAGACTTGAGAAATTACACTTTCCTTTTTTGTTTTTTTTTTCGGTCCTAAGATTCATTATAATTTTGATTACTTTGAAGATCTCATTTCTTGTTTTAAGCATCCTTAATTAAGGCCATTAATTTATATTCAGCCATAATGGCCAAGTTTTTTAATTTGTTAATTATTGTGAACTTTAACCTGTGAGATCTTACAGAAGGTATCTTTTGGCCCGGCAAACTCTTAAAATTGATACTGAACCTGTTCCTGTTTGTGCGCCTTACCAGATAAAACAAATGTAGGGAAGCATTTCCCTGCCATCTGAAAGACTGATATTCATCCTCCTGAAATAGAGCCTCTTCTTTCCCGTTATCTTCGGGAGCTGGAAGAGGAGTGGCCAGCAGTTGGATGTTTTCTCCCTTTATTTTTACCTTCAGGAAATTGCTCTCTTATGCAAGAGAGCTGCAAGTTCACTCACAGCAGAGCAATCACATGATAAGACATTTGTCTGCAGGAGAGGGGGGCTCATATCCCCTTTGAGAAGCTGCATTTGTTTGTGGGAAGCACAGAGAGAGACAGTATTTTTCTGGGGGACGGTGAAGGGATTAAGGCATCATGACAAGCACATGGCTTAGAAATGAGCCCAATTAAAAAAACATGAACCTGTCTGACCCTCATAGGAAAATCCGGAGCTGTCACCGTCATGCCTTGATTTGAGAAACCAGCACAATTATCCCAGAGATCATTAGGATTCTGGGGGAATGAGTTTTCTGGTTTTGCCTGTGATTTCCATTTTCTCATTACTGACAGAAGCCGCATTTATGGATCTTTCTCTTACACAGGAGCTTCTCAGACTATTAACAATTGGCTTCCCCCAAAGGTATCATGTCAAAGCTTAAAATGGGTTCATCTCGGCTGGTTCCCTGAGAACGGTTTCCCTCCCCCTCCGCCTCCCCCTTAAAACAATTTTTCTTTTTTTTTTTGCCTGTAGAGAGGGATTCACAGCCATGGGCAGGCAATTAGATTTCAAAGCCAGAGAGCTCTGTTCCACTTTGCCAGGAACTGCTGAAGCAAGCAAGACAGCCCGTGGGCTTTGAATGGCTGGCCCGGAAGCAGGCCCTCCCGATGCAGCTCTCCCAGGATGGGTTAGAGGAGTGTGTGTTTGTCTTTGTTCTGCAAAGGGAAATCTAATTTCATCCCTGGAGCCCTATCTGCGTGGTAATTCTGTAGCTAGGCGATACTGGCACATTCAAAAACCTGGGAGATCGCCGAGTTTGTGAGATGCTGAGAACTGGCAGGGTCTGGGAGAGGGTCAGCTTCCAGCGAGCAGGGCAGCCTTTGGGACTGATTCTCAGCCTTTATCTGCGGCTCGCTTCCTTGGAGGGCTGCTATCTCTCTGAAGACTGAAGGCACCTTTGTGTCCCCATCCCAGCCTTCTCTCTTGCTGCCGACTGAGTCACGAGGCTTGGGAATGAGATCTGATTTCCAGACCTGCTGAGAACAAAATGCCAGCACTTGTTTCAGAGGCAGGCTGGTGCTGTGGCTAGAACCCCAAACTAGGAGCTGCCTGGAGACAGACCCAGAGTGATGGGGTGTGTTTGTGACCCCAGACAATGCTGCTCCTCTCGTGGAGCTCATTTGCTCACAGAGGAAGGGAAGTACACAACTAAATAACCAGAAAGAGATTCCTGGTGGTGAGTGATGTAATTAAAGAGAAACTGAGTGATATGAAAGGGCAAGTCAGGAGGACTCCTTGGTGGAGGTGGCATTCAAGGGGAGATTTGATGAGGCGTCAGCTGTACAGAGCTCTGATGGAACAGCACCCTAAGGTAGAGGGAACAGCAAGGGCAGCACCTCTGAGCAGGAAGTGATCTTGGCATGTCTGAGGCTGCACCTGTGGCTGGAAGCTGGGGCTCAAAGGGTAGAGGGCCCGGGATGAAGTCAGAGTCTAGGCATACTCAAGGAAGGAGTTTGAGGGAGATGCTAAACATGGAGTGGTCATTTTGGAGACAGGGGAGAGACGGATGACTTGGTTTGTATTTTAAAAGGGTCACTTCTTTCTGGATGGAGAAAAGATTGGCAGGGCTACCAATCTGAAGCCTACTGTAGTGCCCCCTGGTGGGAGAAGGAAGCCATTTTATCCTCCAATGACAGAAGGCACCTTCCACCAAACAAATATTATATTTTTAGGGTTTTGCTTGTTCTGAACATGGAGACTCTCACTCCAGTAGGCAGCTTGGTGGAGGTGCTCCCTAAAGTATGGCTTACTAACCAGGCCCCAGAAGCTCATCTGCGTGCAAGCAGCCCTGCAGTAACAAACCAGTGAGAATGGACTTGAGCAGGGTAGGTACTCAAGCAGACCCCAGTGGAGTGTAGAAAAGGCTGCAGTTGGTGGTGTGTAGCAACAAGAGAGGAAAATAATATCTGCCATGCCTGATTTTCAGGGATGCATTCCAGACCAGGGGTCTGATGCCTAGCTGTCTCTAGAAATCAACACAAATAGGGGTACATTCAACACACACTACATACTTATTTCCTACATGTTTCACAGTGTTCTGAGGTGGATATCCATTACACTGTACAAAGAGAGCAGATCACGTCCATTTTAGTATGTGATGTTGGACACCATTCAAAGTTCTTAAATCCTTTGTGATTTCTGACTTTACCCAAGGTAAAAAATATCATTCATGTCAAAAAATCAGAAAAAAATTGGGAAGATTTTGACCGTGATTCTCCCAGTTGCAGTGTGACTCTGAGCCCATTAGTTAGCCTTTCAGTGCCTTCGTTTGTTCATGTGTGAGGTGGTGTCTCCTTCTCGGGCTGCTGTGTACGTTGAGTCAGACTTTGACCCCACAGAATCCTCGGACAGTGTTTGGGCCGTAGTCTATGCTGGAAAAGTGTCAGCTGCTCCTGATGAGGCAGCTTTTCGTCATATGAATCAGGCTGCATTGGGCGTAAAATGCCGCAGTTGTAAACATACAAGGCATAGGAGTGTGACTCTGAAAATCGTATTGCTGGCAAGTCAAGGACTTGCGTGTCAGCTGCAGTGATGATGGTGCCTATGCATTGAGCAGAGCTAGTGCTGCTCTTGTAAGGTGTGCTTCCAGGGGCTTGGCAGGAGGGAGCGCTTCATTCAGATGATTGCATTGAAGAGACATCGATGAAGCCACCACTCACATAGGAATGGAAACGTAGGGGACCAAAGAATTTGGAGTATCCAAAACTATGGTGCTAGATTGCAAGTTCAAGTCCAGGCCTCTTTGCAAAAAGACTTTACAGTTGCCCCTGTTAAAAGATGGACGATCATTCCACCAAACAAATATTATATTTTTAGGGTTTTGCTTGTTCTGAACATGGAGACTCTCACTCCAGTAGGCAGCTTGGTGGAGGTGCTCCTAAAGTATGGCTTACTAACCAGGCCCCAGAAGCTCATCGTGCAAGCAGCCCTGCAGTAACAAACCAGTGAGAATGGACTTGAGCAGGGTAGGTACTCAAGCAGACCCCAGTGGAGTGTAGAAAAGGCTGCAGTTGGTGGTGTGTAGCAACAAGAGAGGAAAATAATATCTGCCATGCCTGATTTTCAGGGATGCATTCCAGACCAGGGGTCTGATGCCTAGCTGTCTCTAGAAATCAACACAAATAGGGGTACATTCAACACACACTACATACTTATTTCCTACATGTTTCACAGTGTTCTGAGGTGGATATCCATTACACTGTACAAAGAGAGCAGATCACGTCCATTTTAGTATGTGATGTTGGACACCATTCAAAGTTCTTAAATCCTTTGTGATTTCTGACTTTACCCAAGGTAAAAAATATCATTCATGTCAAAAAATCAGAAAAAAAAAATTGGGAAGATTTTGACCGTGATTCTCCCAGTTGCAGTGTGACTCTGAGCCCATTAGTTAGCCTTTCAGTGCCTTCGTTTGTTCATGTGTGAGGTGGTGTCTCCTTCTCGGGCTGCTGTGTACGTTGAGTCAGACTTTGACCCCACAGAATCCTCGGACAGTGTTTGGGCCGTAGTCTATGCTGGAAAAGTGTCAGCTGCTCCTGATGAGGCAGCTTTTCGTCATATGAATCAGGCTGCATTGGGCGTAAAATGCCGCAGTTGTAAACATACAAGGCATAGGAGTGTGACTCTGAAAATCGTATTGCTGGCAAGTCAAGGACTTGCGTGTCAGCTGCAGTGATGATGGTGCCTATGCATTGAGCAGAGCTAGTGCTGCTCTTGTAAGGTGTGCTTCCAGGGGCTTGGCAGGAGGGAGCGCTTCATTCAGATGATTGCATTGAAGAGACATCGATGAAGCCACCACTCACATAGGAATGGAAACGTAAGGGGACCAAAGAATTTGGAGTATCCAAAAACTATGGTGCTAGATTGCAAGTTCAAGTCCAGGCCTCTTTGCAAAAAAGACTTTACAGTTGCCCCTGTTAAAAGATGGACGTCCATTTCCCCATTCCTTGACTCTGGCCTGGTCTTGGTACTTGCTTTGGTCAATCGGATGTGTTGGAAGTGGTGCTGTGAGAGGTCCAAATCAAGGCTTCTGGAAGCCTCGTGACTTCTGCTTTTACCTTCTTGGGAGATGACGTGAGATTTCCTGTGCAGAAGCTTGGTGTAGCCTACTGGATGATGAGAAGCCACAGAGAGGAGGACCAGGGCCCACAGCCAGGCCCAACGGCCCACCCAGTCCAGCTTTCAGATGATGGAAGCTCCGTGACAGGTTCTCTGGCCAGCAGAGTCCCTGCCCAGATGAGCCCAGCCCAGACTGCAGAGTCATCTGCAAATAAATGATGATTGCTTTGAATCCCTGCATTTGGGATGATGTGTTACACAGCCATAGATAACTGATACATCTGATGACGGCAAAAGCCATTGCCATCCCAGGCCTGAAGGGTCATACAGCTGCTAGAGATCTGTGCCTTAGGGTGGGATTGGGGAAGAAGCGCCCCAGCCTTTCTCCCTTCCTCATTTCCTTTCTCTTTAGGGCCTCCTGTGGGGCAGACTCAACCGGAAACCAGAGGTTCAGAGTGACTGGGTGATACAGTCCCACAGGGGCACACTTCCAGGGCTGGGACTCTCTCTGGGAGTGGGTGGAGGGCGCACAGGGAAAACAGCCAACCGAGAGGGCTGAGGGTGAGGCCTCATGCATACTCCATCTGAGTCCCCAGCCCCTGTGGTTCCACGGAGCCCTCCATCCTCAGAAAGAACCCAGACACACGCAGTGCCAGGCCTTCTAGCCATCGCTTGATTTCCTGAAGAAGAAAAGACAGTTTGAGACTGCTCTGTTTGTCACTGTTTTTTCTGGAGCTTTCAGTGGGTGATTTGCTCACGGTCTGTGCCATGCTCACCACCACCCAGATGCTCCCCATTTTCCGTGAGCTATGAGAAGGGAGAGAACAGTGGACACCCACCTGGGGACTTCATCTCCTCCATCCTCACCTCCCAGCCCGTGCTTCCCACAGGGCAGCACCTCAAACACCCTCCAGACTTTTAAAGGATTCCCGTTGCTGTGAGCCATGCACTCTCAGTTGGGCACTCCTGCTGCCAGGTCCCCCTGGCAGCGCTCCCCAGACGATCGCAGAGCTGTCGGTGACCTTTGAGAACAAAAGGAGCTTACCCTGGCCCGCAGGCCCCAGAGTCCTGCTCTCAGGCTTAGAAGGAACCAGGGGGCGTTCTCTGAATCCCCAGCTTTGTGGCAGGAAAAATGAAACCGTATTTTCAACACTGCCCTTTCGTAAGCGGCAAGGAGAGCCTTTGTGGGTTGGTGATCATTGAGAGCTAATTCTGGAAATGTGGAAGATGTCATGTTCGTGCTGGTTCACCCTGAAATGACATCAACAGACTCCAGAGTGGTCTCGTTTTTAGAGTAGCAAGGCAGGGTTCCCCGGGTGGCTTGGGTTTATCTTGACAAATGCAGGGCTGGAGGGTTGACTGGGGGAGAAAGGAGAGTTTGCAGAAAAACCTGGACGATGAATACAGAGTGCTCTTTAGCTTCTCACAAAAGAGCCCAAAGGAAGAGCCTGCTGAAGCTGGGAGGGCAGAAGGAGGCTGCCCGAAGATGGTGGGGTGCCTGAGGGTGATGGGGTGCTAGCCGGCTCTAGCAGAGTGGAGCCTGGCTCCCCAGAGCAGAGCCGGAGAAGCTCATCGGGAAGGTTAGCTCCCAGGGTGGAAAAGCCATGGAAGGAATGTGAAAAGGAGTTGCTCCCCTGGGAGACAGACCTAAGAGGCCTGTTTCCTCCTGGGCCTCATGACCCTGGGGTCCTATTTCAGGGGTGACTCCTTCCTGAGGCCTAGCCCGGGGAGGGTGCATGGCCGTGCTTCTCCATCACCCAGCTGTATATAGAGCCCCAGTGTCTCCTGTCCTTTCTGCTGCAGAATCCAGTCCCATCCATCCTGCTAAGTGACGGGCCAGGCTGTGGTCAACAGCCCACTTTTCCCACCTCCGGCCAGAGGGTAATGATGCCGGTTCTCACTGTGCTTCCAGACCTTGGGACCTGAGGGAGGAGGCTTTCTTTCCTATGAGAAGGAGAGAACAGTGGACACCCACCTGGACTTCATCTCCATCCTCACCTCCCAGCCCGTGCTTCCCACAGGGCAGCACCTCAAACACCCTCCAGACTTTTAAAGGATTCCCGTTGCTGTGAGCCATGCACTCTCAGTTGGGCACTCCTGCTGCCAGGTCCCCCTGGCCGCGCTCCCCAGACGATCGCAGAGCTGTCGGTGACCCTTGAGAACAAAAGGCGCCTACCCTGGCCCGCACGCCCCAGAGTCCTGCTCTCAGGCTTAGAAGGAACCAGGGGGCGTTCTCTGAATCCCCAGCTTTGTGGCAGGAAAAATGAAACCGTATTTTCAACACTGCCCTTTCGTAAGCGGCAAGGAGAGCCTTTGTGGGTTGGTGATCATTGAGAGCTAATTCTGGAAATGTGGAAGATGTCATGTTCGTGCTGGTTCACCCTGAAATGACATCAACAGACTCCAGAGTGGTCTCGTTTTTAGAGTAGCAAGGCAGGGTTCCCCGGGTGGCTTGGGTTTATCTTGACAAATGCAGGGCTGGAGGGTTGACTGGGGGAGAAAGGAGAGTTTGCAGAAAAACCTGGACGATGAATACAGAGTGCTCTTTAGCTTCTCACAAAAGAGCCCAAAGGAAGAGCCTGCTGAAGCTGGGAGGGCAGAAGGAGGCTGCCCGAAGATGGTGGGGTGCCTGAGGGTGATGGGGTGCTAGCCGGCTCTAGCAGAGTGGAGCCTGGCTCCCCAGAGCAGAGCCGGAGAAGCTCATCGGGAAGGTTAGCTCCCAGGGTGGAAAAGCCATGGAAGGAATGTGAAAAGGAGTTGCTCCCCTGGGAGACAGACCTAAGAGGCCTGTTTCCTCCTGGGCCTCATGACCCTGGGGTCCTATTTCAGGGGTGACTCCTTCCTGAGGCCTAGCCCGGGGAGGGTGCATGGCCGTGCTTCTCCATCACCCAGCTGTATATAGAGCCCCAGTGTCTCCTGTCCTTTCTGCTGCAGAATCCAGTCCCATCCATCCTGCTAAGTGACGGGCCAGGCTGTGGTCAACAGCCCACTTTTCCCACCTCCGGCCAGAGGGTAATGATGCCGGTTCTCACTGTGCTTCCAGACCTTGGGACCTGAGGGAGGAGGCTTTCTTTCCTGCCAGAGATAGAGAAAGGGTGGATCAGGGTTTCAGAAAAACACTTAGCCTTCCTCCAGTTGAATAGACATGGGGAGGGATGTAGCAAAGGGAGAGGCGGCCTGGAGGGCTCTGCAGCCAGGCCAAGAGGAGCAGTCAGTCCGGGACTGACATTTGCTTGTCTGGCAGAGCGGGGAAGGAAGGGTTCGCCTAGCCCGCTGCCTGCCTGGCGCCCGCCATTAGCATTTCCCTGACATCTGACTGATATCTTCATTTCACTTTGGTAAACAGGCCACCTCAAGGCCAAGGTGACAGTGACCTCTGCTGCTGCAGGCAGCACAGGATTCTCCCTGGAGACCCCAGTAAAGCCCTTTCACGTGGGCCAGGGCTCTTATTTCCCATCCCCACCACATTGATGAGTGCTGACAAGAAAAAAAAAGTCCTGCAGACTCCCGGCAGGCGTGCTGTTCAGAGAAAGCGATGTGAGGAAGGGCACCAAGGAGGGGTGAAGGAGGCTGGGTGCCGGCAGGGGAGCGGCTGGTGGTTGGACTTAGAAGGTCGCCTTTGCTTCTCTGCCACTAAGAACAATGCAGCTGCCCAGGAAACACACCCAGAGGCTATTAATAGGCTGGAGCACGAGGCTGGCCATGCTGCTGCATGTCTGACGTTTGGGAAGGATCTCCAGCGTGAAGTTGCTCACAGCCTCCAATTTTGCAAAGACAATTAAATATAGATCCTCTGGGGTGAGGGGTGGGCGGAGTGTAGTCAGAGCTGCAGTGCAGCTTAATCTGAACGTTTCATCCACGGATCTAGTCACACGCCTGACAAGCGCTTTTGAACAGGCACAGTGTGCCAAGTGCAGGGTGTAGCCAGAGAGATGCACCTTGCCCCGCAAGAAACCCATGCTCCAGTGGGCTGCAGTCCCCCGCCTTCCTGCAGGGGCCAGGCAGGCGACAGAAACAGACGAGGCAGACAGGGCCTGAGACCATAGGGCGTGGTGGGGTCTGCGTGAAAAGTTCTGTGTCTTCTGCACAGGGATTAGGGAGCGACTCAACCCCAGTTGACCATTCTTACACACCAATGACTGCCCAGTGTGCCTGTGCTTTTATGATTTTTAAGAACACAACTATTTGAAATTGTGTCTGCTTTGTTTTTCCTTTACTTACTGGGTGTGTAGGTGACCAAGGGCCCCTGCTGCACCTGTGGGGCAGGACAATTAAGGTGGTCCATGCTTGACGGACGCAGGACTCTCAGAGTGGACTCTGGCTCAAGGCCAGTCCTGCCAAACTACTGCCACAGCAAGATAGTTGAGGATATCTCCACCCAATCTTTTTTCCCTCTCTCCCTCACTCAGGGTCAGAGTGCATCATGGTCTGCCTGTGGTCTGAGTCCTGGCTCTTTCCCCCATTTAATCCCATGCACATTTCCTTTCATAAAACCCATGTGTATTTGCTCCTGTCTTGGGATCTGCTTCAGTGGGTAATAGATACTGTCTGTGTTTCTTAGAAGAAAAGAGGGAGATGATTAGTTCCTTCACAGTTAGGGGACTGGTTCCCTCCCAGGACCTTTGCCTCGCTCGGAGCGGTATTCAGACACCAGGAGCACATTCTGGTAATGGTAGAGCTTTCCTCGCTGCCTTCAGAGGTGGGGCTCTACTCTGTCTTTTCACAGCTGGGCAAGTGGGAGCGCAGGGTCTGGGAGTTGGGAAAGGTCTGGAGCTCTGACGAGGCCTGTTTGAATCTCTAGGAGGAAATGGGATTTCATGCACCAGTTAGGATGCTTGGAGGCAGCTAACAGAAGTCCAACTCCAAATGGTTTAAACAAAGGAGGATCTATGATTCAAGGGAGAGAGTCTTCAGGCCTGTTGATGCCTTCATGCTACCAAGCATCCGGTTTCCTTCCATCTCACTGCTCTGGCATCCTCGGCTCCGCAGTCCTGCCTTCGGCAGCTTCCCTCGTGGTGCCAAGGTGGCTGCCTCAGTCCAGTCATCGCATTCCGTTGCAACAACTTTTTGCCATAAACAAAGGAGACTGGATTTCTCTGTGTCTCTAATTTGAAGAATGAACCAACTTTCCCCAAAGTCCTGCAGCGGGACTCTGCCCAGAACTGTGTCCCATGCAGCCTCATACTTAAAGTGGCAGGACACATTTTGTTGACGCGGAGGAGTGGGGCTCCATGTTTGGCTTGGACAACTGGGATTTAGTCTTGAGCTGAGGATAGGATTCCTCGGAGTGGAATCCAAGCACAATCGTGATTCCATTTTTAGTTGGAAAATGTGTTGCTCTTCTTTCACTTCCCACCATTCAAGCTGTTCAGCCCCTTGCTATTTTTGCTGAATTGTCTCTTGGTCTCCCCAAAGGCAAAAATTTCTTCTTGGTCTCTTGACTGCTAAATTGGTTCTATTTAGCGCCTTCCTGGAAGCCGGGAGTGGTCTGATTCCTGAGCTCATTTTACTAGCGAGTTGCCTTTGGCTGCAAATGATTAAAACCTTTTGAAGTAATCAGAAGTAATGAAAGAGCTTTTTTAAAAATGACTTTCTGACTATGATTTCACATGAAAGATAACCTCTCAGTTCCCTTCCAGCTTAATGTCTGACTTTAGGAACACAAATGAGGTGTCCAGCCATGGGGGCCTGTGCTTTGCCTCCAATATGCCATAAAACGGGTGATGAAAAATCACGAGTCTCCGAATCTCAATCCAGAAATTGATTGGGATGGGCCAGATCTTGGATATCAAATCATTTCAGTTAAGTGGCTGAAGCTGCCTGGAGCAATATGATATGAAGGACTCCAAAGTTCAGAGGGAGAAAGTAGTGTGATTTGCTATTGCTAAGGTCTGCTAAGGACATGACACAGGAAAGTGGCAGGACACGTTTTGTTGACTCTGGGCTAGAAGATTTTGAAGAACCTTCTAGCTCCAACATTCTTGGGTTCTTATTTTTCTCCTCCCCTATAGTTTATGCTGAAACATTTAAGAGTCAGTCTAGACCTGGTATGACCTTGAGCGTGTATTGCTTCAAAGACAACATTGTTTTGTCTCTAGAATTCTTCAATGGATGCAGAGCCAGAAATAAAATCTTGGTCTGCATCCCTTTATGAATGAATATGTTCTGCTTGGTGTTTTATAGATAAATATGGATATGGATATGGACATATAGATATGAATAAAGTGTATATATAAATATATGTACATATAACAGCACAGACACATACATATTCTCAGGTCTGAAAAGCATGATGTCTACTAACTCATTCACTTAATCACCCAACACGTATGTGTTGCACCTCTATGTTCCAGGTACTGTTTGGTGCCGGGATACAGCAGCAAAGAAGACAGTAAGTCTTGTTTGTGGAATAAAAGTTCTCAAGGAGCTTTTATTCTAGGAGGAGAAAGAGACAATGAGCATATGAGTACATAATTGTTTCTTGTACAAAACTGTAGGAACCTGAAGGAGGTGAGGGAACAGCATCCCAGCAGAGGGAAGAGCAACTGTGAAGGCTCTGAGGCAGAAATGAACTTGGCAAATCCAAAAGACAGCAAGACAGTCAGAGTGGAAGGGACTGTGGGCCAGAGGGAAGCATCATAGGAGGGAGGGTGAAGGGTCAGAGAGGCAAGGTCCCGCAGCCGTTTGTAGCAGGTGATGAGGTGGACTGTGCTCTGAGTGGGATGAAGAGTGGTAGGGTTCTGAGCAGGGGAGAGGATTTTAAAGGATCCTCTGGTTGCTGCTTGGTCAGAGAGTGTCTGTGGGTGGGAGGGAACACAGCAGGGGCGGACGCCAGGAGCTGGGTCAGGAGGCTGTTGTAACAGCAAACAGGACAGGGGATGGTGCCTCTGGCTGGGGTGCAGGGGCGGGGTGGGGGGGGGCAGGGGAGGAAGAGGTGACCAGTTTCCTGATGTATTTCTGAGATGAAGCTGATAGGATTTGGGGATGGATTTTGTCTCAGGGATGAAGGAAAGAGAACTCAGGGATGACTCATATTTCTGGCTTTGAGTAGCTGGTCAAAGGAGATGCCGTTTACTAAGAAGGGAAGGACTGGGGAGGAGCAGGTATGAGCAGGAACATCAGGAACAAGTTAAGAGCTTCACTAGACAGGTGCAGGGAGCCGGAGCTGGAGGTAGAAATTAAGTTATTAGTTGCTGATATGTATTTTAGGACTGTGTGTCAGAGCCAAGGCTCAGATTTTTCTAAGTGTAGCAATCTCCTTTAATATTATTGGATGGGTCGTATCATTTTTTATTGCATCTAAAACTCTGTTGGTTGTATGGCATGTTCTGATGTGAGATATGCTAAGATGTGAAAACCTATGCACTTAGACTTGATGACATGTGGTCATATGGTTTCCATTTTTCCCCTGAAGAGACTGAAACTGAAGTAGCTAGCTCAGGATTTCAGAGCCAGTCATTGGCAGAGCTGGGATTCCTGTTCTTGGTCTTTTGTTACTGTTTCTCATGCACAGGAAGTGCTTGGCAGTGACTGGCTTGTAGTCACCCTCCTTAATGGGGTCACAGTTATCATCTGTTGAATGCACTGAATCACAGACTTACCACATGCCTTCTACAGATGCCATGCATATACGTAACACAGGAGGTAAACATCTGTACAAAGGTCAGGAACATATTAAAATGTCTCAGGCCTAAAAACACATGTTTTGGTATAGGACTGTGTAGCTTTTCAGACCAAAATCCTCTGGGCTCAAATTTGCGTGTATTAAAGCCAGAAAAAGATATTCTTAAGAATGAATGGCTGCCATTGGCCCCAGGCCAATCTCTCTTGCTTGGAGGGTTCGATTCTGCTCAAGGCTTATCCCATAATCTCCCTTGATTTCCAAGAAAAACCAGCTTCCATTGAGTGAAGAGATGCAAGTCAAAGAGCAGCTGCTTGTGGGGCATGTGCTGTGACTCTGGGATTTTTCAGGCCTCTGCAGCTGCACTTTTGGAAAGTGGGTGAAGGTCACTGTATCCCTTGCTCATTGAAGGCTACCCAGATGAGAACTGCAAGATGTGAGAAACATAAGCCTACACCTGGGTCTTCAATGATTCGAACTTCCTCTCAGAAGTTCAGGGTTGCTCTGAGCAGCAGCTATTAATAAGCAGAGTAAGTTTGGGAGACTTAGAAGTGCTGCTTATATTTCAACATGAGGTGGTTTATCTGCTTCCATCTCCATGGAACTAGAACCCGTGATCCGTGCTCCTCTCCCCGCTTCAAAGCCCTTAACTAGTCACATCTGCAAAACCTCTTTTATTGCATAAGTTAATCAGTTCACAAGTTCCAAGGATTAGGATGTGAACAGTTTTTTGGGGGGAGGCATTAGGACATTATTCTGGCCATATCAGCCTATGCCCTTTTTTTCATTTAGTATGGAGAACAGATCTGAAGATTATAGGTGTTCATTAGGTTTGTTGAATGAGTGAAGAGCTCCCACGTACAGGGCGGGAACCGGGTGGTAGGACATGTGAAGGGCTGGAAGTGTGGTTTCTCACTTGCTCTTTATCGTCACCCTGCGTGGTAGGTTTTACTCCCATTTTATAGATGGAGAAACTAAAGTTCAGAGAGGTGGCATGGCTTTCCCAGAACCATCCGGCTGAGGAAAGGCAGAGCCAGAACTTGAATCTATGTCTTTCTGTCTCCAAAGCCCCAGGTCTATACTCCTGACTCAGTAGCTAAGGAGGACGTCCCAAACCCGGGCTTGCCCCTGCCCGCAGGTGTCTTACTTACATCGGCTCACCTTTTCACATCCACATTGCCTGTTTCTAAACTGAAGATCATTTCAGGCTTGTCTTCCTCCCCTTCATTCGGAAAACCTCTTAACTTCTTTTGGTAAAATCAGTTCCAGTAGCCTGATGTAAGGGTTGATGAGACTGGGTATACATTTTGCTACTCCATGTGCTGTCCAGAGGCTAGGACCGCTTCTCCTGGAAGCTGTGAAAAACGCAGACTCCCAGGGCCCCCCAGCTACGGATTCACGCTTTGTGTTTTGAATCACTCTAGATGGTTTGTTTGCATATCAGCCTTTTTAATATATTTTTATTGAGATGTAATTGACCTATTACATTGTATAAACTTAAGGTGTACACTGTATCAGTGTCAGTTTATTTGATGCATTTACTGTGTTTAGTATAAGGTGATTACCACCATAATGTGTTAGCTATAACACCTCCATCATGTCAAATAAGTCAATTATTGGTCTTTTTTTTCCTGTGGTGAGAACACTAAAATCTACTCTCTTAGCAACCTTACATAATACAGTATTGTTGGCTATAATCAAAATGCTGTACATTAGATTACCAGAGTTTACTCATCTTCTAACTGCAAATGTGAACCCTTTAACCAGCATCTTTCCAATTCTCCTACCTCCCAACCCCTGGACATGACCATTCTGCTATTCCTAACAAGTTCAATTTTTCTAGATTCCCCATATTATACAAGGAATCTCATACAGTCCTTGTCTTTCTCTGTCTGACTTATCTCACTTAGCATAATGCCCTCCAGTTTCATCCATGTTGTCACAAATGGCAGGATTTCCTTCTTTCTTATGGCTGTGTAGTATTCCAGCGTATATAAAAGCACCATATCTTCTTTATCATTGATGGACACTTAGGTTCTTTTCATGCCTTGGCTATTGTGAGTAATACTGCAATAAACATGGGACTGTAGGTATTTTCTCCATGTTCCTATTTTCATTTCCTTTGGATAAATACCAAGAAATTGAATTTTGCTTGAAGCAAAAATCAACAAGTGAGACTGCATCAAACTAAAACAATTGTCATGGCACAAGACCCATCAGCCAAATGAAAGGCAACTTATAGGATGGAAGAAAATATCTGCAAATAATATGTCTGATAAAGGGTTAATATCCAAAATGTGTAAAGAACTCATACAACTCAATAATGACAAAAGCAACAAAAATCCAATTGAAAATAGAACTGCCACACATCAATCTTTGAAAAACACTGGCACACTTCCAGACCCATGTTTTTTGGGTATACTGTTGGGCTAACATTTTGCTACTCCATGTGCTGTCCAGAGGCTAGGACCGCTTCTCCTGGAAGCTGTGAAAAACGCAGACTCCCAGGGCCCCCCAGCTACGGATTCACGCTTTGTGTTTTGAATCACTCTAGATGGTTTGTTTGCATATCAGCCTTTTTAATATATTTTTATTGAGATGTAATTGACCTATTACATTGTATAAACTTAAGGTGTACACTGTATCAGTGTCAGTTTATTTGATGCATTTACTGTGTTTAGTATAAGGTGATTACCACCATAATGTGTTAGCTATAACACCTCCATCATGTCAAATAAGTCAATTATTGGTCTTTTTTTTCCTGTGGTGAGAACACTAAAATCTACTCTCTTAGCAACCTTACATAATACAGTATTGTTGGCTATAATCAAAATGCTGTACATTAGATTACCAGAGTTTACTCATCTTCTAACTGCAAATGTGAACCCTTTAACCAGCATCTTTCCAATTCTCCTACCTCCCAACCCCTGGACATGACCATTCTGCTATTCCTAACAAGTTCAATTTTTCTAGATTCCCCATATTATACAAGGAATCTCATACAGTCCTTGTCTTTCTCTGTCTGACTTATCTCACTTAGCATAATGCCCTCCAGTTTCATCCATGTTGTCACAAATGGCAGGATTTCCTTCTTTCTTATGGCTGTGTAGTATTCCAGCGTATATAAAAGCACCATATCTTCTTTATCATTGATGGACACTTAGGTTCTTTTCATGCCTTGGCTATTGTGAGTAATACTGCAATAAACATGGGACTGTAGGTATTTTCTCCATGTTCCTATTTTCATTTCCTTTGGATAAATACCAAGAAATTGAATTTTGCTTGAAGCAAAAATCAACAAGTGAGACTGCATCAAACTAAAACAATTGTCATGGCACAAGACCCATCAGCCAAATGAAAGGCAACTTATAGGATGGAAGAAAATATCTGCAAATAATATGTCTGATAAAGGGTTAATATCCAAAATGTGTAAAGAACTCATACAACTCAATAATGACAAAAGCAACAAAAATCCAATTGAAAATAGAACTGCCACACATCAATCTTTGAAAAACACTGGCACACTTCCAGACCCATTGTGAATGCTTGATAAGATGTTAATTGATGATTACAGGAGGTTGGACCTATTATTTTTAGGATAAAAAAAACATCTCAAATTCTCCTGTGATGTAAATAGTTCCACAAGAAACTAAATCAGAAATAGAAAGAAAATAAGAAAGAGGTGAAAGACCCAGATTCTTTGGACGAATAAAAGAGCAGAGGAGAAAGAAAAGAAAATTATATTGAGTGTGGTGAGTGTTTCCTAGGCCATCTGTGTGAAGAAATAACAAAACCAGCCTTGAAATACCAGCAGGAGAGAACACTGGAGAGCTTTCTTGACAGAATTATTGGAAATGGTGCTTCCTGGTTCAGGAAAAGAAAAAAAAAAATTTTTTTTAAATATATTTGTCCTTTTCCCCCCTAGCAGGTTTGTAACTCCCAGTAAAGCCAACAATCAGTTTTCAGCTCCTTTTAATTCTACTCATCCTGTGGTTAATAATTTCCAGTTTACCCAGCAGGCTACGTCACCTCCCCTTTCCTGGGAAAGAATTTCTGTGCTCCGGTTGGCAGCGAACCTGCCTTCCTAGCAGCTGCCCGAGTCCCCCAGCCCGCCCCTGCCTTCTCTCCCACAGGGACCCTCCCGGTGGGTGTCAGAACAGTGACTTAGTGTTCTGTGTGGGGAGAGGGAAGAAGAGAGGGCTGTCTCCCTTTCCTTTTTTCATCTGGCGATGAGAAGAATTTTCTCCCTGTTTCCTGGGAAAGAGCTGATAAAAGACATTTTGTCTGTTGCTATTTATGTATACCTAGGCTGAACACATCCCCAAATTCTGCTGCCCCCAGCCCCCTCCGGAGTTGGAACTTTGAAAACAGGGAACAATAGTGAAAGCCTAGAGCCAGCAGCCTGGAGTGAGCCTGAGCACCCCCTCTCCCTTTCCTCCTATCCTGCTGTTGAAAGCTTCGCCAGCTGCCGTCACCCCTGAGAATAGTTCTTCTGGGGCTGGCATGGAAGACTTGGGGGAAAGTGGGCTAGAGTAACCAGAGGGCCCATCCCTGAAACCTGTGGCCCCACCCACCACAGGCTGCCCCCCTCCCTGGGTGCAAATCTTTGCCCAGCATCCTTGCTATCAGCAAATCTGGCCAGGATTGAGGGGGGAGGGCTGCCAACAGGCTTGGTGAATTTCTGGGTGTCTCCTCCCCAGTTGATCTGAACAGGCAGACTGGCTGCAAAGTAAACCCACAGAAAAACTCTGAAGAGTGTACCTGCAGTTACTTCCTGTTTATAACTCCAGGGCAGAAGCCCTGGGGACCAGTTCTGCGTGCGTCAGTTTTCTTTCTGCTTCCTCTGAGATCTCTGACGCTGTGAGGGCAAAGGCCGTCCCTTCTGCCACCTGGAAAAATAATATGCTGGGAACATGGGCTTGACTGGGAAGGCTGCTCAAAAAAATAAAAACGCACGAAGTTGGCAAGTTGGGGGTTGTGACTTAGGTTAGCTTGGGGTGAATCTTCAGGTCTTTCTGGGAATAGCCCCCATCCCAATGTGGACTCACAGTCTGAGACCTCGTGACAGAGTCCACTTGGGGACTTAAGGGGGTCAGCAGTGGGCAGGGGGAGCCCAGCTGCAAAGGCATCTAAGCCCCGCCCTGGGCCACACCTTACCTGCCATCTGTTCCTTGCTTCCCACATTCCCCTTTCTTGGACTAAAAGAAGTAGTTAGGCATCCTCCAAGGGCTTTGTCACGGTGACGCCAAGCCAGTGGTTGTCCCAAGAACACCTGGATGGCCTGGAAGAGGTGGTGGCACCAGAGGCCTGCTACTGAAAGTTTTCTGGGACTGGCAGCCTTGTCCTCCCCAGGAGCTTGTTACAATGCAGAGTTCTGGGCCCTGCTTTGCCCTGCTTGATCCTAATGTGCCTTTCAACAGACCCCCACCCCCACCCCCAAGTAAGAACACCTTGAAACTGGAGAAGCACTGTCCTGGGGCACCCAGCCCCCAGCGAGGCCTGTGCTGACTGTGGACAACTTGAGCCTAAAAGGAAATCTCATCTTTGACTTTTTGTAATTGATCTTGTTTTCTCCTTTGCTAAGAAAAGCAGGTTTAATTCAATTGAAGTGTTAGCTTATTTGGCCTTGTGTCCAACAACATAAGACATGGCACATAGCAGAGACTAATAAGGGCGCTTCTATGCCCTCAAAAGAAGAGTCTCAGATGAATATGATCTGGGACCAGAAAATTCAAATTCCAAGGGGAACAGGCAGACAACAAAGAGGCAGAAAGTGGGCTGGGTGGACCCGTGAGGACTGGACTGAACAGCGGATGTTCTGGTTGAAGGGCCAGTTGCTGCTCAACCCCAACCTGTCCTTGTCATGCAAGGGACCCAGCCAGGGGGTCACCAGATCATGATATTTTTCAAGAGAACCCTTAATTTGGATTTTTTTTTTTTTTTAAATCACCCAGTATTAAAAGATTGGCAATTATTTAAAACTGTGTTTTTGAAAGAAAGAAATGCCACGCTGGAAAATAATATGCTGGGAACATGGGCTTGACTGGGAAGGCTGCTCAAAAAAAAAACGCACGAAGTTGGCAAGTTGGGGGTTGTGACTTAGGTTAGCTTGGGGTGAATCTTCAGGTCTTTCTGGGAATAGCCCCCATCCCAATGTGGACTCACAGTCTGAGACCTCGTGACAGAGTCCACTTGGGGACTTAAGGGGGTCAGCAGTGGGCAGGGGAGCCCAGCTGCAAAGGCATCTAAGCCCCGCCCTGGGCCACACCTTACCTGCCATCTGTTCCTTGCTTCCCACATTCCCCTTTCTTGGACTAAAAGAAGTAGTTAGGCATCCTCCAAGGGCTTTGTCACGGTGACGCCAAGCCAGTGGTTGTCCCAAGAACACCTGGATGGCCTGGAAGAGGTGGTGGCACCAGAGGCCTGCTACTGAAAGTTTTCTGGGACTGGCAGCCTTGTCCTCCCCAGGAGCTTGTTACAATGCAGAGTTCTGGGCCCTGCTTTGCCCTGCTTGATCCTAATGTGCCTTTCAACAGACCCCCACCCCCACCCCCAAGTAAGAACACCTTGAAACTGGAGAAGCACTGTCCTGGGGCACCCAGCCCCCAGCGAGGCCTGTGCTGACTGTGGACAACTTGAGCCTAAAAGGAAATCTCATCTTTGACTTTTTGTAATTGATCTTGTTTTCTCCTTTGCTAAGAAAAGCAGGTTTAATTCAATTGAAGTGTTAGCTTATTTGGCCTTGTGTCCAACAACATAAGACATGGCACATAGCAGAGACTAATAAGGGCGCTTCTATGCCCTCAAAAGAAGAGTCTCAGATGAATATGATCTGGGACCAGAAAATTCAAATTCCAAGGGGAACAGGCAGACAACAAAGAGGCAGAAAGTGGGCTGGGTGGACCCGTGAGGACTGGACTGAACAGCGGATGTTCTGGTTGAAGGGCCAGTTGCTGCTCAACCCCAACCTGTCCTTGTCATGCAAGGGACCCAGCCAGGGGGTCACCAGATCATGATATTTTTCAAGAGAACCCTTAATTTGGATTTTTTTTTTTTTTAAATCACCCAGTATTAAAAGATTGGCAATTATTTAAAACTGTGTTTTTGAAAGAAAGAAATCATGGGGGTAGACCTAACCCAGGGAACGTCTTGGGGCCATGGATCTGTAACCTCAGACTGAGCCCATCGTCCCTGGACGAGCTCTCAGACTGGTGGGGCAGAGGGAGGATTCTGATGTGATACCGCAACAGAACCTATACCACCACAGCTCAGCAAAGAGGCACTGAGCTCAGCCTGTGGGCATCTCTATTCAGACTGATGATTCATTGCTCATAGGTGTTTACTGATCCCTTACTCTGAGCCAGGCTTTATGCTGAGCAAAACAAGGCAGAGTCCCTGCCCTCACAGAGTGTGCAGGCTGGAAGCCGGGACAGAGAGGCTAGAATGGGAATGGGGTGCCAGGCAGGGGAACGCACACGTGCAGAGGCCCTGAGGTATAAACAGCAGGCTGTCGGTGGGGAGCTACAAGCTCAACAGTGCCAGGGGAGCTTGCTGTGTGATGGGGAAGGGTGCGAGGTGAGGCTGGAAAGGGAGGCAGGGGCCAGAAGATAGTGGTCCATACGGTCCATACCATTGTTATTGTTCAGTTGCTAAGTCCTGTCTGACTCTTTGCGACCCTATGGACTGTGGCACTCTAGGCTTCCCTGTCCTATACCATCTCCTGGAGTTTGCTCAAGCTCATTGAGTCAACGATGCCATCCAAGCATCTCATCCTCAGCTGTCCCCTTCTCTTCCTGCCTTCAATCCTTCCCAGCGTCAGGGTCTTTTCCAATGAGTTGGCTGTTCCCATGAGGTGGCCAAAGTATGGGAACTTCATTCAAGGTTGATTTCCTTTCAGACTGACTGGTTTGATCTCCTTGCTGTTCAAGGGACTCTAGAGTCTTCTCCAGTACATGCCATTAATGAGGTTGAATTTGGACCCACGTGAGTGGAATGCTGTTTTCCTAAATTTGTAGTTCCTGAGAGGAGGTTGAATCTACTGAGCAGAGAGTTGGGAAATACCAAGAGTCCAGAGGGCCATCAGGGCACACGTGGGCGGTGGTCTAGGAGAGAGTGATGAAGAACTGAACCAGGCATCGTGCATGGATAGAGAGGCAGATCTCAGAGGCAGTGGATCTGAGAACTGTGCAGAGTTAGTATCAGCAGGATGATGCACTTGATGGGGACCTGGGGGAGAAGGGGAGCCGGGGTGTCTGGCCTGCATGCCGGGGGATGTGGGTTGCCACGGTTGGTGCTAATAGTGGGAGCTTGCATGGCCCGTGGAGTCGGGGCCTGCTTGGGTTCCAATGCTACCTCTGCCTGTTATTCTGTGAGTGACTCTGGCTGAGTTATTCCAGTTCTCTGAGCCTCAGGCTCCCCATCTGAGGAAGGTGGCAGGAATACTGGCTTCGTGTAAGGATAAGATGAGGTTAATGGTGGAGAGCACTCACTGACACGCAGCAGGTGCTCCGTGATGGTGTGCTCTTACTCTCCAGGCCTCCACCGCCAGTCCATCACATTAGCATGAGCTTTAAAACCTCAGTAGTGATACTCAGAAAACACTAAAATGGTTTGCAAGTTACCCCGTCGTGGCCTGAATGGTGGTTCTCAAAATATACGTATGTGTATGCTTGGTGTGTCCGACGCTGTGCCCACGGACTGTAGCCGGCCAGACTCCTTTATCCATGGGATTCTCCAGGAGAGAGTACTTCAGTGAGTTTCCATTTCCTCCTCCAGGGGATCTTCCCAACCCAGAGACCGAACCCATGTCTCCTGCATCTCCTGCAATGGCAGGTGGATTCTTTACCCAGTGAGCCACTTGGGAAGCCCCAGATACGTGCATACATATAGCGGATTCACGTTGTTGTACAGTGGAAACTAACACAACACTGTAAAGCAAATATACCACAATTAAACACACACACACAAAACCAAAGAACCAAACTTGGAAAGCATTCCTATTTGTTGGAGACTATGTTGAATAACCGAGTATATAACACTTGTTCTGCACACAAGTCTGGGATTTAAAAGACACCAGCCAGCAAATCAAAATAAATAAATACATAAGGAAATGCTATGGTGTTGAATATTTCTGAGTTCAAACTTACTGGAAGGACTCATAGGGTCACCAGGTCTTGTTGTATCAAGGACCTAGGGAGTCTTGCCAGCTCAGCGAAATCTCCGTACTGTCCTCGTGAGGCTGTTATTCTCGTAGATTTTTAACAAGTGAACAGAGCAGGACTGCGGGGAGTTGAGTGTCTCAGCAGAGCTGTACTTGGAAGTTCCAGAGCCAGGACTCCAACCCAGGCCGGTCTAACTCCTAAGCTTGACCTTCTGTTTTAAGCCCCTGATTTGACCCTGGTTCCACGCTGTGGAGCTTTAACTCGTCCTGCGCCAGGTGCCGCCCCCGTGAGTCTGAACCAGTTGGCCCGGGTTGTGGCCTCGGTGTAGGATTCCTCAAAGCTCCCCAGGAGATCTGAATGTGCAGCCAGGGTAGAGAACCCCTGCTTGAAATCCATCTCACATGATGCAGTTCAGAGAGCCAAGGGGCTGCTTTCAAGGCCAGCTTGCCCTTCCTGGTTTTCGCCTTCCATCATCCCAGGTCGGCTTAAAGGGAAATGCACCGCCATCTTTTAAGGCAAAACGAAACAATTGATATTGAAGGAACGTGCCCTGTGAACCAGAACCGTGCTAATCGGGTTCCCTGCCTGATGTCTTGTCACCCTCACCACGTCCTCATTAGTCAGAGGAGGAAACTGAGGCCCAGAGGGAGGAGGTGTTTGCATAGGTCACGGAGCTGGGATTCTCCAGGAGAGAGTACTTCAGTGAGTTTCCATTTCCTCCTCCAGGGGATCTTCCCAACCCAGAGACCGAACCCATGTCTCCTGCATCTCCTGCAATGGCAGGTGGATTCTTTACCCAGTGAGCCACTTGGGAAGCCCCAGATACGTGCATACATATAGCGGATTCACGTTGTTGTACAGTGGAAACTAACACAACACTGTAAAGCAAATATACCACAATTAAACACACACACACACAAAACCAAAGAACCAAACTTGGAAAGCATTCCTATTTGTTGGAGACTATGTTGAATAACCGAGTATATAACACTTGTTCTGCACACAAGTCTGGGATTTAAAAGACACCAGCCAGCAAATCAAAATAAATAAATACATAAGGAAATGCTATGGTGTTGAATATTTCTGAGTTCAAACTTACTGGAAGGACTCATAGGGTCACCAGGTCTTGTTGTATCAAGGACCTAGGGAGTCTTGCCAGCTCAGCGAAATCTCCGTACTGTCCTCGTGAGGCTGTTATTCTCGTAGATTTTTAACAAGTGAACAGAGCAGGACTGCGGGGAGTTGAGTGTCTCAGCAGAGCTGTACTTGGAAGTTCCAGAGCCAGGACTCCAACCCAGGCCGGTCTAACTCCTAAGCTTGACCTTCTGTTTTAAGCCCCTGATTTGACCCTGGTTCCACGCTGTGGAGCTTTAACTCGTCCTGCGCCAGGTGCCGCCCCCGTGAGTCTGAACCAGTTGGCCCGGGTTGTGGCCTCGGTGTAGGATTCCTCAAAGCTCCCCAGGAGATCTGAATGTGCAGCCAGGGTAGAGAACCCCTGCTTGAAATCCATCTCACATGATGCAGTTCAGAGAGCCAAGGGGCTGCTTTCAAGGCCAGCTTGCCCTTCCTGGTTTTCGCCTTCCATCATCCCAGGTCGGCTTAAAGGGAAATGCACCGCCATCTTTTAAGGCAAAACGAAACAATTGATATTGAAGGAACGTGCCCTGTGAACCAGAACCGTGCTAATCGGGTTCCCTGCCTGATGTCTTGTCACCCTCACCACGTCCTCATTAGTCAGAGGAGGAAACTGAGGCCCAGAGGGAGGAGGTGTTTGCATAGGTCACGGAGCTCGTGGGCGGTGGTACCAGAATTTAGACTCGGGGCCTGTTTCCTGTTCAGCCCTGGTAACCACCGTGTTGTGTGCTCACAAACACACACATGCACCCGGAATTCTTTATTTCTGTTAGCTAAGGTTGTGGCAATGACTTTGGAGGAGTCAGGGATGTGTAGGGTGGTGGGTGGGATCTGGTTTGTATATGAGCCTCCAGGGGCCCAGGGAAGGGTGTGCTCAGCTGGGCTAAGGAGGGGTGGGAGGCGGACAGGACTACCATCCATCCCTGAGGCTAGGCCTCCTCTCTCAGGAGAGGCCCCCCACCCCGACCTCTCTTCCAGGCTTGGCTCTCCCAGGTGTGTTTAGGTGGGGGGTGAAGAACTGAGCACCCCCAAACTCCTGGGACTTCACTTCCCGCCTTGACTTTTAGGCCCCTTGTATTCAATGTGAAGGCTGTTTATACCAGGGTAACAATAATGGAAAATGTAAAAAATAAGGATTCTATCATTTCTTAAGCGATTATTACCTGTAGGGAGCAAAAACCAGCAAGTAGTAAGACTCAGCACTCTCCTTTGAATCTCCTAACAATGCCGCATAGAATGGGAAAATTATCCCCCTTATCCTGATGAGGGAAACTGAGGCTCACCACTCACATGACTTTCTTAAGATCATCCCACAGCTAAGACATGGCAGGGTTGTTATTTTCAGCTGCACTGTTGCATCCGGTGCCAACTCTGCTGCCAAAGAGGGGTTTTTCTTGCCCGCTAGGCTAACCACCTTCCTGGCTGCACTGCCCAGCGCCGGAGACATCACAGGTGTAGACTGTGCTTCATGTAAATCAAGAGCTTGCAGACACATTCTTCCTGGTCTCGTACCCTGAATCACAGCTTCCTAGTTAAAGTTGGAAACAACCGCTGCAGAAATTCAAGTCCAGGCTTTTTGCTTGACAGATGGGGCAGCTGAGGCCCAGGGAGGCAAAAGGACTTGCCCAAGGTTATACAGTCAGCTAACTCTGGACTGGGACTAGAACCCAGGTCTCAAGATGTGGCATCTGGTTCTCTTGGCCATCACAGGCCAGCTGGTTTCATGCATTCATGTTCAGTTTGGTGAATAGTATTTTGGTGGTATCAGCATTGTTTCATTTGACTCTTGACACAACCCCATGAGGTCAGCTGTGTGACTACAGATGAGGACGCTGAGTGCAGAGGGGTGAGGTGTGCTGTCCAGGACCCCCGAAGGCAAGCAGCAGAGTGCGTGTTTGAAGCCAGATATCCTAAGAGAGGGGATTAGTGAGGAGTCAAGAGGGAGGCAACACCGGGCTGCTGCAGGGCTGGGCCAGGGCTGCCTGGGCCTCGTGGGCGGGCGTTGCCTCTGTTCTGGGGGTGGGGTCATGCCACTGGGCTGGAGTTGAGGGCAGGGGTGGGGCTGGGCCTGTGGGCCAAGGAGGGCCAGGGACACAGGTGTCTGTGAGGGGCCCATGGGAGGGAACACGGGCGGTCCTCCCTGAGAGGTTTCTGGAAAGGAATCTGAGCAGAGCACCTGGGCGTGGCCGTCTTCCAAGAGCCAGGAGGCTCCTGCCCGCTGAGCCGCACGGGGCTCCGCCAATGCCCACCCCCTACCAGCAGCGCCATCCAGGTCTGAGTTGCTGGGCCACGCCGGGAGAGCAGGGGAGCGTGGCCTGGTGGCTCGTGCCTGGTCGCTTCTGCGTGTTCTGTGGAGTTGGTGCGTTCACAGCATTAGGGGGTGTTATAGCTGGAAATATGCTCAAGATGATCAAGGCCAGCATCTCCCCACGAGCAGGGCAAGCAGATGCGCTGGTGCCTGGGGTCTGCAAGAACGCGGAGGTGGTCCACATGCCGGCACTACATGACACTGAATGAACCAGGGAGGCTTGCGTTCCATCTTCAAGTCTCTTTCAACCCTTACCGTTCTGCAGGGAGAGAGTCTCCCCTTGGTAAGGTCTCACCGGATGTTGGGGTGTCTTAAAACACCTCTCAGAACACCTGCTCATCTCCTCCCACCCCCTCACTACAGACCCAAGGCCCAGAGTCTTCAGGAAGTGATGACGTCTAACTAGAGGCGTATCACCTTGGTTTTTAGCCCAAAAGGACTTGCCCAAGGTTATACAGTCAGCTAACTCTGGACTGGGACTAGAACCCAGGTCTCAAGATGTGGCATCTGGTTCTCTTGGCCATCACAGGCCAGCTGGTTTCATGCATTCATGTTCAGTTTGGTGAATAGTATTTTGGTGGTATCAGCATTGTTTCATTTGACTCTTGACACAACCCCATGAGGTCAGCTGTGTGACTACAGATGAGGACGCTGAGTGCAGAGGGGTGAGGTGTGCTGTCCAGGACCCCCGAAGGCAAGCAGCAGAGTGCGTGTTTGAAGCCAGATATCCTAAGAGAGGGGATTAGTGAGGAGTCAAGAGGGAGGCAACACCGGGCTGCTGCAGGGCTGGGCCAGGGCTGCCTGGGCCTCGTGGGCGGGCGTTGCCTCTGTTCTGGGGGTGGGGTCATGCCACTGGGCTGGAGTTGAGGGCAGGGGTGGGGCTGGGCCTGTGGGCCAAGGAGGGCCAGGGACACAGGTGTCTGTGAGGGGCCCATGGGAGGGAACACGGGCGGTCCTCCCTGAGAGGTTTCTGGAAAGGAATCTGAGCAGAGCACCTGGGCGTGGCCGTCTTCCAAGAGCCAGGAGGCTCCTGCCCGCTGAGCCGCACGGGGCCCCTGCAAGGCACAGCCCCTCCCAGGAGCGCCATCCAGGTCTGAGTTGCTGGGCCACGCCGGGAGAGCAGGGGAGCGTGGCCTGGTGGCTCGTGCCTGGTCGCTTCTGCGTGTTCTGTGGAGTTGGTGCGTTCACAGCATTAGGGGGTGTTATAGCTGGAAATATGCTCAAGATGATCAAGGCCAGCATCTCCCCACGAGCAGGGCAAGCAGATGCGCTGGTGCCTGGGGTCTGCAAGAACGCGGAGGTGGTCCACATGCCGGCACTACATGACACTGAATGAACCAGGGAGGCTTGCGTTCCATCTTCAAGTCTCTTTCAACCCTTACCGTTCTGCAGGGAGAGAGTCTCCCCTTGGTAAGGTCTCACCGGATGTTGGGGTGTCTTAAAACACCTCTCAGAACACCTGCTCATCTCCTCCCACCCCCTCACTACAGACCCAAGGCCCAGAGTCTTCAGGAAGTGATGACGTCTAACTAGAGGCGTATCACCTTGTTTTTTTTTTTTTTTTTCCACAGCTATCTTCTATCCATGGCAAATATTGGCTCTTTGGTTAAGGCAGTGTTACAAGGTTTTTGTTTAAATGAGTGATTTAAGTCTTTAAAAAGGAGGTGTCTCTGTTTTGAGACAAATAATCAAGTTGGTCGTTACACAGGCTTCCGTGGCTGTGGCCTCTTGTGATGTAGGAAGGAGGTGACTGGGGGCGGAGGCTGGGAGTCAGGCCCCTCCCAGGCTGGAGACAGAGGGGAAGGGTCTTGCCCGGAGGCTCACAGTGAGGCCAGATGAGCAGGCACTTTCCGAGCTCTTTTCTTTCCTGCTGCCTCCTTTGTTGTTGTTGTTGTGTTAGTTGCTCAGTCGTGTCCTACCTTTTGTGACCCCGTGCGCTATAGCCCGCCAGGTTCCTCTGTCCATGGGGTTTTCCAGGTAAGAACACTGGAGTGGACTAGGTTGCCATTCCCTTCTCCAGGGAGATTTCCCCACTCAGGAATCGAACCTAGGTCTCCTGCACTGCAGGCAGATTCTTTAGTCTCTGAGCTACCAGGGAGACCAGCTGCCTCCATAGCTTCCTCACTGTTTGAACTCCTGGGAGCCAAGATCTGGTGGATGAAGCTCTCTGGTAGCTTGTGTGCCTTTAGCCTCCTCTGACAGGGCAGTACCTTGTGATTTCCTCTCAGACTTAAGAATCCCACCCCAGCCTCAGGCAGACTGCCTGCTGGTCTGGGCGACAGGTGTCTGCCTACCCCTCTGGGAACTTCCGCCGCCTGGACGCACGCCTGTTTCTGACTTCTGGGCTCTGCCTCCGCGGTCGCTCAACTACAGAGCCCCAGCCCACCCTCCCCAGCTCAGCTGTATCATCTCCTCTCCGAGGTCCCCTCAGGTCTCCGAGGCTGGGGTGTCCCTGCTCTGTGCCCTCAGCCGTGTGCTCTCTCCTCTGTCAGCACTTGACTTACTCATCTGGAGCTCCCATTCCATGATGCATTCCTTGAAGGAAGGAAAGTGTCATTCTTACCTTGGCATTCCCAGAGCTTGGGGCCTGGCACCTCGAAGGCCCATGTGAAATTTGTGAGCAGTATAATAATAACAATCACTGTATATTGAACATTCACTGGGTATCCCCATTTTATGAATGAGGGCACGGAGCTCAGAGATGTTAAGCATCTTGCTGAAGGACACACAGCAAAGGACACAAGTGAAGTTGCACCACCGCAGCCTCTGGAACTCACATTCTTGTTCCCTGTGGCAGCCGTTCTCTCTGTCCCTCTCTCTCTCCACACACACATACACACACCCCACAAAACATGGTGTGGCTGGAAGGGCAGATGCAAGTTTCCCTCCACCCTTCCTGCGCCTCTCTGTCTGTTTGCTGTGTGTTAACTCGGCCTCTGTCCCTTCCAGGGCTCTGACTCCGGCTGCCTGTGGGTGCAGCCGCCCTCGCCAGGCAGAGTTGCCAGGCAGCCCACCAGGGCCTGGCCGCCCACTGGGAGCCCATTAGTCAAGTCATCCTCCGGCAGGATTATGCCTTCGCCATGGCGATTTCAGGCCCAGCTGCCAGGTCCATGTGCAAATTTGTGCTGATTTGATTAGCTTGTTTAGTCATTGCTGCTGATGAGCGCAGGCTGCGGCCACCAAATGACATTCTGCTGCCTGCAACTCTGTAGTCGCTTTTGGACGGGGCGTTATGTTAATATCTCACACAAGAGCCTCGGTCAGACAGACCGTCGGGCGGCCAGGCCTGGGCCATATGGTGCATCCGAGGCCCTCCTTTGTAATCCTGGGTAATTGAAATCCTCTTCCTGGTTCAGGCGCGGGAAAGGGCCCTTTCCCCGGGTAGGAAGCAAAGGGCCCTTTGGCAATTGACTCACCCCTGCTTAGGAGACCATCGCTGCGGGGATGATGGCAGGGTGGGTGGGGGACTCACGCCTGAGAAGCTTTACCCTTTTAAAGAATAGAAATCTACACCTGACTTAGGGGTGAACCTGCACCAGGAACAGGAGCTAGCAATTACTGAGCTCTTGCAGTGTTCCAGGCTCTGAGATAATTACATCTGGTGCTTTTTATGAAAGACTGCTGGATGCGTGTTACGCCTGTTTCAAAGATGAGAAAACTGAGGCTCAGAGCAGGCAGCGTGCACAAGGTCAGCAGCTAGGAGCAGAGGCACCAGGACTTTTCCTGGTCACAGTCAGACTGGGAGCACCCCATTGCTGAAGGAAATTTCATAATAATAACAATCACTGTATATTGAACATTCACTGGGTATCCCCATTTTATGAATGAGGCACGGAGCTCAGAGATGTTAAGCATCTTGCTGAAGGACACACAGCAAAGGACACAAGTGAAGTTGCACCACCGCAGCCTCTGGAACTCACATTCTTGTTCCCTGTGGCAGCCGTTCTCTCTGTCCCTCTCTCTCTCCACACACACATACACACACCCCACAAAACATGGTGTGGCTGGAAGGGCAGATGCAAGTTTCCCTCCACCCTTCCTGCGCCTCTCTGTCTGTTTGCTGTGTGTTAACTCGGCCTCTGTCCCTTCCAGGGCTCTGACTCCGGCTGCCTGTGGGTGCAGCCGCCCTCGCCAGGCAGAGTTGCCAGGCAGCCCACCAGGGCCTGGCCGCCCACTGGGAGCCCATTAGTCAAGTCATCCTCCGGCAGGATTATGCCTTCGCCATGGCGATTTCAGGCCCAGCTGCCAGGTCCATGTGCAAATTTGTGCTGATTTGATTAGCTTGTTTAGTCATTGCTGCTGATGAGCGCAGGCTGCGGCCACCAAATGACATTCTGCTGCCTGCAACTCTGTAGTCGCTTTTGGACGGGACGTTATGTTAATATCTCACACAAGAGCCTCCGGTCAGACAGACCGTCGGGGCGGCCAGGCCTGGGCCATATGGTGCATCCGAGGCCCTCCTTTGTAATCCTGGGTAATTGAAATCCTCTTCCTGGTTCAGGCGCGGAAGGCCTTCCCCGGATAGGAAGCAAAGGGCCCTTTGGCAATTGACTCACCCCTGCTTAGGAGACCATCGCTGCGGGGATGATGGCAGGGTGGGTGGGGGACTCACGCCTGAGAAGCTTTACCCTTTTAAAGAATAGAAATCTACACCTGACTTAGGGGTGAACCTGCACCAGGAACAGGAGCTAGCAATTACTGAGCTCTTGCAGTGTTCCAGGCTCTGAGATAATTACATCTGGTGCTTTTTATGAAAGACTGCTGGATGCGTGTTACGCCTGTTTCAAAGATGAGAAAACTGAGGCTCAGAGCAGGCAGCGTGCACAAGGTCAGCAGCTAGGAGCAGAGGCACCAGGACTTTTCCCTGGTCACAGTCAGACTGGGAGCTGGAAAGGGTTTTGAGACTATTGATAACCCCCAAATGGCTAACCCTTAAGGCGGTTCCTTGAAATCCTGAGTGTCAGAAACCTCTGGAGGTCTCGTTAAAATTCACAGGTTGCTGGGCTCCATTCCCAGAATTATGATTCAGTAGATCGGGGGCGGGACCCGAGAATTTGCATTTCTACCAAATTCCCAGGTGCCACTGCTGATCCAAGAACTCTACTTTGAGCACTGCTGGTCTAGGGAACACCTGCCATACGCCAGGGACTGCCCAAGTGTAAGAGCTTTCTCACCCCCATTTTTCTAAACAGGAAATTGAGGCTTGGACAGCTGAATTCACTTTCCTAGAGGCTCTGAGCCAGTCTGTGGCCCTTGTTCATGGCAGGATGGTCACAGAGCCAGGACTCTGCCCAGGTCTTTGATTTGTCATCTAAAGATGTGGCCTCAGGGAAACAGATGTTACATTCTGATTTTACTTCTACCAGAAAGAATGCAGAAAACTCTGTCAGTGCTTACTGAGCACACTGTCTCTGGGTGGCGCGGCCAGTCACTCACATTCTCCTGTGGGCCTCGGCTTGGGCCATGGTAGGTTCTGGGTGAGTAGACCTGTGCACACGCCCATCTGTCCTTTCTGAGGGCTGGCTGGGTCCTCACTTGAAGCTGACTTGTTCTTGCACGGAGGACCTTAAGCTGGGATAGGCAGCCTGAGGAGCAAGTGAGGAGCCGGGAGGCGCAGGGCAGAGTGTGTGACCTGCCTTTCGCCCCATCATCCAGGGTGTTACATGCTCTGCAGGGAACCTGGTGACAGTTAATTTCAGGGTCCTCCGTCCTTCCTTGGTGACCGAGGTCTGCCCAGGCTGGCTAGTCAGCTAGTCCCTGGCCAGCCTTCCCTCCCTGTCCTGCATGTTCCTGCCGGATGAAAAAAAGTAAACCATCAATCATGGAGGATTACCGCAGGATGGGTGCAGACCGTGTAAGATGAAGTCTCCAATGTAAGATGCAGTGTCCTCATTGTCCCCATTTTACAGATGCACAGACTGAGGCTCAGAAAGGCTCTTGCAGAGTTACTCAGCTGTTAAGTGAACAGAGCAAGGATTTACAAGTGAGGCAAGCCAACCCCAAACCCAGCCCACACCCCTGACTGCCTCCCTCCTCCCTGCCCCCTTCCCGAAAATGCCTATGAACATTTGTCAGTCTCCAGGAGGAGAAATACTGCTTGCAGTGATTCCAAAGCATGTTCGTTAGTGGAAACTTTTCTTTCCTTCTTTGTTTCCTAGTACAGAGGGCCTTATATGAGAATCAGTTGCTGGGGAATTAAGGATTTTTGACTTGAACCCTTGACGCCAAAGCGCCAGCCCTCCAGCTCAGGCACCTGGGTGCCTGTGACGTGCTTGCTTGGCAGGGACCTGCAGAGGGAGCAGGAAGGGGTCCCATCTCTTCTCTCCGACACTGTGTCCCTAAGGCTGGCACGGGCTGTTGCACATGACTGATGCTTGATATATATGTTTGTTTGATGGTATCAAATGTGTCTTATAGCTCAGAGTACCTGGTAGGGCCACCCTCTGAGAGCAGGGGCCTCGACTCCTGTCCAGTTTAGCCCCTCTGAGGCTGGGAGACCTTGACAAAGTCACCTTTCCTCTCTGAGTCACAGGGGACCCCCTCTGAGGCCTCCCTCCTCCATCTCTCCCAGGGTTTGTGCCAGTTTGGCAGGTGTGAAGGGTTTCCGTGACAAGGGCCTGTTTTGGGGAGGTGAGTTGTTGTTATGGCTGCTTCAGTGAGAATAAGAATTTGAACTGAAAGGGAGAGATGTCACAGCAATGAGAAGGAACTGTCTAAATCGGCCCTGTTCAAAGTGGGAGTCACTTGGCACATACAGCTGTTAACGAAACTGACTTAAATTCAATAAAATGACACATGTAGCTTCTCTGATGGTTTCGAAAGTGGTGAGTCAAACACTTGGCAGGGCACATACAGCCTTGCACGGTTACTTCAGCTGTTGGGTGACCGAGGTCTGCCCAGGCTGGCTAGTCAGCTAGTCCCTGGCCAGCCTTCCCTCCCTGTCCTGCATGTTCCTGCCGGATGAAAAAAAGTAAACCATCAATCATGGAGGATTACCGCAGGATGGGTGCAGACCGTGTAAGATGAAGTCTCCAATGTAAGATGCAGTGTCCTCATTGTCCCCATTTTACAGATGCACAGACTGAGGCTCAGAAAGGCTCTTGCAGAGTTACTCAGCTGTTAAGTGAACAGAGCAAGGATTTACAAGTGAGGCAAGCCAACCCCAAACCCAGCCCACACCCCTGACTGCCTCCCTCCTCCCTGCCCCCTTCCCGAAAATGCCTATGAACATTTGTCAGTCTCCAGGAGGAGAAATACTGCTTGCAGTGATTCCAAAGCATGTTCGTTAGTGGAAACTTTTCTTTCCTTCTTTGTTTCCTAGTACAGAGGGCCTTATATGAGAATCAGTTGCTGGGGAATTAAGGATTTTTGACTTGAACCCTTGACGCCAAAGCGCCAGCCCTCCAGCTCAGGCACCTGGGTGCCTGTGACGTGCTTGCTTGGCAGGGACCTGCAGAGGGAGCAGGAAGGGGTCCCATCTCTTCTCTCCGACACTGTGTCCCTAAGGCTGGCACGGGCTGTTGCACATGACTGATGCTTGATATATATGTTTGTTTGATGGTATCAAATGTGTCTTATAGCTCAGAGTACCTGGTAGGGCCACCCTCTGAGAGCAGGGGCCTCGACTCCTGTCCAGTTTAGCCCCTCTGAGGCTGGGAGACCTTGACAAAGTCACCTTTCCTCTCTGAGTCACAGGGGACCCCCTCTGAGGCCTCCCTCCTCCATCTCTCCCAGGGTTTGTGCCAGTTTGGCAGGTGTGAAGGGTTTCCGTGACAAGGGCCTGTTTTGGGGAGGTGAGTTGTTGTTATGGCTGCTTCAGTGAGAATAAGAATTTGAACTGAAAGGGAGAGATGTCACAGCAATGAGAAGGGAACTGTCTAAATCGGCCCTGTTCAAAGTGGGAGTCACTTGGCACATACAGCTGTTAACGAAACTGACTTAAATTCAATAAAATGACACATGTAGCTTCTCTGATGTGGCAGCCATATTTCACATGTGACCAGTGAGTGGCTGCCATGTTGGACAGGGCAGAGAGAGGACACGTCTGGCATGGCAGAGTCCAGCTGGACCAGGCTGAGGAGCTTGTGCTGCGTTGTGACGCTCCTAGATGTTGACTGGTTTCACGTCCTCACACGGCGAATGGGCTAATGACAGCCCTTTGGAAGTCCTCTTCTACCTGCTTTTAGGAGGAAGAGGGAAACATGCATTTGAAATCACCCACTGCATGATTTGAGTCTTCCAAGGTAGCGCCAGTGGTAACACAGCTGCCTGCTAATGCAAGAAATGTAGGAGGTGTGGGTTCAATCCCTGGGTCAGGAAGATTCCCTGGAGAAGGACAGGGCAACCCACTCCAGTATTCTTGCCTAGAAAATCCCATGGACAGAGAATCCTGGCGGGCTACAGTCCATAGAGTCGCAAAGAGTCAGACATGGCTGAAGCAGCTTAGCATGCATACACACACTGCCTGATTTAATTAGCTCTTTCTTTACCATCAAAGCCACCATGGAAGCCCTTAGCTCCTTCTTTTTTTTTCTTTAATTTTAATGAATTAATTTATTTCTTTTTGGCTATTCTGGGTTTTCACTGCTGCAGGCTCTTCTCTAATTGCAGGGAGTGGTGGCTACTCTCTAGTGGAGGTGAGCAGACTTCTGGTTGCAGTGACTTCTCTTGTTGTGGAACTCAGCCTCTAGGGCACAAGGGCTTCAGTAGTTGCGGCACGTGGGCTCCATAGTTGCGCTTCTGAGGCTCTAGAGCACAGGCTCCATAGTTGTGGCTCACGGGCTTAGTTTCTCTGCAGCATGTGCCATCTTCCCGGATCAGGGATCGAACCTGTGTCTCCTGCTACCACTGAGCTACCGGGGAAGCCCCCTTAACTCCTTCTTTAGAACAAAACCAACAACTGAAAAACAAACCGATGACCTGAAATTTCTGAAGAGTTAGTTGAGACTGATTAAGCATCCTCCCTCCCACCTCAGCTCTATACACTTTCTATCACTTGTAATAGCCTGGACCCCTGCTCAGCCCAGGCTGGGTGGACAGGGTCCCACAGGCATGACATCCAGGTCAATGAGGCTTTTCCCCTGTTTCCTGGGCTGATGCCTCTGGTTTCTGGATGGTGTCACGATCCCAGGTCCCTCTCTCTCCAACTGCCGTCCCTCAAAGGCAGAGGGTGCCTTGCTGACCTGCTGACTTTGGGCCGTGGCTTTCCATCTCCCCAGGAGCGCCACCGGTGTCCTCTGGAGCCCCGGCACCACCCTGTTCACAAGGATGGCTGCTGCATCGGCAGGTCTCATTGGGGTTCGAGTCCTGCCCCTGCAGCTTCTGAGCTGGGTGCCTGGGCGTGGGGCTTGAGCTTTCTGAGCCTGAGGGGCCGTTCTGCAGCGTGGGAGTCAGACTCTCCTTCTTACAGCATGGCGGTGCATTCACACGCACAGGGTTTCTCAGCCTGCTGCAGTGTGTGTGCTCTTTTGTTCAGTACAAAACTCCCTGCCTTCTTCCTTAAAGGCTCCACCTCTCCATGGCCTGATGATGAGTGTTTGACGCACATCCACCAACTGAGACTATTTTGTCCAGCTTTCCCACAAGTTTATTATGAAAGAAGAGATTCCCCCCACCAAATATAAAATTGTGTTATTCTGCAGGCTCTATTGTTTTGAGCCATAGACACACTCCTCTCTCTCTGCCTTCCCTCATTTTGGTTCTGGTGTACCTCCTGGAATAACGAACCCCTCTCCCCCACTCCCGTAGCAGGTGTCACAGGTGGGCAGTGTCTGATGATGAGCCGCACAGAACAGGAACTCAGGAGTGCTTCCCTCTCATGTTGCTCGCAGATCTGTGGCCACAGTTGAAGGACCGTCAACCAGATTATGATTTCAAGCAGCATCTCTGCAGATGCTCAAGTGTAGAGAAAGCCCTCTCTTATGGTCTCTTATCATTCTCTTTATTTAAAAAAAAATAGATACGATTTTTTCAGAGCAGTTTCAGACTTACAGAAAAACTGCACAGACAATACAGACAGTTCCCATATATACCCTCTGCCCCACATTTCCTTGTTTCTAACATCTCGCAGTGCCCTTGTTACAACTGTTGAACCAATACTGGGACATTATTATTATTAATAACTGAAGTCCATAGTTTCTGTTAAGGTTCACTCTGGGTTCTACAGGCCTATGGGTTTTGACAAAAGCATCATGCCTATATCCACCAAGACTGTATCAGACAGAATGTGTGTGTGCTAGGTCATTTCAGTCCTGTCCAACTCTTTGCAACCCCATGGACCCTAGTCCACCAGGCTCCCCTGTCCATGGAACTCTCCAGGCAAGAATACTGAAGTGGGTCACCATTTCCTTCTCCAGGAGATCTTCCCCACCCAGGGACTGAACCCACATCTCCTTTGTCTCTTGTCTTGCAGGCAGATTCTTTTCTTCTTATTTTGGCCACGTCCATTGGTCTTTCATTTATTTCCATCCTTGTTCTTTTGGCCTGTGTGGGCCTCCCATCAGAGTGGCCCCTCTCACTGTCAGAGCACTGCCTATGGGCGAATGCGCTCCAGAGCTCCAGCTCGGTAGTTGGACACATGGGTCCAGTTGCTCTGCGGCACGTGGGATCTTCCCAGGCCAGGGATCAAACCGGCGCCCCTTGCACTGCAAGGCGGTGTCCTTACCCACTGGGTCACCAGGGAAGCCTTGCAGGCAGATTCTTTAGTCACCAAGGAAGCCTCATCAGACAGAATAGTCTCCCTGAAAGGTCCAGGCTTCACCCATTTGTTCTTCTCCCTTTCCTCTGAACCCAGCTTTCTTCGTTTTTTCTTCAGTGTCCTTTAGCACCAGGCAGGACATACAGATTGCTTGAAACCACTCTGTTGGGTGAATGAGAAGTGAAGTGGAGGGAACAGAGCAGGCTGGAGCAAGGTGGTGTCGGGACCGGAGGGTAGGAAGCACTACCCAAATTGATTTTGCCTTTCTCAGTTACCTCCCTGTTAGGAAAATGACATGGTAAGACAGTTATTCCTGAGCAAAGCAGCTATGTCATGGGGGCCTCGTCTCAGTGGTCTGTGCGGCCCATCCTCGCCCTGTCGGCATGGCCAGGCCATGTCACCGGAGCCCGGGCCTGAAGCCGATCGGCAGGATACAGCCCGTCCGTGTCTTCATTGTGGTGACTTTTGGAGTCACCTCTAGATGTTTTGGCCCAGTAAATGATTAAGCAGTTAAATAAAGACGGCTCATTAAGGGAACACGCTTCCCTGCGTATCTGCCCCAGTTACTCCTAAATTTAATCTGTCTATGAGCCAATTTCCAGGACAAACACACAGTTTTTTAAAAAATCTCCAGAGCCTTAACCTTGAAGTCATTCAAGGCTCAGGGCTTTTCCTGATTCCCTTCTCCCACCTCCCCTTTCCTCTGTGGCCCAAGGAAGGGGGTCCCTTCTCTGCACCCACCCCAGGCTGTGAGGGGCCAGCAGGTCCCAGGGTGCAAATGCATGGAGAGAGGATAGGACTCCTGCAGGACCCGTTTTGCAGGCACGTAGGGCTGGGCCCGTGAAAGCACCCTTTCTTCTCTATCACAAGGGAGTGCCGGACGTAAGCAGATTGAGTTTCCTTGGTGGACAGGTTTGCTTTGTTCTTCTGTCCAGATTTGCGTCTGCCAGACTCCCGAAATCGCTTCTCGAATGTTCTCTGACCTGGTTTCACTGAAGACATCTCATACTTTGTGGGGTCCACAGGTGTGGCCAGATCACAGGGTTCGTTGAAGGTGGGGTGACCTCAGGGGGCAGATGGGCAGTGAGGAGCCAGGCCAGCCCAGGCAGGATTTTCTCATGACAACTCATGCGCCCCCTGCCTGGCTTCCTGCTTCCTGTCTCTGTGCCCTGAGCTGCCTCCCCTGAGGGTGAGGACATGTGCCCCTGGGCTGCAGGGCTTGTCATCAGCAGGTCAGGAGAAGACCTCCGACACCCTCCCAAGGGTCTGCAGCTACTCTGAGCCCTTGGTTGTCCATACTCCTGCTGGTCTCAGGACCCTCCATAGGTAAGATGTGTGGAAGAGGGATTTTATTCATTAAAAACCCCAGGAGGAAATCTCTTTTCCCAGAATGGGGATAGAAAGCTATTAAAAGGGGACTTCTTTTTTCTCAGTCTAGTTGAATCCTGGGTAAAGACCCAGGCTCTGCTCTAGAAGGAAGAGCTGTCCGCACTGTGAGGTATGCCCACAGAGGCAGGGACCACCCCCTCATCCCCCCCTTCCCCGGCTTCCTCCACTCCTTGACAGGGTCAGGGTCCTGCTGAAACTTCTACTGTGGGCAGTGGCCCTGCTCACAATCACTCGCCCCTCTCTCGGGTCCCAGGAGTGGCACCTGTGCTCTGTCCCTCCTGGGAGCAGGGCAGCCTCCGTGGCTCTGGGCCAGGGCCTGAGAGCCTCCTGCACCCATGCCAGCGCCCAGCCTCACCCGGCCACCGTGGGGGCCCAGGCGGAGCTCATCAGGGTCTTCCCCTGAAAACTGGAGGATGTTTTAGGAGATAAACTGAAGGCTGCCCCTCTCATGGTAAAGAGAACGAAGGCAGCACATTCAGAGACGTCGTGGGGCTGGAGAGGCGCCTGAGAGTGTTTGCCTCCCTGGACCCTGTAGGCCTCTATGTCTGCTTCCTGCCTCTCTTTTTTGGGATTTGTTTTCATCATCCACTAAGTCCTCCTTTATGCTTATGTTCATTCATGTGAATTCTGTTTCTGTTTGTTTTCTTTTTGCCAGTAAAAGAATGCTGAGGCATTCAGGAGTGGCTGAGGAACTCCACCTTGCGGGAGGTGGGCTGGCAGGGCGGCAGGGGCTGCAGGGGCTGCTTGGGTTGGCAGCTGATCTCCCCACTCAGCATGGGCTACTCTGGGCCAGAACCTCGAGTTTCTGATCTGTCCAATGGGAGTGAGGCACTGCCTACCTCGTGCGGTCAGCTGTGAAGATTAGGTGGATCCATACACACAGAAGGTGATTTGAACCGCGCCTGGAGCGCGATCAGTTCAGGAGCTGCTATTATTACCCCTCCCGCGGGCCCGCTGTCTCGTGAACAGGGCCTCACTAGGCCCAAGTGCTGACGGGAAATGGAGCAAAGCCAGAGAGTGACAGCGGTGCTGTCTCATGACCTAGTTACCAGTGGAGAGAGGGGAGGCTGATAAAGGGACCAAGAGTAAGAGGTACAAACCATTAGGTATAAAATACAATACCCAGGATTTACTGTCTCTTTTCCCCAGGGAATTGGGGTTTTAAGAAAAAAAGGGTTTTTTAAATTAAAAGGGGACTTCTTTTTCTCAGTCTAGTTGAATCCTGGGTAAAGACCCAGGCTCTGCTCTAGAAGGAAGAGCTGTCCGCACTGTGAGGTATGCCCACAGAGGCAGGGACCACCCCCTCATCCCCCCCTTCCCCGGCTTCCTCCACTCCTTGACAGGGTCAGGGTCCTGCTGAAACTTCTACTGTGGGCAGTGGCCCTGCTCACAATCACTCGCCCCTCTCTCGGGTCCCAGGAGTGGCACCTGTGCTCTGTCCCTCCTGGGAGCAGGGCAGCCTCCGTGGCTCTGGGCCAGGGCCTGAGAGCCTCCTGCACCCATGCCAGCGCCCAGCCTCACCCGGCCACCGTGGGGGCCCAGGCGGAGCTCATCAGGGTCTTCCCCTGAAAACTGGAGGATGTTTTAGGAGATAAACTGAAGGCTGCCCCTCTCATGGTAAAGAGAACGAAGGCAGCACATTCAGAGACGTCGTGGGGCTGGAGAGGCGTCTGAGAGTGTTTGCCTCCCTGGACCCTGTAGGCCTCTATGTCTGCTTCCTGCCTCTCTTTTTTGGGATTTGTTTTCATCATCCA
This sequence comes from Tragulus kanchil, assembly GCA_022376925.1. Taxonomy (NCBI): domain Eukaryota; kingdom Metazoa; phylum Chordata; class Mammalia; order Artiodactyla; family Tragulidae; genus Tragulus; species Tragulus kanchil. The sequence continues at coordinate 107,886,222 of JAIOJX010000004.1, forward strand.
CTAAGTCCTCCTTTATGCTTATGTTCATTCATGTGAATTCTGTTTCTGTTTGTTTTCTTTTTGCCAGTAAAAGAATGCTGAGGCATTCAGGAGTGGCTGAGGAACTCCACCTTGCGGGAGGTGGGCTGGCAGGGCGGCAGGGGCTGCAGGGGCTGCTTGGGTTGGCAGCTGATCTCCCCACTCAGCATGGGCTACTCTGGGCCAGAACCTCGAGTTTCTGATCTGTCCAATGGGAGTGAGGCACTGCCTACCTCGTGCGGTCAGCTGTGAAGATTAGGTGGATCCATACACACAGAAGGTGATTTGAACCGCGCCTGGAGCGCGATCAGTTCAGGAGCTGCTATTATTACCCCTCCCGCGGGCCCGCTGTCTCGTGAACAGGGCCTCACTAGGCCCAAGTGCTGACGGGAAATGGAGCAAAGCCAGAGAGTGACAGCGGTGCTGTCTCATGACCTAGTTACCAGTGGAGAGAGGGGAGGCTGATAAAGGGACCAAGAGTAAGAGGTACAAACCATTAGGTATAAAATACAATACCCAGGATTTACTGTACAACAGTGAATGCAGCCAATACTTATAATAACTATGCGTAGACTGTAACCTTTAAAAACTGGGAATCATTACATCATACACTTGTAACATATAACATGATGTACATCAATTATTGTTGTTGTTGTTTAGTCGCTAAGTCGTGCTCCCCTCTTTTGCGACCCCATGGACTGTAGCCCGCCAGGCTCCTCTGTCCGTGGAATTCTCCAGGGAAGAACACTGAAGTGGGTTGCCCTTTCCTTCTCCAGAGAATCTTTCTGACCCAGGGATCAAACGTGTGTCTCCTGCATTGGCAGACAGATCCTTTACCACTGAGCCCACCTGGGGAGCCCCGTATAAAAAAGAAAACGAAGAGAAAACTACAGTCACACGCATCAGCCTGGAGACACAGGATACTGAACTTAAAATGCAAGTGGCCGAAGGATCTAAGATGCATTTTTGATAAAGCTTGAAATGACGAGCACGTCGGAGGCACATTCGTAGTTGATAAACACAAGAAGTGAAGCAAGGGGAAGAGACTGCAGTGAACGGAGGGTGTGGTCAGCCTGTGGTGGGTTTAGCTGTGTGGGGACGGGGCGGGGACAGGGCGGGGACGGGAGGGAGGGCGTCGAGGTGGGTCCGCCTCAGCTAGGATGGCCTGGGTGGGTTCGAGTATCTGCCCTGAATGGTGGGGTCATGGGTGTTCGTCTTATTATCATGCTTTATGATTTCGTATAAACTGCATGTGGTTACTGGTGAGAAGTATTTCATAATGAAATGTTAAATGTCTCAAAGGAGAACACTGGCTTGACTTTGCTGTTGGTTATGTGCTTCTTTCTATTTTCTTTCTTTCTTTCTTCTCTTCCTCCTTCCCTCTTTCCTCCCTCATCTCTCCCTTCCTTCCTTGTATTTTAATGAGCAAGGATACTTTTGCCTCTAAAAAGATAAAGTACAGAACAGTGTTAGGTCCCACTGCTGTTGCCTGGATGTGCCCGCAGCTCCTTCCTGCCCTCCATCCTCACCCCTGCCACTTCAGCCTCTACCCAACCACAGAGAGAGATCTTTGAAACTGTCAGTGGCATGGGGCCACTTTCCTGCTTAAATCTCATCAGGCGCTTCCTGAAAGTCTGAGGCCATCTGAACCCATTGTCTTCTTTAACCAGGTTGATCCCTGACCTTTGTAATAAGAACTAGAGTTCTGTGAACCAAAGACCTGGATCCTGCCTCAGGGCCCTTGCTCAAGCTGTACTTGACAGGACAAGTTAGGTCTAGGCAGCTTTGTCAAGGTCTCAGGTGCAACAGCCAGTAAAGAGCAAGTTCAAGCTTCATTCTCTGCAGTGCTCAATTTAGGTAGCACCTCCTCCAGGAAGCCTTCCCTGATGCCCACCCATTGTTCTCTCAGCCCTTCTGTGAACCACTATCAAAATACACTGAACTTTCCGCAGTGCTGTTAAATTTTCCACCTGTGCGTCTCCTCCATTAGTCTACAACACCCTGAAGGCAAGAAATGGGTCTTGGTTTTCTTTGTTTCGGTAGTCACTGAACAGGTGTTGGACCTGTGGCTCATGACTGCTAGCCCCATGAGCCAGTTTTGTTTACCTATGAGTTCCAAGTGTCTAGGACAGTGCCTGTCGCATGGAGACATATCATACGTGTTTATCAAATGAATGAATGAAGAGATGGATGGACGGATGTTACACAGTACTGAATAGAATTCTGCTTAGTAGCTGTGAGAGCTTGGGTCACACCTTTGACCTCTCTGTACTGCCCTTTCTTCCTCTGTAAATGAAAATCTTTTTTTTTTTTTTTTAGGACTTTTTTTGGTGGGGAGGGGCTTGGGAAGGGAGGGGGGCGGGCGGGCCACTTCTATTGGTCTTTCATTTATCTATTTTCATTCATCTTTGTTCTTTGGCCTGTGTGGGCCTCCCATCGCAGTGGCCTCTGTTGTCGCAGAGCACCGGCTCTGCGCTCCAGAGCTCTGGCTCAGTCATTGGACACATTGGTCCAGCTGTTCCGCGGCACGTGGGATCTTTCCAGGCCAGGGATCCAACTGGCGCCCCTTGCACTGCAAGGCAGTGTCCTTACCCACTGGACACCAGGGAAACCCTGTAAATGAAAATCTTAATAGTACCTTTCCTGCAGGATCACTGGAAGGATGCACGTGAAAGTCCCTAGCAAATGTCAGACACATAACCCAAGCTAGTGCATATGAATCTCAGGGCCCAAAGGCCTGGAGAAACTCCCAGGTGGCCCAGTCGCCTCCTTGTGTGGTCCATGGGAAAAGTCATCACAGGTCTGTGCTCCTTCTCCACGACCGGGGGCCAGTGACCTCTGGTGGTCACCTCTGACCGCCGGGTCAGTGCATCTGTTGTGCAGGGGCGATTGATGGCTGGACGGCTCCATCGAGTCCCCAGAGCCCAGCTGGTCTGTGCAGCCATGGTCATGGTCCCATTTCCTGAATGGCTCTTTCTTTAAAGAGAGGCAGGCTCTCTGGCAGTTCCTGACAGAGGCAGTGACCTCTCTCGGGTCACTTTGGGTCTGGAAATTCTAGAACGGAGGCAGTAGGGGGATGGAGTCCTGCAGACATGGGATCCAGGACTGCTGTCTCGCCACCTGCCTCCCCAGTTCTATCTGCATAACACTGAGAAGGTGACTTTATATCGGTGAGATGAGGAAGCCAAACCTATCCAGTGGGGCTGCTGTGAGGATGGTACGATTTTCCGGGTAAAGTGGTACTTACTGAAGAGTTATGTAACTATCATTTGTATGTATATATAATATTATAGAGACGTACCAGATTTGATCATTTCCCTGATGGCTCAGTGGTAATGAATCTGCCTGCCAAGCAGGAGACACAGGTTCAGGCCCTGGGTCGAGAAGATCCCCTGGAGAAGGAAATGGCAACCCACTTCGGCATTCTTGCCTGAGAAATCCCGGGGACAGAGGAGCCGCGCAATCCATGGGGTTGTTAAACAGTCAGACATGGCTTCGCCACAGACTATAGGATGTGATACTTATATAATTATGAAGATGACAACGATGGTGTCTGCATTTCATGAACTACTTTATGTAGCCCGAGTGTCAGGGAGAAGAAAGAAGCAATCTGCACGTGTGCTCGTGCATCTGTGCATGTGTCTATATATTTATATATAGACATATATGGTGCGTATAAATATACACTTCACATTATGTAAGAGAAAGTGACATCACAGAAAAAATACATCTACATTATTGAGCATGTCTCTATGAATGAATGAACAGTGAAGCATTTGGACTGTCAGCTCAGTGCCATAATACTGCCTAAACACAGGCCAATCTCTTAGTGTTGCTCATTCACAAAGAGAGGGCAGTCACCCTGTTACAGAACTTGTGAAGGGATGAATGAATGGATGGATGGGTAGTTGGATGCTTAGGTGGATAGATCCGTAGATGAGTCATCAGATGGATGGAAGGATGGATGGATGATTGGATGCGTGCCTGCATTGATGGATGGTCTGATGGACAGTTAGATGGATGGATGGATGGATAGATGGATGGATGGACAAATAGAATGATGAGTGTATGGTGGATAGATGAAAATCACAGACCTACTCATGAGGAGATTGGCCTATAAAATGGTCAGTAATAACTCAAGGCACTTTGTGGTCCACTGTCTTTGATGGAAGGACCTATTTCTCTGAGAGGAAGAAAAGGAAAGGCCTTGTGACCAGCAAATGGAAAGGAAGCCCATGATCGTTTCCTTGAAGGGGACAGAGATTTTGTTTGTATGAAACAGGAGACATTCTCAAAAGACCCAAGGACAACCTCTTCCAATTTCAAATACCTTTCTTTCTGTGTCTTGGCTGAAATTCAGTACTGCATTGTTTCAGTTCTTCAGGTCTTTATTAACCGTTCCTCCTGCCAGGCTCTGTGCCAGGGTCCTTGCCAGGTTCGAAGGACACAGACAAACCAGAAGGTCCTTGTCTGAGAGCCTCAGATCTACAAGCATAGCACAGCCATGCAGGCCACAGCAGAGCGGTGTCAGCGCAGAGGAGCCAGACAATCTAACCACTTTGGTGAGACAAAGAGTTAGGCAGGAGGTGGGATTGAAGTTGTGAATCCTAAAGGATGGACAGGCTGTTTTCCTGGTAGAAGAAGAAGCACAGTAAAGCAGAAGACCAGGTGAGAGCTTGTGGCTTCCTGTGCTCAGTGCCCACTTCTCACGGGAAGGTGAGGGATGAGGCTGCGAAACTTGGTTGGCCCGCCCACCTGGCCAGGGCCTTCGACTTTATTCTGGAGGTGATGGAGAGCTCTTGTTGGCATTTAAGCAGGAGGGGGACCTGGTCATACTTCAGGCATGGTAGGAGGGGAAGAGGTGGAGGCAAGGACGCTGGCTGGGAGGCCACCGCAAGTTTGAAAGTGGTGAGGGCCTAAGTAGAAGCTCCAGATAAACAGGATCTTTCATTTATTCCTGTCTAAAGTGGAGGGGAGGCAGGTAAAAATTTCTTATTCCACCATCCAGAGCAACCCATGAGGGTGGGAAGTTGATGCTTGTTTTTCCTGCTTAAAGAAATTCAAGACATCTGACCCCACCCCGCCCCACCTCCCAGGCACAGAGTGCACTTGGCAACCCTGTCCGTCCTTGGATCCTCTTGTCCCCCAGATGCACAAAGGAAGGGCAGGCCCCTCTGAGCTGCAGGGGACAGAGCACAGGGCTAGATTTCTACAGGGAGGAGGGGTGGAGAGGCACTTAGAGGGCAGGCAGAGGGGAGAGGGCTGGGGGAAGGAATGACTGTGGAAAAGTGAGGGCCTAACCCCTGCTAAGATCCAAACTGAAAGGAACACTGGAGAATCTAGGAAAAGGGCCCAGTTATGACCACAGGCAGAACTTTCTATTTCCAAATGCATGTGTGGAGGAAGGTTTCATCTGCTACAAACTGGGGAGAAATGACTCAGGATTATGCAACAGAAGGTAATATGGTACAGGTGGGTAAAAACATGTATATAAGCTCTGTCTCCTGAAACAGTTTCTTTCAAGGAGACACTCTAGGACCAGAATAATAAATGTATGACCACAAGACAGAGGAAGTCACACAAAGGAGGGAAGCAGGCCGTGTGTTCCAAACACGCGTGATGTTTTGAACAGGGTGAATTGAACCCAAGAAAGGCCTTCAGCCTGGCACTGGATAAACGGGGACTGTCGTGGGCACCATGGTCACAGCACAGCCCCGGGAGGTACCCAAGAGCGAAGGAAATGCCTGCACTGTGCCTTCAGGCCTGACGGTCCACTGCAGGCAACACAGGCGGTAGTAACCGGGGAATGGTGGAGAGGGGTAGACTGTGGCACAACGCTGGCCAGAGGAAGCATCACCAGGTCAGCTCCAATGACTTGTTGCCATGAATACACAGAGGTCCAGGGGAGCCACGTCTTCTGATTTTTTTTTTAATTCAGAAACCTGCATTTATTTTCCTTTTTAAAAAAATTATTTTTACTGGAAGGATAATTGCTTTACAGAGTTGTGTGGGTTTCTGTCAAACATCAACGTGAATCAGCCACCGGTATACCTATGTCCCCTCCCTCCTGAGCCTCCCTCTCCATCCCCCCCAGCCCAAGGTCATTACAGAGCCCAGGTTTGAGTTCCTGAGTCATACAGATTTCTTATTCCACCATCCAGAGCAACCCATGAGGGTGGGAAGTTGATGCTTGTTTTTCCTGCTTAAAGAAATTCAAGACATCTGACCCCACCCCGCCCCACCTCCCAGGCACAGAGTGCACTTGGCAACCCTGTCTGTCCTTGGATCCTCTTGTCCCCCAGATGCACAAAGGAAGGGCAGGCCCCTCTGAGCTGCAGGGGACAGAGCACAGGGCTAGATTTCTACAGGGAGGAGGGGTGGAGAGGCACTTAGAGGGCAGGCAGAGGGGAGAGGGCTGGGGGAAGGAATGACTGTGGAAAAGTGAGGGCCTAACCCCTGCTAAGATCCAAACTGAAAGGAACACTGGAGAATCTAGGAAAAGGGCCCAGTTATGACCACAGGCAGAACTTTCTATTTCCAAATGCATGTGTGGAGGAAGGTTTCATCTGCTACAAACTGGGGAGAAATGACTCAGGATTATGCAACAGAAGGTAATATGGTACAGGTGGGTAAAAACATGTATATAAGCTCTGTCTCCTGAAACAGTTTCTTTCAAGGAGACACTCTAGGACCAGAATAATAAATGTATGACCACAAGACAGAGGAAGTCACACAAAGGAGGGAAGCAGGCCGTGTGTTCCAAACACGCGTGATGTTTTGAACAGGGTGAATTGAACCCAAGAAAGGCCTTCAGCCTGGCACTGGATAAACGGGGACTGTCGTGGGCACCATGGTCACAGCACAGCCCCGGGAGGTACCCAAGAGCGAAGGAAATGCCTGCACTGTGCCTTCAGGCCTGACGGTCCACTGCAGGCAACACAGGCGGTAGTAACCGGGGAATGGTGGAGAGGGGTAGACTGTGGCACAACGCTGGCCAGAGGAAGCATCACCAGGTCAGCTCCAATGACTTGTTGCCATGAATACACAGAGGTCCAGGGGAGCCACGTCTTCTGATTTTTTTTTTAATTCAGAAACCTGCATTTATTTTCCTTTTTAAAAAAATTATTTTTACTGGAAGGATAATTGCTTTACAGAGTTGTGTGGGTTTCTGTCAAACATCAACGTGAATCAGCCACCGGTATACCTATGTCCCCTCCCTCCTGAGCCTCCCTCTCCATCCCCCCCAGCCCAAGGTCATTACAGAGCCCAGGTTTGAGTTCCTGAGTCATACAGCAAATTCCCATTGGCTACCTATTTTATATATGGTAATGTAAGTTTCCTTGTTCCGCTTATATGAAACTTCCTGATTTACAAGTTGTAGCAAGTAGGTCAGATATTTTTCTATCATTATGTTTGCCTAGAAATAGGCAAACCCACCCCACCCATGGGATGCCTGTGTGCCCCTCTGCTCCAGGCCAACCTCGCGTCAACTGAAAACACACGTTGTGTGGGTTCTGCGGCCTCCACCAGAGTCTCCTGCTCTCCCAGAGGAGGTCTGGAGAGAGGACTGCCTGGGGTCAGGGTGTGGCATTTACTCTCCAATTCTGTGTCTCATGAGATTCCTAGAACAGGACCTTCAACCGCTCCAGGCCTCAGTTTACCCCATCATGTAATGGCTGGAAGATCTCTGAGGGCTCCGCCAGCTGAAATTCTCTCCTCTGTTCTCACTTTCCTTAAATCGCTACCGCCTTCCATTATGTGGGCTACCCTGGTGGCTCAGACAGTAAGGAATCTCCCAGCAATGCAGGAGGCCTGGATTCCATCCTAGTGTTGGGAAGATCCCCTGGAGAAGGGAGAGGCTACCCATTCCAGTATTCTTGCCTGGAGAAGTGTGTCAGGCCCTTGCTAGCCAAGAGCACACAGCTATTGTTCCCAAGTCCACGCTTGCTCTGCTCACCACACGAAAGGCCAATGAGTCCAAGAGACGAGGTGTTGCAGCCAGAAAAATGACTGTTCAGAAAGCACCTGACACAGAAGATGCCAGGTTAAAATAACCGTCTTACTGGGGTTTGGATGCCAGATTCTTTTATAGATCAGAGATGGGGGAGGTGAGAAAGCAAAGTAAAAAGGCCATTAATCATGTCAACATCGCCTAGAATGACAAGCCTCAGGCAGGGGATGTGTTCATTTCTCCCTTCTTGCCATCCGCAGGTCGACCGGGCTCTTAACAAAGTCATTTTAGTTTGATAGTCAGGCAGAGGGGCAGGATTCTCTGAGGCAACCGATTCTGTATGGTTATAACAACAAAAGCAACAAAAAACAAGTCAAAGCAAGTCAAAGAAACCGTTCCATCTTGGGATCAGAATTGGCTTCCTCTCTGTAACACTGTTACAGCAGCTACACCTGGTTTCCAGCCCAGAACCGTGGAACCAAAGGCCACTGGCTTAAACACTGTATTCTGCCATCTCCGGGAAAAACAAATTCAGGTGATACCCGGGGGCAAAGGAAAGATGTTCAGCTGCTTTTCATTCTGCTACCCAGCTTCTGGGTGACCCCCAAAGTGATTTTTTGTAGCTCATGGGCCAGTACAGATTTTTGAAGATTCTCTCTGACTTTGCAGAAGGCAGGAGGCTAGAGAACCCCATGAGAGGCCAGAGGGACGACCAACACCAAGGGCAGGGGAGAGGGAGGTGTCCCAGCTGGGCAGCCCAGCCGGGGCTCCCCTGTGGGTCCACCGGGTCAGGGGCATCACTCTGCTCATGGGGCAGAGAAAGCCCCTGGGGGAGAATGGACCTGCAGAGAAAGAGAGTTGGGGTGCGGGGGCAGGCCAAGAGCACGGGCTCTGCTCGGGGTGAGGGGTGACTCTTCAGGCAACTCGGGCTTGTCCCTGGACCGCACTGTGGGGACCGGGACAGAAACCGGAAGTGCTATTTAAGTAAAGGAGGTCCCCTCCCCAGATTGCTTTCTTCAGTTATTTCTAATGTCACCGCTTTCCACTCAGTTGTGGAAATCAAACCCTGGAAGATCCTTGACCTCTGCTTTCCCCTAAAGCCTCATCTTCAATGCATTTCCAGGACCTGTGATCCTCCCTGCAAAGTCTCAAGGATCGGGTAGCTCCCCTCCGTTGGCCCGCGGCTTCCCAGCCTCCCTGCCGGTCGCCGCAGTCACTCTCACTCCTTCCCAATCCACCCTTGACCCCACGGCTGGAGAATCTTTGTAACATGCAGATCTGGCCTTGTCATTCTTCTGTCCTCAAGCGCATTGGTGGCTCTCCAGGGCGCCATTAATCAAACCCAGGCTTCTTGCCACGACCTACAGATCCCTTCAACCTTTAACCTTGACAGACCACGCTTCAGCCACCCTGGTCTGTTTTCAGCTCTTTCCACGATTTGAGTTCTTCCTGGCGTTGGGATCACACTGACCTGGCTTTGAATCCCAGGTAACCTTGGGTAAGTGACTGTACCTCGCAGACCCCCACTCAGCTAACCTTGGAAATGAGAATATAATTTTGTAGTTTATTTCAAGGCTTAAACAGTAAAGTCATCCAATGTAGAGCACTCTTCTGCTGGAAACTTATAATCCCACTGGAAAGGGAGGAAAGAGGAATTAATTTAGTCTAGTGATAATTGTCCCTGCCTCTTCTACTGCCATCACAGACTAAGTCAAGAGACATTCATACATTTTGGCTCCTTTTTAGGTGAGCTGTACGGTGAAGTATCAACTGTTTTTAAAGAAAACGACAAAGTCGGTCTCCTTATTTTGAATGTGGTATTAATTCCTCCCTTGCTTTTCTTTGTATTTTCATGACTTAGTTATGAATTCCTGGAGAGTTAGCTCTGGCTGCGTGGGGACTTTGTATAAATGGGATTGTACTGGATGTGTTCCATGACTTGCTTCTTTCATTCACCTGAGGGTTTGGGAGCCCCCAAGCCCAAGCTTGCAGCGGTGGATTCGTCTTCAGGCAACTCGGCTTGTCCCTGGACCGCACTGTGGGGACCAGGACAGAAACCGGAAGTGCCATTTAAGTAAAGGAGGTCCCCTCCCCAGATTGCTTTCTTCAGTTATTTCTAATGTCACCGCTTTCCACTCAGTTGTGGAAATCAAACCCTGGAAGATCCTTGACCTCTGCTTTCCCCTAAAGCCTCATCTTCAATGCATTTCCAGGACCTGTGATCCTCCCTGCAAAGTCTCAAGGATCGGGTAGCTCCCTCCGTTGGCCTGCGGCTTCCCAGCCTCCCTGCCGGTCGCCGCAGTCACTCTCACTCCTTCCCAATCCACCCTTGACCCCACGGCTGGAGAATCTTTGTAACATGCAGATCTGGCCTTGTCATTCTTCTGTCCTCAAGCGCATTGGTGGCTCTCCAGGGCGCCATTAATCAAACCCAGGCTTCTTGCCACGACCTACAGATCCCTTCAACCTTTAACCTTGACAGACCACGCTTCAGCCACCCTGGTCTGTTTTCAGCTCTTTCCACGATTTGAGTTCTTCCTGGCGTTGGGATCACACTGACCTGGCTTTGAATCCCAGGTAACCTTGGGTAAGTGACTGTACCTCGCAGACCCCCACTCAGCTAACCTTGGAAATGAGAATATAATTTTGTAGTTTATTTCAAGGCTTAAACAGTAAAGTCATCCAATGTAGAGCACTCTTCTGCTGGAAACTTATAATCCCACTGGAAAGGGAGGAAAGAGGAATTAATTTAGTCTAGTGATAATTGTCCCTGCCTCTTCTACTGCCATCACAGACTAAGTCAAGAGACATTCATACATTTTGGCTCCTTTTTAGGTGAGCTGTACGGTGAAGTATCAACTGTTTTTAAAGAAAACGACAAAGTCGGTCTCCTTATTTTGAATGTGGTATTAATTCCTCCCTTGCTTTTCTTTGTATTTTCATGACTTAGTTATGAATTCCTGGAGAGTTAGCTCTGGCTGCGTGGGGACTTTGTATAAATGGGATTGTACTGGATGTGTTCCATGACTTGCTTCTTTCATTCACCTGAGGGTTTGGGAGCCCCCAAGCCCAAGCTTGCAGCGGTGGATTCGTCTTCACTGCTGTGTTGTGTTCTGCTGGAGGAATACCACCTAACTGCCTTACGTGTTCTAGTCTCTGTGGACATTTGGGGTATTTCCATCTTTACAATTGCGAATAGTACTGCTGAGCCATTGAGTGTGTGTGTATCTCGGCACCTTCAAGATTCTCTGGAGGGTCCACAGCTGGGAGGGCAGTTATGGACTCTCCTGTGTGTGAGCTCCTGCGTGTGAGCTCACTGAGCCTATTGCTCAGGTTTGCCACTGGGGATCCTCTGCTGAAACACTGGCGCCCAGATCTCCACTTTGCGCCTTGCTCCCTCAGTCCCTTCACGTCTGTGCCCAGGAACCTTCTCTAGCCAACTCGCCTACAAGACAGGCCGCTGCCTGTCACTCTCTGTTCCCGGCCCCACGCCATTTTTCATGCATTTTTCATGACTGCGCAGTGCTTTATGCACAGGTGTTCATCTGTTTGTTGTCAGCTTTTCTCCCAGGGTGTGAGCTCCAGGACACAGGACTGCATCTCATTTCCTATTGTGTGCACTTGCCTAGGGCAATGCCCGCTTACGAAGTATTTGCTGAATGAATCAGCGAATGAGTGAGTTGCTCTACATACTTTACATAAAAAAATAAAATAAAAATCATTTTTCAAATGGGAAACCCTCAGCTTTGGAGACTGGTTCAATAATGAGTCCTTTTCATTTAGCAACATTCCTTATTAAATTCTTGTGAAGAAATGAACAGAGTAGGGTTCTCTCATTACTGTGGATGAAAACAATGATCGAATAATCTATATATACACATATATACAAAAGTAGTCTCTCTATATTCATTTTATTCCACCCTTCTTGCCCAGCAGCTAATGTTAGTAGTCTTCATGCTCAAACACATACAACGTAAGGCTTATAAAAATAAGTTGCTTTTGGCCAAACAGTGGGATCTTATTATTGACATTATTCTATACCTTATTTTTCCCATTTAACTGTATCCTAGATATCAACCCAGATTGTTGGCTATAGAGTTAATTTCTTTAAAATCGCAAACAGTGGGAAATTTCTTATTATGTTGTTTCCAGTCTTTACCATTATACACAGTGCTACAATAAGCATGTGCCGCTTCAAGATTCCCAAGCCCAATTGCACTGCTTGTGTTGTGTTCTGCTGGAGGAATACCACCTAACTGCCTTACGTGTTCTAGTCTCTGTGGACATTTGGGGTATTTCCATCTTTACAATTGAATAGTACTGCTGAGCCATTGAGTGTGTGTGTATCTCGGCACCTTCAAGATTCTCTGGAGGGTCCACAGCTGGGAGGGCAGTTATGGACTCTCCTGTGTGTGAGCTCCTGCGTGTGAGCTCACTGAGCCTATTGCTCAGGTTTGCCACTGGGGATCCTCTGCTGAAACACTGGCGCCCAGATCTCCACTTTGCGCCTTGCTCCCTCAGTCCCTTCACGTCTGTGCCCAGGAACCTTCTCTAGCCAACTCGCCTACAAGACAGGCCGCTGCCTGTCACTCTCTGTTCCCGGCCCCACGCCATTTTTCATGCATTTTTCATGACTGCGCAGTGCTTTATGCACAGGTGTTCATCTGTTTGTTGTCAGCTTTTCTCCCAGGGTGTGAGCTCCAGGACACAGGACTGCATCTCATTTCCTATTGTGTGCACTTGCCTAGGGCAATGCCCGCTTACGAAGTATTTGCTGAATGAATCAGCGAATGAGTGAGTTGCTCTACATACTTTACATAAAAAAATAAAATAAAAATCATTTTTCAAATGGGAAACCCCTCAGCTTTGGAGACTGGTTCAATAATGAGTCCTTTTCATTTAGCAACATTCCTTATTAAATTCTTGTGAAGAAATGAACAGAGTAGGGTTCTCTCATTACTGTGGATGAAAACAATGATCGAATAATCTATATATACACATATATACAAAAGTAGTCTCTCTATATTCATTTTATTCCACCCTTCTTGCCCAGCAGCTAATGTTAGTAGTCTTCATGCTCAAACACATACAACGTAAGGCTTATAAAAATAAGTTGCTTTTGGCCAAACAGTGGGATCTTATTATTGACATTATTCTATACCTTATTTTTCCCATTTAACTGTATCCTAGATATCAACCCAGATTGTTGGCTATAGAGCTAATTTCTTTTTAAAATCGCATTAATATTCCATTGTGTGGATGACCTATAATTTACTCTACCTGTCTCCAGTTGATGGACATGCAAATGTTGTTTCCAGTCTTTACCATTATACACAGTGCTACAATAAGCATGTGCCACTTATAAATCTTATAAACTGTGTTTGTTGTGTTGGATAGATTCTCATGTAAAGGATTACTTGGTCGAAAGATATGAATATTTTTTGTGTTAGTAGATAGGATAAGGTTACTGTCCAAGCAGTCATTTGTTCTGCCCCTCGGCTTTCCCAGGTGACTTTCTTGGCTCCTGGCTTCTCTGGCCGTGGCCTTCCACCCCCACCGAAGGTCACCCAGAAGTTGGATGCATCCTGAACATCTTCCCTGGAACCTGGCTTTCAGGTGTGTAGTGGCTTCTGGCCGGTCAGCTTATCTGGGGGAAGGGATCCTAATCCCAGTCCTCACTCCCCTGCGGGTGCCTCGGCCGTGTTCCCTTCAGCGGCGCAGCTCGGCCGGGTCTCGTCAGGTGAAGCACCTTCAGGAACAAACTGCAGAGAGAGGGCAGGGACGGGGTGGGGAGAGAGAGGAGGGAAATGACTGTTGGAACACGGGCATGTTCTCATAGTGCTCCGGGTCCCCTTTCGTTTTCCTTTTACTTATTTATTTGTTGTTGCTCTGGGTCATCACCTTGGGGCACAGGTTTTCTCTCGCTGTGGTGAACAGGGGCTACTCTCTGTTGTGGAGCCCAGGCTTCTTACTGCAGTGGCTTCTCTTGTTGTAGAGCTCGGGCTCCGAGTCTATGGGCTCCAGTCGTTATGGCACTCGGGCTCAGTAGTTGTGGGGCACTGGCATGCGGAATCTTCCTGGATCAGGGTCGAACCTGTGTCCCTGCGTGGGCAGGAGGATTTTTATCCACTACAGTACCACGTTAGGTCCTGGGTCCCCTTTCTGTTCTATCTGATAGACAACCTCATCCTATCGATGATGATGACAATTGCAGCAATGGAAATAATAATCACCGTCAACAGGTACAGTAGGGATTCTCAACAGGGGGTAGATTTTGCTCCCCTGCCCTGCCCAGGGGACACTGGGCGGTGTCTGGAGACATTTTTTGTTGTCACAGCTTGGACAAGGGGTGGCTCTTGGCATCTAGTGAGTTGAGGGCAGGGATGCGGCTACACATCCCACCCTGCCGCAGCCCGTCAGCCGGGTGCATAGAGAATAGCGGGTGTGACGAGACTTTAAGAAATACACACAGACATACAGACAGAGAGAAAGGATGGGAACGGGGGGCTCAAGACCTCTTGGATTGAAGCAGCAAAAACCTTCACTGGTTTGTTTCCTCACACTACACTGTGTTGGACAGCCCCAACCACACGTACACCACAGAGAACTATCTGCCCTAAATATCAACAGTACCAAGGCTGAGAACTCCTGGTTTACAGGGCGCTTACTATGTGATGAGAGCTGTACTAGGTGTTCATTTGAGTGTTAGTCTCTCAGCTGTGTCTGACTGTTTGTGACACTGTGGACTGTAGCCCGCCAGGCTCCTCTATCCATGGAATTCTCCAGGCAAGAATACCGGAGTGGGTTGCCATTCCCTTCTCTAGGGGATCTTCCTAACCCAGGATTGAACGCGGGTCTCCTGTGTGGCAGGCAGATTCTTTACCGCCTGAGCCACCAGGGAAGCCTGTATGCACCACCTAATTTAGTTCTCCCACTGTTCTTTGAGCTAGGATGATCGTCACACTCACTTCGTAGAGGAGGAACCTGAAGCTGAGAGAGGTAGTGACTTCCTCAAGATCCACAGCTCCGGGGTGGCAGAAGAAGCATCTGAACTCTGGTTTGCTTGACTGTCACACCACTCCAAATGGTCTCTTGTCCACTCCCCTTTTCCCCTTGTCCTTGTGACTGAGTGCCAGTGGGTCAGCTGGCTTTGAGCTATTGCAGCAGATGGAGTATCTAACAGAGACCAGGTGCTAAAGACTCGGGTGGGGCGAGGGCCTGCTGTGACTTCCGGGACAGTGCGGAGGTCTCCCTCTGATTCTCTCAGTCCCTGAGCTCCCTGTGGGGCTGGGGGCTGCTCCCTTCCTCCCTGTACCTAGACACCTGGCGCAGGCCCAGTTCCGGGGCCTGCCCTGTGAACTGGGAGGCTGGCAGCCGAGGGGACATGTGGCAGCCAATCCTGTTACATCTGATGTGACAGTTCCAAGCCAAAGATGGGCTGTCCTGTACTACAGCTGGGAGTGTGTATTTGTATCCTCTTCTTGCATGCACGCGCGTGTGTGTGTCTGTGTGTTTTTAGCTGTATGTATTGATGTGTATGTGTGTCATAGTGGATCTGTGAAGGTGCATATACACGTGAGAGTGTGCTGTGTGTCTTTGTATACAGGTGTCTTTGTATATGCGGTGTCTTTCTTTCTCTATTTGCCTGTGTTTGACTATCCACGGAGACATGTCTGTGGATTTGCTTACCTCCAACTGTTTTAGCACGGTGTCCATGGATACGAGTATATGCAGCTGAGGGTGGGCATGGCCGTGTCTGTGTGTGTGTAAAAGGAGTCTGTGTATGGATATGCTCACACATGAAGGTATGCTGATGTGTTTTTATGTACACACATGTTTGGGGGGTGGGTGTTGTATAGCTACATCTACAGTGTGTCTGCCTATAAATGTGTCCCAGTGGCTCTGTAGGCTGTGTGTTTGTGTGTGCACATAAATGGCAGTGACTCTGCTCAGTGATTGCTTCGTGTATGTGAGAGAGAGAGAGAGAGAGAGAGAGAGAGAGAGAGAGAGAGAGAGGGAGAGAGGAAGAGACTGACTCCCGGATGCCACTAATACAGAGGAAGTGGCAAACACTGCTCTTCATTTGTTCCTTGCAGCCTCCAGGGGTCGAACAGCTTACCTCGCCTTTGGTCAGAAGCTGTAACCATAGGAGGAGCCTCCTGGGACCCGGGCTCCCTGCTTCCCCCGCCAGCCCCCATGGGGCTAGATGTCAGGGATGAGGCCCTTCAGCCTTGTCGCTGCCGAGCCAGTCACAGGGGTTGAACAGTTCTGGAAACCTGAGGCTGTGTTTGCCCAAAGCTTGGGGATCGCTGCAGCCAGGCAGCCTCTGGTTTGAAGGTGTTCCTTTCTGATGGGCAGGCTGGGCAGGGCCCAGGGGTTTTTTACCTAGACACCTGGCGCAGGCCCAGTTCCGGGGCCTGCCCTGTGAACTGGGAGGCTGGCAGCCGAGGGGACATGTGGCAGCCAATCCTGTTACATCTGATGTGACAGTTCCAAGCCAAAGATGGGCTGTCCTGTACTACAGCTGGGAGTGTGTATTTGTATCCTCTTCTTGCATGCACGCGCGTGTGTGTGTCTGTGTGTTTTTAGCTGTATGTATTGATGTGTATGTGTGTCATAGTGGATCTGTGAAGGTGCATATACACGTGAGAGTGTGCTGTGTGTCTTTGTATACAGGTGTCTTTGTATATGCGGTGTCTTTCTTTCTCTATTTGCCTGTGTTTGACTATCCACGGAGACATGTCTGTGGATTTGCTTACCTCCAACTGTTTTAGCACGGTGTCCATGGATACGAGTATATGCAGCTGAGGGTGGGCATGGCCGTGTCTGTGTGTGTGTAAAAGGAGTCTGTGTATGGATATGCTCACACATGAAGGTATGCTGATGTGTTTTTATGTACACACATGTTTGGGGGGTGGGTGTTGTATAGCTACATCTACAGTGTGTCTGCCTATAAATGTGTCCCAGTGGCTCTGTAGGCTGTGTGTTTGTGTGTGCACATAAATGGCAGTGACTCTGCTCAGTGATTGCTTCGTGTATGTGAGAGAGAGAGAGAGAGAGAGAGAGAGAGAGAGAGAGAGAGAGAGAGGGAGAGAGGAAGAGACTGACTCCCGGATGCCACTAATACAGAGGAAGTGGCAAACACTGCTCTTCATTTGTTCCTTGCAGCCTCCAGGGGTCGAACAGCTTACCTCGCCTTTGGTCAGAAGCTGTAACCATAGGAGGAGCCTCCTGGGACCCGGGCTCCCTGCTTCCCCCGCCAGCCCCCATGGGGCTAGATGTCAGGGATGAGGCCCTTCAGCCTTGTCGCTGCCGAGCCAGTCACAGGGGTTGAACAGTTCTGGAAACCTGAGGCTGTGTTTGCCCAAAGCTTGGGGATCGCTGCAGCCAGGCAGCCTCTGGTTTGAAGGTGTTCCTTTCTGTGCACTGGAGAGAGCAGGTGCTGGGGGAGCAGATAAACCAGGGTCACAATTTCCCTCCAGGGATCAGGCTGGCTTAACCCAGGTTTGCTTCACCTCAAGGCATTTAACCTTGGCAATGCATTCATTGCCTCGTTCATTAAAGCTATGTGTGCTGAACGCTGGTGTTTCTGCCAAATCTGCACACTTCCTATAACTCTTATTTACTTAGCATTTAAATAACTGATCTGCTTTTAAAAATGTAAATACTTATTGAAGCTTTCTTCAAAGCAATTATATCTTATGTAATCAAAGATTAGACATGCTATGTATATTTATATATTTTTTAAAATTTGCGTAATACATATTAAAATAAAAGGCACACATTCCAATACGCCTTCAAACCATCTTCTTTGCCCCAGGTGGGAATGAGAATGCTCTGGAAGTTCCTTCTTGCCTTTAGCCTTACAAGGAACAGTCGGTGTCAGAAGATCTGATTTCCATAAGCCTTGCTCAGAAAGACACCTTTTGCATAAAAACAAGCAGATCTGGTGCACCTGCCTTCAGTTATTGGGAGAGAGATTTCCAAACCCTCTGATGGAAAATGTTTAATCTCCTCCGTCAAGGCAGGAAGCCCAGAAGTCTAGGAAGGCGATGCTGGAGGGCGGCTCGGAGGAGCTTCTGCAGTGCTCCCTGCTGTCTTTCCTTGGTCAGGATCCACCCCTGGGGAGCCTTTGGCTTCTGGTGTCACTGCCTTGGTGATCCTGGGCGGAGTGGCAGGCCCCGCACTCCTCCCTTTGCAGGTGGAGAGGATAGAAGGGGAGGGCGACAGGGTGGAGGAGACAGATGCCCAGACAGATGGGCCCGGCCACCAGCTCTCCCAGCCTCCCGAGTTTCCTTCCCTGACCCTCAGTCAGGTCAGAAAATGAGACCAGTGACAGCATCTGGGGTGATTCCAGGAAGAGGCAAATGGATCAGGCCCAGGATGAATCTAGCTTCCCTGGAGATGGAGGGAGGCCAGCCAGGTGCAAGGAAAGCTGCGGGGAGGTCCTCAGGGCCCTGCAGCGGCTGGCCTTTGGGTCCCACTGGAAGGAGTGCCTTTCTGATAGGAGTCCATGGGCTCGGAGGCAGAGTTGTGTCCCCAGATCTGACTGGGTGTGTGGGAGCTGACTTCTCCCAGTGACCTGGCTTTCTGACCTGCCACCATGACTTCATTTCAGATCCACTGGTCTCCAGGAAGGCATTGTTCCTCTTCAGAGAAGCCTCTTGGACCCTGAGGGGCTCTGTCGTCCATATACCCCCAAGAGTCCCTGAACTTTCACCATCAGCTCCCCCATAATCCCTGGACAGAGGAGGTGGGAAAGAAGTGTGGGCCACTCTGGAAACTCAGGACCCTGGGGATACCAAGGTGCTCCCCCCACTGGCCAGGGACTGGACTTAGCCACCTAGTCATAACCTTCCCGAGTCTCCAGGTTCCTCTGTAGGTTGTGAGAGTCCAATGCTATAGTCTATTTATAACTGCTTTGAAAGGCCTTGAGTTTCTCGTACTTAGCAAGTGTTACCCGTGAAGTCATGTACTCTCCATCCGATGGGAAGCGGGGGGATGCGCGAATACCTCCTTTAACTTCATTCTGCAGATGGGCAACCTCGGTCCCAGTGAGGGCAGTGAAGTTGCCCTGGCTCAGACGCAGGTTAAGTGAGCACACCATTGGCACTGATCATCCCAGTTCTGGAACCAAACTGCCCAGGGCCAGAGCCCAGCTTGGGACTTGGTGGCTGTGTGCCCACAGTCACTTACCCTCTCTAAGCCCCACTGTCTCATCTGTGAGGTGAGGGTCCAAACGGTACCTTCTTCATGATGAAGGTCAGAGGATGAAACAAGATGTGAGTAAAACTACCATTTTATGGTGTGCGTGAAGTCGCGTCTGACTCTTCATGACGCCATGGGCTTCGGCCCGCCAGGCTCTTCTGTCCATGACCTTCTCCAGGCAAGGATACTGGAGTGGGCTGCCATTTCTTACTCCGGGGGATTGAACTGGCATCTCTTATATCTCCTGTACTGGCAGGTGGGCTCTTTACCACTAGCACCACCTGGGAAGCCCTGACCTCTGGGATTAAAGCCCATTTCCGTTTCTATCACGTGTTCCTCCCCTGCTCCAGCCCACCATCCATTTGCTAACTTCTTCCTTCCCTCTTGGGCTTCCCAGGTGGCGCTGGTGGTAAAGAACTCACCTGCCAGTGCAGGATACACAAGATATGTGGGTTCGATCCCTGGGTCAGGAAGATCCCTTAGAGTAGGGCATGGCAACCCACTCCAGTATTCTTACCTGGAAATTTCCATGGACAGAGGAACCTGGCCTCAGTTCATGGAGTCGCAAAGAGCCAGACAAGATTGAGCGAGCACGCTTCTTGGCCTTCTTCCCTCTTTGCACACACTAGGGTACAAGGCCTTTCTGGGGAAAGTCTGCATTGTCCCAAAGCAAAGGATGGTGGGAGTGCAGTGTGGATATACACGTGTGCATGTGTTGGACGTCATGGGCTTCTGCGAATGCTGCTGCGACAGAGTGCATGTGGAGGAGAGTATGTGTGTGTGTGTGCATGAGTGGAAGTGAGGGGGTGGCGTTCAAGGGCTCGAAGTACTCTGTGAAGTGCGAATGTGTGTCTATAAATGGCAGCGTGCAGTGAGAGGGTGGGCGGGCGGGTGCCTGTGTGTGTGCACGTGCGTGTGTGCGTAGTGCGGCTGTGGGCCCCAGGCGTGTGCACACCCGGCTTCCTGAAGGGAAGCGGGCAGACGTGGGTGGGAAAGCTCCGTGGGTGAATTCTCAGATGACGACAGAAGGGCTCCTGGGCTTGGCCAGGAATTCTGGGGTCTGCCATTCCAGGCCCAGCGGGGCGAGGCTCAGGCCGGAGAATGGATGAGGAGTAAAAAGCTTTGAAGGGGACTGCGGGGTCAAAGGGAGGCTGGCCCCTGTGTGGGCAGTGTTTCCATGGAGAAGCGGGCTGTGGTGCAGAACAGAGCAGGCACAGAAGACTGCCCCTCCTACGCACACCCCCGCCAGCATCACGAGTCTTCAGGGACACAAAGCAGGCCGTCTCAACTCTCGAATAAACATCTCTCTGTGAATCTGCGACCTATTGATTCTTGAGTTGAACATTTTACATGTTCTGTCACCCAGAGACTCACCTCTGCCTTCGGTTCACCTTCAAAAAGTCCTAGGGAAGGTCGCTGGCCTGGGTTGGGCCAATCAAAAATGCTTCAGGTAGCAGGGTACCATGATTGGCTCAGTTTGGACCAATCAACAGAGGTCAGGAAGGGTCCTATAAGACAAGACCTCTTCATAGAGAGGTTCCGTGGCTGGAGTGGGGACAGAGTTACTTTGAGGGAAGTGGGTGACGCCAGGAAGGTAGGATCATGGTTCTTGAGTACACCTGATCCTCCGCCCAAATGCTTTAATTTTCTTCAGAGGTTTATTTGTTTGAACTTCAAAGGTGTTTCAGTCCCCAGAGGCTCCTATTGGAACCACTATTGTACTCACACAGCAGTTGAAATTAGCTACCAAGGATTTTAAATCCTGTGGGAAGAAAAACAGTTGGAATTTCATTCAGGCTAGCCAAGGGGCTTCTGCGAATGCTCCCGACAGAGTGCATGTGGAGGAGAGTATGTGTGTGTGTGTGCATGAGTGGAAGTGAGGGGGTGGCGTTCAAGGGCTCGAAGTACTCTGTGAAGTGCGAATGTGTGTCTATAAATGGCAGCGTGCAGTGAGAGGGTGGGCGGGCGGGTGCCTGTGTGTGTGCACGTGCGTGTGTGCGTAGTGCGGCTGTGGGCCCCAGGCGTGTGCACACCCGGCTTCCTGAAGGGAAGCGGGCAGACGTGGGTGGGAAAGCTCCGTGGGTGAATTCTCAGATGACGACAGAAGGGCTCCTGGGCTTGGCCAGGAATTCTGGGGTCTGCCATTCCAGGCCCAGCGGGGCGAGGCTCAGGCCGGAGAATGGATGAGGAGTAAAAAGCTTTGAAGGGGACTGCGGGGTCAAAGGGAGGCTGGCCCCTGTGTGGGCAGTGTTTCCATGGAGAAGCGGGCTGTGGTGCAGAACAGAGCAGGCACAGAAGACTGCCCCTCCTACGCACACCCCCGCCAGCATCACGAGTCTTCAGGGACACAAAGCAGGCCGTCTCAACTCTCGAATAAACATCTCTCTGTGAATCTGCGACCTATTGATTCTTGAGTTGAACATTTTACATGTTCTGTCACCCAGAGACTCACCTCTGCCTTCGGTTCACCTTCAAAAAGTCCTAGGGAAGGTCGCTGGCCTGGGTTGGGCCAATCAAAAATGCTTCAGGTAGCAGGGTACCATGATTGGCTCAGTTTGGACCAATCAACAGAGGTCAGGAAGGGTCCTATAAGACAAGACCTCTTCATAGAGAGGTTCCGTGGCTGGAGTGGGGACAGAGTTACTTTGAGGGAAGTGGGTGACGCCAGGAAGGTAGGATCATGGTTCTTGAGTACACCTGATCCTCCGCCCAAATGCTTTAATTTTCTTCAGAGGTTTATTTGTTTGAACTTCAAAGGTGTTTCAGTCCCCAGAGGCTCCTATTGGAACCACTATTGTACTCACACAGCAGTTGAAATTAGCTACCAAGGATTTTAAATCCTGTGGGAAGAGGGTAAGAACAGATGCCTATGGGATGGATTTGCAATTCGCTCCAGGACCTGCCAATGCATGTATAAAACGGAAAGAGAGATAGCTGGGGGAAAACACAGGCTTTTGGAGTCAAGTAAAGCTGGGATCAGATCTCCACTCAGCTTTCCCAGGAGCTTGCTCTGAGGTTTTGAGCAAGTTACTTCACCCTTCTGAATCCCCATAAAACCAGAAAATGAGAGAAGTGAAGCTGTCCTGAGTTCATGTGCATCATTCACAGCTTATCCATCTTCACTGAACAGGGGCAGCTGGATGCTTTCTTTAATTCAAACTGGTTGGTCCTTGTCCTTTAATGACCAGATCACAAATCTTTCGAGCTATGTATTCTTACCTAGAGAATGAGGCCACCCATTCCTCTGGCAAAGCAAGCCCTGCACTTTCCTGAGTTCCCCGTTGGGTGAGATGGAGCAGGGAAAAGCAGAACGGGCATAGCTTTAAAGTCAGATCAAACCAGGCTTGAATCCTACAAATGCCACCAACCAGCTGTGTGACCCTGGCAAAGTTACTTTCCTTCTCTCATTTGGAAGATAGGTGATTCTTTCTCAAAAGCTGCATGTGAGGATTAGATGCAGTAACACACATAACTGCCCAAGATACAGTGCCACAGCCCCGTGACTGATTTTAAAAGATCATCTTGAGTACCTACTCTTCGTTCAGTTATCTGACAAGTATGTATGGAGTGCCTCCTAGGTGCCATAAACTCTACCCGGGGCTCACAAACAGACTGTCTCTCATCTCTCAGCCTAGCATATGTGGTGGAGATAGACAAACCAATCAATGAACAGATATTTAGTGTCAAGTACGGATATGTTCTTTGAGGACAAAGGGAATGGAGACAGTAGTGACGGGGTGGGTGGGTGGAGCAGAGGATGCGATGTGAGTTCAAGTACTACAAGTCAGCTGCGGGCATCTTCAGGGCCACAGAGATGGAGAGACCCAGGTCCTCTCCTCCCGGAGGTGGCATTTCAGCGGGGATGGGTGGTGGCAGAGGGATGCGAGGTTTATTTGTTTGAACTTCAAAGGTGTTTCAGTCCCCAGAGGCTCCTATGGAAAAGATGGAATTAGCTACCAAGGATTTTAAATCCTGTGGGAAGAGGGTAAGAACAGATGCCTATGGGATGGATTTGCAATTCGCTCCAGGACCTGCCAATGCATGTATAAAACGGAAAGAGAGATAGCTGGGGGAAAACACAGGCTTTTGGAGTCAAGTAAAGCTGGGATCAGATCTCCACTCAGCTTTCCCAGGAGCTTGCTCTGAGGTTTTGAGCAAGTTACTTCACCCTTCTGAATCCCCATAAAACCAGAAAATGAGAGAAGTGAAGCTGTCCTGAGTTCATGTGCATCATTCACAGCTTATCCATCTTCACTGAACAGGGGCAGCTGGATGCTTTCTTTAATTCAAACTGGTTGGTCCTTGTCCTTTAATGACCAGATCACAAATCTTTCGAGCTATGTATTCTTACCTAGAGAATGAGGCCACCCATTCCTCTGGCAAAGCAAGCCCTGCACTTTCCTGAGTTCCCCGTTGGGTGAGATGGAGCAGGGAAAAGCAGAACGGGCATAGCTTTAAAGTCAGATCAAACCAGGCTTGAATCCTACAAATGCCACCAACCAGCTGTGTGACCCTGGCAAAGTTACTTTCCTTCTCTCATTTGGAAGATAGGTGATTCTTTCTCAAAAGCTGCATGTGAGGATTAGATGCAGTAACACACATAACTGCCCAAGATACAGTGCCACAGCCCCGTGACTGATTTTAAAAGATCATCTTGAGTACCTACTCTTCGTTCAGTTATCTGACAAGTATGTATGGAGTGCCTCCTAGGTGCCATAAACTCTACCCGGGGCTCACAAACAGACTGTCTCTCATCTCTCAGCCTAGCATATGTGGTGGAGATAGACAAACCAATCAATGAACAGATATTTAGTGTCAAGTACGGATATGTTCTTTGAGGACAAAGGGAATGGAGACAGTAGTGACGGGGTGGGTGGGTGGAGCAGAGGATGCGATGTGAGTTCAAGTACTACAAGTCAGCTGCGGGCATCTTCAGGGCCACAGAGATGGAGAGACCCAGGTCCTCTCCTCCCGGAGGTGGCATTTCAGCAGGGACACACAGAAAGCAGATGGTGTGGTTGGAACTGGAATGAAAGTGCGCATTCCAATGGAAGATGGAGGCTCAGAGGTGCTCACTACAGACCTGTGTGCTTAGTAAAGCCAGTTTCTATCCCCCATACGCCTTCTCGCCTGGGAGGGAACTAACTTTTCTCATAATTCACATGGGATTCAGAAATCTGCTTAGCAGCATCCTGGTCCTCTGAATGCCCCAGGGCCCAGGCACTTCCTTGGACACCCGTGGAACTAAGATTGTAACCTCTCAGCCACTTCCTGTCCACCTCCCACTCCTCCTTCTCCACGGTTCTCTGGACAGATCAGGAGGGCTTGAATGTTCAGAGAGTGTAGAGTCTGATCTCGTTCTGACTGTGGCTCAGTGCCTACTGGCTCTGTGACCTTGGATGAGCCCTTCACTTGTTTGAGCCTCGTCTTCCTTCTCTGGGAAATGGGGATGATAATGGCAGAAAGTGATGCAACATTTTGAAACCTCCTCTTCCAGGGTCCAGCCAACGAGATGCCACTGGCCTGCCCTCCTCCTCCATCCCCTCTCTTTCTTCTCTCCCTCCTGTTTGAGTTCTCTTCTGTCTGGGGAGCAAGTCTGTGCTCCCTTTCAGCATTCCATGATGCACTGAGGGCAGGAGAGGGTGTGGAGTTTCCAGTCAGGAACAAAGTAAAGTCTTGCCTTGACCGTTTAGCAGTGTGACCTGGGGCACTCCCTTGCCCCCTCTGTCCCTTGTCTCCCTCATCTGTCAGTCATTAGGAATAATGACTGCTCCCCACCACCTCCCAGGCAGGTGGTGAGTGTCCGTGAATACAATGCAGAAAAAGGACCCGGAGCATGTCAGATGTCTGATAAGTGGCAGCTGCTGTCTTTCATTCTTAGGCCTCAGGACTTCATCTGAAAATGCATGACATTTACCCAGCACTCATTCTGTGAGCAAACCCTCGCTCCCTTTGCCTCTATCAGCCAACATTGTGTGGTTGGTATTTTCATGATCTGCCTTCTGTTTGAAGTCACTGAACCAAGAGAGGTTAAGTAACTTGTCTGAAGCCACCAAAGTTTTAAGTAAGTGCTGGTTCAAAATTCACAGCCCAGCATCTGGCTCTGGGTGGGTCTGGCGATCTAGCCACTGTGGTCCCCTCTGCCTCTCAGCAGTCGAATCACATGGGTTGGTGTTGCAGGTGTAGACTGCTCAGCCCAGTGTCTTGGTCTCTGAGGGGACACATTGAGGACCCTGAGGAGGGGCTGAGTGCTTCTTTCTCCTGGTGCATCACTTGAGTTCTCTGCAGGGCATCGGTCAATCCCGCCAGGCTAAATTGTCAGCGAGGGGCCCCCTGCCCTCAAAGAGCTCAGAGTCTGATGGCAGAACATTATAAGTTGGCCGAGCAGAGCTGAACAGACGCTGAGTCCAGCAGCCTGGACCTGAAGGTCAGCTCCAGCACTTAAGAGCTGTGTACCTTTGGGCAGATATCTGAGCCTCTGTTTCCTCAGCTGCAAAATAAGGATAATAATCCTAGTGCCACCCACGAAGGCAGTGAAGGAAGACAAGCCTGGCACGCTGCAGTTCGTGGGATTGCAAAGAGCTGGACATGACTGAGTGACTGAACAACAGCACCACCCCCAAAGGTGTTTGAGGAGTGAGTGTCTACCTGTAAAGCATGTAGAGAAGCACTTGGCTCATGGGGAATGCCCAACACTAGTTGATCTTAGAGGAGGAAAAGGCCAGCCTGCTCTTCCCTGTGTGCCAGGCCAGATGGGCTGTGCACCAGGACCGGACAGCTGTCAACAGGCAGTCCAAGAGGTTTATTAAACACTTACTATGTGCTCCGTGCTTAGCAATGATCATCCCACGTGATCTTCACAGCAGCTCAGTGGGGTGGTCACCACTACTCACCATGTATAGATGGGGAGACTTGGCTTAGAGAGGGCACAGCCTAGGGCACACAGCGGTGTGAGAGAGGGGCCCCTGTGTCTGCTAAGCAGCGGGGGAATGCTCCCGGCAGGGCTTACATGGTGCAGTCGGCCAAGCCCCTTCCTCCTTGTAGCTGACTTCTTGTCCCTGCTTCCCAGGGCTGGTGTCCTTGGGGATCCTTGCAGGCCTCCTGTCTCCTCCTTGGGAAACTTCCTATAGGACATTTTCCAGGGCCCCAGCCCAGGGCTCACCAACCCGGCTTCCATCTCCCACTCTCCCCACCTTCCTTGGCTGATTCCAATTGGTCCCATCTACCATCGTTCTGAGAGTCAGCCCTTCCTCTCCCACCCCACCAGCCCAACCTGGCCTACCCTAACCATGGCTCATCCCATCCTCATCTTGGGTCTTATTTAAAGCCATGTCCCCCTCTCAGAATTTCAGTCTCCAGTATCTGATAAGAAGAAAGAGCCTCATCTGATGAAAACTTATTATATTAGGGTTCCCCAGAGAAACAGCTTTCCATGAGCTTTCCATGATGATTCAGTGGTGAGGAATATGCCTGCAATGCAGGAGATCCAGGTTCCATCCCTGGACATGGAAACCCACTCCAGTATTCTTGCCTGGAGAATTCCATGGACAGAGGAGCCTGGCGGGCTGCAGTCCATGTGGTCACAGAGAGTTGGACACGACTGAAGTAACTAAGCAGCAGCAGCAATGGCCTCTAGTGGCTAGAGACTGAGGATGTTGTAAATATCTTATAAAGCACAGGGTACTCCCTACAACAAAAAACCCAAACTCGACCAAAGTCAGCACTGAGGAACCCTGCTGTGTAGTCCTGGCCCAGATGATCCCTGCTGCTCAAGCACTTCTCATGATCACCTTCCTGAACTGGATTCCCAGCTCTGAATTATAGAATCTGGGTGACCTGAGACAAAGTGTATCACATAGCCAAGGCTCCATGTCCAGTATCAGAGTAACAGCTTCCAATATGGTAGCCACATGTGCCTGCTATGGGCTTGAAATGTACCAACCCAAAGGGAGATGCACTCTGAGGATAAAAGATACACTGGATTTCTAAGACCTGGTAAAAAGAGAATATAGAACATCTCATGAACAATTTGCCTAAGGACTATACATTGAAGTGATATTTTGGATGTATTTATTGGATTCAACAGAATATAGGATTAAAGTAAATTTCACCTCCTGCTTCTTACTCTGATTAATGTGGCTCCAAAAAAACATCAAATTGATTCAGGGGATCCTTGCAGGCCTCCTGTCTCCTCCTTGGGAAACTTCCTATAGGACATTTTCCAGGGCCCCAGCCCAGGGCTCACCAACCCGGCTTCCATCTCCCACTCTCCCCACCTTCCTTGGCTGATTCCAATTGGTCCCATCTACCATCGTTCTGAGAGTCAGCCCTTCCTCTCCCACCCCACCAGCCCAACCTGGCCTACCCTAACCATGGCTCATCCCATCCTCATCTTGGGTCTTATTTAAAGCCATGTCCCCCTCTCAGAATTTCAGTCTCCAGTATCTGATAAGAAGAAAGAGCCTCATCTGATGAAAACTTATTATATTAGGGTTCCCCAGAGAAACAGCTTTCCATGAGCTTTCCATGATGATTCAGTGGTGAGGAATATGCCTGCAATGCAGGAGATCCAGGTTCCATCCCTGGACATGGAAACCCACTCCAGTATTCTTGCCTGGAGAATTCCATGGACAGAGGAGCCTGGCGGGCTGCAGTCCATGTGGTCACAGAGAGTTGGACACGACTGAAGTAACTAAGCAGCAGCAGCAATGGCCTCTAGTGGCTAGAGACTGAGGATGTTGTAAATATCTTATAAAGCACAGGGTACTCCCTACAACAAAAACCAATCTCGACCAAAGTCAGCACTGAGGAACCCTGCTGTGTAGTCCTGGCCCAGATGATCCCTGCTGCTCAAGCACTTCTCATGATCACCTTCCTGAACTGGATTCCCAGCTCTGAATTATAGAATCTGGGTGACCTGAGACAAAGTGTATCACATAGCCAAGGCTCCATGTCCAGTATCAGAGTAACAGCTTCCAATATGGTAGCCACATGTGCCTGCTATGGGCTTGAAATGTACCAACCCAAAGGGAGATGCACTCTGAGGATAAAAGATACACTGGATTTCTAAGACCTGGTAAAAAGAGAATATAGAACATCTCATGAACAATTTGCCTAAGGACTATACATTGAAGTGATATTTTGGATGTATTTATTGGATTCAACAGAATATAGGATTAAAGTAAATTTCACCTCCTGCTTCTTACTCTGATTAATGTGGCTCCTAATTAAAATTAATAACACAGATGACTATAAAATGTTAAGAAGAGATCAGGACCTTCTTCAGGTGGGATGATAGATACAGAGCCGTCTTTCTGATGTCAGGTACCTCGTGCTGACAATCCTGGAAAACTGGATCTTGAAAATTGCCTGAGGACCTCTTTTCCACGGTGCCCTCTCCAGTCTGGATTCCAGGGGCTTCCATCTCACTTCCTTCTCACTCCCGCATCTAAGCCAGAGCCTGGCAGACAACTGTTAGTGACTGTGATCTCCATGCCAAGAGTAACCCCAGGTCTTGGGATCTCAGCACAGGTCAGCCTTAGGAACATTTTTCTCTCGGCCTGAAGTTGGGTTCTTTTCATGTCTTTTCACTGTTTTCTTGGTTAAATGAAAAGGTAGGAAGTGTGACGGCCCCTGTTTCTCAGCTCCCTGCCATTCCCTGGTGTGATTTTCTGTTCGTGGCTCTCACTTCCCAAACATGTTTTCAGTGGCTCTGCCATTGTTACAGAAAATTCAGGGGCGAATTGGAAGTTGATGCTGCCCGGTTGCCATGGCAATGCCAGCTGCTTCTGCCTTCGCACAAGTCTAAAGCGGGCCCCAGGGCTGACAAGATGTGATTTGAGCCTCTGAGAACAAAACACACGAGGCCGTTCCAGTCTTTTTAATACCAACCTCCTTCCAGACCCTCCGCCAGCACCGGGTTTCCTGGGGGCGGGGCGGGGGTGGTGGGTGCCCTCCTACAGCTTGTCGGCTGATATGGTGAATGAAACACGACCCTCTGGGTGGAAGGGGAGGCCTGCATTGCCCTTGCCAGACACCCCGAGGTGTGAAGACCTACTGTGTGATGCGTCTACGTACAGACGTTCGTGACTTCAGCTCCTGTGCCAGCCTTCAGGATGCTGACAGAGGGCCCTACCCTATTGGCCTATTTCCTTAGCTACCGTCACGGGAAATTTCCCTTTTTGGAAAGAGATGTTTTGCAGGAAACGTGACAGCATTTTTTCTGATTCCTCGATGATGAAAGAAAATTATTTGTGTCTGAACGGGGTGACAGGGGGATCATTTAGTGTGCTAGGATTAAAGTAAATTTCACCTCCTGCTTCTTACTCTGATTAATGTGGCTCCTAATTAAAATTAATAACACAGATGACTATAAAATGTTAAGAAGAGATCAGGACCTTCTTCAGGTGGGATGATAGATACAGAGCCGTCTTTCTGATGTCAGGTACCTCGTGCTGACAATCCTGGAAAACTGGATCTTGAAAATTGCCTGAGGACCTCTTTTCCACGGTGCCCTCTCCAGTCTGGATTCCAGGGGCTTCCATCTCACTTCCTTCTCACTCCCGCATCTAAGCCAGAGCCTGGCAGACAACTGTTAGTGACTGTGATCTCCATGCCAAGAGTAACCCCAGGTCTTGGGATCTCAGCACAGGTCAGCCTTAGGAACATTTTTCTCTCGGCCTGAAGTTGGGTTCTTTTCATGTCTTTTCACTGTTTTCTTGGTTAAATGAAAAGGTAGGAAGTGTGACGGCCCCTGTTTCTCAGCTCCCTGCCATTCCCTGGTGTGATTTTCTGTTCGTGGCTCTCACTTCCCAAACATGTTTTCAGTGGCTCTGCCATTGTTACAGAAAATTCAGGGGCGAATTGGAAGTTGATGCTGCCCGGTTGCCATGGCAATGCCAGCTGCTTCTGCCTTCGCACAAGTCTAAAGCGGCCACAGGGCTGACAAGATGTGATTTGAGCCTCTGAGAACAAAACACACGAGGCCGTTCCAGTCTTTTTTTAATACCAACCTCCTTCCAGACCCTCCGCCAGCACCGGGTTTCCTGGGGGCGGGGCGGGGGTGGTGGGTGCCCTCCTACAGCTTGTCGGCTGATATGGTGAATGAAACACGACCCTCTGGGTGGAAGGGGAGGCCTGCATTGCCCTTGCCAGACACCCCGAGGTGTGAAGACCTACTGTGTGATGCGTCTACGTACAGACGTTCGTGACTTCAGCTCCTGTGCCAGCCTTCAGGATGCTGACAGAGGGCCCTACCCTATTGGCCTATTTCCTTAGCTACCGTCACGGGAAATTTCCCTTTTTGGAAAGAGATGTTTTGCAGGAAACGTGACAGCATTTTTTCTGATTCCTGGATGATGAAAGAAAATTATTTGTGTCTGAACGGGTGGGGATCCTAAAAAAGAGAAAAAGGCAAGTGGCCTGGGTATCTTTAGGGCCTTCGTGTTCCTGGGTAAGCACTGAGTCAGTGCTCAGCGAAGAGATGTTGAATGGCTGGTGGACCACTGTAGATGGTGTTTGATCTTCACCACAGCCCTGTCGACTAGAGGCTTTCATTACAGATGAAGAAACAGAGACTAAGCCAGGCCTACCAAGGTGCCTTAGATGACACTGGCAGCAGGCACCAGGGCCAGGATTTCAATCAAGACCTCTTTTCCCAGAGGCTAAGGTCTTACACAACTTTGCAGCTCATAGGAACAAAGGTGAGGGTTCAATTATCACCCCCAATTTATACCTGAAGACACGGAGGCTCCCAGAAATGGGATAACATGCCCAAGGGCATTCAGCTAAGAAGTTGCAAAACCAGGATTTGAAACTCAGTCTATTGTGTTCCAACCTTTGCTCATCCTGTCAGGTCACTGGAATAGGCAGAAAGGCATCTTGGACACAGAAAAGTGCTTTTCCAGTTGTGGGTGGGCATTTCACAAGCAGGAAGCTCTCTCAGGAGCCCCCAAACAGGCCCTGAATGTACTGTGAAGAGTCCTGCCAGACTGGGAGAGCCAGACCCCAGCCAGAGCTTGGGACTCGTGTGGTGATCTGAGCCCAGGGAGCAGCTGTACCCACGGGCCCCTCGGCAGGCTGTGGTGTGGTGAGTCAGGAGCAGGTGATGCTGCCGAGAGGGGCTGAGAATGCAGCTTGCTGTGGAGACCGCTTTTGAGCTACGAAGGTCCTGCATTTGCTTGGGGAGGTTTGTCATAGTTGCTTAGCCCACACAGATGGAGCCAAGCCACTGACGGCTGAAATTTCTTCTAAGCACGTCTCAAGGCCCCAGAGAAAAGACACAGTCTCTTTCTAAAGAGCCACCTAGAGACTCCCGTGGACAGCAAGATAACATCAGTCAGTCCTAAAGAAACTCAGGCCTGAATATTCATGGAAGGACTGACGCTGAAGCTGAAGCTCCAGTACTTCGGCCACCTGATAGGATGAGCCAACCTGTTGGAAAAGACTGGTGCTGGGAAAGATTGAGGGCAGGAGGAGAAGGGGCGAGAGAGGATGAGAGGGTTGGATGGCATCACTGACTCAATGGACTTGAGTTTGAGCAAACTCCAGGAGATGGGGAAGGATAGGGAAGTTTGACAGGCTACAGTCCATGGGGTCGCAAAGAGTCAGACACAACTTAGAAAACAACGAGACCTTACAAGGAGGAAGACACACTCAGGAGAAGCTTTTTGAGGACTGTCAACAGGTTCAGGGGTTGGTGAGAGATTTGCTTTCCTAGTGTTTTACGCCCCAAAGAAAAAGCAAGAAAAGACACCAAAGAAAGAAGGGAAAGTCCAGGTGCCCCAATTTGTCCCCAGACCACTCAGCCTTCTGATGTCACCCTGTGCTCTAACAGCCAAAAAGCTGCCTCAGGCTCCTGTCCTGCGCCCATTGAGTGGCTCCCCAGCCGGGCCTCCTGCCAACTTCTGCTCCACATTTTGCTTCTCTGCTCTCCTCCCTGTTCCTCATGGTTTCTCAGCTCCAGAATGGACCCACCTCTTCCTTCATTTCCTCCTTGGAAGAAACCATGCTTTTGGATTCACCCTACATTTTTTCCCCCACTTGAACTTTCTTCTCAGCATCGTTTTCTCCTCTGTCTTAAAAACTTTGCTCTCTCAGAGCCCCAACAGGCCCTGAATGTACTGTGAAGAGTCCTGCCAGACTGGGAGAGCCAGACCCCAGCCAGAGCTTGGGACTCGTGTGGTGATCTGAGCCCAGGAGCAGCTGTACCCACGGGCCTCGGCAGGCTGTGGTGTGGTGAGTCAGGAGCAGGTGATGCTGCCGAGAGGGGCTGAGAATGCAGCTTGCTGTGGAGACCGCTTTTGAGCTACGAAGGTCCTTCATTTGCTTGGGGAGGTTTGTCATAGTTGCTTAGCCCACACAGATGGAGCCAAGCCACTGACGGCTGAAATTTCTTCTAAGCACGTCTCAAGGCCCCAGAGAAAAGACACAGTCTCTTTCTAAAGAGCCACCTAGAGACTCCCGTGGACAGCAAGATAACATCAGTCAGTCCTAAAGAAACTCAGGCCTGAATATTCATGGAAGGACTGACGCTGAAGCTGAAGCTCCAGTACTTCGGCCACCTGATAGGATGAGCCAACCTGTTGGAAAAGACTGGTGCTGGGAAAGATTGAGGGCAGGAGGAGAAGGGGCGAGAGAGGATGAGAGGGTTGGATGGCATCACTGACTCAATGGACTTGAGTTTGAGCAAACTCCAGGAGATGGGGAAGGATAGGGAAGTTTGACAGGCTACAGTCCATGGGGTCGCAAAGAGTCAGACACAACTTAGAAAACAACGAGACCTTACAAGGAGGAAGACACACTCAGGAGAAGCTTTTTGAGGACTGTCAACAGGTTCAGGGGTTGGTGAGAGATTTGCTTTCCTAGTGTTTTACGCCCCAAAGAAAAAGCAAGAAAAGACACCAAAGAAAGAAGGGAAAGTCCAGGTGCCCCAATTTGTCCCCAGACCACTCAGCCTTCTGATGTCACCCTGTGCTCTAACAGCCAAAAAGCTGCCTCAGGCTCCTGTCCTGCGCCCATTGAGTGGCTCCCCAGCCGGGCCTCCTGCCAACTTCTGCTCCACATTTTGCTTCTCTGCTCTCCTCCCTGTTCCTCATGGTTTCTCAGCTCCAGAATGGACCCACCTCTTCCTTCATTTCCTCCTTGGAAGAAACCATGCTTTTGGATTCACCCTACATTTGAATCCTCATTCTACCATTCTTAGGCATCTGAACAGTTTGCTTCACTTCTGGAAGCCATCGTTTTCTCCTCTGTCATATGAAGGAAAGTATACCTGTGTGTCTAGGTGGAGAAAGTGGAGGTAAAGTGCTAGCTTAGCACCTGGTCCGTGGCCAGCATTTGGCACCCTTCTCTTTCCTGCCTTTCCTTCATCCTCTCCAAGGCCAGCACACGTGGAGTATGGAGCCAGCTAGATGTTGAGCTAGTGGCCCATTGGAGCGCTCCTGCAGGTCCAGATACTGCCGCCCCTCTCTACCTGGGACCACTCCTTGTCATCCAACCTGCCTGCCTCTCCTTACAGAGC
Source organism: Tragulus kanchil (assembly GCA_022376925.1). Lineage (NCBI taxonomy): Eukaryota > Metazoa > Chordata > Mammalia > Artiodactyla > Tragulidae > Tragulus > Tragulus kanchil. The sequence continues at coordinate 107,919,920 of JAIOJX010000004.1, forward strand.
TGGCCTGTAATTAGTCTGCTGCCTGGCTTTGGAGAACATGCCGATTAGTACCCCCAGGTCTCCACCTTTACAGGGGCCCCTTGCTTGATGAAACCTCAGCCCTGGGCCCAGGGACATCTTTGGAAATGAGGCCATGTTGGCTCTCCCCAGTGGCCCCCGCTTACTCGGGTTGATGAGACAAGGCCTGCATGATATGGATGGATGGAGACAGGGATTACCAAGGAGGCTGCTGCCATGCTGGGGCCTAAGACTTCAATCCTGACCAAGAGAATGAGGAAGTGTCCTGAGAGGTAACACTGAAATGTCCTCCACCAAGCTGCAGGCCATTTCATTGCAGATTCTGAAACAAGTTAAGGTTCCATAGGGTTCCTTGACATGACTGTACTTATCCTGATCTCTCAGCCTGAGATGCAGGAGATGAGGGTACCAGAGTCAGGCACACCTGATCTGAATCCTGGCTCTACCTCTTACCAGCTGTGTGAACTCTGGCGAGTGACTTCACCATGGAGAGTCTCAAATTCTCCATCCATCAGATGGTACTTTGGAATCTTGTGAAAATTAAATGGATGCAAACACATGGACATATATCACTCCACTGTGAACGCTAGTCATTATTGCTTTCTTTAGCCCAGTCTCGTCCTGTTTCCACCTTCTGTGTTTAGGGGCTCCCAGGTGGCACAGTGGTAGAGTCAGACATGGCTGAGTGACTAACCACAAAGGCAGCAATGACTGTGTTTTGCATATACATGCAGGTAGAGACCTGGTTCAAAAATCTCCTTTGTAGCTTGGTTAGCAAACTTCTATTGGTGCCACCTCCTCTGTGAAGCCTTCCTTGATTCCCCAACTGGTTAGTTACGTTTTCCTTGGTACTGCAATGGTAATTTGCTTATGCATTTTTATGATCCTATCCTATTGTGTGGTAATTATCTATAATTGTCTTGGTCCTCTTTTTTGCTCTCTATTATGCCCTGATCCATTGACTCAACTGTGGGCTCTTGGAAGACAGAGTCTCTGCTTGACCTTCTTGGATTCACAGAGTGGGTGCTTTGTAAGTCTTTAATCAATTTAATAAATGAGTGCGTGGGACGAATAAATGAATGAGTCAGTGATTACCAAAAAGGGAACATCAGACACTAACAAAGCACAGAGTGAATCTTCCTCTTTCACCACATTTTGCTCAAGCCCAGCCTGGGCTAATTGTTCTGGAACAGAGGAAGCATGAACTCTGCCTGGAGACCACCAAGGAGGGAGGATCGTGGCCAGAGACTAGAACTGCTGCTGCTTAGTCCCTTCTGTCGTGTCCGACTCTGTGACCCCATAGACTGCAGCCGCCAGGCTCCTCCGTCCGTGGAATTCTCTGGGCAAGAATACTGGAATGAGTTGCCATTTCCTTCTCCACATGAAACTAGAGAACGGGCTGAATTCTAGACCCACCTGCCCCAGAGACCCACTGAATGACTTCAGACCAGCCTCTTAGCCTTCCTTTGCTGTAGCACAGATTGTTTCATCAGGCCCACAGCCCCGGAGCCAGGAGAAGAGATACGTGATCTGAGGAATGTGGACGCCCAGCTGAGGGCGTGTTCCCCACGGCCCTGTCCTCTGAGGACGACCACACTCCTTGACCTGTGACAGCAGGGATGGGCGACACGGGCCTGGTCCCACCCAGGGATGAAGAAGGGCCTGGATTCCTCTTGCGGATGTCTGGAATATTTCCAAGAGAGGCTCCTGGGTAGGAGACAGCACCGGCCCCAGGATAAAACTCCAAACCCTTCATTATATAGGAGATATAGGCTGTGTGGGTCTGGGCCTGACAATGCCCTGGGGCCTCATGGGCGCCACTTGCCTCCTGGTCCAAACAGGCCTCAGTCACCCCTTACAACAGCCTATCCTCTCCCTCTCTGTGGGCTTTGCCTTTCTAACTCTCTGGCAGGGTGTTTCTCATTTTTCTGACTGCACTATAAAAGTCATCTCCTCAGGAGAGAGTGAAGGACAGGGAAATCTGGCCTGCTGCAGCCCATGGGGTCCCAAAGGGTTGAACACAACTTAGCAACTGAATACCGCCACTGCCATACTGTTTTGATTACTGTGGCTTTGTAATAGTTTGAAATCAAGGAATGTGATACTTGCAGCTTTGGTGCTTCTTTCTCAAAATTGTTTTGGTTATTTGGGGTCTTTTTTGCTTCCATGAAAATTGTAGAATTATTTGTTCTAGTTCTGTGAGAACTGTTTTGGTATTTTGAAAGGAATTGCATTGAATCTGCAGATTGTCTTGGGACTTGTGGTCAGTTTAGCAATATTAATTCCTCCAATTCATGCACATGGAATATCTTCCCATTTGTTTATGCTATCTTCAATTTTTTTTTATCAATGTTATACAGTTTTCTAGATACATATTTTTTTTACCTCCTTAGTTAGATTTATGCCTAAATATTTTATTCTTTTTGATGTAATTATAGATGGAATTAATTTCTTAATTTTTCTTTCTGATAAGTTGATGTTAATATACAGAAATGCAAAAGTTTTCAATCCTATGACTCTATGAAATTCAATGAGCTCTAATAATTTTGGGGTAATATCTTTAGGACTTTTTATGCATAGTATAGCCATGAAATTCAAAGATTTCTCTTTGGAAGAAAAGCTATGACAAACCTTGACAGCATATTAAAAAGCAAAGACATCACTTTGCCTGCAAAATTGTGTATAGTCAAAGCTATGGTTTCTCCAGTAGTCACGTATGGATGTGAGAGTTAAAACATAAAAAGTTTGAGCACTGAAGAATTGATGCCTTTGAACTGTGGTGCTGAAGAAGACTCTTGAGTGTCCCTTGGACTGCAAGGAGATCAAACCAGTCAATCTTAAAGGAAATCATCCCTGAGTATTCATTGGGAGGACTGATGCTGAGCTCCAATACTATGGCCACCTAATACGAAGAGACAACTCATTGGAAACGACTCCGATGCTGGGAAAGATTGAAAGCAAAAGGAGAAGAGGGTGACAGAGAATAAGAATAAGACAGTGTCACTGACTCAGTGGACATGAATTTGAGCAAATTCTGGGAGCTAGTGAAGGACAGGTAAGTTTGGCAAGCTGCAGTCCATGGGGTGGCAAAGAGCTAAACACGATTTAGCCATGGAACAGCAACAATGTATAGTGTCAGGTCACCTGCTTTCTCCTACCAAATACCAACATAAATTCAAAATGGATTAAAGACTCAAAGATGCCTAAAAACAACATAAGTGGCTTTGTAATAGTTTGAAATCAAGGAATGTGATACTTGCAGCTTTGGTGCTTCTTTCTCAAAATTGTTTTGGTTATTTGGGGTCTTTTTTGCTTCCATGAAAATTGTAGAATTATTTGTTCTAGTTCTGTGAGAACTGTTTTGGTATTTTGAAAGGAATTGCATTGAATCTGCAGATTGTCTTGGGACTTGTGGTCAGTTTAGCAATATTAATTCCTCCAATTCATGCACATGGAATATCTTCCCATTTGTTTATGCTATCTTCAATTTTTTTTTATCAATGTTATACAGTTTTCTAGATACATATTTTTTTTACCTCCTTAGTTAGATTTATGCCTAAATATTTTATTCTTTTTGATGTAATTATAGATGGAATTAATTTCTTAATTTTTCTTTCTGATAAGTTGATGTTAATATACAGAAATGCAAAAGTTTTCAATCCTATGACTCTATGAAATTCAATGAGCTCTAATAATTTTGGGGTAATATCTTTAGGACTTTTTATGCATAGTATAGCCATGAAATTCAAAGATTTCTCTTTGGAAGAAAAGCTATGACAAACCTTGACAGCATATTAAAAAGCAAAGACATCACTTTGCCTGCAAAATTGTGTATAGTCAAAGCTATGGTTTCTCCAGTAGTCACGTATGGATGTGAGAGTTAAAACATAAAAAGTTTGAGCACTGAAGAATTGATGCCTTTGAACTGTGGTGCTGAAGAAGACTCTTGAGTGTCCCTTGGACTGCAAGGAGATCAAACCAGTCAATCTTAAAGGAAATCATCCCTGAGTATTCATTGGGAGGACTGATGCTGAGCTCCAATACTATGGCCACCTAATACGAAGAGACAACTCATTGGAAACGACTCCGATGCTGGGAAAGATTGAAAGCAAAAGGAGAAGAGGGTGACAGAGAATAAGAATAAGACAGTGTCACTGACTCAGTGGACATGAATTTGAGCAAATTCTGGGAGCTAGTGAAGGACAGGTAAGTTTGGCAAGCTGCAGTCCATGGGGTGGCAAAGAGCTAAACACGATTTAGCCATGGAACAGCAACAATGTATAGTGTCAGGTCACCTGCTTTCTCCTACCAAATACCAACATAAATTCAAAATGGATTAAAGACTCAAGTGTAAGACCTGAAACATAAAACTTCTAGAACAAAACATAGACAGTAATAAGCTCTTTAACAATTTTTTTTTGGATCTTAGTAATTTTTTTTGAATCTGTCTCTTCAGGCAGGGAAATAAAAACAAAAAATAAACAAAAGAGACTACATCAAAGTAAAATACTTTTGCACAGTGAAGGAAACTATCAACAAAATGGAAAGGCTGCTTGCTGAAAGTGAGAAGATACTTGCAAATGATGTGACTGATAAGGGGTTAATGTATAAAATATACAAAGAACTCATACAACTTAACTTTAAAAAAACGACCAAGCCAATTAAAAATGGGCAGAGGATCTGAATAGACATTTTTCCAGGGAAGACCTACAGATAGCCAAGGAGCTCATGAAAAGATGCTCCACATCACTAATCATCATGGAAATGTAACTCGAAACCACGGTAACACCTCACACTGTCAGAATGACTGTTATAGAAAAGACAAGTAACCAAGTATTAGAGATGATGTGAAGAAAAGGCAAGGCGTGTGCACTGTTGGTGAGAACTGGTGCAGCCACTATGGAAAACACTATAGCTTCCTCAAAAAGTTAAAAATGGAACTGTCATACCATCCAGCAGTTTCATTTCTGCATAGTTATTTGAAGAAAATAAAAACACTACTTAGAAAAGATATATGTATCCCAATGTTCATTGCAACATTATTTTCAATAGCCAACATATGGAAGCAACCTAAGTGCCAATCTAAAGCTAATGGATAAAGTATACCTATATCTATCTATCTTTCTATCTACCTACCTATCTATGTATATGAAGTGAAAGTGAGAGTGTTAGGCACTCACTTGTATCTAATTCTTTGCTACCCCATGAACTATATAGCCTGCCGGCCTTCTCTGTGAAATTCTCCAGGCAAGAATACTGGAGTAGGTAGCCATTCCCTTCTCTAGGGGATCTTCCCCAACCCAGGGATGGAACCCAAGTGTCCTGCATTGCAGGTAGATTCTTTCCCATCTGAGCCATATGTGTGTGTGTGTGTGTGTGTGTGTGTGTGTGTGTGTGTGGACACACACACATACACATTCAATGGAATGTTACTCAACCTTAAAAAAATGATGAAATCTTGTCATATGAAAAACATGGATAGACCTAGAAAGTATTACGCTAAGTGAAATAAATCAGAGAAAGACAAATATGGTATGATTTCCACTTATATATGGAATCTAATAAACAAAACAATGAACAACATAAAAAAAAAAACAGAAAAAGAGTCATAGTTAACTGAAAAAAAGAAAACAAATTTTCAGAAGGCAGGGGTGTGGGGGACGGAGTGATAGAACTGGAGGGGGATTAAGATGTAGGAGTTGCAAAATGAATGAGTCATGGGTATAAAATATGCAGTGAGGAAAATATAGTCAATAATTATATAATATCTTAAGGTACTGACAGATGGTAACTAGACTTATCATGGTGATCACTTTGAAATGTATAGAAATACCAAATAGCTATGTCGTGTAACAGTAACTAACATAGTGTTGTTTGTCAGTTATACTTCAGAACAAATGAATAAGCAAACCTACACCAAAAGATTTGTGGTTCCCAGGAGGTGCGGAGTTGGGGGAGGGGAATTGGATGAAAGTAGTCATAAGGTACCAACTTTCAGTTATAAGACAATTAAGTACTAGGAATACAATATATACCAAGATAAATAGAATGAACACTTCTGTACTTTATACATGCAAGTTGTAAATCCTAACGGTTCTCACCACAAAGAAAAAAAATTTTCTATTTGTTAAATTTTGTATCTATATGAGATGATGGATGTTTACTAAACTTACTATGGTAATTATTTCCTGATGTACGTAAGTGAAATCATTATGCTGGGCACTTTTATTCAGTGCTGTGTGTCAATTGTATCTCAATAAATGTGGAAGAAAAAAAAGAAATGTCTACTAAATCAATAATGATGATGATCATGAAAATAAAAATAATCATAATTGTATTAGTTAGCTCAAGCTGCCACAGCAAATACCACAGGCTGGGTGGTGTCAACAATGCAAATATTGATATGCTTTCTTGCTGTTTCAGAAGCTGGAAATTTCGAGATCAAGGTGCAGCAAGGTTCAGCTTTTGTTGGAGTTCTCCTCCTGGCTTGCAGCTGGCTGCTTTCTCATTGTGTCCTCACGTAACCTTTTCTTGGTGGATGCATATAAAGCTACAGAGATCTCTCTCTTTCTCTTCTTTTAAGGCCATCAGTCCCATTGGATTAAAATCCCACCTTATGAGCTCATTTAAACTTAATTATCTCCTAAAAGCCCCATCTCCCAATACAGTCAAATTGGGAGTTAGAGCTTTAACACATGGATTCAGAGGGGACATGATTCAGTCCATAGCATTAACACATCCGTAAAATAGAGAGAACATTAGTGCTTACTTCCTAGATTTCTTTGGAAGATTAACTAATGGCTGGCTCAATGCCTGGCACACAGCAGGAAGTCAAGGAATGCAGGATATTATTAGTTTGGGTTGGAGTTTTCAGGCTTTGTTGTTAGTGTTTTCAGGCTTAACCTTAGTTAAAGTTAGTCCACCAACCAGTCTACATTCCTTCATTTTTCCATCTTTCCAAATGTTGTTCCCTTTTCCCTTTTCCTTTCTAGGCTTATTCCCATCCATCCTGAAGGCTGCAGATGAGATCCCTCAGCTAAATTTCAGAACCCCTCTTCCAGGCTCCACAGCCCCATGTAGAACGATTCCCCCCCTCCCATCTTAGCCCTCAGCTCATGGCGTAATAACTGGATCTGGTCCTCCATTTAGACTATAAGCCTTGTGAGGGCAGCAGATGTGTGTTGTCCTCTGTATTCTCAGTGCCCAGTCCAGAGTCTGTTGCAGAAAGAAAGCTCAACAAAAGTTAGGTGAGCAAATAATGAATGATTGATTAATTATAGCCATCAGCATAAACCTTGTGCATGTGCACTTGTGTGTCTTTGTGAGCCCATGGACTGTAGCCTGACAGGCTCCTCTGTGCATAGGATTTGCTTGGCAAGAATACTGGAGTGGGTTACATTTCCTCCTCCAGAGGATCTTCTTGACCCAGGGATCAAATCCATGTCCCTGCATTGTAGGCATATTCTTTACTGCTGAGCCACTTGGTAATCCATCAACACAAAATAAGCCTCAAAAAAAATTTCAGAAGCTGGAAATTTCGAGATCAAGGTGCAGCAAGGTTCAGCTTTTGTTGGAGTTCTCCTCCTGGCTTGCAGCTGGCTGCTTTCTCATTGTGTCCTCACGTAACCTTTTCTTGGTGGATGCATATAAAGCTACAGAGATCTCTCTCTTTCTCTTCTTTTAAGGCCATCAGTCCCATTGGATTAAAATCCCACCTTATGAGCTCATTTAAACTTAATTATCTCCTAAAAGCCCCATCTCCCAATACAGTCAAATTGGGAGTTAGAGCTTTAACACATGGATTCAGAGGGGACATGATTCAGTCCATAGCATTAACACATCCGTAAAATAGAGAGAACATTAGTGCTTACTTCCTAGATTTCTTTGGAAGATTAACTAATGGCTGGCTCAATGCCTGGCACACAGCAGGAAGTCAAGGAATGCAGGATATTATTAGTTTGGGTTGGAGTTTTCAGGCTTTGTTGTTAGTGTTTTCAGGCTTAACCTTAGTTAAAGTTAGTCCACCAACCAGTCTACATTCCTTCATTTTTCCATCTTTCCAAATGTTGTTCCCTTTTCCCTTTTCCTTTCTAGGCTTATTCCCATCCATCCTGAAGGCTGCAGATGAGATCCCTCAGCTAAATTTCAGAACCCCTCTTCCAGGCTCCACAGCCCCATGTAGAACGATTCCCCCCCTCCCATCTTAGCCCTCAGCTCATGGCGTAATAACTGGATCTGGTCCTCCATTTAGACTATAAGCCTTGTGAGGGCAGCAGATGTGTGTTGTCCTCTGTATTCTCAGTGCCCAGTCCAGAGTCTGTTGCAGAAAGAAAGCTCAACAAAAGTTAGGTGAGCAAATAATGAATGATTGATTAATTATAGCCATCAGCATAAACCTTGTGCATGTGCACTTGTGTGTCTTTGTGAGCCCATGGACTGTAGCCTGACAGGCTCCTCTGTGCATAGGATTTGCTTGGCAAGAATACTGGAGTGGGTTACATTTCCTCCTCCAGAGGATCTTCTTGACCCAGGGATCAAATCCATGTCCCTGCATTGTAGGCATATTCTTTACTGCTGAGCCACTTGGTAATCCATCAACACAAAATAAGCCTCAAAAAAAAATTTCTTGCAGAATCGATATGGCCTTCATAATCACACCAGAAAGAATGTTCCTTTTAGGAAAGGATTTTGTAGAGTGATTCAGCTGCAGTCACTGAACTCATGGTGTTTTTGGTGAAGGTGAAGATTGTTCAGTCATGTGCTACTCTTTGCAACCCACAGACTATAGCCTACTAGGCTCCTCTGTCCATGGAATTCTCCAGTCAAGAATACTGGAGTGGGTACCTGTTCTCTTCTCCAAGGGATCTTCCCAACCTGAGGACTGAACCCAGGGCTCCCTGCATTGCAGGCAGATTCTTTAGCAGATGAGCTAAATCCCTCTTGCTGCAAATACCAGTTAAACTTCCCAAGGAACTTTAGCATAGACTACAAGATATTATAGCCAAGTGTGACATTCAGTGTAAATGTCTGTCTGCCCTCCTCTGACCTTAATCCAGGCTAAGTCCCAGGCACACCCCAGAGTTGTGCAGCTACATTTCTGCCCCACCTCCAGGCACATAGAGCAAATGAGAGGTCAGCCCAAAAGACAAAGGAACTTTAAGCCAACACCTGAAGAATGAATTTGAGTTACTTAGAATATTAGTCAAGGTAGGCCAATCACTGTAACAACCACAAATCTCAGTGCTTAAGTTAATATAAGTCTGTTTCCTGCTCCTGCAACCCATCTAAAAGGTTGGTGAAACTATGCTCCACAAAGTCATTCAGGGTCTCAGGTGTTTTATGTTTGAACCTTCCTGTAGGTCTTTGCAGTCTCCTCTCTTCAGAGTGTAGATGGGGAAATGAGGCAGGCCTGCACATGGATGGTTTTAATAGGTTGAACCTGGACATAGCAACAAATTTCACTCACCATTTCATTGGCAACACCCACCTGCAATGGCTGCTGGGAAATGTCGTTCTGGTGTGTGCTCGGGAAGAGAAGGAGCATGGGTATTGTTGCTGGAAGAGGTGCAAGAAGGGGAGGAAGCTTACTCCAGATGGGGGAAATTGTTGTATACAGAGGTCTGGAGGACAGCTAGCAAAGTGTACTTCGAACCTAGCACCCTCTCAGCCTGACCTTCACTGGATGTAGAAGGAAGGTATGGTGACAGGAAGTGGCTTGGGCATCATGCACACCCCTGCCCTTTAGTGGGGAGGGAGGGGCAGTCATGGATAGGAGCTTATGCTCAAGATCATCAGCTTGCGTCAGATGGCTATAATTTTTTCCAACTCAGACTATCAAGTAACTCTGGGAATATGTGATAGCACAGGGTTTTTAAAATAATGTTTTAATTTTTTATTTGTTAGGTAGCACACTCATGGTTCAAAATTTTAAAAGGGCAAATGAATAAATCATGAAGTTTCCCCTTGAACTCTCTCTCTCAGGTACCTACTTCTCCTTGGAGGCAACCAATGTCATCAGTTCCCTGTATGTTCCTCCAGAGCTGCTCTGTGACATGTAAGTACCATGTGTGTTTATATTCTCCCTTTGCCCCTGTTTGCACTAATTGTAGCATGCAATATCAAGTACCTTACTTTTGTCTGAGAGATTTTTTACATGACATTCTGTAAAGAGCGTCTTCACCTTGTCTGTGCTAGCAGAGGATTCCTTTGTATGGAATCTTAAACCACCAAGATAGTCCCTTATTAATAGACATTTAGATTGTTTCCCGGTTTATAAACCATCTTGCAGTAATTGGGCTTCCCAGGTGATACTGGTAGGTAAAGGATCTGCCTGGCGATACAAGAGATGCAGGAGATATGGCTTCCACCTGTGGGTCAGGAAGATAAATACCCTGGAGTAGGAAATGGCAACCTTCTCCTGTATTCGTGGCTGGAAAATTCCATGGAGAGAGAAGCCTGGCAGGCTACAGTCCATGAGTCTGCAAAGAGTTGAACACAACTGAACGACTGAGTCACACTTGCAATAATTAAGTTTGTACATGTCACTTCATGAATGAGTGAGTCTGTTTTTAGGAACAACTCAAATGAATGGAACTTCTGGGTCGTTCTGGTGTGTGCTCGGGAAGAGAAGGAGCATGGGTATTGTTGCTGGAAGAGGTGCAAGAAGGGGAGGAAGCTTACTCCAGATGGGGGAAATTGTTGTATACAGAGGTCTGGAGGACAGCTAGCAAAGTGTACTTCGAACCTAGCACCCTCTCAGCCTGACCTTCACTGGATGTAGAAGGAAGGTATGGTGACAGGAAGTGGCTTGGGCATCATGCACACCCCTGCCCTTTAGTGGGGAGGGAGGGGCAGTCATGGATAGGAGCTTATGCTCAAGATCATCAGCTTGGTCAGATGGCTATAATTTTTTCCAACTCAGACTATCAAGTAACTCTGGGAATATGTGATAGCACAGGGTTTTTAAAATAATGTTTTAATTTTTTATTTGTTAGGTAGCACACTCATGGTTCAAAATTTTAAAAGGGCAAATGAATAAATCATGAAGTTTCCCCTTGAACTCTCTCTCTCAGGTACCTACTTCTCCTTGGAGGCAACCAATGTCATCAGTTCCCTGTATGTTCCTCCAGAGCTGCTCTGTGACATGTAAGTACCATGTGTGTTTATATTCTCCCTTTGCCCCTGTTTGCACTAATTGTAGCATGCAATATCAAGTACCTTACTTTTGTCTGAGAGATTTTTTACATGACATTCTGTAAAGAGCGTCTTCACCTTGTCTGTGCTAGCAGAGGATTCCTTTGTATGGAATCTTAAACCACCAAGATAGTCCCTTATTAATAGACATTTAGATTGTTTCCCGGTTTATAAACCATCTTGCAGTAATTGGGCTTCCCAGGTGATACTGGTAGGTAAAGGATCTGCCTGGCGATACAAGAGATGCAGGAGATATGGCTTCCACCTGTGGGTCAGGAAGATAAATACCCTGGAGTAGGAAATGGCAACCTTCTCCTGTATTCGTGGCTGGAAAATTCCATGGAGAGAGAAGCCTGGCAGGCTACAGTCCATGAGTCTGCAAAGAGTTGAACACAACTGAACGACTGAGTCACACTTGCAATAATTAAGTTTGTACATGTCACTTCATGAATGAGTGAGTCTGTTTTTAGGAACAACTCAAATGAATGGAACTTCTGGGTCAAAAGGTTATGCTATTCAAACATGACCAGATGCGAACCACCAGGCCACTCCACCTGCCCTGTCTGAGCTCTCCCATTTCCATGCAATAACACAGATCCTGAAGATAGCCCTGAAAAGAAATGTACCCTACCGTGCAGCACATGGCATGGTTTAGAGGGTAGGAATTACCCTTTTCTTGGAAGATGGCATAAACTTGTCAGAACCTTGCTCAGTGACTTGGGCATCATGGGTCATCCCTTGGGCAAGGAGGGTCATCCCTCATTCCCTCCTATGGCCCAACCTTGGGATCACCTGTTTCCATGGCTTCCCTTCATTCGCCAGCCCAGCCACATCCCTACTTTCAACTCCAGTTCAGTGACTTCACCCCATGCCCCAGAACAGAGGCCTAGGTCACAGCTAGCCAAGGAAGTTGTGGTAGCCAGAAAAATGCTCCTCTAAAGATACGCATGTCCGAATTCCCCAAACTTGTGAATAGGTTGCCTTACATGGCCAAAGGAGTGTCACAGATATAATGAAGTTAGTTAGGGATCTCGAGGTGGGGAGGTGATCCTGCATTATCTGGAGTGGATCCAGTTCATTACAAGGGTCCTTAAAATATGGAAGAAGGTAGACAGTGTGAGAGAGAAAGAGATCAGTAGACACTATGCTGCTGGCTTTGGAGATGGAGAAAGAGGACATAAACCAAGAGATGCAGGTAACCTTTGAGACATGGAGGAAAAAAAACAGGGAGTAAATATATTCTCCCCTCAAAGCCTCCAAAAAGGGAAAATAACCTAGCCACCTCTTTTGAGTTCAGCCGAGTGAGACTGTTTGAACTTCAGACTCTAGCACTGTAGGATAATACATATACATTGTTTCTGCCACTGTGTTTGTGGCAATTTGTTACAGCAGTCATCAGAAACTAACACAGCAGGCCCCGACCCACCCACACAACAGCCCAGCACTGTCTCTCCCCCACCTCCCCAGGCTCCTCCCTTCTCTCAGAAGACCTGACCCAAAATACCAGTTTTCTTTAGGGTGCTCTTGGGCACCCATAGCATCTCTCTGGGCAAAAGGGGCAGGCTTGATGATATTTTTAGTTGTTGCAAAGACTCTCATAAAAAATGGTTTTAAATTCAAACATAACCAGATGCGAACCACCAGGCCACTCCACCTGCCCTGTCTGAGCTCTCCCATTTCCATGCAATAACACAGATCCTGAAGATAGCCCTGAAAAGAAATGTACCCTACCGTGCAGCACATGGCATGGTTTAGAGGGTAGGAATTACCCTTTTCTTGGAAGATGGCATAAACTTGTCAGAACCTTGCTCAGTGACTTGGGCATCATGGGTCATCCCTTGGGCAAGGAGGGTCATCCCTCATTCCCTCCTATGGCCCAACCTTGGGATCACCTGTTTCCATGGCTTCCCTTCATTCGCCAGCCCAGCCACATCCCTACTTTCAACTCCAGTTCAGTGACTTCACCCCATGCCCCAGAACAGAGGCCTAGGTCACAGCTAGCCAAGGAAGTTGTGGTAGCCAGAAAAATGCTCCTCTAAAGATACGCATGTCCGAATTCCCCAAACTTGTGAATAGGTTGCCTTACATGGCCAAAGGAGTGTCACAGATATAATGAAGTTAGTTAGGGATCTCGAGGTGGGGAGGTGATCCTGCATTATCTGGAGTGGATCCAGTTCATTACAAGGGTCCTTAAAATATGGAAGAAGGTAGACAGTGTGAGAGAGAAAGAGATCAGTAGACACTATGCTGCTGGCTTTGGAGATGGAGAAAGAGGACATAAACCAAGAGATGCAGGTAACCTTTGAGACATGGAGGAAAAAAAACAGGGAGTAAATATATTCTCCCCTCAAAGCTTCCAAAAGGAATATAACCTAGCCACCTCTTTTGAGTTCAGCCGAGTGAGACTGTTTGAACTTCAGACTCTAGCACTGTAGGATAATACATATACATTGTTTCTGCCACTGTGTTTGTGGCAATTTGTTACAGCAGTCATCAGAAACTAACACAGCAGGCCCCGACCCACCCACACAACAGCCCAGCACTGTCTCTCCCCCACCTCCCCAGGCTCCTCCCTTCTCTCAGAAGACCTGACCCAAAATACCAGTTTTCTTTAGGGTGCTCTTGGGCACCCATAGCATCTCTCTGGGCAAAAGACAGCTCACAGTCAAACTGGCCCCACAGGCTTGCTGTGAGGGTTAAAAAAATTATGCTTATGAAGTCTCTTAGCAACGGTGCCTGGCACCAGATTGGTGCTTGATGATATTTTTAGTTGTTGAGCATAATTCTGTGACTTTCATTTCTGCTTCTAGAATTGTCTCCTGCTCTGGCCCTGACAAGGGGCTCTAGCTCTCCCTAGAGGGTCAGCTCCTTCTTGCAGTGTGTGGACAAGCAGGGACCCTCATGGAATAGACCCTCTTCTTCCCACAAGTCCTGGGAGGTGGGCAACAGGGCCCTGAGGACTGCCCTCATATCAAGGATTTGAACTTCAAAGTGGGTTCAAATCCTTCAAACTGGGTTCAAATCCTTTATCTGCCACTTCACAGCTGTGTGATGTGGGGGAGTTACTCCGCTACTCTGAGCCTCAGTTTACTCCTTTGCAGAATGCCCACAAAGAGGTCTCATCCAGGGTTAAGTGCGCTCTTGGCTGGGCACATAGAAAATACTCAGTCAACAGCATCAACCACTGGTCTTCCAAATAAAGGAGGCAATCTTCCTTCTCAGCCAGGACCCAATCCAGGTTTGATAGAACCTGGAGCCTATACAACTTATGGTCCCTCTTTAAGAAGAGCATCCAGTCTGGAATGAATAAGTAAGTTAGAAGGTTGCAGGACATGGTGTTAATGTATAAAAGTCAATTGTTTTCTTCTGTATTAACAGTGAACAAGTAAAAATTGAAGTTAAAAATACAATACTGTTTACATTATCATCCCCCCAAATGAAATACTTAGTTCTAAATCTAACAAAATATATTCAAGATCAGTTTGAGGAAAACTACACAACTCTGATGAAAGAAATATAATAATTGTTTGTGGATAGGAAGACTCAATATTGTCAATGTATTAGGTCTTCCTAACTTGATCTATAGATTTAATGCAATCTCTATCAATATTTCAGCCAGTACATTAGTGGATATTGGTAAGCTCATTTGTGAGGGGGCTTCTCCCCAGGAAGACCTGACCCAAAATACCAGTTTTCTTTAGGGTGCTCTTGGGCACCCATAGCATCTCTCTGGGCAAAAGACAGCTCACAGTCAAACTGGCCCCACAGGCTTGCTGTGAGGGTTAAAAAAATTATGCTTATGAAGTCTCTTAGCAACGGTGCCTGGCACCAGATTGGTGCTTGATGATATTTTTAGTTGTTGAGCATAATTCTGTGACTTTCATTTCTGCTTCTAGAATTGTCTCCTGCTCTGGCCCTGACAAGGGGCTCTAGCTCTCCCTAGAGGGTCAGCTCCTTCTTGCAGTGTGTGGACAAGCAGGGACCCTCATGGAATAGACCCTCTTCTTCCCACAAGTCCTGGGAGGTGGGCAACAGGGCCCTGAGGACTGCCCTCATATCAAGGATTTGAACTTCAAAGTGGGTTCAAATCCTTCAAACTGGGTTCAAATCCTTTATCTGCCACTTCACAGCTGTGTGATGTGGGGGAGTTACTCCGCTACTCTGAGCCTCAGTTTACTCCTTTGCAGAATGCCCACAAAGAGGTCTCATCCAGGGTTAAGTGCGCTCTTGGCTGGGCACATAGAAAATACTCAGTCAACAGCATCAACCACTGGTCTTCCAAATAAAGGAGGCAATCTTCCTTCTCAGCCAGGACCCAATCCAGGTTTGATAGAACCTGGAGCCTATACAACTTATGGTCCCTCTTTAAGAAGAGCATCCAGTCTGGAATGAATAAGTAAGTTAGAAGGTTGCAGGACATGGTGTTAATGTATAAAAGTCAATTGTTTTCTTCTGTATTAACAGTGAACAAGTAAAAATTGAAGTTAAAAATACAATACTGTTTACATTATCATCCCCCCAAATGAAATACTTAGTTCTAAATCTAACAAAATATATTCAAGATCAGTTTGAGGAAAACTACACAACTCTGATGAAAGAAATATAATAATTGTTTGTGGATAGGAAGACTCAATATTGTCAATGTATTAGGTCTTCCTAACTTGATCTATAGATTTAATGCAATCTCTATCAATATTTCAGCCAGTACATTAGTGGATATTGGTAAGCTCATTCTGAAATTAATATGGAGAGAAAAAGACCCAGAATAACCAACACAGCACTGAAGGGGAAAAAGTGAAGTTAGAAAAGTGACACTACCTAGCTTCAAGAGTTACTAGAAAGCTACAAAGTGGTCAGGATAGTATGGAAACAGCAGAAGAATAGACAGATCAAGGGAACAGAATAGAGAACCTGGAAAGAGGCCCACATAAATACAGTCAACTGACCTTTGCAAAAGGCACAAAGGCAAACAATAGAGCAAAGATAGTCTTCTTAACAAATGGTGCTGGAAACTGGACATCCACATATCAAAAAAATGAATCTAGACATAGACCTTACGCCCTTCACAAAAATTAACTCAAAATGGGTCATAGACTTAAATGTAAAACACAAAGCTCTAAAAGGACTTCCCTGGTGGTCCAGTGGTTAAGAATCCTCCTGCCAATGCAAGAGACACAGGCTTGATCCCTGATCTGGGAATATCCCGCATACCACGGAGCAACTAAGCCCATGAGCCACAGTGACAGAGCCTATGAGCCACAACTATGAGCCCAGGCACCTGAAGCCTGTGCTCCACAACAAGAGAAACTGCTGCAGGGAGAAGCCAGCTCGCCACAGCTAGAGAAACCCCACATGCAGCAAAAAAACACCCCAGCATAGCCAAACATAAGTAAATAAATAAATAAAAATCATCGTAGTAAAAAACTCCTAGAAGATGCTAGAAGCCAGGACCCAATCCAGGTTTGATAGAACCTGGAGCCTATACAACTTATGGTCCCTCTTTAAGAAGAGCATCCAGTCTGGAATGAATAAGTAAGTTAGAAGGTTGCAGGACATGGTGTTAATGTATAAAAGTCAATTGTTTTCTTCTGTATTAACAGTGAACAAGTAAAAATTGAAGTTAAAAATACAATACTGTTTACATTATCATCCCCCCAAATGAAATACTTAGTTCTAAATCTAACAAAATATATTCAAGATCAGTTTGAGGAAAACTACACAACTCTGATGAAAGAAATATAATAATTGTTTGTGGATAGGAAGACTCAATATTGTCAATGTATTAGGTCTTCCTAACTTGATCTATAGATTTAATGCAATCTCTATCAATATTTCAGCCAGTACATTAGTGGATATTGGTAAGCTCATTCTGAAATTAATATGGAGAGAAAAAGACCCAGAATAACCAACACAGCACTAAAGGGGAAAAGTGAAGTTAGAAAAGTGACACTACCTAGCTTCAAGAGTTACTAGAAAGCTACAAAGTGGTCAGGATAGTATGGAAACAGCAGAAGAATAGACAGATCAAGGGAACAGAATAGAGAACCTGGAAAGAGGCCCACATAAATACAGTCAACTGACCTTTGCAAAAGGCACAAAGGCAAACAATAGAGCAAAGATAGTCTTCTTAACAAATGGTGCTGGAAACTGGACATCCACATATCAAAAAAATGAATCTAGACATAGACCTTACGCCCTTCACAAAAATTAACTCAAAATGGGTCATAGACTTAAATGTAAAACACAAAGCTCTAAAAGGACTTCCCTGGTGGTCCAGTGGTTAAGAATCCTCCTGCCAATGCAAGAGACACAGGCTTGATCCCTGATCTGGGAATATCCCGCATACCACGGAGCAACTAAGCCCATGAGCCACAGTGACAGAGCCTATGAGCCACAACTATGAGCCCAGGCACCTGAAGCCTGTGCTCCACAACAAGAGAAACTGCTGCAGGGAGAAGCCAGCTCGCCACAGCTAGAGAAACCCCACATGCAGCAAAAAAACACCCCAGCATAGCCAAACATAAGTAAATAAATAAATAAAAATCATCGTAGTAAAAAACTCCTAGAAGATGCTAGAAGACTTCAGTGACCTTGGATATAGTGATGCCTCTTTGGATGCAGCACCAGAGACGTGACCATCAAAGACATAACTGATAACCTGGACTGCACTCAAATAAGAGCTTTGCTCTGCCCAAGACCACGTCAAGAGGGTTAGAGCATAAGCCGTAGACTGGGAGAAAAGATTTGCAAAATGCACATTGGATAAAAGACTTGTATCCCAAATATACAGAGACCTCTTAAAATTCAGCGGTAAGAATATGCATAATCTGATTGAAGATGAGCCAAAGACCTTAGCAGATGCCTCAGCGGAGAAACTACGCAGGGGCTTCCCTGGTGGTCCAGTGGGTAAGGACACCGCCTTGCAGTGCAAGGGGCGCCCGTTCGATCCCTGGCCTGGGAAGATCCCAAGTGTCGCGGAGCGGCTGGACCGATGTGTCCAACTACCGAGCCGGAGCTCTGGAGTGCGTGCGCCCAGAGCCGGTGCTCTGTGACAGTAGAGGCCACTGTGATGGGAGCTCCACACGGGCCAAACAGCAAAAGATGGATGAAAATAGATAAATGAAAGACCAATAGAAGTGGCCCGCCCACTCCCCTCCATCCCCAACCCGTCCCCAACCCCCCCCCAAAAGAAACTACTCAGATGACAGATAAGCATATGTAAAGATGCTCTACATCCTACGTCAACAGGAAAATACAAATTAAAACAGCAATGAGCTACTACTACACACCAATTAGAATGGCCAGAATTCAAGCACAGGCAATACCAAATTGTTGGAGAGGATATGGAGTAATGGGAACTCTCATACAGTGCTGGGGGGAATTAAAAATAGTTCAAACACTTTGGAAGTCAGTTTGGCAATTTCCTATGAAACTAAACATACTCTTCCCATAAAATCCAGCATTTTCACTCCTTAGTATTTGTCCAAAGGAGTTAAAAGCATATGTTCACAAAAAAATCTGCACAGAGATGTTTGTAACAGGGTTATTCATCATTACCAAAACTTGGAAGAGACCAAGGTGTCCTTCAGTCAGGAAATGGATAAATAAACTGTGTAACATGCAGACAATCGGAATACTATTTGTCCCTATAAAGAAAGGCGCTATCAAAAGCCCCGGAAAGTCACAGAGAAAACTTAGATGAATATTTCTGAGTAAAAGAAGCCAATCCAAAAAAAGCTACGTGCTACATGATTCCAAGTATATGACATTTGGAAAAACTATGGAGACAATAAAAAGTGGTTGCCAGGGTGGGGGAGGGAGTGGTGAATAAGTGGAGCACAGAGAATTGTTAAGCAGTGGAGATGCCGTGTAGGATATGCTAATGACAGATACAAGTTGTTATACATCTGTCCAGGCCCATACAGTGTACAAAGCCAAGAGTGGACTGTGATGTGAGCTATGGACTTGGGGAGATCATGATGTGTCAATGTAGGTTTATCCTTGATAACAAAGGTACCACCCATGTGAGTGATGTTAGTCATGTTGGAGACTACTCGTGTGTGTAGGCGGGGTTATATGGTAAATCTCTACACCTCTTTCTCTATGTTATTGTAGACCTAAAACTGCTCTAGAAAGATAAAATCTTTAAAAAAGACAGACTTTTACAAATATGAAATAAGGTCTCAGATAGGACCTCTGCCAGAGAGGGACTCTGAAGCTTCAACTCCAGGAGCTTCTTTATTCTGCTCGAAACCCCTTCTCCTCCATGATGCCTGTGCCCAACAGCCTCCAGAAAATTCCCTCCAAACATCCCGAGTCACTGCCTTGGGCAGTGACTACCTTGTCCTCCCAGCAGTCCCCAAGCTCCCTTGGTAAGTGAGCAGGACCTCTGATGAAACAGATACAAACTCTCCGCGGATGCACACCCCTCCTCAGGACAGAGGGAAGAGCTCATTTCCTCCTTGCTGAATTTGGCAGATCAAAAGATTGGGCACCTGATTCCATTCAAATTTCAGATAAATGACAAATAACGTTTTTAGTGGAATATGGGACAGTTTGGGCTTTCCTAGTGGCTTAGTGGTAAAGGATCTGCCTGCCAGTGCAGGAGATGTGGGTTCAATCTCTGGGGGGAGGAAGATCCCCTGGAGAAGGAAATGGCAACCCACTCCAGTATTCTTGCCTGGGAAATCCTATGACAGGGGAGGCTGGTAGGCTGCCGTTCATGGGGTCACAAAAGAGTCAGACATGACTTAGCAAGTAAACAACAACAGCAATGGAACAGTTTGCAGGAGACATTTAGCAGGGCGTGCTGTATGTTGCTGGCCAGCCCTGTCTCACAGGGACCCAGCAGAGTCAGGCTCAGTGCCAGGGGAAACGAAATTGATTTCAGTAGTGGGGCTCCTGACAGTTCTTTCCCAGACAAGGATGTGGTTAGTCAAACTCAGGGTGTGTCTTTCAGAAATGTCCCTGGTCTGGAAAGTGGGTAGAGACACTTGATTGGAGTAACCAGTAGCAGAAAGGATGTGGGGCAGCGGCAGCCCCCTCAGGTTTAAAAGGTCCTTGACTTGGGGAGATCATGATGTGTCAAGGGTTTTTACCAACCCATGTGAGTGATGTTAGTCATGTTGGAGACTACTCGTGTGTGTAGGCGGGGTTATATGGTAAATCTCTACACCTCTTTCTCTATGTTATTGTAGACCTAAAACTGCTCTAGAAAGATAAAATCTTTAAAAAAGACAGACTTTTACAAATATGAAATAAGGTCTCAGATAGGACCTCTGCCAGAGAGGGACTCTGAAGCTTCAACTCCAGGAGCTTCTTTATTCTGCTCGAAACCCCTTCTCCTCCATGATGCCTGTGCCCAACAGCCTCCAGAAAATTCCCTCCAAACATCCCGAGTCACTGCCTTGGGCAGTGACTACCTTGTCCTCCCAGCAGTCCCCAAGCTCCCTTGGTAAGTGAGCAGGACCTCTGATGAAACAGATACAAACTCTCCGCGGATGCACACCCCTCCTCAGGACAGAGGGAAGAGCTCATTTCCTCCTTGCTGAATTTGGCAGATCAAAAGATTGGGCACCTGATTCCATTCAAATTTCAGATAAATGACAAATAACGTTTTTAGTGGAATATGGGACAGTTTGGGCTTTCCTAGTGGCTTAGTGGTAAAGGATCTGCCTGCCAGTGCAGGAGATGTGGGTTCAATCTCTGGGGGGAGGAAGATCCCCTGGAGAAGGAAATGGCAACCCACTCCAGTATTCTTGCCTGGGAAATCCTATGACAGGGGAGGCTGGTAGGCTGCCGTTCATGGGGTCACAAAAGAGTCAGACATGACTTAGCAAGTAAACAACAACAGCAATGGAACAGTTTGCAGGAGACATTTAGCAGGGCGTGCTGTATGTTGCTGGCCAGCCCTGTCTCACAGGGACCCAGCAGAGTCAGGCTCAGTGCCAGGGGAAACGAAATTGATTTCAGTAGTGGGGCTCCTGACAGTTCTTTCCCAGACAAGGATGTGGTTAGTCAAACTCAGGGTGTGTCTTTCAGAAATGTCCCTGGTCTGGAAAGTGGGTAGAGACACTTGATTGGAGTAACCAGTAGCAGAAAGGATGTGGGGCAGCGGCAGCCCCCTCAGGTCGGCGACTCAGAGCCAGACCACCTGGACGTGTGTGATCGATCTGGAATTGTGAAAGCCTCACTTCTCTCTGAGCCTGTTTTTCCACCTTTAAAATGACAGTTCCTTTGTTCTTGGGTGGTGTGAACATGAAGTAGGAAAACATCCGTGTGAAATGTAATATATAGGAATCAGTGGTAAGTACCCTTATGTTAAATTTTTTATCCTCAGCTCTTAGGAAAAGGGCTTCCTGGTGGTTCAGATGGTAAAGAATCTGCTTGCAATGTGGGAGACCTGGGTTCGATCCCTGGGTTGGGAAGATCCCCTGGAGGAGGGCATGGCAACCCGCTCCAATATTCTTGTCTGGACCATTTCATGGACAGAGGAGCCTGTTGGCCTATGTCCATAGAGTCACAAAGAGTCAGACAGAACTGCGCACACATTAAGAAACAACTTTTTTTCTCAAATTGTTGGCCCTGCTTTGCCGAAGCTGAAACTGGCAGGTGGGGGTGCCGAGGCTAATGTGGTCGCCAGAAGGGCCTCTTTCCATACAGGACTCTCTATTCTTCTTGAGGAGCCTATGTCCTTCGTTTCTGCCACAGGTTCTAACCGGCTGCCCGCTGAACTGTTTTTCTGGGGATCTGCCGTGGAGCCCCTGCTTGCTTTGCCTCTGATAGCTGCGGGCTC
Source organism: Tragulus kanchil (assembly GCA_022376925.1). NCBI lineage: Eukaryota > Metazoa > Chordata > Mammalia > Artiodactyla > Tragulidae > Tragulus > Tragulus kanchil. The sequence goes on from JAIOJX010000004.1 coordinate 107,941,926, forward strand.
CATGGCACCCGCCCCAGCCCCAGCTCACTCCCCCGACCACAGCACAAGCTGCTGACCCATCTCTCCCTCCTGCTGGTCCCGTGCTCAGACTGAGGCCACCGGCCTTGCCATCAGACATCCCAGGAGCATCCCTGGGGCCTCTCTCTCCTGTCCCTGGAGAGTGACCGTGGCACACTGAGATGTGGGCTGTGCTCAGCCTGGTGCATTTTGTCTTCTGTGAGCTGTGAGAGCGGGCATCAGCACACCCACTCTGCAGATGCGGCAACCGGAATTCATGGAAAGAACAGAATGGGAGTGCACACCTGTGCTGGCGTGTTACACGGCTGATCTCATAGTTTAGAGCGGGCAGATTTTGTTGTTGTTGTTCCTATGAATAGAATACATTCAAACATTAGAAAAACATGGTGTTAAAAATAAGTCTTTGTCCTCCGAGTTCAAGAGCCCTCATCTCTCTCTCAAGTGGAGTTTCTAACTTAGGGCCAGATATTTCATTGTGGGGCTGTCCTGTACTTGTTCTGGCCAAGACATTGAGCAGCATCTTTGGCCTTTGACATCAGTGGCACAACGTTCCCCCGCCCACCCCTGTGTGACAACCAAAAATGTCTCCAGCCTTTGTCAGGTGTGCCTGGGGGGCTAAATTACCCCTGCCGAGAACCAGTACGCTGAAGAATCACTCTTAATAGTTTCCTGAGAATCTTTTTAGAACACTTCTAAGCACATGTGTGTGCCTTTATTTTTTAACAACGTTGGATCAGTATATATAACTCTTACACTACTGAGAGGCCAGCCAGAATGTGGGGCCCAGACAGGCCCCCTGACCTGTCACAGTCAGGAGAAGGGTGACAGGCTGAATTTGTTGCCCCCACCCCAAATTCACTTATTAAAGTTCTAACCTCTAGTACTAGACTGTGACTGTATTTGGGGATAGTGTCTTCACAGAGGTAACTAGCTAAAAATGAAGTCTGATATGACTAATATCTTTATAAAGGGAAAAGATTAGGACAGAGACACAGAGGGAAGGCCATTCAAAGGCACGTGGAGAAGTTGGCCATCTACAAAAAGAAACCAACCCTGCCAACACCTTGATCTTGGACTTCTAGCTGCCAGAATTATGATGAAATACATTTCTGCTGTTTAAGCTCCATTGGAGAATCCTATGGACGGAGGGACCTGGTGGGCTGCAATCCATGGGGTCACAGAGTCAGACATGACTCAGTGACTGACACACGTTGTACTTTGTGTGGCAGCCCTGGCTGACAAAGACGAAGTCCTTCCATTGTCCACCTCTCACCCCCATTCACTCAGTGCTGTTAGGCAAGATGGTCTGCAATAGGGAAGAACAGCTCTGACTTCACATTGGATCTGTTTCTTTTTCTTTAACCTTTGTGTTCTGTTGCTCTTGCTACTAGTTAAGAATGTTGCCTTAACCGGAAAGACCCTGATGCTGGGAAAAATTGAGGGCAGGAGGAGAAGGGATGACCGAGGATGTGATGGTTGAATAGAATACATTCAAACATTAGAAAAACATGGTGTTAAAAATAAGTCTTTGTCCTCCGAGTTCAAGAGCCCTCATCTCTCTCTCAAGTGGAGTTTCTAACTTAGGGCCAGATATTTCATTGTGGGGCTGTCCTGTACTTGTTCTGGCCAAGACATTGAGCAGCATCTTTGGCCTTTGACATCAGTGGCACAACGTTCCCCCGCCCACCCCTGTGTGACAACCAAAAATGTCTCCAGCCTTTGTCAGGTGTGCCTGGGGGGCTAAATTACCCCTGCCGAGAACCAGTACGCTGAAGAATCACTCTTAATAGTTTCCTGAGAATTTTTTTAGAACACTTCTAAGCACATGTGTGTGCCTTTATTTTTTAACAACGTTGGATCAGTATATATAACTCTTACACTACTGAGAGGCCAGCCAGAATGTGGGGCCCAGACAGGCCCCCTGACCTGTCACAGTCAGGAGAAGGGTGACAGGCTGAATTTGTTGCCCCCACCCCAAATTCACTTATTAAAGTTCTAACCTCTAGTACTAGACTGTGACTGTATTTGGGGATAGTGTCTTCACAGAGGTAACTAGCTAAAAATGAAGTCTGATATGACTAATATCTTTATAAAGGGAAAAGATTAGGACAGAGACACAGAGGGAAGGCCATTCAAAGGCACGTGGAGAAGTTGGCCATCTACAAAAAGAAACCAACCCTGCCAACACCTTGATCTTGGACTTCTAGCTGCCAGAATTATGATGAAATACATTTCTGCTGTTTAAGCTCCATTGGAGAATCCTATGGACGGAGGGACCTGGTGGGCTGCAATCCATGGGGTCACAGAGTCAGACATGACTCAGTGACTGACACACGTTGTACTTTGTGTGGCAGCCCTGGCTGACAAAGACGAAGTCCTTCCATTGTCCACCTCTCACCCCCATTCACTCAGTGCTGTTAGGCAAGATGGTCTGCAATAGGGAAGAACAGCTCTGACTTCACATTGGATCTGTTTCTTTTTCTTTAACCTTTGTGTTCTGTTGCTCTTGCTACTAGTTAAGAATGTTGCCTATAACCGGAAAGACCCTGATGCTGGGAAAAATTGAGGGCAGGAGGAGAAGGGGATGACCGAGGATGTGATGGTTGGATGGCATCACTGACTCAATGGACTCGAGTTCGAGCAAGCTCTGGGAGATGGTGCAGGACAGACAAGCCTGGTGTGCGGCAGCCTGTGCAGTCACAAAGAGTTGGACATGACTTAATGACTGAACAGCAACAACAAACTTGCCACGCTCGCTCCTCTTTCAGTATATAAAAGAAATCCGAATTCTAACTCAGGGAAAATGGTTCTTTGGGACACCAGTCCACTATCGTCTTTGGTCTGCTGGGTTGCCCCAGTAACTTGTCTCTTGTTTTATTGGCCAAGCAGTATGAGCTTGGACTTGTTCACAATCTGCCATGCTAGACCCAAACAGCATGGGTACACGGGTCTGCGCGCCCGTGGCCTTCCTTTCCTTCTGCGGTGACAGAGCTGTCCTCTGCTGCTGTTGGTTGTGGTGGCCACTTGCCAAGAGCTCGTCAGGCCTGCCCCAAAGAGCGCCGTGATTTAGAGCACAAAAATCAGGAGTCTGATAGGTTCAAGGCCCTACCCGGCCTTCTACTTAGCAGCTGTGTGGCCTTGAGTAGGCTATATTCATCTTTAAAAGCCACAGCTTCCCTATCTGTCAAATGAGAAGGAATAAAGGCTCTTGCCTCCTGTGGCTGTTGGGGCCCAGTAAACAGTGTTTGGGGCACAGTGCCTGCCACTCACGCCTCAGATTGTGTTAGCAGCACTTTTACTCCATAAAGTATTCATCTGTGCAACGAGCTGGGAGGTATTATGCTCCCTTCATGGCAAGGGAACTGCCCTGCGGACACTTTCTGTTGACCGGTCAGTCTGCCCACAGCCTTGAACCCCACTGCACATCCTCCGGTGAGATCACTGGGGTGCTTGCCTGTGACGAAGATCACCGGGGTTGTAGTTGTGCGTGTGACTTTGTAAATCAGTCTCAACGTTCCCGGTCATCTTGTCTGTCCCTCTGCATCAGTCTCAGACGTTTTTCCGGTCATTTCGTCGTGGATCGTTTCTTTTAACCTTTGTGTTCTGTGTTTGAGTAAGAATGGCCTATAACCGGAAAGACCCTGATGCTGGGAAAAATTGAGGCAGGAGGAGAAGGGGATGACCGAGGATGTGATGGTTGGATGGCATCACTGACTCAATGGACTCGAGTTCGAGCAAGCTCTGGGAGATGGTGCAGGACAGACAAGCCTGGTGTGCGGCAGCCTGTGCAGTCACAAAGAGTTGGACATGACTTAATGACTGAACAGCAACAACAAACTTGCCACGCTCGCTCCTCTTTCAGTATATAAAAGAAATCCGAATTCTAACTCAGGGAAAATGGTTCTTTGGGACACCAGTCCACTATCGTCTTTGGTCTGCTGGGTTGCCCCAGTAACTTGTCTCTTGTTTTATTGGCCAAGCAGTATGAGCTTGGACTTGTTCACAATCTGCCATGCTAGACCCAAACAGCATGGGTACACGGGTCTGCGCGCCCGTGGCCTTCCTTTCCTTCTGCGGTGACAGAGCTGTCCTCTGCTGCTGTTGGTTGTGGTGGCCACTTGCCAAGAGCTCGTCAGGCCTGCCCCAAAGAGCGCCGTGATTTAGAGCACAAAAATCAGGAGTCTGATAGGTTCAAGGCCCTACCCGGCCTTCTACTTAGCAGCTGTGTGGCCTTGAGTAGGCTATATTCATCTTTAAAAGCCACAGCTTCCCTATCTGTCAAATGAGAAGGAATAAAGGCTCTTGCCTCCTGTGGCTGTTGGGGCCCAGTAAACAGTGTTTGGGGCACAGTGCCTGCCACTCACGCCTCAGATTGTGTTAGCAGCACTTTTACTCCATAAAGTATTCATCTGTGCAACGAGCTGGGAGGTATTATGCTCCCTTCATGGCAAGGGAACTGCCCTGCGGACACTTTCTGTTGACCGGTCAGTCTGCCCACAGCCTTGAACCCCACTGCACATCCTCCGGTGAGATCACTGGGGTGCTTGCCTGTGGCACGAAGATCACCGGGGTTGTAGTTGTGCGTGTGACTTTGTAAATCAGTCTCAACGTTCCCGGTCATCTTGTCTGTCCCTCTGCAGCCCCTTGGCCCGGGAACAGAGGTTCTGTGATACCTCCAGCTGTTTTTCCCTACTTGGATTCTCATTTACCTCTATAGAACTTAGAATCATCTGGAAAATGAGGTCCAGAGGTTCAGTGGTTTATCAAGCGAACCTCGTCCTGACAGCGGAGCCATCCTGGAGCTCTGCTTCCTGGAGGACTGAGGAACCGTGATGACAGTCCCCTGAGGAAAGCGCTTATCGACTGTGTGTCTCCTGCATCCAGGACTTTTCATTGATCATCTCACTTTGGTCAAAGGCTCTGATCAAGAGCCATAGCATTGGACAGTGTTGTCACCGTGTTTCAGATGAGAAGACAGAGGTCCAGAGATAGGCAAGGCTGTGGCAAAGGTCTCGGGGTCCGTGCGTGGCAGAGCTAGGAATCGGACTCAGGTCTGTCTGGGTTCAACGCCTGAGTTGTTTTGTTCTGGGGTGAACCTTGTTTTGTCTGGACTACAATTCAGTTCAGGTTTATGGAAAAAACAACAGCACAGGTGACCTTCCTGGTTTAGCTGTAGGCTCAGTGCATGGGGCACGATTTTTACCAATACCTCTCTTCTTTTCCCCGTCCTTGGGTGGAGGAAAGCCCCTGTGCCCTGAGCGTTTACTTTAACTTTCACAAAAAGAAGCCGGAGGCAGATGTGTTTCTGTAGCTCTCCTTTGAAATGGAGGGAGTGAGGCACAGAGAGGTTACTAAAGCTTGGGGCTGAAATTTGAGGGCAAATGGAAATCTTGAAGAGGTGCAGATTTCCTTTGGACCTTAAAAAAGTCTGTCGGAAGGATGCTAATTCCCAGAGTGCAGAGGAGTTTCCCAGAATGCATTGCAGGGGAGACAGACAAAGGCAAATGAGAGGAGGCTGCGTGCCCTGATTCCTTTGTTCTGCACACGGCTTCCAATCTGGACTTGCAGGAACCTGCTGTGATGGGGACAGATATGTGTGAAAACACTGTGTCTGTTGGAGAGTGCCATGCAGAGGGGGTTGGGAGAGGACAAGAGGGAGGAGGAAGAAGGAAGAGGGGCCTCAGAAAGCCTGGATTCAGGCTCAGCTCTGCCACCAGCTACCTGTGGGACCTGGAGGAATTTGCCTATCAGGTTGGCCCCAAAGTCTCGGTCTCTAAGAAATGGTTGGACATTAGACTATCTCACTTGAGTCTAACAGAGATGACCTTGGCCAATACACTGTTGACCTCTGTTTCCTAGGAGCATACCCTGAACAGTAGCAATGGGAAGAAATGATAAAAGTAGCTCAGACGTATTAAGCACCCAGTGTAGGCTAAACATGTTGCAAAACACTTTGCGTGACTTATATCACTTGTGTCTCCTAATAAATCCAAGAGCTGGATACTTTTCTCTCTTCACACACAGAGATGAAATAGCTGAGGCTCAGAGAGGGCTAAGGGATTTGCTCAAGCCCCAGAGGTAGAAGATGGCAGATCTAGGAATCAAACCTGGCATATCTGTCTCCTAAGTGCAGCTTCAAGTAGCAGCGGTAGGCCTGGGTGCAGGGGTGGACACTTTCAGGCCCCCTCTCTCATCCCAGGGTCCAGAAAGCCAAAGGCTGACCTCCCCCAGCTGAGTGTCCCTGGCTCAGGCAGGCATCGCTGGGGTGTAATGGGATCTGTTTAGAGAGGCCCTGGCGACGGGAAACCTGAGCTGCTCCCGACCTGTCCCCAAGAGGGCCTGGAGGACAGCTTGGGACGTGGAGATTGGCTCACACGAACCGGCTCCTCCCTAGCAGGCGAAGTGACTTTCGGCCCTTGTTAATGGTGCCATCTCAGATAAGTGTCAGGGGAGCTGCTGGCCATGTGGGTCAACCGGGGGGCAGGGAGTGGTGGCCCTCGGTCCCTTCATTTAACATGCTACCTGCTTCAAGGGGGCAAGACAGAAATTTCAGGTGGGAGGACTGCCCAGGTGGAGGAGTTCATTTCTTATCTGCATGTATATCACTTGCAAGGCACCACTGCCTGCCTGCAAATTTCAGACCATGCTCCCCAAAGCCAACCTGATTCAGTATTCATAGACCCTGGTGGGTTGTCACCCTCATGAATCCCATGATCTGCGTTTATGGCTTTCGTGCTGTTTTATGAGAGTGATTTTCCCTTCTAGGCTGCATGCTGCATTTTCACCATCCTCCGAAAAAAGCCCCGCACAGAGACCTGTGGACAGCTGTGATATATCAAAATTGTGCTCAGGCCTCAACCTGGGAGAGAAAATTAATTTATGTATGAGGCATTGATTACAGTGATGGAACCACTTAAATATTTGCAGAGGTGCATGGCATGGAAGGAAAAAGTCTTCCAACCTCACTCTTGGTTTAGTCAAGATTTATCAGGTGTCTACACAAGACTCATATAACAAATCTGTGAGCTAGTTGATACCATCATCGCCCCCATTTTTCAGATGAGGAAATTGAGGCACAGAGAAGTGAAGTAGCTTGTCCACAGTCTCATAAATTGCAAAAGGACATTTGCTGAGCTCAGTCAGTCAGTTCGGTCACTCTGTTGTGTCCAACTGGATTGCAGTACAAATTGATGAGCCCAATTTGCACTTATTCAGAAAGTGAGGGAAGATCATTCCTAATTTATTAGGTTCTCAGGAGGGCATGGCAATCCACTCCAGTTTTCTTGCTGGGAAAATCCCCATGGACAGAGGAGCCTGGCAGGCTATATTCCATGGGGTTGCAGAGTCAGACACAACAGAGCAGCTAAGCGCAGTGCATAGGAAGATGAGATTCTGTAAGGGAGGCATGCTAATTAAGCACATGGAATGTTCTTCATCTTTCTGCCCCTCACTCCCTCATTCTTTCTTTCTCTCCAGTGTTGATCAGAGTTGCCATGATGTCAGGTCTAGCTCCAGGTCCTGGAAGGTTAGCCCAAGATGTGTAACAGCATCATCATCCTTCCTCTTTCCTGAGAGATTGCCGATTTGCTGCTAGACAGCGGTAAACAATGACCTTCCCATTATCTCACTCTGCCCTGGTGCCAGTAGTTACCCTCCTAAGGCTTCTGCTACCCGCTGCCCTACTTCTGAAGGCAGATGCGATTCTTATTGGCAGTCAGGATCAGAGAATCTTTGCCATCTGTTCCCCCTTCCTTAGCATTTTATGTGAGCAGAATTCTGATCCAGGCAGAGGCCAGTGAAATGGAAGTGCTTGCCCAAGGTCACACAGGGTTGTCACCCTCATGAATCCCATGATCTGCGTTTATGGCTTTCGTGCTGTTTTATGAGAGTGATTTTCCCTTCTAGGCTGCATGCTGCATTTTCACCATCCTCCGAAAAAAGCCCCGCACAGAGACCTGTGGACAGCTGTGATATATCAAAATTGTGCTCAGGCCTCAACCTGGGAGAGAAAATTAATTTATGTATGAGGCATTGATTACAGTGATGGAACCACTTAAATATTTGCAGAGGTGCATGGCATGGAAGGAAAAAGTCTTCCAACCTCACTCTTGGTTTAGTCAAGATTTATCAGGTGTCTACACAAGACTCATATAACAAATCTGTGAGCTAGTTGATACCATCATCGCCCCCATTTTTCAGATGAGGAAATTGAGGCACAGAGAAGTGAAGTAGCTTGTCCACAGTCTCATAAATTGCAAAAGGACATTTGCTGAGCTCAGTCAGTCAGTTCGGTCACTCTGTTGTGTCCAACTGGATTGCAGTACAAATTGATGAGCCCAATTTGCACTTATTCAGAAAGTGAGGGAAGATCATTCCTAATTTATTAGGTTCTCAGGAGGGCATGGCAATCCACTCCAGTTTTCTTGCTGGGAAAATCCCCATGGACAGAGGAGCCTGGCAGGCTATATTCCATGGGGTTGCAGAGTCAGACACAACAGAGCAGCTAAGCGCAGTGCATAGGAAGATGAGATTCTGTAAGGGAGGCATGCTAATTAAGCACATGGAATGTTCTTCATCTTTCTGCCCCTCACTCCCTCATTCTTTCTTTCTCTCCAGTGTTGATCAGAGTTGCCATGATGTCAGGTCTAGCTCCAGGTCCTGGAAGGTTAGCCCAAGATGTGTAACAGCATCATCATCCTTCCTCTTTCCTGAGAGATTGCCGATTTGCTGCTAGACAGCGGTAAACAATGACCTTCCCATTATCTCACTCTGCCCTGGTGCCAGTAGTTACCCTCCTAAGGCTTCTGCTACCCGCTGCCCTACTTCTGAAGGCAGATGCGATTCTTATTGGCAGTCAGGATCAGAGAATCTTTGCCATCTGTTCCCCCTTCCTTAGCATTTTATGTGAGCAGAATTCTGATCCAGGCAGAGGCCAGTGAAATGGAAGTGCTTGCCCAAGGTCACACAGGAAGTAAGCTAAGCCAGGATTTGAACAAGGCCTATCTGACCCAAGCCCCATGATAAGGCAGTGCGTCCCAAACTCAGGCCACAGTGATGGGTTCGAAGTCCATTCATTCCTACTTTGAGCCTAAATTCACAACCTGTCATTTGCATCCAACAGCCTCTATCCTTGGATCTAGCCTTGCGTGCCATATTCCCCAAAGAAGTCACTCCCTTCAGCTTCACTCTGGGCACATGTTTGGCATCCTGACTATGTCCTCACTCAAGATCCCTAATGCCGCCAATCTTCTGGTTAGAAAAGATGTTGAGTTCCCTTCCCTTTCCCAAGACTTTTCCTAGACCCTTTTATCCAAGTCCCACTTTTAAGCAAGATGCCTGCAGTTGAATGAGCCACTGCAGTTGAGGGCTAACGTGTGGTGGGACCAGCTTCTCACCTGTAGTGAGCTCCTGCTCAGCTTCCCTGCTGGACACACCCGGTGCAGCATCACTAGAGTCCATAGGTGACAGGCACACCAGCTGCTACTCAGGTGTGCAGGCACCCACATGCGTGGAACACCCTCTAGATTCCAGGCTCAGTTCACACGCAGTACCGCTCAGGATTCTTATCCCATCTCTCCGAGGCAGGTCTTATCAGCCCCATTTTGCAAAGGAGGAAGCGAGGCTCAGAGAGGACCCATACTTAGAAACACAGAACTAAGTGAAAGCCCTTAATCTGGTGTCTCTGTGGTCAAGATCTGAGTTCCACTGGGAAGGACTTACCCTTTGAACATCCTATGATTGGATTCAGTCTCTCATACATGCCATTCACAATATTTTGAATTCTGAGTATTTCAGGACCCCATGTTGGGTTGTGACCCCTAACTTTGTAACTTACAGAATATAACCATCATGTCATTCATAAATGCCATAAACAGGACGCTGTTGAGTTCAGAGTCCTGAAGTTTTCGCTAGAGACCTTCCTTGCTCCAACCTCTACCGACTCACTAATTTTCGAGTCTTGATTCCAGGAATCCAGCAAACACATTCTCATCCCCCCAGACTCCTCCAGCTGGTCCAAACAAACATTGCATGAGACGACTATGGTGAACATGGGTAGTTTTGAATCTGCCCCTATTTTTCTTTTGGTATTAACATTTATCCCTTGGGGCAGATGGTCGATTAAAATATTGCTGCTAATTCTTCAGTCCTGTAGAACAGGATTATACATCATATCCTTCACCTCATGGGTTTTCAGTGCTTCTCAGCCAAGTAGTTGGAGTTTCATCTCCCCATGGCACTGTTATTGGGCTTGGTCAAGAGGCTTGTACTGACCAGAGGGGTATGGTGGACACGAGGTGAGCACTGGGTCTCCATGTGCTTGTGGAGTTTGGTCTGTGCGCCAGTCATCCGAGATGAGAAAATCCACATCAGACGAGGAGCAAGTGGCGCAGACCCAACTCCACCTGGAGCCTGGAGCCCAGCCCAGGCGACCCCAGCAGGGGTACAATTTGTCCTCAGATGCACAAGCAAGAAAAAAATGCTTGTTCGTGTAAGCCACTGGGCTTGGTGGCTGTTGACCAGAATTAGCATCGTAATCACCAGTTCCTACAGGGAAGCATTCCCCTTCCATCCTCAGTGGCTAGGAGGGGACTTGACACCACCCAGTGGGGACGGCCTGGCCCAGGTGTGGTTAGCAGGTGTCCCTGTGTTGGGAACGCCCCATTTGCCACCCCTCCCGTTCACTCTTTGCCCAGCTCCTGCCTGCTTCAAGCCCTAGGCCCCTTTAGTCCCCACTGGGCTGATAACTATGTTTACCTCCCTTGCCCCTCAGGCCAACAGACAGTATGAGATTTTCTCTGTGCTCCTCCCAGCTGCTTCAATAGCCCATCAGCTCCCTGTCTCTCCCTCCCTCTTTCTCTTTTTTGTCCTACCTGGTTATGTAGAGGTTTTCTTGCCTTTTCAGAAGTCTGAGGTCTTCTGCCAGTGTTCAGTAGATGGTCTATGTGAACGGTTCCACTTGGAGGTGTACTTTTTTATTTATTTGTGGGAGGAGGTGAGCTCCATGCTCTGCTGCTCTGCCATCTTGATTCCTCCCTCCCGCTTCCCTGCCTGTCAGCTCCCTAATTCACCCCGTGTCTCTATAAACAGATCAAACAATACTTTATATTCAGAATCTCTCGCACCCTCAGTGGACCCTCTCCCGGATTTGGTCTGGTTCAGTATGACACTCCTGAAGCCCAGGGGCAAGTTCCTTCAGTTCATTTCTCCCCCGGTTGACAGAATGAGGATGATCATGTTGCCTTTTGAGGTTGTTGTGAGGAAGAAATCAGACCTCACATGGACAGTGCCCAGGCCTGTGCTTGACTCCTGGGGGCTGCACAACAGGTCATCTCTCCCAGCCCTCTTGCTATGGCTGGCACGTGTGAAAGCATTAATAAATATTTGTAGTTTGAAAAGCTCTACGGTAGGTTCTCTTCTTTTGACCTTTTGATTATTCTCCCTCTTGAAATAGCAGAATAAGGCCCCGAGTACCATGGCGACAGTCTCTATAGAAATCCATAGCTTGTTCTCAGCACACCCACAGACGCCAGTGGGAGGCTGGCATAGATTTGGACCAATGAAGAGAAGGCAGGTTTAGCCTTGTCCTGGTTACAGAGAACTCTTTTTCTTTCCCCTTTCTCAAATGGACCTTTCTGTCCCCAATTCAACATCACCTAGGTTTCTCCTAATGTGGGTTAATTTTTCAGAGACTCTTAGAAAGAGTGTATTTCCAGTCTCTCCTGGGGACAGACAGAGAAGTTCTGAACAGCATAGAGAAAATTCTGCTGGAGAATATTTGGAGCCTGCCTAGGAGTCAGGTGGCTCGGATCGCATCCCTGGCAGGGAGTGGAAGTGTGTTTGGTTAGCACAGGTAATCCTTTTGAATGCTTTAATCTGAGGTTAGAAATAGACTTGTGTTGCTCCCAGAAATCTCTGTGGTTTGGGCCTTTAATTTGGCAGGCTTGCCCTGGTCAAGGTGGGAAATGTATTCACTTAGGAATGGAGGTCCTTTATGAAACCAAGGAGGGCCTCTGTCCCTTTAAGAGGGTCCTTGAGGAGGGACAGAGAATCATATAGATGAGGGCCAGATGGCCAGTAAACAGAATGGCAATGACTTAGGGAGAGGACCAGCTGGGCCTTCTGCTTTAGTCACCTTGCAGTGGAGAAGCCTTCAGTGGGTGGCTGCAGTTAGAAGATTTGGATGAGAGCCCGGCAGCCTGGCCTGGGAATCGCAGAAGGGTCTGACGTGTCCCACGTTCTGCCTAAACTGAGACTCAGAGTTCTAGACTGGGAGACAGTAGGAAAGCAACAGAAAGAGTATAGGCTATGGGGTCAGGCAGGTCGGAGTTCAAATCCTAGCTGTGTTCCCCAGGCAGTGATATAATCTGTCTGAGCCTCCATTTCCTTATCAGTGAAATGGGTTGATAATCCCATCTCAAAAATACACTGTGAGATAAGTACTAATGATGGGTAGAGTAGGCTGCATGGGGTAAAGCTCAGGAAATTTTAGTCCCCCTCGCCTCTGGAGAGTGTTGTTGTTGTTCCGTCTCTAAGTCGTGTTCAGCTCTTTGCATCCCCATGGACTCCAGCATGCCAGGCCTTTCTGTCCCAGGGTTTGCTCAAATTCATGCCCATTGAACAGGTGATGCCGTCTAACCATCTCATCCTCCGTCGTCCCCTTCTCTTCTTGTTTTCAATCTTCTCCAGCATCAGGGGCTTTTCCAGTGAGTCAGCTCTTCACATCAGGTGGCCCAAGTAATGGAGCTTCAGCAACAGTCCTTCCAGTGAATATTCAGTGTTGATTTCCTTTAGCTTTGATCTCTTTGCAGTCCAAGAGACTCTCAAAAGTCTTCTCCACAAAAAAAAAAAAGTCTTCTCCAGAAGCATACTAATAAGTTTTAACCAGGAGGGGCATAAGGGAAAATCTTTCTCGGAGAGCCTGGAATCTTGGCAATCTAAAAGTAAAATCCCCAAATCCTGCCTAAATACCTTACTTAGAATGCAAGTATATCAGTTAAGACTCTGGTTTATCAGCTGCCTGTGATAGAAAACCTAGATAATCACGACCTAAACAAGATAAAGTTTTAGTTCCCATTTGGCAGGTTTGCCTGGCATTTTCACTTAGGAATGGAGGTCCTTTATGAAACCAAGGAGGGCCTCTGTCCCTTTAAGAGGGTCCTTGAGGAGGGACAGAGAATCATATAGATGAGGGCCAGATGGCCAGTAAACAGAATGGCAATGACTTAGGGAGAGGACCAGCTGGGCCTTCTGCTTTAGTCACCTTGCAGTGGAGAAGCCTTCAGTGGGTGGCTGCAGTTAGAAGATTTGGATGAGAGCCCGGCAGCCTGGCCTGGGAATCGCAGAAGGGTCTGACGTGTCCCACGTTCTGCCTAAACTGAGACTCAGAGTTCTAGACTGGGAGACAGTAGGAAAGCAACAGAAAGAGTATAGGCTATGGGGTCAGGCAGGTCGGAGTTCAAATCCTAGCTGTGTTCCCCAGGCAGTGATATAATCTGTCTGAGCCTCCATTTCCTTATCAGTGAAATGGGTTGATAATCCCATCTCAAAAATACACTGTGAGATAAGTACTAATGATGGGTAGAGTAGGCTGCATGGGGTAAAGCTCAGGAAATTTTAGTCCCCCTCGCCTCTGGAGAGTGTTGTTGTTGTTCCGTCTCTAAGTCGTGTTCAGCTCTTTGCATCCCCATGGACTCCAGCATGCCAGGCCTTTCTGTCCCAGGGTTTGCTCAAATTCATGCCCATTGAACAGGTGATGCCGTCTAACCATCTCATCCTCCGTCGTCCCCTTCTCTTCTTGTTTTCAATCTTCTCCAGCATCAGGGGCTTTTCCAGTGAGTCAGCTCTTCACATCAGGTGGCCCAAGTAATGGAGCTTCAGCAACAGTCCTTCCAGTGAATATTCAGTGTTGATTTCCTTTAGCTTTGATCTCTTTGCAGTCCAAGAGACTCTCAAAAGTCTTCTCCAGAAAAAAAAAAAAAAAGTCTTCTCCAGAAGCATACTAATAAGTTTTAACCAGGAGGGGCATAAGGGAAAATCTTTCTCGGAGAGCCTGGAATCTTGGCAATCTAAAAGTAAAATCCCCAAATCCTGCCTAAATACCTTACTTAGAATGCAAGTATATCAGTTAAGACTCTGGTTTATCAGCTGCCTGTGATAGAAAACCTAGATAATCACGACCTAAACAAGATAAAGATTTAGTTTTCTCTCATGTGAAACTGAAAACAGTTAAGGTTTAGAATGGTGACTCCCAAGGCATCCCCTCAGGCATCCACAGATCCTTCCATCCTTTTTTTTTTGGTCACTCCTATTGGTCTTTCACTTATTTATTTCCATCCATCTTTGTTCTTTGGCCCGTGTGAGCCTCCCATCACAGTGGCCTTTCTCACTGCAGAGCGCCGGCTCTGGGCGCATGTGCTTCAGAGCTCCAACTTGGTAGTTGGACACATCGGTTCAGCTGCTCTGCAGCATGTGAGATCTTCCCAGGCTAGGGATTGAACCGGCACCCCTTGCACTGCAAGGCGGGGTCCTTACTCACTGGACCACCATGGAAGCCCTCCTTCCATCTTCTTATTCTGCTATCCTTATGTATGGTGTCAGTCATCAAGATCACTGCATGGTCATAAATGTTGCCCCAGCTCAAGCCATCATGCCCACATCCCAGGCACCAGCAAGGAGCAAGAAAAGTATAAGAAGTTGCACATTTCAGATGAGTCAGCATTTAAAAACAAAACAAAAACCTACCAGAAACACCATCCAATGATTTCTGCTTATAACTTATTGCATATCCCCCAATATACACACACACACACATAGAGCAAGGGGGACTGGGAAATGTACTGGGTGACTAGACTCCCCTCCAACACATAATAATATAAACGTCCTTTTTAGTAAGGAGAAAGGGTAGAATGTTGTCCCTGCCATAGACAAAGCTTCTTCAGTTCCACTGGAAAGGTCTGCCTGGGCCAACATTGGAACGAAAAGCATTTTGCAAGACCTGGTCCTCCACAGGCTGTCATCAAAGGTTAGTTCCTGTCCCTTCCAACTTCCATGGCTCCACATCACTTCCACATTAGAGAATCTAATATTAGTTTACATCCAATTTCTAATGCTACAGAGGTATTTTTTATGAATCAGAAACATTCAGAGTCAGAAGCTCATGTGAATGATACACAGGTTGCATGTGGAGAATTTGCTAAAACCCTCAGACTAACCACTGAGATTGAAAATATTTTGCATTATCTCACACCTGCCTACCTTATCAGTTGCATTAGTTATCTATCACTGGGTAACAAATGACCCAAACTTAGTGACTTAGAAAACAACAAGGCTTCATTATGTCACCCTTTCTGTGGGTCAGGAACCTGTGCATGACTAAGCTGGATGCTCTGGCTCAGGGCTTAGCACAAGGCTGCAAGCAAGTTACCCGCTGCGGCTTCAGTCATCTCAAGGCTCAACTCAGGGTCGATCTGCTCCCGAGCTCACTCACGCAGTTAGTGGCAGGATTTCGCTCCTCGCTGGCTGTTGGCCAGAGGCTCTCTCAGTTTCTTGCCATGAGGGCTTCTCCGTAGGGTAGCTTACAATATGGCATCTTGCTTCAGCAGAACAAGCAAGTGAGAAATCCAGACAAAGTGGGAGCAAAAGGGTCATGAAAGAGTCTTTTATAACCTGATTTCAGAGGTGGCATCCCATTGCTGTCTTATTCTGCTTATTAGACACAAGCCACTAGGTCCAGCCCAAAGTAAAGGGGAGGGAGGGGAAGCATTTCAGAAGCCCCAGTCAGTGTCCTATTTTATCACTCACCTTCACTCTCAGATTTCTGACATAGGAGCCTATGTCCCTCCAGGAACAAGCCCAGCCCCTTCCTACCACAGGACCTTTGCACGTGCAGTTTTGTCTGCGTGGCAGCTCTTTTCTTCCTCCTTGCCTAGTTCTACTCATTTTTAGAATTCCTCTCCAGCCTACTTCTTGCAGAAAAGCCGTCTCTGAGTTGCCTTCCTCTGAGTCACAGGAAGGAAGGGTGCTTGAAACATCACTCAACCCAGCTCTGAATACGTGTGCTTTTCTGGACACGCTATTCTTGTCAAATGTGTTCTTTCCTTCATTCACTTGTAATGGGTAGAATTTTCAACCTGCAATCTCCTGTGTGAAATAAATATAAAATCTATATTTCTCTTTTATGTGTGTGTGTGTTAGTTGCCCAGCCATATCTGACCCTTTGTGACCCCATGGACTGTAGCCCACCAGGCTCCTCTGCCCATAGGTTTTCCAGCTCATGTGAATGATACAAGTTGTGGAGAATTTGCTAAAACCCTCAGACTAACCACTGAGATTGAAAATATTTTGCATTATCTCACACCTGCCTACCTTATCAGTTGCATTAGTTATCTATCACTGGGTAACAAATGACCCAAACTTAGTGACTTAGAAAACAACAAGGCTTCATTATGTCACCCTTTCTGTGGGTCAGGAACCTGTGCATGACTAAGCTGGATGCTCTGGCTCAGGGCTTAGCACAAGGCTGCAAGCAAGTTACCCGCTGCGGCTTCAGTCATCTCAAGGCTCAACTCAGGGTCGATCTGCTCCCGAGCTCACTCACGCAGTTAGTGGCAGGATTTCGCTCCTCGCTGGCTGTTGGCCAGAGGCTCTCTCAGTTTCTTGCCATGAGGGCTTCTCCGTAGGGTAGCTTACAATATGGCATCTTGCTTCAGCAGAACAAGCAAGTGAGAAATCCAGACAAAGTGGGAGCAAAAGGGTCATGAAAGAGTCTTTTATAACCTGATTTCAGAGGTGGCATCCCATTGCTGTCTTATTCTGCTTATTAGACACAAGCCACTAGGTCCAGCCCAAAGTAAAGGGAGGGAGGAAGCATTTCAGAAGCCCCAGTCAGTGTCCTATTTTATCACTCACCTTCACTCTCAGATTTCTGACATAGGAGCCTATGTCCCTCCAGGAACAAGCCCAGCCCCTTCCTACCACAGGACCTTTGCACGTGCAGTTTTGTCTGCGTGGCAGCTCTTTTCTTCCTCCTTGCCTAGTTCTACTCATTTTTAGAATTCCTCTCCAGCCTACTTCTTGCAGAAAAGCCGTCTCTGAGTTGCCTTCCTCTGAGTCACAGGAAGGAAGGGTGCTTGAAACATCACTCAACCCAGCTCTGAATACGTGTGCTTTTCTGGACACGCTATTCTTGTCAAATGTGTTCTTTCCTTCATTCACTTGTAATGGGTAGAATTTTCAACCTGCAATCTCCTGTGTGAAATAAATATAAAATCTATATTTCTCTTTTATGTGTGTGTGTGTTAGTTGCCCAGCCATATCTGACCCTTTGTGACCCCATGGACTGTAGCCCACCAGGCTCCTCTGCCCATAGGTTTTCCAGGCTATAACACTGAATGAGTAGACATTCTCTTCTCCAGGACATCTTCCTGACCCAGGAATTGAACCTAGGTTTCCTGCACTGCAGGCAGATTCTTTACCATCTGAGCCACTAGGGAAGCCCATTCTCTATTATACATAAGTTCAATTTCTATTTAGAGTCTCCACTTGACCCGAGTGGAGCACAACTGAATTACAGTCAATCCATCCCCTCCACTCCTCAGCAATCGTGTCTGTACTTGGTGTGCAAAGGTGGTGGAGGAAGGCCAACAGTCACTGATGCCCCCTTCAGTGGCATTTATCACTCAGTCATGGGCCAATGCAGGTCACCATGAGCGGTCCCTTGTTCTTGTTTGTGACTTAGATCAGGTGATTCTGTGACCTCTGTGACATTCTAGGGCTCAAAAGATTCATTGTATTACTTTTTATGCTTCATAGGATATTGGAAAACTCTGTGAAATGTCTAAGTTCCCAATTGCCTACAGGGCATGTGGACACCTCTGCCCTTTGGGCCTTTCCTTCTTCCCTGTGGGTCCCCTTTCCCTTCTGCTCCGAGATCCCACAGGTTGTCGCTCTGGGGACCTGGTCTTTGTCCCCACCCCTGGCCCTGAGAGCAGAGCACACAGGCCTCTTTTGGCCAGTGCAGCAATTTTCTCATTCTTCCCCTCGCAATCCTTTTCTGCACAACCAAGGGAAGGTTTTTTTGTGTGTGTCCAGCAGGGGAGTGGGGAGCACCTTGCTGTGCTCATCTATTCCTCCAAATGGTTTCGGATTCTTCTGAGAATCTCCTCTTAAAAATCTCAAAGCCAAGAAAGACTCCTGACCCCAGGTGATGAGTGACTCCAGAGGACATGGAGGCCCAGTGGAGGTACCCCATCTAGGCTGTCTAAATGGGAGGAATGGGCCTGCGAGACCAGAGCTAGGCTGAGAAGGAGAGGGGTTGGATAAGCAAGAAAGAGGCTGTTCAGCCCAGAATAGTCCAGGTAAAGGGGAGCGTGGAGACGGGCCTCTGAGTGGCTGCCTCCTGTTTGAATAGAATGCAGGTTGTGCCTTGGGGAGCAACTGTAGATAAGGCTGGAGGAGTGACCAGCGATCTGTTAACAAAAGGTCTTGGGTGCCAGGTCTAGACATTTGGATTTTATCTTCAAGAAATGTAGGTCCATGGGAGGATTTTTGAGCATGTGGTAAGGAGTCTGGCTTTGTGCTTTAGAGTGTTTGCTCTGAGCCAGGGAGAGGATGGGCTGGAGTCAGGGTACCCGGGAGGAGAGGAGCCTGGTACAGCCACTGCGTCAAGGAAAGCGAGGGCTGCAGTGAGCAGATAGATACGATGAACAGGGGACCAAGTCCCGGAGACTGGAGGGCAGGGCCACCCAGACTTGGCAGGCTAGGGGACGTGGGGACATAGAGAGCCAAGAGTTCAGGACAACGCCCCAGCCTCTGATGGCGCCTTTTACTGAGCTGGCAAGATGGTGAACTCCAGGAGAAAGAGGCTGAGAGGAGGTGAGAGTGAGTGCAGTCTGGAGTTAGGATTCTGTGAGTAAGGAGACTTTTCAGCAGAAATCTTTAGAGCAGAAAAGCTCACGTCAGTGTCTTCAACTGTGCCCCTTCTTAGGATCACATGGAAGGTGTATTTTTCTAGTTAGTTAAGCCCTTTCCTTTTAAAATTACTAAATTAACTCATTATTAATTTATTCCAACTTTTAAGGTACCATCATAGAAAAGAGAAACAATGATAAAAATGTTAGAGTTCATAATCCAACATGGAGAATGGACCATTTTTATTTTTTTTATTATTTTTTAAAAGATTTATTTATTTATTTACTTTGGGCGGAGTTGGGTTGGGCAGGATGGGGAGCAGGCGGGCCACTTCTATTGGTCTTTCATTTCTCTATTTTCATTCGTCTTTGTTCTTTGGCTCCTGTGGGCCTCCCATCGCAGTGGTGTCTGTTGTTGCAGAGCGCCGGCTCTGGGTGCATGCGCTCCAGAGCTCCGGCTCGGTGATTGGACACATCAGTCCAGCCGCTCCGCGGCACGTGGGATCTTCCCAGGCCAGGGATCGAACCGGCGCCCCTTGCACTGCAAGGCGGTGTCCTTACCCACTGGACCACCAGGGGAAGCCCCAGAATAGATCATTTTTAAAATGACAGTGCAAAGTAAGTGCTACAGGGAACTGTAATCAATGTACTGTGATAGACCATAATTGAAAAGAATATTAAAAGAAATGTATATATGTGTGTATATATATAATGTATATATAAATGAATCATTTTGCTGTACAGTAGAAACTAACAGAATGTTGAAAATCAACAATACTTCAATAAAATAGAATAAAATTAAAAAGTATATCAAAGAGGCAGCCTCAGAACTTCAGTAAGTTCTTATAGTTGCTCTGGATCATGGCCAACTAGGGTGTTTCAGCAGCAGATAAATGCCCTGTGGCCCAAATACATACAAAAATTAGGATTCACCAAAGAAAAGCATTCCCGGCTGCCTTTAGGAGCTCAGCGATCCCAGCAGGGACCCTGGTGCCTGCCTGCTTGCTTCTCTATCATCCTCTGGACTCCAGCTCTGTCTACTGATCCCTCCAGTCAGCAGATGCATGCTGCATCCTCAGCTTCACTGTTGCGGTGAAATATGCTGGTTTTCTAGGAAACATGACATTTTCCTGGTTCTGCCAGTGTACAGACATTGGTCCTTTAGAGGACACTCGTCCTCCCTAGGTGGACAGAGTGTGGTGTGTCCAGCAGCATTTTAGTAGGACTGTAGAACATTTGGGAGGTGATGGAGATAGGAGGAGAGAGTTTAGCCTTGGGAACCCAACAACCCTGCATCCTGGTCTTTCTGCGAGTGCTCAGCAGGTGCCTTGCTCTCTCGCAATGTGCTTTTCAGCGCCTCTCATGGTCACAGACCGGACACTGTGAGTGTTTGAGAAGATGACTTTTGTGAAGTGCCCGGCGCTGTTCCTGGTTCACAGGGGCTCTCTCTGTTGTGTTAACACGCCTTCCCTTTCACCCACCTGCTTCGTACAATGAGAAGTTGCTGTTATATCAAATAACACCTCTGCCACACCCACACCAGTTCCAAGTTCAATCGCATGATATGAACTGATTATGGTAGAATTTCATGCAGATGTGGAAGGAAAGAGTTGGGGAGGGATTTGAGGTGGCAAGGGTAGGGAAAATATAGATTGCTTGGCTAATATATATACCATATATATGTATGTATTATTTTTAAAAAATCTGTTCACATGAACTATTCCAATGAATAGAGCCATAATTGGGAAGCAAGGGAATGACTTTGGGCTTCCTGGTGGTTCAGGCAGTAAAGAATCTGTCTGGAGATTCAGTTCAGTGAGGACGCTCTCAGTAGACCCGAGTTCAATCCCTGGGCTAGGAAGATCCCCTGGAGAAGGGAATGGCAACCCACTCCAGTATTCTTGCCTGGAGAATCCCATGAACAGAGGAGCCTGATGGGCTACAGTCCATGGAGTCACAAATAGTCAGACACAACTGAGTGACTAATATTTTCATTTTTTTTTTTCCCAGTGTGATTTTACAAAAAAAAAGTCTTAAAAACCACCTGTATCATGTTAGGGTTCAAGCTATCAGAAATAGAACCTCCCTCGCCATCAGATGCCTCTGTTCTGCTCATTCACCTAGCAAAGCTGTGAGTGAGCATGGGGCCTGCTTGCAGGGGAAGAGGGGCTGACTGGCGCAGCTGATGAGTCCCTGCAGCCTGTCCTGGCGGCCTGCCCACGAGCTGGCCACTATCTTTAGACATTAGTGTTTTCCTTTGTTGGAAAGGTAATGATGGCTTCCGTACTCTGTAGCTATTTCCATTTTCCATGGCCCTGGACAGAGGCAGAAATCCTTCATAAAATTCTCTTTTTTTTTTTCATGGAAATTAACGGGTGTTGGTGTTGGTGGGGATTTCAGGCTGCCTAAGGTGTGCAGAAGCAAGGCTGGTACAAGGGGAGCAATCTTTCAGGATTTGCAGAATGCTTAACTGTGCACCATCAATTACTGCCACGTGCAGTTATGCAAAGTAGCTTAATTAGCCCGCAGGTTGGTTGAGTTTGAAACCCATGGATTGTACCAGTGCAAGAGAGAGGAAAACAGACTTGACGGATTCAGATTGGGGCTGTATCATTTACAGGAACACAGAGGAAAAACATCTGGGGACAGAGTAGGTCAAAATATAGATTGCTTGGTTCCAAGTTCAATCGCATGATATGAACTGATTATGGTAAATTTCATGCAGATGTGGAAGGAAAGAGTTGGGGAGGGATTTGAGGTGGCAAGGGTAGGGAAAATATAGATTGCTTGGCTAATATATATACCATATATATGTATGTATTATTTTAAAAATCTGTTCACATGAACTATTCCAATGAATAGAGCCATAATTGGGAAGCAAGGGAATGACTTTGGGCTTCCTGGTGGTTCAGGCAGTAAAGAATCTGTCTGGAGATTCAGTTCAGTGAGGACGCTCTCAGTAGACCCGAGTTCAATCCCTGGGCTAGGAAGATCCCCTGGAGAAGGGAATGGCAACCCACTCCAGTATTCTTGCCTGGAGAATCCCATGAACAGAGGAGCCTGATGGGCTACAGTCCATGGAGTCACAAATAGTCAGACACAACTGAGTGACTAATATTTTCATTTTTTTTTTTCCCAGTGTGATTTTACAAAAAAAAAGTCTTAAAAACCACCTGTATCATGTTAGGGTTCAAGCTATCAGAAATAGAACCTCCCTCGCCATCAGATGCCTCTGTTCTGCTCATTCACCTAGCAAAGCTGTGAGTGAGCATGGGGCCTGCTTGCAGGGGAAGAGGGGCTGACTGGCGCAGCTGATGAGTCCCTGCAGCCTGTCCTGGCGGCCTGCCCACGAGCTGGCCACTATCTTTAGACATTAGTGTTTTCCTTTGTTGGAAAGGTAATGATGGCTTCCGTACTCTGTAGCTATTTCCATTTTCCATGGCCCTGGACAGAGGCAGAAATCCTTCATAAAATTCTCTTTTTTTTTTTCATGGAAATTAACGGGTGTTGGTGTTGGTGGGGATTTCAGGCTGCCTAAGGTGTGCAGAAGCAAGGCTGGTACAAGGGGAGCAATCTTTCAGGATTTGCAGAATGCTTAACTGTGCACCATCAATTACTGCCACGTGCAGTTATGCAAAGTAGCTTAATTAGCCCGCAGGTTGGTTGAGTTTGAAACCCATGGATTGTACCAGTGCAAGAGAGAGGAAAACAGACTTGACGGATTCAGATTGGGGCTGTATCATTTACAGGAACACAGAGGAAAAACATCTGGGGACAGAATGGGCCTTAAATGGAAAATGGCCAAGTGATAGACAGATGATAGCTTGCTAGCTAGCTAGATGGATGTTAGCTGAGAGGGACCAAGGAGAAAGGTAGACATCAGGAGTTTGGGATTGTAATATTTTAAAAAGGCAACCATGGGCAGATGGAAGAGGCTCTAGACAGCTGCTGTACGCTGAGAAGTCCACCCAGGACTGAAGATAACAATTCACTTGGAAGAGGCACTCCACACTGTAACTCAGGCAGAGCTGGCTGTAGACATCTTCAGTGGAGTTGTGTCACGGGAGCCTGCTAGGCCGCTTCCGTCACGTCCGACTCATTGCGAGGCTATGGACTGCATTCCTCCAGGCTCCTCTGTCCATGGGATTCTCCAGGCAAGAATACTGGAGTGGGCTGCCATGCCCTCCTCCAGGGGATCTTCCCGGCCCAGGGATGGAACCCGGGTCTCCTGTGGCTCCTGCATTGCAGGTGGATTCTTTACCACTGAGCCTCCAGAGAAGCCCAGGGGAAATATTTACTGATGGAGTCTAGAGGTAGGTCCAACCATCAGATTTCCAACGTTGAACTGCCGCCCTCAGGAAATCGAGTGACTTTGGTGAATGACTTAACTTCTTTGGATCTCAGTTTGCTCGTCTATGGAATGAATGCCTGTCAAGGAATGTGGTAAAAGCCATACAGTTAGATCCTGGACCATAGTTACAATTATGTTTTCATGGGTTACTTTTATCAACACACTCGAACTGCAATTGGTCATATCCTCAGTGCCCAGTCTGTGCTAGGAGCTAAGAATACAGACTTGTTTATTCCACCAATACCTGCTGAAGACCTATTATGTGCCGGGCAGACGCTGCTGAGCCCTAGAACCTGACTTGGGTAGAAACAGACAAGACCCCTACCCACAGGGGGCTCTCAGGCTGGGGAGGAAGACAGGCATTCAAATAACAAAAATACCTGCTGTGAACAGGTCCTTGCTGAATACCAGAACTTCAAAGGGGCTCCTGTGCAACGTGCTCATCACAGGGATTATCAGCCCCTTCTGCAGATGAGAAAACTGAAGCTCAGAAAGATGAAGAGACTTGTCTAGGTCCCCATACCTCGTGGCTGGCAGAGCCTCAGCTACCACAGAAGCCACTTTAGACAGACTCTAGAGTAGGGGGTCTTTCTCAACAGCATACAGACACCGGAGTGTGTTTCATATTTCTGGGTGAAGACAGCAGGCGAGGCAGAGTCGAGAATATGCACAGACCCCAGAGATGTGCAGTTTTCAGAGGCTCCAGTTTGGGAAGGATGTAGTTTGAAGGCTCTAGAGGAGGACTTTGAGAAGAGTTGAGGGAGCTCGGCGTGTGCATGTGTGTCTATCTCTGTGAATGTGTGCATTTGCCTCTTATGTTTGCATGAGGAGGGGAGGCAGACAGGTTTCTGTGTAGGTGTACGTGTGTTTTGTATGTTTCTGTGTGATCGTATGTCTCTGAGTGTGTCTGTGTTTGTGTATGTGCTTGAGTGACTGTGTGTGTCTCCACTGGGGGTGTGTAGAGAGAAGTGGGTCTGTGCACATGTATTTGTGTGCATCTCTCGATTTGCATGTGTGTCTTTGGAGACGTGTATGTTGGTGTCTGTGAGTGGCTAGGGGTATACATGCCTCTGCGGGTCTGTGTAGGGTGACCTACCCTGCTCCCCGTCCCCCAGGTGTTTCTGTGGAGCTAATCTAACTTGTCCTTCAGGACCAGGGAAACGGCAACGTCAGTGCCTTTAGCCTTATCTCTCCAGCCTGCCACTCTGTCAGAGGAAATGAGATTTGCTTGGCACAACCTGCTCCTTATGAGGTCATTTTGGCTGCAGTCTTCATGTTCTGCTCTCCTAGGTATTTGTCTTTTGATTGCTTGATGAATACCCGCCAATGTAGAGATTAAGAGAACATGAGCTTGGGGGGTGATAGTTAAAATAAGAATCATAAGAGTGGAACAGTAGCTGTCCTATCTTATTTGCTGTGGACTTGGCAGCTGTGATAAAGAAGATAGAGCTTTGACTTCTGAATAGTCAGACCTCAGTTCAAGTCTCTAGTCGGCCCTTTTAAAAGCTGTGTGACCTTGAGGAGGACACTGTACCTCTCTGAGCCAAGGTTTTTTAACCTCCTAAGTCCAGAAAGTTCTTCGGAGGGGCCAATATAATAAATGGTGAAAGCATTCTCAGAAACCCACAAAATCCTTAAGTTCTATGATGTCAAGGCCGAGAGGCCGAGCAGGAAGACTCCAGGTGCAGAGGTCAGGCAGGTGAGTGTTTGAATCCTGGTGCTGTTCTTTTCCTAATGCATGACCTTCAGCGACTGATGATGCCTGAACTCCAGGTTGCTTCTCCATTAAACAGGACCTTATTTATAAAGCACTCAGCTCACTGCTAGCCCCCGTGAACCACCCTCCATCCCAAGTGAGAGCTGTTAGTATTTTGACTGATACAAGGGTGATGGGAATATGAATATCTGCCCATTTTAAGCCTGTCAGTGAGTATAAGCAAGACACAGCCTCTGGAAGTGAGGGGGAAACAAATGATGTGATAGAAGTGATTTACTCTGACTTGTTTTTACGACTTCAAGATGCAGCATCGGCAATGTGTTCTTGGCATCACCGTATTCCTGGCCAGCAATTTGCATTTCCTCTAGAACTCAGAGGCTGCTCTAGTTGCAGAAAGGAGCTGAGAATGAGGTGGCTGTCGTCCCAGAGCAGTCCAGGTCAGCTGCTGGGGGCCAACTTCCTCACATGTCAGCCTGCATCCCTTCTATAGGATTCCCTCACTCCAGTAAGACTTCATCCCTGCCTTCCCCCTTGCCTTGGAACATGTTGTTCCCTCCCTGGAATGTCTCCCCCCACCCACCTCAGAGGAAATGAGATTTGCTTGGCACAACCTGCTCCTTATGAGGTCATTTTGGCTGCAGTCTTCATGTTCTGCTCTCCTAGGTATTTGTCTTTTGATTGCTTGATGAATACCCGCCAATGTAGAGATTAAGAGAACATGAGCTTGGGGGGTGATAGTTAAAATAAGAATCATAAGAGTGGAACAGTAGCTGTCCTATCTTATTTGCTGTGGACTTGGCAGCTGTGATAAAGAAGATAGAGCTTTGACTTCTGAATAGTCAGACCTCAGTTCAAGTCTCTAGTCGGCCCTTTTAAAAGCTGTGTGACCTTGAGGAGGACACTGTACCTCTCTGAGCCAAGGTTTTTTAACCTCCTAAGTCCAGAAAGTTCTTCGGAGGGGCCAATATAATAAATGGTGAAAGCATTCTCAGAAACCCACAAAATCCTTAAGTTCTATGATGTCAAGGCCGAGAGGCCGAGCAGGAAGACTCCAGGTGCAGAGGTCAGGCAGGTGAGTGTTTGAATCCTGGTGCTGTTCTTTTCCTAATGCATGACCTTCAGCGACTGATGATGCCTGAACTCCAGGTTGCTTCTCCATTAAACAGGACCTTATTTATAAAGCACTCAGCTCACTGCTAGCCCCCGTGAACCACCCTCCATCCCAAGTGAGAGCTGTTAGTATTTTGACTGATACAAGGGTGATGGGAATATGAATATCTGCCCATTTTAAGCCTGTCAGTGAGTATAAGCAAGACACAGCCTCTGGAAGTGAGGGGGAAACAAATGATGTGATAGAAGTGATTTACTCTGACTTGTTTTTACGACTTCAAGATGCAGCATCGGCAATGTGTTCTTGGCATCACCGTATTCCTGGCCAGCAATTTGCATTTCCTCTAGAACTCAGAGGCTGCTCTAGTTGCAGAAAGGAGCTGAGAATGAGGTGGCTGTCGTCCCAGAGCAGTCCAGGTCAGCTGCTGGGGGCCAACTTCCTCACATGTCAGCCTGCATCCCTTCTATAGGATTCCCTCACTCCAGTAAGACTTCATCCCTGCCTTCCCCCTTGCCTTGGAACATGTTGTTCCCTCCCTGGAATGTCCCTCACCACCACCCTACCCCCAGATTGTCTGGGCTGGCCTACAGTTACCTCTGCTCAGGCTAAGGCAGATGTCCCCGCCCCGTGTCCCTAGCCTACCCTGGATTCAGCCCGGTGTGCACGAGGTGCAGGGCATTTGAATGGTCAGCTCTGTGTCTGGCTCCCTCCCAGCCAGTGCCCTCCAGGAGGGGAAGGATGAGGGACCACAAAGCCCTTGATAGATGTTTGCAGAGAGAACCCATGGCCATCAGCCATCTTCTCTCAATTTCTTTCCCCACCCCCTGAGATGCAGTGCCTTCAGATATCAATCTGTTTGTCCAGACTCGCTTCTAACGACCATGTTGCTCAATAGTGGAGATCTTGGAGAGATTTGCTTCGTTGATCTGGTTTGATTTGGAAGCAGATGGATTTATCTCTGCTGGACTGCTAGTCTTTAATAAAAGTGCCATGTGGGCCAGAGGACAAAAGTTTCCCAAGTGCTGGGCCAGCTTTATCCTGTGTCTTAGGGCTAGCATGTGGGTTTGTCATAGGGCCTGTGGTCATCCACGTGGGCCTGGGACATCAGCTTTAGAGAGTGGTCGAAGACCTTGGTTCTGGAATTGGACGGCCTGGTTTTGAGTCTCAAAGATATTGAATGTCTTTGTACCATGGTTTCCTCATCTGTAAAAAGGGGATACAGCATAGCACATATCTGCCTCACTGAGATTTGGTCAACATTAAAGGCGATTATTCAAGTAAAGCCCTTGACCCCATGTCTGGTGTAGAGCGAGTATTCAGTGCAGTGAGCAGCTAGTGTTTCTGTTGCATTGCATTTGTAGCTACTGGAGATATCAGCCTAGGACCTCCACTGTGACCGTAACGGAGACTGCACGGCTGCAGGGTGGCATCGAGTCCATCCTACTGGAGCTGGGCCCCAGGAACTAGATGTTGGAATTACTCTTTAATTTCAGAGGAGTTTGGGGGATCAAGCAGGCATGATTCAAGGAGAGATATAAGGTCTATTTGTACCTGATGAGGTGGGAACCTTCCTCTTCCTCAGTGGCTCCTTGGTATGCATAGCTTGTCACCTTACTTGGTGGTTGGGCCATGTCAGCAAAGGATAACTCTCAGGCCAAATCCGTCTCACAGTCTGTTTTTGCAAATAAAGTTTTATTGAAACACAGCCACACCCACCACTTACAGATCATTTATGGCTATTTCTGTACCATAATGGCAGAATTCAGTAGTTGTAACCAGGACCACAGGGCTTGCAGAGTCTAAAGTTGTTTCTGTCTGGTCCTTTATGGAAAAGTCTGCCAAGCCTGTGGTGTTAGACTGAAGCAGGATTAAAGCTGATTGAGCTCAAGCAAGATGCCAGGCACCACCCCGTCTCTTGCTCTCCTTCAAGCCCTGGCTGATCACCAAGACCAGATTATTTTGCCCCACACTTGTCTCACACATTTGGTCACCCATCTCTTCCTTAAACACCGCAGCCTGTCCCCACCACTCTTGACTCGCACACACGAGGGCCGCCACCAGCCCGTAAGGTGTCTGGGTGAGTTAGATAAGGATATCTTCTCTGGCTGGATGCAGCTCCACCACGTCACTGGGCAGCAGGCGTGCCTCTTGGCTGGAAACCACCCCCACCACCATGGACTGTACTCCCTCGATACCCTCTCACAGCCTCTTGCTTCTGTCTGTTGATTATAGTGTCTCCTGGCCTCCCTGTCCAGGCATCCTCCACACAGAACTAGAGCAACCTTTCTAACCACCTATATCCCTCTCCTGCTTAACCACTCCACGGCATCCCCCTGCCCTCAGGACAGAGCCTGTGAACATGACATTCGAGGGCTGTCATGGCTCGGTCTTGGCTGGTCTCCCAGGCCCGTGACTCAGAACACATGACATTCGAGCACTGTTGTGCAGCTTGGGCCCTCTGCCCACCCCAGACCTGCACTTCCACACTTGCTACTGCTGGTGGGGATCAGCACAGTCTTGTCCTTAGTGAAATTCACCACACTTTCTCTTATGCATCTAGAAAATTCCCAGTCATCCTTCAAATCCACGGCAAGCATCTTCTCCCTGTTTCACCCCCACCGATTCTCCCGGGCAGACTTGGGCCCTTTCTGCAGTTCAGTTCACAAACCATCGTCTATACCCCATCAGGGGATCAGGATAGCAGCGTAGTGGATCTTGATGAACACTTCCTGAAAGAGGAACTAGAGTGGAAAACGTGTAAGTGCATCGCTCTTTGTCAGGTGTGGATATAACATAGGATGGATAGCACAGGCCATGGAGCTGGACTGCCTAGGTTCAAATCCAACTTTGCAATGGACTAGCAATGACCTTGGGCCAGTGACTTCTCTTTCTGTGTCTCAGTTCCCTCATTTGGAAAACAATGGCAATATGGCTTACCATGAAGAATAAATTAATGTATTACTTAATATGTATTTATATATTATATATAAGTATATTTGTATGTATGCACATACCTTGAAGATAGAGCATATTTGGTTCCAGGTCTATAAAACAAAGCAAATATTGCAATAAAGCAAGTCACAGAACTTTTTGGTGTCCCAGTTCACAGAAACTATGTTTATACTATACTATAGTCTATTAAGTGTGCAATAGCGTTATTTCTAAGAGAAGAATATATATACCTTAATTAAAAAATGATACTATTAGAAAAATGGCACCCATATACTTGCTCGCCACAGAGTTGCCACAAACTTTCACTCTGTGAAAAACACAGGATCTGTGAAGCAAAATAAAGCAAAGGAGACTAAACACCTTATGTGCTTCCCTGGTGGCTCTGTAGTAAAGAATCTGCCTGCAATGCAGGAGACCAGGGTTTGATGCCTGGGTTTTGGATCCCCTGGAGAAGGAAATGGCAACCCACTCCAGTGTTCTTGCCTGGAGAATTCTCAGAGTCAGACACAACTGAACAACTGAACAGGCATATATATATACACACACACACACATATATGTATATAAATATATGAATGTCTGACTCTTTGCGACCCTAAGGACTGTAGTCCACTAGACTTCTCTGTCCATAGGATTCTCCAGGCAAGAACATTGGAGTGGGTTGCCATTCCCTCCTTCAGGGGATCTTCCAGACCCAGGGATTGAACCCCTGTCTCTTTCTGGGGCGGGGAGAGGGGTGGGTTGGGGAGGGAAGGGGGTGGGTTGGGGAGGGGGGCGGTGGGCCACTTCTGTTGGTCTTTCATTTATCTATTTTCATCCATCTTTTGCTGTTTGGCCCGTGTGGGCCTCCCATCACAGTGGTCTCTGTTGTCGCAGAGCACCGGCTCTGGGCGCATGCGCCCCAGAGCTCCGGCTCGGTAATTGCACACATCAGTCCAGCCGCTCCGCGGCACGTGGGATCTTCCCAGGCCAGGGATTGAACCGACGCCCCTTGCACTGCAAGGCGGTGTCCTTACCCACTGGATCACCAGGGAAGCCCTGAACCCATGTCTCTTACGTCTCCTTCATTGACAGGCAGGTTCTTTCCCATTAGCACCACCTGGGAAACCCAATATATTATTATATGAGAGAAAAAACGTATATATAGATAGATAATTTATTATCTGCTTAGAAAGATCCTAACCATATGGTGAATGCTGTAAACGTGTTAACTAGTCTTGTGTGCAGGTGTATGACCATGGCTTATGATGAACATTCACTGAGAGCCTGTGCTCTGGCTGAATCTATTCTGATCCTTATTAAAGCAATTATTTGACTTTATTATTATTTGTATTCTTTTCTTTTCTCTCTTCTCTACTGAATGGGGAACTCTTGGGAGGTGGTAAATGTGTCCTATTTATCTCTGCATTCTGAGCACCTGGCATCATGCTTACTCAGTCGATGTTTTTTGAACAAATGAAAACATGACACCTAGGTGTGGAAGCTGAACCGCTGCAGGGTCTCCTGACTGCAGTTGCAGGGGCCAGAATCCTCCATCCCCTCCCCCAGCTCCCTCCCTCTCCTGGGGGGAACACGCCAGGCCTGCCTGGGATGCTTGCGACTTTCTCAGGCTCTCTGGTGTCCACGATGAGCACACGTGAGCACATCTCACTGTTGGCAAGAGGGAGGAAGGCGTGAGGGACCCTGGAGCTCTTGGAGCTTCCAGACTGCTGCTGAGGAAAATGGAAACTGCAGCTGACCTAAGAGATTTCTATAATGAGAGAAAACCAATTTAAATGCAAATAGCCCACAGCTAGTTGGGGAAAGATTCTGAGCTGCCTGCCAATGAAGGCTGGGAAAACAAACACAGCCCTCATCATGAAGCCGGCTTACCATTGGACAGGAGAGTCGCTGTATCTGTTTAGGATTAACGTCTAAACTAGTGACCAAAGTCACATACACTGCTGGCAGCATTTCCTGGTGCTTTGTCATGACCACTGAGAAATGGGTGTCTCTCGGGGCCAGTCGTCAGTCACTACCATTTACAGAGGTCCTGGCAGGCATCAACTGCCTGGCAAGGCATAGAGGACAAAAGATGCCCCACAGACGGGCACAGCTTTAGGGACCGTTAGACTCTAAAGTCAATTTTGGAGCCGTAATAAGAACCAATATTTTAAAGAGCATTTACTGTGGGCTAAACCCATGGCTAAATGCTTGATATGATAGTAACGCACCAAATTCTCACAGTGACCCTGTGAGGTATAGCTTAGTATCATTCCCATTTTACAGATAAGCAAACTGAGGTTCTAAGACCCAGATAGGGTTCCATAGCTCTGACTAATATACCCCCGATGTGCTGGGAAGAGACATGGAGTACACATGCCTCATTCTCTGTGGCGCAGAGATCCCTGAAGTCTGGATGCCCTGCGAGAGGCTGCCCATGACCTTGGCCTGGAAGAGCAAACAACCCTGTTCAACAAAACAAGAGGTGTGGGTTTCTCTGCCACTAACTGGTGACGTGACCTTGAGGTCACTTTCCTCCTCTGGACCTCATTTGCCTATATAAAAAATCAAGGGAGTAGTCTCAAATTATTTTAGGCTAGAAAATTCTACTATTCTAGGACTCCAGCTACTTTCAGGAAAGCCATTGTCCAGCTGATAAAACAGCTCCTTCCCTCTCCGTTGTGGGCCAGCCCTGCCCTCTACCTTCTGGCCCATCTCTGTTGCAATGGAACACTTTAATTTCCTCCTCTGGTTTCATAATTCAAGGACAGCACCATCTGCCACATTAAATCTACAGTTTCTGATAGCCTCCTTCTCAAAACAAGAGTTGGATAAAGGCTTCATCCGGTTTATTTCATGGACGAAGCAGGAGCTGGCAAAACCAAGTGGGGACAGCTTTGGCCTTACAAGCTGCATTAATCCCCTAATCTTCCGGGAGGGCCCCAGAGCCCATTCTGTCATCTTCACGGCCTGCTCCAGCCAAGGCACTGTGATGATGATGATGAGAGATGACGTTTACGGAAGCACTTCAGAGCTAGGCATTTTCTTAAGTGTTCGGTGGGTTAATTTATTTCATCTCTACCACATCTCTGCAAGAGAGGGGCTAATAATCATAGCCCCACTTGACAGATGCAGAAACTGAGTCCCAAGAGGCTTCAGAAACTTGCCAAAGGCTAAAGGTGAACTGGCTGGGGGAATAAACAAATGCAAATGTACCCCAAGATGGCCAGCCTTCACAGCCCTAGGGTTCTGACTTCTGCTCTCCTTTATGAAACATTCAGTCAACACACTTTTATTGAGCTGCCCACCATGGGCCAGGTGCTGCTGCTCTCCTGGAGTCCCCCATCTGGGAACAAAGCCCACGGGGGCCCACTCTCCTAGCGATGACTGAGCCTTTCATACAGGACGCAGGCCCCAAGTAAGCAAAGGAATGCAGAGACACAATCATTTTAGGAAAATACAATAGGGAGTGAGAGAGAAAGACACAGGTAGATAGTGAGAGGAGGCCTCTTGCTGTGGAGGACTTCTGAGCAGAGGCATGGGCATTCGGCCACACCACCGGACTCCTCCACCTCCGCCTGAGGGACATTTGGGGCCTGATGGTTTTCTGCCGTGGGGTCTGTCTGTGCTTTTTGAGATGTTTAGTAGCATCACTGGCTTCACCCATAAGAGACTGTTGGCAGCCTGCTCTCTAGTGTGATGTCACCAGATGTCCTGGGAGGACAGAATCGCCCCTGGTGGAGAGCTGAGCTGTGAGGTCAGCAAAGCAGACAGCTGGGAGGTAGGGACAGCAAAGCAGGTGGAGTGTGTGAGAAGCAGAAAGAAGACTGGTGTGACTTGAGGGCCGTGGCCCAGCGGAAGGCATGTGGGATCATCAGGGCAAGATGCTCTTTAGAATGTTCTAGAAAATCCTCAGCAGCACGTGAAGAGTTTCTTCTCTGGGCTGGGAGTTGCACCTGCTATGCCCAAGGACCTAGTGCATGCTCTAAGGGTGGTCAAGGGGCTGCTGTTAGTTTGGGGCTGTCCTTAATCACAGAATGGAACTGGACTTTCTGGAGAGAAAGCCAGCAGCAAGCTCTTTGGAAGGCAGTGAGCACAGTGCAGGAAGGCCTAAGGAAAGTGGGGTCTCTGGACTGCCTCATGAAGAGGGATACAGGTGACTGAGGCCCTCACCTTTCCAGCATTCTGACGCCTCCATTTCCATTAGCAACCACCCTGCTCCCTGGAGCCCCATCGCAAACTATTTTGGTGGCTTTCTAAGCTATTTTGGTGGCCTAATCCCACCCCCAGCCTAGCCAAGGGGCTGGCATGAGACATAGACTTGGCTATCAAATTCTTTCTTCCTGGAGTTAGAATATTGGGCAGAGAAACCCAAGGGCAGAGAATGGCTCGAGTCAATTTTTCTAATGAAAAAGAAACAAGGCATGTTCTTCTGTTCTGGCTTTTTTTTTTTTTTTTTTTTTTACTCCCTTAGCTCCCTGAGAAACCATCATTTCTCTCTCTTCCAAGGCCTAGTTTTTTAGCGTTTCCTTGTAATGCCCTTTCGATTGATGTGTATCTATTTAATTTACCAGTGAGTTTCTGATGCTTGAAGCCGCAGTTAAAATAGAAAGGGTACATTGTGAACAGGGAAAAGAGAGTGTGCATTTCTGATCCACTACACTTGGTACTTGACATTAAACAAGCTGTATCTCTTTCTCTTTCCTAGCTATAACCAGGAACTTCTCTAGGACTGGGATCTGCCTTTTTCTCCTTGTACCCACATCCCTCAGCTCAGAGCTGCCTTCTTATTAATTTATTTTTGGCTGTGTTGGGTCTTTGTTGCTGTGCATGGGCTTTCGCTAGTTGAAATGAGCAAAGGCTTCTCTTCATTGCAGTGTGCAGGCTTCTCATTGCAGGGGCTTCTCCTATTGTGGAGCACAGGCTCTAGGGCACCCAGGCTCGGTAGTTGTGGCTCATAGACTTAGTTGCCCTGCAGCACGTAGGATCTTCGCGGACCAGGTATCGAACCCATGTCCCCTGCATTGGCAGCCAAATTCTTTACCACAGAGCCACTGGGGAAATCCTACAGCTGCCTTCTTTTTGCACTCACCATGGCTTATAATTATTTATTCTTTGAGGGATAACTTGTTTACTGTCATCCTCTTCTTCTCTGCCGGAGGTCCCATGGAGACAGAGCATGAGCAGTCTAACCCATCAGAATGGCTGACTGTCCTGCTTGGCCTTTGTCACATGGGTTTCCAGGTTCTTGGCCTGCCAGTGCCAGAATCAGAAAAATCCTGAACAAACTGAGACAGACAGTGATCACCCCACCGAGACCAGGCATAGGAAGTCTTCAAGCACCATTTGTCCTGGACACTCAAGAACTACATGTTGAAATGGACTGTAAAGGCTGCCTGGCGTAAGACATATTCTTTTATCCAATTATGTTTTTTCACACCTACTCTGTGCCAGGAATCAGGTTGCCGGAAGCAGGAAATTCAAGGAAGGGATGCCCCGGCAGCCAGGGCTGTAAGTGCAGATTAGACCCAGACTGAGCAGTGGCTCACGTGTCAGGCTGAAGAATCTGAATGCACACAGGTGCAGGAGGTCCCACACAATGTAGAAGAAGGGAGGAGACTGGAAAGAGGAATTACTAGGAGCGATGCCTCTGCAGCTCTTCCCAGGATCTCTAATGAAGAAAACATTTGCAGAGGCTGCTGAATGAGGGGAAGAAACCTTATTTCTTCCTAGAGTCTACGCTGGGCAGAGAGGGGTTTTGGCTATTTCCTTTTTCATTCAAACACAAAAATCTGCCCAGTTCAACATGCAGAAAATCTACCTCTCTAGGAAATACAAATTCATGTGCGGCTATGTGGCGAATCCCACTTCTTTGCTTCTCATGGAAATCCAGGGACCCAAACAATTCCAAGAGGCCTCCTCTGTCACTGGTAAAAAACATGGATAGGCAGCCAGGCACACTGCAGGGACCTGAAAGTCATCAGAGAAGAAAAACATTGAATCAGGCGGTTAGAGAATTTTTCCTCTTTACAGTCTTTCTCCATCCTTCTTATTATACCAAGAAGACTCTCACTGGGGTACTAATATTTATATGTCACAGATCTCCCTTTTAAATGGACATTTAACAGGCTTCAAGAGCCTAGAGTCTTCAATGGGCAACCCTATTCCTCTAAAATTCAGTGATACTGCTTCATTTGCATACTATTTCTTTTTATGAGTAGCTTCTAATTGTGGCTTTCCATTTATAGTAATGAGTATGCTTCCTTTTTGAGTCAACATATTTTGAGCTTTAAATGTGAGACAAATTCAAGAAAAGTGAGGAGGGAAGATTAGCCCCAGTAGACCCAGGGGTATACAGCTGTTGCATAATTATTGCTGGTTCTCAAACAATTGAAATTTGGAAACGGGGATGGAGGTCAGAGGTCCTGTGACCCCAGGCTGCACACCTGGGCAGGCTTAATGCATGTCATTCAGCACATGTCAGGCCTGAATGTAAAAAATGGCTCCTTAAATGAATTAGAGACAGACACTCTGGAAAATGCCAGGGAATTCTTCCCATGACCTTGAACAGATAAGCCTCCTGAGATGAGAGAGAGTAGACCTGTTGTTTAAACTTGGCAAAGGGCAAAGGACCCTCCTGATGGGTAAGGAGTCTCCTTTCTGAACACAGAGATGGACAGTGAATTGATATGTTTCCTGTGAAAGGTCTCTGAGACAGAGTCATGGCAGACATGGTGGTAGAAGGGCAGTAGCAGCTGCTCCTACTTATTGGCATCCTGTGCTAAGTTCTTCCGTGCTTCAGAAAGCGACTCCCTTAATACAAGCTCCCTATAATGCTAATGCTAACATTATCTAACATTTAAGGAGCACATACTACGTGCTATGGCCTCTTCAAAGTTCCCTATCCATTCATTTAGTCCTAACACCAGCCCTACGAGACAAGTTTTATTACTCCCATTTTACAGATGAGAAAACTGAGGCCTTAAGAGGCTAAGCAGTCTTACAAGGACATAGCCAGAATAGGGGAGAAGCAGATTCAAGCCCAGGCAGTCTGGTTCGAGAGCCTTACCCCCAACCATCACACTTCCCAGAGGTAAACGAATACAGCCTTTATCTCCATCTTACAGAAGAGGACTCTGGGCTTGGAGGGTAGAATAATTAACCTGAAATCACAGATCTCCCTTTTAAATGGACATTTAACAGGCTTCAAGAGCCTAGAGTCTTCAATGGGCAACCCTATTCCTCTAAAATTCAGTGATACTGCTTCATTTGCATACTATTTCTTTTTATGAGTAGCTTCTAATTGTGGCTTTCCATTTATAGTAATGAGTATGCTTCCTTTTTGAGTCAACATATTTTGAGCTTTAAATGTGAGACAAATTCAAGAAAAGTGAGGAGGGAAGATTAGCCCCAGTAGACCCAGGGGTATACAGCTGTTGCATAATTATTGCTGGTTCTCAAACAATTGAAATTTGGAAACGGGGATGGAGGTCAGAGGTCCTGTGACCCCAGGCTGCACACCTGGGCAGGCTTAATGCATGTCATTCAGCACATGTCAGGCCTGAATGTAAAAAATGGCTCCTTAAATGAATTAGAGACAGACACTCTGGAAAATGCCAGGGAATTCTTCCCATGACCTTGAACAGATAAGCCTCCTGAGATGAGAGAGAGTAGACCTGTTGTTTAAACTTGGCAAAGGGCAAAGGACCCTCCTGATGGGTAAGGAGTCTCCTTTCTGAACACAGAGATGGACAGTGAATTGATATGTTTCCTGTGAAAGGTCTCTGAGACAGAGTCATGGCAGACATGGTGGTAGAAGGGCAGTAGCAGCTGCTCCTACTTATTGGCATCCTGTGCTAAGTTCTTCCGTGCTTCAGAAAGCGACTCCCTTAATACAAGCTCCCTATAATGCTAATGCTAACATTATCTAACATTTAAGGAGCACATACTACGTGCTATGGCCTCTTCAAAGTTCCCTATCCATTCATTTAGTCCTAACACCAGCCCTACGAGACAAGTTTTATTACTCCCATTTTACAGATGAGAAAACTGAGGCCTTAAGAGGCTAAGCAGTCTTACAAGGACATAGCCAGAATAGGGGAGAAGCAGATTCAAGCCCAGGCAGTCTGGTTCGAGAGCCTTACCCCCAACCATCACACTTCCCAGAGGTAAACGAATACAGCCTTTATCTCCATCTTACAGAAGAGGACTCTGGGCTTGGAGGGTAGAATAATTAACCTGAAATCACACAACTAAGGAATTGTGAAGTCAGCTAAACCACCTCCCAAGGGTGAGCGGCATTTTCCTGAGAGCAAGTCATTTCACTAATTAACACATGTTTATGGAGCATCTACCATGTGGGCAAGACCCCTCTTCTTGCACACATGTGCTGTTGCACGAACTACGAGCAGTTGGGGGTGGTAGGTTCCAGGCAGGGTGGGGATGATAATCCATGACTTCTTCTGGGGGCCTCTGGGTATCTGGGTGCATCCAAGGCAAACCCCAGGTCCCCAGAGATCTTGCTGCATGGCAGAATCAGCCAACCTGGTCAAAGACTGTAAACTTGATTCTAGTCCCATTTCTGACATTTTCTGCACCTCACAAATGGTCTTACTTAACTCATGGAGTTATTGTGAAAATCCAGTGGGCTAATGTGGGCAAAAGAAGTTTCTTCCTTCAGCTCCACGTAAATGGCAGCCATTAGTTCCCATTGCTCTCTGGTACGCTGGTTTGTTAAAGAGAAATTATTGTTTGTTTCTAATTGCCAAAGTTTGAGAGTTACAAATAAACACACAGACACAAATTAAAATTGTTCCTTAGCCCTCTGCCCCTTGATGATCTCTATTAACCCACTGATATGTTTCCATCTGGCTACATAAATATAAATGTAAATATAATCATTGCCTGAGGAAACCCAGCAGTGTCCCATTGCACCTAGAATAAAATCCAAACTCCTTATAATGCCTCACCTTGGTTTTCAAGCTATGTTATCCTACCTGTGCGTGACCCTCCCCTCCCTCTTTTCTCCCTGCTCTCACACTATTTCTCTTCTGTTAGTTTCTTTTCTAATACTCCAGGTGCGTTGCCCTTAAAGCCTTTGTCACTCTGCCTGAAATGCTCCTCCCCAGGTCCTCCTGACTATGCAGGCGGGAATCAAAATGTCACCTCCTCAGATCATCCCTCCCTTACCCCACCCTCTAAACTAGCCCACTTTATGTCTTCTTTATGAGTTTCAGTTGGGATTCTGTCCCAACTGAATCTTCCTCCTTTTGCATCTCAAACATGCCCTGTCCTGTACTACTCTCAGGAATTAACCTGTTTATTCCTGAACATATTCTGTATGTTCATTGTCTGACTTCCCTCAAATAACACACTAATGTTGTTCCCTTCAGTACCCAAAGGGTTCAGAATATTGTTCAGCACATAGATACTTAATAAGCGAATGGATCACATGAATGCACTTTCAAGCTGAGATCATACTGTTTTGTTAATGGTTTGCAACTTGATGTTTCCACTTAACATGGTGTGACCACAGTGACTTTTAATGGTAGTGTAGGAGTCCATTGAATGGATTTATTATCATTTTCAACTAAGTTCCTATTATTGACTAGTTGGGACATTTCCTTTTTTATTGGATTTATTTTATTAAAGGACAGCTGACTTACAGTGTTATTTAATTTTGTGGTATAGCAAAATGGTTCAGTTATATACACATATGCATTCCTTTCACTATCCTTTTCCATTATGATTTATCATAGCACATTGAATACGGTCCTGTAGGACCTTATTGTTTATCCATCCTATATATAACAGTTTGCATCTGCTAATCCCAAACTCCCACCCCTCCCCACATACTCTACCCTTTGGCCAACCACAAATCTGTTCTCTTTTTGGGGGTGTCGGGGGACATTTCTGACCCCTGTGTTTGTAAGTGACACTATAGCACCATCCTTGTCCAGCACAGAGTTCTGCATCCCTCCATGACCATTTCCCTAGGATTAATTTCTAGTAGTAAAATTTTGGCATCAAACAGGGCAGAGTGTTCATCCTCTTGATAGATACTGCAAGACTGGCTTGAACAAAAGTTGTACCGTCTCTGAGTTTGCTTTGATGACGCTTAGCATTTGGCCTTCTCAGTCGAATCCTCTGAAGACAAAGGAGGTGTCACTGTCTCCTTACTTAAAGTTGAGGCCTCTTGGCAAGACAGGTGATGCCTACTGACCCCACAGAAACCTCCTTCCTTCCAACAGCAGGTACACCTTCAGGCTCTGCTGACCAAGGCCAGCCCATGAAGTGCGGGAATCCTCTAAAAAGTGTTGCTCTAAGACCAGAAGTCACTTGAACTGGGCTTAAGGCGTTCATCATTCTGCAGACTGATGACAGCCTGCCCCAACCAGATTCTGCCCCAACTGGATCTTCCTCCTTTTGCATCAAAAACGTGTCCTGGGCTCAGCCAGCTGGCCTGCCGCTGAACCCTGCGCACACCTGGCCAAGTCCTGTGTGCCTTCTCTATACCCTCCTCCCTCTGCTTCCCCATATCTACCACCCCCACCTTCTCGGAAGCCCCGCAGGGAGCCCCTGCCAGCCCAGAACTGCTCTCAGACACTCTGATGACCAGCGGCTTCTCTGCCATTTCATCTCACGGTGCTGTGTGGATACCTTTGTGCCCAAAGAAGAGTTGAAATCTCCAACTGAGGATCTCTCTCCCTCTGCTCCATTGTAGGATAAGTCAGGCCTGGGGTTGAGTCTTGACTCTGCTTCCTACTAGCTCTGTGCCTTTGGGCCATGGATTGAATCCTTTTGAGCCTCAGTTTTCCTGTCTGTAGAGTAATTGTGATAGTACCTGTCTGGAAGAGTTGCTCTGAGAATCCGATATGCATAAAGCGTTTCGCCGAATGCCTGACATGGAACAGTTGCTGAAAACCGTGGAAAAATAGGAGTCTTGATCTTTATTTTTCTACTTCCATAGAGGCTGAGCCAGTGATATGCACAATGTTAAAGGAATTATTTGTGGGTGGAATGAAGGCTTATATGATACATATCTATCTGTGTGTGTAGATATCTGTGTGTATCTAGCCTTACTAAACAGCACCCAGGGGGACCAGAGTCAGCCATCTCAGGATCTAGGGGCAGAACAAGGAAAAAGGAATCTCTGTCTCTAGCTGGCTTCTCACTGAGACCTGGGTCCAAATGCTGTCCCCACATTATCTGATTTAATCCCCTCACCGGCCCCACGGGAAGATATTTTTATGTCTCTCTGATAACAAAACCTACCTTTTGGGGACCATCTGCTGTGTGCTAGACCTAGGCAAGACACTTTTTAAAAATGTGATTTCATTGAAGTCCTCACATTATCTTAATGATATGGGGATTGTTATTCCTGAAGATGAAATGGGGTCAGAAAGTTTAAGTAAATGGCCCAGGGGCTGACGAGTAGTAAGAGGATGAGACAGGATTTGGAAAAAAAAAAAAAAAAAGAGTCTATACCCCACCACCAAAAAAATCTTGAGACTTTTACTAAACACCTGACTTACTGACAGTCTCACAGAACAGAGGTCTGCATTCAATTGGTATTTAGTAGCAAGGGGATTCCATCGTGCGGTAATCTTGGCCCTTCCCACAGATGTTTCAAAGGAAGCAGTTTCTATTTCCGGTGCTGGTCGTGATCTCCAGGGAGGTTGCTCCCCACCTCCTCCTCTGCCATCATGATGTTCTTGTTTTTCCCCCGGGCCCTATGACTCAGCACACAGCTCCAGATGGCTTCCTGCATTTCCAGCCTTGCTGGCTGGGGTGCCCGGACTCTGGTACAGTAAACTGAAATTGAAAACATGTTACAACTAAGAATGGAAGCACTCTCTTCTCTACCCTTTAATAGGAAGATTGCAGGGTCTGTGGCTCAAGCTGGTTGGCCCCTCTATGACCTTCCCTTACATGGTTCATCCCTTCTAGCCCCAAGACGCCTGTCACACTCCACCCAGCACATCCTTGTTGACTTAAAGATGACACCTAGGGGTGAACCCCGGGGGCCCAGGTTCTGCCACCACCTTGGTCGATTGACCTTAGGCAGTTTTCTTTGTGAGTCTCAATGATCAGACAGGGACACTGATGTTGCCTGCCTCTGAGGATTGTGGGGTTAGGGTTGCCAATAAAATACAGAGTACCCAGTGCTGTAGACTCAATACTTGTAGCTCATTAAAACTCCTGTACTGAATCCTAATGCCCAGTGTAATGGCATTAGGAGGTGGGGCCTTCGGGAGGTACATAGGTCGCTAGGTCAGAGGCTTCCTGAATGCCATGAGTCCTGATATAAGAGACCCCAGAGAGCTCCCTTGTCCTTTCCACCAGATGCGGACACAGGGAGAAGAGAGCCATCTGTGAACCAGGGAAAGGCTCTCACCAGACGCCAGATTGGCTAGTCCCTTGACCTTGGACTCCTTAACCTCAAGAACTGTGAGAAATAAATGTTTTTGAGTCACCTAGCCTGTGGTATTTTGTGATAGCAGCCCCAATACACTAAGACACCCAGTTAAAATTGAGTTTCAAATAGGCAAAGATTTTTTTAAAGGATAAGTATGTTCCAAATATTGCATTCAAATTTAACTGGGTAACTTATAACTTCATTTGCTAAATTTAGCAAGCCTTTGTGGAGTGTGGAGTAAGGCGACACGTGTGGAAGTTCTCAGTTGCCTATCAAGAGTCACATGCTTAATAAGTTCTTTACCATAAGGCATGTGCGTATCCACCCCTGGGCCACCAGCTTGGTCTGGGGGCCCAGAACAGGTAGTCTTACCATCAGGAGATGGAGAACTGTACCACCTCAGCCTGTGAATTTAGAAACCTGGGTCTTGTTTATCAATTGATTGATCTTTGGAAATTCCGGGACAACAGGCACCCGGAACTTTGTCATTTTGCTTGTTGGCTGGCACATGTCTGGACCAAAATCTCCTTTAGACTATATAGTTGAAGAAGGAAAAAACCCAGCCTGACTTGTAAGTGAATTATGCAATAAATCCATCGATTTAGCTCCAAGAACACTGATTATCATGGGAAAACAAAATGAAACTGCTAGTATGCCATACATGGGTTACTTTTTCTAACATTTTAATTTATTTATTCATTTTATTTATGTCTATGCTGGGTTTTCACTGCTGCCACAGGCTCTTCTCTAGTTGCAGGGAGTGGGGCTACTCTCTAGTTGAGGTGAGCAGGCTTCTTGTGGTGACTTCTCGTTGTGGAACTTGAGCTCTAGGGCACATGGGCTTCAGTCATTGTAGCCCATGGGCTCAATAGTTGTGGCTCCAAGGCTCTAGAGCACAGGCTCCATAGTTGTGGCTCAGGAGCTTAACTGCTCCGCTGCATGTGGGATCTTCCCGGATGGGAGATTGAACTAGTGTCTCCTGCGTTAGCAGGCGAACTCTTCATCACTGAGCTAC
This sequence comes from Tragulus kanchil, assembly GCA_022376925.1. Taxonomy (NCBI): domain Eukaryota; kingdom Metazoa; phylum Chordata; class Mammalia; order Artiodactyla; family Tragulidae; genus Tragulus; species Tragulus kanchil. The sequence continues at coordinate 107,984,397 of JAIOJX010000004.1, forward strand.
CAGTGAAACCCTACTTTTTTTTTTTTTAATTGTTTATTTATCTGGCTGCGCCAGGTCGTAGTTGCAGCACATGGCATCTTGAATCTTCATAGCGCTGTGTGAACTCTTAGTTGCAGCATGTGGTATCTAGTTTCCTGATCAGGGATCAAACCCAGACCCCCTGCATTGGGAGCATGGTGTCTTAGCTACTGAATTACAGGGAAGCCCCCAGATTACTTGGTTATGTAGGGATTTGGGTGTCTCCTACTACCAGAATTCTGAGAGGAGAAATTTTTCCTGTTTTGTTCCCCATTACTTAAAACAGTGCCTGACCTAGGCAGGGTGGACTGTTTGATTACCTGAAACTAGTTTAGCTAGCTACGAGAGGAGGAATTTTTCCTGTTTTGTTCCCCATTACTTAAAACAGTGCCTGGCCTAGGCAGGGTGGACTGTTTGATTACCTGAAACTAGTTTAGCTAGCTACAAGAGGAGGAGTTTTTCCTGTTTTGTTCCCCATCACTTAAAACAGTGCCTGGCCTAGGCAAGGTGGACTGTTTGATTACCTGAAACTAGTTTAGCTAGCTACATTAAAGAAAAATAAAGGTCGTAATCTATGAGGAAGGAAGCTTTCTCAGACCAGTCATCCTCCCTTCCTTGCTTAGGGATAATAGTCATGACCCTAAGGGTTTGGTTTGTTTTGTTTTTTTCTTTTCTTTTTTTTTTTTTGGCTGTACCACATGACTTTTTGGGATCTTACTTTCCTAATCAGGGATGAAACCCGGGCCTTTGGCAGTAAGAGCGAGAAGCCCTCACCACCAGACTGCCAGAAAATTCCTAGCCCCAGGTCTTTTAGAGCAAGTTTTGCCACCTCTTAACAAAATCTCCTCTAATCAGTAACCAAATCAAGTGTCCAGTGACTGAGGGCCAAGAGCTGGCATCCTAGGCCCGAATTTCCCCAAACTCCTTAAGTATCTGCTACCATTTTTTTTTTTTTTAAATAGTTTTGTCATTGCTTACCAAGACACTAATGAATGCCCAGTACCCAGTGAGTATTTGACTTTTATGATTAGGGGGCTCTAATAGTAAAGGAAGGACAGGCTGACCCCAGGAACTCCTTAGCATTCAGAAAGCCATCTTAGAATTTGCCTCTCACAAGCAATTCTCCAAAGCGGGGCCTGGTACAGCTGGAGACTCGGGAATGGCTCACCAGTTCCTGCAGCTGCACTCAGGTCCCCCCGCCTCCGCGTCGCCCTTCACTCATCTCCACATGAACTGCCACTGTGTCGGCATCCTCCCGTAGTTCTCCAAGCTGCTCCCCCGTCTCATTTCCTGTCACCTACCCTAATCCCAGCCTTTCCCATCTCTCCCAGGATTATTGCTTCCAGACATTCCTCTTCACGTCCCGCTTCCTCATCACCCCAGAATGACGCTTTTGTAAACCAGGTGTCAGCCATGGTCGGCTTGCCCCATGTCTCCCATTCTATTAAATATAGGAAGCCCAACGCTCTCCCTAACATGTCTCTTTGTGGGGGTGTAGGGAGGCAGGACTTACACTCTCATCGCCATTTCTGGCTTTGAATGCCCGCTTCCACTGAATTCACCCAGGAAAGGCAATGAGGACCTTACACGTAAACCAGTGCCGTCCAATCATCTGTTGTATCAATCCAGATGTGGCTTTGACCCTTTGTCCTATTTCCTCCCACTGAAAACTACCTCAGTCTGTTTTGTGAACATCAGACTTTTCCGAATGTTTCTGGATGGAGAAATGTACATGTCAACAAAGGATTAAGTGTCTTTAATTACAGACTTGGAAATAAATATGAAACGCGTGACTCTTCATTAAAGGAAATCAGAGCATCAGAGATAAAGCTCATGGCATAGAACAAGAAGATGGAGGGACATGTTTTCTTGACATCGTCACTGAGTCCCCATCCAGCCCTGGAGCGCTTACCTCTTGAACTTCCTGTTGTGACATACAAATAGACTCCTACACACAAGGCTACTGCGAGCCAGGTCTTTTGCTCCTTGCAGTAAACACAATTGTGTCTGATGTGAACTTGCCCCCTCTCGACAATTTCTAGCCTCTTACCCATATTTATATTCCTGTCCAGCATTTCAACACTAGCTGAAGATACACTGTTTCTTAATGGGTTACGCATTTGCTATTTTCCCATGAGGATGTTGGCTCTCATGAGGAAGTAGTTGGTCTTGCTCCATGATATCCCTAGGGTCTAACCTAATACGAGCATGTAGTAAGTAGGTGCTGTGTATGGTTTTGTCAAACAACTGGTAGTAGTAGTGTTAGTTGCTCAGTCGTGTCTGATTGTTCGTGACCCCATGGACTGTAGCCCACCAAGCTCCTCTGTCCATGTCATTCTCCAGGCAAGAATACCAGAGTGAATAGCCATTCCCATCTCCAGGGCATCTTCTTGACCCAGGGATCAAACTAGGGTCTCTAAATGGTAAATACAAATTTGACATGTCCTTCCCCATGTAAAGGCTACACTCCAAACTGTTCAGATAGGCCATCAAGGCTATTTCTACCCTGGACTCTGTCTGCCCCACCCGCCTTATCCCAAATCACACTTTTTGCTGCAACCTCTATCTGTATCCTCTGTTGAGCCTTTGTGCAGTGTGCTCTCTTGTGCACATGCACATATTACTGAGCACCTACTCTATGTCAGCCACTGAATTCACCCAGGAAAGGCAATGAGGACCTTACACGTAAACCAGTGCCGTCCAATCATCTGTTGTATCAATCCAGATGTGGCTTTGACCCTTTGTCCTATTTCCTCCCACTGAAAACTACCTCAGTCTGTTTTGTGAACATCAGACTTTTCCGAATGTTTCTGGATGGAGAAATGTACATGTCAACAAAGGATTAAGTGTCTTTAATTACAGACTTGGAAATAAATATGAAACGCGTGACTCTTCATTAAAGGAAATCAGAGCATCAGAGATAAAGCTCATGGCATAGAACAAGAAGATGGAGGGACATGTTTTCTTGACATCGTCACTGAGTCCCCATCCAGCCCTGGAGCGCTTACCTCTTGAACTTCCTGTTGTGACATACAAATAGACTCCTACACACAAGGCTACTGCGAGCCAGGTCTTTTGCTCCTTGCAGTAAACACAATTGTGTCTGATGTGAACTTGCCCCCTCTCGACAATTTCTAGCCTCTTACCCATATTTATATTCCTGTCCAGCATTTCAACACTAGCTGAAGATACACTGTTTCTTAATGGGTTACGCATTTGCTATTTTCCCATGAGGATGTTGGCTCTCATGAGGAAGTAGTTGGTCTTGCTCCATGATATCCCTAGGGTCTAACCTAATACGAGCATGTAGTAAGTAGGTGCTGTGTATGGTTTTGTCAAACAACTGGTAGTAGTAGTGTTAGTTGCTCAGTCGTGTCTGATTGTTCGTGACCCCATGGACTGTAGCCCACCAAGCTCCTCTGTCCATGTCATTCTCCAGGCAAGAATACCAGAGTGAATAGCCATTCCCATCTCCAGGGCATCTTCTTGACCCAGGGATCAAACTAGGGTCTCTAAATGGTAAATACAAATTTGACATGTCCTTCCCCATGTAAAGGCTACACTCCAAACTGTTCAGATAGGCCATCAAGGCTATTTCTACCCTGGACTCTGTCTGCCCCACCCGCCTTATCCCAAATCACACTTTTTGCTGCAACCTCTATCTGTATCCTCTGTTGAGCCTTTGTGCAGTGTGCTCTCTTGTGCACATGCACATATTACTGAGCACCTACTCTATGTCAGGCACTCATTTAGGTCTAGGAGAGAACTCAGTGAACCAGGCAAGTAAAATCTCTGCCCCATGGAGTCCAACAGAAAGGACAGTTGTTGGCCAAGTAGCTACCATGTGCATTCCTAATAAGAGGGGGAATAAGGCAATGATGAGAGTTCCTCAGTCTCTAGGCAGGAAACTCCTCTTCATCATTTAAAACCCACTTCCACTCTCACTTCCTTTATGAGGCCTTTTCCTTGCCTCTGGCCTGAGGTAGGTGTTTTTGGTGCCCCCAGACCCTGCTAGACAGTCCAAGCCACAGAAATCAGCCCATTCTGTTGTCTTACTGATCTCTGTATTTTGCAAGGTCCAGGGGAGGGCTCAGCAAGGAAGTTTTTATTGAGTTCACCAAGTGACCTGTCCCTTCTTTGGCCTGCCTCCTACCTTCCCAGAAACCTTTCCCTTGCTCAAGTTTCAGGCTGTCTGGTCTCCCCCATCCACACTCAGCTCCCCAGGCATTTCTTCATCTTGTTCTGAATTAACCCTTCCTCTTCCAAGAGAAGCCGTGGGTTGGGGAAGTACCAGCTTCCTCTTGGGCTGTATAAGTGCAGCTTAGGTGAAAGGCCAAGAAAGGTCACTGTAAGCTCTAACTAATACTGATTGCTTTCATGCTTTTGTTGCCCTTTATTCCTTAGACTAAAAAGCCCTTCTTTGCCCTTTCCCCTTCCCTTGTCTTTCATTGTTACCAACTTTGCTCTTTCCAGACAATACCAGATTTCTCACGCCTCTGTTCCTCTGCACATGCTGTTCCCCTCTGCCGGAAATGCTGCTCCCCACCACTCCTTCTTGATGAAAGTGACCACACCCTTTGAAGCCGAGCTCACATGCTCCCTCCTCAGTACGGCTTCTCCCAAGCCCCCTCTCCCATCCCAAGAAAAATGAATTGTTCCCGGGGTGCTCTGTGCTTCCTTGGCTACTCCCAGGATAAAAGGAAAACTTATTAGTTTGGGGCCATCAAGGCTATTTCTACCCTGGACTCTGTCTGCCCCACCCGCCTTATCCCAAATCACACTTTTTGCTGCAACCTCTATCTGTATCCTCTGTTGAGCCTTTGTGCAGTGTGCTCTCTTGTGCACATGCACATATTACTGAGCACCTACTCTATGTCAGGCACTCATTTAGGTCTAGGAGAGAACTCAGTGAACCAGGCAAGTAAAATCTCTGCCCCATGGAGTCCAACAGAAAGGACAGTTGTTGGCCAAGTAGCTACCATGTGCATTCCTAATAAGAGGGGGAATAAGGCAATGATGAGAGTTCCTCAGTCTCTAGGCAGGAAACTCCTCTTCATCATTTAAAACCCACTTCCACTCTCACTTCCTTTATGAGGCCTTTTCCTTGCCTCTGGCCTGAGGTAGGTGTTTTTGGTGCCCCCAGACCCTGCTAGACAGTCCAAGCCACAGAAATCAGCCCATTCTGTTGTCTTACTGATCTCTGTATTTTGCAAGGTCCAGGGGAGGGCTCAGCAAGGAAGTTTTTATTGAGTTCACCAAGTGACCTGTCCCTTCTTTGGCCTGCCTCCTACCTTCCCAGAAACCTTTCCCTTGCTCAAGTTTCAGGCTGTCTGGTCTCCCCCATCCACACTCAGCTCCCCAGGCATTTCTTCATCTTGTTCTGAATTAACCCTTCCTCTTCCAAGAGAAGCCGTGGGTTGGGGAAGTACCAGCTTCCTCTTGGGCTGTATAAGTGCAGCTTAGGTGAAAGGCCAAGAAAGGTCACTGTAAGCTCTAACTAATACTGATTGCTTTCATGCTTTTGTTGCCCTTTATTCCTTAGACTAAAAAGCCCTTCTTTGCCCTTTCCCCTTCCCTTGTCTTTCATTGTTACCAACTTTGCTCTTTCCAGACAATACCAGATTTCTCACGCCTCTGTTCCTCTGCACATGCTGTTCCCCTCTGCCGGAAATGCTGCTCCCCACCACTCCTTCTTGATGAAAGTGACCACACCCTTTGAAGCCGAGCTCACATGCTCCCTCCTCAGTACGGCTTCTCCCAAGCCCCCTCTCCCATCCCCAAGAAAAATGAATTGTTCCCGGGGTGCTCTGTGCTTCCTTGGCTATCACCTCACCCTAGGATATTTTGATGGCTCATCCATGATATGCTTACTCTCAGCCAGTGAACTCCTCACCGTCTGGATCAGTGAGAAGTCTGTGCCCAACCTCTCTTTGTCCTTCCAGTGCTCAGCTTAGAGCTGGCACCCTGCAATAGCAAATATTAATAAATGATTGTTGCTTTGGCTGGCTGAGGTCTTGGGCAGGGGATGAGGAGGAGGTGTTACCTCTTCTGGTCACAGCACTTTGGTTTGTCTGGGAATAATCTCCCCTCTTCTGCCCATCTGGTTTGGGTGAAACTGAACAAGACCAAGGACAGAACATTCGATTCAAGGCAACCCAATCAGAGAGTGCAGCTGACCTTGATGGTGGCCCAGCACTGGTTAGGTGACCCATACCTGACCAATCAGAGCATGGCAGCAAAACTGAGTACAGAACTTGGGGGAAAGAAAAATGAAGTCAGAAGAAAAATGATACACGAAAAGTAGAGTCAGTGTCCCAACAAGTGTCCATGAAGTTCAGGGTATTCCACAGTCTGGCTACCCATGATTCTGTGCTTCCAAGGGCCAAACTGTGTCAACCCTAAAAATCTACTGTTGTTGTGGGTGAAATAAGGTCCACCTAGAATTAAACAGAGCAGAATGAGGCTGTGGTCAAAGAGCACACACTTTGGTTTTTGTGGGGTTTTTTATTTTTTATTTTTGTTTTACTTTTGCAGAGTTTTGTGTTTACAGATATATATGATCCCAAATTAGTCATATGTATATCCCCCCTCATCCCACCCCTCCAGGCCATCACACAACACCCCTGCAGGATCCCCTTTTCTCACAGTGCAATGACAATAACTATTTTTTTTCACATATGACAGTATAGGTTTTCATGCTGCTTCCTTTACACCTCCCACCCACGGTTCCTTCCCCACAATGTCCATATGTCTACTGTCCATGTCTATTTTTCCATCGCTTTACTGCGTGTGTTATCATTACCATCCTACTAGATTCCATATATATGTGTTAGTATATTGTACTTGTCCTTCTCTTTTTGACTGACTTCACTTTTTATGATGGGTTCTAGATCCAGCCTCCTCATTAGGACTGATTCTCCTGCATTTCTTTTTACAGATGTGTAGTATTCCATTGTATGTATGTATCAGAGCTTTTGTATCCATTCACTTGTCGATAGACATCTAGGTTGCTTCGAGCATGCACTTTGGAGTCAGACTGCAGAAGACTGAATCTTAGCCTGCTGCCTGCTCACTGTCCCATATCTCTCTGACCCTCCGTCTCTTGATCAGGAAGAGGAGAATATAATTTTGAGGGTCACTGTAACAAATACGAAGTGCATGTAAACAGTGGTTATTCAACTACTGTTATTCTGTAAGTATTAGTTGGTGGTCTGGTACAATAATCCAGGTAGGGATGCCAAGGCCAAGAAGGAGGTTTAAGCTAGAACACAGAGTGAAGATGGAAGATAGAGTAACTATTATCCAGGTGGTGCTACTTGGGAATCTTTTGTGTGCAAATAATAAAGACCCAACTTTAAAACATGCATAAGCAAAGAGGCAAGTGTTTGTCCACATCGCTAAAAAGTGAGAGGTACTTTCTGAGTTTCACAAATGATTGTCAGACTGGGTGCCCTGCTTGCACACCCTCTCTAGGTCTCGCTGGTCTCTGGAGTGGCCTTATTCTCAGGAAACCACCATGAATGGGGAGTCTCTCCTTGCTTCAGGCTGCTAGCAATTCCTGTGGAAAAGAAAGCATCATTTTTGCAACATTTCTGGTGACTATCTTGGAGCTGAGGCTCATTGGTTATTATGTCACATGTTCTCATCCTGGAGCCAATCAAGGGCAAGAGAGAATGTTCTGCTTGGGTGAGCCCAGGCCATGTGACCAGCCTTAGTGTTTTCGGGAGGAGAGAATCCAGCTTCATTCAGGTTGAGATTGGGAAGAGGGTCTTACAGGACACTGGGATGTTGTCACCCAAAGAGAGGGGCATGCTGGGGAAAAGGCCTAACAACAGTTGCCCCGGATTAGTAGGGCCCAAGGAAGGATTAAATGTGAAGGCCAGGGAATCAACAGGCTCAAGGCTAACTGGGACGGCGCCTTATTTCTTTACAAAAGTTTTTGTGTTAGTATATTGTACTTGTCCTTCTCTTTGACTGACTTCACTTTATGATGGGTTCTAGATCCAGCCTCCTCATTAGGACTGATTCTCCTGCATTTCTTTTACAGATGTGTAGTATTCCATTGTATGTATGTATCAGAGCTTTTGTATCCATTCACTTGTCGATAGACATCTAGGTTGCTTCGAGCATGCACTTTGGAGTCAGACTGCAGAAGACTGAATCTTAGCCTGCTGCCTGCTCACTGTCCCATATCTCTCTGACCCTCCGTCTCTTGATCAGGAAGAGGAGAATATAATTTTGAGGGTCACTGTAACAAATACGAAGTGCATGTAAACAGTGGTTATTCAACTACTGTTATTCTGTAAGTATTAGTTGGTGGTCTGGTACAATAATCCAGGTAGGGATGCCAAGGCCAAGAAGGAGGTTTAAGCTAGAACACAGAGTGAAGATGGAAGATAGAGTAACTATTATCCAGGTGGTGCTACTTGGGAATCTTTTGTGTGCAAATAATAAAGACCCAACTTTAAAACATGCATAAGCAAAGAGGCAAGTGTTTGTCCACATCGCTAAAAAGTGAGAGGTACTTTCTGAGTTTCACAAATGATTGTCAGACTGGGTGCCCTGCTTGCACACCCTCTCTAGGTCTCGCTGGTCTCTGGAGTGGCCTTATTCTCAGGAAACCACCATGAATGGGGAGTCTCTCCTTGCTTCAGGCTGCTAGCAATTCCTGTGGAAAAGAAAGCATCATTTTTGCAACATTTCTGGTGACTATCTTGGAGCTGAGGCTCATTGGTTATTATGTCACATGTTCTCATCCTGGAGCCAATCAAGGGCAAGAGAGAATGTTCTGCTTGGGTGAGCCCAGGCCATGTGACCAGCCTTAGTGTTTTCGGGAGGAGAGAATCCAGCTTCATTCAGGTTGAGATTGGGAAGAGGGTCTTCACAGGACACTGGGATGTTGTCACCCAAAGAGAGGGGGCATGCTGGGGAAAAAGGCCTAAACAACAGCTGTGCCCTACAAAAGCGGATTAGTAGGGCCCAAGGAAGGATTAAATGTGAAGGCCAGGGAATCAACAGGCTCAAGGCTAACCGGGAGGCTGTGGGTCTGCAGCCCCGACTTTGGTCCCTGAGTGGCCTTAGGAGCATGACTCAGCACCCCGGCTGCCACCCATGGGGTTTTGTAACCGACCTTTCCTCTGTCCTCAGCCCTGCATTGGTGTGTCCCTGGGGCTGGACCCAGCTCCCGCCTGGAAATGCCTGCTGCCTGGCCCTCTGCCAGCCCCCGGGAGAGGGAGGGTCACTGGCCTCCTCACTCCCGCTCTCCCATTCCACCCATCCTGCCCTCTTTGCCCTGGGGCGAAGTCTGGCCCTTGTTGAGCAAACCGACCACAGCCACCCTGCTCTTTGGTTGGGCAGCACGTGGCCTGTGCTGTGTGGCTTCCCAGCCCCCAGCCAAGCAGGGGAGAAGCCGGGATTGCTTTGCAGACACCCCGGCCACCAGAGAGGAACATGGTCCAGTGCTTCCCAGCCTCTGGAGTGATAAAATGGGGATAATAATAGCTGTCCTGATCAGTCCTCCGTCAGTAAATAGCAGATAGGTCACGCTGGGAACACACCCTCAGATGACCTTCCCCGAGCACCTACAGCATTCCAGGCCTAGTTGTGCAGTACGACAAAGAAAACAATCCAGTCCCTGCCCCCAAGTTGTTCACTGCTCTAGGGAGGACAGACTGGTAGCAGTCAGACCACAGCGTAGAGTTCTTTTATAGAAGGAAGCCCTGGGGAGACCTGGGAGGCCGGGCCAGGGGATGGAGACTGAGCTGCGTCCGCATCATTTTGCAACATTTCTGGTGACTATCTTGGAGCTGAGGCTCATTGGTTATTATGTCACATGTTCTCATCCTGGAGCCAATCAAGGGCAAGAGAGAATGTTCTGCTTGGGTGAGCCCAGGCCATGTGACCAGCCTTAGTGTTTTCGGGAGGAGAGAATCCAGCTTCATTCAGGTTGAGATTGGGAAGAGGGTCTTCACAGGACACTGGGATGTTGTCACCCAAAGAGAGGGGGCATGCTGGGGAAAAAGGCCTAAACAACAGCTGTGCCCTACAAAAGCGGATTAGTAGGGCCCAAGGAAGGATTAAATGTGAAGGCCAGGGAATCAACAGGCTCAAGGCTAACCGGGAGGCTGTGGGTCTGCAGCCCCGACTTTGGTCCCTGAGTGGCCTTAGGAGCATGACTCAGCACCCCGGCTGCCACCCATGGGGTTTTGTAACCGACCTTTCCTCTGTCCTCAGCCCTGCATTGGTGTGTCCCTGGGGCTGGACCCAGCTCCCGCCTGGAAATGCCTGCTGCCTGGCCCTCTGCCAGCCCCCGGGAGAGGGAGGGTCACTGGCCTCCTCACTCCCGCTCTCCCATTCCACCCATCCTGCCCTCTTTGCCCTGGGGCGAAGTCTGGCCCTTGTTGAGCAAACCGACCACAGCCACCCTGCTCTTTGGTTGGGCAGCACGTGGCCTGTGCTGTGTGGCTTCCCAGCCCCCAGCCAAGCAGGGGAGAAGCCGGGATTGCTTTGCAGACACCCCGGCCACCAGAGAGGAACATGGTCCAGTGCTTCCCAGCCTCTGGAGTGATAAAATGGGGATAATAATAGCTGTCCTGATCAGTCCTCCGTCAGTAAATAGCAGATAGGTCACGCTGGGAACACACCCTCAGATGACCTTCCCCGAGCACCTACAGCATTCCAGGCCTAGTTGTGCAGTACGACAAAAGAAAACAATCCAGTCCCTGCCCCCAAGTTGTTCACTGCTCTAGGGAGGACAGACTGGTAGCAGTCAGACCACAGCGTAGAGTTCTTTTATAGAAGGAAGCCCTGGGGGCTTGGGGAGTCCGGAGGAACTGTAGAGGAGATAACTGGGGAGCACCTGGGAGGGGCCGGGCCAGGGGGATGGAGACTGAGCTGGCGTCCAAAGGAGAACTTTCCAGCCGGTTGGAGAAAGGAAGGAAAGGGCATTTCGGGGCAAGCAGCATGTGCAAAAGAACAAGTTGCTTAGGAAGCTGTTAGTGGAGCCTAGGGCACTGGGACAGGAGATGGGAAGAGAGGAAATTGAAGCAGCAGATGGGACCAGTGTTTAGACCTTCTAAATGGGGGAGGGTCAGATCTAGTAGAGACCTTTGGTTCAGGTCATTTCATCAGAAACAATTAACCAGAAGTTCTGGCAGAGTAGAAGTCTCCTTTCCGTAGGAAATTAACTTAGCAAAGATTTGGGGCCCTAGGGCAAAGATACAGGGAAGCCCAACTTCTCAGGAAACCTATTCCAGCCTCACATCCATTGGCATATCCAGTACCAGTTTTTATTTTCTGCATTGTCACTGTCTTAAATAAAGCTCCTTCCTAAGCAGTGGCAGCATGGAGGATGAGTGGACTGTAGCAGTGGTCAGGAGGAGAGGCACAGAGCCTCTGCCCCCCACAGCTGGCCGGGTCAAGCCTCCAGGCAGATGCCCAGCCAGCAAAGCCTGTACATGCTAAAGGGGCCTTTCAGGGGGAGCCAAACACATCTCTTTCTGTCCCCTCCTTTTGTCATTTCAAAATTAACTTGCAGTTTGTTTGGGAAGGGTGAGAGCCCCTTGGCCATCTGTTTCTGACTACGTGACCTTGACCAAAGCCTTGTGAGACTGAGCTTCCTCAGCTGAACATGTGAAATGGAGGGGCCCTAGATGCAAACAGCCCGGGCGAGAGGGTGGGTGCCAGGCTACTCCTTTCTCCACCCTGCCTCCTCCCTGAGGCCTGAGGGTCTCCTCTCCCCCAGCAGGCCACGCTGGAGGCCCTGAGAAGCAGCATACACTCTGGACAGCAGATTCACAGCAGATCAGGTCACAAACCATAGTCTACGTATTTCAAGTCATAAATCAAGTGAAAAAACTGCTAACCAGGATGTGTTTTAAGGGCTAATGTGACAGGGGAGGATTAGCCCCCCTGGGGGCTTGGGGAGTCCGGAGGAACTGTAGAGGAGATAGCTGGGGAGCACCTGGGAGGGGCCGGGCCAGGGGGATGGAGACTGAGCTGGCGTCCAAAGGAGAACTTTCCAGCCGGTTGGAGAAAGGAAGGAAAGGGCATTTCGGGCAAGCAGCATGTGCAAAAGAACAAGTTGCTTAGGAAGCTGTTAGTGGAGCCTAGGGCACTGGGACAGGAGATGGGAAGAGAGGAAATTGAAGCAGCAGATGGGACCAGTGTTTAGACCTTCTAAATGGGGGAGGGTCAGATCTAGTAGAGACCTTTGGTTCAGGTCATTTCATCAGAAACAATTAACCAGAAGTTCTGGCAGAGTAGAAGTCTCCTTTCCGTAGGAAATTAACTTAGCAAAGATTTGGGGCCCTAGGGCAAAGATACAGGGAAGCCCAACTTCTCAGGAAACCTATTCCAGCCTCACATCCATTGGCATATCCAGTACCAGTTTTTATTTTCTGCATTGTCACTGTCTTAAATAAAGCTCCTTCCTAAGCAGTGGCAGCATGGAGGATGAGTGGACTGTAGCAGTGGTCAGGAGGAGAGGCACAGAGCCTCTGCCCCCCACAGCTGGCCGGGTCAAGCCTCCAGGCAGATGCCCAGCCAGCAAAGCCTGTACATGCTAAAGGGGCCTTTCAGGGGGAGCCAAACACATCTCTTTCTGTCCCCTCCTTTTGTCATTTCAAAATTAACTTGCAGTTTGTTTGGGAAGGGTGAGAGCCCCTTGGCCATCTGTTTCTGACTACGTGACCTTGACCAAAGCCTTGTGAGACTGAGCTTCCTCAGCTGAACATGTGAAATGGAGGGGCCCTAGATGCAAACAGCCCGGGCGAGAGGGTGGGTGCCAGGCTACTCCTTTCTCCACCCTGCCTCCTCCCTGAGGCCTGAGGGTCTCCTCTCCCCCAGCAGGCCACGCTGGAGGCCCTGAGAAGCAGCATACACTCTGGACAGCAGATTCACAGCAGATCAGGTCACAAACCATAGTCTACGTATTTCAAGTCATAAATCAAGTGAAAAAACTGCTAACCAGGATGTGTTTTAAGGGCTAATGTGACAGGGCTTTCTAATGACCTGGAGTTAGGCCTAACTCTGCAGTTTTGCACCAGCACGTGGCAGCTGTCCTCCATCCTCTGTGTTTTCTGGCTCTGTGAGTGGCGCCTGAGCAAGCAGCCCACACATCCCCCTTCCCCCACACTCGGCAGGCGGCACCCACTGGCCACCCAAGGGAAGACGGAAGGGGTAAGAGGCCTGCGGAGGCCTGGGAGTTGAGCTGGGACACTGAAGCAGGAATCCCAGTCCTAGAAACCCAGTTCCACTGTAGGGGAGGTTGTGTGGGCTCCAACTAGGCACATTCCTTTGTTGCCTAAGACGCCTCACTGTGGGGAAGGAAGAAGGCCTGAGCGGGGTCCTGTGAACTGCAGGGCCCAGGGCTGAAGGCCCTTTCGCCCTGGTCAGAGGGTACTGGACAGGGAGGAAAGACACATTAGGAAAACACATTAGGGTTTTTGGTTTTCTTATTTCCAAGTGAGAATTGTTTTCTTTAATTAATTAAGTTTTGGCTGCATCAGGTCTCAGTTGTACCATTGGGTCTTCATTGTGGTGCACAGGCTCCTCTCTAGTTGCAGCAAGGGGACTCCGTAACTCCCCAGCCTGTGGGATCTTAGTTCTCCAACCAGGGATCAAACTCGCATCCCCTGCATTGGAAGGCAGATTCTTAGCCACTGGACCTGCAGGGCAGTCCTTCCAAGTGAGATCTTGAATCATTCCCAGGACTCGGACATTAGACTGTCCACCTGAATAATGACTGAGTCAGTTTGTTTAGCCTCTGAGCCTCCTTCTCACTCTTGCCCAGGATGCTAACGCTGACCTGCCCTTTCCTGGGCCAGTGGGTGTCATCCAGCAGCCTCCCGAGGCCTTCCTGCCTGGTACCAACAGCTCCTCCACTTTGAGCACCTGGACTCCCTGAACAACAGGTCCAGAATTGAGAAGCAAATAAACTAACAAAAATGTTTCATTGATTTCATCTGGGATCTGGGAGCATAAACACAGTCTTGTCCATCCAGGTGCCTGAGTCTCCTAGGTGGGTCAGTCTTCGTTACAAGCCTGTTTACAGCCTGGTTGGTTCTCCCAACCAGGGGAGAGTTTTTAAAGAGTTTTTAATCAGAGTTTTTAAAGAAACTAAGTGAATTAGGCAAACTGAGAGGCCAATGGATCCCGGTGAGTTCTCTAGGGCTGGGGACAGTCCTGGTGAGGACAGATAAGGACAGAAGAGGAGAGGAGAGGAGAAGGTGGGGGGAGGGGCACTGGAGAATGAGCAGAATCCTTATTGCCAGTTAGTGAGTTTTATCCAAACTTTTATGTCCATTTGCTCAGTGATTTAATGATTCCGCAGGTCAATAAAATCCTCTCCTTTCCAATGCCTGATTTCAGGAGCTGAAAAAGAAGTGAGTTGCTTAAAGTGAGCACATTTTTAACTTCATCAAGGAAACACATTTAAAAAACAAATACTCATTCAATTGTTTATTCATCTGACAAATATTTATCGAGGGTCGACTGTGTGTTTTAAGTTCTGGAATATAGCTGTGAATGAAATAGACAAAAACCCCTGTCCTGGTGGGAGAAGTCAGACAGCGGACAAACCAGAAAATAAATAATAGGTCCAGTAATGGGGGAGAAACAGGCCAGCGAAGGGGACCGGGTGCACCATGGATAGGCTATAACTTTTAATAGAGGTCAGGGAAGGTTTCCTGAAGGAGGAAAGGTTTGTGTGAAGTTCTGAAGCTGGTGAGGGAGTGAGTCTTGTGGGTGGACAGGTAGGTGGGTCAGGGATTCCAGGCGGAGGGAATGAAGAACAAAGGCCCTTAGCCCTGGGCTTCCCTGGTGGTCCAGTGGGTAAGGACACCGCCTTGCAGTGCAAGGGGCACCGGTTCGATCCCTGGCCTGGGAAGATCCCGCGTGCCGCGGAGCTGCTGGACCGATGTGTCCAGTTGCCGAGCCGGAGCTCTGGGGCGCGTGCGCCCAGAGCCAGCGCTCTGCGACAGCAGAGGCCTCCGCGATGGGAAGCCCACACGGGCCAAAGAACAAAGATGGATCAAAAATAGACAAGTGAAAGACCAATGGAAGTGGCCCACCCGCCCCCTCCCTCCCCAACCCGACCCCTGCCCAAAAAACACAAAGACCCAGTGCAGCCAAAAATTCAATAAATAAACATGTTTAAAACACTGTTAAGAAATAGAAGGCTTAAAAAAAAAAAAAGGCCCTTAGCCCTTTCAACCACAAAACAACAACAACAAAAATAGGGGAAAGAGACAATTTCAGAATAAAGACTAATTCTTCTTAAGGGAGAGCAACTGAAAACCTATCATGATGATAAATATCACCACATCACTATCTATGTCTACATATTTATCCACATGATACATAGAGTTCTATGGATATGGGTGTATATATATATATATAGTGAATATATATTAAATATATATTATATGTATATCATATATGATTATATAATATTCATTGTCATTCTTTTTCTCATTATATCTTTCAAAGATAAAAAGTTGTCCCAAGTCAGTATGTGTCTGCAGATTAACATGGCAGTATGGTTTGCTTTTTATCAGTGAGGAATCTGAGCTTCGGAGAGGGAGACGGCCTTGCCCAGGGTCACAGCAGCTGGTACCTGCAAGGCTGGCATTTCACCTAGACCCAAGGTCTGTGCGTTTCACCACAAGCCACCCTGGTATGCTTTGCAGCCACACCTCCTGACCTTAGTCCCAGGACTCCATAAGTGCTGATTTAAAAAAACAGCTTGGCCATCTGGTCGAACCTGATTTTTGTTCCCTTTTCTTCCCCAAACTGTGGGCCTAGGCAGCCAGGGAGGTGGGAACGGGTGGTGGCAGGTTGAAGGGTGGGCGGGTAGCCACAGACTTTGCTCCTTTCTGGAAATCAGTGGGCAGCTCCCTGGCTCCAGGCCTGCTGGGGCCTTGGGGTTGGCATTTGCCCTGATCAGGAAGTCTAGCTATGCTGGCTGGGTGTGGCCTAGGAGACTGCATTGCTTCAACCAACTCATGCCAGTGAGCATGTTACAGGCACCCGCTCGGGGCCCCTCTCCACACTGGGGACTTTGTAGGCTATCTTACTGAAATGAATCGTCTCTACAACAGTGAAAGGACCACCACAGGTTCATTCATTCATTCACACCTTCATTCCACCAAAATCAGTGGAACACCCTTTCACTCCAGGGAGTGTGGTCTGAGCTAGACATCAGGCCCTGCACTTGTGTTATTATTTAAAGAAGTCAGAATGAACCTATCTATGAAACAGAAACAGAATCATGGACATAGACAGACAGGGTGGTCGCCAAGGGGGAGAGGGTTGGAGAAGGGATAGAGTGGGAACTTGGGATTAGCAGATATTAAGCTTATATATATATATAGAATGAACAAATAACAAAGTCCTACTGTATAGCACAGGGAACTATATTCAGTATCCTATGGCAAACCATAATGGAAAAGAATATATATATATATATATATATATATATATATATATATATATAGTATCCTATGATAAACTATAATGGGAAAGAATATATGTGTATATACACACACACATGTATATGCTCAGTGGTAAAGAATTTTCACCTACCCATGCAGGAGACTAGGGTTCAATCCTTGGGTCAGGAAGATCCTTTGAAGGAGGAAATGGCAACCCACTCCAGTATTCTTGCTTGGGAAATCCCATCTACAGAGGAGACTGGCAGGCTAGTCTACGGGGAAGCAAAGGAGTTGGACACAATTTAGGGACTAAACATCAACAAAACACATATATACACACACACATATATATGTAATGTATGCATGTATGTGTGTTTGTGCTAAGTTGCCTGAGTCACATCTGACTCTTTGTGACCCCATGGGCCATAGCTTGCCTGGCTCCTCTGTTCATGGAATTCTTCAGGCAAGAATACTGGAGTGGGTTGCCATGCCCTCGTCCAGGGGATCTTCCTGACCCAGGGATCAAACCTGAGGCTCTGATGTCTTCTGCACTGGCAGGTGGATTCTTTACCATTCTAATCATTCTCTTGTTTTTTTCACTCAGTCACTTACTTACTCAGTCATTCCATCAACAGACGTTTACTGAGCACCTTCAAAACACCCAAACTCATGCAAAAGTGAGCATGTCACTCCCCTACACTGGGGACTTTGTAGGCTATCTTACTGAAATGAATCGTCTACAACAGTGAAAGGACCACCACAGGTTCATTCATTCATTCACACCTTCATTCCACCAAAATCAGTGGAACACCCTTTCACTCCAGGGAGTGTGGTCTGAGCTAGACATCAGGCCCTGCACTTGTGTTATTATTTAAAGAAGTCAGAATGAACCTATCTATGAAACAGAAACAGAATCATGGACATAGACAGACAGGGTGGTCGCCAAGGGGGAGAGGGTTGGAGAAGGGATAGAGTGGGAACTTGGGATTAGCAGATATTAAGCTTATATATATATATAGAATGAACAAATAACAAAGTCCTACTGTATAGCACAGGGAACTATATTCAGTATCCTATGGCAAACCATAATGGAAAAGAATATATATATATATATATATATATATATATATATATATATAGTATCCTATGATAAACTATAATGGGAAAGAATATATGTGTATATACACACACACATGTATATGCTCAGTGGTAAAGAATTTTCACCTACCCATGCAGGAGACTAGGGTTCAATCCTTGGGTCAGGAAGATCCTTTGAAGGAGGAAATGGCAACCCACTCCAGTATTCTTGCTTGGGAAATCCCATCTACAGAGGAGACTGGCAGGCTAGTCTACGGGGAAGCAAAGGAGTTGGACACAATTTAGGGACTAAACATCAACAAAACACATATATACACACACATATATATGTAATGTATGCATGTATGTGTGTTTGTGCTAAGTTGCCTGAGTCACATCTGACTCTTTGTGACCCCATGGGCCATAGCTTGCCTGGCTCCTCTGTTCATGGAATTCTTCAGGCAAGAATACTGGAGTGGGTTGCCATGCCCTCGTCCAGGGGATCTTCCTGACCCAGGGATCAAACCTGAGGCTCTGATGTCTTCTGCACTGGCAGGTGGATTCTTTACCATTCTAATCATTCTCTTGTTTTTTTCACTCAGTCACTTACTTACTCAGTCATTCCATCAACAGACGTTTACTGAGCACCTTCAAAACACCCAACATAGCACTGCGTGCCTTGCTCATGGACAATGAGTAGGATAAGTTTTCTAATCTCAAGAAATACCATATAAGAGAATTCAGCTGAGCCAGGAGTATTTAATTATGTGCCCTTTGGATGGGGCAGGCAGTGATCTTTTGAGTCAAGAGAGAGGAAGAGACACAGAAACTGGAAGATCTCCCAGAGGTGGTAGGCCTGTAGGTCTGTGGAACCCAGATGGGTTGGGGAGAAGGGGGCATTCTGGTAAGAGGAACTGCTCACTGAGCAAAGGCACAGAGGAAGGAACACCTGGGGCCATCAGACCTGCTTGGTTGGGTGGAACAGGGAATCTGGTTAGACAGGTGGCCAGGGCTGGGCAGCAAAAGGCCAGGAGGCAGAACACTTCCTGCAGCCTAGGATTCCAGGCTGTGGACAGGTGGAGGGTGAGACACTACTCAACTCATAGGCTCCTGGAAGGCGGTTGGTGGGAGGGTCAGCCATAGCTCCCATGCCTGCCCTTAAGGGCTCCTGCCCCCCTGGACAGGGATAGGTAGGAAGAACACTATGTATTCTGGGCAGGCTCTGTTTCCAGTTCACTGTGTGACCTCGGGTAGGTTCCCATGTTTCTTGGAGCCTCGATTTCTAAACATGTAAGATTTGGAATGGCTGGGCCAGATGACTTCAATTGCCTTTCCAGCTCTGGGACTCTAAATCCTCTAACTGTTGATTCCAGACCTACGTGTTGCTGTACAGTTACCCACTCAGTTTCTTGGCAGTCACTGTCTCCACCAGCCAGACACATGGTTGGCCTGGGTAGCTGTGTTTGTGCCACATGACCCACTCCCCACTGGCCGAGCTAATTGGACCAGATTCCAAAAGATTCTCAACCCTAAAGAGACATATTCCATAGCAATTAGAATCAAGATATCCAGGTTCTAGATCAATTAGATAGGGTTAGTCAATAGTTGCAATATTCTAGGAAAAAGAATAACTAATATTTGTTGTACATTTGCTCTTCTGTGGACCTTATTTCGATTCTCACATCACCCTGCAAAATATGCTATAGGCAAACTGAGTTCCATGACTCATGGTCATGATCTAATCATTCTCTTGTTTTTTCACTCAGTCACTTACTTACTCAGTCATTCCATCAACAGACGTTTACTGAGCACCTTCAAAACACCCAACATAGCACTGCGTGCCTTGCTCATGGACAATGAGTAGGATAAGTTTTCTAATCTCAAGAAATACCATATAAGAGAATTCAGCTGAGCCAGGAGTATTTAATTATGTGCCCTTTGGATGGGGCAGGCAGTGATCTTTTGAGTCAAGAGAGAGAAGAGACACAGAAACTGGAAGATCTCCCAGAGGTGGTAGGCCTGTAGGTCTGTGGAACCCAGATGGGTTGGGGAGAAGGGGGCATTCTGGTAAGAGGAACTGCTCACTGAGCAAAGGCACAGAGGAAGGAACACCTGGGGCCATCAGACCTGCTTGGTTGGGTGGAACAGGGAATCTGGTTAGACAGGTGGCCAGGGCTGGGCAGTAAAAGGCCAGGAGGCAGAACACTTCCTGCAGCCTAGGATTCCAGGCTGTGGACAGGTGGAGGGTGAGACACTACTCAACTCATAGGCTCCTGGAAGGCGGTTGGTGGGAGGGTCAGCCATAGCTCCCATGCCTGCCCTTAAGGGCTCCTGCCCCCCTGGACAGGGATAGGTAGGAAGAACACTATGTATTCTGGGCAGGCTCTGTTTCCAGTTCACTGTGTGACCTCGGGTAGGTTCCCATGTTTCTTGGAGCCTCGATTTCTAAACATGTAAGATTTGGAATGGCTGGGCCAGATGACTTCAATTGCCTTTCCAGCTCTGGGACTCTAAATCCTCTAACTGTTGATTCCAGACCTACGTGTTGCTGTACAGTTACCCACTCAGTTTCTTGGCAGTCACTGTCTCCACCAGCCAGACACATGGTTGGCCTGGGTAGCTGTGTTTGTGCCACATGACCCACTCCCCACTGGCCGAGCTAATTGGACCAGATTCCAAAAGATTCTCAACCCTAAAGAGACATATTCCATAGCAATTAGAATCAAGATATCCAGGTTCTAGATCAATTAGATAGGGTTAGTCAATAGTTGCAATATTCTAGGAAAAAGAATAACTAATATTTGTTGTACATTTGCTCTTCTGTGGACCTTATTTCGATTCTCACATCACCCTGCAAAATATGCTATAGGCAAACTGAGTTCCATGACTCATGGTCATGATTATGTCCTGTTAATAATGTTGTGAGGTATGAATCCCACTCCATAAAGTTGACCATGCAAGAAATACCATACTTGTTCTGGTATGCAGCTGGTTGAGATATCTTCCAGTTTTCTAGAGAAAAAATGAATGTGTTTTTCATCACATATATATTGAAGATAATTTTAAGGTATTTCTAGAAGAAACCATTTCATTTTGTTTATGTAAATGTATATATTATATACTGAAATTCCATTTAAAAATTCCAAATAAGTTATATTTACTCTGAAATAAAGCATTTCTTAGAACTGGTACAAAAACTCAATAATTCAAGAAATAAATCAAACATGAGTTTTGCATACTGAGGACTTCCACGGAGAGCATATGATCATGTGCAGTTAGGTCTATGTGTTATTTTAAGTCTTTAGTATGGGTCTCTAATCAATTATATAACTCATTGGCTACATTTAGTTGGGAGGAGAGAAGAAAGGATGTGGATATAGAATTTGTCTACATTAGTGCCTTTGGTCTATATTGTTAGTCCATGGGCAGAGGCAGTAACAAAATTCTGTAGGTAGGATGTGGCCTGGGTCTTCATCATTGCATGCTCCCATATCCCCAGGGCATGGTGGAGAGCTGGACCAGAGCTTGAAGCAGGAAGCAAAAGACTGCAGACAATGCAGGCCTGCGAGGGAGCATGGAGCATGTAATCAGGATGCTGCCCCAAGCGCGGAGTCACAGAAAGATGTGGAAAGAAGTCTTTGGTGCCCCTGAGCCCAGCATGTTTCCTAGAGCCCAAGGCTGAGAGGTTGTTCTGTATCTTGATCGCCTCCCTTTTATGCAAACTTTTCCAAGTAAAAGTCTATTCCTAGCAACCAGGCAATTCCTGATGGAAACTCATGGTCATGATTATGTCCTGTTCATAATGTTGTGAGGTATGAATCCCACTCCATAAAGTTGACCATGCAAGAAATGTGGTCACTTAATTTCCTCAAGTCTAATTAAATCTGACCTTAAGTCCACATGCTTGCTGAGGAGATTGGAAATTTGGTCTCAGTTGTTATTGAGGTGAGTTGACCTCTCTTCTCTAGGGCAGCCCACAATATGGTAGATGGCCACTGGAATGGGTCTTGAGGGCATCCAGCCAGCTATGGCCATTGCTGCTCTCCCCCTTGTCTTTTCTATGCAGTCTCCTGATGGAGGGCCTCCTTGCTACTGCCATGCCAGGGTCTGACCTCCCTAAGTTAAATGTCCCCGCTGCCAGCTACCTCTGGGCTGACACTGTCAGCCTTCACCCCATCCCCCGTCATGGGGAATCTTCCTTCTGTCTCATTGGCTCTCAAAGCACTTGGCTCTCTCTCTTCCTTGGAGGATAATAACCTCCAGTTTAGGCCTTTTTTGTTTGTTTGTTTACAATTTTTTGGCCTCTTTTATTGATTTTTTATCCATTTATTTTCATCCATATTTCTCCTTTGGCCTGTGTTGGCCTCCCATTGCAGCGGCCCCTCTCGTCGCAGAGCACTGGCTCTGGGTGCATGCGCTGGCTCATAATTGGACACACCAGCCCAGCCATTCTGTGGCATGTGGGATCTTCCCAAGCCAGGGATCGAACCGGCGCCCCTTGCAGTGCAAGGCAGACTCTTCACCCACTGGACCACCAGGGAAGCCCCTAGGCCTTTTTTTTAAAGTTTGAATTTATTGATTGATTGATTTTGGATGTGGACAGTGATTCTTTTTTTAAAGTCTTTATTGAATTTGTTACTCTACTGCTTCTGTTCTAAGTTTTGTTTTGTTTTGTTTCTTGGCTGTGAGGCATGTGGGATCCCAGGGATTGAAACTTTACCCTCTGCATTGGGAGGTGAAGTCTCAACCACTGGACCTCCAGGAAAGCCCCAAGTTCCGGCTTTTTGAAATACAAAGCCCAAGGAGGCATGTTGTCACTGAGCATCTTCTGTTCATAGCATGAGGCTACCTGTTTGTACTGGGAAATGGAGGAGTGAATATAGGAACACAAAAAACAAAATACCACCCTAATCAGTGTGTATTCCTGATGGCTCAGACCCCCAGGCTTCTGGTGACCTCCTTTCTTCAGGAGAACCCTGTGGTCACTGGGCCCAGGCCCTCCACTGACATCTGTGTGGCTTCCAGAACTGCCTGGATCACAGACCTAAAGCTTGGAGCAGTGAGGGAGAGGGAGGCAGCAGTTGTGTTCCAGCCTCCAGCCATCTCCTGGAGACAAGGATGCTGCAGCCACCGTGGTCAGTGTGAGGACCCCCAGGTGCCCAGCGGTTGTTGCTTCCTCAGACACCCTTCCCAGAGAGATCGTTCCCAGCCCAGGCCACTGCCATTGCTCCTAGATTCTTTCTTGGAGTACCTCGAGGTTTATTTGTATTGGATATGAAAAGTCAGGTATGGGGCATACCTCTGGGCTGACACTGTCAGCCTTCACCCCATCCCCCGTCATGGGGAATCTTCCTTCTGTCTCATTGGCTCTCAAAGCACTTGGCTCTCTCTCTTCCTTGGAGGATAATAACCTCCAGTTTAGGCCTTTTTTGTTTGTTTGTTTACAATTTTTTGGCCTCTTTTATTGATTTTTTATCCATTTATTTTCATCCATATTTCTCCTTTGGCCTGTGTTGGCCTCCCATTGCAGCGGCCCCTCTCGTCGCAGAGCACTGGCTCTGGGTGCATGCGCTGGCTCATAATTGGACACACCAGCCCAGCCATTCTGTGGCATGTGGGATCTTCCCAAGCCAGGGATCAAACCCGGGCGCCTTGCAGTGCAAGGCAGACTCTTCACCCACTGGACCACCAGGGAAGCCCCTAGGCCTTTTTTTTAAAGTTTGAATTTATTGATTGATTGATTTTGGATGTGGACAGTGATTCTTTTTTTAAAGTCTTTATTGAATTTGTTACTCTACTGCTTCTGTTCTAAGTTTTGTTTTGTTTTGTTTCTTGGCTGTGAGGCATGTGGGATCCCAGGGATTGAAACTTTACCCTCTGCATTGGGAGGTGAAGTCTCAACCACTGGACCTCCAGGAAAGCCCCAAGTTCCGGCTTTTTGAAATACAAAGCCCAAGGAGGCATGTTGTCACTGAGCATCTTCTGTTCATAGCATGAGGCTACCTGTTTGTACTGGGAAATGGAGGAGTGAATATAGGAACACAAAAAACAAAATACCACCCTAATCAGTGTGTATTCCTGATGGCTCAGACCCCCAGGCTTCTGGTGACCTCCTTTCTTCAGGAGAACCCTGTGGTCACTGGGCCCAGGCCCTCCACTGACATCTGTGTGGCTTCCAGAACTGCCTGGATCACAGACCTAAAGCTTGGAGCAGTGAGGGAGAGGGAGGCAGCAGTTGTGTTCCAGCCTCCAGCCATCTCCTGGAGACAAGGATGCTGCAGCCACCGTGGTCAGTGTGAGGACCCCCAGGTGCCCAGCGGTTGTTGCTTCCTCAGACACCCTTCCCAGAGAGATCGTTCCCAGCCCAGGCCACTGCCATTGCTCCTAGATTCTTTCTTGGAGTACCTCGAGGTTTATTTGTATTGGATATGAAAAGTCATTTTCCTTGAGCTCACATCTGACCTCATTTCCTTGGTTAGAACCCTTGGCCTTGGGATCAGTCCCAAATGCGTCAGTGTAGCTTACAAACCCTTGTGCCATCTGGTCTTTGCTCACCTTGCCAGTCTCAGTCTTCACCTCTGCCCTCTTCCAATTTCTCTGTGCTCTCGGACCAACCGCGTTCTTTTCCTCTCTTCCCTGGGTCCTCTGCCTGGGACAGTCTCTGCAGTGGCCTCATCAGCTGGCCCTCGAGCCGTCCTCTGCTGTCAGGGAGCACAAGGAATGCTGACCCTACGGCCCCTTCACCTGGGTTCAAATGCCAGCTCCATGCTGGCTAGATATGTGGCCTTTTCTTCTCCGAGCTTCAAGTGTCTCATCTATAAATCAGGCATCACAAAGCCAGCTTCATGGGGCTAAGGTGAGGATTCAGTGAGGAAATGGATGTAAAACAGGATGACTGTGCCCCTCTGCCATGTGCTTGTTCAATCAAGCCTTGTATTATTTCTTCGATTGATCAAGCCTTTTCTTGTTTCTTCAACCGATGTCCCTTCTTTGTGCTCTACCTCCCACTGAATAGAAGCAGAATGTTGTTTATTGAGCTTAACTAGTGACTGACAACAAGATTCTTGGCCAAGAATTTGAGTAATAAACTGAAAAAAAATGAAGCAACAACCATCATCTGTTGGTGCTTAGGCTGAGCCAGGAACCCTAATTAAAAAAAAAAAAGTGTGTATTCCTGATGGCTCAGACCCCAGGCTTCTGGTGACCTCCTTTCTTCAGGAGACCTGGTCACTGGGCCCAGGCCCTCCACTGACATCTGTGTGGCTTCCAGAACTGCCTGGATCACAGACCTAAAGCTTGGAGCAGTGAGGGAGAGGGAGGCAGCAGTTGTGTTCCAGCCTCCAGCCATCTCCTGGAGACAAGGATGCTGCAGCCACCGTGGTCAGTGTGAGGACCCCCAGGTGCCCAGCGGTTGTTGCTTCCTCAGACACCCTTCCCAGAGAGATCGTTCCCAGCCCAGGCCACTGCCATTGCTCCTAGATTCTTTCTTGGAGTACCTCGAGGTTTATTTGTATTGGATATGAAAAGTCATTTTCCTTGAGCTCACATCTGACCTCATTTCCTTGGTTAGAACCCTTGGCCTTGGGATCAGTCCCAAATGCGTCAGTGTAGCTTACAAACCCTTGTGCCATCTGGTCTTTGCTCACCTTGCCAGTCTCAGTCTTCACCTCTGCCCTCTTCCAATTTCTCTGTGCTCTCGGACCAACCGCGTTCTTTCCTCTCTTCCCTGGGTCCTCTGCCTGGGACAGTCTCTGCAGTGGCCTCATCAGCTGGCCCTCGAGCCGTCCTCTGCTGTCAGGGAGCACAAGGAATGCTGACCCTACGGCCCCTTCACCTGGGTTCAAATGCCAGCTCCATGCTGGCTAGATATGTGGCCTTTTCTTCTCCGAGCTTCAAGTGTCTCATCTATAAATCAGGCATCACAAAGCCAGCTTCATGGGGCTAAGGTGAGGATTCAGTGAGGAAATGGATGTAAAACAGGATGACTGTGCCCCTCTGCCATGTGCTTGTTCAATCAAGCCTTGTATTATTTCTTCGATTGATCAAGCCTTTTCTTGTTTCTTCAACCGATGTCCCTTCTTTGTGCTCTACCTCCCACTGAATAGAAGCAGAATGTTGTTTATTGAGCTTAACTAGTGACTGACAACAAGATTCTTGGCCAAGAATTTGAGTAATAAACTGAAAAAAAATGAAGCAACAACCATCATCTGTTGGTGCTTAGGCTGAGCCAGGCTCCAGTCCCATGGGTGGTGCTAGAAGACATCACCTCATTTAAGTCACAGGTGCCCGCAGTGGGAGAGTTTCTATTTAGCTGTTTTTATGGAAAACAAAACAGAGGCTCAGTGAGTTTGTGATTTATCCAGTGTCCCAGGCTTATAAGTGGCTCTGTCCAACTGGAACTGAATCTAAGCCCCGAGATCCTACAGGTAAATACACCCACACACATATATACCCATAAGCACACTTTGCACTCACACGCATGAACACACACAGATGGTGTAATCCACTTTCCAGAACCCCCAGGCAATTAACTCAAGTCTCAGTGGACCGACTGGGTGTCCTGCAATTTACCTTATTTCAGACACTATCTACCTGGTGAGAGTGTCAGACCCCATAGGTTAAGGGCTCAGTCCTATAAGATGCTTCAGTCTCCCTTTCAGATGCCAGTCACAGGTCCAGGCTGTCCCCGTGTTTCTGATCTGTCCGCTGTGAGTCAGAACCCATCACCCTCTCTCCTCAAGGTTCAATTAATTTGCTAGCGCAGCTCACAGAAATCAGGAGAACATTGTGTTTCCTAAATCACTAGTTTATTAGGAAAGGATATAACTCAGGCACAGCTAGATGGACGAGATGGCGAGGCACGGGAACGGAGCTTCTGCCCCACCCCCATCCCAGCAGGAGCGCCCCACTCCGCCTGTACCTCCGTGTGTCCACCAGCTTGAAGTTCTCCAAACCCCATCCTTTTGGCTGCTCAACAAATGTCTATTGAATGAAATAATACATAAGTTAAAAAAAATAAAGGCAATTCCAGCCCTTGAATCCTGGTTGGTTCCCTGGTACCACCCCTATCCTCAGGGACTGTCCGAAAGTCACCTCGTTAACAAACTCAAGGGTGGTTGAAAGTCGTTTGTTATGAATATCCACAGACACCTTTATTGTTCCTATCATTTAGGAAATTCTAAGGCTTTTAGGAGCTGAGCGCTAGAAACTGGAATGAAGAGCATATCTGTATTTACTATAAAGCACGATATCCCATACATACACATCCCCTCCCCACATATGTATGTACACATATACACACATATGTAATACACACGTGGAAGGGTACAGGGGATATATTATGGGGGATTAGACCTCCAACTGACTTGGAAAGAGGCACATGACACGAATAGTGAAGGGGAAAAAGGATGCGGCTCCAGTTTCGAACACGGATGGGAGAGTAGGCTGACTTTGGGATCCCAGCCTCTCCCCTCACTTTGCTTCTCTGACACGGAGTTTCACTGGGGTTTACAGGGCTGCTGTCTCTCCTGAAATACCCCTCCTCCCAGCAGTCCAGATGACCAGGGCCTGCAGAGGAATGTGCTCACTTGGAGCAGGGGTCAGTGGGGGAGACTGGGCCTTTGTTCCAGAACCCCCAAACCTTCACCTTACCTGTCTCCAGCAACACAGACTCACTGATGGGTGGACAGAATGCTCTTCTGATTTTTCCAGCCTCCTGATGCCTTGTTGATTGTACAGTCACTTTTCATTTCCGTGGACTGTGATACACGTCAGTTTTGTAAATTTTGATCTAAATTTGCTTTTTTTTTTTTAAAGAGAAAAATATTTAAGTAATGTTTGTGAATGCCTGTCCACATTTTAGTATTTCAGACATGTCCTTATTTTAGAAGTGACTAGTCTTGTACCCAGCATGCTGGCCTGTCTGCAGTGTTGCTCATCCATTCGCTTGTTCATTATAAAATGTTTATGAAACACTTAGCATCAGCTGGTCACTGAGATAACAACCATGAACCAAAACAGGGAAGGTTCCTGAATTCACGGAGCTGTGGGAGGACATAGAAACCAAGTTAGCAAACAAAGGAATAAGCAAAATAATTTTAGGTGGTGGTGTGTTACGTACACGATTTGAAAGATTCTGAAATACCCAGAATAATTGAGAGCAGGGACTCGAAACAGGTGCTTTTAGACCAGTGCTCATAACAGCATTATTCACAGCCAAAAGGTGGAAATAGCACAAGTGTCCATCAACAGACAAATGAATAAACACATATGGAATGGACATACAATGAAATATTATTCAGCCTCTGAAAGGGACGGCCTTCTGACTCATGCTACAACATGGATAAACCTTGAAAACATGACGCTAAATGAAGTAAGCCAAACGCAAATGCCATATGATTCCACTTATGTGAGTTATTTAGAATAGGCAAATTTATAGAAAGAGAAATTGGAATGGAGATTACCAGGAACTGGGAGAGGAAGGAGGATGGAGAAGTCTTGTTCAATGGGTACAGAGTTCTTTTTCAAGATGATGAAGGTTCCAGGGATGGTTGGTGGTGATGGTCACATTATATCATGGATGTAGTCAATGCTACTAAAGCATTCACTTAAAAATGGTTAAAATAGTAAATTTTATGTTATGCATATTTTACTGCGGTAAAAAATATTGATTTTTTAAAAAGTTATATGATAGAAAGGGACGTTGAATTTACCTGAGAAGGTTGGGGAAAACCTTTCTGGAGAAAGAATATGTGTTCAGAGTGGAGGAGAAAACAGGACACAGCCAACTTGGCCAAACCATGGTAAGCGTGTAGGCTGAGATGACTTGTGTGTTGGGCGGAGAGATGCAGCACCACATGGGACCTGGTAAGCTGTGGGTAGGGATTGCAACTTTTATGTCCTAATAAAGAAAATATTTAAGTAATGTTTGTGAATGCCTGTCCACATTTTAGTATTTCAGACATGTCCTTATTTTAGAAGTGACTAGTCTTGTACCCAGCATGCTGGCCTGTCTGCAGTGTTGCTCATCCATTCGCTTGTTCATTATAAAATGTTTATGAAACACTTAGCATCAGCTGGTCACTGAGATAACAACCATGAACCAAAACAGGGAAGGTTCCTGAATTCACGGAGCTGTGGGAGGACATAGAAACCAAGTTAGCAAACAAAGGAATAAGCAAAATAATTTTAGGTGGTGGTGTGTTACGTACACGATTTGAAAGATTCTGAAATACCCAGAATAATTGAGAGCAGGGACTCGAAACAGGTGCTTTTAGACCAGTGCTCATAACAGCATTATTCACAGCCAAAAGGTGGAAATAGCACAAGTGTCCATCAACAGACAAATGAATAAACACATATGGAATGGACATACAATGAAATATTATTCAGCCTCTGAAAGGGACGGCCTTCTGACTCATGCTACAACATGGATAAACCTTGAAAACATGACGCTAAATGAAGTAAGCCAAACGCAAATGCCATATGATTCCACTTATGTGAGTTATTTAGAATAGGCAAATTTATAGAAAGAGAAATTGGAATGGAGATTACCAGGAACTGGGAGAGGAAGGAGGATGGAGAAGTCTTGTTCAATGGGTACAGAG
Source organism: Tragulus kanchil (assembly GCA_022376925.1). Taxonomy (NCBI): domain Eukaryota; kingdom Metazoa; phylum Chordata; class Mammalia; order Artiodactyla; family Tragulidae; genus Tragulus; species Tragulus kanchil. Next base: position 108,013,531 of record JAIOJX010000004.1, read on the forward strand.
TTCTTTTTCAAGATGATGAAGGTTCCAGGGATGGTTGGTGGTGATGGTCACATTATATCATGGATGTAGTCAATGCTACTAAAGCATTCACTTAAAAATGGTTAAAATAGTAAATTTTATGTTATGCATATTTTACTGCGGTAAAAAATATTGATTTTTTAAAAAGTTATATGATAGAAAGGGACGTTGAATTTACCTGAGAAGGTTGGGGAAAACCTTTCTGGAGAAAGAATATGTGTTCAGAGTGGAGGAGAAAACAGGACACAGCCAACTTGGCCAAACCATGGTAAGCGTGTAGGCTGAGATGACTTGTGTGTTGGGCGGAGAGATGCAGCACCACATGGGACCTGGTAAGCTGTGGGTAGGGATTGCAACTTTTATTTTAAGAGCAGTGGGAAATTATAAAAGCATTGTAGTCATTAGCATGACATAATCCATTTTGCACTTTAAAAAGATCACTCAGGTTTCTGTGTGGTGCAGACATCTCTGAGGGGACAGAGATGCTCAGGGATGCTGAGGGGACAGTGGGAGGTGATAAGGTGAAGTCTGTCTCCTTACCCTTGACCTCCTCACCCAGACTGTGGCCGTGTCATGGGGCCAGTGAACCACACGTTGGGAAAGGAAGATGAAGAAATGTGAGTGTTGAAATCTGGTGCTTCTGTCAGTGACAAAGGCTCCTCACTGTTGAGAGTGGGACCTGGCCCACGTGAGCCCTCCAGAAGTGATTCACTCAGCTTGCCAGAGGAGGGAAAGGCACAGTGATCTGCCAGTAGAGCCAAGAGCCGGCAGGCTGTGGTTTCCAAGAGGATGGGCCTGAGAATCTGGCAGAGCTGGCTTGACCCCAGTTCTGACACCAGCTGCACGGCTTAGGTAGCTCCCTTGGCCTCAGTTTCCTCATCTGTAAAGCATAATAACCATACTTACACTACAAGGTCCTTGCAAGGATTCAATGAAGATAATGTGTTAAGCTCTTAGCAATGCCTAGCACAGGGTGAACCCTCAGTAAAGATTATCATCCTCCACATCATTATTTTGCTACTGTGGATCTTAAACATTTATTCAGTCAACTCTGGGTATGTTAGGACCGTGAAACCCCTCTATCAGAAGATTATAAATTAAGTCCCTTTGACTAACAGGGTTGGCTACTTTTTTTATACTAAGTGGGCATCTCAGGGGCAGAGTCTGAATGTTCTTCATTATGTTTACTGGTAAAAATATTGATTTTTTAAAAAGTTATATGATAGAAAGGGACGTTGAATTTACCTGAGAAGGTTGGGGAAAACCTTTCTGGAGAAAGAATATGTGTTCAGAGTGGAGGAGAAAACAGGACACAGCCAACTTGGCCAAACCATGGTAAGCGTGTAGGCTGAGATGACTTGTGTGTTGGGCGGAGAGATGCAGCACCACATGGGACCTGGTAAGCTGTGGGTAGGGATTGCAACTTTTATTTTAAGAGCAGTGGGAAATTATAAAAGCATTGTAGTCATTAGCATGACATAATCCATTTTGCACTTTAAAAAGATCACTCAGGTTTCTGTGTGGTGCAGACATCTCTGAGGGGACAGAGATGCTCAGGGATGCTGAGGGGACAGTGGGAGGTGATAAGGTGAAGTCTGTCTCCTTACCCTTGACCTCCTCACCCAGACTGTGGCCGTGTCATGGGGCCAGTGAACCACACGTTGGGAAAGGAAGATGAAGAAATGTGAGTGTTGAAATCTGGTGCTTCTGTCAGTGACAAAGGCTCCTCACTGTTGAGAGTGGGACCTGGCCCACGTGAGCCCTCCAGAAGTGATTCACTCAGCTTGCCAGAGGAGGGAAAGGCACAGTGATCTGCCAGTAGAGCCAAGAGCCGGCAGGCTGTGGTTTCCAAGAGGATGGGCCTGAGAATCTGGCAGAGCTGGCTTGACCCCAGTTCTGACACCAGCTGCACGGCTTAGGTAGCTCCCTTGGCCTCAGTTTCCTCATCTGTAAAGCATAATAACCATACTTACACTACAAGGTCCTTGCAAGGATTCAATGAAGATAATGTGTTAAGCTCTTAGCAATGCCTAGCACAGGGTGAACCCTCAGTAAAGATTATCATCCTCCACATCATTATTTTGCTACTGTGGATCTTAAACATTTATTCAGTCAACTCTGGGTATGTTAGGACCGTGAAACCCCTCTATCAGAAGATTATAAATTAAGTCCCTTTGACTAACAGGGTTGGCTACTTTTTTTATACTAAGTGGGCATCTCAGGGGCAGAGTCTGAATGTTCTTCATTATGTTTCCCTTTTGGGTTACACAGTAGGTTGGCCTTCTGTGTCCCTTAACGCCTGGAGCTACATGTCCAGTGCCTGTTAGGCATGTTTCATTAAGACAAGACCACCCCTCCCTCTGGCATCACTGTGTTGATGGGCCACTGGTTAAGAATCTGAACTAAGTAATTAAAATCAAGACCTTTTTTTTTTTTTCTTAAAGTTTTTTTTAGGGGGCCCCTTCTATTGGTCTTTCATTTATTTCCATTTTTGTTTTTTTGGCCCATGTGGGCCTCCCACCGCAGTGGCCTCTCTCGCTGCAGAGCACTGGCTCTGGGCGCATGCGCTCCAGAGCTCTGGCTTGGTAGTTGAACGCACTGGTCCAGCTGCTCCGTGGCACGTGGGATCCTCCCAGGCCAGGGATCGAACTGGTACCCCCTGCACTGCAAGGCGGTGTCCTTACCCACTGGACCACCATGGAAGCCCCAAAAGCAAGGTCTTGAAGAGACACATGCCCATTTGTGTTCATAGCAGTGTTATTCACAATAGCCAAAAGGTACATATAAGCCAAGGGTCTACTTGTGGAGGAATAGATAAACAAAATGTGGTGTATATATACGATAGAAGATTGTTTGACTATAAAAAAGGAAGATATGCCAATCCATGTTATACGATGGGTCAACCTTGAAGACATGATGCTAAAGTGAAATAAGCCAGTCACAGAAAGATAAGTACTAATGATTCTATTTCTGTGTAGTTCTTAGGTTAGGTAAAATCCTAGAGAAAGAAAGTGCAGTGGTGGTTGCCAAGCTGTAGGGGGAGGAGGTAGGGAGGTAGGGAGTTGTTTAATGAATACAGAATTTCAGATTTAAAAACTGAAAAGAGGGACTTCCCTGGTGGTCCCATGGTTAAGAGTCTATCTTCCAGTGCGGGGAAATGTGGGTTCCGTCTCTGGTCGGGGTACAAGGATCCCACTTGCCTGGGGGTGGCTAGGCCCATTTGCTGCACCTACTGAGCTTGCACACTCTAGAGCCCGTCTGCTGCAGAGAAGGATCCTGAGTATCACCACTGAGACCCGACACAGACAAATAAATAAATATTTTAAAAATTATAAAAAAGAACATTAATAAATTGGACTTCATAAAATATTTCAAAAACTGGAAAGAAACATGGAGGTGGATGATGGTGGTACTGTATAATATTATGAATATATTTAATATGACTGAACTGTTTACTTAGAAATGATAGGATAGAAAATTTTATGTATATTTCACCAAAATAAAAACTTTTTGGGGGGGGGTGGGGGGGGTGGTGAGGAGGGAGGGGGGTGGGTGGGCCACTTCTATTGGTCTTTCATTTTGTCTATTTTCATCCATCTTTGTTCTTTGGCCCGTGTGGGCCTCCCATCGCGGTGGCCTCTACTGTCGCAGGGCAATGACTCTGGGCGCACGCGCTCCAGAGCTCTGGCTTGGTAATTGGACACATGGGTCCAGCCGCTCCGCAGCACGTGGGATCTTCCCAGGCCAGGGATCGAACCAGCGCCCCTTGCACTGCAAGGTGGTGTCCTTACCCACTGGACCACCAGGGAAGCCCAAAAACTTTTTTGATAACAGGAAACACATATAATATCATGTGTTTTCTGTTATCAAAATCCCTAGTGCCCTGTCTTCTTACTCAGGGCAAAAGAAAAGTCCTTCCAGAGGCCTTTAGGGCCCATGTGAGTGGCACTGTTACCCTGTGACTTGACTCCTATTACCTTCGTACTGGCCCTCTGCTGCGGCCTCTCTGTACTTCCTGTAGTCCTTTGAACATGCTGAGCAAGCTCCTGCCCCAGGGCCTTTGCACTTGCACTCCCAGAACCCAGAGTCCTTTTCCTGCTGACCTCTCTATAGTGTGCTCCCTCCACAATTTCAGATTTCAAATCTTAGGTCGCCTATCAGCGAGGCGTTTCTGCCTCCCTTATGAAGAGTAATGTCCCTCTAGCCACCACCCCTCCTCCTACTCAATGTCCTTTGCCTTGTTATATTTTTCTCCATAGCACCTGTCACCACCTGACATGCTATGTACCTCACTTACTAATCTTGATTATTATCATTACCCTCCCCCTATGCAATGTCGGCTCTGTGAGAGCCAGGATGCTTCATGATCTATCGTCTTTCCAGAGCCCATCTCAAGCAGAAGGAGGGTTCTCGTTACACATGCACCCAATGAGTGACTGAATTAACTCAGTGCACTCATTCTGCGAAGACTCCTGAGTATCACCACTGAGACCCGACACAGACAAATAAATAAATATTTTAAAAATTATAAAAAAGAACATTAATAAATTGGACTTCATAAAATATTTCAAAAACTGGAAAGAAACATGGAGGTGGATGATGGTGGTACTGTATAATATTATGAATATATTTAATATGACTGAACTGTTTACTTAGAAATGATAGGATAGAAAATTTTATGTATATTTCACCAAAATAAAAACTTTTGGGGGTGGGGGTGTGGTGAGGAGGGAGGGGGGTGGGTGGGCCACTTCTATTGGTCTTTCATTTTGTCTATTTTCATCCATCTTTGTTCTTTGGCCCGTGTGGGCCTCCCATCGCGGTGGCCTCTACTGTCGCAGGGCAATGACTCTGGGCGCACGCGCTCCAGAGCTCTGGCTTGGTAATTGGACACATGGGTCCAGCCGCTCCGCAGCACGTGGGATCTTCCCAGGCCAGGGATCGAACCAGCGCCCCTTGCACTGCAAGGTGGTGTCCTTACCCACTGGACCACCAGGGAAGCCCAAAAACTTTTTTGATAACAGGAAACACATATAATATCATGTGTTTTCTGTTATCAAAATCCCTAGTGCCCTGTCTTCTTACTCAGGGCAAAAGAAAAGTCCTTCCAGAGGCCTTTAGGGCCCATGTGAGTGGCACTGTTACCCTGTGACTTGACTCCTATTACCTTCGTACTGGCCCTCTGCTGCGGCCTCTCTGTACTTCCTGTAGTCCTTTGAACATGCTGAGCAAGCTCCTGCCCCAGGGCCTTTGCACTTGCACTCCCAGAACCCAGAGTCCTTTTCCTGCTGACCTCTCTATAGTGTGCTCCCTCCACAATTTCAGATTTCAAATCTTAGGTCGCCTATCAGCGAGGCGTTTCTGCCTCCCTTATGAAGAGTAATGTCCCTCTAGCCACCACCCCTCCTCCTACTCAATGTCCTTTGCCTTGTTATATTTTTCTCCATAGCACCTGTCACCACCTGACATGCTATGTACCTCACTTACTAATCTTGATTATTATCATTACCCTCCCCCTATGCAATGTCGGCTCTGTGAGAGCCAGGATGCTTCATGATCTATCGTCTTTCCAGAGCCCATCTCAAGCAGAAGGAGGGTTCTCGTTACACATGCACCCAATGAGTGACTGAATTAACTCAGTGCACTCATTCTGCGAAGAGGCAGTGACCTGCAGGGGTTCTCAAGCTATAAGAGCCTAAAATGGTTGAGATCCACTGTTATTTTTCCTAGGAGAAAGAGTATCACTGTCTTAATCACTTCCGACTAACCATTCCTAGATAATCCCATGGCCCAGGCCAACCTGAAGAATGAGACTGACTGGATTCCCCCTCCCTTTCCCTGCTTCTATTTCTGTGGTAACCTCCTCCAGGCTCAGTCTAAAGCCAGCCTCTCTAGCTGGCACCTTTATTAAAAGGGATGCTGTGTACCAGGGTGGACCCCTGGATCCTCAGGGTAAGGATAGGAGAAATGCAAACACTCCTCCCTGGGGGGGTGAGTTTGCTGGTGACATGCAGCAGAACAAACAGCAAATTCTTTACAGGCAGAGCACGAGCTTCCCTCCCAAACCTTTCCACTCAAGCTGGGAATTTTCCTTCCTGTGCACTGTGGCAAGTCTGCCCTGGTCATGGCATCTGGCCGCTTGTCCCCAGAGTCCCTGGCTTTCTCTGAGTGTTGCCACGGAAATGGATCCCTGGCTCTCCAGAAAGACATATTCCAGTGACGTTCACAGGCACTTCTGAAGGCCCCCCAGTGCATGCACACGCGCTCACAGTGACCTTGGTGCAATGGCTTGAGCGGCCCGTGACACCACTGACCGGAGAGTGAGAGTGTCACATGGCAGGGACTTAAGACTCACATGGGCAGCTCATGTGGCTCCTGTTCAAAGAGAAGGGGGAATAAAGCTGGCTTCTCAAATACGATAATCTTTGCAGGAATCTCGCCTCTTCCCTTGCATTCAGCTAAGAGGCAAAACCAGAAGAGGAGCTTTTGCTCTAAGATAAATGAAATTATTGTTCTAGGTCTCCTCAGTGGAGGGTGGAGAGCATCCTCAAACCCCTCTTGGTTTTTATATTTTTCTCCATAGCACCTGTCACCACCTGACATGCTATGTACCTCACTTACTAATCTTGATTATTATCATTACCCTCCCCCTATGCAATGTCGGCTCTGTGAGAGCCAGGATGCTTCATGATCTATCGTCTTTCCAGAGCCCATCTCAAGCAGAAGGAGGGTTCTCGTTACACATGCACCCAATGAGTGACTGAATTAACTCAGTGCACTCATTCTGCGAAGAGGCAGTGACCTGCAGGGGTTCTCAAGCTATAAGAGCCTAAAATGGTTGAGATCCACTGTTATTTTTCCTAGGAGAAAGAGTATCACTGTCTTAATCACTTCCGACTAACCATTCCTAGATAATCCCATGGCCCAGGCCAACCTGAAGAATGAGACTGACTGGATTCCCCCTCCCTTTCCCTGCTTCTATTTCTGTGGTAACCTCCTCCAGGCTCAGTCTAAAGCCAGCCTCTCTAGCTGGCACCTTTATTAAAAGGGATGCTGTGTACCAGGGTGGACCCCTGGATCCTCAGGGTAAGGATAGGAGAAATGCAAACACTCCTCCCTGGGGGGGTGAGTTTGCTGGTGACATGCAGCAGAACAAACAGCAAATTCTTTACAGGCAGAGCACGAGCTTCCCTCCCAAACCTTTCCACTCAAGCTGGGAATTTTCCTTCCTGTGCACTGTGGCAAGTCTGCCCTGGTCATGGCATCTGGCCGCTTGTCCCCAGAGTCCCTGGCTTTCTCTGAGTGTTGCCACGGAAATGGATCCCTGGCTCTCCAGAAAGACATATTCCAGTGACGTTCACAGGCACTTCTGAAGGCCCCCCAGTGCATGCACACGCGCTCACAGTGACCTTGGTGCAATGGCTTGAGCGGCCCCGTGACACCACTGACCGGAGAGTGAGAGTGTCACATGGCAGGGACTTAAGACTCACATGGGCAGCTCATGTGGCTCCTGTTCAAAGAGAAGGGGGAATAAAGCTGGCTTCTCAAATACGATAATCTTTGCAGGAATCTCTCGCTCTCTTCCCCTTGCATTCAGCTAAGAGGCAAAACCAGAAGAGGAGCTTTTTGCTCTAAGATAAATGAAATTATTGTTCTAGGTCTCCTCAGTGGAGGGTGGAGAGGAGGCAGGGGGACCTCACTCGACTTAAGAGTGACTGTGACCCTGTGCCCTGGCAGTATGCTTGCCTGTAAAAAAGGGCATGGCCACCTCTGAGACTGGTGAGGACCCAGGCTCTGATCTCAGGCGTGTTTGGCTTTCCACAACTTAGCAAAGAGGTCATGGAGGAGGCCTCCTGTACTGGCACATATGGAGTCATGGGGAAAACACACAGTTTGGTGTTTGAGATCTGGATGCGCACATACAGCTCACACAAACGTTTCACATACACACACACACACACATGTGCATGCACATACAGTGCCTGTGCCTACTGAGATCATTTCTCACACTGCACATACCATGTGTATCTCTGTATAGACATCCGACCCTGCATACTCTCCATAGTCACAAGCAGACCCCTCTACAAGCACCTTCTTCTACCCTACCAAGCACATAGGTGCTTATGGAGCACCCCGATGGAACAGGGGTTATTCAGGGATCCATTCTACCGCACAATGATGAGCTCTTCCACCTACGTTGGACCTACAGAGGTGGTGGACAACACCTAGCTTTGTAACCCTGAGCTCAGCACCTCCTCTAGGGTATAAACGTGTTGAGACTGAAAAGTGTGAGAGGAGAGCTGCTCCTGGGAAGACCTGGACTGCTCTGGCATTTTCTCTTGGCCCTAACGCAAGGCAAGAGACGGGAGGGAGTACTTCCTTCCCATCTGACACCTTCAGAGGACTACTTGGAGGGCTCAGTCTTTTCCCCTGGAGTTTGGGGAAACACACAGGGTTGATGGTTTCCCTCCATCTGAGAGATCAGTGCTCAAGAAGAGGCTGGGCTGAAGGAAGGAGAGCAGAGGCGTGCTGAGCTGGGGATGGCTAGCCACTTGGTGGAGCAGAGAATGCACGAGCATTTCCTGCAGACGGGGGAATCATACAGAAGAGACTGTTGGCTGGAGGCTTTATTCAAAAAGGCAATGACCTCAAAGATGAATCTACAAGATATGATTTGAGCACTGAAGAACTTATGCTTTCGAATTGCATTGAAATGCTGGAGTCTTCTCCAGCACTTACACGAGTCCCTTGGGCTCTTGAGAGTCCCTTGGACAGCAAGAGAGTCAAACAAGTCAGTTCTAAAGGAAAGCAACCCTGACTGTTCATTGGAAGGATGGATGCTCAAGCTAATGCTTCAATATTGTAGCCACCTGGTGCGAAGTGCTGACTCATTGGAAAAGACCCTAATGCTGGGAAAAATTTAGGGCAGGAACAGAAGGCAGTGACAGAGGGTGAGATGGTTGGATGGCATCACCTGTTCAGTGGACGTGAATTTGAGCAATCTCTGGGACACAGTGAAGGACAGGGAGGCCTGGCATGCTTCAGTCCATGGGGTGATAAAGCGTCACACACGACTGAGTGCCTGAACAGCAACAACACGATGTAAAATGAGTGCACCGCCAGCCACCAGAGACCATCAGTGCCTTACAGGAATTGCTGTTGGGAGACCCCCAATGATAGATTTTTCCAAGGACCTACAAGCTATACAGGAGAGAAAGAATTAGGCGTAACCCTCTGCCAAAGCCAGGAGAAACCAAAGCCAGAGACCATGGGCTCCAGGAACCATGATGAGATGAGCATTCGCCACTCCACCCTCCATTTTACTCAGAGGAACCAAAGAAGACCTTGGGGTGGGGGGCCTAGGCAGGTCTCGACTTGCAGGGAGGAAACACACCTTCACTTTAAATACAGTTGGGAGTTCCTTCAGTTAACCAGACTGGAATTTTAATCATGAAAATGAGATTATTCTTGGGACTCTAAGTGTCTGGGAGAAGATTTGTTGTTATGTAAGATGAGTGAACCAAAGAAATGATGGTTTAATTTCCAGCTCTTAAAGATCCTATCTAAGGCAGGAGAGAGTTAAGCTAAGTTTTTACAAGGGCAGTCATAAGAAAAAATGAAGTTCTGGGGCTTTCCTGGTGGTCCAAGGGTTGAGAATCCACCTTGCAGTGCAGGGGACACCGGTTCGATCCCCACGGGAAGATTCCACATGCAATGGGGCCTGTTTACCATGACTATTGAGCCCATGTCCTAGAGCCTGCACTCTGTAACAAAAGAAGCCCTGCTGCAGTGAGAAGCCCACACCTAGCAAGTAGAGAGTGTGGGCTTCTCACTCCACAACTTAGGAGAACCCTCAAGCAGCAATGAAGACCCAGTGCAGCCAAAAATAAATAAATAAATATTTTTTTAAGAAAATGAATTTCCTGGCTTGGTGCCCAGCACCAAAAGAGCTGGATTGTTCTACCAACAACTGCACCTCTGTAAAGAGTCAGCCTGAAGAAAAGATCCAGCACTGAGCTTTCTGTATCCAACCCACATTCCCACCAACACACGGGCTGTCTCTTTGTGATGTCAGGTGATACCATAATTTGATTTCTTCACTTAACCCCTGTCCCTCCACCACGCATTCACAGACTCACTCAACATTACCACTGTGGTTTTGCTGCAAACCAGCCACAGTGAACCTAGGAAAGAGGATTTCAGCAACCTTTACCAAAATACACATTTTTCTTCCTTTTAGATTCAAGGATAACACATGAAAAAACAACTGGTTGAGACCCCGGATGGTGATGTTTTCTATTTTAACATTTTATGTCTTTAGCCAAAAATGTTGTAGTGTGACCTTAGGCCAAATAATTAGGTTGAACCATAGAAGTTGCACTGACCTGCAAAACTATTTTGTATATTTTGACCTAGTACTGTATCTTTTTGAGATTCTGTATATCAAATGAGGGTAATAATTCATATCTAAAGGAACCAAAGAAGACCTTGGGGTGGGGGCCTAGGCAGGTCTCGACTTGCAGGGAGGAAACACACCTTCACTTTAAATACAGTTGGGAGTTCCTTCAGTTAACCAGACTGGAATTTTAATCATGAAAATGAGATTATTCTTGGGACTCTAAGTGTCTGGGAGAAGATTTGTTGTTATGTAAGATGAGTGAACCAAAGAAATGATGGTTTAATTTCCAGCTCTTAAAGATCCTATCTAAGGCAGGAGAGAGTTAAGCTAAGTTTTTACAAGGGCAGTCATAAGAAAAAATGAAGTTCTGGGGCTTTCCTGGTGGTCCAAGGGTTGAGAATCCACCTTGCAGTGCAGGGGACACCGGTTCGATCCCCACGGGAAGATTCCACATGCAATGGGGCCTGTTTACCATGACTATTGAGCCCATGTCCTAGAGCCTGCACTCTGTAACAAAAGAAGCCCTGCTGCAGTGAGAAGCCCACACCTAGCAAGTAGAGAGTGTGGGCTTCTCACTCCACAACTTAGGAGAACCCTCAAGCAGCAATGAAGACCCAGTGCAGCCAAAAATAAATAAATAAATATTTTTTTAAGAAAATGAATTTCCTGGCTTGGTGCCCAGCACCAAAAGAGCTGGATTGTTCTACCAACAACTGCACCTCTGTAAAGAGTCAGCCTGAAGAAAAGATCCAGCACTGAGCTTTCTGTATCCAACCCACATTCCCACCAACACACGGGCTGTCTCTTTGTGATGTCAGGTGATACCATAATTTGATTTCTTCACTTAACCCCTGTCCCTCCACCTACGCATTCACAGACTCACTCAACATTACCACTGTGGTTTTGCTGCAAACCAGCCACAGTGAACCTAGGAAAGAGGATTTCAGCAACCTTTACCAAAATACACATTTTTCTTCCTTTTAGATTCAAGGATAACACATGAAAAAACAACTGGTTGAGACCCCGGATGGTGATGTTTTCTATTTTAACATTTTATGTCTTTAGCCAAAAATGTTGTAGTGTGACCTTAGGCCAAATAATTAGGTTGAACCATAGAAGTTGCACTGACCTGCAAAACTATTTTGTATATTTTGACCTAGTACTGTATCTTTTTGAGATTCTGTATATCAAATGAGGGTAATAATTCATATCTAAAGGATTATTTGTGTAGATGTACAGTAAATACTAGGACCTAAGTTGGTAGCCAGACCCACCAACTTTCAAATGCATCTTTGCCACAGATGGACAGAAACATGGTGTCCTGCTGCTCAACGCTGTGGCTCAGGATGTGTTACCCTTCTGAGCCTTTGGAGGACAAACGCCTTTAGAGTCCCTCTATTTTGCTTTCCTTTTTCGAAAGGGCTCTTTCTTCTCCTCTGACCTTTCATTTTTATGACCTCATATTCTTGTCTAAGGGATGGAGTTGCCAACCCTCCCTCCTAGGGTATTCTTGCTTTGTTCTTGTTCCTTGGCAGTTTTTTTCTGCCCCTAGCATTGTCTCTGCTATCTTTAGGTTTTCGCCTTTTCTGTGTTTGCAATCTCATCTGTAAGGCTTGGTTACTTTTGAGTTTATCTATTGTGCAAAAAAGTGGTTAGTGCCCCTAGAAAGGAGTCCTTCAACCTCCTACCTGATACCCAGGATGGATCTGTGTTCAGTGTGGTGATTTTCATTTCATACGTCGATAAAATAGTTTTTTTTAACCTGTCCTGAGCTCTAGGAGGGTCACTTCAATTCATCTTACCCCAAAGAAAGGCATCTAGACTTTTATTGTCTGCATTTGCCAGCTTAGGGAGGGAACAGTGGTAGTAATGTTGGTGCTGTTGGTAGTGATGTTGGTGCTGTTGTCAGTGGTAGTGCTGTTGGTGGTGGTGGTGATGGTGGTGCTGTTGGTGGTGGTGATGGTGAAGATGATGGTATTTTCAGTCTCCTACATCCTGAACTGTTCCTATTATTTTCAGCTCTACTTACTCTAGCTACAAGCTACCTGCTATCCAATTCCTGAGATGTTCTGGGGTCCTCTGGTTTCTCTCTTGTAGGCTTAAGTTAAAGCTTTCTCTGGTTGGCAAACTTGATTACTATTCACTGGATAGTTTTCTCTTTTCATAAAACTAATTAATATATCTGAGTTCTTACTTTTAGTAAACTTATACCCTTTATAATTCCTTTGTCATTTTAGTAGTATTTGAGGAAGAAGCAGATACAAATGAATGGATTTGATCTCCGTGTTAAGATGAAAGCTTCCCTGTGCTCTTTTATAAACCTAAATTTTGCTTCTTTTCATCTTATTTACTGCCTTTCCTGTTTATCTTATTTTCAATGTAATGAATAGGTTCCATTCACAAGCGTGTTGAATAGTCCAAAATACACTAAGAGCTTGTCTCTATACCATATGAACTCAGACACCAGAGGCCTAGATTTCTCAAGGAATAAAATAGCCCTGGGCCTCTTCAAATTTTTCAGTATTTCTGAGTAAATCTTTTTTAAATTGAGGATATGCTAAACAAAATTTAGGAAAATTAAGATATATTTTAAACATTTTCATTTGCTAAATTCATGTTTTCAACACTGAAAAAATTATGAAGCAATATCATTATTCTATTCACAAGATAATTACAGGATTTATTAAATATATTAACTCATGCACAGGCAGAGTACTACAGAAATTAGGTACAAGCTTAAAAATATACAATGAATATCTTATTTGATTTTTATCTCAACTCATAGGTGATGTCAGCCTTCTAGCCCTTGGGACTTCTATGAATAGAGTGGCCACCGCGCATGCTTCCACCCTCCATGTGCCCCTGCCTCCATCGTGTCCCAGTGAGGAGATGCTCCCTAGAACCTCACTGGGTAGCTCCCACCTAAGGCAACAGGAGCAGAGTGGGGCCAGGGGCGAGCATATTTGCCCCTGTGCAACGGGCGGCAGGCCAGGCTTGCTCAGCAGTGCCTCAGGGCAGCTATGCTTGCTGTTCCTGGCTCTCATCACAGGCCAAGTCTTACACTTGGTCATTTTTAGAGCAGAATATCTCCTGGGCCCTGACAGAGGAAAAGGAGTTAACTGACCAATCCAGAATCTCCCTCTAAGATACTCAGGTTACCCAGACTCAACCTGAGAAGGGCTTGGAACTTCGGTGGATTCCTCTTTTTTCAGCCCATCCTAACATTTAAAGCATGGCATACAGAATAAAAAACAAAAGAAAAAAGCATATGTATAGGGCTTCCCTGGTGGTCCAGCGGGTAAGGACACTACCTTGCAGTGCAAGGGACGCCGGTTCAATCCCTGGCCTGGGAAGATCCCATGTGCCATGGAGTGGCTGGACTGACATGTCCAGTTACCGAGCTGGAGCTCTGGAGCACATGCGCCTAGAGCCGGTGCTCTGCGACAACAGAGGCCACTGCGATGGGAGGCCCACACAAGCCAGAGAACAAAGATGGATGAAAACAGGCAAAATGAAAGACAAATAGAAGTGGCCAAAAAAACCATATGTATAGGTATCTATCTATGTATATATATATATATATACACACACACATGCACACATATGTATGTGTGTGTGTGTGTTTGTATATATGTATATGTGTACCTATGGCTGATTCATGTTGATGTTTGACAGTGAAAACAAAACTCTGTGAAGCTATCATCTTTCAATTAAAAAAAATTAAAAAGTAAAAGTAAAAAAAAAAAAACAGGATGTGAAACCCCCCCCAAAATTTCCCTTCATCTTTTCAATGCTCTCCAGCTAAGTAAATCCTCCAGATGTTTTCCCCATGTTTTCTATGGATGACATGATGATATAGATGTGTGCACACTCTCACACACACATGTCTTAACATAAACAGAACACTGGCTCAGAGACCAGGCAGAGCTGGATTCAAATCCTGTCTCTTCCATTATCAAATGCATGACTTTGAATATATGACAGCATATAACTGAGCTCTAGTTTTCCCATCTGTACAAAGAATAGCATCAACTTCATAAGATCATCACAGAATAAATTAATATGACATAATGCATGGGAATTGCTACTCACTATGTCTGGCACACCATAAGTGTTCAACAAACGGCAGTCAAAGTCATTGTCATTAATTCTTTAATCCAGTAAACATTTATTAAGCATTTATTAAAGCCAGGTGGGTTTCCCTGGTAGCTCAGACGGTAAAGAATCCACCTGGCATTCAGGAGACCCCGGTTCGATCCCTGGGTTGGGAAGATCCCTTGGAGAAGGGAATGGCTACCCACTCCAGTATTCTTAGCTGGAAAATTCCATGGACAGGGGAACCTGGTAGGGTACAGTCTTTAGGAAAGAGTTGGACACGCGTGAGCGACACTCACTCACTTGTGTCACAAAGCCAGGCAGCAGGAGAGAAAACAGAGTGCCTTTCCTCCAAAAGGCCATCCTCTAGGGCCAGAGTAGACACGTAGACACACAAGGAGAATTTCCATTACACGTATGCTAGCAACGAGGAGGCCTGAACTGGGTTGGACGGGAAGATAGGGAGGAAGAACAGACTGTTCAGAGTCTGGTTAACACAGACTGTGGCAGCTCTGGGAGAACTTGCAAAGGAACAGTTTGGTATTCTGCCTTTTATGCCGAACATTAAATTACAGGCACTTTTGATGTTGCTCCCTAATCTTCTCGTCATTTTTAATGACTGCATAATATTGCACTGCTTCAAAGGACTGTATTTTCCCTCACCTTTCCCCTGTCATTTGGTTTTGAGGTTACCAATTTGGAGCTATTAGAGATATCACCACAAGGAACATGCGTGTGACAGTTTTTCCTTTCAGGAATTATGTCTGTAGGATCAATTCTAGGGCAGAGGGGATGAACATTGTTTAATACCTCTGGCAACTCACTGTCAGGTTGTCAAAAGGTTCATGTGCTGAGTATGATCATCGTTTTAGGTGTTTTGTCAGGTTAGGTAAAGTTGGTACTTCGATGTTGTTTTTGATCCATTTCTGCGATGAGGTGTTTGATGGAGGAAATTGAATGAAGACGACTATCTTGGGTAGATCTAAGGGAGGGAGAGTGCAGGAAATTGTGACTACAGGGATGCCTTCGGGAGGTGGATTTCTGCCGTGCCTCCGTGAGGTGGAGGAGGGGAAGGAGGCTTATAAACCGATACAGAGTGTGTTTCTTAATTGCATTGTTTCTGTTTTTCCTCTCTTCCATGGCGGACTAAATGAATCATTAACATAGTAATCATCACTCCTGTATGTAATCATCACATTGTATGAAAAAATTGTCATCTCTCACCATGACTGCCTTCTCAGGAAGGTGGTGACTGTTGAACAGGGATCCTTTGTTCTGCTGAGCACTTGGAAAGGTTTGGAAAAGCAATTGAAGCCAGGACAATATTTGCGGATGTTCCATTATCGATTGGCAAGTTGTTAGAAGTGCCGTTGCTTTCTGCCTGCTGCCGGTCTCCCGTGGCCTCAGGGAAGGAGCAGGGTGATGAAGGTCATCTCAGGACAAAGGGGAAGATTAGATGGCCATCATGTCCTGAGCTGAAGGAGTCAAGAAAGGGGAGACCTGCTCCTTCTGCTCCCGTGTGATGGTTCCGTGGAGAAGATGGTGAGTAGAGTCCACATGGATGTGTGTCTGGTGGTCCCAGATCAGAGAGGACCCCTGAAGGAGGGAGCGTGGTTAACACAGACTGTGGCAGCTCTGGGAGAACTTGCAAAGGAACAGTTTGGTATTCTGCCTTTTATGCCGAACATTAAATTACAGGCACTTTTGATGTTGCTCCCTAATCTTCTCGTCATTTTTAATGACTGCATAATATTGCACTGCTTCAAAGGACTGTATTTTCCCTCACCTTTCCCCTGTCATTTGGTTTTGAGGTTACCAATTTGGAGCTATTAGAGATATCACCACAAGGAACATGCGTGTGACAGTTTTTCCTTTCAGGAATTATGTCTGTAGGATCAATTCTAGGGCAGAGGGGATGAACATTGTTTAATACCTCTGGCAACTCACTGTCAGGTTGTCAAAAGGTTCATGTGCTGAGTATGATCATCGTTTTAGGTGTTTTGTCAGGTTAGGTAAAGTTGGTACTTCGATGTTGTTTTTGATCCATTTCTGCGATGAGGTGTTTGATGGAGGAAATTGAATGAAGACGACTATCTTGGGTAGATCTAAGGGAGGGAGAGTGCAGGAAATTGTGACTACAGGGATGCCTTGGGAGGTGGATTTCTGCCGTGCCTCCGTGAGGTGGAGGAGGGGAAGGAGGCTTATAAACCGATACAGAGTGTGTTTCTTAATTGCATCGTTTCTTTTTTTCCTCTCTTCCATGGCGGACTAAATGAATCATTAACATAGTAATCATCACTCCTGTATGTAATCATCACATTGTATGAAAAAATTGTCATCTCTCACCATGACTGCCTTCTCAGGAAGGTGGTGACTGTTGAACAGGGATCCTTTGTTCTGCTGAGCACTTGGAAAGGTTTGGAAAAGCAATTGAAGCCAGGACAATATTTGCGGATGTTCCATTATCGATTGGCAAGTTGTTAGAAGTGCCGTTGCTTTCTGCCTGCTGCCGGTCTCCCGTGGCCTCAGGGAAGGAGCAGGGTGATGAAGGTCATCTCAGGACAAAGGGGAAGATTAGATGGCCATCATGTCCTGAGCTGAAGGAGTCAAGAAAGGGGAGACCTGCTCCTTCTGCTCCCGTGTGATGGTTCCGTGGAGAAGATGGTGAGTAGAGTCCACATGGATGTGTGTCTGGTGGTCCCAGATCAGAGAGGACCCCTGAAGGAGGGAGCGGTGGACTCACTCAGGTGGGAGGGAGAGGCTGAGAACAGGGGATGGGGCAGGGAAGAAGGGGTACTATGGCTTACTCTCCTGGGCAGGCTGCACAATTGAAGGGGGACACCGCACAAAGTGATGACCAGCTGTTCAGGGACAATAGTGCAGCCTGTGCAGATGTGGGAGGCTGAATAAATGAGCCGAGGCAGTGTGAGGTGTGCAAGCCTTCAGCAAGTTTCCTGGGGGCCCAGCAAGGGCTGTTGAGACCCTGAAAAGGACCTCTGTGAATAAGCTTTAAAACTAGAGGCAGGGACTTCCCTGGTAGTCGCGTGGTTGACTTCAAGCTTCCAGTACAGGGGACATGGGTTTGATCCCTGGTCAGGGAACTAAGACCCCACATGCTGTGCAATACAGCCAATAAATAAATGGGGAAAAATTTTTGTTAAAAAAAGCCCAGAGGCCAACAGCTGGACCATGAATGTCAGCGAGAGTGGCCACCTAGTGCCCCAGTGTGCAGTTGAGAGTAACTTCTCTCGGTAGGCACCCATCCGGGGACCAGACTGAGGCAGGCAGTCCACAACAGAGTGGACACAAGAATGTAGAAGACTCAGGTCTTACAAGGCCCTGTCCACTCTGACATCAGCTGCTGTTTCCTGTGACCCATACCTGGGAGAAGATGCTGAACTACTTTGCATGATAGAGGGAAAAGAATCCCTAATTTCTGAACTTCAGGAATTTCAAGGAGGAGGGAGAAAGTAACAGAGAGGAATGGGAAGATGTCTCAGAGAGTTTGGCCTCTGTGATTAAGACCCTTGACTGGGTGGCATTTCTCACAGTTCTGGAGGCTGACAAGTCCTGACTGGGGGCCAACATGGTTAGGGTCTGAGGGAGACCCTCTTGCTGGGTCTGCCATCATCTAGCTGTGACCTCCTCCGTGGCGGAGAGCAGACAGAACTGACCAACTCTCTTCCTCCTCCTATAAAGGTACTAAATCCCATCCTGGGGCCCCACCCACATGACATCATCACCTCCCAGCCCCCCCCCCAATACCATCCCATTGGAAGTTAAGGTTTCAGCACATGGATTTGGGGGGTGTAAAACCTGCAGTCCATAACAGAAGTGAAGAGGTGACTCAACAACCAGAAAGATGGAGGAAGGCCATGAGCTTCAAGATAATCTTCTTTCCTTTGACCCCCAAATTTCCACCAAAATCTACTCAGCTAACTTAACTGCTTGTCATCAGTTAATATTTTGTAAACCGCCCCCCACCACAAATAACAAAGGTCATTTTTCCAGTCATTCCAGATGAATGTGAAATAGCTGATAGCTATGTGACTAAGTCATGCCTTTCTATGCCTCAGTTTCCTCTTTTGCAACATGGGGCTGGTTGTGGCACCAGATGATTGGCTCTAAGTCATTGAGTAAGTGAATGGCCACAGAAAGCCGTCAGTAAATGGAAAGTGTTGCTGTTGATGTCATTATTATTATTACTTTGTGCCCAGAGAGCATCAGGCTCACATAGAGAGCTTGTTAATCACAAACGGCTGGGTCACCTCTGTCAGAACTTCTGATGGGGTAGGTCCGGGCTAGTGGAGTCCAAAAATGTGCCTCTCTAAGAGGGTCCAGGTAATGCAGATGCTGCCAGCCCCCCAACAGCTCTTGGAGAACCACTGGCTTAACCTGCAGCCTCTGAGGCCACGAGGCAGGTTGTGCTGATCAGCAGGCAGTAAGGCATAGCAAGAAGTGAAGGAAGGAAGACAGCACACACTTTGAAGTTCCCGCACAGAGCTTTCCAGCCTGTGTATCATGTCCAGAGATGTGTGTACCCAGAAATTGAACCCTCATAGTCAGCAGGATCCTGAAGACAGCTGTACAGGTTGTGCACATAATGATGGCATCCAGCATCAGCTTCAAGGGAAGATGGGCCTGGAAGCCCCAGAGAAGATGCCAGTCCCTAAGATGCTGCTGGGCTGTGCTCAGTCATGTCTGACTCTTTGCGACCCCGTGGACTGTAGACTGCATGCTCCTCTGCCCATGGAATTTTCCAGGCAAGAATACTGGACTGGGTTGCCATTTCCAATTTCAGGGGATCTTCCCAGACCAAAGATCAAACCTGTGTCTCTTGCATATTGTTAACCACTGAGCCACCTGTCTATGGTCCAGCCTTTAAAGGGGTTTGGCGAGGTGGGGAAAGCTGGGATACCTTCCTATTGCCTACGACCTCGATCAGGGCCAACTATTTACCCCAGGCTGCCACACAGGCATGATCATTTTGTGCTCATGACTTGAAAGCATTTGGGAAGCCTTCCTCTAAAGCTGCACTGTCCAACTTGGTAGCCCCTAGAAAGGTGTGTCTCGCACAAATGGAGAAGTGCCGTAAGTGTCAAATAGATACCAGATAGTGAACATTTAGAAAAAAAATAAGAAACTTATTAATCATTTGTTTTACATTGATGGCCTACTGCAATGTTAATATTTTGAATATATTAAATATGCTGCTAAAATTAGTTTCTTTTTACTTCTTTAATGTGTGTATGTGTGTGTGTAGTCGAACCATTGAGAGGAGGCAGAGCAGACCAAGTGGTGGGCTAAGTACTTGGACTTGAGTCTGTAGGAGACAGAGCGTGACTCAGAAGCTACGAAAGGCAGCATGACCTGATTAGATTGTTTAAAATGACACCTAGAAGCAGAGCAGAGGGAGAATTGGGAGGTCTTATGAACAACAAACGTCCTGAGAAGCAGTGCAGTGGAGCTGAAAGAGGAGCCAGCTGACCGTGGGTCTCATAGCCCAGGGTCTCACCAGATATCTTCAGTCTCTGGCTGCCCAGGCAGCTCCGTGGATAGAGAATCTGCCTGCCATGCAGGAGATGTGGGTTTGATTCTTGGGTTGGAAGATCTCCTGAAGGAGGGCTTGACAGCCCACTCTAGTATTCTTGCCTGGAGAATCCCATGGACAAAGGATTCCAGCAGGCGGTCTACAGGGTCACAAACCGTTGGATACGACTGAAGTGTCTAAACACGCGCGTGCATATTCAGCCTCCAGCCGGCCTGGTGGTATGGGCTTTGGCATCAGACTGTTTTGTTTGCTTCTTAGCCCTTTCACTTAAGGTTGCCTGCTTTACTTAACTTTGCTGGGTCTCAGTGTATTTATCTGTGAAATGGAATCCATATCGTGTTTTCACGAGGCATAAGGACATTTAGAGATGCAAAGCGGGCCCAACAGTTTTCTGTTTGGTCCTGCTTGGTCACATGCTCCTCTCTCATTTTGCCAGGCTGGTGTGGTCTTGTGATTAGATTTGCCTGGGTCTTATGCCCAGCCCAGGTGGACAGGCAGCTGGGTCTTTCACCCCAGGAAGGGGGAGAGGCAGCGGAGTGTGCCAGCACATGCGAACAAGCAGCTGCCCTGTCTGCCCCACCCTCCTGGCTCAGTGACCTTGGGCAAGTGACTCAGTGGCTCAGAAGCCCAACTTCCACTTCTGTGAAACCTTCCTGCAGAAGCTGTAAGAATTCCACAACCCCTGCCCCACCGAAGGTGACCAGAAAATAATTTAAGGTGGTGCTGCCGGAAAGAGCCAGAGCTAGACAATGGTCTGAATTAGGGAGCTGTCCTTTATGGGAGCCAGGTCACACCCTCAAACTCTCAAATCACTGTCAACAGGAAAGTCAGCGGGGACTTTGGGGCTGAGACCCGCTGGATGGACCTGATGTCTGTTTAATAAGCATCCCCAGCCTTCTGGAAGGCTTCCCTCACTGGCTATGCAGTTTGGGTCGGACGTGTTCTCCTTTTGTGAACTGGGGTTTTGTAAGAGGCTAAATTCCAGGCCGGAGCAGGATAAACAGGATCACATGGCTAATGATTGGTGAGCCGGCCTGGAATGCAATTTACTGCCGATAAATTTCTGTGGAGGAGAGCCGGTCACCCCCTGGATAGTTTACAGGGAGGCTGTTAAAACAGAAAGGAGCTTCCAGGCTCTGCAGGATGGCTGCTTGGCATTTTTCTCAACCCCTCTTAAAGGAATGGAGGCACCTGCTACCAGCTGGGAATCCGCTGCATCAGTCTGCTTTACAAAGAAAGAAAGGCCTCTTGGCCAAAGCTTTTTGTTTCTCCAATACTTGGCAGCTTACCAAGGATTCTCAATTCTAGTGCCATTCCAGTTTTGCAGGTGGGGAAATTGGAACTCAGAGAGGGGAAGTGACTTACCCAAGGACACACAGCCAGGAGGTGGCAGGCCGAGGATGAGAAAATTTTCTGTGAAGCTAATTGGGCAAAAATAATGTTTGTGCTCAATCATCTAGTTCATCAGCTAAACCCTTCTTGCCGGGGCTTAGCTTGACTTGAATGCAATCAGAGGGTGATGGGATTGAGAGGGTCCCTTGTTCATCATGGTGAGGAAATACTTTTCCTTTTACCTAGGTCAGAATTTTAGAAAGCTGTTCTCTTTTTTAAAAATACGGTCACTGCTTATTTATTATTTATTCACTCATTATGCCATCTTTTATTGAAGTACAGTTATTTTACAATGCTGTGTTAGTTTTAAGTGCACCACAAAGTGATTCAGTTATACATATATATGTGTGTGTGTATACATATATATATTCCTTTTCAGATTCTTTTCCATTGTAAGCTATCAAGAGATATTGGGAAATCTCTTTTCTTGACCTCACACTGCTCCCTTCTCTTCACACCATGGCCCCAAACTCTCCAACTTAACCCGGGTGCCTGCCCCATCTCTAAAGGGATTTCAGAGCAGATTGGCTGCTAGGAAAAGATTCAGGTTCAGTTCTTAGCATGGCTATAATCCTGCTGCTTGACCTTAAGCATTTCTCTAATTCTTTCTGGACCTCAGTTTTCTCATCTGAAAAAGGAGTGGGTAAAGTTTGGGTGAGCACCAAGTGTCCGTGCATGCTTCTAAATCTTCTAATCTGGCTCCTGCTTGCAGCTTAGCCATGGGAGAGCTGGGCCCAGGGCAACATTCGACCCTTCCCAGCACCTCAGTGACCTGGCCTGCTGGGGACACCTGCAAGCCTCCCCAGGCCTCTGAGGGATGGTCCCAGCTACCCTTTCTGGGGAGCTAAGTGGCAGAACTGATGGAGGAGATAAAGATGGCTGTGCTGAAATAAGGCACATTCACCCTCTGCCCCTACTCAGCCTGATGGAGGAGATAAAGAGCTTGTGTTTAAAAAAAGGGGGGCCCCTTTTGTTTCTCCAATACTTGGCAGCTTACCAAGGATTCTCAATTCTAGTGCCATTCCAGTTTTGCAGGTGGGGAAATTGGAACTCAGAGAGGGGAAGTGACTTACCCAAGGACACACAGCCAGGAGGTGGCAGGCCGAGGATGAGAAAATTTTCTGTGAAGCTAATTGGGCAAAAATAATGTTTGTGCTCAATCATCTAGTTCATCAGCTAAACCCTTCTTGCCGGGGCTTAGCTTGACTTGAATGCAATCAGAGGGTGATGGGATTGAGAGGGTCCCTTGTTCATCATGGTGAGGAAATACTTTTCCTTTTACCTAGGTCAGAATTTTAGAAAGCTGTTCTCTTTTTTAAAAATACGGTCACTGCTTATTTATTATTTATTCACTCATTATGCCATCTTTTATTGAAGTACAGTTATTTTACAATGCTGTGTTAGTTTTAAGTGCACCACAAAGTGATTCAGTTATACATATATATGTGTGTGTGTATACATATATATATTCCTTTTCAGATTCTTTTCCATTGTAAGCTATCAAGAGATATTGGGAAATCTCTTTTCTTGACCTCACACTGCTCCCTTCTCTTCACACCATGGCCCCAAACTCTCCAACTTAACCCGGGTGCCTGCCCCATCTCTAAAGGGATTTCAGAGCAGATTGGCTGCTAGGAAAAGATTCAGGTTCAGTTCTTAGCATGGCTATAATCCTGCTGCTTGACCTTAAGCATTTCTCTAATTCTTTCTGGACCTCAGTTTTCTCATCTGAAAAAGGAGTGGGTAAAGTTTGGGTGAGCACCAAGTGTCCGTGCATGCTTCTAAATCTTCTAATCTGGCTCCTGCTTGCAGCTTAGCCATGGGAGAGCTGGGCCCAGGGCAACATTCGACCCTTCCCAGCACCTCAGTGACCTGGCCTGCTGGGGACACCTGCAAGCCTCCCCAGGCCTCTGAGGGATGGTCCCAGCTACCCTTTCTGGGGAGCTAAGTGCAGCATTCGTGAGAACTGATGGAGGAGATAAAGATGGCTGTGCTGAAATAAGGCACATTCACCCTCTGCCCCTACTCAGCCTTCTCTCTCACAGATGCTGGTGGGCCTGAGGGCAGGACTAGCTACAATGCACAGTGAGCAGGGCTGGGGTGGGCAGGTTCTTTTAGCACTGTTCCCTATAATTGTTCTGGCTGCTGTTTGTTTCTCCTGATTAATTTCTCATTAGCATCAGGGAGACCAGCTTGGGTTGGATTCTGCCAGTTTGCCAGAGCCAGTCCTCTGCCATTTCTGGCTTGGCCCAGCCCAGGACCTTTCTGCTTCCACGGGAGCTGTCCTTCTGGGAGGGCCTCCTGGACACTGACCCCGCCTTACCGCCCTCAGGACAACACTGAGACGTGAGTCTCCTTGTGGTCCTTGTAGAACGTGGAGGTGGAGGCTCAGTGAGGTGGAGGGACTTGCCTAGATTCCCACAGGAGTGAGTGAAGCTGAATTTTGCCTTAAGGATTTTCAGACACATGTGCATTTTTTCTAAAATTGCCGCTTCCCTGTTCTTTTCCTATCTCAGTGCTTGACTCATTTAGAAACAATTAATCCATGAATAAACCTCAGGTTTTGTCTTTCCAATTGGAAACACCGATTCGGTGACAGTCGGGCCATTTTTCCAAGCTAGCCAGGAAATCTGGTCGTATTAGGAAGAAGCAAAACCATTGGGGTTTTAATAACATGGTGAGAAAAGAGTGTGACTTTAGTCTTTATGAGCCCTGGAATGCATTTTCCAAAGTAGGAATTAGCTGACACAGGCAGAGTGTCAGCTGGAAAAACAAGGTCTGGGTTAGGTGGCCCAGAAAAAAACCCGCTTTGGTGCCCAGAGCCTCCCATTGATTTCAATTGCTGGTTAGCACAGGCCAGCAGAACAATTGTCCCACCAGTGAATGTGCCATTAGAAATGACCCCATGCAGCTAATGGGGGTTTAATACTGGCTTGCTTGGTCCTTGGTATGGTTCCTGTTCTTGTTTTCAGTAAGAAAATTACCTGTCTGTCATTCCCTTTAAACTTGTACAGTAATAATTAGCCAGGCCCCGAAGAGAAGCTGGTCACCTTTAACCTTGGCTGGATGAAAGCTCAGTGACCCATTAAAGTGTGTGAAGTCATTTGACTCTAGCCGGCTGGGGAGGAGGGCTGCAGGCATTTGGTAGATGGATATAATAACTCACATGTATTCATCATTTCGCAGTCTTCAGAGCTCAGGGTAACTGCGAGCTCGTGAGCAAGAATTCTCACAAAAAGGTTAGCAAATCAGGATCAGCCACTGGCCAAATCAGGCCCACCCTGATATATATATTTTTTTAACATTAAAAAAAATTGTTTATTTATTCATTTATTTTTGGCTATTCTGGGTTTTCATTGCTGCCACAGGCTCTTCTCTAGTTGCAGGGAGTGGGGGCTACTCTCTAATTGAGGTGAGCAGGCTTCTTGTTGCAGTGACTTCTCTTATTGTGGAACTTGAACTCTAGGGCACACAGGCTTCAGTAGTTGCAGCACATGGGCTCAATAGTTGTGGCTCCAAGGCTCTAGAGCACAGGCTCCATAACTGTGGCTCATGGGCTTAGCTGCTCTGTAGCATGTGGGATCTTCCTGGATCAGGAATCAAACCTGTGTCTCTTGCTTTGGCAGGTGAACTCTTTACGCCAAAGCTATCAGGAAAGCCCCTGCCCTGTGTTTTTGCAAATGAAGTTTCCTAGGAGTATTCTTGAGAGTTCCTTGGACTGCAAGGAGATCGAACCAGTCAATCCTAAAGGCAATCAACCCTGAATATTCATTGGAAGGACTATTGCTTAAGCTGAAGTTTCCAAAGTAGGAATTAGCTGACACAGGCAGAGTGTCAGCTGGAAAAACAAGGTCTGGGTTAGGTGGCCCAGAAAAAAACCCGCTTTGGTGCCCAGAGCCTCCCATTGATTTCAATTGCTGGTTAGCACAGGCCAGCAGAACAATTGTCCCACCAGTGAATGTGCCATTAGAAATGACCCCATGCAGCTAATGGGGGTTTAATACTGGCTTGCTTGGTCCTTGGTATGGTTCCTGTTCTTGTTTTCAGTAAGAAAATTACCTGTCTGTCATTCCCTTTAAACTTGTACAGTAATAATTAGCCAGGCCCCGAAGAGAAGCTGGTCACCTTTAACCTTGGCTGGATGAAAGCTCAGTGACCCATTAAAGTGTGTGAAGTCATTTGACTCTAGCCGGCTGGGGAGGAGGGCTGCAGGCATTTGGTAGATGGATATAATAACTCACATGTATTCATCATTTCGCAGTCTTCAGAGCTCAGGGTAACTGCGAGCTCGTGAGCAAGAATTCTCACAAAAAGGTTAGCAAATCAGGATCAGCCACTGGCCAAATCAGGCCCACCCTGATATATATATTTTTTTAACATTAAAAAAAATTGTTTATTTATTCATTTATTTTTGGCTATTCTGGGTTTTCATTGCTGCCACAGGCTCTTCTCTAGTTGCAGGGAGTGGGGGCTACTCTCTAATTGAGGTGAGCAGGCTTCTTGTTGCAGTGACTTCTCTTATTGTGGAACTTGAACTCTAGGGCACACAGGCTTCAGTAGTTGCAGCACATGGGCTCAATAGTTGTGGCTCCAAGGCTCTAGAGCACAGGCTCCATAACTGTGGCTCATGGGCTTAGCTGCTCTGTAGCATGTGGGATCTTCCTGGATCAGGAATCAAACCTGTGTCTCTTGCTTTGGCAGGTGAACTCTTTACGCCAAAGCTATCAGGAAAGCCCCTGCCCTGTGTTTTTGCAAATGAAGTTTCCTAGGAGTATTCTTGAGAGTTCCTTGGACTGCAAGGAGATCGAACCAGTCAATCCTAAAGGCAATCAACCCTGAATATTCATTGGAAGGACTATTGCTTAAGCTGAAGTTCCAATAGTTTGATCACCTGATGCAAAGAGACGACTCAATGAAGCCGACTCATGCAAAGACTGAAGGCAAGAGAAGGGGGCTACAGAGGATGAGATGGTTAGATAACATCACAATGGACATTGTCATGAATTTTAGCAAACCCTGGGAGACAGTGGAGAGCAGAGGGAAGTCCATGAGATTGAAAAAAGTTAGACATGACTTAGCGACTGAATAACAACAAAGGAATTCCCATTTATGTAAATAGTATTTGCAGTTGCTTTTTCATCATGATGGTGGAGATGGGTCCTTATGACAGAGCCTTGGTGGCTAGAAAAACTGAAAGTATTCACTATCTAACCCTTGACAGAAGTTTGCCAACCTCTGCTCTAATTCACAGAAACCAAGTTTGAATCCTGGATCAACCATTTATCAGCCACGTGATCTTGAACAAGTTACTTTCTTTCTCTGCTTCAGTTTCTCCATCTGTTAATTAAACATCTAGTGGTAGATGCTACCAGATCTCATCAACTGCTTCAGTTACACACACTCCTGCACTTAGGCATGACCAAGGGACTTGCCTTGAGCCATGAAGTGTAGGTGGAAGTGATGTGTGCCACTAGACAGAAGCATGTAGAGCTGGACTGGGTTTTCCATGCCCTCTTTCTCTGTCACTGAAACCAAGGAGGCCATGTACCCTGGATGATGTCATTACAGGATAATCAGTTGGGTTACCAAATGTGTAAAAAGAATAGAGATTACCTCAACTTGCAATGGATGTTTAGCATGAGGGAGAAATCTTTGGTGTTTAACCCACTGAGATATGAGCATTGTTTGTTACCAAATGTTTTCTAGGCTCAACTCTGGTTGTCTCATTGCTTTGGCATGTGGGATCTTCCTGGATCAGGAATCAAACCTGTGTCTCTTGCTTTGGCAGGTGAACTCTTACGCCAAAGCTATCAGGAAAGCCCCTGCCCTGTGTTTTTGCAAATGAAGTTTCCTAGGAGTATTCTTGAGAGTTCCTTGGACTGCAAGGAGATCGAACCAGTCAATCCTAAAGGCAATCAACCCTGAATATTCATTGGAAGGACTATTGCTTAAGCTGAAGTTCCAATAGTTTGATCACCTGATGCAAAGAGACGACTCAATGAAGCCGACTCATGCAAAGACTGAAGGCAAGAGAAGGGGGCTACAGAGGATGAGATGGTTAGATAACATCACAATGGACATTGTCATGAATTTTAGCAAACCCTGGGAGACAGTGGAGAGCAGAGGGAAGTCCATGAGATTGAAAAAAGTTAGACATGACTTAGCGACTGAATAACAACAAAGGAATTCCCATTTATGTAAATAGTATTTGCAGTTGCTTTTTCATCATGATGGTGGAGATGGGTCCTTATGACAGAGCCTTGGTGGCTAGAAAAACTGAAAGTATTCACTATCTAACCCTTGACAGAAGTTTGCCAACCTCTGCTCTAATTCACAGAAACCAAGTTTGAATCCTGGATCAACCATTTATCAGCCACGTGATCTTGAACAAGTTACTTTCTTTCTCTGCTTCAGTTTCTCCATCTGTTAATTAAACATCTAGTGGTAGATGCTACCAGATCTCATCAACTGCTTCAGTTACACACACTCCTGCACTTAGGCATGACCAAGGGACTTGCCTTGAGCCATGAAGTGTAGGTGGAAGTGATGTGTGCCACTAGACAGAAGCATGTAGAGCTGGACTGGGTTTTCCATGCCCTCTTTCTCTGTCACTGAAACCAAGGAGGCCATGTACCCTGGATGATGTCATTACAGGATAATCAGTTGGGTTACCAAATGTGTAAAAAGAATAGAGATTACCTCAACTTGCAATGGATGTTTAGCATGAGGGAGAAATCTTTGGTGTTTAACCCACTGAGATATGAGCATTGTTTGTTACTTCAGCAAAGCCTAGTTTATGCTAACTAATTGACCTAATTCATAGGACTTTTTAGGATTAGATGAGTTAGGTGTGCAACATCTATAGAATAATGGCAGGCATATAAAATGAATGCTAGCTGAAATTAGTTATATCATTACATCAATTATGAATAAAACTGTGTACTATTTTTCATAAATTATCTCATTTTTAATTTCATAATGACTATGAGGTGGTAACTATTATCCTCATTTATTTACTCAATCAACATTTAATGGGTACCTCTGTTCTATTAGGTAATATGCGACATTCTAGAATATAGAAATAAATCAAAAAACCTTTATGTTCCATTGAATCCAGATTTTAGAGTGAAGTGCGGTTGAAGGAAAGTGTTGTGCAGCTGAATCTTGGAAGGTAACTTAGGGTTTACCAGATAAAGAAAGTAAGGAAAGGCTCTCCAGAGGAAACCAGCCTATGTAATCACCTAGAAGCTGAAATTATAGGCTCTCTTAGGGAACACTGAGTGAACTGGCACAATAGACGGACAAGATTTTGGTTAGGGATATAGCAGACAATATTGCTTGGCCATTCAGTATCCATTTGCAATCCACTTTTCCCTTACCAGCTTCACACTACAGAGAGAAGTGAGATAGATGACTTCCAGCCTCCCTTGCAGCTAGAGCTGGTCATGTGACACAGTATCATCCAAAAAGATGTCATGAGACCTTTCCTGGGAAACTTCAAATTAAAAAGCAAAGACATCAATGAAGATAGGTCTCACTGCTGTGTATGAGTGTAATGCCTAGAGCAGTGGCAGCTTCCTTGTGATCATGAGAGGAAGACCAAGAGAACTGGGGAGATGTGGAACAATTATCTGGACCTTGGGCTGCTGCTGAAGCAGCCCTGGGCACTATCCCCACCAGACTTCTTGCCAAGTGAACAATATACATCTTATGATTCAAGTGATTACTATTCATTTATTATTTTCAACCCAAAGTGTCCTAACTAATGAGAAGTTGTGAGAAGCAAGACTTGTGAGGTTAGTTGGGCCTAGGTCATGCAGGGCAATAGGAGCAA
This sequence comes from Tragulus kanchil, assembly GCA_022376925.1. Lineage (NCBI taxonomy): Eukaryota > Metazoa > Chordata > Mammalia > Artiodactyla > Tragulidae > Tragulus > Tragulus kanchil. The sequence goes on from JAIOJX010000004.1 coordinate 108,042,820, forward strand.
GTCAAAGATTTTGCATAGGAGAGGGAAACACAGGCTTAGAGAGGGCAGGTCACTACCCAGGATCCCACTGCTAGCAAGTGTCAGAGCTGGATTTTGCAGACATGTTCCAAGTTTCTCTGCACAGTTGTGTCATCCACTCTTCTCTTCAACTGAATGGTCTTAGCCAGTCTCTACAGGGGAGACTTGCTCATGGCCTGTTTTGGCTCACAGGTCATGTCTAACCACATGCTGGATAAATTGGGATTTTCCCAAAGCGTTTCCTATTTGGGGACCACATCTATGAGATTTATAAATAAGGAGACTTTAGGGAGTGTGTGTAGAAATCGGAGAAGATGAGAAGGTAGAGCATCTTAACATCAAACTGGGCTTGGGGAGAGGTTTATACAGACCTAGGGCATGGAGGAAATCAGAAACAGGAAGAATGGTGCCGTCCCTTCCACCATCTTGGCTTCATTGGCTAGAAGAAAGTCACAGCCACAGAATCCTTTCCTGCTTCTCTGTCGTTTGCACCTCTCTGACACATGTTACTGCAACAGGCATCAATGAGCCCCTGCGCCCCTCACGTCCAAGTCAGTGCTGGACCCAGCTGTGTTTCCCAGAGCCTGCATCCGTGTGTCATCTCTCAGCATTTGCCCCATGTGGATGGAAACTTAAAGGAAAATCAAGTGTGACCTCATCTCTAGGGTGGCCACCTCCTCAAAAGGCATTACCCTAAAGTTATCCCAATTTTTTCCCCCAACTCACACATCAAACCCTCCCAGCCCCCCAAATAGCATCTAAGACCAGTTAATATTCAGTTCAGTTTAACAGTTAAGAGAGTCAGTTCTCGATGGCTCTGCCACTTCCTATCTGTGTGGCTATTAGGCAGTTTACCATCTCTTCTTGTCAGTTCTCTCATCTGTTTAAGAAAGTATTGATTTCATATACTTGTGAGGATAAAGTAACACACAGAAAATGCTGACAACACACTAAGCACTTGACACATGGTATGTTATTATTGTTGTCATTATGTCCGTTGTTACTATTATGGTATCAGGATTCAAGGCAGCCCTCAGGACCCTGACCCTCGCTTTCACCCTCTCCAGCTCCTAGTGTTTGTAGAACACATAGCTGGAGTCTTCACCTGTGTACTCCCACCTGCTGACATCCCTCCTGCCATTACCCCCTCTGGATACAGAATCAGCGTACTTGCCCTCAGGACGTGGAGCCCAGCATTCCGTTACAGATCCAGGCCCTTACAGATCCAGCCCCTTGGGCCCAGGGTCCCCAGGGGGGCCCATATCTGACCTCACACTACCCTCATCCCCTCCAGGCTCACCCGCAGCCTGTCACCCTTCTCTGCTCTCAACAGAGGGGGGACAAGGGAGGGGACGCGTGCCCTGGCAGACCCAGCTGTGCTAAGCCTTCTTTGTGTATTTCCACCTTCATGCTTCGGTGGCTGTCACCCCTGACTCATCAGTTAGTTAACAAGCTCCAGAACCATGCCTCTTCCTCACGGCATTTTATCAAACAGTCCGTCTAGGCTGCGAGAGTGCAGGCTCCGTGGGGATATTTCCTTGGGAGAAGTTTTTTCACACAGCTGCCCTTGCTTTCTCACTGCACCAAAAGCATCTCAAGAGCAAAGTGTCTTTCCTTTCTTTTGAAGTTTATGAATGTGGGTGGAGAATGTTGCTTTTCACAGCAAGGAGTCATGCGCCATCTGTAATCAGGAAGGTGGTTATTTTTAACAATAATAACAGTAGCTCACACTTACTGAGCATTTACTATGAACCAGGCAGTTTAAAAGAGCACTTCCTGTTCATTAACTTGTAGAATGTTCACAATAATGTTGGGAGGGCAGGTGTTTTTTTTAAGTACTACTTTACAAATAAAGAGACTGCGGCCTAGAAACTTACTTGCCCAAGTCACGCAATTACTGATAGGAAGGAACCAAGGCAGGATTCGACCCCAGCCTTTCTGAATGCAAAACTGTGCCAGATCTGTGCTTCCCAAACTTTGGAGGGCACACAAATCTGTCAATGACCTTGTTAAAGATGTAGTCTCTGAGGCTTCTCTGGTGGTCCAGTGAATAGTGTCCACCTTGCAGCGCAAGGGGCACCAGTTTGATCTCTGGCCTGGGAAGATCCCACGTGCCACGGAGCGGCTGGACTGGTGTGTCTGGTTAGGAGCCAGCGCTGCGGGTCATGTGCACCTAGAGCCAGGGCTCTGCAGTGAGAGGGGCCACTGCAATGGGAGGCCCACACAGGCCAACAAATAAAGGTGGATGAAAATGAATAGATAAAGGACCAATAAGAGAGGCCAAAATTAGAAGAAAATGTAGTCTCTGGCTTAGGATCTGAGATTTAACCCTCACAGGATGGTGATGCTGCTGATTCAAGTATACACTTTAAGTAACGGAGGTTGAAATTGCACTATATTTCCTCCAGGTGTGTTAGGTTGACAACAGGATATTCAATTAAGTTCTTTCCTGGAAGGAATTTCCTGAAACAAATTCATGGAGAGGGTTCATGGCTAGGAGTCCTGGATGTGAATACCAGCGGCTATTATCATGATCTTAGGCAACTGCCATTCTTAGAAATTCAGCTTCCTTGTCACCCTGACTCATCAGTTAGTTAACAAGCTCCAGAACCATGCCTCTTCCTCACGGCATTTTATCAAACAGTCCGTCTAGGCTGCGAGAGTGCAGGCTCCGTGGGGATATTTCCTTGGGAGAAGTTTTTTCACACAGCTGCCCTTGCTTTCTCACTGCACCAAAAGCATCTCAAGAGCAAAGTGTCTTTCCTTTCTTTTGAAGTTTATGAATGTGGGTGGAGAATGTTGCTTTTCACAGCAAGGAGTCATGCGCCATCTGTAATCAGGAAGGTGGTTATTTTTAACAATAATAACAGTAGCTCACACTTACTGAGCATTTACTATGAACCAGGCAGTTTAAAAGAGCACTTCCTGTTCATTAACTTGTAGAATGTTCACAATAATGTTGGGAGGGCAGGTGTTTTTTTTAAGTACTACTTTACAAATAAAGAGACTGCGGCCTAGAAACTTACTTGCCCAAGTCACGCAATTACTGATAGGAAGGAACCAAGGCAGGATTCGACCCCAGCCTTTCTGAATGCAAAACTGTGCCAGATCTGTGCTTCCCAAACTTTGGAGGGCACACAAATCTGTCAATGACCTTGTTAAAGATGTAGTCTCTGAGGCTTCTCTGGTGGTCCAGTGAATAGTGTCCACCTTGCAGCGCAAGGGGCACCAGTTTGATCTCTGGCCTGGGAAGATCCCACGTGCCACGGAGCGGCTGGACTGGTGTGTCTGGTTAGGAGCCAGCGCTGCGGGTCATGTGCACCTAGAGCCAGGGCTCTGCAGTGAGAGGGGCCACTGCAATGGGAGGCCCACACAGGCCAACAAATAAAGGTGGATGAAAATGAATAGATAAAGGACCAATAAGAGAGGCCAAAATTAGAAGAAAATGTAGTCTCTGGCTTAGGATCTGAGATTTAACCCTCACAGGATGGTGATGCTGCTGATTCAAGTATACACTTTAAGTAACGGAGGTTGAAATTGCACTATATTTCCTCCAGGTGTGTTAGGTTGACAACAGGATATTCAATTAAGTTCTTTCCTGGAAGGAATTTCCTGAAACAAATTCATGGAGAGGGTTCATGGCTAGGAGTCCTGGATGTGAATACCAGCGGCTATTATCATGATCTTAGGCAACTGCCATTCTTAGAAATTCAGCTTCCTTGTGGGCAGCGTGAGGTGAATTGTACCACCTGATGGATGGCGATGAGATAATGCCCGTGGGACAGGGCTCTGTAGACTCTTCAGAGAGGTGACTCGGGGGAGAAAAGTCAAAATAACATTATTACCAGTAAGAACTCCCACTTGAGTGGGCCATAGGCAGAGTCAATCAAGTTTTCATTCATTCCCCCAGTTTTTCTGTTCTTTGCCATCTGATGATCAAAGATTAAAAGGTTCATTGCACTAAGCTTTCACTACCTCAGCATCTGAGTCCTATAGAAGCACCCTCTGTGAAATGTGGTTTTATAGCCATGGGACAACTCTCCCATGCCCCTTCCATCTTTGACATGTAGATGAAACAGGAAGAAAGCCTGGGTCCAAAAAAAGAGACCACAAGGAGAGATTGGCTAAGCAGGAATGCTGAGCACAACTGACGCCCACTACTGAATTCTCAACCAGGGAGAGCCAGAGTGGAGAGCCAGAGATGTCTGGGGTAGGCATTTCTAGTCTGAAAACTGACAGATGAATGGAATTTTAGGTGTTTCTCATTCAGTCTCTTAACTTGTCCTCTGTAAAGAAAATAGATATAAGCGGACCATGAGGCTACAGCATCTTTGCAGCTTCTCCCATTGAGAGAGGAAAGCCTAGTTTTCCTTCCCTTGAATATATGCTGGCCTTGGGTCTTGGTTTATAATAACCAATGGAACATGGCAAAAGTGATGAGCTGGAGCTTCCAAGCTCAGGCCTTCCACAGAAGACTGACAACTCCTTCATTCTCCTTAGAAGCAAGAGGCATGCTCTAAAGAAGGTTGGGCCAGGATACGGAAGGGTAAGAAGCCAAAATGTGGAAAGAAACTTTGAAGGTGAGGGACCACCTTGCGCAGTGAGGCCAGTCAAGCTTCCAGTGGAAGGCACGTCATGAGTGTCCTCAGCTACACCACGTGGAGCAAAGGAACCACCCAGCTGAGCCCAGTCAACCCACAGGATTTTGAAAAATAATATAGTATTATTGCTTTATGCATCCATTTAGGGATAACTAGTTATACAACCACTGATAACTAAAACATTGGACATTTCTAGAATCTAATTTTTTTTCTAACTGTTCCTTCTGCTTGTATATCCAACAGATATTTCCTATGTGTTAAGCCTGTGCCTCTGTGTGACCCCTATAGCAGCAGCAGACTGGGAAACTTGTTTGTGTAGATTCTGAGCCCCATCCCAGATCGATTCCACCAGAAAGTTCTGGAGTGGGATCCAGAAACCTGAATTAATGAGCCTTCCAGATAATTCTGCTATGACACTCAAGTTTAAGGACCACTGGGCTCAGGCATTGGTTCTCTGCCCTACTTATGCATCTTAATTACCTGTGAATTTTAAAAATCTACACTTGCTCAGAGCTTACTTACCCCAGACCTACTGAATCAGGTGAAGCCTAGGAGTATGTGATGTTTACTAGTTCCATTCTGATTATGTTGTGTAACCATGTACTATGGAGGAATGAAAGATGACCCGCATGAAGTTGGGTCCTTGGAGACCAAGGCTTCTCAAACATGAATGCATAAATGATTTACCTCATGCTTGGGTAAGAGTGCAGACTCTGATTCAGGAGCTCTGGGATGGGGCCTGAGGTTATGCATTTCTAATAAACTCTCATGTGAGTCTGATGCTGCAGACTTCACTTGAAATAGCAAAGCTCTATGGAGTCACCATCTTCTCCAAAGGGTAAATGGCTCAAAAGGCAGTTTTATATTACACACACACACACACAGAGAAACCCACCCACACCCTTCTATAAATGCCTCAGTTGTAGGTAGGTCTAAACGATGCTGTTGAGGCAGCCTCTCTGTTTGCATTGCACAGCTTTTAAGGCCCTACAAGAAGAAAGACAAAAACGATTTTGTCCAACAGACATGGAGAAGGACATTCTTTTTCTTTTTATTAATGTGATAAAATACACATAAAATAAAAAGTACCATCTTAGCCAGCTTTCAGTGTACAATGCAGTGGTATTACTTGCATTCACCATGTGAGTACCCATCACCACCACCCATTCTCCATAATTCTTTTCATCTTTTAAAGCTGAAATTTTACATCATTAAATGATAACTCTCCATTCCATTCCTCCTTCTTCCCAGCTCCTGGCAACCACCATTCTACTTTCTGTGACTTGGATTTTTTTCCAAGTACCTCATAGAAGTAAGCTTCCCAGGTGACTCAGTGGTAAAGAACCCACCTGCCAATACAGAAGACACAAGAGACACGGGTTCTTTCCCTGGGTCAGGGAGATCCCTGGAGCAAGAAATAACAACCCATTTCTTCCCACCCATTCTTCCAACCCATTCCAGGCAGTATTCTTGCCTGGAAAATTCCATTAACAGAGGAGCCTGGTGGGCTACAGTCCATGGTGTTGCAAGGAGTTGGATATGATTTAGTGACTAAATGTGCATATATAGAAGTAGAATAGTTGGCTTTTTGTGAACAGGTTATTTCACTTAGCATGATGTTTCCAAGGATTATCTGTGTGGTAGCATATTATGGAATCTTTCCTTTTTAAGGCTGAATAATATTCTATTCTATATATATATATATATATATATATATATATATATATACACACACCACATTTTGCTTATCCATCTATCCATTGATGGGATGCTTCCGTGTTTTATTTATTGTGAATACTACTGCTATGAACGTGGATGTACAAATAACTCTTTGAAGCCTTGGTTTCACTTCTTTGGGGGTATAAACCCAGAAATAGAATTGCTAAATTGTATGATCATTCTATTTTTAATATTTGGAAGAACCTCCATACTGTTTTCCACAGCACCTGTGCCCTTTTACATTTTCACCAACTCTGCAAGGGTTCCAAAATCTCCATGTCCGAGCCAACACTTGCTGTTGGCTGTTTGTATGTATTTATTTTAGAGTAGCTGCCTTCATGGTGGCAGGGTTGGGAAGGGCCTTTGTTAAGAAAGCCAAAAAGTCCTTCACTGTGGCTGGGGTCTAGCTGGGGGCAACATGAAGAAAAGGAAGAAAAGGCAGCAATGGGTTTGTGGCCAGACTATCAATGACCTTGGACGTCAGGCTTTAGAAGTCCTCATTTTATCCCATGGGTCCTAGGGAGCCGTGAAAGTTTCTTCACCAGGGAAGCAGTGGTCCCATGCCATCAGAACCTGGTTGCCACGAAGGGTGGGAGGGCTGCTCTGATTTGCCCTCGTGACTGCAAGATGTGTATGAGGAGACGGAGCGACACGGAGTGACCTGGGGCTTGGAATGAATGCAGCAGAACAATATTTTGAAACCAGTGTGGCATGTCTTCCTTTAAAGAGAACAGTTCTCCAATCTTTGTGAGGAATTGCCCCGAGGAGGAGGAAGAGCAAGGTTTCCACTTCCAGAGAGCATAACTCTAGTCACATGTTCCAGTCAGTAATGTTCTCCATACCACGATGCACAGAAGAATGTGTGTGATGGAATGAAAATCCCACTGGCCGCCTTGCCGTGGGCATCCTTAGTGACTATGGAAAATTCCTGATAAAAGGTAGCAGAAGAATTTCCTAGCTAGCGACTGTTATTAACAGAAGCTTCAGCCTTGTGCTGACATTCAAGATGGGGTTCTTTCATATGCCGTTGCACAAGCCAGGTGATTAAACCCCTCTGGTTTCTGAAAGCAGAAAGAGCGCACCCACCTTCACCAGGCTGACTACTCTTTTTAATCACCTATGCAGTCCTGCTCAGTTAGCATGAGAACAAAACTACAACCATGAAATTATTTTAACAAGACCATAAAAAAAAGCCAACAACAATTTGCTTGAGTAATGTTTAGAGAGAAGGGGAGGTGGGAGGGGGAGGGGGAGGGGACCCACCCTCTCTCTAAACTAATTAAACTGTACTATATGTCCTTGTGTAGTTCCTGACATTTTTCTGGTTCACTCATTTTGAATGGTTGCACAAGGATCCGTGCCAAGCTCCCAAATGGCTAACTCAAAACAAAGTGAGGTCACCAGAGTATTCTCGAGCAAGCAGCAAATTGAGGGAGAGTTATTTGGGGTTAATCAATGTACTTCAGTTGCAATCACATCTTGCTTCATAGAGAAGACTGAACACAAAGAATCACTGTTTGAAGTCCAACCCAGGATGAACTAGGAAGTGACAATGCACTTACATTTTTCCTTTAATTTTCATTTTTCTTAAAATCATACCCTGGTTTTGGAGGAAACCATTGGCGACGGTCCCTTGTTGTCTATCCACTCAACCCCACCCCACTGATAATTTATGTCCTTTCCACTCACACCACCACGTTAGGAAGCCACTGGCAGTTTCCTTGAACATCTTTACAGTCTATTCGCAGCCTGGTTGGGACCAGACATTGATTAATGGCTGGGAACTTTGGTTTCTGGCAACACAAGCTGGAGAGGCCTTTGGGTGTTGGTCAGGCTTTCATCAAAGCCAAACTGAAAAACATAATAAGAGCCTTGGACACAGCACAATTGTGTGTGTGTGTCTATAAGACATGAGACTCCTCTGAGAAATGAGCCCAAATATCATGCCTTTATACTCCTTCAAACCCGTGTTTACCAACCCCTTTGGAGTTTAAAGAAAATGTTCCCTTTTGAAAAGCTCTTTACCATTGACAAGGCAATAAAATTTGTGGACTACAAGCTCCCTTTAAATTCCAAAGAACTGTGAAGCACAGATAACACATACAGTTCTATTCATTTCTATTTAAGCAAAATACAGCCAGGACCTGCCATGTGTGAGATATTGATGGGACACCATCCTTGGGTGAACAAGATAAAACTGATAGGGGTGCTTCCTGACTTCAAGGAAATTAGACTGTTCTAATTTAAGAGGGGAATCAGTATGATAAATAGTGGAACTGCTCATAGAGATAAGCCCTAACGTTCTCATTACCTTCTCCAATATGCAGAGGGCGTGCATATATGTGTATGTATGTAGAGCTATGAGGCTGTTCTTATCTCCTGGCAGTAGGTGCTGGCAGTCTCTGATTGCTCTGAATGCTTCTCCAACTCAGTGAGAAAAAACAGTTTCCTGGAGACATGGGTTCACTGTGGAGGTAAAGATGACCAACTAATTGACTGAGACAGTATTGGACTTCTGGAGTAAGACAGAGATGTGAGTCCTGGCTGTACCCCTTACTAACCCTAAGCTTGTCCCATGAAGGATACAACTCATGTCTCTCAGGGTCTTTGAAAGCCATCTTCAAAATGAAATATCCTAACCTCACACCAGAGGCGTGACTAGTTCTCAACGCCTATGAGGCCTCTTTCCCTCTTGTGTGATTCTTGCTTGATCAGTTCCAAATATGCCTTGCACAGAGGCAGTGGGCCATGCCGAAGCTCTGTCATGCTTCCCGGGGTCCCCCTCCAGGGCCATTGCATATTCTGTCTCCTGCCCCAGAGCCCTACAAAGGATGTGGTGTCACTCTTTGCGGAATAGCTGCCTTGCCTTGTTGTCTGAAGGAGAGACTGCCGGGAAGGGAAGCTGCCAGGAACAGCAACCCAAGTTGGGCTGCTTCCTGTTTTGAAACCCAGAGACTCACTTGCAGTCAAGAATGAGCAGTAGAGGCATGGAGAAGACAGTTCCCAAGGCCCCATGCATAAGCGCTGCCCATCACCTATGGTTTAGTGTGGCTGGCAGAGAGGTCTTGAACTGTCTTCTAACTTTGCAGTATGCCTTTCCTCCAGGGGGTCTTTTCAATAAAAATCCAAGATCAGAGAAGGACATTATCTGAGGGCCTCATCTGATATAGAAAGGCTAGGCTCTTATTGAGTCTTGCAGATACACCCATGGTATGTGTTGCCTCATCTTGGTCCCTTAGGCATTCTCTGTCCCTGTGCACATGGCTAAGAAGTGGCAGAGCTACTAATACAGCTTGGAGAAAACATTGATCACTACCCATGGCTTACCAGGAACATAATGCCTTGACCTCAACTCGGGAACCCCAGAGGCCACCCTCTTTCACACCACTATCATCTTGATCTTTGCATGAGTCTCCTAATCACTGCTCCCCACGCTTTCCTTCCTGCAGCCCTGACTCTATGCCCATGCTGCAGTCAATATCATCCCTCAGGATGTAACTCTCAGAGAGGGCACAGCCAGGGCTTGAACTAGATTCTTTCAGATGCCAGAACCCAGGCTGACACTTGAAAGTGTGGACCAACTAATTGACTGAGACAGTATTGGACTTCTGGAGTAAGACAGAGATGTGAGTCCTGGCTGTACCCCTTACTAACCCTAAGCTTGTCCCATGAAGGATACAACTCATGTCTCTCAGGGTCTTTGAAAGCCATCTTCAAAATGAAATATCCTAACCTCACACCAGAGGCGTGACTAGTTCTCAACGCCTATGAGGCCTCTTTCCCTCTTGTGTGATTCTTGCTTGATCAGTTCCAAATATGCCTTGCACAGAGGCAGTGGGCCATGCCGAAGCTCTGTCATGCTTCCCGGGGTCCCCCTCCAGGGCCATTGCATATTCTGTCTCCTGCCCCAGAGCCCTACAAAGGATGTGGTGTCACTCTTTGCGGAATAGCTGCCTTGCCTTGTTGTCTGAAGGAGAGACTGCCGGGAAGGGAAGCTGCCAGGAACAGCAACCCAAGTTGGGCTGCTTCCTGTTTTGAAACCCAGAGACTCACTTGCAGTCAAGAATGAGCAGTAGAGGCATGGAGAAGACAGTTCCCAAGGCCCCATGCATAAGCGCTGCCCATCACCTATGGTTTAGTGTGGCTGGCAGAGAGGTCTTGAACTGTCTTCTAACTTTGCAGTATGCCTTTCCTCCAGGGGGTCTTTTCAATAAAAATCCAAGATCAGAGAAGGACATTATCTGAGGGCCTCATCTGATATAGAAAGGCTAGGCTCTTATTGAGTCTTGCAGATACACCCATGGTATGTGTTGCCTCATCTTGGTCCCTTAGGCATTCTCTGTCCCTGTGCACATGGCTAAGAAGTGGCAGAGCTACTAATACAGCTTGGAGAAAACATTGATCACTACCCATGGCTTACCAGGAACATAATGCCTTGACCTCAACTCGGGAACCCCAGAGGCCACCCTCTTTCACACCACTATCATCTTGATCTTTGCATGAGTCTCCTAATCACTGCTCCCCACGCTTTCCTTCCTGCAGCCCTGACTCTATGCCCATGCTGCAGTCAATATCATCCCTCAGGATGTAACTCTCAGAGAGGGCACAGCCAGGGCTTGAACTAGATTCTTTCAGATGCCAGAACCCAGGCTGACACTTGAAAGTGTGGATACAGAGTGCTCTGGGGGTGTTTTCTCCAAACGACAGGATTTGTCCTTTTTCATATTTGTCTTCTAGTAAGAGCAGCACTTTGGGGTAATATGGACAAAATCAAGGAAAAGTGGACAGTCTGACTGCTGGGGTTTGTCCCCTCCCTCTGCTACCAGCAATGGTGAGGGTGACATATTTGCCATCTTATGATAACGAACACTTTTTTTGTGAATAAAACACCACCATGTTGTAGTAATCTGGTAGATCTTGGTGGATTGATCAGTTTCTCCCTTTGAAACTGTGGATATTGTTGTGCATTCATCTTGGGATGAATCTCCTGCAGGATTCTTCCTTGGGGTTTATGAAATAAAATTGGCTTCGTGGTCAATACCTACATCCTCAGCACACGTCATAGACTCCCCAAAGAGGAAGAGTCTGGAGCAGAAACCTGGGGTCAAAAGGACTAGTGTCTAAGAACTATCTGATCCCTAGCAAGGTATGAGAACCTGCTAAACCCATCAGGATGATAATCCTTCTGCTCAGGTCTTGGGGAGGTCTGGGCTCATTTATGTCACCTATTCAACATAGTAAAGAGTCAATAAATCTAGTTCTTTTTATTCATTTTTCTACTAAGAGGAAGAATTGATTTAAAAACTCAACTCTAGGCTCCTCTGTTTGCTTGTTTATGTTCTAACTTCCTTCTTGATCTGAATCTATCAAATCTTTTTCCCTAATCTTATGTGTGTGTGTGTGTGTGTGTGTGTGTGTATGTGTTCATTCATGTCTGACTCTTTGGAACCCTATGGACTCTAGCCTGCCAGGCTCCTCTGTCCATGGGATTCTCTAAGTAAGAATACTGTAGGGGGTTGCCATGCCCTCCTCCAGGGGATCTTCCCAACTCAAGGACGGAACCTGCATTTCCTGCATCTCCTGCATCGCAGGCAGATTCTTCCCTACTGAGCCACTGGGGAAGCCTTCCCTAATCTTGATTTGATATTATTATACATATATAATATTGTATGTGTTATTCTAAGAAACATATAGAAATGAGTTAATTAGATACACGCAAGTTGTCACTGGAAAGAGATTTATCAAAATATTAAAGTTTTAGACATCTGCTGTCACCATGTAATCTTGTAAACCCAGTTGATGATGAAGCAGGTTGGTGGTGGAAGAGGGTTTTGTGTGCATGTGTGTGTGTGCGTGTGTCGGAGAGAGAAGAGCTTCAACAACAGCATGTATGATTCTATAGTCTATAGTGGGCTTGGGTCCCTGGTGATAGCTTGTCACCTGAGACAGCTTGTGTTCTTTATCTGCTGTCTTCTGATAAGCCTGGGTGACTCCTTTCTCTCTGGCCTGCACATCTGTCACTTCTGGGCCTTCAGGCCACTCCCTGGGCTCCAGGATGGATATCTTTGACCCAGTTCTTACTGGAGCCCACAGAGTAACCTTTGAACTTCCTAATCTAGTACAGCGCTCTCACTTTATAATTGAGACTCAGAGATGTCTTGGGACTTTCCTGAGATCACACAGCCAGTGAGTGGCACAGGTAGGACCAGAGTGGAGGTTTCATCCCTTTGTTCATTTGTTCCTAGAGTTTTTTTCAAGGTATGAGAACCTGCTAAACCCATCAGGATGATAATCCTTCTGCTCAGGTCTTGGGGAGGTCTGGGCTCATTTATGTCACCTATTCAACATAGTAAAGAGTCAATAAATCTAGTTCTTTTTATTCATTTTTCTACTAAGAGGAAGAATTGATTTAAAAACTCAACTCTAGGCTCCTCTGTTTGCTTGTTTATGTTCTAACTTCCTTCTTGATCTGAATCTATCAAATCTTTTTCCCTAATCTTATGTGTGTGTGTGTGTGTGTGTGTGTGTATGTGTTCATTCATGTCTGACTCTTTGGAACCCTATGGACTCTAGCCTGCCAGGCTCCTCTGTCCATGGGATTCTCTAAGTAAGAATACTGTAGGGGGTTGCCATGCCCTCCTCCAGGGGATCTTCCCAACTCAAGGACGGAACCTGCATTTCCTGCATCTCCTGCATCGCAGGCAGATTCTTCCCTACTGAGCCACTGGGGAAGCCTTCCCTAATCTTGATTTGATATTATTATACATATATAATATTGTATGTGTTATTCTAAGAAACATATAGAAATGAGTTAATTAGATACACGCAAGTTGTCACTGGAAAGAGATTTATCAAAATATTAAAGTTTTAGACATCTGCTGTCACCATGTAATCTTGTAAACCCAGTTGATGATGAAGCAGGTTGGTGGTGGAAGAGGGTTTTGTGTGCATGTGTGTGTGTGCGTGTGTCGGAGAGAGAAGAGCTTCAACAACAGCATGTATGATTCTATAGTCTATAGTGGGCTTGGGTCCCTGGTGATAGCTTGTCACCTGAGACAGCTTGTGTTCTTTATCTGCTGTCTTCTGATAAGCCTGGGTGACTCCTTTCTCTCTGGCCTGCACATCTGTCACTTCTGGGCCTTCAGGCCACTCCCTGGGCTCCAGGATGGATATCTTTGACCCAGTTCTTACTGGAGCCCACAGAGTAACCTTTGAACTTCCTAATCTAGTACAGCGCTCTCACTTTATAATTGAGACTCAGAGATGTCTTGGGACTTTCCTGAGATCACACAGCCAGTGAGTGGCACAGGTAGGACCAGAGTGGAGGTTTCATCCCTTTGTTCATTTGTTCCTACAGGCACATGTTTATTTATTCAACGAATATTTTGGGGGATGAATGGGCATCAGGCAGATTGCAGGCTCCGGAGACGCAGCCGTGGGTGAGATGAACACAGTGCCTCCTGGCTCTGGGCTCCCATTCTAGAGAGACAGATGAACACAGGTGGACAAGGGGTCTTCAGTCTCGGCAGGTGCCACACAGTCTACAGAGAGGCACCGAGCTGTGGAGTGAGGAGCTGAGATAGAAAAGTGGCAGAGGCTACTTTAAGGAAGGCGGCGAGGGCCTCTTTGATTGTGACATCTAAGCCCACAACCAGTTCTGGGAAGGTCTGGATCTGGGTATGTGCGTGAGGTCCGGGAGAGGACACCAGTTGAGCTTGTTCTAGGATCAGGGATGTGCTCTGTGGGCTGAAGCCCAGGAGCAAACTGGAAGGAGGCTGCAGGAGGAGAGGTTGAAAGAGCTGGGGCTGCTGCAAGGTCCCCTGCTCTGTCTGCCAGGCCTGTCCTTCCCGCACAACCCGACCAAAGCTCAGCCCTTCTCACTGGATCAGATTTACCACCCAGAGGTATTTTTAGCCTTCTCTCTCCAGCTCGGTGAAGGCACCCCACATGAAAGTGGAGACGCATTTATCCTTGTGGTTGAGAAATGCTCACATGGGAGAGGCAGCGTGACAGCAGGAAAGAGCATGGGCTTTGGAGTGCAGGAGGGCTGGTCTGAGCCTCAGCTCTGCCACTGAACCAGGTGCGGTCCTTGAGACGGACTCCCTCAGTGCTCCTCCCTTCAGTGACCCATCTGTAGGATGGCGTTAGTAGCAGTCGGCATCGGTATATGCTTGGGTGGAGCCCCAGGCCTTTTTATCTGCTGTCTTCTGATAAGCCTTGGTGCCTCCTTTCTCTCTGGCCTGCACATCTGTCACTTCTGGGCCTTCAGGCCACTCCCTGGGCTCCAGGATGGATATCTTTGACCCAGTTCTTACTGGAGCCCACAGAGTAACCTTTGAACTTCCTAATCTAGTACAGCGCTCTCACTTTATAATTGAGACTCAGAGATGTCTTGGGACTTTCCTGAGATCACACAGCCAGTGAGTGGCACAGGTAGGACCAGAGTGGAGGTTTCATCCCTTTGTTCATTTGTTCCTACAGGCACATGTTTATTTATTCAACGAATATTTTGGGGGATGAATGGGCATCAGGCAGATTGCAGGCTCCGGAGACGCAGCCGTGGGTGAGATGAACACAGTGCCTCCTGGCTCTGGGCTCCCATTCTAGAGAGACAGATGAACACAGGTGGACAAGGGGTCTTCAGTCTACGGCAGGTGCCACACAGTCTACAGAGAGGCACCGAGCTGTGGAGTGAGGAGCTGAGATAGAAAAGTGGCAGAGGCTACTTTAAGGAAGGCGGCGAGGGCCTCTTTGATTGTGACATCTAAGCCCACAACCAGTTCTGGGAAGGTCTGGATCTGGGTATGTGCGTGAGGTCCGGGAGAGGACACCAGTTGAGCTTGTTCTAGGATCAGGGATGTGCTCTGTGGGCTGAAGCCCAGGGAGCAAACTGGAAGGAGGCTGCAGGAGGAGAGGTTGAAAGAGCTGGGGGCTGCTGCAAGGTCCCCTGCTCTGTCTGCCAGGCCTGTCCTTCCCCGCACAACCCGACCAAAGCTCAGCCCTTCTCACTGGATCAGATTTACCACCCAGAGGTATTTTTAGCCTTCTCTCTCCAGCTCGGTGAAGGCACCCCACATGAAAGTGGAGACGCATTTATCCTTGTGGTTGAGAAATGCTCACATGGGAGAGGCAGCGTGACAGCAGGAAAGAGCATGGGCTTTGGAGTGCAGGAGGGCTGGTCTGAGCCTCAGCTCTGCCACTGAACCAGGTGCGGTCCTTGAGACGGACTCCCTCAGTGCTCCTCCCTTCAGTGACCCATCTGTAGGATGGCGTTAGTAGCAGTCGGCATCGGTATATGCTTGGGTGGAGCCAGGCACTGCTCTAGGTCATTTATAAATAGTGTCTCAATTCATTTTCCTAAGAACCCTCTTATGGCACTATTTCAGGTGTACCTCGCTTTATTGAGCTTTGATGATACTGTTTTTTTTTCTTTTTACAAATTGAGGGTTTGTGGTAACCCTGCATCGAGCAAGCCGATGGGTGCCATTTTTCCAATAGAATCTCCTCAATTTGTGTCTGTGTGTCACATTTTGGTAATGCTCACAAAATTTCAAAGTTTTCATTGCTATTCTGTTAGGTGATCAGTGATGCTTCTACTATAATCGGCTGAAGGCTCAGATGATGGTTAGCATTCTTTTGTAATAAAGTATTTTTAAAGCATGTATATTGTTATTTTAGACAGAAAGCTATTTCATGCTTAATAGACTATAGTAGAATGTAAACATAACTTTTATATGCTCTAGAAAACAAAAACATTCAATCTGTTGTTGTTCAGTAGCTTAGTCACGTCTGACTCCCTGAGACCCCATGAACTGCCGCACACCAGTCTCCTCTGTCCTTCACTGTCTCCTGGAGCCTGCTCAGACTCAGGTCCACTGAGTCAGTGGTGCTATCTAACCATCTCAACCTCTGTCACCCCCTTCTCCTTTTGTCTTCAATCTTTCCCAGCACCAGGATCTTTTCCAATGAGTCAGCTGTTTGCATCCTGTGGCCAAAGTATTGGAGCCTCAGCTTCAGTATCGGTCCTTTGAATGAATAGTCAGGGTTGATTTCCCTTAGGACTGACTGCGCGGCTTACTTTCTTGCAATATTCGCCTTATTGTGGTAGTCTGGAAGTGAACCCTCGGCATCTCCGAGGTCTGCCTGTATTATCAAGCCCATTTTATACTGATGAGGAAACTGAGACTCAGAGAGGGAGATCTGGCATCCAAAATCCCAGCAGTACTGCATCTTCCATGTGATGCTGCTATCAGGAGTCTTAAAAGAAGTAGGTTCTCAGCCTGGGTCCTCACAGTACTTAGTCAATCATCTGTTTCCCCCAAGGAAGCAGTTAGATGGTATTATACTCAGATGCTCCATGGCTGCACATGTGAGACAGTGGAGACAAGCAAAGCTGGTTGGCTGACTTGCTCCCTGGGGTCCCTAGCCCAGCACCTAGATGCCCAGAACATTGCTCCTGACTTCCTGTCATGGAAAAGTAAATGTGTTCAACTTCTTCCCACTGTACTTACTAGCGGTCCTTGGGCTATAACTTTTTCCTTGAAATTCAACATTACTCAAGGTCCCCATGAAGCAAGCAGAGCGTGGTTCTCCTCTGGGCTTCCACGGCACTATAGAAAGCCTGCAATAGCCTTGCAAAAGTTCTACAGTAATTACCTTACTTGCCCGCGGCAAAAGCACAAATAGAGGCCCACATATCATAGATCTAAATATTGAAAGTTATAAATCAAGCTAACTAACTGTTAAATAAAATATGTCCTATGCACATACCTTATAAATATATCTGCCTAACAATCTGGGAGGCTAAGGTGGAACTGAGAAATCTCAGATGCCTCAGAATTCTGTGACACAGGAGAGCTGGTCTGCAGCCCTAGGGCTGGTCCCTGTGCCCACTCTGGTCCCTGTCCTGTTCGGAGATGGACCTCACGCCCACATGAGGGTACTCCAACCTTTTGTCTGAGCCCCGCCATCTACTCCCTCTCCCCTCT
Organism: Tragulus kanchil; assembly: GCA_022376925.1. Classification (NCBI taxonomy): domain Eukaryota; kingdom Metazoa; phylum Chordata; class Mammalia; order Artiodactyla; family Tragulidae; genus Tragulus; species Tragulus kanchil. The sequence continues at coordinate 108,060,146 of JAIOJX010000004.1, forward strand.
AGTAGCCACACTTTGGCGTCCTCTGGGCCTTCAGGTTTGCACAAGGGCAGCTCGCTCAGCCTTTGGAAAGACAAAGTGGGGAAAGGGTCTATGCAGCTTCCAGAATTGAGCTCTTAGCTCTTTGGACAAGGCTTCCATAATCCCTAGTATGGGTGCTTAGAGCGTGATCTAGAAAGGTGCTGCCTAATAGAAACATAACGGGAGCTACAAGCACCAGCCATGTGTGTAATTCAAAATTTACTCTTATTGCCTTATTGTGGTAGTCTGGAAGTGAACCCTCGGCATCTCCGAGGTCTGCCTGTATTATCAAGCCCATTTTATACTGATGAGGAAACTGAGACTCAGAGAGGGAGATCTGGCATCCAAAATCCCAGCAGTACTGCATCTTCCATGTGATGCTGCTATCAGGAGTCTTAAAAGAAGTAGGTTCTCAGCCTGGGTCCTCACAGTACTTAGTCAATCATCTGTTTCCCCCAAGGAAGCAGTTAGATGGTATTATACTCAGATGCTCCATGGCTGCACATGTGAGACAGTGGAGACAAGCAAAGCTGGTTGGCTGACTTGCTCCCTGGGGTCCCTAGCCCAGCACCTAGATGCCCAGAACATTGCTCCTGACTTCCTGTCATGGAAAAGTAAATGTGTTCAACTTCTTCCCACTGTACTTACTAGCGGTCCTTGGGCTATAACTTTTTCCTTGAAATTCAACATTACTCAAGGTCCCCATGAAGCAAGCAGAGCGTGGTTCTCCTCTGGGCTTCCACGGCACTATAGAAAGCCTGCAATAGCCTTGCAAAAGTTCTACAGTAATTACCTTACTTGCCCGCGGCAAAAGCACAAATAGAGGCCCACATATCATAGATCTAAATATTGAAAGTTATAAATCAAGCTAACTAACTGTTAAATAAAATATGTCCTATGCACATACCTTATAAATATATCTGCCTAACAATCTGGGAGGCTAAGGTGGAACTGAGAAATCTCAGATGCCTCAGAATTCTGTGACACAGGAGAGCTGGTCTGCAGCCCTAGGGCTGGTCCCTGTGCCCACTCTGGTCCCTGTCCTGTTCGGAGATGGACCTCACGCCCACATGAGGGTACTCCAACCTTTTGTCTGAGCCCCGCCATCTACTCCCTCTCCCCTCTAGTAGCCACACTTTGGCGTCCTCTGGGCCTTCAGGTTTGCACAAGGGCAGCTCGCTCAGCCTTTGGAAAGACAAAGTGGGGAAAGGGTCTATGCAGCTTCCAGAATTGAGCTCTTAGCTCTTTGGACAAGGCTTCCATAATCCCTAGTATGGGTGCTTAGAGCGTGATCTAGAAAGGTGCTGCCTAATAGAAACATAACGGGAGCTACAAGCACCAGCCATGTGTGTAATTCAAAATTTACTCTTAGCTCACATTAGGAAAAAAAAAAAAAAAGTAAAGAGAATCAGGTCAAATCAGTTTTAACAGTCCATTCTATTTAACCCAAAATATGAAATACTATCATTTTAACATGTGAGCAACATAAAAAATATATATTCATGAGAAATTGTATATCCTTTTCTTGTGCTGTCTTTGCATTCCAGACAACCCATCTCAGTTAAGTCCTGCCTTCCTTTCAGATGCTTGACAGCTCCTCTTGTTGGGCAGTGAAGGTCTACAATTGCTAGCCCGAGTGGGGATCCACAGAATTTACAGCACCAGCAAAATCTCCGGCCCCAACCTTGACAGAATCAGCCTTTTAGCAAGATCACCAGGCAATGGATATGTATGTGAGTTTGAGAAGCTGGCTGCTGTGGAAGGTTCCTAGACCCAGTGACTCCACTGAGAGAGGGCCAGAGTTGGACCAGGAGCCAGGCAGTTGTGCCTTTTAAAGGAGGTCTTGCTGTGCTAGTTCTGTTGATCCACTGAATCCCCTTGAGCTCTTCCAACTGGGTAGAAAAGATCAGCACGGTCTGAAAAGGGAAACTGCAGAAGGCTTGGGGAATAAGAAGAGGATTCTTAGGAAGTCAGACTAGAGACGTCAATGAAAAGGAAAAAACGAGAAAAAGCATGGACATAAGGGGAGAGCAAGCCCCACTGTTATGGGAGATCATTGTAGGTAGTCACACCAGATTCTGGGTACGATTAGTTAGGTGCCTAGTAAGTGAGATAAGTCAAAATCACCACATGGGAGGCTGTACAGGGAAATTCTTGATCACAAGCTAAACCAGAGATGTGTCTCAATCAATTATATCTGCCGAAGATTTGAGCTGACATTTTGTACTGAAGCCATTCCATACGTCATGTTTCGAGGAGGTTCCTCAAACATGCTAGAGGTGAGAGGTTCTATGGGAAGATGCATGGTGGTGATTTCACTGTGCTTTCTAGTTGCGTGATGAATATTTTTTGAGCACACCACTCTAGGTTACTTTAGACTGTTAGTTTAAGCAGGACCTGTGTCAGGTTTGGACAAGGCTTCCATAATCCCTAGTATGGGTGCTTAGAGCGTGATCTAGAAAGGTGCTGCCTAATAGAAACATAACGGGAGCTACAAGCACCAGCCATGTGTGTAATTCAAAATTTACTCTTAGCTCACATTAGGAAAAAAAAAAAAAAAGTAAAGAGAATCAGGTCAAATCAGTTTTAACAGTCCATTCTATTTAACCCAAAATATGAAATACTATCATTTTAACATGTGAGCAACATAAAAAATATATATTCATGAGAAATTGTATATCCTTTTCTTGTGCTGTCTTTGCATTCCAGACAACCCATCTCAGTTAAGTCCTGCCTTCCTTTCAGATGCTTGACAGCTCCTCTTGTTGGGCAGTGAAGGTCTACAATTGCTAGCCCGAGTGGGGATCCACAGAATTTACAGCACCAGCAAAATCTCCGGCCCCAACCTTGACAGAATCAGCCTTTTAGCAAGATCACCAGGCAATGGATATGTATGTGAGTTTGAGAAGCTGGCTGCTGTGGAAGGTTCCTAGACCCAGTGACTCCACTGAGAGAGGGCCAGAGTTGGACCAGGAGCCAGGCAGTTGTGCCTTTTAAAGGAGGTCTTGCTGTGCTAGTTCTGTTGATCCACTGAATCCCCTTGAGCTCTTCCAACTGGGTAGAAAAGATCAGCACGGTCTGAAAAGGGAAACTGCAGAAGGCTTGGGGAATAAGAAGAGGATTCTTAGGAAGTCAGACTAGAGACGTCAATGAAAAGGAAAAAACGAGAAAAAGCATGGACATAAGGGGAGAGCAAGCCCCACTGTTATGGGAGATCATTGTAGGTAGTCACACCAGATTCTGGGTACGATTAGTTAGGTGCCTAGTAAGTGAGATAAGTCAAAATCACCACATGGGAGGCTGTACAGGGAAATTCTTGATCACAAGCTAAACCAGAGATGTGTCTCAATCAATTATATCTGCCGAAGATTTGAGCTGACATTTTGTACTGAAGCCATTCCATACGTCATGTTTCGAGGAGGTTCCTCAAACATGCTAGAGGTGAGAGGTTCTATGGGAAGATGCATGGTGGTGATTTCACTGTGCTTTCTAGTTGCGTGATGAATATTTTTTGAGCACACCACTCTAGGTTACTTTAGACTGTTAGTTTAAGCAGGACCTGTGTCAGGTTGGGTTGGGTGGACAGCAACACCTTTTCAAATAAGATGAAAATAAAGACAGAATGCAAAAATCTAGGTCCACCTGAGCACTTTGGCTTTGCTTGATACATAAGGTATCTCCGTGAGTGGGCACTGCCCTCTCTCCATAAAGGCAGTAAGCTCACTGCTGTCCCTCCAATGCCTGAACAAAGTGATTTCCTATTAGAAAGAATGGATCAGAGGGTGGTGGTAGGGAATGACCACTTGCAGGCAGTCGGCAGCCTGCCATGGGGACAATTATTGTACTCATTTCACAGATGTGAAAAATAAAGCTCAGTTAAGACCATGTATCTAGAAAGTGAAGCTGGGATTTAAACTCATTAATTTCTGACAACCCAGATCTTTCTGCTGCCTCATTCCACCTATGGCTTTCACCTGGGAAGGCTCCTGCAGTAGCAAACATTCAGATATGGATTCTAATTTGGACCATGCTGTCAATAGAAAAGATGTCACCTTGTCTGTGCTTTGTTTGACAAGAGATTCTTAAAATGTTATCAATTCATGCTTGGATATTTAATATGGGGAGAGATTCACATTAAAGTTCTAATTTCTGGGTACAGCTGAAGCAGCGTGAGATGATACAGCATCCCTGGCCTGACATTCCCTCCTGGTAAAGATGCAGTGAGACCTGAGAAGCAGCAGATGAACTAAGATAGAGCAGGGTGCCCTGATTTGCCTCTCTCCCCACCCCACATTTCTCCACCACCATAGCCTTGGCCAGTTCACCTATTTGTGTCACTGACCTTGTCCCAGTTGGCACGATGCAGCCTCCCCCACGGATCTGCTGCCTGCATTGCTGATGGTGGGATCTCATGGCATCTGTTCACCACTCCAACCCCACAAATCTGCAGCCAAGAGTCCTTGAGGAAGAGTAGAGAGGGGACACTGAGAGCATTTGAAGGGAATCTGGGGTTTCCCATGGGACCAACAGCACCGGGGCTCTGGGACTTCTCTCCAGGCACTGCTCTGTAGCCCAACACAGCCTTGGGAAGGAGGCTGGGGGCATCACACCAAGGGGCATGGTGTGGGTGGGGAGCCCCAGCCTGCCAGCAGTTTGGGCAGAAGGTCTAGTGATAAACCAGGCTGCTGTAGTTCCCAGAAACCAGTTTCTGATGAAGTTCTCCAATTCTGTGCAATTTCACACTCCTTAGACCCTCCATGTGTCCCTTGGGACTTGTCTGAACTGAAGAACACTACCCGGGGACTCATTGTCCCCTTGCTTAAACCTCTACCACATAAAATTATATCTAGACTCCGGGCCTCTTTCTTTAGTTTTTCAATGCTGAGATGCTGTTTGTTTGTTGTTTGTTTTCTCTTAAGTACATTTATGAATTCATCTGGACACTGTTGCCCCAAGAGCATTCCTTTATAGAAGCATAAACAAGAACAATAATAAAAATGCTGACAATTATTATATAGCTAAGAGATGAGGTAATGCAGGGGAAAAGCCCTCACCCATCTCTGAGCCAGCTCTGCGGATGCAAATACTCAGGGAATTCTCAGTCCAGAGGGAGTGCCAGATGCATAAACAGGCCATTACAATGGAATCTGAGCAGGCCGGCTCCAGAAGTAAACAGAGAGTATTCTCGGATCCTGGAGGATTGACGCCTACTCTGAGATGGGAAAACTGCTGGAGAAGGTGATGACTGAACCTTGACAAAAGATTCAGCCTCACCAAGAAGAAAAGAAGGATGATCCAGGCAAAAGGAATCCTGGGAACAAAGGCCTGGAAATAGACAAGAGTATGGTGCATGGTTGGACCTACATGTTCCTGGAACTTGCAGAGAAAGGTTTTGGAGGAGGTAGAAGAGTAAGCAGCAAGTCACTGAGAACTGTGGATTTGTCTTAAAAGAATGGAGATGCCGTGAAGGTTCTTAAGCAGCAGTATGTCATGATCAGATATTATTGGAATGATCACCCGGACTTCAGGTCTAGGGCAAATTAGAGGGTGGAATTTGAAGCCAGCAACCACTCAGTACTGCAGCCCACTAAGGAAGCCCACTAAGGAAAGAAGCGAATATTTGCCCTTCTGTCTCCAGGGTTCTTGATCTCTGTAATTGGAACTCGCATCCATCCAGATGATCAAGTCAGAAACCTGGAGGTTTGCCTTACCTCCCACCTCTCTCTTACCCTCTGTATCACCAAGATGTATAAAGACCACATCTTCAGTATCTTTCTGAAGTGCTTGTTTTCTCCCTGCCACTGTCAATTTGGCATCCTCCTCTTCCTCAGGGGCCTTCTAACTGATCTTCCTGCCTCTTGGTGTATGAATGTATAAAAAGGCTATAGAGAAGCATATGAGATCACCAGAAGTTTGTTTGTAAGCTACCGCATGCAAAGGGCATTACTTTGGTATCTCAGTCTAACCGTTGCTGTGTATCAAACCATCCCAAAGCTTAGTGGCTTCAAACAACCACAACCGTAGATGATTTCTCATGACTCTGGGTGGACTGGGCTCTGCTGAGCCGTTCTGTGGCCCCACATGCTGTCAGCAGAGGCTGCTTTTGTCTGGAAGCTCAGTTAAGCTGAGATGACTTGCTCTCGTGGTGGGTGGTCATTGGCCCTGGCGGTCAGCTGGGAGCTCAGCTCAGGCTGTCAACTTGACTACTCTTTTCTCGATCTTTGGGCCTGGACAGCTGGACTCCAAAAGGAATTTTGACCTGGAGGATTGACGCCTACTCTGAGATGGGAAAACTGCTGGAGAAGGTGATGACTGAACCTTGACAAAAGATTCAGCCTCACCAAGAAGAAAAGAAGGATGATCCAGGCAAAAGGAATCCTGGGAACAAAGGCCTGGAAATAGACAAGAGTATGGTGCATGGTTGGACCTACATGTTCCTGGAACTTGCAGAGAAAGGTTTTGGAGGAGGTAGAAGAGTAAGCAGCAAGTCACTGAGAACTGTGGATTTGTCTTAAAAGAATGGAGATGCCGTGAAGGTTCTTAAGCAGCAGTATGTCATGATCAGATATTATTGGAATGATCACCCGGACTTCAGGTCTAGGGCAAATTAGAGGGTGGAATTTGAAGCCAGCAACCACTCAGTACTGCAGCCCACTAAGGAAGCCCACTAAGGAAAGAAGCGAATATTTGCCCTTCTGTCTCCAGGGTTCTTGATCTCTGTAATTGGAACTCGCATCCATCCAGATGATCAAGTCAGAAACCTGGAGGTTTGCCTTACCTCCCACCTCTCTCTTACCCTCTGTATCACCAAGATGTATAAAGACCACATCTTCAGTATCTTTCTGAAGTGCTTGTTTTCTCCCTGCCACTGTCAATTTGGCATCCTCCTCTTCCTCAGGGGCCTTCTAACTGATCTTCCTGCCTCTTGGTGTATGAATGTATAAAAAGGCTATAGAGAAGCATATGAGATCACCAGAAGTTTGTTTGTAAGCTACCGCATGCAAAGGGCATTACTTTGGTATCTCAGTCTAACCGTTGCTGTGTATCAAACCATCCCAAAGCTTAGTGGCTTCAAACAACCACAACCGTAGATGATTTCTCATGACTCTGGGTGGACTGGGCTCTGCTGAGCCGTTCTGTGGCCCCACATGCTGTCAGCAGAGGCTGCTTTTGTCTGGAAGCTCAGTTAAGCTGAGATGACTTGCTCTCGTGGTGGGTGGTCATTGGCCCTGGCGGTCAGCTGGGAGCTCAGCTCAGGCTGTCAACTTGACTACTCTTTTCTCTATGTGGTCTCTTGTGCCTGGCATGGACAGCTGGACTCCAAAAGGGAATATTTCAAAGATGTGAATGTGGAAGCTGCAAATTTCCTATAACCATCTCGTGAGTTTCATGACATCACTTTTGCTGAATTCTTTTAGTCAAAGCAAGTCAAAGGTCAATCCAGATTTGAAAAGACTTTTTGGGGGAGAAAGGGCAAACATGTGCAGCCGTCTTTGAATGCACCATCCCTTCCCTGCATAACCTCCTAAGTCATCTGTATGGAGTAGGATTGGAAATTGATTGATCAATTGATTCCATCATTTGCTTATTTGTTAATTTGGGAATTACTGACCTTGAAACCAATTTACAGTCTTCTTGGAATAAGTGAGAAGGCAGTTCCATGTACTGAAGAGAGCCTGCCACACCCATGTTCAGACTTTATTTCTCCTATGATCTTAGGTAAGTCACTTAGTCTTTCTGGATCTCAGTTTGCTCATCTGTTGAATGCAGATAGCTGTGCCCTCAAGTGAGAGTAAAAACACCCACATCACAAGGTGTCTCTAGGTTTCATTGGTCTTGTCCTAACCTTGATGGTTAACCTTGAGGCAGTCTGACCTATTAGAAGAAAAGCTTAGACAGTCTCCAAAGAAACAAGCTTATTCGGGGCGAGAGGGGGGAAGTCTCCTGTGTTACTTTAAAGCACTTCCATTTGGAACAGTTAGAACACTATCCGCAAAAAAGACATTGACTTGTTGTTATTTTATAAAGATTATTTACTGAAGAAAGTCCAGAGTAGAGGTTGCCTCTGGGAGGACCAGGAATTAGAGATGGGAGGATTACTTTGGTATCTCAGTCTAACGTTGCTGTGTATCAAACCATCCCAAAGCTTAGTGGCTTCAAACAACCACAACCGTAGATGATTTCTCATGACTCTGGGTGGACTGGGCTCTGCTGAGCCGTTCTGTGGCCCCACATGCTGTCAGCAGAGGCTGCTTTTGTCTGGAAGCTCAGTTAAGCTGAGATGACTTGCTCTCGTGGTGGGTGGTCATTGGCCCTGGCGGTCAGCTGGGAGCTCAGCTCAGGCTGTCAACTTGACTACTCTTTTCTCTATGTGGTCTCTTGTGCCTGGCATGGACAGCTGGACTCCAAAAGGGAATATTTCAAAGATGTGAATGTGGAAGCTGCAAATTTCCTATAACCATCTCGTGAGTTTCATGACATCACTTTTGCTGAATTCTTTTAGTCAAAGCAAGTCAAAGGTCAATCCAGATTTGAAAAGACTTTTTGGGGGAGAAAGGGCAAACATGTGCAGCCGTCTTTGAATGCACCATCCCTTCCCTGCATAACCTCCTAAGTCATCTGTATGGAGTAGGATTGGAAATTGATTGATCAATTGATTCCATCATTTGCTTATTTGTTAATTTGGGAATTACTGACCTTGAAACCAATTTACAGTCTTCTTGGAATAAGTGAGAAGGCAGTTCCATGTACTGAAGAGAGCCTGCCACACCCATGTTCAGACTTTATTTCTCCTATGATCTTAGGTAAGTCACTTAGTCTTTCTGGATCTCAGTTTGCTCATCTGTTGAATGCAGATAGCTGTGCCCTCAAGTGAGAGTAAAAACACCCACATCACAAGGTGTCTCTAGGTTTCATTGGTCTTGTCCTAACCTTGATGGTTAACCTTGAGGCAGTCTGACCTATTAGAAGAAAAGCTTAGACAGTCTCCAAAGAAACAAGCTTATTCGGGGCGGGAGAGGGGAAGTCTCCTGTGTTACTTTAAAGCACTTCCATTTGGAACAGTTAGAACACTATCCGCAAAAAAGACATTGACTTGTTGTTATTTTATAAAGATTATTTACTGAAGAAAGTCCAGAGTAGAGGTTGCCTCTGGGAGGACCAGGAATTAGAGATGGGAGGATCATCTATGCTTTACTGTTTCCTTTTAGTCTAAATATTTTTCTTGATATACATATAGGCTTTATCATTAAAAACTTAAAAATTTAACATGGAAAATTCAAATGTTGAAATAATTTTTTTTTGGTCACAATTACTTTGCCACACACATAGTTGGTCATTGATATAATTCATAGATAAACAGAAAGAGTGTCCACTCCATTTTTCCTTCAGCAAGAAGCCTTGGAAAGACCAAGGTCCCCAAGGTCCTTCTTTCCTGACCCAACTCAGTTTCCTCCTGGACCCTCTAATTCAGCAGGGCAGTGGCTCCTCTCACTTAGGATTCCTGCTGCGATCAGAGCTCCAGCCTATTTGTAATTCTAAAATCTAATCTATTGTCATAAAACATCTGAAGTTATATATGTACTGAGCCAAGGATTCTGATGGTTAATCAAAAATAGCATTGAAATGACAATCCCATTGGAATGCATGGATGGCTTAGTGAGTTTTGAGGGATTTAACAACTTTCTATTTCATTTCTAATACTTTAGTTAATATATTGGAATCATATCTTATAACTCAGAATCATCATTTTATGGTGATGCTTTTAGTAACTATTCCACTATGAATCATTGTTATATGTAAATTACCTGATTAAAGAAAATAAGTAAATGTAATACTACATTTGTGTACCTTTTATACAAAATACCAAACATACCAAATATGAAAAATATTCACACTTAAGAAAAAAGAACTCCAGCCTATTTAAACAGAAAATAAAGCTATACAAAAGAAATAGCTGTTTTATAATGTCCTTAGGGAGCATCTGCATTGTTCATTAAATGCCTGTTCAGACTGCACACAGCTCCGGCTGTGGCCTGTCATAGCTGTAGATGCCACATCTACACCCACAGCCTCCTCGCCACACACCCTCTTTGGTCCTCCCTGCTTCTGCCTACCTAGATCCTTTAATCTGGGACTTTTGGGAATCCTAATGCCTAGCCTTCCCCTTTTTTAAAAGGAAGATCATGATGTGGGATATGTGCCACGGTTGTATCTGACTCTTTGTGACTCATGTATTGCAGCCCGCCAGGCTCCTCTGTCCATGGGATTCTCCAGGCAAGAATACTGGAGCAGGTTGCCATGCCCTCCTCCAGGGGATCTTCCTGACCCAGGGACCAAACCTGGGTCTCCTGCATTGCAGGCAGATTCTTTACCAGCTGAGCTATTGGGGAGGATGTGATGTGGGATGTATTGAAAGCTAACTGAGGAGGGGGAGAGGAGGCCTGGAAGAAATATGGATGGAAGGGAAGAAAGAAGGAGAAAGGGAGGAAGAGGGGAAAGGGGCTGATTCTCGCATTTTTGTAGATCACTTCTCCAGAGCCCCTCTCTCCCTTGCCCCTTCTCTCCTTTCAGTCTCACGCTCTTGTGTATTACACAGACTGGTGCAGATCAATGCATGTTACTCTGAAACACAAGAAAAGGGGATCCTAAAAAAGTCTGCCATCATCCCCCGTCCCTCCCCGCCATCACCACACAAGCGCACATGGCATACGTCCACAGGTCCTGCTAGTCCTGTGGGAATGACCTGCTGATCACCCACCTCTCGGTCTCCACCACCACCCTCCTCATCCCTCCAAATGGAAACTGGAATGGACATGAGCCAAAGTATGCAGATACTGTCTATGGTCCTTAAAAAAAAAAAAAGGCTGTGCTTTAAAGTTTATTGTGGCTCCTGATCTTTTTCTTTTCTTAAATCTTTTTCGCTAAAACCCCCTCCAAGTGGCAGTCAGAACCCCCCAAAGTCGACCCTCAGTCTTCGTGATACTGTCTATGGTCCTGTAAAATCACAAAAAAGCCTCCAGGAAAATAAAGCTATACAAAAGAAATAGCTGTTTTATAATGTCCTTAGGGAGCATCTGCATTGTTCATTAAATGCCTGTTCAGACTGCACACAGCTCCGGCTGTGGCCTGTCATAGCTGTAGATGCCACATCTACACCCACAGCCTCCTCGCCACACACCCTCTTTGGTCCTCCCTGCTTCTGCCTACCTAGATCCTTTAATCTGGGACTTTTGGGAATCCTAATGCCTAGCCTTCCCCTTTTTTAAAAGGAAGATCATGATGTGGGATATGTGCCACGGTTGTATCTGACTCTTTGTGACTCATGTATTGCAGCCCGCCAGGCTCCTCTGTCCATGGGATTCTCCAGGCAAGAATACTGGAGCAGGTTGCCATGCCCTCCTCCAGGGGATCTTCCTGACCCAGGGACCAAACCTGGGTCTCCTGCATTGCAGGCAGATTCTTTACCAGCTGAGCTATTGGGGAGGATGTGATGTGGGATGTATTGAAAGCTAACTGAGGAGGGGGAGAGGAGGCCTGGAAGAAATATGGATGGAAGGGAAGAAAGAAGGAGAAAGGGAGGAAGAGGGGAAAGGGGCTGATTCTCGCATTTTTGTAGATCACTTCTCCAGAGCCCCTCTCTCCCTTGCCCCTTCTCTCCTTTCAGTCTCACGCTCTTGTGTATTACACAGACTGGTGCAGATCAATGCATGTTACTCTGAAACACAAGAAAAGGGGATCCTAAAAAAGTCTGCCATCATCCCCCGTCCCTCCCCGCCATCACCACACAAGCGCACATGGCATACGTCCACAGGTCCTGCTAGTCCTGTGGGAATGACCTGCTGATCACCCACCTCTCGGTCTCCACCACCACCCTCCTCATCCCTCCAAATGGAAACTGGAATGGACATGAGCCAAAGTATGCAGATACTGTCTATGGTCCTTAAAAAAAAAAAAAGGCTGTGCTTTAAAGTTTATTGTGGCTCCTGATCTTTTTCTTTTCTTAAATCTTTTTCGCTAAAACCCCCTCCAAGTGGCAGTCAGAACCCCCCAAAGTCGACCCTCAGTCTTTCGTGATAGCTCTGTTATCAGTTAAATGGTGTCACTCAGAAAGATATGTTGGAGGCTAGAGTCACCCCCTCCCCTGCACCAACTTTAGAAAGTGACCATATTTGGAAATAGGGCTGTTGAAGATGTAATTAGTTAAGATGAGGTCAATCTGGAGTGGGAGGCCCCTAATCCCGTAAGACTGGTGCCTTAAAAGAAGAGGAGACACACAGACACATGGGAGAAGGCGAGGCTGGGGTGACACAGGTACATGCCAAAGGACACCAGAGATTGTCACTTACCACCAGAAGCTGGGGAGAGGACGGGAAGGAGCTCCCCAGAGTCACAGAGGAAACACGGCCCTGCTGGTGGCGTGACTTAGGACTTCTGTACTCTGAGCCTGCGAGAGAACAAGTCCCTGTTGTTCTAAGCACCCACTGTGTGCGCGCAATGTTACCAGAAACTGGGGAACTCAACACGGCTCCTCAAAGTCACCTTCGAATCTACAGCTAAACAAGAGGCAAAAGGAACTAGGTGATAGACATCAACTGGCTCGATTTGAATAGAATTCTGGAAGTGAAACACATGCACTTTCACCAGATTCTACAAAGGCCTGCCTTCTTCTGAATGAGCTATCAAAAATACAGAGACAAAGAGGAAGAGGAGGAGGAGGAGGTGGAGGGGAAGGACGTGTGGGACCCAGCACACGGTGACTGCCGCCCCAGCTTGCACTCGCTCGGTACCCCTAGGTTACTCCCACCATGAGAGCCTGGAGCTGAGATGGAAAGGGTCCAGGAGCTGATTCTTCTGGCCAAGGAGCTGATGGCTCAGATGTCCAGCTGGAGGTGGGGAGAATGTATGTGCTGGGCAGCATGCTGGCTCTCTTGGGTGTGGTGCTCAGCCTGATGGAGACCATGTGCAGCCCTTCACAGCCGGGGGAAAAAAAACGCCGATAGAAGATGCAACAGGCTTTCCTTTCCTTATCCTCAATAAATAGGTTCTCAGAATAAATGGGCTTGAGGGCAGGATAATGCAGAGGGTGGACCGAGGGAGAACGTGGGGTCTCAGGGTCACCCCTTGCCCGCTGCATGGTCTTGGAGGAGTGGGACCAGCCAGAGCCCTGGAGGAAAGGTCACTCATGGCAAGTGGTTAGAGGACAACCAGGGATGGTGAAGCCACAGAGGGAAGCTGGAACCAGTGCTAGAGCTTGGGGACAAAGGGAGGAAACTTAGTTATTGGAGATCATGGAAACCTTACTCATGGAGGAACCAGATCCTGGCAGTCTCCCTCTTCATTCTGAACTTAGATTTTTTTTTCTGCCAGTTGAGGGTAAGACTACTGACCTGATAGACTTGTGGGTAGTTAACCTGGTAAGGAATTATAAGGAATGCAGCACAATGCTTGGCACAGAAGTGTGTCCTCCATCAACATATCATAAATACCCCCAAACAGCAGAATGAGTATTTTTATAAGGTACACACATCATAATTTCTTTCTGCAAAAAAAAAAGGTCTCAAATGATAGACTTGGATAAATTATGCCTCCACTCTGTGTCACAAAAAGTGCAGAGGGAATTGTACAGCATATTAGAGATAATTAACTCCAAGTAGAATCAGGGCTGCCAGAATTCAGGAAGGATTCCTCTAGTCAATCTTGCCCTAAAAAGGCACCGAGGCACATGTACGGGAAGGAAAATAGAAGCCAATTAATTCAAAACATTTGGTACCGTGTAGCCTCAAGAGGTTTAGATGGGAGCACTTAGCGACTGTGACTGAAATAGCAAGTGTGTTGCCGGCGCGCGGTGGGGTGGACACAGCAGACATGGCCCCCCTCCAAAGGAGTCCATGGTGATGTCCGTTTCTAGGCACCGTGGACTCAAAATGCAACATGAGGGCCAGTGGCTTTGGAAGGTGGGTTGAGAGCAAAGGCTCTTTCTGCCTCTTGAATCTTTGCCCAATTGCAAGACAGAAAGAAAGGGAACTCTCTTAGGCACCTGCAAGTGTGTTGGGTGATGGGCTGGGAGGCTCCCAGAATCCTCATAGCATGTGGAGAGGCAGAAGAGGAAACACCCCAGGGAGGACAGGGGTCTCCCATCACAGGTCCCATCACACCCAAGGGTCCCAAGAAGAGTAAGTCTTTGTTTTCACTCTCGGCTGTGTATGTTTTCCACCCATCAGGAGTCAAACGTGTGGGCCCTGCTTTTAAGGTATGGCCATAACAACCACCCCCGTGGGAACAATACTGCCATACAGGAGAAAAAATAGAAATCAAACCTCCACATAGGAAGAGAAACGAGGGACCTGGATTTAAATTCCAGTTATGTCTCTGCCCCAGAGTTTCCTACACCGTATTTCAGTGACTTGAACTCACACATAGTTCTTTTGCCCATCTTAACATCTGAGAAATCAGAGCATAATTTACAATTAGCAGCATGTCATCGTTTGACAGTGGTGATTCTTTCTTAGTGGTTTATAAAATAATGGTATGCTTTATAATTGCCAGTGCCTTTATTTATGGAATGTATGATTATCACCTCATTTCTCACTGATGAGTAATAGCCTGGCTCACAAGGGCATCAGGAGTCTCCTGTCCATCTCCTTGACCTGCCCTGCTCCTAGGATACCTCTTGCTTGCACCATTCGCCTTCTTTTCCCACCTCTCAACACCAGCTTGTGCTTATTTATTGGGGACTGCTGGTTGTCTTGTTAATACTTGCCCCCCCATCCCCCACCTCAGCAGAATCCTGATATGGAGAGAGCTGTCCACCTGCAGGGGTAACGGAGGGGTTATCCTACCCCATGGCATTTCGATGCCCTGTCTCATCATGGATAATGCTATTTCTTTCATTTATGATTGATTTGGGGCTGGGCTTCTGAGCTGGTCCTGGTTGAAGAAAAGCGTCCTATGGTGGGGAAGGTATCCTGCGGAAATCATCTTCTGTTTTCAAAATGACATATGAGAAGTTTTCTTCCTTTCTTCTCCTAGACACAGGTCTGAATACACCTGGAACTATGGGAGGCATCCTAGAACCATAAAAGGGAGCCAGTGTTGGGACATGGGACTGGCAGAGCACGGACACGTGGAAGACCCCACATTCTAACAACACGACTGAACACTGCTGCGTCCCTCCTTTCCACCTTTGTACTTGAGAACGCCCAGTCAGGGAAGTCAGAAACTTCCTTATTATTTAAGCCACATTGGATTGGGTTTTCTGTTATTTTCAGCTCCAGCCTGTCCTTCAGCTCTACTTCTGAAGTCATTCCCAGTCACTTCCCGCTGGACGTGCCTCAAAGCCATGTGGGTGACTGAACATGTCTTCTAATTCTGTGAGCCTCTGTCTACCCATCTGCTGATTGGTGTGCTCAGCCAGCCTCATGGTTTTGTGTGTATGTGTGTTTCTTAGAAGATCACGCAGGAACTGATATAACGCTTACATAAGCATCAAAGCATCTTCTTCTTTTAAGGCCAGGTTCAAAGTCCATCTAAATCAGGCATTTAAAAAATTTGATCTCTTACAAACAGGCATCCCTGTCCTTAGAAGATGCTTAACCTGAAACATCCGTTGTCTGCTTGCCTTGTCTGATGGGCGATTTCTCCCAGCTCCAGGACATCTGGTGCCTGCGGCTGACCCTAATGCTGCCTCGCTTGGCCCCAGAGCAGAGAGATCTGCCCACCAGCTTGATCCAGGTTGCCATGAAATATTTAAGCAGCTGTGACAGCAGATAACTTATTCTGACTGAATTCTGAGAGCACTGTGGATTGGATTACAGATGGGAGGTCTCTCCAGCTAAGAGAAGTCAGAGGTCTGAAGAAGGGCTGCCTACAACATGGAGTGTGTGCACGTGTGCTCACTCACTCAGTCACGTCTGATTCTTTGCAGCCCCATGAACTGTAGCCCACCAGACTCCTCTGTCCATGGGATTTCCCAGGCAAGAATACTGGAATGGGTTGCCTTTTCCATCTCCACGGTATCTTCCTGACCCAGGGATTGAAACTGAGTCTCTTGCCTCACCTGCTCTAGCAGGCAGATTCTTTACTGCTTCACCACCTGGGAAGCCCATGCAACGTGGAAAATGAACACTAGAAAGTAAATTGCATCTTAGCGCTACTTTTTCAACAAATGTAGATCTTGTAAGCTCCTACGTGTTGTGGCTTCCTAAAACAGTGGCTGAGACCTGAGAACTGATTCCAGAGAGCAGAGGACTGCAGTTCTTAGAGTCGTACAAATCTGGGTTCAAATCCAGCCTGGCTGTTTTCTAGCTCTATTCCCCTGATGACTTATTGAGTTGTACTGGTACCCAGTTTCTCTCTTTGTAATTTGGGGGAAATAAGACTTACCTTCCAATGTTGCCATGAGGTCTCAATGATAAGGTTATTGGAGCTACCTGTTAGGTTCTTACTGTATCTAAGTTTCCTCCTCTCTTCCAATTCAGGGATACCCATCTGCTGATTGGTGTGCTCAGCCAGCCTCATGGTTTTGTGTGTATGTGTGTTTCTTAGAAGATCACGCAGGAACTGATATAACGCTTACATAAGCATCAAAGCATCTTCTTCTTTTAAGGCCAGGTTCAAAGTCCATCTAAATCAGGCATTTAAAAAATTTGATCTCTTACAAACAGGCATCCCTGTCCTTAGAAGATGCTTAACCTGAAACATCCGTTGTCTGCTTGCCTTGTCTGATGGGCGATTTCTCCCAGCTCCAGGACATCTGGTGCCTGCGGCTGACCCTAATGCTGCCTCGCTTGGCCCCAGAGCAGAGAGATCTGCCCACCAGCTTGATCCAGGTTGCCATGAAATATTTAAGCAGCTGTGACAGCAGATAACTTATTCTGACTGAATTCTGAGAGCACTGTGGATTGGATTACAGATGGGAGGTCTCTCCAGCTAAGAGAAGTCAGAGGTCTGAAGAAGGGCTGCCTACAACATGGAGTGTGTGCACGTGTGCTCACTCACTCAGTCACGTCTGATTCTTTGCAGCCCCATGAACTGTAGCCCACCAGACTCCTCTGTCCATGGGATTTCCCAGGCAAGAATACTGGAATGGGTTGCCTTTTCCATCTCCACGGTATCTTCCTGACCCAGGGATTGAAACTGAGTCTCTTGCCTCACCTGCTCTAGCAGGCAGATTCTTTACTGCTTCACCACCTGGGAAGCCCATGCAACGTGGAAAATGAACACTAGAAAGTAAATTGCATCTTAGAGCGCTACTTTTTCAACAAATGTAGATCTTGTAAGCTCCTACGTGTTGTGGCTTCCTAAAACAGTGGCTGAGACCTGAGAACTGATTCCAGAGAGCAGAGGACTGCAGTTCTTAGAGTCGTACAAATCTGGGTTCAAATCCAGCCTGGCTGTTTTCTAGCTCTATTCCCCTGATGACTTATTGAGTTGTACTGGTACCCAGTTTCTCTCTTTGTAATTTGGGGGAAATAAGACTTACCTTCCAATGTTGCCATGAGGTCTCAATGATAAGGTTATTGGAGCTACCTGTTAGGTTCTTACTGTATCTAAGTTTCCTCCTCTCTTCCAATTCAGGGATACTTATTTTGGTCAGCTTTAAGAGATAGCCAGGGATTACCTGATGGATATAGTGTTGCCTGTCAATAGAACAAAATCCATTCCATTCCAGACACTTAGAACTTGCTCCAGACTCCTGGGATCTCTTTACCATATACCTTGTTCCCCACCAACGGATCTGAGGCTGTTGACTACAAAGCGTGCTTATATATACCCCGTTAATAAAACAGGAGTAAGAATAATAGCAACTAGTGTCTATAGAGCGCTCACTACATACCAGGTCCTGAGCTAAGTGCCTTACCTGCGTTAATGTTTTTCCAAAGATAAAAAGAAAAGAGAACATCCTGGCAAGCAAGTGAATGCAGATCTGCTGAGCACTGGTGGCGCATTTCTGGCTTTAATGCCCGCGCAGTCCTGAGTTCAGGGTCATGGTTATACAATAAATTGTTTTAATGGCAGGAAAAAATAGCGGGTTTCAACTAGAGAGCTTTAGAGTCACAATAACAAAAATCATTTTTCCTCCCAGAGTTCCAGCAGTAAAATGTGTTCCTGTAGCTGGGAGTTCACAGCCATAAAGCCTAAATGTCAGCAGCTCTCGTGGTGTTAGATCACATGCCACCCCTCTGATGGCCACCAGCTCTGACATCACGGCAAAGCATCCAAGGTATTTTTTTTATCCTCTTTTATCCTCTTTCCCTGCGAGGGTTATAATGAAGTCTCTTAAGGCAAATGTTACAGCTTCAAAGCCATTCACCTGTCACCTGTGTGGTTCCCTCAGGGGGTTCTGTAAGGCCAACTGTATACTCTAAATTATCCATCGGGTTACAGCCAGGTGCACAATGAGCGCTCACGCTGTAGGAGAACAGTCTGTGGTTGAGGGCCTGAAATCTCTCTCAGCTCCCTGGCAGCCCATTCGCAAAGGGACACTTGATGAAGTCTGGAGGGTGTTGGTGTTTTGACTTGGCTTTTTAGAAGTGGGTACCATCTGACAGGCTTTGAACTGGTTGGTTGTTTTTTCACCCCTCTGGCTGTGGCTTCTGTGGAGTGAACATGGAGTCTGTCTGCCCCTTCTGTGCAGACCGACCATAGGATTTGACAGACCCTAGGCTCCCTTCCCATCACCCCCAGAATGTGTTAGTCTCTGTCCACCTGTCCAGATTCCATACCCACCATTTCACAGGATCTTGACGAGTCGCCTGTGAGGTGGACAGGGCCATCCCCTTGGATAAGTGAGGAAAAGGATGCTCAAAGAGATAAGACAAGCTGTCCGATCTCACACAGCCAGCAAGTGGCAGCACCCAGGCCAGATCCCAGAACTCTTGGCTCCATGGCAGCTTCAGAGGGTCCAGTGGAAGGCTTAACCACACGTAGGGACAGATCAGAGCTGGGACTCAAACCTAGGGCTCCGGTTGCAGGTCCAGCCCTCACCCCAAAATGCTACGTAAGATCCTAGCTTCCGTGCGTTCATGGAATAAATATTTGCTGCCCACTTGCCAGGTACCAGGAGCTATTGGAGGTCCTGAGGATGCAGCTGTGACCAAGACAGACAGGATCTGTGTTTCCTGGGCTCACCTTCTAGTCGGGGAGGGAAGGGAGACTCTAAATAAAGAAGCTGATAAACTGGCAATCATTGTGGTTGAGATGAGTCTCATGGTAGAAGTATGCAAGAGCGGTGGAGGGAAGGAGTGAGGGTGTGGGGTCACTGCTTTAGACAGGAGGTCAGGGAGGACTTCTCTGAGGAGGTGACATTATCTGAGCACTGGCTGTTAAGTAGGAGGCAGATGTGGAAGAGAGAATAGGAATGGAGCGGGCCTGAAGCTGGGGAGGCTCTGTGACAGGGACTGCTAGAAGCTGGTATGTCCAGAAGGTCACGAATGAAGACAAGAGCTCGGGGTGAGGTTGGGCTTGAGGACAGCTAGAAGGGCTTTATGTTGACCTATGAGCAGCACAGAAACACTGAAGGTTTTAGGCATGGAGGTGGCATGAGCAGATTTGCCTTTTAGAAAGATTACTTGCAGTTGTTATTGCTGCTGCTGCTGCTGTGTGTGTGTGTGTGTATGTGCACATGTGTGCTAGGGGTGTGGTGGGGGTTGCAGATGAGGTCAGGGAAGCCAGAGAGATGCTACCATAGGGGCCCCAGCATGTCTGGGCTAAGGTGGTGGTAATGAGACTGGAAGAAGGAGACAGATTCAGGTCAGGCTTAAAAACACACTTCTCTGGACCTAGGGATGGCCTGAAAGTGAGCAGAAAAGGACAGGGGAGGTGTTCAGAATGACTTCCAGGCTCTGAGCTCAAACACACCAGGTGCAGAACAGGCCTCCTATTTTGGGGCTGTTAGCATGGGACGGTGAGGGTGGGGCCCAGGGGAAGATCAAGGGCCCTGCTGGGAGGCTAGAGTTTTGCGTCCCACCCTGCCCAGGAGCCCTTTCAGTAGCAACCATACCCGGCCACCCCGAGAGCAGGCAGATAACAGTCCCCACAAGCCCAGAGCCTCCCGGGAGCCCCAGCCAGCCAGGCCCTGCTGCAGCCAGGGCACTGCACTCTCTAGATTGGGTTCCTGGAAAAACTGTTCAATTATTGATAAGGAGGCCTCCTGACATCAGTGAAAGATGACGAAGCTCTCTCCTCGCTTAACTAATGCCTCTCTGTTCTACAGATCTGGGCCTCCAGCTCTGCAGTTAGCATGTAGGTGTGTGTGGCGGGGTGGGGGGAAGGGGCAGTGAAACAACCATAAGAAAACCCTCAGCATCCAATAATATTGATGAAAATACTGTAGTAACAAACATTTTCTGAACACTTGCTGTGTACGAGGCGGGGTTCAGGGAACCACATATTTGTTAAGAACTCTAAAAAGGAGGTCCTGTAATTATTCCCACTTTACAGGTGAAAAAAAAAAAAAAACGACGCGAAAGGAGGTTAGTTAAGTAAGTTGTCCCAGGTCGCTTGGCTTGCGAATAGCAATGCCAGACTTAAACCCCAACGGTCTGGCTCCAGAGTCCCCAGAAAACCCCACTGCTCTCAAGGCCTCCATGTGCTAACCCAGGTGGAGAGCTGGAACTCACAGTAGTGGAGACTGTTTTGTCTCTCCTCATTTAAAATGAATTTATTAGAAAGAACAAGGTGGGGAACATTTAACTAGGCCCCCGTTAGGGACTTATATTCACTCCTTAGTATGATTTACTAGCCCTCTGTGAAATGAGGAATCTTGCCATGCCTATTTTATAGACGAGAAAACTGAGGTTAGGAGACGTAAGAGGTCTTATCAAAGGTCCGGCAGCTAGGAAAGAACAGACCTGAAATTTGAGCCTTGGTTATTTAACTCCATGCGCTGAGACCTCTATCTTCACTGCACCTGTAGGTATATGCATGTTGTATCTACAAATTGTTCAAGTTCACTGAAAATTAAGTCTTACTGTTTGGACACAGAGCTAGGCTTGTGCATCCTGATGTTGAGAAAGCCCAGTGAAGGATCCACTCAGAAGCTCAAATTCCAGCTGCTTCCTTGTTTTCCTTTCTCTGATCTTGGGGGAGGCTAGAGTTTTGCGTCCCACCCTGCCCAGGAGCCCTTTCAGTAGCAACCATACCCGGCCACCCCGAGAGCAGGCAGATAACAGTCCCCACAAGCCCAGAGCCTCCCGGGAGCCCCAGCCAGCCAGGCCCTGCTGCAGCCAGGGCACTGCACTCTCTAGATTGGGTTCCTGGAAAAACTGTTCAATTATTGATAAGGAGGCCTCCTGACATCAGTGAAAGATGACGAAGTTCTCTCCTCGCTTAACTAATGCCTCTCTGTTCTACAGATCTGGGCCTCCAGCTCTGCAGTTAGCATGTAGGTGTGTGTGGCGGGGTGGGGGGAAGGGGCAGTGAAACAACCATAAGAAAACCCTCAGCATCCAATAATATTGATGAAAATACTGTAGTAACAAACATTTTCTGAACACTTGCTGTGTACGAGGCGGGGTTCAGGGAACCACATATTTGTTAAGAACTCTAAAAAGGAGGTCCTGTAATTATTCCCACTTTACAGGTGAAAAAAAAAAAAAAACGACGCGAAAGGAGGTTAGTTAAGTAAGTTGTCCCAGGTCGCTTGGCTTGCGAATAGCAATGCCAGACTTAAACAACGGTCTGGCTCCAGAGTCCCCAGAAAACCCCACTGCTCTCAAGGCCTCCATGTGCTAACCCAGGTGGAGAGCTGGAACTCACAGTAGTGGAGACTGTTTTGTCTCTCCTCATTTAAAATGAATTTATTAGAAAGAACAAGGTGGGGAACATTTAACTAGGCCCCCGTTAGGGACTTATATTCACTCCTTAGTATGATTTACTAGCCCTCTGTGAAATGAGGAATCTTGCCATGCCTATTTTATAGACGAGAAAACTGAGGTTAGGAGACGTAAGAGGTCTTATCAAAGGTCCGGCAGCTAGGAAAGAACAGACCTGAAATTTGAGCCTTGGTTATTTAACTCCATGCGCTGAGACCTCTATCTTCACTGCACCTGTAGGTATATGCATGTTGTATCTACAAATTGTTCAAGTTCACTGAAAATTAAGTCTTACTGTTTGGACACAGAGCTAGGCTTGTGCATCCTGATGTTGAGAAAGCCCAGTGAAGGATCCACTCAGAAGCTCAAATTCCAGCTGCTTCCTTGTTTTCCTTTCTCTGATCTTGGAGGCGTGCCTGTCTTTTCCTGGCCTTAGAAGAAAGGAAGTTAGACCCTAGACCTATTTCTCTAATCTTCTCCTTTGAAATAGTCTGCTGTTTCTCTTTATTTTGCTGTCTGCAATATTTCTTCTCCTCCCCCTGCCTCCTTCCTCATTCAACCAAAGATTTATGAAGCATTTTCTCAGCAGCAGCTTTGGTGCTCTACAGAGATCACTCATCCTGGGGCTACACGGCTGGTGCTCAGCTCCTAGCTCTGCCCTTGACCTTGGGCAAGTTCTTTCCCTGCTCCCAGTCTCAGTAGCTTCATCTGTAAAATGGGTTAATCATACACGTGATATTCACATGGGTTGCTACAAACAGGAAAGTGGCCACAGCTGTGAAAGTGTCTGATGTGGAACATGATTGATGGACACTGAGACTGGGTGCGAGAGAAGACACAGGGGCAGACACCGACACGGTCCTAGAAGAGCTGCCTGCCTGAAGGGGAGATAGGGCTGAAATCAGCAAGGCAGAGTGTGACAAGGGCCCTAGGAAAAATAGAGTGTCCTGAGGACTAGCAGGCATTTCTCGCGAAACGCCTCAGGTTCTATAGAACAGCCTAGAAACATTCCTCCTCTCTTCCTCTCTCTCTCTCTCCCTCTCTCCCTCTCTGAGGGGTCAGGAAGATGTTTTTCTAGGCCAGATTCAAATCTGCCCTGAATCCTGAGTAAAATAGGGCAGAAGGTAATGAGCAGGAATTGAGGTGATACTACCTCTGATTGAGGCCAGCAGGTTATAGAAGCAGCAGAAAGCTGCCTCGAGCAGCTCTCATCCATGGGCAAGAGCCAGAAGTCCAGATCTGCCCTGATTCCCGCCCTCTGCCACTTCTGAGCTTGTGACGTTGGACAAACGCCCCAGCCCCCGAAAGCCTCAGGCCTATCGCCTATAAAATACAGTTGACATGAACAGTTCTACCTTTAGGGCTGCTGTGAGGATTGGGAGAACTCTGTGCAAGTTCAGGACATATGGAGTAGGCGTAACAAGGACCCTCTTTTAACTTCAGCTTTCTCTTTGGTGAGGGAGGGGGTGTTGGGGCTCTTCTGAGACAGGTGGATTTTATTGGCCAGTTAGAATTTTGGCAGCTCCACTGCAGGACAACTAAAGGGTAGGCTCTTGACAATTTCATGTTTTCAGTGTTCGACAGAGGAAACTGCCAACAATAGGTGCACTTTGAATCAATGGGAGCAAGTCAATTATGTGACAGCCAGGCTCCTGCAGCCAATTTAAAACCGATTTCAGGGGCAGCATCTGTCTGACTTGATCTCATGATCACATAGCAGGGTGGGTTTGGGGAGTCTACGCAGGGAGGATATCCATGAGTGCTTTAGTTGGCAGCAGCCATCACACTGGGATGAGCACCGTGAACAGGCAAGCAGCACGAGTAATGTTCAGAGCTTCACAAAGCAGGAAAGTGGCAAAGTGGAAACATAATGATTGATGGACACTGAGACTGGGTAGAAGACACAGGGGCAGACACCGACACGGTCCTAGAAGAGCTGCCTGCCTGAAGGGGAGATAGGGCTGAAATCAGCAAGGCAGAGTGTGACAAGGGCCCTAGGAAAAATAGAGTGTCCTGAGGACTAGCAGGCATTTCTCGCGAAACGCCTCAGGTTCTATAGAACAGCCTAGAAACATTCCTCCTCTCTTCCTCTCTCTCTCTCTCCCTCTCTCCCTCTCTGAGGGGTCAGGAAGATGTTTTTCTAGGCCAGATTCAAATCTGCCCTGAATCCTGAGTAAAATAGGGCAGAAGGTAATGAGCAGGAATTGAGGTGATACTACCTCTGATTGAGGCCAGCAGGTTATAGAAGCAGCAGAAAGCTGCCTCGAGCAGCTCTCATCCATGGGCAAGAGCCAGAAGTCCAGATCTGCCCTGATTCCCGCCCTCTGCCACTTCTGAGCTTGTGACGTTGGACAAACGCCCCAGCCCCCGAAAGCCTCAGGCCTATCGCCTATAAAATACAGTTGACATGAACAGTTCTACCTTTAGGGCTGCTGTGAGGATTGGGAGAACTCTGTGCAAGTTCAGGACATATGGAGTAGGCGTAACAAGGACCCTCTTTTAACTTCAGCTTTCTCTTTGGTGAGGGAGGGGGTGTTGGGGCTCTTCTGAGACAGGTGGATTTTATTGGCCAGTTAGAATTTTGGCAGCTCCACTGCAGGACAACTAAAGGGTAGGCTCTTGACAATTTCATGTTTTCAGTGTTCGACAGAGGAAACTGCCAACAATAGGTGCACTTTGAATCAATGGGAGCAAGTCAATTATGTGACAGCCAGGCTCCTGCAGCCAATTTAAAACCGATTTCAGGGGCAGCATCTGTCTGACTTGATCTCATGATCACATAGCAGGGTGGGTTTGGGGAGTCTACGCAGGGAGGATATCCATGAGTGCTTTAGTTGGCAGCAGCCATCACACTGGGATGAGCACCGTGAACAGGCAAGCAGCACCAGTAATGTTCAGAGCTTCACAAAGCAGGCACAGACACACACAGGTTCCATGGAGCTCATGCCTACAGTCAGCTCATGCATATGCATGAAGTTACCATTCAGTGACCAGTCAGAGGGCATCTGAGCAGGAAAGGAAGGAGCATCAGACCAGGGAAGTGGAACTCTGTTCAAATTCAGGCTCTGCCTGTTACAGCTCCCTAAGCCTCAGTTTCCTCATTTGTAAAAGTGGGGATAATAACGGGGGCTGTAGAGAATACTAAATGAGAGAACTGATATGAAAATGACCTGACCCTGCGCTTAGAAAGTGGTAGGGGTTTAATAAAAGCTGCTTAAATTGGGACGCACTGAGGACTACAGGGACCTAAAGATTTAACGAATATTTTTGGGATCCTACAGTATGTCAGTTTCGTGTCAGGTACCAGGCATATGGAGATGAATAAAACATGCCATCGTGGGGACTATATTTTAAACAGTGGGACACGCATACAAACATCAGGAGAGACATCATAGAAGTGCAATGTATGCCAGATTGGAAGGACACAAATGGGTTTGTAGTCAGAGACTCTCCTACGCTTGTGAAGTCCTCTTGGGGCTATTTCTAGCTTCTAAGAGCATACAGCCGTATGGGGAAAAAAAAGAGATTCAATAGTTGATTGGTTAAGTGTGCAGGGACAGAAGGTAAGGTCAGGCTCTCAGTCTGGTCAGCACAAGTCTAGTCATGTACCAGCCATCCACCTCTATAGTCCCAGGAACAGACCACCAAGGTCCTAAACTTTTCTTTGCCTTTGAATCCCCAGTCCTGGGGTTGGGGTGGTCCAACTAAAGGGTAGGCTCTTGACAATTTCATGTTTTCAGTGTTCGACAGAGGAAACTGCCAACAATAGGTGCACTTTGAATCAATGGGAGCAAGTCAATTATGTGACAGCCAGGCTCCTGCAGCCAATTTAAAACCGATTTCAGGGGCAGCATCTGTCTGACTTGATCTCATGATCACATAGCAGGGTGGGTTTGGGGAGTCTACGCAGGGAGGATATCCATGAGTGCTTTAGTTGGCAGCAGCCATCACACTGGGATGAGCACCGTGAACAGGCAAGCAGCACCAGTAATGTTCAGAGCTTCACAAAGCAGGCACAGACACACACAGGTTCCATGGAGCTCATGCCTACAGTCAGCTCATGCATATGCATGAAGTTACCATTCAGTGACCAGTCAGAGGGCATCTGAGCAGGAAAGGAAGGAGCATCAGACCAGGGAAGTGGAACTCTGTTCAAATTCAGGCTCTGCCTGTTACAGCTCCCTAAGCCTCAGTTTCCTCATTTGTAAAAGTGGGGATAATAACGGGGGCTGTAGAGAATACTAAATGAGAGAACTGATATGAAAATGACCTGACCCTGCGCTTAGAAAGTGGTAGGGGTTTAATAAAAGCTGCTTAAATTGGGACGCACTGAGGACTACAGGGACCTAAAGATTTAACGAATATTTTTGGGATCCTACAGTATGTCAGTTTCGTGTCAGGTACCAGGCATATGGAGATGAATAAAACATGCCATCGTGGGGACTATATTTTAAACAGTGGGACACGCATACAAACATCAGGAGAGACATCATAGAAGTGCAATGTATGCCAGATTGGAAGGACACAAATGGGTTTGTAGTCAGAGACTCTCCTACGCTTGTGAAGTCCTCTTGGGGCTATTTCTAGCTTCTAAGAGCATACAGCCGTATGGGGAAAAAAAAGAGATTCAATAGTTGATTGGTTAAGTGTGCAGGGACAGAAGGTAAGGTCAGGCTCTCAGTCTGGTCAGCACAAGTCTAGTCATGTACCAGCCATCCACCTCTATAGTCCCAGGAACAGACCACCAAGGTCCTAAACTTTTCTTTGCCTTTGAATCCCCAGTCCTGGGGGTTGGGGGGCCATGGCCTCCATGAGGTTCCTATTAAGAGCTAGTGTTCCAGGAATCTTTCCTCTGCCCTTCTAGACCCCATACTCGACCCTCTTCTGCCCTGTTCTGTGCCTGCCCTGGGAGACTGACCCTTTGTGGCTTTGACTCAGTGGAGCCCCTTACCCTCTCATTAGGCTCAAACAATGCGGAGCCTGCACAGGGGATGGGCAGACAGGAGGAAAGTGAGGTTGGGATATTTATTTCCCCGCCTCTGCCTTGCTGGACTGGGTGGATTGGCTGAGTCCCGCTACCCAAGGCCACAGCTCCTGCCAGGTGGGGCTCTCTACACAGTACTCTGTCTCCGGGTTCAGGTCACCACTGTGTCCCCTCTTCCTTCAAGCCTAGTGGAGGTGACAGCGCTCAGCTATTACCAGCCCTCAGGGAACTGCGCTGTCTTTGTGGTCCCCCCACACCTTTGTAAATAGCTCCTTTATGAAACTCTCCTCGAATTGCCTAATTTGAGCGTGCCATCTGTTTCCTGCCAGCCCCTGACTGACACCTCCAGGTTCTCAGCCTGGAGATGGCTTTGCTCTGTGCATTTATTTTTCTGGCCCAGTGGAAAATAAGGTTGGAAATTTGGCCACAGGGAAGCTGCCCTTCTAAATCTTTGCACATCCTGTTTGCTTTTTGGTTTGGGCCAGCCACAGTCCCTTTTCTTCCCAGCTTTAAGGAAGAGTGGTTTTCAGGCCTCATCTGAGATTAGGAGCCTCCAATGCATGTGTGGACAGAATTCACATGAACCACTGGAGCTGATTCATCTACCACACATGGGGATCCTCAGAATTAATTTGCAATTATACATGCCAAGGCCTCGGGAGAACACCTGGTATACAGTAGGCGTTCTTAGCCTGATTTGCTCATGTCACTGACTTGATTTCATTCTGTAACAATTCATAGATTCATGCAAATATTGTCTCAGATATCCATTCTGCTCTGTTGCCTTGTCATTTTACATCTGCACCATGTAGAAATAGAATTCACATTAATGTTTTTTGAACTCCTGTGGTAGAGAGTGGGAGGGACAGTGGCTAGACATGCTTACTCTGCTCACTCTCTGCCTTCACTGACGAGCTTGTGACCTTGAACCAGTTATTTAAGACCCCTGTTAATGCCTGTCTCCTCGTGTGTAAAGTGTATCCGATAATGGTGCCAACCTTAGATCTATTGTGCGGATTATGTGAGTTAGTATGTATAAAAACTTACACAAGCTTATTAAGATTAATCAGTCTTCACGACCAGCCCAGAGGTATAGGTGATCATCAGAGCTCTGCAGGTCTGTCTGCCTCCAAAGCCTGGTTCCAGCACACTATTTCTGTGGCCATGGGGGTTATTCTAGGGGCTAGAGTTAGAAGAGGGATGTAATGAATATATTAACAATGGCTGCCACCTGTTGGGTTATTACCATACCTGCCAGGAACTATGCTGAGCACCTTACATATGGTATCCTGATTTCAACTTTCAATGATGAGGGCTTCCCTGGTGGTCCAGTGGGTAAGGACACCACCTTGCAGTGCAGGGGGCGCCGGTTTGATCCCTGGCCTGGGAAGATCCCACGTGCCGTGGTGGGGGCTGGACTGATGTGTCCAATTACCGAGCTGGAGCTCTGGAGCGCATGCACCCAGAGCCGGTGCTCTGCGATGAGAGAGGCCACTGTGATGGGAGGCCCACACGGGCCAAAGAACAAAGATGGATGAAACTGAATAAATGAAAGACCAATAGAAGTGGCCCGCCCACCCCTCTCCCACCCCAACCCGCCTCCCAAAAACCCCCAAGTCCCTTTTCTTCCCAGCTTTAAGGAAGAGTGGTTTTCAGGCCTCATCTGAGATTAGAGCCTCAATGCATGTGTGGACAGAATTCACATGAACCACTGGAGCTGATTCATCTACCACACATGGGGATCCTCAGAATTAATTTGCAATTATACATGCCAAGGCCTCGGGAGAACACCTGGTATACAGTAGGCGTTCTTAGCCTGATTTGCTCATGTCACTGACTTGATTTCATTCTGTAACAATTCATAGATTCATGCAAATATTGTCTCAGATATCCATTCTGCTCTGTTGCCTTGTCATTTTACATCTGCACCATGTAGAAATAGAATTCACATTAATGTTTTTTGAACTCCTGTGGTAGAGAGTGGGAGGGACAGTGGCTAGACATGCTTACTCTGCTCACTCTCTGCCTTCACTGACGAGCTTGTGACCTTGAACCAGTTATTTAAGACCCCTGTTAATGCCTGTCTCCTCGTGTGTAAAGTGTATCCGATAATGGTGCCAACCTTAGATCTATTGTGCGGATTATGTGAGTTAGTATGTATAAAAACTTACACAAGCTTATTAAGATTAATCAGTCTTCACGACCAGCCCAGAGGTATAGGTGATCATCAGAGCTCTGCAGGTCTGTCTGCCTCCAAAGCCTGGTTCCAGCACACTATTTCTGTGGCCATGGGGGTTATTCTAGGGGCTAGAGTTAGAAGAGGATGTAATGAATATATTAACAATGGCTGCCACCTGTTGGGTTATTACCATACCTGCCAGGAACTATGCTGAGCACCTTACATATGGTATCCTGATTTCAACTTTCAATGATGAGGGCTTCCCTGGTGGTCCAGTGGGTAAGGACACCACCTTGCAGTGCAGGGGGCGCCGGTTTGATCCCTGGCCTGGGAAGATCCCACGTGCCGTGGTGGGGGCTGGACTGATGTGTCCAATTACCGAGCTGGAGCTCTGGAGCGCATGCACCCAGAGCCGGTGCTCTGCGATGAGAGAGGCCACTGTGATGGGAGGCCCACACGGGCCAAAGAACAAAGATGGATGAAACTGAATAAATGAAAGACCAATAGAAGTGGCCCGCCCACCCCTCTCCCACCCCAACCCGCCTCCCCCCCAAAAAAACCCAAACTTCCAATGATGCAACTAGGAAACCATCATTCACCTCATTTTACGTGAGGAAACTGGGGATATGAGGGTTAAGTTACACACGTAAGGTTATGCATATTAAGCAGCTCTGGCAGGATGGAATCCTGGTCTCCCTTGATTCAGACATTCATGCTCTTGGCCATAAGAAATGACAGTACCATGTTTCTCAACTGACAAAACTCAGGGCTCCTACAGAACCCTGTCTGGAGGCACTCTGCCCTGTGAACTCCATCCCAGGATAAACGAGGTTGGCATTATCCTCTGCTGCGGCCATGCGATGTGTAGCTTAGCACCGAGGCTGGCAGACGCAGCATCTGATGTAATCTGTTCCATTACTGAATGCACAGAAGCTCACGCTAAAAAAAAAAAAAGAGAGAGAGAGAAAGAAAGAAAAGAAAAAAGGCTGTAGAAATGGTAGGAAGGCATGAGGCCCAGAATCCAGCCGATGGCAAAGCAGCAGCTGGCATTATCCAAGCTGAGCATGGTGGCCATCAAACAGGAAGCAGGGGAGGACCCTAAGAGTCAAGGTCATCCCCATCCCTGCCTGCAGGACAATGAAGGATGAAGGCACTTCAACAAGGCCCTGTTGAGCCGGGCACCCACAGCCAGGCCCAGCTGTGCAGAGCGGTGTCACTGCCTCAGAGGGGACCATCCGAGGGGATGAAAACTCCAGGATATAGTCCGTCCTCTGTGTGTCTGTTGTCACCAGCTCTGCCTCCACTGACTGCCAGCACCAGGGCAGGGGGAGACAACCCTGTTTCCTCCTTAAAAGCCTTCATTCACGGAGGAGAGTTGGGCAAAAAGCAACAGGAAAATAAGATCTGGCTTCATCCAAAACAAAAGAGGAACAGGGTACATCAATCCCAGCATGAAAGAGACTTGGAACAAGGTTGATGTAGGATGGGCCTGCCTGAAGACGAAAGCCAATAGGACCTAGCAGCAGGCAGCTGCCACTGTAGGGGCGCTGAAGACTTCCTAGAACCAGCTGCAAAGTAGGTTGACATCTTCTGGCCAGGTCAGCTTCAGGAACCGGAAGCCCTGGATTCCCAGCTAACTCAGACTCCTGGCTGGGCTTCTGGCCATGTAGGCGGTACTCTGTGCCCCTGCCCCTGGGCAGGTCTGATTTGTCAGGGTGGGAGGGGGAGGTCAGCTAACCAAGGCAGACCAATCAGAATCTCACTGGAAGGAAGCCCCCCACCCCAACACACACAAGGGCAGCGTTTGTTTTATTTCCCCCCCATTTTGGGCATTGCTAAATCCCAAGTGCCTAGGATTATGCCAGGCACAGGTATTCAGTATATATTGAATGGAATCTTTCTCTGCACTTGGAATTGGGATTCAGCCAACTGACCTTGCAGGACTGGCACCGAGGGACCCTTAACCCCAGAGCTGAGGCAGCCACAATAGGCAAAAGGACTGAGGATTGTATAGTGGGGGAAAGTGGAGAAGCAAGAAGCAGAAAGGAGAAGGATGGAGGCAGAGAGAGGCTAAACAGGCTTTTAGAATTCATCCCTGAATCCTTTTCTCCTTAAGCTAGCTTGAATGGGTCTTGACATTTAAAACAAGGTCATCCCCAGCCCTGCCTGCAGGACAATGAAGGATGAAGGCACTTCAACAAGGCCCTGTTGAGCCGGGCACCCACAGCCAGGCCCAGCTGTGCAGAGCGGTGTCACTGCCTCAGAGGGGACCATCCGAGGGGATGAAAACTCCAGGATATAGTCCGTCCTCTGTGTGTCTGTTGTCACCAGCTCTGCCTCCACTGACTGCCAGCACCAGGGCAGGGGGAGACAACCCTGTTTCCTCCTTAAAAGCCTTCATTCACGGAGGAGAGTTGGGCAAAAAGCAACAGGAAAATAAGATCTGGCTTCATCCAAAACAAAAGAGGAACAGGGTACATCAATCCCAGCATGAAAGAGACTTGGAACAAGGTTGATGTAGGATGGGCCTGCCTGAAGACGAAAGCCAATAGGACCTAGCAGCAGGCAGCTGCCACTGTAGGGGCGCTGAAGACTTCCTAGAACCAGCTGCAAAGTAGGTTGACATCTTCTGGCCAGGTCAGCTTCAGGAACCGGAAGCCCTGGATTCCGCAGGTAACTCAGACTCCTGGCTGGGCTTCTGGCCATGTAGGCGGTACTCTGTGCCCCTGCCCCTGGGCAGGTCTGATTTGTCAGGGTGGGAGGGGGAGGTCAGCTAACCAAGGCAGACCAATCAGAATCTCACTGGAAGGAAGCCCCCCACCCCAACACACACAAGGGCAGCGTTTGTTTTATTTCCCCCCCATTTTGGGCATTGCTAAATCCCAAGTGCCTAGGATTATGCCAGGCACAGGTATTCAGTATATATTGAATGGAATCTTTCTCTGCACTTGGAATTGGGATTCAGCCAACTGACCTTGCAGGACTGGCACCGAGGGACCCTTAACCCCAGAGCTGAGGCAGCCACAATAGGCAAAAGGACTGAGGATTGTATAGTGGGGGAAAGTGGAGAAGCAAGAAGCAGAAAGGAGAAGGATGGAGGCAGAGAGAGGCTAAACAGGCTTTTAGAATTCATCCCTGAATCCTTTTCTCCTTAAGCTAGCTTGAATGGGTCTTGACATTTAAAAACAAGTCATTCTAACCCAAACAGCATGTCTCCTTGAAGTCCTTCCCCAGAGGGGTTGGTGAAAATTCCTGTGAACTCTTGAAGTATTTTTAGCTGCAGATACTTGGACAACTTTAGCCTTTGTCTGATCTGCCTCCCGAGACATGGAGGTGGGAAGGCGGGCGGGCACTCTAGAGTCTGACTGCCTGGCTGCCAACGCTGGCTCCTCCCCATCCCTCCTGCTACCTGTGTCAGATTATCTAACTTTCCTGAACCTCAGTTTCTTACCCTGCAAAATGGACATTATAACAGCACCTACCTCTTTGTGGGTTAGTTTGAAGATATAAAGTGCTTTGCACAGTCCTTAGCTCTGGTTAGTGCTAAGTAAAAACCGTGTATTCAATACATAGATCAAGGAAGATTCTTGTAAATGTAACTTGATTTTTGTCTCCAATTTCTCCTTCCTCCATGCTGTCTGTTCCTCACTCAAGAATGAGATTATGAGCAGTCTCATGAGTTTTCTAATCACTGTTAGATAATAGAAGTTCCTGTGGTCACTTTAAGTCAGGGCAACTGCCTTAATTCATTACTTATTTCTCGCCTCTTTTCACCAAGGCCTGCTGCCTGCAGAATCCTGTGGGTTAGATCTGTCTATAGATATCTCTAACTGTCTATAGTGCTCCTTCAAGGAGCTTCTGGTCCCTTCAAGGATAATAGGAGGATAGAGAAGCCAAGTGACGGAGGTGGGAGAGTTCTCAGAGGTTTGGTGCTGTCAAAGATGGGTGTTTCTCTCTGAGTCTGACAGATGTTTGAAGTTGACGGGCAGCGTTTGTTTTATTTCCCCCCCATTTTGGGCATTGCTAAATCCCAAGTGCCTAGGATTATGCCAGGCACAGGTATTCAGTATATATTGAATGGAATCTTTCTCTGCACTTGGAATTGGGATTCAGCCAACTGACCTTGCAGGACTGGCACCGAGGGACCCTTAACCCCAGAGCTGAGGCAGCCACAATAGGCAAAAGGACTGAGGATTGTATAGTGGGGGAAAGTGGAGAAGCAAGAAGCAGAAAGGAGAAGGATGGAGGCAGAGAGAGGCTAAACAGGCTTTTAGAATTCATCCCTGAATCCTTTTCTCCTTAAGCTAGCTTGAATGGGTCTTGACATTTAAAAACAAGTCATTCTAACCCAAACAGCATGTCTCCTTGAAGTCCTTCCCCAGAGGGGTTGGTGAAAATTCCTGTGAACTCTTGAAGTATTTTTAGCTGCAGATACTTGGACAACTTTAGCCTTTGTCTGATCTGCCTCCCGAGACATGGAGGTGGGAAGGCGGGCGGGCACTCTAGAGTCTGACTGCCTGGCTGCCAACGCTGGCTCCTCCCCATCCCTCCTGCTACCTGTGTCAGATTATCTAACTTTCCTGAACCTCAGTTTCTTACCCTGCAAAATGGACATTATAACAGCACCTACCTCTTTGTGGGTTAGTTTGAAGATATAAAGTGCTTTGCACAGTCCTTAGCTCTGGTTAGTGCTAAGTAAAAACCGTGTATTCAATACATAGATCAAGGAAGATTCTTGTAAATGTAACTTGATTTTTGTCTCCAATTTCTCCTTCCTCCATGCTGTCTGTTCCTCACTCAAGAATGAGATTATGAGCAGTCTCATGAGTTTTCTAATCACTGTTAGATAATAGAAGTTCCTGTGGTCACTTTAAGTCAGGGCAACTGCCTTAATTCATTACTTATTTCTCGCCTCTTTTCACCAAGGCCTGCTGCCTGCAGAATCCTGTGGGTTAGATCTGTCTATAGATATCTCTAACTGTCTATAGTGCTCCTTCAAGGAGCTTCTGGTCCCTTCAAGGATAATAGGAGGATAGAGAAGCCAAGTGACGGAGGTGGGAGAGTTCTCAGAGGTTTGGTGCTGTCAAAGATGGGTGTTTCTCTCTCTGAGTCTGACAGATGTTTGAAGTTGACAGTCTCACGCCCAGGTTTTCCAGAGAGGCTCCTATAGGACCATCTATGATTGTAAGTCCAGACTTCCCATTTGACCAGTCCCTGTCTTGGTCTCTCCCTTCAAGGACTTCGTTCAGGATAGGATCTCTTTCACAGGGTCCCCAGGCTGACATTCCTACTGCTGTTCTATAACAGCTCCCCAGTCCCCAGCACCCGGCCCCGTTTCTCTTATCTCAGACCTGCCATGGGGTCTGTCCTTCTTGCCCTTCTCTCCTGCTACCAGCCATTGCAGCTTCTGTGAGCACAAGTCAGGCCCAGACTCACCACATTCTCCAGCAGCAGGGCACTCAAAACAAGTTCTATGAGAGTCCTGTAGGCTCGGGTTGAACATGAAAGCACAAATGCCTTCTCCAAAGGCTTCACAAAGTCAGCCCAAAATTTCAACCACCCACTCCCTTCCTACCCTCCAAAATGGTGAAGAGCTTTGAGAAGGGTTTGACTGGTTTGAGGGAATTTTCTTTTGTAAATTTGACACTTAGCAGGCCATGCCCCTCTAGTGGAATGGAGCAGCTGTCTCACTTTGGTGCCTCGGCTATCATTTCAATTTGAACCTCCTGTTAAGAATAAACTGATGGGTACATATAACCGTTCTGTTCACAGAATGTGATCAGGTGCATTATCTATTCCTGCCAGCACCTGTACTGAGGTGGCGATTCTGCTCTCCTTATTTTTCTGATGAGGAAACTGAGGCACAGAAAGGTCAAAGAACTTGTCTTGAGATCACACAGCTGGGGGCCAGCTCGGTGCTGACCCCTGCCTCCACTGCAGCAGCAGAGAGCTTCCTGGGGAGGAAGGCCTGTACAAGGGCTCTGTGCCTTGCCTTGGGCTTCCTAGCACTTGGGCTGAGGACCTTCCATGGCCTGGGGGCACTCCTGACTCTAGGGATGTCCTAAAGGCCTGCCTGGAAAGGCAGCAACCTCCTCAATACAGAGCTACAGCACAGACGGGAGACTTCTTGAAGCAGCTCGAGGTGGCCAGCTCTGCGGCTGGCAGCTGGGTTCAGAGAAGCAGCCAAAGAAAAGCCCTGCTTCCTTTGCACATAAAGCGTCCATTCTCAGCCACACACACTGGCACAGACACTCACAGACCAGCGCCTCAAAGGGCCAGACAATGAAACAGACACAGGCGAGAGCAAGAGATTTTTTTTTCTTTCCAAATGCAAAACTCAGATAATACACAACACATATATAATTTGCATATGAGCTGACATTTTTATAGGAAAGGCAGAGATTTCTTGTGCCAGAGTTTTGGGGCAGATGGCTGGGGGAGGTGTCTATAAAGACAGCTTTATAGCCTGTGGCCACTTCCTCATGGTGATCAGCACATGGGCCAAACACACACCAGCTCTCATTCCCCCTAGATTTCTTATCTTCTACCGATCTACCTCTCTCTTCTCCCTCTCTCTCTCTATTGTTGATATTTTTCTGGTGGCCAACCCTGGGCTAGCTACAAAGATGCATGACACTCAGACCTGCCCTGCAGGGGTTCACCGTTAGGTAGAGGAGACAGGAGAGTTAAAAACCAGTGATGAAAATGCATGCTGATGAAGTAACGTTGGAGATGAGTGCAGAGTTCTGTGGGATCTCAGACAGGGGTAAAGAGAGGAGAGGTGGGGTGAGGACTTGTAGGGGGCAGTTTCATGATATTTTACAACTGGTATTGATGGACTGAGTTGTGATTGGTCATTAGGCAAACAGACTTCAAGAACAGAGATGGGAAAGAGACTGAAGGGAATTATTGAGACCTCCTTATCTCTGGTCCCTTAGAGACCCAGAGTGGTCGGGAGATGTTAGTTGAATGAATGAAGTGGAGGCAGTGGGACAGGAAGTCACAGAGGATGAGACTGAAGAGCAGCAATAGGACAAGAAGAACACTTGAGTGTGTTGCCAGTCCTTTCTCCAGGGTATCTTTCCAACTCAGGGATTGAACCAGAATCTCCTGCAATGCAGGCGAATTCTCTACTGACTGAGCCACCAGGAAAGCCCTAGACAAAAATGGAGCTGCCATTTGCTGTAGGCTACTGTGTTCCATCTTGCCTGTCAGAGGGAGATGGAGTGCCAAGATCAGAGGAGCAGAAATATATATAAAACACCTAAAACAGTCCCTGGTACAAAGAAAGTATTATATCTGTGCTAGTTATTATTATCCTAAAGTTACAGATACCCATGTGGAAATTCAGAGAAAGATGATGACATTTGGACAACCAGGCCTGTCTGACACCAAATCCCATTCTCTTGGCCCATACTCTGCAGTAGGACTGTTTCACTTATGTGAATTGCACTGTACGTGAAAAAAATTTAATTCTCGATGACCTACACCCTGGAATATCTATGGGGTAGAAGCCTGACTTATCTTTGTTCCTACAGACGTCTTATGGCCCAAGCAGTTCAGTGTGATTTTCACAACAAAGCTCCTGAATGCAAACCTATACTCCATTTGGGACTCAATCAAAGAAACCATGATTTGGAAGCTAAATTATCTTACTATATCACACACATCTGATAGGCAAGTGAAGGCATTTGCAAGGGTAGTTTTTACAATATACATTTCAGTACACAGTGTTGTATATTGTAAGATGCAGCTGTGCTGTGTACAGTCTCCTGGGTAAGCAATGGTCAGCTGGCATCTGGGTTATAGGTACTTGGCTTGACAGTCATCCTTACGTGTCTTAGAGTATCTGGAACCTTCTAATCTGAAGGTTTGAAATCCAGTATTGGTTTTCCCAGATATTAACTGGTATTGATGGACTGAGTTGTGATTGGTCATTAGGCAAACAGACTTCAAGAACAGAGATGGGAAAGAGACTGAAGGAATTATTGAGACCTCCTTATCTCTGGTCCCTTAGAGACCCAGAGTGGTCGGGAGATGTTAGTTGAATGAATGAAGTGGAGGCAGTGGGACAGGAAGTCACAGAGGATGAGACTGAAGAGCAGCAATAGGACAAGAAGAACACTTGAGTGTGTTGCCAGTCCTTTCTCCAGGGTATCTTTCCAACTCAGGGATTGAACCAGAATCTCCTGCAATGCAGGCGAATTCTCTACTGACTGAGCCACCAGGAAAGCCCTAGACAAAAATGGAGCTGCCATTTGCTGTAGGCTACTGTGTTCCATCTTGCCTGTCAGAGGGAGATGGAGTGCCAAGATCAGAGGAGCAGAAATATATATAAAACACCTAAAACAGTCCCTGGTACAAAGAAAGTATTATATCTGTGCTAGTTATTATTATCCTAAAGTTACAGATACCCATGTGGAAATTCAGAGAAAGATGATGACATTTGGACAACCAGGCCTGTCTGACACCAAATCCCATTCTCTTGGCCCATACTCTGCAGTAGGACTGTTTCACTTATGTGAATTGCACTGTACGTGAAAAAAATTTAATTCTCGATGACCTACACCCTGGAATATCTATGGGGTAGAAGCCTGACTTATCTTTGTTCCTACAGACGTCTTATGGCCCAAGCAGTTCAGTGTGATTTTCACAACAAAGCTCCTGAATGCAAACCTATACTCCATTTGGGACTCAATCAAAGAAACCATGATTTGGAAGCTAAATTATCTTACTATATCACACACATCTGATAGGCAAGTGAAGGCATTTGCAAGGGTAGTTTTTACAATATACATTTCAGTACACAGTGTTGTATATTGTAAGATGCAGCTGTGCTGTGTACAGTCTCCTGGGTAAGCAATGGTCAGCTGGCATCTGGGTTATAGGTACTTGGCTTGACAGTCATCCTTACGTGTCTTAGAGTATCTGGAACCTTCTAATCTGAAGGTTTGAAATCCAGTATTGGTTTTCCCAGCTGTGGGAATACAATAAAAACCTAATGGCCCCCCACCTGGATGCTACCTCTCTTCTCCACTGCTAGTCTTTTTGTTATTAACCTTTGGACCCCAGAAATGAAATCTCCTTAAGAGAGTTGTTAGATTCTCCAGGACAAGAAGGTGCTTCTGAGTTGAGACGCTTTTTCTTGACAATCTGAACATCAAAATTCAATCCAGGATTAACGGCCATCACTTGGACTCATATTTCTAAAGTGACTCAGCCTGGCAGGCATCAAATAACATCCAGATTTTACCTCACAGGGTGAGAAAGAAAGAATAAAATCAGGCTGCTTCATCATTAGTCTCTCATGAACGCATCTTATGAATATTTTTCTTTAAAAGACTAATGTGAGGAAGACCCAGGAAGCCGTGTTTGTGTGTGCATTCATTAAGTCCCCTACTCTGAAACACATTCTGGGACTAATTATTTTTTAACTAACTAATCAGCATGTTTCATTCATAAATTGGGATTTATCAGTATAGCACATGGAAGGAGAGAACATATGATTCTTTTAATTTGGTTAATATGCAAAAGCGCCCTGTGTGTGTAATGACCTGCTTTCAGTGAACAGAGGCGGGCTGGAAATAGTAGCAGCTTCCTCTAATGATGGTGCTGGCTCCCGGCCCCAGCTGTTCATCACCAGACACTCCACGTGCTCCCTGACCTATGGGTGCATGTGTTCCTCCGAGGAGCACGTGGGAGCCATTTCCTCGCCAGGGGAAGAACTGAATGCCTGCGTTCTGTTCTGCTGACGGAACCAGTTATACCTGCTTTGTTAGTGGAGAGGAAAAGCCAAGGACAGGGGAAGGAGGGTGGTGGGAAGGAGTACACACACACACACAGACACACACACACACACCCTCGACCTCTGAACTGGAACCTGTCAAGAGTTAGGGCCCAAATCTATTAATAAGAGATTCCACTGTAATCTAGTAATTCTTGTCTTCCTCTCCCTATTGTGCCTGCCAACCCGTGTGCAGCTCGTCTGCCACGCAAATAAATCCTCCATTCTGAAGTCTCCTGATAAAGGGATTTATTTATCAGCCCGACCGGAGGAGTGTCCCAATTGTTCCTGCAAATTTGCGCCTCTCTGCTCTTGCGCACTCTGATTTAGAGCCCTGGATGCAGGTTCGCCTGGGTTATCAGGAGCCCAGATAGTCGCCCCGCCCCCTCCAAGGTCCGGCTTTGAACCCGAATCCTCTCTCCCCTCTGGCCTGTGGAACTGCTCTGGCCTCACCCGGAAGAGGTGGGGAGAGGCGGGGGCCAGAGTCGCGCTGGCCTTCCCGTGACACACTGGAGCAGGGTCCAGCCGCATTCTTTCTGTCCAGCCCTGGTGCCAGCCTGCCGAGGACTCCACCCCAGGACATCCTGATGTGGCACATTCTAGAGCCAGGCACTGCTTTTGTGTTTTAAAGAAGGAAGCTTCCTCTTCTGTTTTTTGTTTGTTTTTGTTTTGTTTTTCTCCTGTTTGTTTTAAAATTTTTTACTCTAGAAGCTTTTTTATGATTATTATTGAAGTATAGTTAATTTACTATGATGTATTTGTTTCAAAGTGTACAGCAAAGTGATTCAGTTATGTTTGTATATAAATTTCAGATTTTTTCCATGATAGGTTAAGACAAGATATTGAGTATAGTTAGTCCCCCGAGCTATACACTTGGTCCTTGTTGTTTACCTATTTTATACATAGTAGCATGTGCATGTTAATCCCAAACTCCTAGTTTATCATGCTCACTGTAGAAAATTAAAAAATCAAAAACAAAAACAGAAGCTGCTCCGTTAAAAAAAAAAAAAAAAACCTACACTCCTCTGCCAAGAGCTTCTACACTCCCATTTGGGGTGTTTCCTTCTGATCCTTTGTGCCGTTGGCAGAACAGGTCCCTGCAGCCAGTGGGGTTTCCTCTGTGAAGCAAAGGCTAAAGCAGGATGGAAAAAACTGTGCTGTATTTTAAATATTTACATGCAACAATCAGAGTCACATGATATTAGCAAGTCTATCTGTGACTCCGTGTGACTATGAGAGTATCCCTGTGTTTATTTATAGAACTGTATTTAGGGATCCTGTCAAAAATCTAAATTTGAGGCCTTCGGTGAACATGGGGCCCAGTCAAATCGCTCTCCTGGTCCCTTACCTATCCCCATGGGCCTTATGTATGTGTATGTGTGCTTATATTTGAGATCATTCTACCTTCACCTTTTTATGTTAATATTACTTTGGCCACATTTTTATAGGTCAATAAAATTCTCCTTCATTAAGTTTTGATGGCTACTCAGTATTCCATTACATAAACGTACCATTTAAGCTTTTACTGTACATTTCAGATATAAATAACATTGCATTGAACATCTTTCTGTAAAAATCCTTGCAACCCTCTGGGATTATTTCCTTTGAGCAGGGTCCAGCCGCATTCTTTCTGTCCAGCCCTGGTGCCAGCCTGCCGAGGACTCCACCCCAGGACATCCTGATGTGGCACATTCTAGAGCCAGGCACTGCTTTTGTGTTTTAAAGAAGGAAGCTTCCTCTTCTGTTTTTTGTTTGTTTTTGTTTTGTTTTTCTCCTGTTTGTTTTAAAATTTTTTACTCTAGAAGCTTTTTTATGATTATTATTGAAGTATAGTTAATTTACTATGATGTATTTGTTTCAAAGTGTACAGCAAAGTGATTCAGTTATGTTTGTATATAAATTTCAGATTTTTTCCATGATAGGTTAAGACAAGATATTGAGTATAGTTAGTCCCCCGAGCTATACACTTGGTCCTTGTTGTTTACCTATTTTATACATAGTAGCATGTGCATGTTAATCCCAAACTCCTAGTTTATCATGCTCACTGTAGAAAATTAAAAAATCAAAAACAAAAACAGAAGCTGCTCCGTTAAAAAAAAAAAAAAAAACCTACACTCCTCTGCCAAGAGCTTCTACACTCCCATTTGGGGTGTTTCCTTCTGATCCTTTGTGCCGTTGGCAGAACAGGTCCCTGCAGCCAGTGGGGTTTCCTCTGTGAAGCAAAGGCTAAAGCAGGATGGAAAAAACTGTGCTGTATTTTAAATATTTACATGCAACAATCAGAGTCACATGATATTAGCAAGTCTATCTGTGACTCCGTGTGACTATGAGAGTATCCCTGTGTTTATTTATAGAACTGTATTTAGGGATCCTGTCAAAAATCTAAATTTGAGGCCTTCGGTGAACATGGGGCCCAGTCAAATCGCTCTCCTGGTCCCTTACCTATCCCCATGGGCCTTATGTATGTGTATGTGTGCTTATATTTGAGATCATTCTACCTTCACCTTTTTATGTTAATATTACTTTGGCCACATTTTTATAGGTCAATAAAATTCTCCTTCATTAAGTTTTGATGGCTACTCAGTATTCCATTACATAAACGTACCATTTAAGCTTTTACTGTACATTTCAGATATAAATAACATTGCATTGAACATCTTTCTGTAAAAATCCTTGCAACCCTCTGGGATTATTTCCTTTGGACAGACTCTCAAAAGGAAAATTACTGGGTCATAGGTAGGAACATTTTAGTGTCTTGTTTCATGTTTCTCAGTTTGATTCTGAATACGTGGTACTGGTTTACTCTGAAAGAACATTTTCATTGTTTTGATTAACCTTTAATTACAGAAGTCATTCACAGAATACAAGTTCCTTGTAAAAGGTTTTAAAAGGTAAGGGCTGTATCTCTTATCACCACTTCCTCCAATCTCTGAACCCCTGAGAGGCAGCCACAGTTTTCAGTTAAAAAGCCCTCAATCAAGGCATTTAATTAGTTACCCATGTGCTTATATAAAATGTGTATCTACAAACTAATACAAAATTGCATAGCTCTGTAACGATGGAAGACATGGTGATTTTGTACGTGGATTTTTTTATGTGAATGATATCATATTGTATGTATAGTATGTGACTTCTTTTCCTCAGCTTCCCCATAGACTTTCCTGTGTATATATTATAAAAATCAACCTTACTCTTTCTAATGTTCTGTACATTTCTGTGGGATAGATTCAGCCTAGTTCTGATAGTCATTTACCTATGCATAAATATTTGGTTTGATCCCAACTGTTTTTCATTTTGATACAAAATTCTACAATGTACACCATTTTATACAAGCAAGTGATTTGAACAGGTTTTTTTCTCTACAGTAGAAATGAAGGAACAGAATTTCTGGGGTATAGGATATGCATATTTTTTATTTTTAATAGACATTCTCAAATGGTAGGGGACATTTTAAACCATTTTTATTAAGTATTTTCTAGAATGCCTTGGACTTAATTATCAGGATGTAGTTCTAAGTGTTCCATCAGGTAGGATGTCACTCAAAGTTCTGCTCATGTAGTCATTCACTAGCCTGTCCATCCCTGTCTTCTGAAGA
Source organism: Tragulus kanchil (assembly GCA_022376925.1). Classification (NCBI taxonomy): domain Eukaryota; kingdom Metazoa; phylum Chordata; class Mammalia; order Artiodactyla; family Tragulidae; genus Tragulus; species Tragulus kanchil. The sequence continues at coordinate 108,102,521 of JAIOJX010000004.1, forward strand.
TCCAGCATGGCCCCTGATACATAGTACAGAGTCCATAAATACTGGTTAGGTCCTCTCTTCTGCACCAGCCACACTCTCAAGGGCCTCAACCCAACTCCTGATTCCTTTCCACAGCTGCCAACCCCAGCTCATATATAACATTCCTTTCTGTAAAATCCTTGCAACCCTCTGGGATTATTTCCTTTGGACAGACTCTCAAAAGGAAAATTACTGGGTCATAGGTAGGAACATTTTAGTGTCTTGTTTCATGTTTCTCAGTTTGATTCTGAATACGTGGTACTGGTTTACTCTGAAAGAACATTTTCATTGTTTTGATTAACCTTTAATTACAGAAGTCATTCACAGAATACAAGTTCCTTGTAAAAGGTTTTAAAAGGTAAGGGCTGTATCTCTTATCACCACTTCCTCCAATCTCTGAACCCCTGAGAGGCAGCCACAGTTTTCAGTTAAAAAGCCCTCAATCAAGGCATTTAATTAGTTACCCATGTGCTTATATAAAATGTGTATCTACAAACTAATACAAAATTGCATAGCTCTGTAACGATGGAAGACATGGTGATTTTGTACGTGGATTTTTTTATGTGAATGATATCATATTGTCTGTATAGTATGTGACTTCTTTTCCTCAGCTTCCCATAGACTTTCCTGTGTATATATTATAAAAATCAACCTTACTCTTTCTAATGTTCTGTACATTTCTGTGGGATAGATTCAGCCTAGTTCTGATAGTCATTTACCTATGCATAAATATTTGGTTTGATCCCAACTGTTTTTCATTTTGATACAAAATTCTACAATGTACACCATTTTATACAAGCAAGTGATTTGAACAGGTTTTTTTCTCTACAGTAGAAATGAAGGAACAGAATTTCTGGGGTATAGGATATGCATATTTTTTATTTTTAATAGACATTCTCAAATGGTAGGGGACATTTTAAACCATTTTTATTAAGTATTTTCTAGAATGCCTTGGACTTAATTATCAGGATGTAGTTCTAAGTGTTCCATCAGGTAGGATGTCACTCAAAGTTCTGCTCATGTAGTCATTCACTAGCCTGTCCATCCCTGTCTTCTGAAGATCCAGCATGGCCCCTGATACATAGTACAGAGTCCATAAATACTGGTTAGGTCCTCTCTTCTGCACCAGCCACACTCTCAAGGGGCCTCAACCCAACTCCTGATTCCTTTCCACAGCTGCCAACCCCAGCTCATCTTTCCAGACAGCACTCAAATATCCCCTCTTCTTGGAAACCCTCCCTGGAGCCCAGGCTGAGTGTGGCAGCCTCTCTCTCATGTCCCCATGGCACCCTTATTTGTTGGCTCGTCACGCTCATTGCAATTTGGAATTTAGTTGCCTCTCCCCTGTTACACTAGGTAGTCGCAGGCTTTCAGTGGGGCATGACATTTAGGCATCACCTGACCAGTGTTTGTGGACTGTTGACAACACCACGCATGTGTGCCTGGTAGTCTGCAGGCTTCGAAAGAGGGGGCCAAGTGTATGCAGCCTTTTCATACGGAACTTAACAGAAAACGGTTGTAAAACTTAGATGGAGAAATTGACTGTTAACAGTGATTATGATGTTGATAAAAATGATGAATGATGAGTAAGGAGGGTAAACCGCAAACTCTCACACACACACAAAATTTAGAACCAGGTGATCTACCTCTTGGAAAAATGTTTATAATGCTCCTCATGTCAATATTTTCCCATGAAATCTAGAAGTTTCTTATGCAATTTATCTTTTAAAGTGTATCACAGGAAGCGACAAACAGCAGCCAGAGAGCTGCTCAAATAGTTGGAGTATGGCAGTTTATCATCATAAATCTCTGGGCAAGATCTCAACTCTGAAAAGAAACACATGAAATAAAACTGAAATACGTATCTCAACACTTTAATAATGGCTGTGCCAGTGGAGTTTCTGCGTATTTTAACTTTCCTTTTAAAAGTCTTTCACATTATGGTATCATGTATGTTTTATTTGAACAGGTCTACAGTAGAAATGAAGGAACAGAATTTCTGGGGTATAGGATATGCATATTTTTTATTTTTAATAGACATTCTCAAATGGTAGGGGACATTTTAAACCATTTTTATTAAGTATTTTCTAGAATGCCTTGGACTTAATTATCAGGATGTAGTTCTAAGTGTTCCATCAGGTAGGATGTCACTCAAAGTTCTGCTCATGTAGTCATTCACTAGCCTGTCCATCCCTGTCTTCTGAAGATCCAGCATGGCCCCTGATACATAGTACAGAGTCCATAAATACTGGTTAGGTCCTCTCTTCTGCACCAGCCACACTCTCAAGGGGCCTCAACCCAACTCCTGATTCCTTTCCACAGCTGCCAACCCCAGCTCATCTTTCCAGACAGCACTCAAATATCCCCTCTTCTTGGAAACCCTCCCTGGAGCCCAGGCTGAGTGTGGCAGCCTCTCTCTCATGTCCCCATGGCACCCTTATTTGTTGGCTCGTCACGCTCATTGCAATTTGGAATTTAGTTGCCTCTCCCCTGTTACACTAGGTAGTCGCAGGCTTTCAGTGGGGCATGACATTTAGGCATCACCTGACCAGTGTTTGTGGACTGTTGACAACACCACGCATGTGTGCCTGGTAGTCTGCAGGCTTCGAAAGAGGGGGCCAAGTGTATGCAGCCTTTTCATACGGAACTTAACAGAAAAACGGTTGTAAAAACTTAGATGGAGAAATTGACTGTTAACAGTGATTATGATGTTGATAAAAATGATGAATGATGAGTAAGGAGGGTAAACCGCAAACTCTCACACACACACAAAATTTAGAACCAGGTGATCTACCTCTTGGAAAAATGTTTATAATGCTCCTCATGTCAATATTTTCCCATGAAATCTAGAAGTTTCTTATGCAATTTATCTTTTAAAGTGTATCACAGGAAGCGACAAACAGCAGCCAGAGAGCTGCTCAAATAGTTGGAGTATGGCAGTTTATCATCATAAATCTCTGGGCAAGATCTCAACTCTGAAAAGAAACACATGAAATAAAACTGAAATACGTATCTCAACACTTTAATAATGGCTGTGCCAGTGGAGTTTCTGCGTATTTTAACTTTCCTTTTAAAAGTCTTTCACATTATGGTATCATGTATGTAAATTTATTTTATCTCAGAAACACAGAAACAACCAAAAACATTTCTAGCAATTAATTACTAGTTACTAAGGAGACGATTTTAAATTATGTGTAGACATCTATGACAGGAGAAGATAATTCCAAGAGGACTCATCTGAACTGTCACCTCTCAGGTTTGACAGTCACTCATTCAGTATGAATTGAGTATCAGGCCAAGGATTGTGCTAGGGATGGAGTGGGGGGATAAAGTGCAACATGAAGTACACTTCGCACCCTCATGGAGCTCACAGTTCTAGTGGGGGCCACAGATTCAGGCAGTAATGGCGGCCAGGCACCAAGGAGAAAGGAGTGAAGTCCACCAGTGGACCCACTTTTAATAAGTGCTCACACTTACAAAAAAAGTTTACATGGAAGTCCATTTCCCAGATAACTCAATACTTAGTTATAAATCAAGTTAACAAATGGATGTAACTTCTAGTCTCCTACCTTGACAAATGTACCTTTATAATGACCCTAAACAGCCAAGTTCAAATGTAGGTTTCTCAGACTCCTCAGGTTCCTTATCTGAAGATGATGGAGAACACTGGTCCCCATGGCAAGGGCCTCCCCAACCCTGTTCAACACGGCGTCTGCTCTTCTCTTCTCGTGCCTGACTCCATCCTCCATAGCAAGGAACTTTGTACATGAAATGAATCCCAGGGCTGGCACATTCAAGCTTCCGTCCCTTCCCTCCCCGCAGCTTTGAATTGGCCACCCCTTGGGCACAGGGTATACTCCTTAGCAGTGCTGTTTGCCTTTGGGAAAAATAACTGAGAAAGTCATCTCTGCAGGCTCTGAAAGGAGGCGTGAGTCCCGTGAGCAGGGGATTCCCGGTCTAGAAGGGGCAGCGCAGGTATCCCTTGGCTACACAGGGTCAAGGGCGGAGTGGGGGGCCTTGCCTGAGCCTTAGGGAAGCACTGTTCTCTTGGGAGGGTTGGGACCCCAGTGTGTTGTAGAGCAAGTGTCCCGTCTTACAACAGCTATTCAGTGCCGGCCCTAAATGGTCACATATGGGAAATGGATTCGGATGCCTTCATCTTCTACTATTTTTTTAAAGACAGAACACCAATCTGGGTCTTCTTACGAAACAGCATAATTTTTACATTACCAAGCAATGACAGTAATTTTAAAAAACACAAAAATCATATTGCTGGCCAAATTAAAAATATCTGTGAACCGCTGTGACCTCTATGAAAGGAAAGAAAATTGAAATTCCACTGACAAGCTTTCAAAACCATTTGGTTTTGAAAATGATACCAATACAGTAATGTCACTTAAGCCCATAAGTAAATGATATGTCTCAATCACTGTATATTAGGTCTGAATTTCATGTGCTTTTTGTTTCCCAGTAGATATCTACTTGGTACCTCCTAGGACTGATATATGCATGTCCCCATAAGCTATTGGCAAAGGTCTGATTTTTGGATCTCTACATTTTTTCTCCCTGACACTTTGACTTTCATTGCTTATGTTCTGGCTTGCCATAATAATCTGGCTACACACCTTTCACTGCCCTTCCCATATACCACTGTCATTAACTCTGTACCCATCTGTCACTTCAAGAATTACCTCGATGTCCCCAGGGCCTACCACAGAGCCTGTCCTATGGTATACACCTAACACACTTGGTTTGTTCCAGACTGAATTCATGGGTGATTGGTCCTCTGTGATGACCCATATCTCCCCAGTCAAAAATTAAGAATAATCATAGGTGACATTTCTTTAACCCTTGCTATAGGTAGGCACCATGCTAAAAGCTTTACATGTATTGCCCCATATAATCTTCTCAACTAATAAATTTTTTATTCCCATTTTTCAGATACAGAAACGGTGGCTCAGAGAGACGAAAAGACCTGCAAACATCAGAGGTCGACTTGAATCAATCTTGCTGATTCAAAAGGTATGTATTGATCAACCAGTAAGCCAGGCTTCCTTAGAAGTGCCACTGACAGTTCTTGAAATGTTTTTAGACAGCACAGAGGAACTCTTGTTTCAACAACTAGGCATTTGTTTGACTTGATTATGTATTTATTTTAGTGTGTGTTAGGAAAAAATAAATGACAGCATCTGTTTATGGCATGCTGTATTGATTTTTCTGTTTACGTTAGTGATACAGGATTTTCCTTTTACATATATTAAGTTCTAAGAAATTGAGTCCATTTACAAATGATGTTAGGTGAATAATAAATAAGATGGGCCACACAACAATAAAGCAAAAATTATGTGTCTGAGTTTATAAACAGGACTAGAATTTGGAAAACACTGCCTCATAAACTGACTGGCATAAATGGATGAAACACACACACATACACAGAAACTAATTTTTAAATTCACACCATGCACTTACAAGTTTCTAGACTGTTGCTTAAAAAAACGCATCCCAGGGCCTGCCTAAGAAGACTTCAACTAGCCTTTAAAGTTCTAAATTTGAAGCGTGTTTATTTCTTTTTCCTTTTTCTATTTTTGGAACTTAAATAGCCAAATGGATTTAAAAAAAAAAAAAAAACAACAAAAAAACCTGCCTCTAAATAAAAAATGAGCTAGGGGCCTGGAGCTCTCCTCTGCTTCATTTCAGCTCTGAGCAAATGGTGAATTGCAACACCCCTGGACATAGTGGTTTCTAACTACCAAGCTGCCAGGCTTTTAAATAACAGCAGCACAGAAGTGCAGCCATCATGCTACCTATTTCCCTTGCTAAATTATTTATGCATTTATTATTTTTTACATGGACTGTTGAACCTGAAGGTACTTCTGTGGGGGCCAGGTCAATTTCAAAAAGCACATTACTGAGAATCAACTCAGCTACATTGGAAACTGGCACATTCATTGTATGTGATATTGCTTGTTAATATTGTATGATTACCGCCGCTGCTGTTGTTTCCAGGTGGTGATAACTTTGTTTACATGTGCGTGTGTGTGTGTGTGTGTATGTGTGTGTGTGCACTATTCAATGGCTTCAAGGCAATCTGCTTCATTAAGAGCCTGTTTAACACTAAGGGTGCATCAATATAGACTAGCTTAATGCAGTTGTGGAATTGCACCTAAGACAACTTGGCCAAATGAAGCTATTATCTTGTATAATGTCATGTGTTTTCCACGAGACTGAAATGGTTTACTAAGGTTATAAAAACCACTTGCCAGGATTTACAGTGACTGATTTGCTGTAAGACGAGCAGTTGTTTTAGAAGTTTTATGCCAACAGAAACTTGATGTCCATTATTAGGAAATTGCCCAAATCAAGACTTGTTGTTGAAGTCACCCTAATAGTCATTACATTGAACTTCTTTATGACTCATATATCAAGAAGGAAGAAAATCAATTAATTAAACCTTAATTCAACAAACATTCATTAAAGGCCTACTGTGTGCTTGGCATAATGCCAGGCTCAGGGGATACAAAAGAGAAAAGTGCATGACTTGGAAGAGCAAATCCTGTGGGTGGGATCTAGTCAATTACATGATATTCAGTTAAGTCACCAAGTGTCTGTGCCAACCTAGGAGAAGATGCCCACCTCTGCTGGGGTTAGGGTGATGGTCAGGGGAGGAAGTGAGGGTGCTAGAGGCCAAGCTTCCCTAGCAAGCGAGGTAGGTGTTTGCCTAAGAAAGGCCTGAGGAAGTTGTGTGGTGCGCATAGGACACATTTGTTGTTTCCTCCGAAAACTTTCCTATTCTTAAACTAGGAGAATTCTGATTTTGTTTGTTTCACATTGGGGTCCTTTGGTCTTAAGGGAAGGTAGGCTCATGTCTGATCTAGATCAAGGCATGCAGCCCCACCCTGAGCATAAAGACATACCAAGAAGTGTGCTTGGAGGGTCCTTGAAAAAGATCTTTCCTCCCTGAGCAGAGGGAAAGCTCTTCACCAGAAATGCTCAGCTCTTTGAAGCCCTCTGTGCCTTGCTTCTGAATGCCAGGGAGTGAGGCCTGGGGCTGTGGCAGAAATCTCAAGACCCTGAAGGCAAGGTCAAGAACATCCAGAGATTCCAGCCCAGGGCCCTGTCATACTTGACCAGCCAGAATTAGCAACGGCTCACCTCTTGACTTCTTGATGTGCAAAGAAAATCATCTGTTATTGTTTGTCAGTTCTATGCACACATTCTTCTACTTTCAGCAAGTAGTGTTCATGACATTGTAAGTCTACGGAACCTCTGATTTTTCAGAATGGCTGGGACAATGCTTTCAGAGATGATGCTGAAAAATTATGCAGGTATTAGTTCAGTGGGTGCATGGGGTACGACATTCAGGAATCTGGCAGTGCTTTTCAGACAATGGCATCCAGAAACAGTTGTAGATGGTACACAAACAAGGCAGTATATAATCTTGAATCATACAATGAGAAATGTAGCTCCTTTTCCATTCTTTTTCAGTCCTTCACAATTATGTGAAGAAGATCTGTCTAGATTGGGCTGGCAAGTCTTTAAGCACCTCTCTCTAACCTTATTAATCTTCCCTTTTAACAAAGAGAAAGAAAATCTCAGACTTAAGGCCTTTGATATATACATATATACAGGATCTAGGAGCAATCCAATAGCATGATTTTGTTTTCATTGCTTTAAATGGGATAATTAACTTTTGATTATAGCATTTTGGGTGATCAAATCAAGTTTCCTTGACTGTATTATTTATTTGTTTTTCTAAAGGTAAGCCAGCTTATAAAAATGTAAAAGGAATGACATGCAGGAACTATACCAATATGGAAAAAAGTAGAATGTTGGGATGAGAATCACTGACCTTGAAAAAAAGAATTGAATATGTCAGGAAAGTATTTAAGCAATGGAGTAAGGTCATTAGCTGATGGAGAAGTTAGAAGGAGGAGCTTTGGATGATACCTAAGTTTGGCTGAGGCAACCCAGAAGATGAATCATGGCACCAACTACCAACTGAGTGAGCTAGAGAAAATGGGAAGAGGCCCAGGGCTGGGAGAGAAGTGAAGGGTTCAGTTGATCACGTTCAATTGAAGGTGCTTGTTACATGGGGTTGGCCTGTGGACCACTGGCTCTGAAAGTGTGTTCTAGAAACCAGCAGCATCAGTATCACCTGAAAACTTGTTAGGAAGGTAAATTCTTGGCTCTACCTCATACTTATTCAATCAGAAATTCCGATTTAACTAATTTTCCAAGTGATTCTGATGCCTTTTAAAATTTGATGACCATTGCATTTGAGGAAAGAGTTTTGAGTCAAGATATCTGGGCAGAATTACTGAGTTATTTTATACAAGGTCCTTTCCTGGACCTCAGTTTCCTCAACTGCAGAATGAGGTCATTGACTTGGGTATGACAAGCAAGTCATGAAACCTCTCTGGGTCTACATGCTCCACTTCCGATATCAGCCTCATTTTGCTTCCTTGGTAATAAAATATCACTTTTTAACTTAATACATAAAGCATGAAATAAAGACCATATTTCTGAACCTCTTCTACCATTAGTTGTGGCCATATGGCAAAACTCTCGCCAATGAGAAGAAAAGGAAAGTGATGTGTATGTCTTCTGAAAAGTTTCCCCAAAGAGAAGGGTTGTGTCCTTTTTTCTTTGGTCTGGATTACAGATGTGATGGCTGGAGCTTGATCAACTATCTTAGATCCTAGGCAGAAGTTAAATTCTGAGGAGGGAAGAGCAATAAAATAAAAGGCACCATGGTTCTGGTGACTTCCTGAAATACCTCACCAGCCCTATTACTGACTCTTGCAAGCTTCTTTTACGTGAAAAAGGCACTTTTTGTTTTAATTATTCTTCACTTGGATTTTCTTTTTTTGTTGGGGGGGGTTGGGGAGGGAGGGGGTGGGCAGGCCACTTCTATTGGTCTTTCATTTATCTATTTTTCATTCATCTTTGTTCTTTGGTCTGTGTGGGCCTCCCATCACAGTGGCCTCTCTTGTCGCAGAGCACAGGTTCTGGGCGCATGTGCTTCAGAGCTCCGGCTCAGTAATTGGACACATTGGTCCAGCCGCTCCGCGGCAGGTGGGATCTTCCCAGGCCAGGGATCGAACAGGCAGCCCTTGCACTGCAAGGCAGTGTCCTTACCCCCTGGACCACCAGGGAAGTCCATTTGGATTTTCTGTGCTCTTACATGATCATGAGAAAATCTTTTGTACTTTATGACTTTATGAGAAAACACTATGAGAAAACTTAATCAGAACATTGTGGGGGCAGGGGCTGGGAATTGCATTTGATGGGTTCCCAGGGGGTCTGCATGCTAAAATTTAAGGTTGGATGTTCACAAATCTGGCTTCTCTTTCCAGATGGCTCAGTGGTAAAAAATACACCTGCCAATGCAGGAGACACAAGAGATGTGGGTTCGATCCCTGGGTTGGGAAGACCCCCCAACCCCCTGGACTAGAAAATGACAACCCACACCAGTATTCTTGCCTGGATAATTCTATGGACAGAGGAGCCTAGTGGGCTGTAGTCCATGGGGTTGCAAAGAGTTAGACTGGATAATTCTTTTTTTGGGACAGAGGAGCCTAGTGTTTTGTATCAATGGATTGAACCTCTTCTACGATTAGTTGTGGCCATATGGCAAAACTCTCGCCAATGAGAAGAAAAGGAAAGTGATGTGTATGTCTTCTGAAAAGTTTCCCCAAAGAGAAGGGTTGTGTCCTTTTTTCTTTGGTCTGGATTACAGATGTGATGGCTGGAGCTTGATCAACTATCTTAGATCCTAGGCAGAAGTTAAATTCTGAGGAGGGAAGAGCAATAAAATAAAAGGCACCATGGTTCTGGTGACTTCCTGAAATACCTCACCAGCCCTATTACTGACTCTTGCAAGCTTCTTTTACGTGAAAAAGGCACTTTTTGTTTTAATTATTCTTCACTTGGATTTTCTTTTTTTGTTGGGGAGTGTGCGGGTTGGGGAGGGAAGGGTCGGGCGGGCCACTTCTATTGGTTTTTCATTTATCTATTTTTCATTCATCTTTGTTCTTTGGTCTGTGTGGGCCTCCCATCACAGTGGCCTCTCTTGCCCATGAGCACAGGCTCTGGGCGCATGTGCTTCAGAGCTCCGGCTCAGTAATTGGACACATTGGTCCAGCCGCTCCGCGGCAGGTGGGATCTTCCCAGGCCAGGGATCGAACAGGCAGCCCTTGCACTGCAAGGCAGTGTCCTTACCCCCTGGACCACCAGGGAAGTCCATTTGGATTTTCTGTGCTCTTACATGATCATGAGAAAATCTTTTGTACTTTATGACTTTATGAGAAAACACTATGAGAAAACTTAATCAGAACATTGTGGGGGCAGGGGCTGGGAATTGCATTTGATGGGTTCCCAGGGGGTCTGCATGCTAAAATTTAAGGTTGGATGTTCACAAATCTGGCTTCTCTTTCCAGATGGCTCAGTGGTAAAAAATACACCTGCCAATGCAGGAGACACAAGAGATGTGGGTTCGATCCCTGGGTTGGGAAGACCCCCCAACCCCCTGGACTAGAAAATGACAACCCACACCAGTATTCTTGCCTGGATAATTCTATGGACAGAGGAGCCTAGTGGGCTGTAGTCCATGGGGTTGCAAAGAGTTAGACATGAATGAGCATGCACTATACATATACATGTATATATGTATATGACTCCAAGAACAGGGAATCAAGAAATTTGGACATAAAGCAAAAGGACCATCTTTAGTGTTTTTTTAAAATGTATCAATAGATGACTTTCTTTGAACTTTATTGCTTACTGGTTCCAATGTCAATCTCCTTTGGTAGTAAATATTCTGGCTGAAAGCAAATCATGAAACTGGACCAGTGCCTGTGGGTTATTCAGGGACTATATGACTATACTAGGACTAGAATTTTGGTCTCGGATGCCTAGATCTCTGACCTCTGGACTCTGCAGCTTCTCTGCAAGCTCCAAGAAGCTCTTCTTTTTCCAGAATGGCAGGTGAAAATCCTCTAGTCTAGCCACAGAGTGTGAGATGGCAGCAGTTCGGCTGCCTGGCTACGGTTTTGATACAGGGAAGTGAAGTGTGTCCAGTCAAAACAGCCAAGGGTAATCTAGGTCAACAGCCCATCCACATAGATGGCTGGAGCCACAAAAGAATCCAAGTCATTCCATGTGATACGAGTCACAGTTTGGAAGGTCAACGCTCCATTCTAGCTCACCTAAATTTTTGCCAGGATATGGTGATTACAAGTGAAGCATGCCTCTGTCCTGGACATTTCCAAGTCTTTTGTTCAGTAACCAGTGCACTGGAAGACCTGGCTTCACCAGTCCCCATCACAATGGGTTGTTAACTATGGACTTCATGTTAATGATAATATCTGAAATGAGAAAGCAAGAAGAAAACAGTACTTAAAATGCCGAGGGCTTCAGTTTAACCAAAAAAGGGAACCCAGCAATTAATTGCATTTGATGGGTTCCCAGGGGTCTGCATGCTAAAATTTAAGGTTGGATGTTCACAAATCTGGCTTCTCTTTCCAGATGGCTCAGTGGTAAAAAATACACCTGCCAATGCAGGAGACACAAGAGATGTGGGTTCGATCCCTGGGTTGGGAAGACCCCCCAACCCCCTGGACTAGAAAATGACAACCCACACCAGTATTCTTGCCTGGATAATTCTATGGACAGAGGAGCCTAGTGGGCTGTAGTCCATGGGGTTGCAAAGAGTTAGACATGAATGAGCATGCACTATACATATACATGTATATATGTATATGACTCAAGAACAGGGAATCAAGAAATTTGGACATAAAGCAAAGGACCATCTTTAGTGTTTTTTTAAAATGTATCAATAGATGACTTTCTTTGAACTTTATTGCTTACTGGTTCCAATGTCAATCTCCTTTGGTAGTAAATATTCTGGCTGAAAGCAAATCATGAAACTGGACCAGTGCCTGTGGGTTATTCAGGGACTATATGACTATACTAGGACTAGAATTTTGGTCTCGGATGCCTAGATCTCTGACCTCTGGACTCTGCAGCTTCTCTGCAAGCTCCAAGAAGCTCTTCTTTTTCCAGAATGGCAGGTGAAAATCCTCTAGTCTAGCCACAGAGTGTGAGATGGCAGCAGTTCGGCTGCCTGGCTACGGTTTTGATACAGGGAAGTGAAGTGTGTCCAGTCAAAACAGCCAAGGGTAATCTAGGTCAACAGCCCATCCACATAGATGGCTGGAGCCACAAAAGAATCCAAGTCATTCCATGTGATACGAGTCACAGTTTGGAAGGTCAACGCTCCATTCTAGCTCACCTAAATTTTTGCCAGGATATGGTGATTACAAGTGAAGCATGCCTCTGTCCTGGACATTTCCAAGTCTTTTGTTCAGTAACCAGTGCACTGGAAGACCTGGCTTCACCAGTCCCCATCACAATGGGTTGTTAACTATGGACTTCATGTTAATGATAATATCTGAAATGAGAAAGCAAGAAGAAAACAGTACTTAAAATGCCGAGGGCTTATGCAGGTTATAATACAACAAACAAAAGGAGAAAAGGTAACCCAGCAATTAATTCTTAAAAAAAATGGGCCTTTCCAAGTAAATATGCCCACTTTCCAATACTGAAACAAGGTAAATATCAGAGGTGGAGTTTCATAAAATCAGCTTTCAGGACCTGTTCTATTTTGCCAGTTTGTCTTCTGGTAGTGAGATTCTACTCTTAGAAAAAAGGATATTCCAAAAGTAATTCCATTCTTCTCTCTTCCTCTACCTTCACAGGACCTGTGTTTGAATATTGTGTGTGTGTGTGTGTGTGTGTGTGTGTGTGTGTGTATATTTGTCTCAGGTACATATATATATAATCCTCTACTATGTTAGAATGCTTATTAATGCTGCTAGGCAAAAAAACTGCTGGGTATTAATCTCTTAGGGGACTGGGCCATATACTTGTCTGGACTTGTCTTCTCATTATAGCTCCCCACCCAAAACAACAAGGACACCATGCCCTTCAGTTCCATTACAGAAAGCTCCTGAGCCACCAAATCTACAAAGATCAACTGCTTCACATATTTCTGCATGTGATGAGCATGTGTTCATGTAATTTATGGTAGTATCTGCTAGCTTTGTGTATGAGCGTCACATTTCCATAATGTGCCTTGGTGTCTCATAGAAATGAACCAAAGCAGACTGCATTGTGTAACTCCAGGGGAGTGGCATTCACATTATTGTCTGTAGTGCCTTACGGAGGTGCACTGTGTACAATCTAGGCAACCCTGGGTGGTGGCTCTGATTGTTAAAGTCATCGGACAAGCCCCTGCGGAGCTTGGGCGTGTGCTGTTGGGAGAAGACAACGTCTGCTTCTAAGGGCAGTGGTAGAGGACATCAGCTAGCGTGGGGCAGAGTTCACTCTGTGTGATTATGGAGTGAGATTTAAACCACCTGTCAAGCTTTGAAAGAGGCTAGTGAAGGAAATATTAGGGAGGCTCTGAGTTTGGGTGTGGTTGACCTCAGAGCCCAAAGAGGACTGGGCCAACAGGGTCCATCCACTAGCCTACCACTTCTCAGAAAGTGTGTTGGCTCTCAACAGACATGGAAGGAGAGTTTTTCTTTTTTCTTTTTTTTTAATATTTCATACAAAATAATCTGTTAGCACTTAATGTTCAAGGAAAGCTTCCTTTCTTTGCAATGGGAAAGCTTTCCAGTGAGCATGTGCCATGGGAGGGGCTCTCTTCTGCTAGCAGAGTGTTCAAGCCAGCACTCATCTGCAACTGTTGATCTCTCTGGAAATTCTAAATAGAGCCGCTGGATTGTTGTCATGGTTACCTGGGGCAGTTTCTGAACCAGAATGGTTTCAAGGAGGGCAGGCCTGAGCTGGGTATCCTGGGTTTCTGAGTAGTCAACTGACTCAAGGGCATTGCTTCCCTCTTCCTTCTCCCTTGCTCCTATTCTGAAGTCTGATGTCCACAGAGATCATCTTAGCTTCAGCCCAGCCCAAACTGTGATTTAGCTTTACAACATCAGGCTGACCTAGCAGCACCTGACTAGGGCTCTGGTATGCCTCCTCCCTCTACAAACTGACAGAAGTCCCTGGATTCATTCATACATATAACTGCTGGGCAAAAGACACCAGTGAAGTAGTTCTTTGTGTTTAATATGTTAATAAGGAACTAACATTTTTGAAAACCTCCTAGAGCCCAGAACTTCACTTGTATCTCGTAAGTAATTTACCAGAGAAAAAAATACTATTCACATCTTATCTATGAGGATCCAGGGGCTTGTAGAGGTGATGCCTGTCCAGAGCTCTACAACTACAAATAGCAGATATGGGATTCAAATAACCCCTTTGGTTCTAAAGATAGCTCTCTTTCCTTCAAGCATGTAGCCATTTTAGCCACTAAGAATTGGCAGCCCCCAGAGACTCTGAACCATCTACTGGACATTGAACATTCATTCATTCACTCTGTACCAAATCCTCTGATGGCCACTAGGGACACCCAGATAAATCAGAAAAAAACTCTGCCTGTTAAAAAACTAACTCACTGACAACCAGCAATAACTAAATGAGAGGAATCTATAAGATGCTACAGAAAGAAGCAGTTGGAGAAATCATTCTGGAGGAAATAACACATGACTGAACCAGCTCAGTCTCAAAGTATGTCCAGTTGTGGGGAATAAACAGCAAAATAAGACTCAATCTCTAATTCTCAAGGAACTCAAAGCAGAGTTACAGAGAAAAGACTCATGTTCATGATGCAAGGAAAGCAAAAAAATCACTGATTAAGCTCCCTAACAGGTGTTCTACATGGAGGATGGCAGGACTGATAAACTGAGGCAGCAGGAATTGGGGCCATTGAGGAAAAGCTAGGGAAATGAAATGGAAGTCTTTTTTTTTTTTTTGTCATGAGATCCTTCTTAAAAGTCTCCGATATCTCCCTTTTTTTTTCCCTTCTTTTTCCATTGTCATTTGGTTACCTGGGGCAGTTTCTGAACCAGAATGGTTTCAAGGAGGGCAGGCCTGAGCTGGGTATCCTGGGTTTCTGAGTAGTCAACTGACTCAAGGGCATTGCTTCCCTCTTCCTTCTCCCTTGCTCCTATTCTGAAGTCTGATGTCCACAGAGATCATCTTAGCTTCAGCCCAGCCCAAACTGTGATTTAGCTTTACAACATCAGGCTGACCTAGCAGCACCTGACTAGGGCTCTGGTATGCCTCCTCCCTCTACAAACTGACAGAAGTCCCTGGATTCATTCATACATATAACTGCTGGGCAAAAGACACCAGTGAAGTAGTTCTTTGTGTTTAATATGTTAATAAGGAACTAACATTTTTGAAAACCTCCTAGAGCCCAGAACTTCACTTGTATCTCGTAAGTAATTTACCAGAGAAAAAAATACTATTCACATCTTATCTATGAGGATCCAGGGGCTTGTAGAGGTGATGCCTGTCCAGAGCTCTACAACTACGAAGTAGCAGATATGGGATTCAAATAACCCCTTTGGTTCTAAAGATAGCTCTCTTTCCTTCAAGCATGTAGCCATTTTAGCCACTAAGAATTGGCAGCCCCCAGAGACTCTGAACCATCTACTGGACATTGAACATTCATTCATTCACTCTGTACCAAATCCTCTGATGGCCACTAGGGACACCCAGATAAATCAGAAAAAAACTCTGCCTGTTAAAAAACTAACTCACTGACAACCAGCAATAACTAAATGAGAGGAATCTATAAGATGCTACAGAAAGAAGCAGTTGGAGAAATCATTCTGGAGGAAATAACACATGACTGAACCAGCTCAGTCTCAAAGTATGTCCAGTTGTGGGGAATAAACAGCAAAATAAGACTCAATCTCTAATTCTCAAGGAACTCAAAGCAGAGTTACAGAGAAAAGACTCATGTTCATGATGCAAGGAAAGCAAAAAAATCACTGATTAAGCTCCCTAACAGGTGTTCTACATGGAGGATGGCAGGACTGATAAACTGAGGCAGCAGGAATTGGGGCCATTGAGGAAAAGCTAGGGAAATGAAATGGAAGTCTTTTTTTTTTTTTTGTCATGAGATCCTTCTTAAAAGTCTCCGATATCTCCCTTTGTTATTCCCTACTTTTGCCATAGTCATTTGTGGCTTACTCTGATTTCTTCTTTTTTCATTTCTCGTTGTCTACTAAAGGAAAACTCATTTATTCAATATCTTTCAAGCCTGCACTGAGAGCAAGGCGTTAGGTCCTGATGGTGGTCATAGTGGTGAGTATGTATAAATAGCAACAAGACAAGGAACCCTTGGGCAGCAAGTGGATAACATAAATGATCAGAGATATAAGCCTCAAACCAAATATAACAGAGTGTGTGTGCTCAGTAGAGTCTAACTCTTTGTGACCCCATGGACTGCAGCCTGACAGGCTCCTCTGTACATGGGATTCTCCAGGCAAGAATACTGGAGTGTGCTGCCATTTCCTCTGTCAGGAGATCTCCCAACCCAGGGATCAAACTTGTGTCTCCTATGTCTGCTGGGGGATTCTTTACCTCTGCACCACCTGGGTAGCCCCAAACCAAATGGCAGACCTGAAAAGAGGACACATTGTAGCTGGAGTGTGCACTGTTTTTTCTTTTTTTGGTCATTCAATCGCTAATGATTACTATCTATCGATACAAGGCCCTCTCCTAAAGAGCCCAGAGTTGACCACAGGTCCTGGAGACCTAGCAACCATTAAAATAGAGGGCGATAAACAAGCATGAGACATACACTGGGCCAGGGATGTTCATTCAAAGGGATTTCACAAGACAGAGTTGGTAGCTTTTGAATCAACTCCTAATGTTAAATAGGAGTTTACCAGGTGAAGAAGAGGAAAGGGAAGGTAAAAAGGAAATAACACATGACTGAACCAGCTCAGTCTCAAAGTATGTCCAGTTGTGGGGAATAAACAGCAAAATAAGACTCAATCTCTAATTCTCAAGGAACTCAAAGCAGAGTTACAGAGAAAAGACTCATGTTCATGATGCAAGGAAAGCAAAAAAATCACTGATTAAGCTCCCTAACAGGTGTTCTACATGGAGGATGGCAGGACTGATAAACTGAGGCAGCAGGAATTGGGGCCATTGAGGAAAAGCTAGGGAAATGAAATGGAAGTCTTTTTTTTTTTTTTGTCATGAGATCCTTCTTAAAAGTCTCCGATATCTCCCTTTGTTATTCCCTACTTTTGCCATAGTCATTTGTGGCTTACTCTGATTTCTTCTTTTTTCATTTCTCGTTGTCTACTAAAGGAAAACTCATTTATTCAATATCTTTCAAGCCTGCACTGAGAGCAAGGCGTTAGGTCCTGATGGTGGTCATAGTGGTGAGTATGTATAAATAGCAACAAGACAAGGAACCCTTGGGCAGCAAGTGGATAACATAAATGATCAGAGATATAAGCCTCAAACCAAATATAACAGAGTGTGTGTGCTCAGTAGAGTCTAACTCTTTGTGACCCCATGGACTGCAGCCTGACAGGCTCCTCTGTACATGGGATTCTCCAGGCAAGAATACTGGAGTGTGCTGCCATTTCCTCTGTCAGGAGATCTCCCAACCCAGGGATCAAACTTGTGTCTCCTATGTCTGCTGGGGGATTCTTTACCTCTGCACCACCTGGGTAGCCCCAAACCAAATGGCAGACCTGAAAAGAGGACACATTGTAGCTGGAGTGTGCACTGTTTTTTCTTTTTTTGGTCATTCAATCGCTAATGATTACTATCTATCGATACAAGGCCCTCTCCTAAAGAGCCCAGAGTTGACCACAGGTCCTGGAGACCTAGCAACCATTAAAATAGAGGGCGATAAACAAGCATGAGACATACACTGGGCCAGGGATGTTCATTCAAAAGGGATTTCACAAGACAGAGTTGGTAGCTTTTGAATCAACTCCTAATGTTAAATAGGAGTTTACCAGGTGAAGAAGAGGAAAGGGAAGGTAAAAAAGGAATTGAGATTACATTTGGAAGAGCCTGGTGTGGGACCTTTGGAGGGAGATGCGATGTTAACATATGCTGCCCCCAGAATGCAAAACTCTTGCACTCTGGCTAAAAAGTTTGGTCTGTATCAAGGAAGTAGAGAGCAGTCGTAAAGAGAGATGAGCAGATGAAGGTCCTGATAAGATTTTTCGTTTTGGAAATATCCCTCTAATAAGCGGGTAGGGGGCATTAGAACAGATGGGAATGGGGGTTCGGCCACGGACGTCTATGGCAGCCGTATCTTTGCGCCTGAGACACTGCGCCAGACCGGGGGCCTAAACCAAGCTGGAGGAGTCGGGGGTGGGGAAATGGAAGGTGAAGGGAGAGTCCCATTTGAGATCTACTCACAGGACAAGGACATACGAAATTCTAAGCACCTTAAACAGCAACTGGGAAAACCCGCCTCCTCTTCCAGATCCCTCTGGGGCGGAGCTCGAGCCAAAGCACGAGATGCCTGGGGAACCATGTTAGCTATGGGCAATCCTCTCGGCCATCCGTGGTTTCACGGCTTGCCACTCCGATCTCCCACACCTGTACTCTTTTTCACAGTGCTAGAGGAGTCGTTTCTCTTTCGCGAGCCCCTACACTCTCCTCCTGTAGAGTGTGGTTTGGCCGGATAAACAGCGCAGTAGTTTTTTGCCCACACTAAAGATGGCGACATGTTGCGCTCACTCTGGGTAGTGGAACGAGTTCCAGGGTCCAGGCCACACTGGGCGAGGCGCAGACGGAAGGGGCGTCTCTAGACGTAATTTTCCGACCTTCCTGGGAGGGCACCTGAGTTGGAGGCGTGGCCTCATCTGAATTCTAGCATCTGATTGGTCTTTGGGCAGGTGGGCGGGGTGTCTGCCCTAACCCACCCCTCCCTCTTCGAACCGGAAGTATCTCTCGGTCTTTCCAGCTGGTTGTCATTTCACTCGGCTAGGTCCTGAGGAGAAGGACTCAGCCGCGGCTGCTGGACCCGGGCACCGGGAGGCGGTGGCGGCGGCGGCGGCGGCGGCGGCAGCAGCAGCAGCGGTAGCGGCGATAGCAGAAGAGAAGGAGGAGGAAGACGGAGAGAAGAGCCAGGCGAAGTCCGCAACTACGACAGCGGGGACTGCGGGACCGGGGTAAAGCGGCGGCGACGACGACGGCCCAGCAACCGTGAGGAGAAACAAAAGCCTTCTATTATAGTTTAAAAAAAAAAAAAATCTGGGGGAGAAAAGAGAGCCAGAGCGCAAAGTGGGGAGGCCCTTCTCTTTTAGAATAACTACGCTCGTGGGGTTTTCCTTTTTTCCTCTCCTCCCCCCACCCCCACCCCCCCTGTGGAGAATCGAACTGAGAGAACTGAACAAACCGCCCTGGGTCCCATGAGGGAAAAAAACCCCGGAGCCGCAGAGAGGGGAAGAGACCGAAACCGCAGGACCTTCCAGGTCGCCCCCTTGGTCCCCGCACCCCCGGGCCGCCAGCTTGTCCTCGTCGAGTCTCCCTAATCCCTCCTGATCGCGACACCCCCCAGAGGCAGAAACGGGTGTTTCCAACCCATTTCATGGGGGAGAGGAGGCCAGAGGGAGCCCAGGAACAGAGACCGCAGCAAGATCTGCACCCAGAGCTTCAGGAACAGCCCCAGAGGCCAAAACTGCACCCCGTGAAAGAGCAGAAACAGGACCAGGAACAGCAGAAACCTCCCTGCAATCATCTTTCCATTAGTCAATGCTGATTTCCTCTCCCGCAACCAGGAATTCACCCCCCACCCCAGATAACCTAATATAATCTATATATATAAATATATAATATATAATGTTCTTAAATTATTCCTGATTTTTTTTTAACCAAGCTGCCAAGAAAAGAACGTATTCTGCCCCTTAGCCCTATTCTAATTTTATGTGAGTGAATCTAAACTGCTGAAGAAGACCATATGTGATTGTTAAATTATATATATATATATATATATATTTTTACTCCTCGCAGTCTTATTCTTCTACATCCATAGATGCTTGAGAAGCTGTTTGTCATTCATGTACGTTTTCCTTTGGAAAAAGAAAGCGCCTATTTTACTAACCAAAGACTTGATTTTTACCCTCTTCGTTTTTATTCCCTCCTAGAAATAAGCCCAGTTGGATTCATGTCAATGTTTTAAGATTTTTTTTTAGTGTTTTTTTTTTTTTTTCCTTTCAGAGACCAGAATTCCAAATCTGAACTATTTAGGGTGATAAGCTGCATCTTTGAGCTAGCTAAAAATAAGACATTTCAAACAAGCAACTTAAATTTTGGGTAAAGGATACAAGGCGTGAGATACCAGGTGGTTGTTTTCTTATCTTAAGATTCTGAGCCTAAAAATAATAAATGGGGGATTACGGGTTTGGAGTGTTAGTGCAAAGCAATACTGGGAATAAATCTGCTTTTCCAGTCCGATTCCATCCACATCTGCAGCCTCCACACCATCACCAAAATGCCACCCCCAGCCCTGCTGCTTTTATAAATAATAACACAGCTGCCAATGGCAGTAGTGCCGGGTCAGCTTGGCTCTTTCCTGCTCCGGCTACCCATAACATTCAGGATGAGATCTTGGGATCAGAAAAAGCCAAAAGTCAGCAACAGGAGCCGCAAGACCCTTTGGAAAAGCAGCAGCTCTCCCCTAGTCCAGGCCAGGAAGCTGGAATACTGCCTGAAACGGAGAAGGCAAAATCGGAAGAAAATCAAGGGGACAATTCTTCAGAAAATGGCAACGGGAAGGAGAAAATTAGAATCGAATCACCAGTGTTGACAGGGTTTGATTATCAAGAAGCCACTGGGCTAGGTACTTCGACCCAACCCTTGACATCAAGCGCATCGTCTCTCACTGGTTTCAGTAACTGGTCGGCAGCAATAGCGCCTTCCTCCTCTACAATCATCAATGAAGATGCAAGTTTCTTTCACCAGGGAGGGGTCCCGGCTGCTTCGGCTAATAACGGTGCTCTGTTGTTTCAAAATTTCCCCCATCATGTCAGCCCTGGCTTCGGAGGCAGCTTCTCTCCTCAGATCGGGCCTCTCTCCCAGCACCATCCTCATCACCCTCACTTCCAGCATCATCACAGCCAGCATCAGCAGCAAAGGAGGTCTCCTGCCAGCCCCCACCCCCCACCTTTCACACATCGAAATGCTGCTTTTAACCAGCTGCCTCATTTGGCGAATAATCTTAACAAGCCCCCCTCTCCATGGAGCAGCTACCAGAGTCCCTCTCCGACACCGTCTTCTTCCTGGAGCCCAGGAGGTGGTGGATATGGTGGTTGGGGAGGCTCCCAAGGCCGAGATCACCGCAGAGGGCTAAATGGAGGAATAACGCCCCTGAACTCCATCTCGCCTTTGAAGAAAAATTTTGCAAGCAATCATATTCAGCTCCAGAAGTATGCTCGCCCCAGCTCTGCCTTTGCTCCTAAATCTTGGATGGAAGATAGCTTGAACAGGGCTGACAACATTTTTCCTTTTCCGGTAAGATTATATTCCATTAATAGATTAAGATGAAATAAGGAAATGGCATAGTGTAATATTTATGTAACTCAGAGTTTGAATTGTCTGTATCCATACTAGAGCTCTTCTTAGAAAAAGACTTAATTGTTGGATGTTGTTTTGGCAGGAGGGCAGTGTAATTTGAAACGAAATAGTCAGCTGTTTGGGTTTTTTTTTGTAGTTTTCTAATTATCTTTCCATACGCAATCATATAAATTAGCACAATTGTGAACATCAGGTAGTAATGTCATGATTATTAACTGCAGTACCTTTCTAGCCTGAAAAGAGAATTGCGGTTGGTTTTTCCCTACTTACTTAAGTGAGAATAAGTAGTGTAGATAGATATATATATATATACACATTTCATTGTGGAAACTGATGAGCATTTTCTGCCCATATGCATAACTGTATAATCTCCCAAATTTATTTTTCTCCACTGTAAGGTAGTGATTCACTGAAAACCAACTACTGAATTATAGTTTTCTCATTGGTTATATTTTAAACCTGAAACCTCTCTAAACCATGCAGTTTGAACAGTTTGAATTCATCAATTCGGAGATGCCTATTAAACCTTTTGGCAAATTCTGGCTTGCCTTGTGTCAGTAAGGACTTCTAGAGAAAGGATGGGAATATTTTCTTCATCTCCAATTATTTGAATACTATGAAACTGTTGATCTCAGAGTGACTCTTTTATGATGCCTTTTCATCCATTTGTTTATTTTCCAGTGTTAGCACTAGGGGTGTAGATAATTAAACCATTCCTAAAAATAGGTCCAGGCAAAGATCACTTGTCTTTCTTGCCACCTGTATATCCTTTTTCTGCAAGAGTCACATTCTTTGATGTTTTTGAATTAATGAGCAGCCAGTCTAGTTGATATATATAAGATAAAGGGAATTTCAGAGTTAATTGACCATCAGATGCCTTACTAAATTTGTATTCTTTGGGGGCTATAATCTTTTATTTGTGTTTAGGAAATTTATATGGGTTATAAGCTACATTGAGTCAGTCATCACAATGGTAAGTTCTATTATTACCCCCATTTTAGAGATGATAAAACTGAGCATCAGCAAGATATAATAATGTTCCCAAAAGCACACAACTGATAAGGTACCAAGTCTAGGTTAAAAAGCAAGGATTAAAACATACTACATACATGTGTACACATATAAATGTGCTATGTCTAAAGGGTTATTTTAGAGATCTTTCTGCAAAGGCTAACACAGATTTCAGAAGAGTTGCAGTGTCTCCAAACATGATGTCAGCACAAGTAGAATTATCTGTTTTAATTAATAATTTTCTCAGAGGGAGCAGAAATTTGCTAAGAGAATCCTGTATCATTCCCAGGAATCCATTCTCTGAGGATTCAGGTATAATAGTTAGGCTGTATCAAAATATTTTGTAAAAGCTAGTTTAAAATTTTTTAAAAATAATTTTTTTGCTCAGGTTGAGAAAAAACTGTTGGCTTTTGTTTATAGAAAGGTTTTTTACTCAAACTGAAGAGAGCAATTATGCTGTGGTCGTCAGGCAAAAGGGTGTTCTAAGACATGGCAGTTCCATGAAGTCTGTTTTTAAAAGGTTGGTTTTGATAGTCTCTGGAATATAAATTTAAAGGAAATTTAATGCAAAGGTAACTTTTATGAATTATCCATATATTACTAATTTAAAAAATCTAAGATGGCATTCTCAACATTTTAAGTGGACTAAGATTAGTTCAAAATTGAAAATGCTTTTCTGTTTTATTTTGCTACTAATAAAGTGACAGAATGAATTTATGTGACCACATAGTTTGTTTTCCATTCTTAGTTTACTGAGTTTTGATAAAGATTTGCTTTGGAAAGAAATCAAAATTTCAGAAAGTGACTAAATTCTGTGTATATGCACCTTATGTGTTTAACATCTATAATTTTTTTCAGTCAGATTTCTGAGGAGATTAAGGTAGTGTATGAAATAATAATACAGTAGACTGACATTGATACTGAAAGATTGTTAGAAACCAGTTCTTCCCTTAGAATTGTTGTCTGTTATGGTGAGGTTGGAAAAAGGGATGAGTCAATATACCTGGCTCAAATATGGTAGGATTAGAAACTAAGTTGTTGATTTCTGTTTTATCATCCCCATCATTTGTAAAACAGTGTGTGTGTTTTGTGTTGAGAAAGAAGTTATGAGGTAGGGAGCTGAGAGAGGGGTGATTTGAAAGTCGCAATAAAAATAAGTGATTTGAAAGATCATTTAAAAATCTTTATGGAAAGAAATTTCTAATTGAGTTTTGAAAATATAAGAAGTTAGTAAACTGAATACCTTGGTGCTTACTTAAATGCATGCAGTTCTCTGTGTGTGTATGTTTAAAGAATTATTCTTTAGAAACAAATTTTGGCCAAAAAAAAATACCATTTTGAGTTGATATGAATTATTCAGTTAAATTTGACATGAAAAAGTTAGAGGGAACATTTGTTTCCCTGGGAGCCCAGACATCTAGGTTGTGGTCTTGGCCCTATCAAATTGATAGCATTTGGGGGCCTCAGTTCCTCATAAAATCGGGAGAGGTGACCCTAGGAGATTTCTAAGTTCTTTATGATCCTAAAGCAAGCTACTGTGATATTTAAAGTGCTGTAGTCACAGTCCATACTCTTTTCTAAACACTGCTGTCTTATTTAACTTTATTATCTTAAACATTATTAATTTTAGGAAAGGTATTTGAGGCATTAGTAATTTGATTTCAATTACTATTAGGAAGAATTCCTTAATTGTTATAGAGAGATCTTAAACTTTACCACATAAATTACAGGATAGGATGTACCTGATTATAATACTGTTATTAAGAGGCTTCCTTGTGGTCAGAGAGTGAAGAGTCTGCCTGCAATGCTGGAGTCCTGGGTTTGATCCCTGGGTCAGGAAGATCCCCTGGAGAAGGGTATGGGAACCCACTCCAGTATTCTTGCCTGGGAAATCCCATGGACAGAGGAGCCTGGCAGGCTAAATTCTATGGAGTTGCAAAGAGTCAGACACATTTGAGTGACTAACACACACATTCAGAGGCTTGCATGGAATTATTATATTAAAGGAAATAGTTTACCTGAAATGTAACTAATACTGTGCAGTGTTTATTTTAATTTGAAATGAGTCAGAATGGTTTATGTTTGTTTTGATACTGAAAGATTGTTAGAAACCAGTTCTTCCCTTAGAATTGTTGTCTGTTATGGTGAGGTTGGAAAAAGGGATGAGTCAATATACCTGGCTCAAATATGGTAGGATTAGAAACTAAGTTGTTGATTTCTGTTTTATCATCCCCATCATTTGTAAAACAGTGTGTGTGTTTTGTGTTGAGAAAGAAGTTATGAGGTAGGGAGCTGAGAGAGGGGTGATTTGAAAGTCGCAATAAAAATAAGTGATTTGAAAGATCATTTAAAAATCTTTATGGAAAGAAATTTCTAATTGAGTTTTGAAAATATAAGAAGTTAGTAAACTGAATACCTTGGTGCTTACTTAAATGCATGCAGTTCTCTGTGTGTGTATGTTTAAAGAATTATTCTTTAGAAACAAATTTTGGCCAAAAAAAAATACCATTTTGAGTTGATATGAATTATTCAGTTAAATTTGACATGAAAAAGTTAGAGGGAACATTTGTTTCCCTGGGAGCCCAGACATCTAGGTTGTGGTCTTGGCCCTATCAAATTGATAGCATTTGGGGGCCTCAGTTCCTCATAAAATCGGGAGAGGTGACCCTAGGAGATTTCTAAGTTCTTTATGATCCTAAAGCAAGCTACTGTGATATTTAAAGTGCTGTAGTCACAGTCCATACTCTTTTCTAAACACTGCTGTCTTATTTAACTTTATTATCTTAAACATTATTAATTTTAGGAAAGGTATTTGAGGCATTAGTAATTTGATTTCAATTACTATTAGGAAGAATTCCTTAATTGTTATAGAGAGATCTTAAACTTTACCACATAAATTACAGGATAGGATGTACCTGATTATAATACTGTTATTAAGAGGCTTCCTTGTGGTCAGAGAGTGAAGAGTCTGCCTGCAATGCTGGAGTCCTGGGTTTGATCCCTGGGTCAGGAAGATCCCCTGGAGAAGGGTATGGGAACCCACTCCAGTATTCTTGCCTGGGAAATCCCATGGACAGAGGAGCCTGGCAGGCTAAATTCTATGGAGTTGCAAAGAGTCAGACACATTTGAGTGACTAACACACACATTCAGAGGCTTGCATGGAATTATTATATTAAAAGGAAATAGTTTACCTGAAATGTAACTAATACTGTGCAGTGTTTATTTTAATTTGAAATGAGTCAGAATGGTTTTTATGTTTGTTTAATACAGGTTTGGGCACATACAGTGAATTAAAATTCATTATGACATTTTAAATTAATTTTTTTTGGCCAGTCTTAACATTTTATCCATGTTTAATGGCACAGGAGCAAAATTGCAAATAGGTGAATAATCTTCTAAATAAGTGATATGAAAGGCATAGTGTAGCATTTTCTTTGTATTAAAATTAGTTTCTAAGTAGTTTTTGTTTAGCTTATGGTTCTCATTGTGTGAATTCAGATAAAATGCCTCAAATCCGGTTTTCAGATAACTAAACTAAAGTAATATTTAATAATAGCATGCTTATGATAGTCTGTGTTTTACATGCATTAACTCATTTGGTTCAATAATTCTATTAAGTAAATATTATTGTTGTTATTATTACTATTCACACATGAGATTAAGCTTTTAATCATTATACTACAGTGTCTTTTCACATAGACATGATGCAGATGAGACTTTGGAGGGTTGGGGAGAAATGCCTTCCAGAAGCACATAAGTCAGAAGAAAATTTTTATGGTGAATAATTGATACCTGATGATCAAAAGCTGATTATAGATAAAGTTTTGAAAGTAGAAAGTAACAATATGTTTGTCAACTTTAAAATATTAAACTTAGATAATACTCCTTAAATCACTATTTTTCCTTTGGTTTTAGTGCATGCTAGATACCAGGCACTGAGCTAGGTGCTTTCATATTTGTTATCTCACTTACTATATAGGTTTTTTCAACCCTATGAGATTTGATTTTATTGTCTTAATTTTAAAATGAAGAAACAAGGTCCAAATTCATGTGACTAAAGGCGTGATTTCGCGCTTACAGGAGAAAAAAATCCTACCTGTCCTGAGAAACACATCCTGGAATCCTGATGTCCAAACCAAATAATATATTGGGGCACCTGCCAGTAATTATATTTGAATATAGCACTTCTTTGGAAGGGTGCCTAGATCTTCTGTCCTTAAAAGAAAGTAAAGGAAAATTGTGTGCTATATATTCTAGTATTCTCATATTCAGCTCAGTTACACCCCCATCTCTATTAGCTAAGAACCAAGAAGTAGGCCAAAAAAGGAAAATGAGGGGAGACAAAATCTATCACAAAGATTTGATCTTAAAACTGGATTTTAGGGAGACATTTTAGGATTTAGAGTCCATTGCTCTTGCTTGGTCACCATGGATTTGTTAAGTTGTCTTAACCAGGCAAAGTAACGTGTCAATTTAATAACTCTACTTGTGTTGTCAGTTTATTGATCCTCAAAATTATATGTGGCAATTTGTATTTGAAAACAGAAAATTGCTGTATTTCTTTAGGTCTGAAAGTCATGGAGAATTATTGAAATTATCTAAAGTGCAACCTTATTACAGTTTTCTTTTTCTCCATGTAGTCCCAAGAGGGATCTTTGCTTAGGAAACATTTTCTTTGACTTATTATATTTACTTGTATTAGAAGAGGGGAAACTAATTATTTTTAACTGTAAAATATGGGTTGGATACTTCTGGCTTCAGCAGAATTGGTATATTCGGAAAACTTTGGGGAAAATCTACCAGATGCAATTTTGCTCCTTTTTGTAGAAAGCCTTTTAACTAGGTTGCTTTTATGATAGAATCAAAACTTGGGCAGGGTAGTTTTTAAAATTTTTTTATTTTGTGTGTCTTTAGAAAAGCCATGGAATATAATCAACACACTGTTCCAACATCTTTCAGGAAGAGCCTGTTTTTTATTGCAAGGCCAGTGAATGCGGTTGTTGCTAGATGAAACTGGAAAGATACTACTAAGTTTATAAGTTTATGCTTTTGAGAATAGTTTTTGTTAGTATTCACAATGAAAGAGATGGAAAAGTAGTCTTAAAGTTCACATAGGTCTGTTTTGAATTTTAGAGTCTAAATATAGCACGACTTTTCTCTCGCTATAAGAAAAATAAGCTTGAAGTACCATTATCAAATTTATTCCAGCATTACATTGTACTTTAGTTTTTGGTCCCATCACTGATAAGATAATATAATGCATATCTCAGGAAGCTTGCAACATGAGCATTCATTTTAATTTTTCTTGACAAAAGTCAGTTTATATTTAATTGTTCAAAGAAAATTGTTCTTAGAGAAATTAAAGTATATTTTACCATGGTAAATGTATAGCAGTATATAATTTTTTACTTGAAAGGTAGTATAGATTCTCATCATATAATATAGAAGGAGTTCCACTTTCGACTTTTCAGAAAATTCTTAGTATATGGAAATACGTAAGTATAGATCCTATTTTTAATCAGTTTCTGAAATTGACACTTGGATAATTACTGAGAAAGGCTATTGTGTGAGTCCAAAAATAGAGTCCACTGAAGCATAGGTCTTGGATCCAAACAGACTGAAGTTTGATTCTGAACTCTAATTAGCTTTGTGACCTTGAACAAATCACTTAAATTTGGGAAGAAAGTACTTCATCCAGATATTAATACCCAGTAGTAAAGGGTTATTGTGAGATACTTTATGTGGCCATATGAAGTTTTTTTGTTTTATTTAAAATAAAATTAAAATCTCTAATATTGAGTAAAATCATGAAACTAAAGTAATTATAAAAAACTTGGGTATCTATGACAGATTTTTGAGCAGTCCTTAGTATTGTTAATCATATATGCTACACTTCTCAGAATACGTTTTTTTTTTTTTTTTTTGACTGTGCCACACAGCATGCAAAAACTTAGTTCCCTGACTAGGGATCAAGCCATGCCCCCTACAGTGGAAGGGAAGTCTTAATTACTGGACTGTCAGGACATTGCATCAGAATATTCCTTTTAAATAAGCTAGATGCAACCCAGGACAGATAAAACATTTAGTAGAATTACCAGTTTCCTCGAAGAGTTTAAAATTGTTTGTATACCTAAAGTTTTATTAACAATGGCAGCCTGCATGTTTCAGTAGTCTGAAAGATTTTGCCTATTTTTAAGAAATTTAGAACATTTGATTGTTTTTGTATACATTAAAGGAGGCTGTACTTTAATGGGGTTGGTTAAGAGATAGGAAAGGTACCCTAGATTTAAATTGGATATGTTTTAACTTTTATCCTGGAATTGAGTCCTTTTTTTATATTTTCATTAATTTAATTTATTTAGCACATTTATTGAGCACCTGCTATGTTACAGGCTAGGCACAAGACTGGATATCTCATAAAAACTGTTTTAATTTGTAATGTATTTCTGATCTGTGCTAATCTTTGAAAGACGCTAAACCTGCATTTTTTTCTCATTATACAAATGTTAGCAACTAGCCCAATAGTTGTATTTCATCTTCATCCATGAACTGTTTAAACTTTAAGGCAAACTAACAGTTCAACTTCAGGTATAACAGAAACAATGTGTAAATGTTATTTCCAAATATTTTATTAACACTCACATTTATAAATATACACCTGTACACATATGCTTTTTTAAAGTTCTGTGACAAAATGGGACCACAAAAGGCAAACTTTAGCCTGTGGGTCACAGAATTCAGGTCTCATTATATGTCAAGGACTATATACAGGTCCTCTCTCGTGTTTGTAAACTGTATTTTAAAGTTTAAAGTCTTAAGCTAAACAAGTATTTTTCATATTGTAGAGTATTTGGATTGGGCAGGTAGTATTTGCTAAATAGTTGGCAAGTACATCCCAATCCTTGTTTTCTTGTAGCTGTATAATGAGTTAGAGTTAATCCCTCAGTGTTACACATTTTAAAGCTGTGTTTACATTTTAAATTATACAACATATTTTAATAATAGTTCCTCCAAATGTTTTTGAGGAATGCATCTGGTGCTGGTCAGTAAAATAATTGCTATAGGACAAGCCATAAGTAAAACATTACTGGACTGTCAGGACATTGCATCAGAATATTCCTTTTAAATAAGCTAGATGCAACCCAGGACAGATAAAACATTTAGTAGAATTACCAGTTTCCTCGAAGAGTTTAAAATTGTTTGTATACCTAAAGTTTTATTAACAATGGCAGCCTGCATGTTTCAGTAGTCTGAAAGATTTTGCCTATTTTTAAGAAATTTAGAACATTTGATTGTTTTTGTATACATTAAAGGAGGCTGTACTTTAATGGGGTTGGTTAAGAGATAGGAAAGGTACCCTAGATTTAAATTGGATATGTTTTAACTTTTATCCTGGAATTGAGTCCTTTTTTTATATTTTCATTAATTTAATTTATTTAGCACATTTATTGAGCACCTGCTATGTTACAGGCTAGGCACAAGACTGGATATCTCATAAAAACTGTTTTAATTTGTAATGTATTTCTGATCTGTGCTAATCTTTGAAAGACGCTAAACCTGCATTTTTTTCTCATTATACAAATGTTAGCAACTAGCCCAATAGTTGTATTTCATCTTCATCCATGAACTGTTTAAACTTTAAGGCAAACTAACAGTTCAACTTCAGGTATAACAGAAACAATGTGTAAATGTTATTTCCAAATATTTTATTAACACTCACATTTATAAATATACACCTGTACACATATGCTTTTTTAAAGTTCTGTGACAAAATGGGACCACAAAAGGCAAACTTTAGCCTGTGGGTCACAGAATTCAGGTCTCATTATATGTCAAGGACTATATACAGGTCCTCTCTCGTGTTTGTAAACTGTATTTTAAAGTTTAAAGTCTTAAGCTAAACAAGTATTTTTCATATTGTAGAGTATTTGGATTGGGCAGGTAGTATTTGCTAAATAGTTGGCAAGTACATCCCAATCCTTGTTTTCTTGTAGCTGTATAATGAGTTAGAGTTAATCCCTCAGTGTTACACATTTTAAAGCTGTGTTTACATTTTAAATTATACAACATATTTTAATAATAGTTCCTCCAAATGTTTTTGAGGAATGCATCTGGTGCTGGTCAGTAAAATAATTGCTATAGGCTTAATTGTCTGTAAGAACCTTAAAAACAACCAACCAAACAAAAAAATTGATGTAAGAACATCACTACTCAGAATTAATATCATGGAAGTCAGATCTGAGTTTCAGCAATGACTCTGCCACTTGGTAGCTCTGTGCCCGAAGGTAAGCTTCTCAATTTTCCTGATTCTTCATGTGCTCATTTCTTTTTTCCGGTCTCTTTGAAATAAAATGAAGTATGTCTAATATTTGACTTCCAAAGATTCTGTTGGTATAGGAAAGAAGATCATCAACTAGAATTATTAAGTAAAAATTTTGCAAATAGCACAGATTCTTAAAACGTGAAAACTATTGAATAACTGGTGTGTGGTAATTTGAACTTAAATTTAAAGAAGCATTTTATAAGCTGAACTCTAATTTTGCTTAGTAAGCTCAGTACACTGGAGAATCAGCCTAGGTGATGCTCTCATATTCTTGAACACAACTGGAAAACTTAGTGGCCAGCTGGTTCTTTTGTTTGTCTGTTTCCTCTTTGGATAAAGTGCACCTCTCAAGGTCTTTTCTATTTCTTATTATGGAAAAATTTAAACATGCTCAATAATAGACAGAATAGCAAAATCCCATGAATATGTTGCCTGGCTTCCAACAATGATCAGCTCCTTGACAGTCCTCTTTCATCTGTCTTCCTAATCTTCTCTTCCTACTTTCATTTTATTTTGAAGCATTTCCAGATACTGTTATCATTTCATCTATAAATGGTTTGGTATGTGTTTCTAAAAGACAGTCTTTTCTTCCCCCTTCTAGTTGTTTTCTAAAGAAAGATAGTAAGAAACTGAGGCAAGACCCACGTTTCTGTTGTACTTGCTCAGCCTGTTTTACTACTCAACCTGATGCTAATCTCGAAAGAAAGCACTATTGGCCACATCTCCCTTCCCGGCCAAGAAGGGTGCTGGTGCTCACGTGTCTGTCAAAAATAAAAAAAGAGGGAGAGAGATCCAATAGAATATCAGAATATCCGTTTGACCTAATATTTGGGAGGAGATTGTCCACATTTCCCTTCTCTATCTCAGCCTTCTCCTAGGTTCATGTTTCTGTGAACTTGTGGGAAGGCTCTCCAAAAGGAGAGAGGACAGGATAGGACTGAGAGCTTTTTGGCTGTATTTTTTTTTCCTTAAGGGGACTTTAAAGGTTCGTGGTCTTTAGCAGGCCTTTGGACTGCATCACACTTTCTCCTCTCTTGTTTTTAAACCCACATATGTTTTATCCTTTCAGTGGGCCATGTGCTCAGAGTACATGACCAAGGCAGACATGCTTCTCCTCCTCATGAACTGGTCTGTCTGGTTAATCTCTTGCTTTGTGCCTGAATATTGAGCAGTGCCTTCTGCTCAGGAGATAACTGGAGAGCTAAGGATGTGAGGGACCAGAGGCTGACAGTGGGCACAGGCTGCCTTTTGACGTTATGGTCAAGGCTCATGAAACAGACGAAATGCTATGGATGTTACGGGTTACCGGATACAAGCCTCAGTTTAGGAATAAGATTGTATATTTGGGTGACCATTCTCTCTGTTGACTCCAGACCCTGATCACACCCAGCAGGCACATTGCAGAGGAATGCTGACTGCCAGTAAGCAGCCAAAGATAGTGGTATGGCCAGAGGGTCTAAATGACTTCATTCCTTAGGCCTGACTTTTAGTAGTACTTACCCACTTTCCTGAACTAATATTTCTTGCCTTGAGTAGCTTATTAAGTAGGAAAGGTCTTTTTCTTCT
The DNA here is from genome assembly GCA_022376925.1 of Tragulus kanchil. Classification (NCBI taxonomy): domain Eukaryota; kingdom Metazoa; phylum Chordata; class Mammalia; order Artiodactyla; family Tragulidae; genus Tragulus; species Tragulus kanchil. The sequence goes on from JAIOJX010000004.1 coordinate 108,134,911, forward strand.
CCCTTTTTTGTTTCTCGATGAAAATGAGCTATAGGAAATAGCACAGAATATCTAATATGTTGGTTTGGGGCCCTTCTACCATTTCACTGGAGAGAGGAGGAGCAGAGGGAATGTTTATTGAGTGAATCTTGTAACTGGTGGGTGTTGTGCGTGATCTATCACGGGCTTCCAATTTCTTCTCGCCCCAGTTTTAAAAGGGAGGTGTGTGTGATCTTTATTTCACTGATGAAATCAAGGTTCAGAGACGATGCAGTGTCGAGACCACTTGTACAGTAAGTGTGACCTAAATACAAGTCTTGGAATAGATTTTAATTATTCCCCTCTGCTGGCTAAGGTGAAAATGAACAAATGGTTAAGAGAAGAAGAGGTCTATTGATTTAGGAACTGACTAATCAAGTCTAGAATGCCGAGTTGGTTTTTCGTTTGTTTGTTTGGAGGAGGGCCTCTTTTATTGGTTCTTTATTTATTTTCATCCATTTTTTTTCTTTGGCCTGCGTGCACCCCCCAGTGCAGTGGCCTCTCCCGTCCAAGAGCACCAGCTCCAGGTGCATGCACTCCAGAGCTGGCCCACAATTGGACACACCGGTCCAGCTGCTCGCAGCACATGGGATCTTCCCAGGCCAGGGATCAAACTGATGCCCCTTACAGTGCAAGGTGGACTCTTTACCCACTAGACCACCAGGGAAGCTCCACGTTATTTTTAAATACAGTCCAGTGGTGACAAGAAATGTTTACCACTTTAAGGATTTCTAATACTGAGCATGAATGTGGTTTATTTAGTGAAGGTGGAATAAAAGAAAAAAAATTTCAAAGGCTTTCTGGAGAGATCTAATACATCAGTTCACATGGGAGAAAATAGAGCTATTGATCCAATCAGCGTAATATACTAAAGACATGGATCCATTTTGTTATAGTTTTATTATTTATTAGGAAGCACTTGGTAGCCTAAGAGGTGTAAGGCTCTTTGCCTCATTATAAAGCAGTCATAATGAGCAAACACTGACTGAAGAGGGACCCTGCTAAAAAATATGAGATGCTACTAAATGTGGTTTCTCTGACTTCAGATAATTACCGCTTTCACTTTAACCTGTGGCTCTTATTCTCTGCATTCAGACCCTGTATACAGTGAAGGATTTCATACCTTGCAGGTGTTGAGAGACGAATTTCTAGGTCATGACGGAGCTCATTTAAATGGACCACTTTTCTGAGCTTCTACTATGAAGTCAGACTCCACTAGTTTCTGGATTACTTGGAGGGCAAGTGATTAACTTTTCATAGCTGCATGAGAAGCCTAAAATGGGGGTGATGATTGTATCCACTTTACATAGTGGTTGTAAGAAAGTAACATACAGAAATCATGCATCTTTCATCTGAGGCATAACAGAGCCAGGAGGAACATGTTAGCCACTTTAATAATGATGGTGGCAGTGCCGAGGGACTTAACTGTGTGCTGCATGGTTGCTGGGGTCTGCAGCTGTGGGAATGAGTGGAGCTTACGGTCCACTGGAGAGGGAGGTTCATGTCATACGGGCTTGTCAGTGTGCTTGAGAGATATGGGAAGAGGGGACTCATGCCTGCACAGGGTGGAAAGGTCATCTGGAAGTGGAATCTTGGAAGTTGATTATACTGTCAACTTTTGATATCTGTGGCCTTAAATATTTAATCCAAGAAAATACTTACATTTTGGCAAACTTTGGATTAAAACTTTCATAGTTACCTTTGATTAATTATGGGCTCTGCTGGCATCTTAAATTTCCTATTTATTTTGGCACCTGTTGCACTGGCATAGACTTTGCCTGTCAGACCGAAATGTTTTCCTTTCCCGTCTTCACCAGGAACGGTTTAAGCCAGAAAGATAAACTTCCATAAGCTGATACAGATACATTACATAGCAATCTGAGAATGATGCTCACAATCATGCATGTCTTTATAGGAAGACAGTGAGTAAAGGGAGTAGCTGAATTTTGGCTTTGGTTCATAAGACTGTGGTTATATTCAATTAAGAACATTTTGTGCTTCAGACCAGGTTTATGCTAAAACCTACTAACTCACATATGAGAAGATAAGAACCAGTAATGGAGTGGTTGTGGTGGTGGTTCTGTAGAAATTGAACTAAATTTTAATATTTTCCCAGCTTATGCAATTTAGAGCTTGAAAGAGAGGGCTTTACTTCTGGTTTTGAGAGCAAAACCTTTCTCTTCATAAGGAAACTGTAAAGTAGTTGATGTGGAATATTTAAGCTGGACTGCTTCATAGCTGTCAACCAGGATGTAAGCTACAAAACACATCCCCAAGTATATAACGAAGTTAAAACCTATGGAATGAAATTGCTTAACTCCATGGGTCTTAAAGTGTGGTCCCTATCTTCTCTTGGAAGCATGGTAGAAATGTGAATTCTTGGACCTACCAAGACCTACAGGATGAAAAACTTTGAGTGTTGACCCAGAAGTCTGTGTTTTGACAGGACCTCCACATGATTCGAATATACTCTTAAATATGAGAAACACTGGCTTATATTATTCATCTGGTTATGTTTTTTAAAGGCTACAAAATGGTAATATTGGTTTGTGGCATAATTGCAATCTGGTTGTTTATTCTGGTAGTAATAGACCAACAGGTTCATGTGTTTCTTGTGGCTGCTTGTGGGGTGTTACAAAAAGCCATGTCATCAGTTACTTGCTGATGTAGACCTTCCTATTTTCCTGTGATAGTCAGGATTATTCTGGTGTATATTAAAAGGACAGGTCTTGCTCTTTGAAATGCTGATTTGTTTTGTCAGAAGTTTATTTTTATCATCTTTGATTTTCATAGTGGCTTTTGTGGCTTTTCCTTTAGAAATTGTCCTGTGAAGTAGAGATGACAGAAACTGAAACCAACCAGTTACTGGTGCAACTAAATATTTTAAATACAACAAGTGAGGTTACAAAAAAAAAAAAAAGGTCTTCACATTGTAATCAAGTTTGCTTAGCTGATCCTTGAAAATAATTGATGGTCTTTTATTTTCGTTTGTGGTTGTTACGCTCACATTTCTAGAGTCAGGCCAGGGGTTCAAATACTGTCTTCTCTACTTAAATTACCTGACTTTGATAAAGTTACTTAATCATGCTAAGCCTCACCTTCTGCATCTGTGCAATTGGATAATAAGTGAACACTTATTGTATAATATTTTTGTGAGGAATAAATGAGATTATGCATGTAAAATATTAGAGCTTGATAAATATTAGCTGCTGATATTATTATTACTGTTAACTAACGTTTCTGCTCCTGTGGTTGGCTGTGGTTAACCTAGAGATGCATGTGTTCAGTTTCTAATTTGTGGACCACATCTATCTGTCATCTCAACAGGAAGAGGGAAAATAAGGCTTCTCTACCTCTTTTTATGTTTTTAGTATCTCTGATATTATCCTATATATTATATTATCTATATACATTTTGTTATTTTTTTCATTTACTGAGTCATATTTGTGTGCCTCCTGTTTGCTGGGTACTAGCCAGCATATTTCTGCTGCCAGGACCCTTAAGGTAGGCAGCGTGTCTCAGTTATTTTAGTATATATTTCAATCAGTGTGGTCTTTTGACTACCATGACCATTATTTTACCCAGGGTAACACTACCTGCTCTGAAGTGGAACTTGGGCTCTTGAATCCAGACTAAGCTGTTGAACTAAGCAGCAACCTATTTGTGCAATAAACTGTGGATTTTCCCTAGTCTTAGTTTCATTAAACTGAGAATTGTTATTGTTTAGTTGCTCAGTTGTGTCCAACTCTTTTGTGACCCCATGGACTGTAGCTCCTCAGACTCCTCTATCCGTGGGATTTCTCCAGGCAAGAATACTGCAGTGGGTTGCTATTTCCTTCCCCAAAGTTGAGAATAATACAATCTAAATTATTAGGACGTTTGAAGATTACTTAAGATAGTATTTAAAAACTAGCCAGAATATTATCAGGTACTTAGTAGGTGCTCAATAAAGAATAGATCTGCTTTTCTGCTTTTCTCTTCATAGGCTGCCAAGATAAACTTGGCAGTGGTGACTTGAAGCAAATAGAGTTATCAGTGTTTTTGTTTTATAATAGATTCTTTGAGCTTTTATTGGAAATTAGGACATTTCCCTTCAAAAAATTGTTTTAAGTATTTTTTACATAGTTATTTTGCATTATGTATAGCATAATGAAAACACAGTGACTACCCTTATAAGACTTATAAGAGTTCGTTTTTTTTATTTCAGTCATGGACTCCCGTTTGATCATTCATTCTCATTCACATCTTCGCTTTCTACCTTACTTATAATTTAAACTGAAAATCTTGAAAGAGCACAGACTGTTTTAGGATATAGGAAAGCTAGAATATAAGTGTGTTTTGTTGCTGGGAAAGGAATGTTAGAGGTCTAATCAAACTCTTTGCTATTTCAGAAGAGGAATGGGGTCTAGAATGGATGAAAATGCCCAAGCTCACATGACATGCCACACTCCCTAGTCTAATGTTCCATGGATTTAGAATGATGGTGGTCACCAGCTCAAGTTTAATTAAGCAGAGCTGCTATTTAACAGAGTTTCTATTTTATAGTTAGTTTACTCTTTGGGACATGAGTTCTAGAAAATAATTGGTTATGATGTTTGGCTCAATTAGCAAACCAAAATGCAAAATCAAACAGTGAAATACAGTAATCAGAACAGTCTTGATTTGACACCATTTTTTGGGCAAAAGAACTGGCAGTGTTTGTCTCCTCTTATTCCTTGGGTTTGTGTCTGTCCCCTTCCACCTACTTCTTAATGGCACAGGTGCTTACATTTGAGGCCTTTTTGTAAAAGTGAATATTTAAAATAGAAAAAAATCAGTGAGAGAGTAATCAAGAATGATCAACTGGGCTTCCCTGATGGTTCAGTGGGTAAAGAGTCCGCCTTGCAGTGCGAGGCACACCGGTTCGATCCCTGGCCCAAGAAAATCCCGCGTGCTGCGGAGCAGCTGAGCCGTGTGTCCAGTTGCAAGTCGGTGGGCGCTCGGGAGCACATGTATCTGGAGCTGGTGCTCTGCAGCGAGAGAGGCCACTGCAGTGGGAGGCCCGCACAGGCCAAAGAATAAAGATGGATGAAAATAAATAATTAAAACAATAAAACGGGCCAAAATTTAAAAAAAAAGAAAAAAAAAGAATGGTGAACTTTGGACCCACTCTGAGAACAGAATGTTTGCTTGAGAAATTATATGGCTTGAATTACTATAGCATCATAAGAAACAAAGTGTTACACAAATACAGAGTAGTTATAATAATTATAATTTTGAATAAGGTTGGATTGTGGGAAGGAATACATATATTAGACCAGGGCTGGCAAAAATGTGATACTTGTGCCAGTGGGTCTTATATCTTGCACTTACATGTGTCTGTTGAGACACTGTTTTCTTCTAAATCCATTCAGAGCCTGAAAGTTCTTCTCAACACATTGCATCTGAGAGTCAGAGTTTGTATGCTGGTATTTATCAGCTTTCTATTAAATTGTGACAAATGAAAGAAAGCTGGTAAAAGTATAAAAAGGATAGAGGGTTTTTTGTTTGTTTTTAATCCCACAAAATGCTACTGCAAATTTGAATAATTCATTTAGGATTTTAGTTTTAATGTACTCTACCAATGAGAAGTCAGTGGTCATTATTTTAGCAAAAATCTTTATAGGCAATAGACTGGAGTCGGGGGAATGGGGATAGTGGCTTTGCTGAATTCCACTGCCACATTTGGAAACTTCTAGATGAAAAGGAGGCTTCTTTACTTATTGGAAATAGCCATCATAAAGCAAACCAAATAAAAATTCCACCTGTGTGATATTTTTTACCAATTGATTCGCTTAGGTGTTGCTGTCATTCAGTGTCCACCTACTTCTTAATGGCACAGGTGCTTACATTTGAGGCCTTTTGTAAAAGTGAATATTTAAAATAGAAAAATCAGTGAGAGAGTAATCAAGAATGATCAACTGGGCTTCCCTGATGGTTCAGTGGGTAAAGAGTCCGCCTTGCAGTGCGAGGCACACCGGTTCGATCCCTGGCCCAAGAAAATCCCGCGTGCTGCGGAGCAGCTGAGCCGTGTGTCCAGTTGCAAGTCGGTGGGCGCTCGGGAGCACATGTATCTGGAGCTGGTGCTCTGCAGCGAGAGAGGCCACTGCAGTGGGAGGCCCGCACAGGCCAAAGAATAAAGATGGATGAAAATAAATAATTAAAACAATAAAACGGGCCAAAATTTAAAAAAAAAGAAAAAAAAAGAATGGTGAACTTTGGACCCACTCTGAGAACAGAATGTTTGCTTGAGAAATTATATGGCTTGAATTACTATAGCATCATAAGAAACAAAGTGTTACACAAATACAGAGTAGTTATAATAATTATAATTTTGAATAAGGTTGGATTGTGGGAAGGAATACATATATTAGACCAGGGCTGGCAAAAATGTGATACTTGTGCCAGTGGGTCTTATATCTTGCACTTACATGTGTCTGTTGAGACACTGTTTTCTTCTAAATCCATTCAGAGCCTGAAAGTTCTTCTCAACACATTGCATCTGAGAGTCAGAGTTTGTATGCTGGTATTTATCAGCTTTCTATTAAATTGTGACAAATGAAAGAAAGCTGGTAAAAGTATAAAAAGGATAGAGGGTTTTTTGTTTGTTTTTAATCCCACAAAATGCTACTGCAAATTTGAATAATTCATTTAGGATTTTAGTTTTAATGTACTCTACCAATGAGAAGTCAGTGGTCATTATTTTAGCAAAAATCTTTATAGGCAATAGACTGGAGTCGGGGGAATGGGGATAGTGGCTTTGCTGAATTCCACTGCCACATTTGGAAACTTCTAGATGAAAAGGAGGCTTCTTTACTTATTGGAAATAGCCATCATAAAGCAAACCAAATAAAAATTCCACCTGTGTGATATTTTTTACCAATTGATTCGCTTAGGTGTTGCTGTCATTCAGTGCTTGGCAGAATGCAAGTTCTGGAAGTTCACAGGTTGCTTACTATGGTAGTTGCATAAAAAAAATTTAAAAAGGCTGAGGTTTCCTCTTCCATCTCCTCTGACTGCCATTACAGTTATTTTAATCAACCCCCCCCCACCAACTCTGAAAGGGGATATAAAAAACAAACCTCCAGGGACTTCCCTGGTGGTCCAGTGGGTAAGGACACTGCCTTGCAGTGCAAGGGGCGCCGGTTTGATCCCTGGCCTGGGAAGATTCCACGTGCCGCGGAGCGGCTGGACCAATGTGTCCAATTACTGAGCTGGAGCTCTGGAGCACGTGCGCCCAGAGCTGGTGCTCTGCAACAACAGACGCCACTGTGATGGGAAGTCCACATGGGCCAAAGAACAAAGATGAATGAAAATAGATAACTGAAAGACCAATAGAAGTGGCCCACCCGTCCCCATCCCTCCCCAACCCGCCCCCCCCAAAAAAATTAAAAAACAAACAAATAAACCTCTAGGTAAGGAAATAAGAGAAATATTTTCAACATTTAAAAATCATTCAAGGAAATTCTTTCATGTATCAGTCCAGGAAACATATGTGTGCTTTCTAAGCGGCCAGGCCCTGTGTGAGGCAAAGTGATAGAGATACATGGAACAAGGCCTCTCAGCCTGTTTCACATCGTGGCACATATAGAAAATGAAAACCCAGAAACAGAAATCATCTGCCAGGGAGTTCCTGCTACATCAGGCCCTCTGGACAGTCCTGGGGGTGGAGGAGATGAATATTTCGGCACACCACCACCCTTTGGGAGTTGTATGCCTGGGGAATGTTTGATGTAAGACATGCTTCCTACCATTGGGAAACTGACAGTCAGAGGCCATAGGCAAGTGGAGACACTGAGCATTAGTGTCTCCAAAACTGGTTTTGTTGTGGGAATAGAGATAGGGGCTAGCCTGATTTTGCGTACGGTTCCTAGATGATTGAAGGGAGTTGATCCAGTGACTGCAGAATGAGATGGTGGAATTTGGTCTTAACTTCTTTCTCCAGTTATGCCTCAAATTCACTTGGCTTCCAAAAGAATATCCAATAAAGTTTTGATTTAATTCAGTACTCGAGATGAGGAAGGATAAAACATAGAAGCGTTTCTCCGTTTTGTGAACACTCACCCTTAGAATTTCTCATTCTGGCCTCCTGTCCTCTTGCCTCTCTGTTGACTGTGTTGAGAAGATGGGGACAATGAGAGAAGACTCAGGAGGAAAAGTGGAAAAGATATTCTGGACAGCCATACTACTTCAGAGCCAAAGAGCCTGTTAAGACACCTACTTCCCTTACCATCTTTATCCTTTGCTATCCCAGGGGGAAAACCTGTAACACTGTCTACTTTAGATATAGATTATATCCCAGTGTAACTACCTTTGGACCCATCAGGTTGCAGAACTGCCCCCTCTCCCCACAGTTTGTATCCCGTAACAGTATGGAGTGTTGAAAAATGAGATCCCAGCAAGTCTGAAAGAAAAAGGGGAGGGGAAATAGTAAAATTAGGCAAATTCTTTTAAAAGCAAAACTGAATTAAAAAGTAATGAAAGAGAACATATTGAAGAGTGAGTTATGAAATCATGGTTCTCAAATTCATTTCAAAGCCCCCTTTTCTTTAATACTCTTGGTACGGTCTTTGTAGGTATACATGTTTATATATTCTCAAGGTGGGTCAGAAACATGTATTGTACTGCTTCCTGTTTAGTATTTAATTTGAAAATGTTTTCATCTACGTTTCACTGTCAAGCTTAGCTTTAATTTTAGTTATCTCTAACATTCTGAAGAAGGCCGCAGCAATTGGAGTGGTTGTGTATTTTCAGATTCCTCATCCACTCATGAAGAACATTTTGTTAAGCCAGGATTTAGGCCAGCAGTGTTCTCCATACCCAGTCTTCCCTGTATTTTGATGGCAGAAAAATAAAAAATTCTTTGCCACTTAGTGGTCTTATAGACATTTGATGACTATTTTCAGATCTTGGCTTATAAATAAACATAGCTAATCTAAATAGCACATATAAATAACACCCTAAGAGATTACTATTCTAACAAGTTTGGGAAGCTCTGCCACATTACTGAAATCGTAAGTGGCAAAAATTATGAATTCTATTTTTGCATTTATTTAATATTCTTAACCATATGGAAATTTGTTTTTGCTTTGTTCATGAAAGTAATGCTTTTATTGATAATTATTACTAGAAATAAAATCAGTCTTGGCTGAGCCCTGGGTACTTAACTTTGGTGATTTTGGTGTTTTGCAGTGTTGAAAATAAAATATGGTAATAATGTACCTTACACAGAGAGGGAAGAAAATTCCTGCTTTGTCATCTGTGTCCCATCAAATGGAGTTTATTATTCTCTTTTATAATTACATGTTGTTTTAAAATTGGTTTGTGGCTGTTTGTGTTTACAGGATCGCCCCAGGACTTTTGACATGCACTCATTGGAGAATTCACTCATTGACATAATGAGAGCTGAAAATGATTCAATTAAAGGTAATTTTTCAAATGTAACTATTTGATTTTAGTAGTATAAAATGTGTATTATCTATGTGTTATGAGCAATGTGGCAAATATTATAGGTTCACATTTTGTATCCAGTTAGTTTCATCAGTTTTATACATGTACTTCTTTTTATTCAAAATCAAATGTAAAAAAAAAAATCAAATCTATTTGGTAGACTTCCACTGTAACCCCTTCACAATACCAATTAAGGGAACTACAAGAGTACTAATTGCTAGGGAGGGCAGTTAACCGGAAAGATGGGAACTATACTTTTCATTTTTTTATTCTCTCAGGCAAAACCTGCTTAGTTCTGCTTACCTATATATCTTTTCACCGGTGACGGTAGCTATACACTAGGAAGAGCTCATATGTTGATAGATTTTTTTGGTCTAGTTTCATGGTTTGTATTTTTAAACGGCCAACAGTTTCAAAGTTAAAATGGAGCATTGTAGTTCCTGAAATACTTTTTATATGTTATGTTAAAAAAAATTCATGCTATTCCTACTTGGATTCAGGTCTCAATTCTTTTACTGAATTGCAGTTTGACTAGGCCTAAATTTCTCCATCTTTAATAAAGGACATAGAACCACTTACAATAAGGGCCCTAAAAATAGGGAACTTTTAAAAATATAGATGCCTGGGCCCTATCCCAGGTTTGGGGTGGGGCTGGGCTTATGATTTTTTTTAACCTCTCAGATGATGTTCATATGTAGCCAGAGTTGAAAATGACCAGATTAGATGTTCTCTGAGGGCCATTTTATCTCCGATTTTTTGAAAACTGTCCCACAAAAGAAACATTTTTCTGCAAAAACTTACGTTACTAGACCACAGAATGTTGTTTGTTTGTTTGTTTTTAAAGACATTTGGGTTGTTTGGTATATTTGATCCTGTCACTTAAGTTGTTCACTCGTCGTTCATTCGTTCAATATTAACGAGCCAACAATGTTTTGGCCAACACAGCTTTGTACTGGAATCAAAGGTAGCAAGGAGCCTGTGACTTTAAGTGGTAACCATCTTGGCCTAGTTTTCTTTGAGTTTGGTTTATCATATGACTAATGCAGTAAAACTGTTTTTCAGCACACCTAGAACAGTAAATTATTTTTTTAATTAAGGTTTCTTTTTGCCTGTAAGTCATCATTTATTTATTTATTTATTTATTGGGCCGTTTATTTATTTCCATCCATCTTTGTTCCTTGGCCTGTGTGGACCTCCCATCTCAGTGGCACCTCTCACTGCAGAGCACCGGCTCTGGGCGCATGCGCTCCAAAGCTCCGGCTTGGTAGTTAGACAGATCCATCTAGCTGCACCGCGGCACGTGGGATCCTCCCAGGCCAGGGGTGGAACTGGTGCCCTTAATTTAAGGGAACTACAAGAGTACTAATTGCTAGGAGGGCAGTTAACCGGAAAGATGGGAACTATACTTTTCATTTTTATTCTCTCAGGCAAAACCTGCTTAGTTCTGCTTACCTATATATCTTTTCACCGGTGACGGTAGCTATACACTAGGAAGAGCTCATATGTTGATAGATTTTTTTGGTCTAGTTTCATGGTTTGTATTTTTAAACGGCCAACAGTTTCAAAGTTAAAATGGAGCATTGTAGTTCCTGAAATACTTTTTATATGTTATGTTAAAAAAAATTCATGCTATTCCTACTTGGATTCAGGTCTCAATTCTTTTACTGAATTGCAGTTTGACTAGGCCTAAATTTCTCCATCTTTAATAAAGGACATAGAACCACTTACAATAAGGGCCCTAAAAATAGGGAATTTTTAAAAAATATAGATGCCTGGGCCCTATCCCAGGTTTGGGGTGGGGCTGGGCTTATGATTTTTTTTAACCTCTCAGATGATGTTCATATGTAGCCAGAGTTGAAAATGACCAGATTAGATGTTCTCTGAGGGCCATTTTATCTCCGATTTTTTGAAAACTGTCCCACAAAAGAAACATTTTTCTGCAAAAACTTACGTTACTAGACCACAGAATGTTGTTTGTTTGTTTGTTTTTAAAGACATTTGGGTTGTTTGGTATATTTGATCCTGTCACTTAAGTTGTTCACTCGTCGTTCATTCGTTCAATATTAACGAGCCAACAATGTTTTGGCCAACACAGCTTTGTACTGGAATCAAAGGTAGCAAGGAGCCTGTGACTTTAAGTGGTAACCATCTTGGCCTAGTTTTCTTTGAGTTTGGTTTATCATATGACTAATGCAGTAAAACTGTTTTTCAGCACACCTAGAACAGTAAATTATTTTTTTAATTAAGGTTTCTTTTTGCCTGTAAGTCATCATTTATTTATTTATTTATTTATTGGGCCGTTTATTTATTTCCATCCATCTTTGTTCCTTGGCCTGTGTGGACCTCCCATCTCAGTGGCACCTCTCACTGCAGAGCACCGGCTCTGGGCGCATGCGCTCCAAAGCTCCGGCTTGGTAGTTAGACAGATCCATCTAGCTGCACCGCGGCACGTGGGATCCTCCCAGGCCAGGGGTGGAACTGGTGCTCCTTGCACTGCAAGGTGGTGTGCTTACCCACTGAACCACCAGGGAAGCCCCAACAGTAAACTTTTTAATGAATTTTTTTTAAGTCTGGAGAGAGAAAAATGATACGTGAAAAAATATGCATCTTTCTGATGAATTAACTGCAATAAGATTACTGAATTCCTCATGGAAATTGGATAGCCTCTAATATGGTTGTATGTTTTGTTTCTGAGGAAAGATGGTCTCTCAGAATTGGCTTTTTATGTTGTCACTTCTTAGCAGTCTGAGTTTTGTTAGTCCTTCAGCCTCTTTACCCTTTGTTTTCCCAGCAGAAAAGTAAGGAGAGTCTGCGGTCCTTTATAGCATCAGAAAAACTTCACTCTTTAAGCAGCTAAAGGAAAAATCAGACTATAGTTTGTGGATTTTGCAATTTCACTTTCCTGGTTTTGCACTATAGTTATGTAAGATGTTCTCAGTTGGTCCACAGAATCTGTCTGTACTATTTTTCGTCACTTGCTGTGAATCTATGGTTGTTTCCTTATTAGATTTCCTCAGCAACTTTTTTTTTTAATACCCTCTTCTCTTTGTACTAGAAACTAAGGACAATAATTAGAACTCATTTTCATGAAAAGTGCCTATGCCTTTTATCAGAGAAAACAGTTTACAGATGACAGCAGTCATAAACCTTTTATTATGTCATACTTCTAAGAAGTAAGTCTCTAGTATTTTTACAAGAGTTTGCACACGTTTTTCCAATAGGATTAACAACATTTCCTTGGTTCATCAGATATAGTCAGGGCAACTTAGGTAACCATCTTGGCCTAGTTTTCTTTGAGTTTGGTTTATCATATGACTAATGCAGTAAAACTGTTTTTCAGCACACCTAGAACAGTAAATTATTTTTTTAATTAAGGTTTCTTTTTGCCTGTAAGTCATCATTTATTTATTTATTTATTTATTGGGCCGTTTATTTATTTCCATCCATCTTTGTTCCTTGGCCTGTGTGGACCTCCCATCTCAGTGGCACCTCTCACTGCAGAGCACCGGCTCTGGGCGCATGCGCTCCAAAGCTCCGGCTTGGTAGTTAGACAGATCCATCTAGCTGCACCGCGGCACGTGGGATCCTCCCAGGCCAGGGGTGGAACTGGTGCTCCTTGCACTGCAAGGTGGTGTGCTTACCCACTGAACCACCAGGGAAGCCCCAACAGTAAACTTTTTAATGAATTTTTTTTAAGTCTGGAGAGAGAAAAATGATACGTGAAAAAATATGCATCTTTCTGATGAATTAACTGCAATAAGATTACTGAATTCCTCATGGAAATTGGATAGCCTCTAATATGGTTGTATGTTTTGTTTCTGAGGAAAGATGGTCTCTCAGAATTGGCTTTTTATGTTGTCACTTCTTAGCAGTCTGAGTTTTGTTAGTCCTTCAGCCTCTTTACCCTTTGTTTTCCCAGCAGAAAAGTAAGGAGAGTCTGCGGTCCTTTATAGCATCAGAAAAACTTCACTCTTTAAGCAGCTAAAGGAAAAATCAGACTATAGTTTGTGGATTTTGCAATTTCACTTTCCTGGTTTTGCACTATAGTTATGTAAGATGTTCTCAGTTGGTCCACAGAATCTGTCTGTACTATTTTTCGTCACTTGCTGTGAATCTATGGTTGTTTCCTTATTAGATTTCCTCAGCAACTTTTTTTTTTAATACCCTCTTCTCTTTGTACTAGAAACTAAGGACAATAATTAGAACTCATTTTCATGAAAAGTGCCTATGCCTTTTATCAGAGAAAACAGTTTACAGATGACAGCAGTCATAAACCTTTTATTATGTCATACTTCTAAGAAGTAAGTCTCTAGTATTTTTACAAGAGTTTGCACACGTTTTTCCAATAGGATTAACAACATTTCCTTGGTTCATCAGATATAGTCAGGGCAACTTAGGTCTATTTTTTTCTCTTCTAGTTCACCGAGTAGCTTTTTTCTATGGAAAGAAAGTGTTAGTCCCTCAATCGTGTCTGACTCTTTGCGACCCCATGGACTGTGGCCCACCAGGCTCCTCTCTCCATGGGATTCTCCAGGCAAGAATACTGGAGTGGATAGACATTTCCTTCCCCTGGGGATCTTCCCAGCCCAGGGATTGAACATGGGCCTCTTGCATTGCAGACAGGTTCTTTACCATCTGAGCCACCATAGGCCCCTTTTAATTTTTTCTTATCAACTTTTACCTAAATTAGGTTTCTTTAGGCTGATTTTCTAGAGATAAGTAAAAGTTAAGTCTGGTGACAGGAGAAATTAAATCTGATTGACCTAATGTGGGAACACAAAGGTTTTGTGAAATTGTGACTTATGAGAGGAAATGTGGCAGAATGAAAAGACCATGGGTATTGGAGTCAGATACACTTGGTTTTAAATTGCCATTCTGCCACCAATTTGTGGTGGTTATGAGGATTAAATGCTATGATGTGTCTATAAAGTCCAGCATACTGCCCAGTTCACTGAGAAGACACTCAATATATGGTACTGATTATCATCACTAAACATCTATTAAGTCTGTTTTCATGCTTATCAAATAGGGAAACCAGTTTCAATATAAGTGCCAAGGTGACTTAAGCATATTAAATAAGTTTGTGTATTTTTTTTCTTCTAAGAAGAGTAAGGACTTCATAGGTAAGTTCATGGTCCTAAAATGTGATACAGAAGTTCTGCGTGATTTTGTTTTAAACCAAGATGATGAACTTTGTACCATTTGCAGTCTGTTACAATGCAGTTTTGCTCAGGGGAGTACTTTATTGTCAAACTCTCACCTAATTTTAGAGAGCTGTTTTAGGAAAACTATGATTTTAACAATGGTACTATTGTGAGAGTTTGTTTAAAGGTGATAATAAAAGTTGAATATCTTAGAAAATCTAACAAACTGTCCTTGTAAAATAATAATACCTATCCTTTCAGAAAGTAAGTAGCCTCTTCATGTGCTCTGCTCCCTTAGAAGTAAACAGAAAATAGGCATTATTTCTATGAGACTAGTATAGAACAATGTGACTTTCAGAAAAAAGGCATAAAAATTGCAATAAAAATAGTTAATCTGAAAATTATTTTTTAAAAAACTATCATATGGAGGCAGATTTTATATTTGGGTTCATTTTGCCTTAAAATGATTTTATAAAATTATTATGATTGATTTCATTTATTTTTATTTTATTTTCGATTTCACATAGATACGTGGTTTGTATGTGTATGCTTAAATAGGAAAGCCTAAAATT
The DNA here is from genome assembly GCA_022376925.1 of Tragulus kanchil. NCBI lineage: Eukaryota > Metazoa > Chordata > Mammalia > Artiodactyla > Tragulidae > Tragulus > Tragulus kanchil. Next base: position 108,150,113 of record JAIOJX010000004.1, read on the forward strand.
GATACAAGATCTGTCAAATGAATGAATTGGTAAGGCTGTATTATTTATTTAAATTAAAAAAAATTGATTTGCTTATTCCTTTTGGAAAAAAAAGCTCCCTTAATGAATTGGGTTTAAAATTTTATTTTTGCTACCAACAGACAAGATGTTAATATGTCTAGGAACTTTCAGTTTTCAAATATAATTTTTTGAGTTTCTTTATGAACATGCTGTTGGCAAAAAATTGTAAAAGACCATGGGTATTGGAGTCAGATACACTTGGTTTTAAATTGCCATTCTGCCACCAATTTGTGGTGGTTATGAGGATTAAATGCTATGATGTGTCTATAAAGTCCAGCATACTGCCCAGTTCACTGAGAAGACACTCAATATATGGTACTGATTATCATCACTAAACATCTATTAAGTCTGTTTTCATGCTTATCAAATAGGGAAACCAGTTTCAATATAAGTGCCAAGGTGACTTAAGCATATTAAATAAGTTTGTGTATTTTTTTTCTTCTAAGAAGAGTAAGGACTTCATAGGTAAGTTCATGGTCCTAAAATGTCATACAGAAGTTATGCTTGATTTTTTTTTAAACCAAGATGATGAACTTTGTACCATTTGCAGTCTGTTACAATGCAGTTTTGCTCAGGGGAGTACTTTATTGTCAAACTCTCACCTAATTTTAGAGAGCTGTTTTAGGAAAACTATGATTTTAACAATGGTACTATTGTGAGAGTTTGTTTAAAGGTGATAATAAAAGTTGAATATCTTAGAAAATCTAACAAACTGTCCTTGTAAAATAATAATACCTATCCTTTCAGAAAGTAAGTAGCCTCTTCATGTGCTCTGCTCCCTTAGAAGTAAACAGAAAATAGGCATTATTTCTATGAGACTAGTATAGAACAATGTGACTTTCAGAAAAAAGGCATAAAAATTGCAATAAAAATAGTTAATCTGAAAATTATTTTTTAAAAAACTATCATATGGAGGCAGATTTTATATTTGGGTTCATTTTGCCTTAAAATGATTTTATAAAATTATTATGATTGATTTCATTTATTTTTATTTTATTTTCGATTTCACATAGATACGTGGTTTGTATGTGTATGCTTAAATAGGAAAGCCTAAAATTGATACAAGATCTGTCAAATGAATGAATTGGTAAGGCTGTATTATTTATTTAAATTAAAAAAAATTGATTTGCTTATTCCTTTTGGAAAAAAAAGCTCCCTTAATGAATTGGGTTTAAAATTTTATTTTTGCTACCAACAGACAAGATGTTAATATGTCTAGGAACTTTCAGTTTTCAAATATAATTTTTTGAGTTTCTTTATGAACATGCTGTTGGCTTGTTTAGCAACCTTTATTTTTAAAAATGTGCAAATGGAATAACTAGCTTTCATTTCATAATTTACATTAGGGTTTTTTTTTTTCTTTTTACAATTAATTTAAAAATAGTTTTTCTAAGAATTTTGAGGCTGTTATCATTTCCAGGTACAGAGGTTTGCCTCTTTGTGAGGAAAAGGTCCTCCCCTGCCTTATCTCTAGGTCCTTTCACTGATCAGCTGGCACATCTCTATGTTATTTTTGCCCATGAATTCTGTATTGCCTTCTCTATAACTAACACCAGTGACAATCTGTAGCAGTTCTTCCCCAGAGACCGATTTCATTTTCTTCGCTGTTCACTTAGTCTCATAAGCTAAGAGCCTGCGCTGTACACCAGATTTTTGAATTTTGATCTCTGAGATGGCAGCTAGCACATTGCTGTAGTAATTATTAGGTTTATCAGGTATTTCCTTCTCTTGGACAAAAATCTTTTACCGTTGTAGATGCTGAGACGTTTGTTTGGGAAATATTGTGTCTTAGTGTTATTTGTGTTTTCCTTCGCCTGTGAAATTGATACTTATTGTGTAGAAATGAATCAGCGTGAAGTAGATTCATATCAAGTGCCAGTGCATCTGCTTTCAGCCTTCTGAAGCATAGTTTGGACGCAGTGAAATAAAAATTCATGAAGTGGTTTTATATTCAGTATGTAGTAGAAGAGACCTCTGAAAATTAAAAGACCTTTTTATTTTTTCCTTTTCTGTATGTATGTGAAAGGAATAAAGGAATATAGGTATAAACCAGTTTATGGAATGGAAGCAGAGGGAGACAGCACTGGAATAAAGAGACCAAAACTAGTACCTGAAAATTATCAGATGTCAAACAGTAGAACAGTCCATAGTTTCATATTAGTGGTTGAGTGTTTTAAATCCTATACATGAAAACAGTTTAATATTCAGTTTGTTTCATTTCATTAGAAAGCCAAATGAGACAGCAAAATTCTTGAGCAAACAAAGACAGTCTGTAAGTTGTCAGAGCATTATATAGTTGTTCTTCAGATGTTAAGAATCAAAATATCATTTTATTTTTCCTCAGAATATGGTGAAATTAGAGTCTTTTATTCTTCATTTCGTTACAGAATGTATATTGCTTCCAGCTTTTGGAAGGGGTAGCTCAAGGTAACTACCCCAGTCTTTCTGAGTTTCAGGCATTTAAAAATAGTTAATTTGCCTGTGGCAGTGATGATTGCATTCATAAATGCAAGTTGTTTAAAGTGACAGTCTTTTCCATATCGCCCTGGTGCCCAAGAAACCTACTGCATATGTCGAGTAAGTGTGGGAGTGAGTTGCACAGTTAGACCTTACTGCCTCACTTGTTTCTTGCATGCATAGCTGGATCTACCCTCCAAATGCTGTATATTTAATTCCTGATTGCTGAAGGTATTGTGACCTTGCATTTTAAAATAACTTCTGAGATTTTTTTTTTTTTCTTTATCTGCACATTAAATTAGAGGGCTCTCCCTCAACTGTTTTTCATTGCTGTGAATTTGTTTGAAACAAATGCATACATGAGTGGGCAAGTGATGATTCCATCTGTGCCTCTTTTCTTTTTTGCTAAGCAAAAGCATTTATAATAATCTCTCTAGAAGAAAATTATGAAACTCAGTTGAAATTTTAGTACACAAAGCCAGTTTTAAGATTTTTAATGTCACTGTGAGAGAGACAGTGACTGTTGAGATATTTAAATTCTGTATCTTTTGAGCAGGAGAGGAAGGAATAAAGTTAGTGCTACTTTAAAGATATATCATAAGTTATAACCAGAAAACCTTAAATTTTCCTTGGATCCACAGTTCTTTTTGTACTCCTGTACATTAAGTGGCAGTCATGTAGTTCTGTATTTTCAAAACCAGATGTTGTCTACTGGTTATGTTTTGAACAGCTACTGTATATGACTTTATGTACACTGAGATAGCTCCAGAAACCTTCCGTCAGAGTTGCTGAAAATAGGACTAAATTTAATACTCATTTATAAATGTCCGTTTCAGAGTAAATACAGTTTTAAATACAAAAGGCACTTTACAAAATAAGTTCTATTGCTATAATATTACAATGGTTTATTTGAAATAGTAGTGGTGGGGGGATATAATTTCTTACAGTATTTCACCTTTTTATATTTAAGTCAGTGACAAGTTGTGGAAAGACCAGCATGCAGTACTCTGCAACCCACTCCTCAGTCACCTTTTTAAAGGATTAGATGGACATTTTTCTTCAAGGGATATTTAACGGGACATGATACAAAGTACCATAGAGAAGACACAGATAATGCAAAACCGCTAAATTATACTTGGATTCATAATCACATTTCTCCTTCCTAACAAATTACTTTCATGTGGTATCAAATGTCTTCTGGTGAATTAGAGGATCTTTACTACAAGTCGAAGACTCAAGAATATTTCAGGCAGCTGTTCTGCAAACCTGGCTGGAGCCTTCCTGATCTGGACTGGTTCTTTCTTACCCTGTTTGGATGATACCAAGTAATTCAAGACAGCGAAGCAGGGGAGTGACGGAGGGCTGTGTGGAGGAGAAAATGACCTTACTTCTAGAAGCCTCATGAGTAATGGAGTAGGCGTGTGGCAGAGAATACAGTGTACAAACTTGGTTATAATGAACTTTGCAAGCAAGGTGTTGAGAAGTGAAGTGGTTTCCTCTCCTGCACTCTCCCTTTCCAGACTGCTGAAATGGAACATCCTAAACAGTTTTTTTTTTTTTTGCTTTTGCTTAGTTGTGCTGAAGGATGGGACCTGGGCTTCTGTGTTGAGGTAACTTCCTTTGTGAGGAAGAAGGGGGCGAAGTGGAGGGGCAGGATTGTCTGTTACTGGTGCAGGGTGTATTCTGAGTTCAGACCCACTCCTTTCTGGTTCACTCTTGGTCAGGATTCTTTTGCTTCCTCATAGCACTGTGTAGGCAGAGTTTACAAAGACGTGTGTTTCAAACTGTGTGACTATACTTTTCCAGGTTGGAGGACTGCTGTTGTTTTGGGTTTGTTTTATTTTGTTTTACATTTTTCAAGGGGAAGAGCAGAAAGGGAAATGCCTGGGAGAACAAAAATTATGATGTTTATGAACACTGATGTGCTGGTAGCCTGGGATTGAAGTCTTCCTTATTCTAAGCTCTGAACTGAAACCAACTCAGTTCATAGTAAATGCCCCTTGTGCCTTAGCCAGATCCTCATCTACCCAATTTTTTTTTTTTTTTTTTATGTAACATGTACTGGTAAGTACAAAGTAGTGATCCTCTACCTTCCAAGTGTTTGTGATGGAATATTGACCCTTGTTCTTATTTGTTTTGAAAATCATATAAGCAGTTGTCACAAAGGGGGAATTTGTCTTATGTCATCTGTGATGTTGGTCCATAATTACTCAAGCAGTCCCCATATCTTAATCCTGAACACTGAGCACAAAGAATCTTGTTTGAATCCAGGAAGACTGAGTAGGCATTTAAAACATTGCTATAACTGCTTTTACCTGAGTGAGAGGTGAGGGTAAAGGAGGCCCGAGGGGAAAGTGACAGTAAACTCACAACCTTATTAGAAGGTTGAAGAGCCTCATCATTTCTTAAGATGCTGTTAACTCATTTTTTTCTTTTCCTTAAAACTGTATTAAGGCTCATATACTTTATGGCTGTTGTGGTTTAATTTTGTTAAGACTCACATTCAGGGCAGGGATTGGTAAAGAAATAAACTGTATGTGACAGTTTATACTTAGAAATACCAAGTCCAAACAGAAGCAGATAAAAAGTAGCAAATTTTTGAGTACTTTTCTGTAATCTTGTACATTTTCACATGAGGTATGGTGTACAACTTAGTAAGTATCGATATTATCATGTGGACAGATAATAATATTATTTCTCATTCAGAAATGAAAACTGAATAGCATTTAAGTAGTAAGGTTTTCAGACTTCGTCAGCAGGTTGTCAGTGCCAAAATATTAGGGAGCTCCCTACAGTATAAAAAAGCAGACGGAGGTCCAGAACATTTATAAAGATACATTTTGTTCATGCACCATGTCTGAAGTAATAATAGTATATTGTACCTTTTGATAGTGTCACTTATTGTATTTCTGTTTTCTCCTTCTATATTGTAAAATTCTTTAGAGAGGTGACTTGCTGTTTCATTTCCTGACAGCTACTAGAACAGCCCTATATGCTATTAATCTGCATAATGAAAGCCCTTTTGGTTCTGGAATAATACAATGGTGAGTTGTCTGTGAAGGTTTTAAGACTTTCCTTAATCCTGTTATATAATTCTGGAGTATATTATTTGTGACATTGAGGGGAGGGGAAGCCATGCCACTTGATTCATAGCTCTCATAAAAATATCCAAGATTCTCTTTACATTCAGTTTAACAACAGGAAGCAGAACAGTTGCACAATTATACCACAAAATTATTTCTTCATGACACGCATGAAATTTCAACCTGAATATTGCCAGCAGTTGATTCATTTATGAGCTGTGTATACCTGATCTGTGGATTTCTTTTTTCACTACTCTTTATTTTTTTCCCCTCATGTTGCCATTATCCTACCAAATTTAAAAGACGGAAAAGAGAAAAAATCTTGATGAGCTTGCTGTTGTTCAGCAGTAAAACTTTGCAAAAGGAATACCTTTTAAGTAGTTTTAAGATGCTGTTAACTCATTTTTTTCTTTTCCTTAAAACTGTATTAAGGCTCATATACTTTATGGCTGTTGTGGTTTAATTTTGTTAAGACTCACATTCAGGGCAGGGATTGGTAAAGAAATAAACTGTATGTGACAGTTTATACTTAGAAATACCAAGTCCAAACAGAAGCAGATAAAAAGTAGCAAATTTTTGAGTACTTTTCTGTAATCTTGTACATTTTCACATGAGGTATGGTGTACAACTTAGTAAGTATCGATATTATCATGTGGACAGATAATAATATTATTTCTCATTCAGAAATGAAAACTGAATAGCATTTAAGTAGTAAGGTTTTCAGACTTCGTCAGCAGGTTGTCAGTGCCAAAATATTAGGGAGCTCCCTACAGTATAAAAAAGCAGACGGAGGTCCAGAACATTTATAAAGATACATTTTGTTCATGCACCATGTCTGAAGTAATAATAGTATATTGTACCTTTTGATAGTGTCACTTATTGTATTTCTGTTTTCTCCTTCTATATTGTAAAATTCTTTAGAGAGGTGACTTGCTGTTTCATTTCCTGACAGCTACTAGAACAGCCCTATATGCTATTAATCTGCATAATGAAAGCCCTTTTGGTTCTGGAATAATACAATGGTGAGTTGTCTGTGAAGGTTTTAAGACTTTCCTTAATCCTGTTATATAATTCTGGAGTATATTATTTGTGACATTGAGGGGAGGGGAAGCCATGCCACTTGATTCATAGCTCTCATAAAAATATCCAAGATTCTCTTTACATTCAGTTTAACAACAGGAAGCAGAACAGTTGCACAATTATACCACAAAATTATTTCTTCATGACACGCATGAAATTTCAACCTGAATATTGCCAGCAGTTGATTCATTTATGAGCTGTGTATACCTGATCTGTGGATTTCTTTTTTCACTACTCTTTATTTTTTTCCCCTCATGTTGCCATTATCCTACCAAATTTAAAAGACGGAAAAGAGAAAAAATCTTGATGAGCTTGCTGTTGTTCAGCAGTAAAACTTTGCAAAAGGAATACCTTTTAAGTAGTTTTAAACTAGTTATTACTTTTTGAGTCAGGTATGGAGATGGCCTGGCTGCCTCTTGACTTCATTATTTTGTCTCATGGACTGAGTCTGAATTCAGTCCCTCATCAGTACACTCTGTTCTAAAAGCAGGGCTTTGTTTTATTCTGTGTATTACCTGGTAACCAGTCAATTAAGAACATTAGTGGAACTCTGAAGGGAAAGCAGTTCCGGAATCTCTTTGGTATCCAATTGGGCTGATGCCAGGTGCTGTACATTGGGAAAGAGGAGGAGGAATCAACCAATTAGAGGACGCTTTTTTAAAAAATTTTGAGAACCAACACATTGCAAATCTGCTGACGAGCAGCCGTGACTAATTACTGTTAATTTGTGTAAAGGATCTAAAAATTAAAGTCTTAACTCCTACTGACTATGACATTCCAAATAATGTCTGGCATGGTTAATTAAATGGAGATACTTCAGTTGCCCACTTGATGTCTTTATTGTAAAAGATCAGAAGACTTTCCCAAATTGTAAGAAATAAAGAGAAGTATTGAAGAATGTATTAAGACCTGGTTTGCGCATTAGCAGTTACATGGCTTAAGTCAGTCACTTCCTCTAGATCTTTGTTTCTTCGTCTGAAGGAGAAAGTGAAGAGAGTCAACTTAGTGATCTTTACGGTACGTCACCAATGCCACACGGCACCTGGCATGATATTCATAAATGTCAAGACTGAAGGTTTAATGACTGAAAGTAGCATATGGATTTCATGTGAGTTGGGATGTAGCAGCACTTAATACTGAGTATGAGAAGGGATATAACAAAAATCAGTCAGGTATATTCAGTTGAGTGGAGGCTTTTTTTCTAGACTGCATTTTTTCTTTTTGAGATAGACCTAAAAAAACTGTATCTAGGAAACAGTTGTTTAAACTTGGCTTTATATAATGTTTCTGTTCTCAGTTTGTGGATCATGGGCCTCTTTAGCCATGGTTAAATATTTGATGGGATCTAGGAACCTGTTAGAATCAAGTATTCCAGTTAGATGATATTTGTCATGTGTGTCTTGCATGATTATCTTCTAAAGCATGTAGATGCTGATGTACTTTGCAAAAGGAATACCTTTTAAGTAGTTTTAAACTAGTTATTACTTTTTGAGTCAGGTATGGAGATGGCCTGGCTGCCTCTTGACTTCATTATTTTGTCTCATGGACTGAGTCTGAATTCAGTCCCTCATCAGTACACTCTGTTCTAAAAGCAGGGCTTTGTTTTATTCTGTGTATTACCTGGTAACCAGTCAATTAAGAACATTAGTGGAACTCTGAAGGGAAAGCAGTTCCGGAATCTCTTTGGTATCCAATTGGGCTGATGCCAGGTGCTGTACATTGGGAAAGAGGAGGAGGAATCAACCAATTAGAGGACGCTTTTTTAAAAAATTTTGAGAACCAACACATTGCAAATCTGCTGACGAGCAGCCGTGACTAATTACTGTTAATTTGTGTAAAGGATCTAAAAATTAAAGTCTTAACTCCTACTGACTATGACATTCCAAATAATGTCTGGCATGGTTAATTAAATGGAGATACTTCAGTTGCCCACTTGATGTCTTTATTGTAAAAGATCAGAAGACTTTCCCAAATTGTAAGAAATAAAGAGAAGTATTGAAGAATGTATTAAGACCTGGTTTGCGCATTAGCAGTTACATGGCTTAAGTCAGTCACTTCCCTCTAGATCTTTGTTTCTTCGTCTGAAGGAGAAAGTGAAGAGATTGAACTTAGTGATCTTTAAGTTACGTCAGCAATTCCACACGGTCCCTGGCATGATATTCATAAATGTCAAGACTGAAGGTTTAATGACTGAAAGTAGCATATGGATTTCATGTGAGTTGGGATGTAGCAGCACTTAATACTGAGTATGAGAAGGGATATAACAAAAATCAGTCAGGTATATTCAGTTGAGTGGAGGCTTTTTTTCTAGACTGCATTTTTTCTTTTTGAGATAGACCTAAAAATACTGTATCTAGGAAACAGTTGTTTAAACTTGGCTTTATATAATGTTTCTGTTCTCAGTTTGTGGATCATGGGCCTCTTTAGCCATGGTTAAATATTTGATGGGATCTAGGAACCTGTTAGAATCAAGTATTCCAGTTAGATGATATTTGTCATGTGTGTCTTGCATGATTATCTTCTAAAGCATGTAGATGCTGATGTAATCCAATGAAAATCCATTTAAAAGTGTTGCTGAATTCATAGTAGCCTTTTATTATTAAGGATTTTTCTGTGATTGTTTTACTTGTAGTGTCCCCTGGAACGGGGCTTGAGGGCTTCTGTGGTGATGGTGGGGAGCCTATCTGAAATATTTTGATTAACATAGGTCTTAATTATGAAACGTTATGAAGCACTGCTGTGGAGAACTTCTCTAATTGTTCAGCTTTAAACCCCTGCCATTAGAATGTTCCCCCAATACCAAAAGAACCTAGCAATAAAAGGAATTTAATAGAGGAAGATGGTGAGGATGAGGAGGCATGGGGATAAGGAGTCACTTACCTTATCGTGGATTATCATCTCGACCAAATATTAATAGAATTTTGGAATGTTGTCTCTGGCGTCTAGAGTCTTTTTTTTGCTCCATCCCCGCTTTTTTTTTTCTTTACCCACATAGCTAGAGGTGTGGACTGTTCAGATTACATCAGCACAGTGCTGGAGGCATGGGGAGCCCTCTGACAACAGAGGTGCGTCCTGGAGTTGGGTAACCTGGCAGCCTTTGGTAGGAGGTGGAGATGGCCTTCCTCAAACCACAGAGTACCTTGTATTTTAGCTTCTGCTTGTATTCCAGCTCACACACATTTGGGCCTTTTCCAGGAAATGGGTCAGTAGTAGGCCTCAGCGCACATTTGATACTGGCCTATATAGTTCTTTTTTGAGGTGGACCTAGATATTCTGTATAGGAAGCAGTGTTGACAACCAGTTTCAAGTGAAAGGGCAGTTACTTCTGATACCATTTCTCGGACTTTTATTCTTTGCCCCTTCTGAAAATTCTAATTTAAGTCCATATAATAAACTTGCATATGAGTTTTGTGATTTCTGATTTATGGTTGAAGAAACTGTAGTACAGAGAGCTACAACGGCTTTGGAAGTTACTCCACTAGCTGGTGCCTAGAGAATCAGGATAGGAACATGTAGCCTCTGGCTAATGGTCCAATAGCTTAGGTATTTATAATGTAGCATTTATGAGGAAAACAGTAAAAAAAATTCATTTTAGTATACTTTAGGCATTCAAGTTTCTTAATTTCTTTGTAGGAGACTGGGGACAGGATTTAAAATCTGAAGATTTCCCCTGTGGTCCAGTGGTGAAGACAAGACTCCCTGTTCTCAATGCAGAGGACCTGGGTTCATTCCCTGGCCAGGGAACTAGATTCCATATAATACATCAAAGAGCCTGCGTACCACAGCTAAGACCCTTCACAGCCAAATAAATAAGCAAATATTTTTTTAAAAAGAATTAAAAAATCTGTATTTTATCATAATCTTCTGTAAAAGATTCAGATTTCTCACACCTGCTGATATCTTATTGAAGGGTGCCTTTTGGAGGGTGTAGGTCTGGAATCACTGAAGAACTTTTTCCAAGCTGTCTTTTTCTTCACCAGTTGTGTCATGAGACTTCAGCACATGTATTCCAAAAGTGATTCAGATAGGCTGCTTTCCCCGCTCACCCCACCCTTACTCCACTTTGAGAACCACTTGGATATACATGTGAAGTCTAAAGCTATGGGAGACTGTTCATAAAACAAATACATACCAAGCAGATAGTGCCAAGCAGTATTTTAGACTGTTGGGATATATCAGGATATTTCTAAGACTAAGACTCTTGGCCTCATGCAGCTTCTTCTCCAAATAATTTGAAGATGTCTTTGAACAGCTTGTTTGTTATTTAGTTTTGAAGGCTAATGAGTAAGAGGAAGACTCAGTCCCTTTAATATTGATAAAGGAAAATAATAACTGGACCTTTGAAAAATAACAAAAGATAGAATTAGATAGAAATTTAAGTGCATTCCTCGTTAAGGCTCAGTGAAGTCATCAGAATTTATATTAAGTGATTGGGGTTGATGATAGGTATGTATGCAGAAAGCCAACTACTGACTTTGCTGATTGCTTTTTGGGGTTTGGACTTCAGTAACTAGTGTGACTTGCTTCTAAAGTTCTCAATCATTTGCCAGCAACTTAGTTTATGTAAATCCTAAGAACTTCATAAGTTTGTTTTGATCTTCATGTCAGTACAGACAGCCACTTCTCAAAATCATCTTTAGCTTTAGGCAAGTTCTGCAATTATTAATTTTTTTCATTGGTTCTTTTAAAATGTATCTCTTAAAACACATGCTTCTTTTTGCAAGGTAGGAGGATTTTAATTAATTCATTTATATTTCAACTGCCTTGGCTTTGTTTCTGGATTACTTAAAACTTTTCTACTATTCGTTAGTCCGTTTTCCCACTTTTCCTTCTGTTATATTATCTTTTCTTTTTTTAACTGGCTGTGGCAGGTTTACTTTGGATAAAAACTATGCCTAATATTTTAAAGCTTGAAAAGTTGCCATTAATCACTGGTATCATAACATCCTCTTAAGGCAAGTTATCTTGTTGCTCTGTCCTCTAAATGTAGCCTCCAGAGTCAGAAGATCTCTGGCAGGGATAAAAATAGCCTTCCTGCTTGCTGGTTTGTTGTTAGGTTTACTGGCAGTAGGAAATCTTTTGAATTCCTTAATTGGGTCAGCTCTTTGCTAGTGTCTCTCTAGACATTCCCTTCTGCCTGAAATTCGTAGATGCTTTTAGATCTTCCACCTTTGTAGCTACTTTGAGTTATAGTTAAAGCAATCCTTTTATATGAAACCCCATCCTCAATCTGTAGAAACATATCCTGTTGACTTATCTTAAAGATAAATGTTATCTTCTCTCTCTTTCTTTGGCCAATGTATACTCCGATTTTCAGTTATCATATCACAGTTGAAAAATTAAATCTGAGCTATCTGTATAGAAAGAAGCTCCTCTTTGGCCTTTATTAAAGGGAGTATTTTTAAGTTGAATTTCCGAAGTTTTCATTTCCTAAAATACTGCTGCTATTTTGCCAGTTTGGCTATCATAAAAGAAAAGAGTTAGGATTTTCCTCTTCTTTCCCCAGAGAAGAATTGTATCCCTGTTTGTAACTCAGAACATTAGCGGACTCTCATTAATCTGAAGCTGAAAAATCCCCCAGATGACCACTCCCTTCTCCAGGGTTCCTGTTTGGGTCTTACTTGGCTAAGAGGAATCCTTCCTCTTTCTGTCACAACTAGGAAATTGTTAGCTGTCTCTGACTTATATCTGTCCTGGGGGATGTTTTTGGACATTCTGCAAAAATTATGAATTTCTCACATGTACATGTAAATATCTATTTTTTATTTCAGAGAAACTAGGTAATTTGAACTAGCTAACAAGAGGGAATTGGTCCAACTCTCCACTTTTCACTGTGTTTCATGCCAGAGAGACCACTAGCTGCTAGCTTTGTTTTCTTTATTCAGCAGCTATTTATTGAGTGCCTTTCTCTGCTCTGAGTTCTGGGATGCAAGACCCCAAACCTATCCTCAAAGATTTTGTTGCCCTAGAGGAAGAGAGTTTAAAAGTAGGTAGTTTAAATATAGTATAATAAGTGTAAAGGATGTTGTATGGAGCCCGTAGGGCTGTCTGAACTGGTGAACAGGTGTCTTGGGGCAGGGACTTTCCATGGGATGGTGAGGCCTAAGAAAGAAGCCCCATGGATAAAAGGATGGGGGCTTGAGTGGTAAAACACTGAGGACAGAGGGAAAGGAAGGCATTCCAGACAGAGAAACGGACCCAGATGTAAAAGTTCTTTACCATCTGAGCCACCAGGGAAGCCTGACCCAAACATAAAAGTTAATGGGACAGTAGTTCTGAATATATAGAGTATCTAGAAGGGAAATGGAGGTGTGAGGGATGAACTTAGAAAGTTAGGCAGGGGAATTCAAGTATTTTTTTACAAGTTCCAGCCTTTAAACAGAAAGTCAAATCTGTCCTTGCAAGGGGTTTTGTGTAACCTAAACTCTGTGTGTATGCATATGTTTGTGCAATTTAAATGGCTTTTTTGGGAGGGGATAAGACTCTCTATCCAATTGATGTCAGTTAGCCAGTGCTTCCTTAGTAGTTTTGCATGGAAACATCTTTACTAGAAGTTGGTTGTATCACAGATAAGTCAGGGAATAGAATAAGGTGGCTAATTATGCTTTGAGGAGTTACTTTTAGGTCAATGTAAGAACTTACTAAACATGATTATCTTTGGGGACTTCCCTGGGTGTCCAGTGGTTAAAACTCTGAACTTCAGTCGCAGGAAGCTTGAGTTTAATCCCTGGTTGGGGAACTAAGATTACACATGCCAAACAACAAAACACAAAATGATTATCTTTGTGTCATTAAGTGATGGGACATGGTGGGCACATTTTTATTAGTTTATATTGATACATTTGTTTACATATAAATATAAAGTTAGTATTCAGAAACTGAATTGATCATTTCTTGGAGCTTGTTTACATTGTCCAGGCCTCCACAGCACCATCTTGCTGCAAATCTTAGACATTATTGGTAAAAACAGCAAATGCAGAAAGGCAGGTATGGCACCTCCTTTAAAAAATTATTTATGGCAATATAGCTTTGACTTGCTTAGATATTAATTAAATAAAATTAGCAAGAGCAGAACCAGGAGAAACATCTCTAAACAACAACAAATAATGTGTGTGTGGCATGTATGTACATATTTGTATGAGTGTCGTGTTGTGTTCATAAATCTTTTGATCTGTCTTAGAAATGGACCTAAGTCCATGCTTATCCTTTCCCTGTGAGAAAATTTTGATGATGTTTAAAACCTCTCCCTTTTGTTAGTGCTAACAAAATTAACTCAGAATTTCAGGCTATGTGTCACTTTGTTGGTCAGCATGTCTGTATTTTAAACAGCCTTGCACAGTTATCCCCCGTTATCATTGCTTGCCCTACACCCTGTCTGCAACAATGCTGGCATGACTGAAAAAGAGAAGGTTGTAGCATGAAATCTGATAGCACTATAGAACATTTGATATTTTTCGTTGCTTGTGTATTTGAAATGGCAGCACTTATATCATTTCCTGCTGAATCATCAATAGCCATACTATCTGGGTTACTTTTTAGAAAAGAACTTATTTTACCTAATTTTGAAAGTCATAGATACATGTACTGCTGATATATTAGAGTGATTTTCTTCTAGATTTTTTTTTCTCCTTTCATCTTATAAACTCAGTTACTTTAGTCAGTGTCTTAAAAGAATATGACAGTACATATTGTTCTTTGGAGCAGCTCCTCCCCCTAGTAATTCTTAGTCATTCTGGTTGGTGAATATTGGTTCTTTCCAACTTTTAAATGCTTACTTGGAATCTGAATCCTTTCTAGGCTGTAGACTCTGGTATTGTAGTTCCCCAGAGTCACACTGTATCAGTTGCCTATATTTGGCTAGGTTGAGTCATGTCACCAAATATAGTCTATGCCTTCTGCATGATGTATGCCAGGCTTCTGGCTCCAAATGCCACAGCTGGCCTCTAGGGACGACTGTTTTTCCTGTCACAGCGTCCCTTAAGGTTAGGACTGCTGATCTGGCAGTATTTCTTAGTGTTTATAACACTATCAATACTAAGGGCCTCCAATAACTGAGTTTTATCCACTAAAATTCAGGTTCACTTGCCTGAAATCCTGTCTTCCTTCTCCCTTGAGGAATTCAATTCTAAATGTATTAAAATCTGGGTTATGTTTATAGATAGATGAGTTATCAAAAAACCAACAAAACAAAACCCACAAACACTAGATTATATTCCTATTTAGACATCTCAGTGATTTTTATTTTACCTCAGTTTGTTCATTTGTGAAATGCTGGTATTTTAAGTTCAGAGCAATAAACTCATTCAATGCTTATTTGGTGCCTAAGCAGGAAACTCAAGGCACCTAGGTGTAAGGTCAACAACAATAGCAAAAAAGCTCTAGTTCCTGCAGGGGGATATTACTTAAAAGAGGTAAGATAGCGAGTAGCTGAAATGATTACCTAAAATTACCTAAGAAGGTTGACTGTTACAACACAGAAATAAAACTTGATGACTTACTCTAAAAAGGGGGCTTCTTTAAGCTGCCCTAGGGAAAAAAACATTTGAAAAACACACAAGTAAACAAACATAAAAAGATGTGAAAATATTCTCCATTGGAAACAAAGAGGGCCACAGTGTTGGAGCAGGGCAGGGAGGCTATTGTCAGTAATCTAGCCATGGAATAGAAAATGCAAAAATGCTGGTGAAAATTGGCATCCATGGAACAGAGAGGGTATTAGAGCAGAAATGAAAGGGATACAAGGAGAATGTGAAAGGCTCGTAGAAGACTTTAGAGTCCCATGGCACTTATAATGGGAGCTTTCAGAGGATTTCCAGAAAGGAAGGGGTCTGTATTCTTCATAATAGTTGTCAAGAATGGATGACTCTGAATATTTTAATTATAGAACAACTTTATAGAAGGATAGGACAGATAGGCTATGAAAACATTATGAATCCTTTCTAGGCTGTAGACTCTGGTATTGTAGTTCCCCAGAGTCACACTGTATCAGTTGCCTATATTTGGCTAGGTTGAGTCATGTCACCAAATATAGTCTATGCCTTCTGCATGATGTATGCCAGGCTTCTGGCTCCAAATGCCACAGCTGGCCTCTAGGGACGACTGTTTTCCTGTCACAGCGTCCCTTAAGGTTAGGACTGCTGATCTGGCAGTATTTCTTAGTGTTTATAACACTATCAATACTAAGGGCCTCCAATAACTGAGTTTTATCCACTAAAATTCAGGTTCACTTGCCTGAAATCCTGTCTTCCTTCTCCCTTGAGGAATTCAATTCTAAATGTATTAAAATCTGGGTTATGTTTATAGATAGATGAGTTATCAAAAAACCAACAAAACAAAACCCACAAACACTAGATTATATTCCTATTTAGACATCTCAGTGATTTTTATTTTACCTCAGTTTGTTCATTTGTGAAATGCTGGTATTTTAAGTTCAGAGCAATAAACTCATTCAATGCTTATTTGGTGCCTAAGCAGGAAACTCAAGGCACCTAGGTGTAAGGTCAACAACAATAGCAAAAAAGCTCTAGTTCCTGCAGGGGGATATTACTTAAAAGAGGTAAGATAGCGAGTAGCTGAAATGATTACCTAAAATTACCTAAGAAGGTTGACTGTTACAACACAGAAATAAAACTTGATGACTTACTCTAAAAAGGGGCTTCTTTAAGCTGCCCTAGGGAAAAAAACATTTGAAAAACACACAAGTAAACAAACATAAAAAGATGTGAAAATATTCTCCATTGGAAACAAAGAGGGCCACAGTGTTGGAGCAGGGCAGGGAGGCTATTGTCAGTAATCTAGCCATGGAATAGAAAATGCAAAAATGCTGGTGAAAATTGGCATCCATGGAACAGAGAGGGTATTAGAGCAGAAATGAAAGGGATACAAGGAGAATGTGAAAGGCTCGTAGAAGACTTTAGAGTCCCATGGCACTTATAATGGGAGCTTTCAGAGGATTTCCAGAAAGGAAGGGGTCTGTATTCTTCATAATAGTTGTCAAGAATGGATGACTCTGAATATTTTAATTATAGAACAACTTTATAGAAGGATAGGACAGATAGGCTATGGAAACATTATGAAAGTTTTCTTCAAATTTTTTTTTTTTTTTTTTGCGGGGGGATGGGAGGGGGGGGGGGGCGGGCAGGCCACTTCTATTGACCTTTCATTTGTCTATTTTCATCCGTCTTTGTTCTTTGGCCCGTGTGGGCCTCCCATCGCGGTGGCCTCTGTTGTCGCAGAGCACCAGCTGTGGGCGCTTGCGCTCCAGAGCTCCAGCTCGGTAATTGGACACATCGGTCCAGCCATTCTGGAGCACATGGGATCTTCCCAGGCCAGGGATCGAACCGGTGCCTCTTACACTGCAAGGTGGTGTCCTTACCCCCTGGACCACCAGGGAAGCCCTCTTTAAAGGTTTTTTAATGACACTGCTAATATTTTAAAACTGAAGTGGAAAGCATTGCTATTTGTTTAACAAAATATTTTAACAGGTGTATTTACTATACAGAGGCCATAACTGATTATAACCGGATAGAACTCATCCTAAGAACAGCTCAAAAAGTGAAAATAAATATCATTTTCAGAGTTAAACTGTGAGTTTTGCCAGTGATCCTTCAGTGTCCTATTGTCTTCTCTAAAGGGTAGAATTAAGAAGTCTGAGAAGCAGAGAAAGTCTCAAAGATTACCCACCTTGCGAGTGGAGGGTGACATCTTGTTAGGAGGTGTGTATTGAGGCAGACTGTGAGAACTGAGTTAAAGGATACTTTTGTGCCTGTTTGGTTGAAATATTCTTATCTCTCTCTCCTTAAAAGGTACCCCAAAGGTGAGTTTCTGATAAAGTAGAACTTCACTTGTCAAACTGGGCCAGCTAGTTTGGGAATCTGTCTTTTGGATTCTCGTTGTTAATTATCTTTTTTTAGTACAAATAAGAGGCATTATAGTTCCTCTGGAACACCCTTGGTTTCATTAATGTTAGCATTAGAAAAATTAGAGGATCTTCTTAAACATAGCAGAAACTTAACTTCAGTGTTCCATCACAGAAAATCAGCTGCTACTTTGAGTGAAGTGAGTCAGAACCAGTCCTCCCTCCCTCCCAAGTTTTTAACAGTTAAGGTCATGTTCTTGTTCCAGCATCTCAAGTCTATGCTTTTTAAAAGATCTTCTTGTGACAGGTCATATGATCTGGGCTTACAGTTAAAGCAATTCAGCTGGAATTCACTGGATTTGGATACTTGGCTGAGTATATAAACATTAAATAACAAAGCCAATTTTTAGGAAGAAATTGCTAAATCAGAATTAATTTTCACCTCCTCCTTGCCTGTCTCCGTCCCTACCTCTCCTCCCTAAATAGGAACATGCTGAAACTTTAAGTGGAGCAGTTAATAATTAAGAAAAAAAATCCTAGCATTTGGTTTTAAATTGGAGAAAAATTAAGTTCAGATTTTGTTTCATGTTAGATTCTGGGGTTTACATGTGGAGGAATTAAAACTATTAGCAACAGGGAACACTTTTCTCTTTTCATGGCGTATGAGTTTATTTCTGTGGAGACCATTTCAAAGAAGTAGGATTTTGAGAGGCTGAAGGATAGCTGTGGTCAAAATTTCCTTTCGAAAGAGTTTTAAATGTGTGGCTGGTGGATTGATAGGACCACGTATTAGCTCTGGCTCCTGCGGTGTTCGTTGGAACTAGGTGGAGTCTGGAGTTTTCCTGATGGCTTGATCGGCTTGCTCCAGCTTCCAGGCGTAGGAGAACCTGTGCTTACCCACATTTTCGTTGTCTTGGAAAGTCTGTTATGGTTCTGTGAGGTCAGAGTTTAAACTGCTGTTTCCTAACTGGAATATTTGTAATTCTGAGTCAACTTTATATTCTCACACTACTACTGATGCATAGAGGGCTGAACTCTGGTGGGTATTAGCAATCAGGTTCCACCTTCCATTCAGTAGAAGAGCAAGACGTGAAGGTTCTTCACCATTCTTATGAAGAACATGTGGAATATGGAGACATAAAAATATTATAATAATGGGTTTTATAACTTACAGCATAGGTTCAAGGTGTGTGGTCTGGATATCTCAACTTAAATGTTGTAACTCTTCCAAAGGAGAAATGCATTCCCCCTTTTATTTGTGGAAGATGTTGCATCCTCCAAAAATTTTAGGCTTTCACAGACCCTTTTGTCTTGGGTATCTTGGGTGTCCATTTTAGGTTCAAAATTCGCAGGAAATTAATGCAACAATTGAATTGAATACAATTCTACCTCTGGGCATCTTGCTGTGTGCTTTGCTTTTTCTTTTTGGAGAAGGACATGGCAGCCCACTGCAGTATTCTTGCCTGGAGAATTTCGTGGACAGAGGATCCTGGTGGGCTATAGTGCATGGGGTTGCAAAGAGTCAGACACGACTGAGCAAGTGACTAACAAGTACAGTGAAATGTGTTCCTTTATTTTCTGTACTTATTCCTCCAAATGTCAATTTAAGACTATTGTATATACATATACATATATATATATATATAGGCATAAAACTGATACTTTTGTTATGAATCATATAAAAAATACTACTGCTAGCTACATACTTTTAAAAAGCAATGAAAAACCATACATGAAAGAAAATTTGCAGATTTATGGGGAAAAAACATGAAGATTGTTAGAGTTGCTATTAGAAATATGCTATAAAAATTACTTTGGATGGGGATTTGGAAATTAGAATAACTGAATAGTGCAATATAAGGGAGATCTTATTTTCCCACTTTCAAACTTTCCCTTTTTGAATGTTTGTGAAATGTTGTTTGATATGTCCTCTGACTCTGTGTTTATTAGCACAGCTAAGTTTTTTTCCATAATATGGCTTTTAAAATGCCTATTAAACAATTCAGCTTTGTTGTTGAATACATTTAAACTACCTCTGAAAAAAAATATAGTAACAGCCTTCTTCTACCCTTAGGTCGTCTAAACTATTCATATCCAGGATCCGATAGCTCTCTGCTTATTAATGGTAAGTGATAATTGACCTACCCTAGTGAAGTTCACAGAACTAAGGCAAGTTAGTACTGGTTAGAAAATACAGTAGTTATGCTTCAGCAGGTGGAGAAATGACATTAGTTTACTCTGCAATGATAACTGCAAGTTGCTATTAATCTATTTTATGAATAAGTATTATTCCTCCAAATTAGAGCAGAACTTTTTAAACTTTGAAAGCCGATTAGTTTGTTTTCTTAAAACTGGTGACAATGAAAATAAGTGAGAATCCCATGATGACACATAAAGAATGACTTAATCCAGTGTTTGCTTCTGTAGAGTAGCCTTTGAAAGTCTTGGGTATCTTGGGCCATTTTAGGTTCAAAATTAGGAAATTAATGCAACAATTGAATTGAATACAATTCTACCTCTGGGCATCTTGCTGTGTGCTTTGCTTTTTCTTTTTGGAGAAGGACATGGCAGCCCACTGCAGTATTCTTGCCTGGAGAATTTCGTGGACAGAGGATCCTGGTGGGCTATAGTGCATGGGGTTGCAAAGAGTCAGACACGACTGAGCAAGTGACTAACAAGTACAGTGAAATGTGTTCCTTTATTTTCTGTACTTATTCCTCCAAATGTCAATTTAAGACTATTGTATATACATATACATATATATATATATATAGGCATAAAACTGATACTTTTGTTATGAATCATATAAAAAATACTACTGCTAGCTACATACTTTTAAAAAGCAATGAAAAACCATACATGAAAGAAAATTTGCAGATTTATGGGGAAAAAACATGAAGATTGTTAGAGTTGCTATTAGAAATATGCTATAAAAATTACTTTGGATGGGGATTTGGAAATTAGAATAACTGAATAGTGCAATATAAGGGAGATCTTATTTTCCCACTTTCAAACTTTCCCTTTTTGAATGTTTGTGAAATGTTGTTTGATATGTCCTCTGACTCTGTGTTTATTAGCACAGCTAAGTTTTTTTCCATAATATGGCTTTTAAAATGCCTATTAAACAATTCAGCTTTGTTGTTGAATACATTTAAACTACCTCTGAAAAAAAATATAGTAACAGCCTTCTTCTACCCTTAGGTCGTCTAAACTATTCATATCCAGGATCCGATAGCTCTCTGCTTATTAATGGTAAGTGATAATTGACCTACCCTAGTGAAGTTCACAGAACTAAGGCAAGTTAGTACTGGTTAGAAAATACAGTAGTTATGCTTCAGCAGGTGGAGAAATGACATTAGTTTACTCTGCAATGATAACTGCAAGTTGCTATTAATCTATTTTATGAATAAGTATTATTCCTCCAAATTAGAGCAGAACTTTTTTTTAAACTTTGAAAGCCGATTAGTTTGTTTTCTTAAAACTGGTGACAATGAAAATAAGTGAGAATCCCATGATGACACATAAAGAATGACTTAATCCAGTGTTTGCTTCTGTAGAGTAGCCTTTGAAATGTCAACATGAAAACCATTTATGTGTAGTTGGAAAAGTGTTTCAGGAGAAAGGGAGGTAATCAGAGATCTAAAATCAGAAAAAAACAGTCTAAGACTACAGGCCTTGACATTGCAAAGGTCAAGGTCATTCACTATTTGTTGTCTAATGACAACAAGAGAAATGAAGTTTTATAACCCTTTGCAATGCCTTCACTAAATTCTCCTTGCCTATTCTAAATATCACCACTGTGCTGTTTTCTTTTATGTGCATATTCTGAAACAAACTGTTTTTCATAGGGAGGGAGGGCCTATCTACTCACAGAAGGAATTAGAGAATTTAAAATGTTCCTTTCTTTAATACTATGGTTTAAAATAATTGAGTGGAATACAGAAGTCTTTCCCACTCATTTACTATTAAATATGGATTTCAAATTTGTGTGTTCATAATGCCATCCATTTATCAAAACTCATTTTAAGCCCCACCACTTCTATGAAATATTCTTGACCAAATAACTATATTCTTCATTGTCTCCAAACAAAGGAAAACCAAAAAAAACCAAAAAAATCCTACTCCTTGCCCCTGGTATAGTATGAATGAGGAATTAAAACTTTTTCTTTCTTTTTTTTTTTTTACTGGATTTCTTTCTTCTTAGTGTTTTAAAAATACGTCTTCTGTAGAATATCGGATTGTTGAGCCAAGAAAAGTTAGCAGGAGATTTGATTTATGAGAGTTGCTGCATGCATTAGATCCTCTGGAGACCATATGGCTGTAAAAAACCTTACTTGTTCATCAATCTTTGGTCTTTCCATGCTACACTTGCCAGAAGTAATGCCAAAATGCAGTGTTCCAGCATAAATGTGTATAGACCAAAAACCAAAACCAGTGGTGGCATTGGCATCAGGGTAAGGGGGAGTAATGTAAGGGTTGCCACTATAATAGCCTGGTTTCATTTTTTCCTGTGGAAGGAGTTCCAGAGTCAGGTGTTGAAAATTGCAGGGAACCTGGTCTGAGACACTGTTGTGCTATCTTAGGCAAAGGGATCAACTCTTCATTCTCCCAATTGCTTTGTGAAGTCACTAAATTATTAATAGATCAGTTGCCCCTGGGGTTCATCTTTGTTGAGCTGAGAAAAAGAAACACTCTCTGGTGGGTTTTCCTTAAAGCCAAATTCACTTAATTTTTTAGAGTCCAAGATTCTTTCCTTTTAAGGATAGATTTTTTTTTTTTTAACAACCCTTACTTGGCAAAGGAAAAATGAAGGTAACTTTCCCCCTTACATATTTATGTTTTGAAATTTTACTGGCCCATATACTCTGGAAGGAGACTAGGTGGTTTTTACTGTTGTTTACATGGAAATGTTATTCTAGAAGTATACTGACTGAGGTTAACATCTCAAACTGAAAGACAGGAGGATAAGAACAAAGAGATGTCAAAGAGGGGAAAACTTGCTGCCTCTTTAGGCAAGATTCACAATATGGGGTTATGGCTGCCATGCTCACAGATCCAAGCTGACTTATACTGGATGCCAATTTATGCATTCATAATGAGGAGCTACTTCCAGTATCCCCAGATACTGGTGTTTACTGGTAGACCCATTCTCTTTCTGATAGTGGAGTCCAGATTATAGAAGGTAGCTTAACAATTTTGAAATTAAAGCAGGGTGGAAGGATGTTAAGACAATTCTTTAGTCACCTTGATTTAGGCTTAGGCGTGAAGGAGACTCAGATCCCTGGGTCGGGAAAATCCCTGGAGAAGGAAATGGCAACCCACTCCAGTATTCTTACCTGGGAAATCCTCTGGAGACCATAATTGATTTATGAGAGTTGCTGCATGCATTAGATCCTCTGGAGACCATATGGCTGTAAAAAACCTTACTTGTTCATCAATCTTTGGTCTTTCCATGCTACACTTGCCAGAAGTAATGCCAAAATGCAGTGTTCCAGCATAAATGTGTATAGACCAAAAACCAAAACCAGTGGTGGCATTGGCATCAGGGTAAGGGGGAGTAATGTAAGGGTTGCCACTATAATAGCCTGGTTTCATTTTTTCCTGTGGAAGGAGTTCCAGAGTCAGGTGTTGAAAATTGCAGGGAACCTGGTCTGAGACACTGTTGTGCTATCTTAGGCAAAGGGATCAACTCTTCATTCTCCCAATTGCTTTGTGAAGTCACTAAATTATTAATAGATCAGTTGCCCCTGGGGTTCATCTTTGTTGAGCTGAGAAAAAGAAACACTCTCTGGTGGGTTTTCCTTAAAGCCAAATTCACTTAATTTTTTAGAGTCCAAGATTCTTTCCTTTTAAGGATAGATTTTTTTTTTTTTAACAACCCTTACTTGGCAAAGGAAAAATGAAGGTAACTTTCCCCCTTACATATTTATGTTTTGAAATTTTACTGGCCCATATACTCTGGAAGGAGACTAGGTGGTTTTTACTGTTGTTTACATGGAAATGTTATTCTAGAAGTATACTGACTGAGGTTAACATCTCAAACTGAAAGACAGGAGGATAAGAACAAAGAGATGTCAAAGAGGGGAAAACTTGCTGCCTCTTTAGGCAAGATTCACAATATGGGGTTATGGCTGCCATGCTCACAGATCCAAGCTGACTTATACTGGATGCCAATTTATGCATTCATAATGAGGAGCTACTTCCAGTATCCCCAGATACTGGTGTTTACTGGTAGACCCATTCTCTTTCTGATAGTGGAGTCCAGATTATAGAAGGTAGCTTAACAATTTTGAAATTAAAGCAGGGTGGAAGGATGTTAAGACAATTCTTTAGTCACCTTGATTTAGGCTTAGGCGTGAAGGAGACTCAGATCCCTGGGTCGGGAAAATCCCTGGAGAAGGAAATGGCAACCCACTCCAGTATTCTTACCTGGGAAATCCTATGGACAGAGGTACCTATTAGAGTCACAGAAAAGTTGGATACAACTGGGTGGCTAAAGAATAACAAATTGCTTATTCTCTTCAGTCAAACTTACGAAACAGCTTCCATGGTGGATTGCTTTCTGTAGATAAATTGATCTTATCCCTATGTTGATTCTTAGTAGCTTTGTTCTCACTGTAGCTCAGGTGTTGGGCTCCTATATTGCAAATTTATTTTAATGCATTAATTATGTTTAATGAAGCTAAAGTCAAAAATCACAAATGCTAGCCATCTTGTAGAATTTGGGTAGAGATCAGTGCATGTAAAGTCATTTAGCATAGCACCTGGCATGTAGTCAAACTAAAGTAATTAGAATGTCATTTTGGGAATATTAGTACTAAATATTTATAAGGGGGAAAACAACCACAAAACAAGAGATTATTATGAGTTACAAAAATTATTTATGATACAGCATGCTTTCTTTGTCTATTATTAAGATAGATAACCTGAAACTTAATTTATTTATATTTAAATGTAGTCTCTTTATATCTTACATCCATTCAGCCTTTTCTTAAAGCTGAAAATAAAATCCTAATATATTGTGTTGCTTTGTATTCATTATTCAACGTTAAGGCTTGGAAGAACCATCAGGAGCTGTTCTTTTCTATCATAAATAGTCTATTCAGGCTTTTAAAAACCTTTAGAATGGTGATTATATAGACACTCTACTTTGCTTCAACTAATAACTTTCAGAACTTTTTCTTCCAAGGCTCTGTTGAGTTGAGAACCATTTTTTGCTTTGTTTAAGTGAAAATATGAAAGAGCTGTTTCCTCTCTGATACGTATTATTGAATTTCAACATGACTTTTATTGTATAACTTGTTTTGAGATTTTTCAAGGAATCTCAGCGCTTTTGGGAAAGAACTGGGGTTTAAATTCTGAGTAAAAAGAAAAAAAAGATTCAGAATACTTAGTCTACTAGCTTCAGCAGTTTTATCGGAATAATATCAGAATTTGCATATACAAAGATCAAAAAGGGTGTACTTATCCTGAGGATCAGATTGGTTTTTTTTCACCCTTGTCTGTGTTCAGGCATCAGTTTTCAGACAGTGCAATTGCTTTCATATTACCACTCATGACTTTATATTTCAACAAATAATAATTGTGTATTCTGCAGAATTGTCACTGTTGTGTTATTAGTTGTAGAGATTTTTTTGAAGGGCATCCTTGGATACAATTGATCTTATCCCTAATGTTGATTTTTTTAGAAAGCTTTTGTTTTTTCCACTGTAGCTCAGGTGTTGGGCTCCTATATTGCAAATTTATTTTAATGCATTAATTATGTTTAATGAAGCTAAAGTCAAAAATCACAAATGCTAGCCATCTTGTAGAATTTGGGTAGAGATCAGTGCATGTAAAGTCATTTAGCATAGCACCTGGCATGTAGTCAAACTAAAGTAATTAGAATGTCATTTTGGGAATATTAGTACTAAATATTTATAAGGGGGAAAACAACCACAAAACAAGAGATTATTATGAGTTACAAAAATTATTTATGATACAGCATGCTTTCTTTGTCTATTATTAAGATAGATAACCTGAAACTTAATTTATTTATATTTAAATGTAGTCTCTTTATATCTTACATCCATTCAGCCTTTTCTTAAAGCTGAAAATAAAATCCTAATATATTGTGTTGCTTTGTATTCATTATTCAACGTTAAGGCTTGGAGGAACCATCAGGAGCTGTTCTTTTCTATCATAAATAGTCTATTCAGGCTTTTAAAAACCTTTAGAATGGTGATTATATAGACACTCTACTTTGCTTCAACTAATAACTTTCAGAACTTTTTCTTCCAAGGCTCTGTTGAGTTGAGAACCATTTTTTGCTTTGTTTAAGTGAAAATATGAAAGAGCTGTTTCCTCTCTGATACGTATTATTGAATTTCAACATGACTTTTATTGTATAACTTGTTTTGAGATTTTTCAAGGAATCTCAGCGCTTTTGGGAAAGAACTGGGGTTTAAATTCTGAGTAAAAAGAAAAAAAAGATTCAGAATACTTAGTCTACTAGCTTCAGCAGTTTTATCGGAATAATATCAGAATTTGCATATACAAAGATCAAAAAGGGTGTACTTATCCTGAGGATCAGATTGGTTTTTTTTCACCCTTGTCTGTGTTCAGGCATCAGTTTTCAGACAGTGCAATTGCTTTCATATTACCACTCATGACTTTATATTTCAACAAATAATAATTGTGTATTCTGCAGAATTGTCACTGTTGTGTTATTAGTTGTAGAGATTTTTTTGAAGGGCATCCTTAGGGGGAAATTCTTGGATTTTAAATGTATTAAAAAAAAAATTTCTGGCTACTTTTTCAATACTGTATTAGTTCGCTAAGACTGCCATAATAAGTACCACAGACTGGATGTGTCTTACACAGAAATTTATTTCTAGTCTTGGAAGCTCAAAGTCTGAGATCAAAGTATCATCAAGGTTGATTTCTTCTGAGGCTTCTCTCCTTGGCTCATAGATAGCTGTCTTTTCCTTGTCTTTACACAGTTTTTCCCCTCTGTGAAAGTCTATGTCTTAATCTCTTGTAGGATACCAGTCATATTGGATCAGGGCCAGCCCCAGTGACCTCTTTTAACTTTAACCACTTCTTTAAAGACTGTTTCAAATATAGTCACGTTCTGAGGTTCTGAGGGTCAGGACTTCAGTGTATGAATTTTGAGGAGGGAATGCTATTCATCCCTTAATAGATACCATTTATTAGTTAATCTTATGTAGTAGGAATATAGTTAGAATATGCATTTTATAGTTATGAACAGCAGCCCTGAAACTTAGTTTCTCAGCTAAGTCAGAAAGCAGTGCTAAGCATAGACCAGACTCATCTCATATTCCTCTTTTGTGTCTTATTTTAACTTTCAGCTAGACATCAGATTGAATGATTTTCCTTTTACCCAACCTGAAGCTTTATTTTGTCCAAGAAAACTAGTATTTAACCACCCCCTCTGTATAGAAGTGCTTGTGTGTGATAGTTTTTCCCTCTACGTCCCACTTTACTGCTTTAGCTCTTAGGATTAGCTGCTTCAAAATGTACCTTCTCACAGGGAAGGTTATAGAGCAGCAAAACTGTTAGTTTTGAACAGATGTATATATGTATTTCCTATCCTCTGTGATGTACTTAAAGCCTCAGCTAAGATTTTTTTGTTCAGGCTACTAGCTTCAGCAGTTTTATCGGAATAATATCAGAATTTGCATATACAAAGATCAAAAAGGGTGTACTTATCCTGAGGATCAGATTGGTTTTTTTTCACCCTTGTCTGTGTTCAGGCATCAGTTTTCAGACAGTGCAATTGCTTTCATATTACCACTCATGACTTTATATTTCAACAAATAATAATTGTGTATTCTGCAGAATTGTCACTGTTGTGTTATTAGTTGTAGAGATTTTTTTGAAGGGCATCCTTAGGGGGAAATTCTTGGATTTTAAATGTATTAAAAAAAAAATTTCTGGCTACTTTTTCAATACTGTATTAGTTCGCTAAGACTGCCATAATAAGTACCACAGACTGGATGTGTCTTACACAGAAATTTATTTCTAGTCTTGGAAGCTCAAAGTCTGAGATCAAAGTATCATCAAGGTTGATTTCTTCTGAGGCTTCTCTCCTTGGCTCATAGATAGCTGTCTTTTCCTTGTCTTTACACAGTTTTTCCCCTCTGTGAAAGTCTATGTCTTAATCTCTTGTAGGATACCAGTCATATTGGATCAGGGCCAGCCCCAGTGACCTCTTTTAACTTTAACCACTTCTTTAAAGACTGTTTCAAATATAGTCACGTTCTGAGGTTCTGAGGGTCAGGACTTCAGTGTATGAATTTTGAGGAGGGAATGCTATTCATCCCTTAATAGATACCATTTATTAGTTAATCTTATGTAGTAGGAATATAGTTAGAATATGCATTTTATAGTTATGAACAGCAGCCCTGAAACTTAGTTTCTCAGCTAAGTCAGAAAGCAGTGCTAAGCATAGACCAGACTCATCTCATATTCCTCTTTTGTGTCTTATTTTAACTTTCAGCTAGACATCAGATTGAATGATTTTCCTTTTACCCAACCTGAAGCTTTATTTTGTCCAAGAAAACTAGTATTTAACCACCCCCTCTGTATAGAAGTGCTTGTGTGTGATAGTTTTTCCCTCTACGTCCCACTTTACTGCTTTAGCTCTTAGGATTAGCTGCTTCAAAAATGTACCTTCTCACAGGGAAGGTTATAGAGCAGCAAAAACTGTTAGTTTTGAACAGATGTATATATGTATTTCCTATCCTCTGTGGATGCCTCTCACTTAAAAGCCTCAGCTAAAGTACTTGCTTGTCCCAGAAGAGATTAGTAAGAGATCTTTTAAAAGTTAGCATAGAAAAACATCTCTTAATTATAGTTCTTTGAAAGGGAGATTGTTTGCTTAAGGGGGATAGGGGACAAAAGTCTTTGAAAAGGGAGGGCATAATTTACCTAGGAGAAATGTAGATTATAGTCTCTTGCTGAAAATGTATGTAATATGGTCCATAGTTGCTACAGTAGGAACATGTTGAAAGATCCCTTCATGAAAAGACAGTATGAAAACATACTGTAAACTACTGTGCTCTACAGTTGTTAGTCTCGGAATAGTGGTCAAAAACTGAAAGTAACTACTGAAGATCAACCTAAGAATGTATACATATGAGTTTGCTTTTGAGGAAGGGAGGAAATTATTATTTACTGAGTGTCTGTCTGACCATCATATATATGTGGAATCTTTTGTTGTTCATTTCTGCATTTTTATAAATAAGAAACTTAGGGTTTAGGAAATACAGAAACTCAATTACATGCGATCTCTGCCCTTCTGCAGGGTCATTTAAGTAATCCTCTCACATCTTTATTATATTCTGTCAACATTCTTTGTATATAAACACAAGCCAGTGTGACATAGGAAATTCTGTTAAGCATACATCTAAAATAATTTTGTGACAACGAACCCATTAAGAAACTAGGGGATGATTATGAAATTATTTAAAATGATTCTTTGCATCTTTGTTGAGTTGTATAGTTTGGTCTTTGTGATGATTGTCTGCTCTTTGGCTCTACTTCCTTTATTCTTTTGTTAACAGATTAATTTCTTTTAGGTTCCAGTCTTTTATTTATATCTTTTATTTATTTATTTATTTGTTTTTGGCCTCTTTTATTGTTTGTTTATTTATTTATTTTCATCCATCATTATTCTTTGGCCTGTGTGGGCCTCCCACTGCAGTGGCCTCTTTCACTGCCCAGCACTGACTGGGCGCACGCGCTCCAGAGCGCTTGCTCGTAATTGGTCACGCCCACCGGTCCAGCTGCTCCATGGCACATGGGGTCTTCCCAGGCTAGGGATCGAACCAGTGTCCCTTGCACTGCAAGGCGGACTCTCTACCCACTGGACCACCAGGGAAGCCCTGATTTATGTCTTTTTAACTGATTGACTAATTTGACTGATTCTCCCACATACTTTTTTTTTTGGTCTTACTGGGAAAATCAGTTATTTGATAACATCTTCTAATCTGAGCCCTCTCCTCTTGTTTTTCCAACTAGCATTGCTCTCTGTCTTCTCAACTGTGAAAGGTAGACAGGGAGAGCCTGAGGTAGGCCAGCCTGGGTTAGCATGAGTAGGATCAGTCTTTCATTGCCCACTAAAAGCTAGTCATATTTTATTCCTTATTGCCTAAAGTCCTGTTATTTTTTAAAATTTATTTTTAATTGGAGGATAATTGCTTTACAACGTTGTGTTGGTTTGTGCCACACAACCACGTCAGTCAGCCATAAAAATACATATATCCCGTCACTCTTGAACTCCTCTCCCACCACCCCTCCCACCCCACCTCTCTAGGTCATCACAGAGCACTCAGCTGAGCTCCCTGTGCTATACAGAGACTGTCCACTAGCTAGCTATTTTACACATGGTAATATGTATGTTTACAATGCTGTTCTCTCAGTTCGTCCCACCTTCTTCTTCCCCTGCTGTGTGCATGAGTCTGTTTTCCATGTCTGTGTCTGTATTCCTGCCCTAAAAATAGATTCATCAATAACATTTTTGTAGATTCCATATATATGGCCATAGTATGAATTAATATACAATATTTGTTTTTCTCTTTCAGACTTACTTCACTCTTTATAACAGGCTATAGGTTCATTCACCTCAGTTCAACTGACTCCTTTTTATTGAAGTCCTATTCTTTACAGACTTGATTAGATGCCTTCATGTAGGAAAGGATGCTTTTGATATATCATTTGTTTATTTTTAATGTAAGTACCAAGAAGAAATCTCTTAATTAACAAATATGGTAATAGATTTACATTACAAAAATACATTAACAAATAAGGTAATACAGTACACATAGTAGTATAAATTTAAATTAGTAAAGAGAAGGATAAAACAAGAAGTGGAGTCATTCTTTCTTTGACGATTCCAGTTCCTGTCCCCAAAGATTCTTGTGGTATCTAGAAAAAATATTTGTGTATGTTCCCACATAGCTATTTATGTTTCATTTATTGTTAAGTTCACACAATAAGGATCATACAATATATACTTAGCTCCTCATGCAAACTGTACATTAGAGCGCTTTAATATCAGCACACGAATGTGTACCATATTTTTTAAATGGCTGTATTTTTTCTTGTGAATATATCACTGTGGTGTCTAACTTGTTCCTCTTGTGACTAACAAATGTTAAAACAAATAAAAAGATATTTTTAAAAAGATATTTTTAAGAGATATTTTTATAATTTTAAAATGTGTGTTGAAAAGATCTGATATGGGTCGGCTCTCCCTTGAGTGTGAAGCCCGCTGTTCTCACAGTGTCTCCCACTTTCTCCCTTAAGCCAGCCCGCAGTACTGGCAGCACCCTTCCTTCCCTCACTGTAATAAACTTTACTCTCTTCTCAAAAATTAAAAAAGATAAAATATCTGATATGTCTTTCTGTATCTTTTGCAAGTCTAGAATGCCAGACTACTGGAATATTTTGCTAGAGGAAATTTACTGACGGATATAGGGCATTTATAAACAATCTTGTAAAGACATTTTGGAAATAATGTGTTTATCAATATATCTTAATAGCAGCATTCACCCAAAAGTTATCAACATTTATAGCCATAATGTTTCCAGCCCATTTAGAACATTCATCAATAACATTTTTGTAGATTCCATATATATGGCCATAGTATGAATTAATATACAATATTTGTTTTTCTCTTTCAGACTTACTTCACTCTTTATAACAGGCTATAGGTTCATTCACCTCAGTTCAACTGACTCCTTTTTATTGAAGTCCTATTCTTTACAGACTTGATTAGATGCCTTCATGTAGGAAAGGATGCTTTTGATATATCATTTGTTTATTTTTAATGTAAGTACCAAGAAGAAATCTCTTAATTAACAAATATGGTAATAGATTTACATTACAAAAATACATTAACAAATAAGGTAATACAGTACACATAGTAGTATAAATTTAAATTAGTAAAGAGAAGGATAAAACAAGAAGTGGAGTCATTCTTTCTTTGACGATTCCAGTTCCTGTCCCCAAAGATTCTTGTGGTATCTAGAAAAAATATTTGTGTATGTTCCCACATAGCTATTTATGTTTCATTTATTGTTAAGTTCACACAATAAGGATCATACAATATATACTTAGCTCCTCATGCAAACTGTACATTAGAGCGCTTTAATATCAGCACACGAATGTGTACCATATTTTTTAAATGGCTGTATTTTTTCTTGTGAATATATCACTGTGGTGTCTAACTTGTTCCTCTTGTGACTAACAAATGTTAAAACAAATAAAAGATATTTTTAAAAGATATTTTTAAGAGATATTTTATAATTTTAAAATGTGTGTTGAAAAGATCTGATATGGGTCGGCTCTCCCTTGAGTGTGAAGCCCGCTGTTCTCACAGTGTCTCCCACTTTCTCCCTTAAGCCAGCCCGCAGTACTGGCAGCACCCTTCCTTCCCTCACTGTAATAAACTTTACTCTCTTCTCAAAAATTAAAAAAGATAAAATATCTGATATGTCTTTCTGTATCTTTTGCAAGTCTAGAATGCCAGACTACTGGAATATTTTGCTAGAGGAAATTTACTGACGGATATAGGGCATTTATAAACAATCTTGTAAAGACATTTTGGAAATAATGTGTTTATCAATATATCTTAATAGCAGCATTCACCCAAAAGTTATCAACATTTATAGCCATAATGTTTCCAGCCCATTTAGAACATTCTTGAATCATTTTAGTACTGAAGACTAAATTATATAGATCAAAACCAAGTAATAAATATAAAAGATAGACATATAAATAGTATTCACCTTAATTCTGATGGGAACTAGAGGATTTTTATTCAATAATAGCATACATTTTGGGGAACTTTTAACAGTGTATGTGCTAAATTTCTTTAGTCATGTCCAACTCTATGTGAACCTATGGACTGCAGCACACAAGGCTCCTCTGTCCAAGGGATTCTCTAGGCAAGAATACTGGAGTAGGTTGCCATTTCCTTCTCCATTAACAGTGTATTCTCTTTGGTAATTGAAAGAAAATTCGAAGCAGAGTTTATTTCTGCTGACTTAGCTAGAAGTTTTCCAAAATATACATTTCTTTAAAGATTGTTCAAGGTTTTATTTTTACCACTCCCTCTTGCATTTGAAAAATGTCAGATAATGTGCAACACTTGATAATCGTGAGGTTGGAAATCTGTCTGAAATTTTCCTCAGGGAAGAAATTATACTTGAAATACCTTTATCATAATATGTTTGCATCAAGTATAATTTGAAACAAGTGAGAGAATGATGCTTAGTGTATCTTTCATACATAGATGAAGGAATACACCACTTCCCCTTTGCTTCATATCTGAGTTCAGATTACATAGGTTTGTTCATGCTATGGAAAGTTAATTAAACTGTATACTTATAATTTGTGTACTTTCCTATATATATATCATACATCCAAATTACATTAAAATAATATATATCATTATAAAATGTGGAAATAAAAAATTTAAACTTTCTCATTTTTTGTGTTCAAGAATGTCATTGTTTTATTTTTGGTACTAATTTATACTAATTTGCCTAGTTAGTTGGGCAGTTTTTATAGTTAGTACACCTATAACCTAAAGGTGGGTAAATGTTTCTAAATACTTGTTAGAATGTTTCTGGATTTAACAGTGAATTCTTTTATATTAACCAGTTTAATTTTGTGATATAGAATTTTGAAAGCCCACATTTGAAGACTTTGAGAGTATTTGATTTTTGCTTTTGATGGATAAACTTTACTTTTCCTGAAACTATGCTTACTTTTGAAACAGTGAAAGTTCTTTGGGCTTCTCAGGCGATGCTAGTGGTAAAGAACCCCCCTACCATTGCAGGAGACATAAGATATGTGGGTTCAATTTCTGAGTCAGAAAGATCCCCTGGAAAAGGGAATGAAAACCCACTCTAGTATTCTTGCCTGGGAAATCCCATGGACAGAGGAGCCTGGTGGGCTGCAATCCACGGGGTCACAAAGAGTTGGACACTAATGAAGTGACTTAGTATGCAGCATGCACATGAGAATTTTTAATGTTAATTTTGTGGCTTCTAAATGCCTACTCTTTTCAAATAGCTATTTTCTCAAAAATCCAAGCAGCATCAGTCAACTTTTTAAGATTGACAGAAGCAAGATTTTCAAATCATTCATTTCCCCAAGCTTCCTTGTCTTTGAAGCAGTCATATGAGTAGAATGTTCTTTAACAAGCATCTACCTCTGTGATATCTTTCTCTTCCTGACCTGTTAGGTTCACTAAGGGAGAAAATACCTCCACTCTCACCCCCAATTTAAGAACTTATGAAAGCCTAATGTGCAACACTTGATAATCGTGAGGTTGGAAATCTGTCTGAAATTTTCCTCAGGGAAGAAATTATACTTGAAATACCTTTATCATAATATGTTTGCATCAAGTATAATTTGAAACAAGTGAGAGAATGATGCTTAGTGTATCTTTCATACATAGATGAAGGAATACACCACTTCCCCTTTGCTTCATATCTGAGTTCAGATTACATAGGTTTGTTCATGCTATGGAAAGTTAATTAAACTGTATACTTATAATTTGTGTACTTTCCTATATATATATCATACATCCAAATTACATTAAAATAATATATATCATTATAAAATGTGGAAATAAAAAATTTAAACTTTCTCATTTTTTGTGTTCAAGAATGTCATTGTTTTATTTTTGGTACTAATTTATACTAATTTGCCTAGTTAGTTGGGCAGTTTTTATAGTTAGTACACCTATAACCTAAAGGTGGGTAAATGTTTCTAAATACTTGTTAGAATGTTTCTGGATTTAACAGTGAATTCTTTTATATTAACCAGTTTAATTTTGTGATATAGAATTTTGAAAGCCCACATTTGAAGACTTTGAGAGTATTTGATTTTTGCTTTTGATGGATAAACTTTACTTTTCCTGAAACTATGCTTACTTTTGAAACAGTGAAAGTTCTTTGGGCTTCTCAGGCGATGCTAGTGGTAAAGAACCCCCCTACCATTGCAGGAGACATAAGATATGTGGGTTCAATTTCTGAGTCAGAAAGATCCCCTGGAAAAGGGAATGAAAACCCACTCTAGTATTCTTGCCTGGGAAATCCCATGGACAGAGGAGCCTGGTGGGCTGCAATCCACGGGGTCACAAAGAGTTGGACACTAATGAAGTGACTTAGTATGCAGCATGCACATGAGAATTTTTAATGTTAATTTTGTGGCTTCTAAATGCCTACTCTTTTCAAATAGCTATTTTCTCAAAAATCCAAGCAGCATCAGTCAACTTTTTAAGATTGACAGAAGCAAGATTTTCAAATCATTCATTTCCCCAAGCTTCCTTGTCTTTGAAGCAGTCATATGAGTAGAATGTTCTTTAACAAGCATCTACCTCTGTGATATCTTTCTCTTCCTGACCTGTTAGGTTCACTAAGGGAGAAAATACCTCCACTCTCACCCCCAATTTAAGAACTTATGAAAGCCTAACGGCAGAGTTAGATTTTATTGGTTTTAATCCATTTGCCCAAGTACTTTGGTGAAATTCAATATTATCTGGTAATATTAGAAATTATTTTGGTATGAGATATAATTTCATTTTGGAAAATTGGCATATATGATACTTCTAAGTTATATTTGTAACTCACTCATAACTGAGTTGTACTTAAAGTTTATCTAGAGAGCTAAGAATGAAAACCCTGACCAGTTCATATAATGACCTCTTAAAAGGTGCTACAATTTCTAACTGGAAAACCTATCCCAGCTTCCTGTTTAAACTTCCTTTCCTGCCAAGACCTCACTTGTTCCATATGCTTCTGTTCTGGGAGTCTTTCCCTGAGTATTATAGCACCCCTATTTGTGCCATCATCAGGTCTGTAATCCCCTTTCTCTGTTTTTCCTTCGAGATCTGTCTCTGAGCACACCTTCTCCTCTCTGACTCATTGATGAGAGCCAGTTTATCCTCCTGTGATCCTGTCACACCTAACACTTAAATGCCTATTGCTGTAATAGTTACATTATCCTAATTTGCTTATGTGGCTGTCTGGCCTTTAAGTTCCATGCAGTCAGAGCAATATGTTATTAATCCATAGTGCATAGCAAGGTCAGGCATTCAAGAAATGTTTGTTGAATAGAATTAGGGTAACTACATACAAGTTCCAGTTCGTTTGGGGAAAACGTTTTCTCAAAATTTCCTGTTTTGAAATTTACACTGCCATTTTCTAAGTATTTGGACATATACATATAATTATATGTCTATATTATATTCTCTTCCTTCTCTTCTTAGTTGGAAACTACTTCATGATAAAATGCCAAACTTTTTAATACTTTTCAACTTTTGGGCCATGGTGGAAGATTTAATTAGGGAAAAGAAACTGGCTAAAAAGAAGTTTATAAATTGCCTGAAGATTTCATGTGTTACGAGTTTCTTCATTGGGAATAATCGAGAAATAGTACAAAATTACTGTTTATCTTGTAGTGCTGAAAAAGTCTTAAATTAAATGGCTAGTTAGCAGGGAATTCTGAGAGAAATTAAGATCAATGTGGTGGGATTTGGTTTAGACCATGTTACATACAGACTCCCTTAGTTTTATACTAGTTTGGACCTTCAGTGACAGTTACAGCAGGAAGATTCCCTTAAAACAAGTAGAACTCAATACACTTTTACAGTGTTTTTGAAGAACATTTTTTGAAAAATAAGAATTGGTTAAATTGACCTCTCAACATCAAAATTCAGTGTTTTTTTGAGATATTTACAGGAAATGAGGAATATAGTCTTTTTTTTTTTCTTCAGTTTCTTAAGCTGGTAGATGAAATCACAGATGATTCTTTTGACAATGTTTGAAAGGTTGTTTTTTTGTTTTGTTTTTTTGTTTTCTCATTTGACATGCAGCAAGGACATATGGGCGAAGGAGAGGTAACATTATTGTTTCTAATGTTTGAATGTATCAGTTGTATTTGGAGAGGACCCAAGTTTGCTCAATTTCTAACCCTTGTTGGGAAGTGGGGAGGGGGAAGGAAACATAGCTGTGATCAATATATACTTTATGTGTTACAGTTAATATTATAGACATTCTGATTTGAGGGAGTGGGAATGGTAGGGTTTGGATTTGAATCAAAATAATTTCAAACTCACCTTTATATCTGAAGGTTTGTTTCCTTTTTTTTTTTTTTTTTGAAAGAAATATACTAGGAGAACAAAATTAAGAATCTTAAAGAAGGAAAATATGGTATGACTAGTCTCAAAATACCTGATTACATTGGAGGTTCAGTTATACTTGAATACCTTATATCTATTCACAATACTATTTATTTATTTATTACTAAGCATAATACTGCATTTTGTATAAAATGAGATTAACTAAGTAGACACCCAATTCTATAAATTTCAAACATTGGGGGGAAACGTTCTAGACATTTTATAGAGTTTTGAAGAATCATTTCCTAGAGATGCCTGAATAAACTTTATTTTTGCCTCCTGTACGAGTTTTGCCTTTTTATAAGAAAGTAAGTTAAATAAGGTAGCTTTAAAATTTAAGTGACTTTTGACTATCCAGAAATTACCTCCAATATTAGAGTCGTTTTTTAATAAACTCCTTTGAACTGTGGCTTTATAGGGTAAATTCATAACAAATACACTGTTAAAGAAGACAGTGTGACAGAAGGACATTGGAATGTTTCAGTAAAGGAAGAGCACTTAAGATATACTTCTGCAGGATCCATTAACAAATTCCTTGTGTAGAACCTAGAAGTAAATTGGCAGCCTGAAAAGTGACAGAACAGTTTGTGAGAGATTCTACAGTTCTTTGTAGCTCTTTATTTTACTTATGATTTATAAGTTTGTATTTTGCTGGCAGGTAAGTCTGGTAAGGAGATTAACCACAATTGGTATCTCAGATCTTTTCTGCGTTTATATTCTGTATGATCGGAATTTCTAACAGCAAATGTAATGACTAGTTTTTAGAATTAGGTACTACTGTACCAGCTGATAATTACTCAGCTAAAAGAACATTTTTCTTTAGCATACCCACAATTCTTAAGTTCTGTAAGACTAGCCAATGAAGTTGGGTAACAGTATTAAATGGGTTTTGATGACCTTCCATTACTTAAGGTAAAACAGGATGAGTACTCATTTTAAAAATCACCTTGTTCATTTTAGGGGTATTCTTAAAGGAGATTGGGCAGTCTATATTCTATGATGTTTTAAGGAAATTTAAGTGATCTAGCATCTGATAGTCAAATTTAATACTCAGTGTACATATCTAGATTGCCAGTGGCCATGGGACCCTGCCAAGACAGAGCAGTCTCTGCCAACTCCTTTCAAAAGACTGCTCGTTCTTACTGTGCTTCCATTTCACCTCACTCAAGTTTCTGGATCCCAGTGGGCTGGTTGAGCAGCCCTCAATTTAACCATGTACTTTCTCTCTGACTCAGTTTGGGACCTTATGGTGACGGAAATTCAAAAGCTTATCTAAATGATTTGTTGTTGAGTGAGAAAAATGAAGGCAGTGGTTTTACTGGATCTGCTGTTTTCCTTGTTTCTTATGTAAGATACTCAATGGCAAGGAATATTTTCTGTTAGCTTTTTTTTTTTCCCTGCTCTCTCTCCAGGTCAGTCCTCACTGTTCCCAATGGAAGATGGATTCTTGGATGATGGCCGTGGGGATCAGCCTCTTCACAGTGGCCTGGGTTCACCTCACTGCTTCACTCACCAGAATGGAGAAAGAGGGGAACGATATTCTCGCAAGGTGTTTGTGGGTGGATTGCCTCCTGACATCGATGAAGGTACATTTAGAAGGAGCCGTTCATAGCATGGTGCCCCGACAGTGGCATCTACTAAGTAGCACATAGGTAATGGTTGCTGTTAGAATAATAACAATATTATGTGGCTCCAGGTGTTCATTTGTAATTGGGTTGTTCCCTTGTCCTGTCTTCCTGGCACAACATGTAAGATTAGTTCTCTGAAGGAAAGGGCGTAGCACTTTGGGAACCAACTGAAGCAAGTAGTTGGACTAAATTAAAAAATGTATAAACATCATCTGGAAAGCTTCTCAAAGATTCTGTTGTGGGCAAATACAGATACTTTTTGTCTGTGTATCCTGCCTTGGCTGCATTCAGTTATGCATTTTCCTGTTTCCTACCTTCTCTGAGTAATCTATACATTTAAGATCTTAGATTTAAGTCTGAATGAAAGATATAGCCTAGACTTGTAGGGAATCTTAAGAGTTATATCATTTTCTGAATATTATTTCAATCATCAAAGTATTGACACACTTTCTGAATGCTATGCATGGTTCTAAGGACTGTTTATAAACCAGATAGAAAGGCCCTGCTCACAC
This sequence comes from Tragulus kanchil, assembly GCA_022376925.1. Lineage (NCBI taxonomy): Eukaryota > Metazoa > Chordata > Mammalia > Artiodactyla > Tragulidae > Tragulus > Tragulus kanchil. The sequence continues at coordinate 108,188,992 of JAIOJX010000004.1, forward strand.
AGAGTTGATATGCTGGTGAGAGAAGGGAGATTAAAAACCTGTGAAAATATTAGAGGATAAGTCCTAAAAAGAAAGCAGGTTGATATGATATGGCAAAGTCTAAGAAGGGAGACTTCTGAGATTCGGTGGTTAAATAAATCCTCTTTGTGGACGTGATGTTTGAGCTGATACCCAAGTAGGGAGCTAGTCACACAAAAAGACAGAGAACTAGCTATCCAGAAATATTTCATTCAGTGTTGGGTCTAAGTGACCCTGGCAAAAGTCAAAGTAACAGACCATGTAGCAACCATATATCTTTGCTTGCTTTTTTCCTATTTTCCCTATCTAGTTTGTCTAGATTTCCTGAATAGAAATGGAAAGAAATGTTATGGAGGACAGAAGAGTTTTCTCTAAAAACCTATAGCGTCTAATAATGAGATTTAATAATGTCCCATTTAGATTGAGATTAAGTTTACTGAGCTACTACATTTTCCTTAAGATGATCAGTCTTTTGGAAGGTTGAGACAAAATGGCTTCAAAATAGCCTAAGATTGAAATAAACACAGAATTTTTTTTTTTTAATCTTTGATAAAATGTCCTAGAGGAAGCAGGGCTGAACTTTCAGGCCAGGCTGACTCAATCTCTGTTCTGTCCTCAGAGGGCAAAGCTTTTGTTCAGAGTGTTCATCAGGGCTGAACACCTCGTCATGATGTTGTCCACTCCAGTAAGCAGCTTCCTGATTTCTCTAGCTGGAATTCTCACTTTTGTTAGTAGTATTAACACTCCTGAACCCTGGATGGCCTTGAATGAGGACACTGTATACTTATATACAAAAAAAGAAGACTGAATTTTATGTCTTGATTGGGACAAACTTCTTCTCTGGCCTAAGTAGTCTGTAGCTTTTTGGAAAATTACTAAGCAATTATTAAATGTATTGTTCCTAGAATTCTTGGAGGCCCGAGTAAGTGTGACCACTTTGGCACAGGAGGCAGTTTAAACTGAGCAGAATTAATGGAAATTGTATTCGTCATCCTGGTTCAGCCTCACACCAAGTATGTCAATAAGTCAGTAGCAGTTTAGCTGGACAGGCCTTTCTATTAAAATGTAAAATATGTATTCCTGAAGAATATTGTGCTCTGTAGAATTATATGCTAATAATCACAGTTTATGGGACAGATGGGGCTCAAGGCAGCTCACTTAGAACCTAATGAGTTTTATACCAGAAGCACTAACAAAGAGAGAACTAGTACTTTGAAATATACTTGGACAATTTAGGCAAGTAGCACACTATGGTTAGAGGCTGCCTCAAGAAATATTGAAAAGCACAAAACCAATAGAGCAGAAATTCTGCCATGCTAGCTTGGAGGCAACACAGATGAAAGTGGACCTCTGGGCAGCTGAGTAATGCAAACTCAGGAGATAGTCCTACCAGCTCGCGGGACGCCTCTCTGACCAGAGACCTTCTCTTGCTGAGCTCATTTTTAATTTTCATACAATAGAGCTGAGGGGGTTCCTGCCTGCACATCACACAGCTGGTGGCTTTTCTTCTTTAATACTGAAGGTTATGTTCTCCCACTAAGCTGGCTCATCTTTCTTAGGAAAAGTCATTTGTGAACCAGTATAATGTCTAGGTTACACTGACCTCCCTCCCCTATTTACTGATCTCACATGGGCTGAACGATACTGTAGAAACAGGCATCATAGCAGTTTAAACAATTGCTTCACAATCTGGAGGAGGTGAGAACAGTTCTAGCAGACTGGAATTTCAGCCTATTTCTCATCTCTCTTCCCTCTACTTCATTCCCCTGTCCTGCCCTATTGCTAGATCCTCTCTACACATGCTCACCCACTCTTTTTAGAAGTTTCTTGGAAATTTATTTTCCTATAGTCTGTTCTTTAATTGTCCAAATATATAGTACAGCATGGCTGGTGTCATTTACATTAATAGTAAAATATGATCAAGGCTTCCTTGTTCATCCCATGTTCCCTTGCTTCTCCTTCCTTGTAAGACTCAGAGATACTAATGTCCGGTTGGTGAGCAGGAAGCAGGTGCCAAGTGGAGGTGTGGGAGGATATACACGTGAAGGGGCCTATGCAGGGGCTTCGGCAACAGTGTGTGTAGTGTCCAGTAAACAAGGGCAGCCAGGGCTAGTGTGCAGAGGTGGAGGGTAGAAGAGACTGCCAGGGCAGCCAGCTGATGAAAGATGGGTAATGTTGAGCAAGAAAGCAAGCATATTGAGGATAATGAGAGCCTGGTTTCTCATGGTGAGCAGGGAATTTGCAAACATATGAAGGGAAAAGGCTAGAAAATAACCTGAGATGTTGGAGTGGTCTTGCAAGTACCAATATGAGCTCATTTTCATAAATGTAAACTGATATAGAAACAATTACAAATATGTCTGTGTTATTCATGTAGTTCATAGGTTTGTCCTCTGAGAAGACTTAGAAATAACAAATACACATTAGCAGTGACTGTAGGGAATACTGAAATCTGAGTTTCTAACTATTATTTGTCACTGAAAGGAACCAGGATATCTTGGAGGGGGGAGAAATGGCTGATTCTGGGGCTAAGGCAGAGAAATAACAAAAGAAAAGCCTGGGGTATCTTCTTAGGTCAGATAGTATGGAAGCACTTGAAGAATGCTTCAAGGGGGAAGGTCAAAGGACACAGGAACCCCCCACTGGCCTAATCAGGGATTTTTTTTTTTTTGAATTTTGGCCTCTTTTATTGTTTTTTTTCCATTTATTTATCTTCATCCATACTCAGTCTTTGGCCTGTGTGGGCCTCCCATGGCAGCAGCCCCTCTAACTGCAGAGCACCGGCTCTGGGCACATGCGCTCCAGAGCGCTGACTTACAATTGGACACACCAGTCCAGCCACTCCACGGCACATGGGATCCTCCTGGGCCAGGAATCAAACCGGTGCCCCTTGCACTGCAAAGTGGACTCTCTACCCACTGGAGGAAAGCCCTCAGGCACAATCTTGAGGACACATTGAATAAAGGAGAATCAGTTTATAGTCCATTGAATAAAATAGGCCCATACTGATAAATAAACACACATCCATACTGATAAATAAATGAAGAAGAAGGGAGCACTCTTCCTTATTGAATTATACTAACTAGTAAATGGAGAAGGGCTGATAGAAATAGATGAATAGAATAGCATGTGGCAGTTATCATTGTGGTAGTTGATATAGGCAGGAACCTCTAGTGAGTGCCAACTCTAATGAGGGAACAGGATATTGATGGATAACACAATATTCCCCCACAAAATATTAATCAGATTCAAAAGGAAAGTAGTTTCTTTTTGGTGGAGAAATGCAGACACTTATCAACTTAACTAGCAGGTCAAGATTAACATACCTTGTGAAAGGACAGGATGCCATAGCACCATTACGGCAGCTTTCCTGGTTGGAATGCATAGGTCATGAGGAAACAAGTACAGACCCAGGTTGAGAGCCATCCTACAGAAGGAATGACCTGTATATTCTGAAACTGTCAATTATACAAAAGACAGGAAAGAATGAGGAATTATTGTAAACTGAAAAAGATCAATGCCCTTGGGACATGACATCTATATAGCATGGTTATAGATTGGATTCTGAAATGAGTTTCTAACTAATTGTCACTGAAAGGAACCAGGATATCTTGGAGGGGGGAGAAATGGCTGATTCTGGGGCTAAGGCAGAGAAATAACAAAAGAAAAGCCTGGGGTATCTTCTTAGGTCAGATAGTATGGAAGCACTTGAAGAATGCTTCAAGGGGGAAGGTCAAAGGACACAGGAACCCCCCACTGGCCTAATCAGGGATTTTTTTTTTTTTGAATTTTGGCCTCTTTTATTGTTTTTTTTCCATTTATTTATCTTCATCCATACTCAGTCTTTGGCCTGTGTGGGCCTCCCATGGCAGCAGCCCCTCTAACTGCAGAGCACCGGCTCTGGGCACATGCGCTCCAGAGCGCTGACTTACAATTGGACACACCAGTCCAGCCACTCCACGGCACATGGGATCCTCCTGGGCCAGGAATCAAACCGGTGCCCCTTGCACTGCAAAGTGGACTCTCTACCCACTGGAGGAAAGCCCTCAGGCACAATCTTGAGGACACATTGAATAAAGGAGAATCAGTTTATAGTCCATTGAATAAAATAGGCCCATACTGATAAATAAACACACATCCATACTGATAAATAAATGAAGAAGAAGGGAGCACTCTTCCTTATTGAATTATACTAACTAGTAAATGGAGAAGGGCTGATAGAAATAGATGAATAGAATAGCATGTGGCAGTTATCATTGTGGTAGTTGATATAGGCAGGAACCTCTAGTGAGTGCCAACTCTAATGAGGGAACAGGATATTGATGGATAACACAATATTCCCCCACAAAATATTAATCAGATTCAAAAGGAAAGTAGTTTCTTTTTGGTGGAGAAATGCAGACACTTATCAACTTAACTAGCAGGTCAAGATTAACATACCTTGTGAAAGGACAGGATGCCATAGCACCATTACGGCAGCTTTCCTGGTTGGAATGCATAGGTCATGAGGAAACAAGTACAGACCCAGGTTGAGAGCCATCCTACAGAAGGAATGACCTGTATATTCTGAAACTGTCAATTATACAAAAGACAGGAAAGAATGAGGAATTATTGTAAACTGAAAAAGATCAATGCCCTTGGGACATGACATCTATATAGCATGGTTATAGATTGGATTCTGGATTGGAAAGGAAAAGAGAAATTTTATTGTGATGGTTAAAAACTTTGATGGAGTCTGCGAATTTGGAGAATGTTGTATCGCTGTTGATTTCCTGATTGAAGAGGGGGTTGTATGTTGATACATAAGGGAGTGACCTTGCTTTGAGAAGGTACCAGTAGTTGTATTTTGGGGTACTGGAACGTCGTATCAGAAGATGATAGATAGATTCATGCATGGATAGAAGGAGAAGGGGGATGTAGGGGAAGACACGCACACATGTTAACAGTGGGAACACCCAAATGAGGGAGATGGAGGAGGTCTTGGTGTACTATTCTTGTAAATAGTAGATTTGAAACTCTTTTTCTTTCTAAACTATTTCCCAAAAACATTCATAAAAATATTTAAAGTTACTTTTTTGGTTTGTTGTTTATTAGACGAGATCACAGCTAGTTTCCGTCGCTTTGGCCCTTTGATTGTGGATTGGCCTCATAAAGCGGAGAGCAAATCCTATTTTCCTCCTAAAGGTAATTCTCAAGATTCAGATACACAGAGTTTATCCTTATATTCTTTTCACAAATGTTTACCTTCAGTGTACAATCTTTTGTTGCTAAACCAACATTTTCCCAAATGTGTCTTTAAAATTTCTACTTAGTATATACTTTCAATTCAAATTTAATTTTACTCTAAAAGAAGTTTAAAGATAATACCAAACTGAACTTAATGTTGATACTATCAGACTTTGGGTGGGATTAAGTTTTAGGGGGTTTTGTTTATTTCTTTCATTTTTTATCTATAATTTTTCTCTTCCTTAGTTTTATGCTTCCTTTTACTTGAAGAAATTTAGTTTCTTAGGTTCAACTTAACTAGCAGGTCAAGATTAACATACCTTGTGAAAGGACAGGATGCCATAGCACCATTACGGCAGCTTTCCTGGTTGGAATGCATAGGTCATGAGGAAACAAGTACAGACCCAGGTTGAGAGCCATCCTACAGAAGGAATGACCTGTATATTCTGAAACTGTCAATTATACAAAAGACAGGAAAGAATGAGGAATTATTGTAAACTGAAAAAGATCAATGCCCTTGGGACATGACATCTATATAGCATGGTTATAGATTGGATTCTGGATTGGAAAGGAAAAGAGAAATTTTATTGTGATGGTTAAAAACTTTGATGGAGTCTGCGAATTTGGAGAATGTTGTATCGCTGTTGATTTCCTGATTGAAGAGGGGGTTGTATGTTGATACATAAGGGAGTGACCTTGCTTTGAGAAGGTACCAGTAGTTGTATTTTGGGGTACTGGAACGTCGTATCAGAAGATGATAGATAGATTCATGCATGGATAGAAGGAGAAGGGGGATGTAGGGGAAGACACGCACACATGTTAACAGTGGGAACACCCAAATGAGGGAGATGGAGGAGGTCTTGGTGTACTATTCTTGTAAATAGTAGATTTGAAACTCTTTTTCTTTCTAAACTATTTCCCAAAAACATTCATAAAAATATTTAAAGTTACTTTTTTGGTTTGTTGTTTATTAGACGAGATCACAGCTAGTTTCCGTCGCTTTGGCCCTTTGATTGTGGATTGGCCTCATAAAGCGGAGAGCAAATCCTATTTTCCTCCTAAAGGTAATTCTCAAGATTCAGATACACAGAGTTTATCCTTATATTCTTTTCACAAATGTTTACCTTCAGTGTACAATCTTTTGTTGCTAAACCAACATTTTCCCAAATGTGTCTTTAAAATTTCTACTTAGTATATACTTTCAATTCAAATTTAATTTTACTCTAAAAGAAGTTTAAAGATAATACCAAACTGAACTTAATGTTGATACTATCAGACTTTGGGTGGGATTAAGTTTTAGGGGGTTTTGTTTATTTCTTTCATTTTTTATCTATAATTTTTCTCTTCCTTAGTTTTATGCTTCCTTTTACTTGAAGATTTATTTTTAAAAGTAGGGGGAAAAAATGTAAGCTTTTGAACATTTTTTTTATTAGGCTATGCATTCCTGCTCTTTCAAGACGAAAGCTCTGTCCAGGCTCTCATTGATGCATGTATTGAAGAAGATGGAAAGCTCTACCTATGTGTGTCAAGTCCCACTATCAAAGACAAGCCAGTAAGTGCAGTCTAGCATGGAAGGAGCATCTCACTTTGCTTCTGTTCCTTAGCTCTGAAAAACACACAGACCTCTTAAGGTATCTCTTAATTGGCGTGGCTGTAAGTAGAATCAAAATGAAGAGGTTTTGTTGTCATGTTCCTCACCTTGACGTTCTGTGTATTTGTGCATGTCGTTTTGACATTGAATTTTTGGCTAACTAAATTATTGACTAATCTTTGTATTAAAAGACTTCACCTCGTAATGCATTTGATAAATATAAAGTGGCTGAATTCACTTTGAACAATAGAATTAAAATCACAAATATACCTGTCTTTCTCCTTCCTCTCTCTCATCAAGATTTTACCCAATACCATATGCAACTTGTTATGCAAATAGATCCCCTGGAGAAGGAAATGGCTACTCACTTCAGTATGCTTGCCTGGAAAATCCCATGGACAGAGGAGCCTGGCAGGCTATAGTCCATAAAGTCGCAAAGAGTTGGACATGACTGAGCACGCACACACACAGTCTTTAAGAATAGTAACAATAGCAACTGGCCCGGCTATTAGTCCATAAAGTCGCTTATCCTTATATCTTTTCACAAATGTTTACCTTCAGTGTACAAGATTCAGATACACAGAGTTTATCCTTATATTCTTTTCACAAATGTTTACCTTCAGTGTACAATCTTTTGTTGCTAAACCAACATTTTCCCAAATGTGTCTTTAAAATTTCTACTTAGTATATACTTTCAATTCAAATTTAATTTTACTCTAAAAGAAGTTTAAAGATAATACCAAACTGAACTTAATGTTGATACTATCAGACTTTGGGTGGGATTAAGTTTTAGGGGGTTTTGTTTATTTCTTTCATTTTTTATCTATAATTTTTCTCTTCCTTAGTTTTATGCTTCCTTTTACTTGAAGATTTATTTTTAAAAGTAGGGGGAAAAAATGTAAGCTTTTGAACATTTTTTTTATTAGGCTATGCATTCCTGCTCTTTCAAGACGAAAGCTCTGTCCAGGCTCTCATTGATGCATGTATTGAAGAAGATGGAAAGCTCTACCTATGTGTGTCAAGTCCCACTATCAAAGACAAGCCAGTAAGTGCAGTCTAGCATGGAAGGAGCATCTCACTTTGCTTCTGTTCCTTAGCTCTGAAAAACACACAGACCTCTTAAGGTATCTCTTAATTGGCGTGGCTGTAAGTAGAATCAAAATGAAGAGGTTTTGTTGTCATGTTCCTCACCTTGACGTTCTGTGTATTTGTGCATGTCGTTTTGACATTGAATTTTTGGCTAACTAAATTATTGACTAATCTTTGTATTAAAAGACTTCACCTCGTAATGCATTTGATAAATATAAAGTGGCTGAATTCACTTTGAACAATAGAATTAAAATCACAAATATACCTGTCTTTCTCCTTCCTCTCTCTCATCAAGATTTTACCCAATACCATATGCAACTTGTTATGCAAATAGATCCCCTGGAGAAGGAAATGGCTACTCACTTCAGTATGCTTGCCTGGAAAATCCCATGGACAGAGGAGCCTGGCAGGCTATAGTCCATAAAGTCGCAAAGAGTTGGACATGACTGAGCACGCACACACACAGTCTTTAAGAATAGTAACAATAGCAACTAGGCTATTTTGACAAATCCAGCAAACCAACACTCTGTTATCCCTTGACCAGGATCTCGTGGCAGGGGGGTGGGGCCTCCAGTTCAAGATGGAGGTGCCGCCCTAGGCTTAGTTCAAGCAGTAATTTGTGGAGTTTCACTAGTGTCTTGGGGTTGTCCTCAATTTCCTGTGTGACTACTCTCTTTCTGTTGAGTTATTTGTTCCCTGCTGGTCTCCGTAGATATTTAAATTTGAACCCAAGCCTTGGGACTTGGTTGGTATACCTGTTGGAAATACCCTACTGTTAACCCCTTAACCTTTGGTGTGGGTATTTGTAACAGTTAATAAATGCAAACCAATAAAATGAGTTACTTGATTGTTGGTTGTTGTAAAAGGGGAAAGATTTATATGACCTGAAGAGAAACCAGAGTATCGATTGTTGTAATGGACATGCTGAAGTGTTCTATCATAAGAAGTTTACTGCAGATATCATATTTTTATTTTGAAATGCTTTACAGTACAATAGATTTGTTAGCATCAGGAGTAGTTTGCATTTCCTGGGCATAGGATTTGACACACAGTCCTAGTTTACTTAGCACTGCATGCTAATCAACATCAAACACCATGTTAAATTTAAATTATATGGCTACTGGGGGTTGGGTAGGATAGAGGTCCAAATAAGCTGTAAAATAGTTAATTAACTTACAAATAATTAAGGACATGTTAGTGTTAAGCAGTCTGACTTACAGTAGGCAATTAAATTGAACTTTCCAACCTTGGTTAGTTTACTCTTATAAATGAAATAAGGATTGGGGTGTACTGTTACGTCTTTTCTAGTTTTCCAGTTTAATTGCTTTTAATAATAATGAATTACAGCTTTTAAAAGTAAAATATTCTGTAATAATTGTCGACTTCATTTCTGCATAAATTATCTGTGTTGAGACTGAGACACTTCTGTTTGTACGCTTCCTAGGTACAAATTCGACCTTGGAATCTCAGTGACAGTGACTTTGTAATGGATGGTTCACAACCTCTTGACCCACGGAAAACTATAGTCCATGTGCAATTCACAGTCTTTAAGAATAGTAACAATAGCAACTAGGCTATTTTGACAAATCCAGCAAACCAACACTCTGTTATCCCTTGACCAGGATCTCGTGGCAGGGGTGGGGCCTCCAGTTCAAGATGGAGGTGCCGCCTAGGCTTAGTTCAAGCAGTAATTTGTGGAGTTTCACTAGTGTCTTGGGGTTGTCCTCAATTTCCTGTGTGACTACTCTCTTTCTGTTGAGTTATTTGTTCCCTGCTGGTCTCCGTAGATATTTAAATTTGAACCCAAGCCTTGGGACTTGGTTGGTATACCTGTTGGAAATACCCTACTGTTAACCCCTTAACCTTTGGTGTGGGTATTTGTAACAGTTAATAAATGCAAACCAATAAAATGAGTTACTTGATTGTTGGTTGTTGTAAAAGGGGAAAGATTTATATGACCTGAAGAGAAACCAGAGTATCGATTGTTGTAATGGACATGCTGAAGTGTTCTATCATAAGAAGTTTACTGCAGATATCATATTTTTATTTTGAAATGCTTTACAGTACAATAGATTTGTTAGCATCAGGAGTAGTTTGCATTTCCTGGGCATAGGATTTGACACACAGTCCTAGTTTACTTAGCACTGCATGCTAATCAACATCAAACACCATGTTAAATTTAAATTATATGGCTACTGGGGGTTGGGTAGGATAGAGGTCCAAATAAGCTGTAAAATAGTTAATTAACTTACAAATAATTAAGGACATGTTAGTGTTAAGCAGTCTGACTTACAGTAGGCAATTAAATTGAACTTTCCAACCTTGGTTAGTTTACTCTTATAAATGAAATAAGGATTGGGGTGTACTGTTACGTCTTTTCTAGTTTTCCAGTTTAATTGCTTTTAATAATAATGAATTACAGCTTTTAAAAGTAAAATATTCTGTAATAATTGTCGACTTCATTTCTGCATAAATTATCTGTGTTGAGACTGAGACACTTCTGTTTGTACGCTTCCTAGGTACAAATTCGACCTTGGAATCTCAGTGACAGTGACTTTGTAATGGATGGTTCACAACCTCTTGACCCACGGAAAACTATATTTGTTGGTGGTGTTCCCCGACCATTGCGAGCAGGTATGATTCAACAAAGCAACAAAAAGCTCTGTTTATCCTTTAGCATAAGAAATATACATATTTTTCTTTTTAGGATGAATTGTCCATGAACATTTGAGTATATGTCTTAAGGGAGAGTGTCCTAGACTCCTAGTGTCTTAGCTTGAACTCATGTGCTCTGTTCCCAGTTAATAGCTGAGTAACTTTGGACAAATTAATTTCTCTAATTCTCAGTTTCCTCATCTGTCAAATGGATTATAAATATGTCCTTTATGTATTGTTGTTTTCAGGATTAAATGAGATAATGGATGCCTGGTGTTTAATGCAGGGTCCCATAATGCTAATGCTCACTGCTGTCATCATTATTCAAGAGAAAGCTCTTCCAGGATGGGTTAGGTATTGAGATGTTCACTATCTACTTCCCACGCCTCCATATGCTCAACAGCTACATACTAAGCTCTGAATATAACAGTTTTCTCAGCAGAGCATTGTGTTTTTGGAGCAGTACATACAGAAGATGTTTCATCCCCAGCTTCAAATAATACGAGGCTTAATATCATAAGTGAGATATAGAACATAAAATGAACAAGAATGTAATTACAAAATTGTAACATTTTATGGAGAAGATTCATTGCCATTTCAAATTTCTATGTGAAATTTGGCAAAGCTAGACTATAGGAAAGGTAACCTTTACCTTTTAATGGAAATCTGCTCAGAGGACTCCCAGAGAGTTTACTGGTCAGCTCTCTAGTGTTCAAATGGTTATTAAGCATTACACTGTTAACTGGTAGATATCGGCAGCATCATGCTGTGGAACAGATAAATCAGGGTACCAGGTCCTGCACAACCACTTAACTACCCACGACTTACAGTAGGCAATTAAATTGAACTTTCCAACCTTGGTTAGTTTACTCTTATAAATGAAATAAGGATTGGGGTGTACTGTTACGTCTTTTCTAGTTTTCCAGTTTAATTGCTTTTAATAATAATGAATTACAGCTTTTAAAAGTAAAATATTCTGTAATAATTGTCGACTTCATTTCTGCATAAATTATCTGTGTTGAGACTGAGACACTTCTGTTTGTACGCTTCCTAGGTACAAATTCGACCTTGGAATCTCAGTGACAGTGACTTTGTAATGGATGGTTCACAACCTCTTGACCCACGGAAAACTATATTTGTTGGTGGTGTTCCCCGACCATTGCGAGCAGGTATGATTCAACAAAGCAACAAAAAGCTCTGTTTATCCTTTAGCATAAGAAATATACATATTTTTCTTTTTAGGATGAATTGTCCATGAACATTTGAGTATATGTCTTAAGGGAGAGTGTCCTAGACTCCTAGTGTCTTAGCTTGAACTCATGTGCTCTGTTCCCAGTTAATAGCTGAGTAACTTTGGACAAATTAATTTCTCTAATTCTCAGTTTCCTCATCTGTCAAATGGATTATAAATATGTCCTTTATGTATTGTTGTTTTCAGGATTAAATGAGATAATGGATGCCTGGTGTTTAATGCAGGGTCCCATAATGCTAATGCTCACTGCTGTCATCATTATTCAAGAGAAAGCTCTTCCAGGATGGGTTAGGTATTGAGATGTTCACTATCTACTTCCCACGCCTCCATATGCTCAACAGCTACATACTAAGCTCTGAATATAACAGTTTTCTCAGCAGAGCATTGTGTTTTTGGAGCAGTACATACAGAAGATGTTTCATCCCCAGCTTCAAATAATACGAGGCTTAATATCATAAGTGAGATATAGAACATAAAATGAACAAGAATGTAATTACAAAATTGTAACATTTTATGGAGAAGATTCATTTGCCATTTCAAATTTCTATGTGAAATTTGGCAAAGCTAGACTATAGGGAAAGGTAACCTTTTACCTTTTAATGGAAATCTGCTCAGAGGACTCCCAGAGAGTTTACTGGTCAGCTCTCTAGTGTTCAAATGGTTATTAAGCATTACACTGTTAACTGGTAGATATACGGCAGCATCATGCTGTGGAACAGATAAATCAGGGTACCAGGTCCTGCACAACCACTTAACTACCCACGACCTCACACAGGTTGATCATCCTCCCTGTGCCTCAGTGTCTCCAGAAGATTGCTACCTACTTCATAGAGCTGTTGTATAGATTATATGTGAAACACTCAACAGAGTCCCTAGACACAGTGGATAAAAATGCACACAGTGGACAACTGGTTGTAATGAGTAGTTTCAGTTTAATAATTACTATAATGATGGAGAGATGAGCTGCTTTGGATAAAACCTTTGGTGAGCCAGATGATGTTTGCTGATTTCAAATGTCCTCTCTGCCCCTTCCATCTGTAGTGGAGCTGGCCATGATAATGGACCGGCTGTATGGAGGCGTATGCTATGCTGGGATTGATACTGACCCTGAGCTGAAATACCCCAAAGGAGCTGGGCGAGTTGCGTTCTCTAATCAGCAGAGCTACATAGCTGCTATCAGTGCCCGCTTCGTGCAGCTGCAGCATGGAGAAATAGATAAACGGGTAAGTCCTGGACTGCTCTCTGCAGAGTTCTCCGAGTGGCCTTCTGTGTCAGTACCACGCTTGGAATGGGGCATTTTATATGACAGTAAATTGACAGCTGATAGTTATGCCTGTAGGACCCTTTAGATGAGTGTTCTAGAATAAATCTAAGAGTTTCCTATGAATTTCTTCTGTCCCTTACTTTTCTGCCCCATATGCTCAACAGCTACATACTAAGCTCTGAATATAACAGTTTTCTCAGCAGAGCATTGTGTTTTTGGAGCAGTACATACAGAAGATGTTTCATCCCCAGCTTCAAATAATACGAGGCTTAATATCATAAGTGAGATATAGAACATAAAATGAACAAGAATGTAATTACAAAATTGTAACATTTTATGGAGAAGATTCATTTGCCATTTCAAATTTCTATGTGAAATTTGGCAAAGCTAGACTATAGGGAAAGGTAACCTTTTACCTTTTAATGGAAATCTGCTCAGAGGACTCCCAGAGAGTTTACTGGTCAGCTCTCTAGTGTTCAAATGGTTATTAAGCATTACACTGTTAACTGGTAGATATACGGCAGCATCATGCTGTGGAACAGATAAATCAGGGTACCAGGTCCTGCACAACCACTTAACTACCCACGACCTCACACAGGTTGATCATCCTCCCTGTGCCTCAGTGTCTCCAGAAGATTGCTACCTACTTCATAGAGCTGTTGTATAGATTATATGTGAAACACTCAACAGAGTCCCTAGACACAGTGGATAAAAATGCACACAGTGGACAACTGGTTGTAATGAGTAGTTTCAGTTTAATAATTACTATAATGATGGAGAGATGAGCTGCTTTGGATAAAACCTTTGGTGAGCCAGATGATGTTTGCTGATTTCAAATGTCCTCTCTGCCCCTTCCATCTGTAGTGGAGCTGGCCATGATAATGGACCGGCTGTATGGAGGCGTATGCTATGCTGGGATTGATACTGACCCTGAGCTGAAATACCCCAAAGGAGCTGGGCGAGTTGCGTTCTCTAATCAGCAGAGCTACATAGCTGCTATCAGTGCCCGCTTCGTGCAGCTGCAGCATGGAGAAATAGATAAACGGGTAAGTCCTGGACTGCTCTCTGCAGAGTTCTCCGAGTGGCCTTCTGTGTCAGTACCACGCTTGGAATGGGGCATTTTATATGACAGTAAATTGACAGCTGATAGTTATGCCTGTAGGACCCTTTAGATGAGTGTTCTAGAATAAATCTAAGAGTTTCCTATGAATTTCTTCTGTCCCTTACTTTTCTGCGTAACCTAACCAAACACTCCAGTCACTTTGCTTGAATCCACTTAATCTTTCCCAAAATATCACCTCCCTCCATTCGTTTATTCAGTGAGTCATTCAATAAATATTTACCAAGTCCTTTGTACTTTGTTGTATCAAGTGTACAAACTTGAATGCCCTTGAGTTCTCCTCACCTTTTTTTCTTTTAACCTGGAATAAAGAATACCTCAGCAAGCCCTATTTTCCTGCGCACTGCATAACAAATGATTGAATACATTCACTTCAAGGACTACATGTCTAAGAAACAATGAATGAATTCACTTCAACGACTAGGTGTCTAAGAAATAATATTTCATTGTAATAGATTTAAGTAGAAGAACCTTGAATCCTTCCATTTGTAATCTGTTTTACCTCCTGAAATTAGATAGTAGTTCATCTGGATTATTTTCTTACTTTAAATTCCTGTTTGTTGTGTTTATCCCCCACATTAAAAGGCTGGAGGAAACCTCAAAGATAACTCTTCTGTTTTTTAATGTATTGTATTTGAGACCCTGTCACGAATTTCTTAGCTTTATGTTTCTTGCATTCAACATATATTTTCGTGCCTAGGGCAAGAAGTCCTGTCCTCATGGATTTATGATCTGGTGGATAGAAAGTGGCTTGTGAATGACCTGCCCATCACTAAATGGTTTGTTACGAGTTTGTGGTGAGATAGGAATTTACCCCAGAATGTGAATTCACTGCACTAGGAAGCACAATGTTTAATTAAAGTTGAGGTTTTCTCATAGATATGCTTCCTTGATGAAGAAAGCAGTGCATTGATTTACATTCTGGTGTCAGCTCCTTATTTCATGCCAAACTGGCACTTTGATTAGTGCTGACTTAGATATCCATCACTTCAACACATTGTGCTAAAAAAAGTCTTTATTGATTGACTGACTGTATTGTGCCTTTCTGAACTCAGTACCTAGAACCTATCAGGTCAATAATGGTTTACATTTACTGCTTGTGTTTCATTTCATGTATATTCCACATCAGTGGCAACTGAAAATTTCTCATCCTAGTGATATCACACTGTGAACCTATTGAGGAGAAAGATGTAGATCTATGATGCCATGGAGGAAAAGGGCAGAATTAGTTGCAGTATACATTAATATGCTTCCTTGATTTTTATTTACACTAAAAAATATGTACATCTGAGTGAACAGTCTCTCCTGACTCATCACTTTATTCCAACATCAGTTTAGGAGTTGTAAGGTTAGCTGTTAGAAATTCAGACTTAATTTGTATTCTGCTAGAATCTCTGATTCTTTGACTAGTGCTCATGCCGCTCTCTGGATGTTATCGAATGGCCTCAGGGCCAGGCGCCTGATCTTTGGTTATGTCTGCTCTTCTGGCCTTCTGTGTCACTCTTCTCTTTCTGTTCACCATCTACCTCTGTCAGGATTCCTTGTCAGAAGAGGATGGCAGCAGTGGTTGTCACAGCCTGGTGTAAGGGAGTTTCAATCATGAGTCTCTCCAAGACTGAAAATAACCAACTCTTTTCTCACTGGAGAATTAAGAGCCAGGTTATTTTTAATGCTTGAGAGGCTCAAATGACAGATTGGCCTATTGAACACTGGAACAGACCCCATTTTATAAATTCACCTCTGACTTTTAGACTGAAATAAACCGTCCTTCCTGACAAAGAACAAAGCAAGGTTTTAGATTACGAGCACTATGGCTGTGTCTTGTTTTCCCGGAGTTGGAGGCTTGTGATTATAACTCAAGATGTGTACACTGCAAATAGAAACCATGACCCCAAGCCTTATTACAGCTCAGAGGCTTGCGACGCACAAGTCAGGCATCTTCCCTCTGATTTGTACGTGGAAGTGCTGTTTTGTGGCTCTGGGACTCTCTTAGTTGATCTTGTGTAAGTTATTCCACATATGACAAGAATTCAGACCCACTAATTAAAGCGACAGTTTGTGTTTATGAAAACTATCCTGGGGGTTTTACCTCAATGTTCTTAAAGATCAAGTTGGCTTCATTTTTAAATTTATGCTGGTATCTTGTCTTTCATTTGAAAACTGTTTATTTAATAAGACAAAAATGTAAAATAATGAGCACGAAAGCCTTAAGTTTCTTAAGAGGATTCAGTAGAGGAGATATAGAGTCTTTCTTCTGGGCACCTTGGCACAGACCTATTCAGACAGTGGATGGAAAGGTGCCTCACAGTCTGAGTCTCTAGGTCCATTCAGTGAGAGACGTTAAACAACTTTCTTTTATTTTTGATTGCAGGTGGAAGTTAAGCCATATGTCTTGGATGATCAGCTGTGTGATGAATGTCAAGGGGCCCGTTGTGGGGGAAAATTTGCTCCATTTTTCTGTGCTAATGTTACCTGTCTGCAGTATTACTGTGAATATTGCCTGGGCTGATCTTTGGTTATGTCTGCTCTTCTGGCCTTCTGTGTCACTCTTCTCTTTCTGTTCACCATCTACCTCTGTCAGGATTCCTTGTCAGAAGAGGATGGCAGCAGTGGTTGTCACAGCCTGGTGTAAGGGAGTTTCAATCATGAGTCTCTCCAAGACTGAAAATAACCAACTCTTTTCTCACTGGAGAATTAAGAGCCAGGTTATTTTTAATGCTTGAGAGGCTCAAATGACAGATTGGCCTATTGAACACTGGAACAGACCCCATTTTATAAATTCACCTCTGACTTTTAGACTGAAATAAACCGTCCTTCCTGACAAAGAACAAAGCAAGGTTTTAGATTACGAGCACTATGGCTGTGTCTTGTTTTCCCGGAGTTGGAGGCTTGTGATTATAACTCAAGATGTGTACACTGCAAATAGAAACCATGACCCCAAGCCTTATTACAGCTCAGAGGCTTGAGACGCACAAGTCGGGCATCTTCCCCCTGATTTGTACGTGGAAGTGCTGTTTTGTGGCTCTGGGACTCTCTTAGTTGATCTTGTGTAAGTTATTCCACATATGACAAGAATTCAGACCCACTAATTAAAGCGACAGTTTGTGTTTATGAAAACTATCCTGGGGGTTTTACCTCAATGTTCTTAAAGATCAAGTTGGCTTCATTTTTAAATTTATGCTGGTATCTTGTCTTTCATTTGAAAACTGTTTATTTAATAAGACAAAAATGTAAAATAATGAGCACGAAAGCCTTAAGTTTCTTAAGAGGATTCAGTAGAGGAGATATAGAGTCTTTCTTCTGGGCACCTTGGCACAGACCTATTCAGACAGTGGATGGAAAGGTGCCTCACAGTCTGAGTCTCTAGGTCCATTCAGTGAGAGACGTTAAACAACTTTCTTTTATTTTTGATTGCAGGTGGAAGTTAAGCCATATGTCTTGGATGATCAGCTGTGTGATGAATGTCAAGGGGCCCGTTGTGGGGGAAAATTTGCTCCATTTTTCTGTGCTAATGTTACCTGTCTGCAGTATTACTGTGAATATTGCTGGGCTGCTATTCATTCTCGTGCTGGCAGGGAATTCCACAAGCCCCTGGTGAAGGAAGGTGGTGACCGTCCTCGACATATTTCATTCCGCTGGAACTAAAGGATAACTACAGTGCTCATTTTCAGGCCTCAGAATAAGTGCACTCTTCTGTTAATTCTGCCCCCTCCCTCAACCTCTTCACACTGGCATGTCCTTTTGTGCAGTCTGTAACTTAACAGTAGTCTAACAGAAAGAATGGCCTGTCATAGAGGTGTTTAGTAGAGTCTCGTGTCTCTGAAAACAGGATGTATGAACTCCTTTTTTGTATTGCCATCATGTTGCATGGAAGTTTCATTCTCTTGTTTTGCTGGAGACTAAGAGGATTCAAACTTCTTGCAACATTTTCTTAGAGGAGAGAGAGAAATATTAAAAGAGAAATGAAACAATAGAGTATTTTGGGTTTTTAATTAAATTATTGTTATTAATATAACAGATAAGAATACTTTTATTAAAATAACCACATAACAATAACACTATCAGTCTCTCCTGACGCGGGGTTTCCCCCAGGGAAGTGCTTTTGCCTTTCTCTTTTTTTCCTTTCATCCTTTTAGCCTCTCCCTTTTTCTCCATCATCTTTCTGTTCTTTCAACAGCAGTGGAGGAAGTTAACAATTATTAACAGGAAAGAGCATGTTAAAGCAAACACAAATGCATGAGCAAGATTGAAGCAGCATTATAACTAATTTTAAGGGTTTAGAGGCAGACTATCATTTCACTATGCCTCAAAGTTACTACCACATCAGAAAAGAAAAAATAAATAAATAAAGTAGCAGAGCTAGATGTATTTTCTTTTAGACAGGTTTTAAAATTAGAATGTAAAAATTGGGTACATTTGTTTCTGAGGGGAGTGCACTTATTTGTTTTTGAACTTTTACTTACCCAGTCACAGCCCCAGGAAACCTACCAAAGCTAGAGTTAACGACAACTGGTGGGAAAACTAGCATTTCCTCTCCTGAAGAACAAATGTATAAATGTTATTTTTGATGTTATATATAAACTCTATATCCTAATTTCCTAACACTCATCAGGTGTCAGCCTTTGCTCTCCATTTTGACGTTAAAAAAAAAAAAGCAAACAAAAAGATCGAGAGATACCTCAAGGATATCACTTTTGATTTTGTGTTAGACTACCATGTGTAGCCCAAACTGGAAGACAAAAGCCAATATTCAGATTGGCCACTAATTGGCTTACTTTTAGATTTAAAGTTACTTTGGGTATCCTGTAATTTAGTTGTAACATAGAAAATGAAAAAAAAAGTAGTTGCAAAGTGTTTTGCACTGTTGAACTAAGTAACTGTGTAAATCTGTGCAAAGGTACGTATGTTTATCTTACTCTTCCTATAAAATAAAATAACATTACAGTTTCAGAATTTAGCATGGGACATAGTGTTTGAAGTGCCAGCTTCATCAAGTAATGCATGCTTTATTATAAATAAAACTCTAGCTTTTGAAAGGCACTCTGTGTCAAACAGTATGCTTCAGGGGTAAATTGAAAAATAGTCTCTTGAAGCCCTGGTCATTGGAAGTAACTTTTGTTTTAGTGGACATTCCCTTATGAAATGCCCTGTCCACCATGAAAAGGATTATCTTCCGTGTGCAAAACGTTAAAACAAAAATCTAATGGCAATCTTGCTAATTGTGCTACCTAACAGTACCATCTTGGATCCTTCAAAACCAAAGACTTGCCCTAGCACTGCGGTGGAACCACCTGGGTGAGGACCCTACTGATCATCTTTAGAAAAAGCAATCCTTTATTTTTAATCCAGGCTTTAATGAACGTTAAATCAAAATACCTGTTAAGACTATCATTTCACTATGCCTCAAAGTTACTACCACATCAGAAAAGAAAAAATAAATAAATAAAGTAGCAGAGCTAGATGTATTTTCTTTTAGACAGGTTTTAAAATTAGAATGTAAAAATTGGGTACATTTGTTTCTGAGGGAGTGCACTTATTTGTTTTGAACTTTTACTTACCCAGTCACAGCCCCAGGAAACCTACCAAAGCTAGAGTTAACGACAACTGGTGGGAAAACTAGCATTTCCTCTCCTGAAGAACAAATGTATAAATGTTATTTTTGATGTTATATATAAACTCTATATCCTAATTTCCTAACACTCATCAGGTGTCAGCCTTTGCTCTCCATTTTGACGTTAAAAAAAAAAAAGCAAACAAAAAGATCGAGAGATACCTCAAGGATATCACTTTTGATTTTGTGTTAGACTACCATGTGTAGCCCAAACTGGAAGACAAAAGCCAATATTCAGATTGGCCACTAATTGGCTTACTTTTAGATTTAAAGTTACTTTGGGTATCCTGTAATTTAGTTGTAACATAGAAAATGAAAAAAAAAAAAGTAGTTGCAAAGTGTTTTGCACTGTTGAACTAAGTAACTGTGTAAATCTGTGCAAAGGTACGTATGTTTATCTTACTCTTCCTATAAAATAAAATAACATTACAGTTTCAGAATTTAGCATGGGACATAGTGTTTGAAGTGCCAGCTTCATCAAGTAATGCATGCTTTATTATAAATAAAACTCTAGCTTTTGAAAGGCACTCTGTGTCAAACAGTATGCTTCAGGGGTAAATTGAAAAATAGTCTCTTGAAGCCCTGGTCATTGGAAGTAACTTTTGTTTTAGTGGACATTCCCTTATGAAATGCCCTGTCCACCATGAAAAGGATTATCTTCCGTGTGCAAAACGTTAAAACAAAAATCTAATGGCAATCTTGCTAATTGTGCTACCTAACAGTACCATCTTGGATCCTTCAAAACCAAAGACTTGCCCTAGCACTGCGGTGGAACCACCTGGGTGAGGACCCTACTGATCATCTTTAGAAAAAGCAATCCTTTATTTTTAATCCAGGCTTTAATGAACTATATACCTGTTAAGTTCCAAAGGTCAAAATGGAGGCATTTGCTGTCTAGCAGTCATTCACAAGAAAGGGAGCTGCTTTTAAAGAATCCCCTGCAAATACTGGAAGCGGTCATGTGAATGGAGGGTGCTCTTGTGTAGCTGGTCAGGGACTTTTATTTTTCTTTTCTCCTGAACAACATAATTCTAATTGGAATGTTCATTTGCCTCTTTTTATTCTTTTCAATGCTTTTAGGTGGCTTGGGGTGTGCTATCGTGCTGTTCCTACTCAGTAAACAGGTGTGATGAGCTAACAAGAAATAACACTGTTTGAGAACTAGCTTTGAATAATAATTTTTTCCCTTTGTACATGACCTGCTGAATTTCGGTACAGTGTTTTTGTAGCTAACTTATTTTGTCATGCACATAATGTATATTTGTTATGCACTACTTTTGTATATCTTGTTTTTCCAACAGTGAACATTTTTAGGCACACTTTTCACTGACGGGATATCTCTTTATGCAATACCTCAATTTTTCATATTGCAAAGAGTAGCTTTTTGTACTTTTATTACTGAGAGATCTTCATATACTTCATTTTTTAATATAAATAATTTTAATAAATTTTATTTTCTTATATTCTGCTTTTTATACATTTCAGTGCTCTGCATACATTTTAAATTATGAATGTTGTGCACTGGCAATGCTATTTTAGAGTCTGCAGAGAAGAGAAAGCATGTTGCTTAAACATCCTTCCCCAGCACCAGCTATTGGTGTACCTATAATTTAAGAAATAGTCTATGTAAAGTAACAAATTAACAAAAAAAATTCGCATGAAAATGACAGATAACACTGTAGTTCCTAAAAAAAAAAAACATCTAAATGCATAAGCATAGGGTAGAAATTTAAAATAACAAAATTGTCTACAGCTTCTTACTAAGTTTTTAAAATTATTCATAATGCAGACATTTTTGGTGAATGTTTAGCCATTTTTAATATTAATAAATTGATGTTAAGTGTTTGATTCAGAGATGTCTGCTCTTTTAAATTATATATAAAGAAAAAAAATAGCCTGCCATGGGACAGGTGTGTAATGTTAGTATGCATGACTAATGTAAGAAATTGTTATTCTACTAATATTTACTTGTGATTGTGTGACAAGCGTGTTTACAGATGATTTGGTTACACTTCAATTTACAGGGCATAAACAATTATTATCTATTACTCTAAACTTTATTGATTACATGTCCTTCAGATTACATGGGATTGTAGTTGGGAGTTACCATGTAACTCAAAACATAATTAACATGTAATTAGTTTACAGATTTTAGGGTATCACTTCAATTTACCAAGCATGTAGTTCTAGCGCACTAGCATGGCACCAGCCATGTACTTACAATGTAGTTACAGAGTAATTACATGGTTATTTTTGCAATGTAAAATAAAGTGTTTCTGATTATTTTCTATGTAAAGGAACCCTCTCTCTTCCCCTTCTGGTCCCCACGCTTTGGTATAATATATATACTTCTCCATACACAGACCTCTGCAGAATGCAAAATAAAACTTGCAGTGAATGACTTTAGCATTTTATGAGAGTGCTGTTGGAAAGACTTGATAATTCACCCTTTTTGTTTTGAAGAGTTGAATCTTCTGTTAAAAGGTGATTTAAAACTTGAATGTGATGAATTGTGGCAAGTTAACTTCAAGTTATGTGCAATACTTATTTCAAACTTTTGAAAGATCTTTGCAGTGTAATTCTTTGTTTTTAATTGCAGACATTTAAAAATGTCATTTTCTACTGTTAAGAGTAATCCTCTTTCTTGCTGGTGTTTCTAAAGAAAAGAATCAGAAATCAATCTTTCTACTAATGTAAATTTGAGATTATTTTTAAAAATGGAATAAAAGAAGTTTTGGTCATTTGCTTTATTTTATTATCTTATTTTAAAGCTACTGTGATTGATAGCATTGTAAGAATTGGGACAATATTGTATTCAACTGTTTTATTTTTTATATTTTTAAAATTTAAAGTATAATTAGTTTTTATAATTTTCATCAGATTTTTGTTATATTTTTTGGAAGTGAAACTTTTAGCAAGTGGGTGTCTAGTTTTTACTAATCCCTAATGTTTTTTTTTTTTTTTTTTTCCAGTGTATTGCTCATATTATCAGAAGGAAAAGTTATTTAAGTATGTCAGTTAATTGTACTACTTGGCTGAATTTCCATATAGTTTTTACTGTGTATGGGGAGGTTGTAGTATTTATTATAGCATTTTAAATAAGGGTAATTCATTTTTTATTAAAGTCATTTTCACGTTAAGTTCCTATTTTTGTATGTTCTACTCTTAAGTTATATAACACAGTTCCTTTTTTAAAAGAGTTCATTTGTTGAAGTGCTAGTGGAAAATTAATGTTATTAAATAGTTTGCAAATGACTATTTATACCAGTATGCGTATAATTTTTAAATATTTGTAATGTGAGATGTTGAATGAATAAAACTTTTAACTCAGCTTTCTTTTAATATACTTATTTATTTTCAACAGAAGTAGATTATGTTTCCAGGGTTGGGATATAACATTTAAAATATATTAGACGTATATTCTTTGGCCATAGCAGAAGAAACCAAAGTGAAGAGATGTCCGGTCATATAAGTACTCCTGGCAAGTACGCCTTGCCAATGCAAATGCATAAATACCAGTGGCTGTTGTCTTTGGCCTGCACAGGTACTTCACACACTGCCCTGCAGAGGTCTTTTCATCTGTAGCCTTCAGTATGTGTGCGAGGCTTCAGCCCGGGATCTGAGTGTTCAGTCATCTGCTTTAAGGCCAAATGAAAGTAAGGGAACCCGTGTTTATCTAAAAGGGAAGGTCAGTCTCTGAGAGATTTAGTTTTGAGTCTTTGTCAGCGAAGAGCCTTGATTTCTGGCCATGCTAACAAGAGGATTTGGGTTAACACGTCTCTCTTGAATTTTAACCCCTCCATTCCTCCCTATATCCTGACATCACAGGATGTGTCTTCTGGAATTAAAATCTCTACAGCATGTGATTTGAAAGTATTGTCTTTGGGTTGGTCCATAAAGCATGTGGGCTACTGACTATTGTGGTGCGTTAGTCATTTATATTTTAGACTATATCTTCAGGCTTTTAAGGGTTTTGTTGTTGTTGAATCACTGAGTTGTGTCTGACTCTTTGTAATCCCACGGACTATATAGCTTGTCAGGCTCTGCTGTCCATGGGATTTCCCAGGCAAGAATACCAGAGTGGGTCGCCATTTCCTTCTCCAAGGGATCTTCCCAACTGAGGGACCAAACCCACATCCCCAGAACCTAATACTAAAATATGTCTTGTTTTGTAAAATTTAATTTCCACCCTTTCTTACTTTAAGCATTGTATTCTAAAGAAACAGCAGTTATTGTACTGAGACAAATGGACTGTGGAGGTATTTTGCTTTTAGGTTGCCTAAATATTCCCAGAATACAACTCTTCTAAGTATAGAGTTTTCTGAGAGTTTGAACTGAATCAGCAGTGCATAGGACCCCCCAAGAGTACAGGGTCATAGGATCTTTGGCTGGCATTCTGTTCAGAGTTCAGTGAAGGGCCCGTGGGACAGCCCCAAGGACATAAGAGAATGTGGGTGACATTTGGTTGCCACCTCTGCAGTATCCCTGGGCTTTCTGGCACGGTTTCAGAAGGGTTGGAGGGGAAGATATAGGTTGATTTAGCTTCTTTATTTCAGGAAATATTTTAGGCAAGTACTATATCAACTCTAAGCGATGTAACAACTATATCTTGAAATCATATGTAGGTGCAAGACTTCTGGTGTCTTAAGTCACAGAATGGTAAATCTGGAAAGGGTTTGCAAGGTTACAAAGGTTGCAGTTTCTTATTTTACTCACTAGTTGCTTATCTAAATCCACCTAACAAGGAAAGCTTTTGTCTGTTCTTAATTGTCCTTAATAATTAAGTTATTTCTTAATTTCTTTGGTAGCAGGTTTGTACTCACACCCTGTCCCGAAGGAAAGTAAGTCATTTTGTTGGGGATTTTTTGTTTTTTTTAAGTTTGGGAAACACTTAAAAGTTGACTCAAAGTCTGGGAAAGTAAATCCCTGATTTTAAAAATTAAGGAGCATTAAAGATGTCAATGAAGTCAGTTAAACACATTTAAAGGGTAATTATTTTTCTGAAGTATGTACTGACAGAATAATAAATAAGGAACTCTTAGTATTTGTTTCCAAATTCTATCTTCAGAGCACTAAGATAGCTCGTACCATGAGAAAAGGACAAAGGAAAAACTACTGTCATTAAATTAGCTTAGAAAGTAAAGCATCCTGTTTCTTAGAAAATAGGCAATTGACTTGGCCTTGAGAAGTTCAGCAGTGAACAAACCTACTCACTTTGTTTCAGGTGTTTTCCCCTAATGTTGCTTTGACTGTGGAACTCTGTTTGCAGGTAATACAGGATGCCGTGGCACAGACATTGGGGTGTACGTTTGCTGGCGTCAGCCTTAGAACCCACTTTGAATTGTGTTCTACAAGGGCTTCTGCTCCTGCCCTGCCTGGGTGGTGTCCTTGGCTCTTGAACTTAGCTTGGATTTGACGTCATTGACTAGCCTCTCACCCCTGTCCCGTTCCGAGCTCAGCTCCTTCCACCCTTCCTCCCTCTGTTCCCACCACAGAAGAGGAGGTTAGTCTTCAGCATAAACTATCAGGTGGCAAAGCTGTTTTGATTATACCCCTCTCTGGCTCGCAGCAGCCCTTCTGTCTCATGAGTGCCACACATACCACGTCACCTAAGAAACCTGTGCTCTGAATCTGCCTTCTGTGAGACTCTGTCTACCCTTCTGGTAATGCCTGTCACTTATCTCCCTCAAAAACTGTCCTTTGCCAAGTTCCCCCACATGCTCTGAGGGTAGGGACCACAGGCTCCAGATAAACTAAGAAATCAGAACACGGACGTCTGCACTCTACTATGAATTCCTTATCTGCCAGCACTCATTCAACCTGTTTTATTAGAGAATATTTTGTTTTAGCATGCCTGGGTCTTTTTTGGTGTATTTTAACTTTGAATCTTTTTCTAGTCAAATGGGTGTCATTGTTGACTGGTTGGGGAGAAAAAAGTGTCTTAGTGTGATTCATTATGGTGACTAGAGATGGAAAAGTACAGTTTGTCTCAAGGAAGTTAAAAATGAACAGCAGCGTAGAAATCCAGGGTGTGCCCAAACCCACAGTGTTTTCTATTGCATACAATCTGATTAAGTGGCAAAGAAACCTGCTGTGGGTAGGTGGGAGGCAGAGGGTGATGAATCAGTGAATACAAAGCCAGCAACGCAGCCTCTGCTTTCTTCATCCTTTTCATTGGAGTTCTATTTCCGTAAGCAGGGCTTTGACACCATCAAAATGTCATTGCAGTCAAGCAGATGTCACCATTTTTAAAGAGACTATTTTCAACATTTCTCTAACCCCATCCCCAACACCAGAAGAGACAAGAAAAGAACCACACATATCCATAAAGGCTCACCAGTAAACGCAAGAGGGTCTTTAAAATTTATTACCAGGAAGTGAACTAGTAGTGATATGTCTGTAAAATGGTATAAGGTTTTAGACAGAATCCAGGAAAACCTGAGCCCTCTTACTTGAAGGAACGGAGGCATAATTCACCTCTCATTTGAAGAGAAAAGCCAGGTGGCCCCCCCTTGTGTGTTTAACTGCGGGTATGGGGAAGGGGTGTGGAATGGTTTCCTGACTCCCCAGTGATGATGTCTGGTTCTGGAAGAGGAAACTAAACACGCTCATCAACTGTGATGTGTCAGGCACTTAAATACTTTGGAAGGTTACACACTCCGATCCCCTACCCACGAGGGACTGAACACAGTACTGAACTTTGTCCCGGAATGGCTGGGGGACATGGAAGCTTACACAGCTAGGACGTGGTGAAACATGGACTCCAATCCCCACCTACTGTGTCCCCAAGTCTTCCCTTCTAACCCTTATGGCTCCTGAAATAGCAATGGACAGTATTTTTTTTTTTTAAGTTACATTTGTTTTTAAGAGAAAAAGTTTCATTCCTAAACCTAATCTGGGTGCAAGCTCTCAGATTTGAAAGTATAGAGAAGAGTATGATGAAGCAGTTCTAGAGAGAAGGTGAGTTTTGATTGTGAATCTACACGTAAGGCCCACTTGCTTCTCGAGAACTGGTTCTTGGTCAAAGGATTTTGCTCAAGATCATAGAGGTAGGTAGCGGAGACCAGGGAAGGTGGCCAAATCTCTGTCGTCTGTCCAGCCTGGATGACTCCCGTTTGCCTCTACAATTCTTGTCTGCCCTACTGGCCTTCCTTAAGTGTGTGTCAGTGGTTCAGCAGACAGATAAGGGTATACATTTCCAGAACTAAGGACAAGGGAGTTGAAACCTTGTCATTTCTATTCACTTCAAGGAACTACATATTCCTTAGTGTGTATCTTTTCTCTTTGACTTCACTACCAGGAAAAGGCACATACCAGTTCGAGGGTAAGAAACAAGGAAAAAGAAAGGGGCCTTTTCTCTAGCACTCTGAATCCCCCTAATCCCAGAAACACAAATAGCCCAGGAGTGAGAATAACAGTCATGATGCTGGTAACATCTATGCACACACACACACGGAGTGCTCACCGGGTGCAGACTTCGTGCCTCTCTACCTGTCCCACAGTCCTGAGAGGCAGCCACTGTTGGCATGCTCATTTTAAAGGTGCGCAACATTCTAAGTTAGCTAGTTTGTAAAGATAGGGTTCACACACAGGTGCTGTTTCACCTCACCTCTTGTAAGTTTCCAACAAAGAATTTTCTATTAAAGCTTTATCCTCACATTCCTGCATTGACTAAGAAATCACCAAAAAGTTATATTGAAAGGATATATACATTTCACAAACCTATCAAAAAGTTATCTTCCTTTATTTTGTTTGACAGGTATGTCTTTAACAATAAGGTGACAGCTGTTTTTCTGCTCAATTGTCAGGTGCCTCAGAAGTGGTCAACCAATCATAGTCACATGGGTGCTGAGGAAGGATCTCTAGTTAGCTGGATGGATGAAATAATGGGTAGGTGCCTGGATGGGCAGATGGATGGATCAACAGATGAAGAGTGAATGAATAAATGGGTAGGTAAGTAGGCAGACAAATACAGATAAAATATACTTGTGTATGTTTATAAATCAGATTTTTTTTGACTCAAAGAAAATCCCACCAAAGAGAAAGGATCTTTCTTACTTCTTTCTATAGAGATATAAATGAAGACATTCTATGTAGAAATCAAACCTTCTCATGAATCTCTTCCTTTGAGACTCTGCACTGTCTCTGTAATCAGAATCAAAATAGTCCTGAAAATCCAAAGGAGAGGGAGAGAGGCTTTCTTACTGGTGTGCCCTGTCACATTTCAAAACAGCATATGAGGGCTTCCCTGGTGGTCCAGTGGGTAAAGAGTCCGCCTTGCAGTGAAGGACTGGTTCGATCCTGGCCCGGAAGATAACCTTGTCATTTCTATTCACTTCAAGGAACTACATATTCCTTAGTGTGTATCTTTTCTCTTTGACTTCACTACCAGGAAAAGGCACATACCAGTTCGAGGGTAAGAAACAAGGAAAAAGAAAGGGGCCTTTTCTCTAGCACTCTGAATCCCCCTAATCCCAGAAACACAAATAGCCCAGGAGTGAGAATAACAGTCATGATGCTGGTAACATCTATGCACACACACACACGGAGTGCTCACCGGGTGCAGACTTCGTGCCTCTCTACCTGTCCCACAGTCCTGAGAGGCAGCCACTGTTGGCATGCTCATTTTAAAGGTGCGCAACATTCTAAGTTAGCTAGTTTGTAAAGATAGGGTTCACACACAGGTGCTGTTTCACCTCACCTCTTGTAAGTTTCCAACAAAGAATTTTCTATTAAAGCTTTATCCTCACATTCCTGCATTGACTAAGAAATCACCAAAAAGTTATATTGAAAGGATATATACATTTCACAAACCTATCAAAAAGTTATCTTCCTTTATTTTGTTTGACAGGTATGTCTTTAACAATAAGGTGACAGCTGTTTTTCTGCTCAATTGTCAGGTGCCTCAGAAGTGGTCAACCAATCATAGTCACATGGGTGCTGAGGAAGGATCTCTAGTTAGCTGGATGGATGAAATAATGGGTAGGTGCCTGGATGGGCAGATGGATGGATCAACAGATGAAGAGTGAATGAATAAATGGGTAGGTAAGTAGGCAGACAAATACAGATAAAATATACTTGTGTATGTTTATAAATCAGATTTTTTTTGACTCAAAGAAAATCCCACCAAAGAGAAAGGATCTTTCTTACTTCTTTCTATAGAGATATAAATGAAGACATTCTATGTAGAAATCAAACCTTCTCATGAATCTCTTCCTTTGAGACTCTGCACTGTCTCTGTAATCAGAATCAAAATAGTCCTGAAAATCCAAAGGAGAGGGAGAGAGGCTTTCTTACTGGTGTGCCCTGTCACATTTCAAAACAGCATATGAGGGCTTCCCTGGTGGTCCAGTGGGTAAAGAGTCCGCCTTGCAGTGAAAGGGGTACTGGTTCGATCCCTGGCCCGGGAAGATCCCACAAGACCAGGAGCATCTGGGTGGATGCGTCTAATTATGAGTCAGCACTCTGGAGCGCATGCGCCCAGAGCCAGTGCTCTGCAAGGAGAGAGGCACTGCAATTGGAGGCCCACGCATGCCAAAGCATAAAGATGGATGAAAATAAATAATGACTTAGAGGCAAAAAAAAAAAAACAAAACAAAACACATGAATGTTTTGCTTCTGGGACGAGATGTCAGAATCATTCAAATGGATTTCTACAGAGAATTTACATTCCACATACATAGAAAGAATGAAAGAAGAAGCGTTTGCCAGTTTTAAACACCGGAACTCTGGAATGCAAAGCGCTGATCACTGCTGCAGCCTGCGCAGCTGTTCCTGAACAGATGTGATGCTGTGGAGCCTGGAAGAACCAACTTAGAATTCTGGAACATAGATCTGTAGCCAAACGGTCCTTCTGAGATAGACATTAAGGCAATAGCCAAATATCAACAAATTCCTTTTTATTTGCCACCCAAAGTCTTCAGATCTAAGGAAGACCAAATGCAAAATTCTAAAATTGGAAGGGATGTAAATGGGGACCCAGATTTGGTGTCCTATCTACATCAGGACACCAGCCCTCCTCAAAGGGTGGTAAAAGGTGGTGGGGAAGCAGGCGGATGAAGGGGAGCACCGAGGGAAACAAACGCAGGGGAAGAGAGTACAGTGGAATTCAACGGTCAAGAGCAATTTAGTGTCCAGAAACCAATGGCACCTCCCTCCACACACACACGCCTCCTGATCGGGGCACAGCCTCCCACACTCCTGATCAGAATCTCATCTCTCTTTCTCCCGGGGGAGGCAATTTTGTAGTGTAGTCATCCATAAAGGGGAAATTGGAATCTTTTTTGGATTTCCTTATACTTGTTTTACAGCCTTCCTTGATGGCTCAGCGGATAAAGAATCCTCCTGCAGTGCAGGAGACACAGGAGGCTCGGGTTTGATCTCTGAGTTGGGAGGATCCCCTGGAGGAAGAAACGGCAACCCCCTCAAGGATTCTTGCCTGAAAAACCCCATGGACAGAGGAGCCTGATGGGTTACAGTCTGTCGGGTCACAAAGAGTCAGACACAACTGAGCAGCCAAGTGTGCTCGCATTATTTGTTTTATATCATTATATTTTCTTCTTCAAATTATTAATACAAACGGAGAGTGGAGTGCCATCATTCTCAAAAGCTGGGGTTTATACATGTCTGTTTCTGATAAGCATTGCCGCCATGTTATCACAGGGTAAGTACTGAACGCATTTCCCTGGTATTAGTAACATCGTAATGATGTATGATTAGTCATATCATAACAATGACTATCTACACTGTTACAGGTCCCTGGCAGCAGGGGAACCCTCTGATGCTGCTTTCCCATCTCCTGCTTATTCTCAGGTTTCCACCGGATCCAGGCTGGCAGAGTTGCCATGGAGATGGAGAAAGCAGAGACTGCAGGCCTGGCGCCCACTGCCACATCGCCTCGTTCCTGCTTTCTTCCTCCTACGGAGGGTGGGGGTGAGGGGATCGCACACTGTAGCAGAGGGGCTGAATCTGTGCTACCAATGTGAGCACAAACTCCAAGGGGCCATGTCCTGGCACCCTGGTTTTCTGAAATCATTCTCTCTAGGGAAAGAAGCAGGAAAAGAGGGGTGGGAGCTGGAACACCGGCCTGGTGTCTCCCAGCTGACCTCTCCATTACATTGCCTTTGAGGACATAGGGTTTTCAGTTCCTCAATTATTTCCCCTTTGCCCTGCGAACTGCAGGCAAAAGTGACCCAGGCATGGTGTGGGATAGTACAGGCCACGTGGGTTTCACAGTCAGGCAAAGTCAGGGTCAAACCCCAAAGACAGGGACCAGCAGGGATGGTCAGGGATCACATCAGGGATGTGGCTCTGGGGTGAGACTTCCCCAGGATTTCTGTCCCTTTGCCATGCTTGGCTTAGTGACTTTGGCCACACTAGGTAACCTCTGAGGTATTGGTCATCTCATCTATCAGGAGGGGCAAACAACATCTCCATCATCAGGTAGAGGTGAAGGTTAAATGAGGCAATCATGAAAAAAAGAAGCCCACCCCATGAACTATAGCCATTAGCAGCTCTCTTTGACATGACCGTTATTGCCTGAGATCTGGTCATTGTGGTCAGTAACTATCTTGGGAAGTCCCTTCCCCCTCTGTGATATTACACCCAACCCTTCTGTCTCTGTTTCGAAGTGACCCTGATCCTCAGCTCCAACAGCTGGATCAAGTGATGGGAATGCCTAGCACCCTGCTTACAGCAGCTAGAGGACCACTGAAATCTGGCTTTGCTGAGCCTTGACAAAACCCTCCAACAGCTTCCCATGGCCTGGAAATAAAATCAGCACATTTTCCTAGGCATGGGGGTCCTGAGGGGTTTAGCCCTGCTCCCACCCCAGCTTCCTCTCCTAACCCTTCTCCATCACGCCCTCCTGGTACATGACAGACACACCTCTCTCTGTTTTCCCATGCAAGCCCCATTCCAGGGGCAGGATCTTCCCATTCTTTTTTACCTCCAGTGAGAAATCATCCGCTGGACCTGCTCTAGCTTCTCCCTGACTTCAGCTCAACTC
Source organism: Tragulus kanchil (assembly GCA_022376925.1). Taxonomy (NCBI): domain Eukaryota; kingdom Metazoa; phylum Chordata; class Mammalia; order Artiodactyla; family Tragulidae; genus Tragulus; species Tragulus kanchil. The sequence goes on from JAIOJX010000004.1 coordinate 108,220,825, forward strand.
AGAACTGGCTCCTCCTTCGCCCTCTGGGGCTGAGATTAAACATCACCGCTTCTGAGATAAGTTTCTGAATCACTCTTTCTAAACACCCTCTACTCCCCCACTCACCCTCATCACCCTTGATTTGTTATCAGAAGCTCTCCTCCTGACTGGCATTTATTACAATGTCTAATTATCACGACATACAATTTGTGTTTAAAAAAATGCTGTCTTAATCCTATTTGTGTCCTGGGCAGGGAGTCCCAGCTGACCTCTCCATTACATTGCCTTTGAGGACATAGGGTTTTCAGTTCCTCAATTATTTCCCCTTTGCCCTGCGAACTGCAGGCAAAAGTGACCCAGGCATGGTGTGGCATAGTACGGGCCACGTGGGTTTCACAGTCAGGCAAAGTCAGGGTCAAACCCCAAAGACAGGGACCAGCAGGGATGGTCAGGGATCACATCAGGGATGTGGCTCTGGGGTGAGACTTCCCCAGGATTTCTGTCCCTTTGCCATGCTTGGCTTAGTGACTTTGGCCACACTAGGTAACCTCTGAGGTATTGGTCATCTCATCTATCAGGAGGGGCAAACAACATCTCCATCATCAGGTAGAGGTGAAGGTTAAATGAGGCAATCATGAAAAAAAGAAGCCCACCCCATGAACTATAGCCATTAGCAGCTCTCTTTGACATGACCGTTATTGCCTGAGATCTGGTCATTGTGGTCAGTAACTATCTTGGGAAGTCCCTTCCCCCTCTGTGATATTACACCCAACCCTTCTGTCTCTGTTTCGAAGTGACCCTGATCCTCAGCTCCAACAGCTGGATCAAGTGATGGGAATGCCTAGCACCCTGCTTACAGCAGCTAGAGGACCACTGAAATCTGGCTTTGCTGAGCCTTGACAAAACCCTCCAACAGCTTCCCATGGCCTGGAAATAAAATCAGCACATTTTCCTAGGCATGGGGGTCCTGAGGGGTTTAGCCCTGCTCCCACCCCAGCTTCCTCTCCTAACCCTTCTCCATCACGCCCTCCTGGTACATGACAGACACACCTCTCTCTGTTTTCCCATGCAAGCCCCATTCCAGGGGCAGGATCTTCCCATTCTTTTTTACCTCCAGTGAGAAATCATCCGCTGGACCTGCTCTAGCTTCTCCCTGACTTCAGCTCAACTCAGAACTGGCTCCTCCTTCGCCCTCTGGGGCTGAGATTAAACATCACCGCTTCTGAGATAAGTTTCTGAATCACTCTTTCTAAACACCCTCTACTCCCCCACTCACCCTCATCACCCTTGATTTGTTATCAGAAGCTCTCCTCCTGACTGGCATTTATTACAATGTCTAATTATCACGACATACAATTTGTGTACCTGCTTTTTTGGGCAGGACAGACAAATGCTGTCTTAATCCTATTTGTGTCCTCAGGACTTGTCATGCGCCTTGCACACCGTAAGTGCTTATTAAATGTTTGCCGAGGGGGTGAGTCACAGGATCCTGATGTTCATTCTCTTTCCCTGGCCGGCTCTCCAAACTGCCACTAAGAGCATGACTGTGCTGCCATGGGGCCCCAAGGCTCAGGTATTTCTCAAGCAAAATTGAGATGGGAATGCTTGATAAAGGCAGCTTAGAGTTCTCAAATTCCAATGGGCACCAGGTTCAACTGAGGATATTGTTCAAATGCGGGTTCTGGTTCTGCCCCAAGAGAACTCAAGATTGCATTTCTAAGAAGCTTCTTAGAACACTCTGGAGAAACCAGAACTTAGTCCCTGCAGACACCTTGGAGAAGAAAGGACGCGGGATGGGTGGTGGGAGAAGAGAGTCTGACTGGGTTGGGGGGGCGGCTCCTGGACTGGACGCTGGGGCACCCAGGACCTGGAAGTGAGGGTGGGGGAAGAGAAAGGCCCAGCCTCTTCCGAGGCTAGAGCAGGCCAGTCAGATAGGGCACGAGGATGGACGCTGCTATGTTTTAGAATTTGCCTTAGTCCCAGAGAGAGGATTCTATCCAGTAGACTGCTCATTCATTTATTTCTTCAACAGTTATTTGCAAATCTAAGGATGCTGTGGGTCCTGAGGTTTAGCCCTGCTCCCACCCCAGCTTCCTCTCCTAACCCTTCTCCATCACGCCTCCTGGTACATGACAGACACACCTCTCTCTGTTTTCCCATGCAAGCCCCATTCCAGGGGCAGGATCTTCCCATTCTTTTTTACCTCCAGTGAGAAATCATCCGCTGGACCTGCTCTAGCTTCTCCCTGACTTCAGCTCAACTCAGAACTGGCTCCTCCTTCGCCCTCTGGGGCTGAGATTAAACATCACCGCTTCTGAGATAAGTTTCTGAATCACTCTTTCTAAACACCCTCTACTCCCCCACTCACCCTCATCACCCTTGATTTGTTATCAGAAGCTCTCCTCCTGACTGGCATTTATTACAATGTCTAATTATCACGACATACAATTTGTGTACCTGCTTTTTTGGGCAGGACAGACAAATGCTGTCTTAATCCTATTTGTGTCCTCAGGACTTGTCATGCGCCTTGCACACCGTAAGTGCTTATTAAATGTTTGCCGAGGGGGTGAGTCACAGGATCCTGATGTTCATTCTCTTTCCCTGGCCGGCTCTCCAAACTGCCACTAAGAGCATGACTGTGCTGCCATGGGGCCCCAAGGCTCAGGTATTTCTCAAGCAAAATTGAGATGGGAATGCTTGATAAAGGCAGCTTAGAGTTCTCAAATTCCAATGGGCACCAGGTTCAACTGAGGATATTGTTCAAATGCGGGTTCTGGTTCTGCCCCAAGAGAACTCAAGATTGCATTTCTAAGAAGCTTCTTAGAACACTCTGGAGAAACCAGAACTTAGTCCCTGCAGACACCTTGGAGAAGAAAGGACGCGGGATGGGTGGTGGGAGAAGAGAGTCTGACTGGGTTGGGGGGGCGGCTCCTGGACTGGACGCTGGGGCACCCAGGACCTGGAAGTGAGGGTGGGGGAAGAGAAAGGCCCAGCCTCTTCCGAGGCTAGAGCAGGCCAGTCAGATAGGGCACGAGGATGGACGCTGCTATGTTTTAGAATTTGCCTTAGTCCCAGAGAGAGGATTCTATCCAGTAGACTGCTCATTCATTTATTTCTTCAACAGTTATTTGCATATTGTTTATTCTAAGGATGCTGTGGGTGTGCGTGCGTGTGTGTGTGTGTGTGTGTGTGTGTGTGCTCAGTCCCTGAGTTGTGTCTCTTAGAGACCTCATGCACTGTAGCCTGCCAGGCTCTTCTGTCCATGGAATTCTCCAGACAAGAATACTGGAGTGGGTTGCCATTTTCTTCTCCAGCGGATCTTCCCAGTGCAGAGATGGAATCCATGTCTCCTGCTTTGCAAGGCAGATTCTTTACCACTGAGCTACCTGGGGATAAGACACAAAATGTCTGTTCTCTTGACACTTACATTCTGGAGACAAAGACCTGCATTCTGAGCCCTCAACTGTGTGTGTGTGTGTGTGTGTGTGTGTGTGTGTGTGCGCGCGTGTCCATGTGATTTTGGGTGAGTCATTTCAGCAATCTGAGCCCTAGTGAAATGTGATGTCCACACCTAATGTTGAGAGTTGTTGGGTGGATCTTGGGAGATAATGCCTTACAAAATAAGGAACTAGTATTATTTGCAGAACCACAAACCTGAATTTTGAACTTGCTTTCTGTTAACCAACGGTGGTAATTTGCCCAGGAGAATCATATCAAGGAATTTTCTTATTCATGCAATCATTTATTCAAGTGTTTGCCATGTTCTAGACTCTGAAAATAACTGTGGAGGCCAAGCCAGCAAAGTCCCTGTATGTTGACATTCATTTTCAGAGGATGAAATCAGAGAATTCACAAGCAGGCACATACACAAACAAGAGAAAGTTAATGTGTCAGTGTTATGAGAAAAACAAAATGATAATATTGTGGAGACAGGGAGTGAGGCTACTTGAACTGGGAGATTAGAGAAGGCACCTCCGACAGGTGAGATTTCAGCTAAGATTTGAATAGGAAGAGTAAAACAAGTCATGCCGAAATCTGAGGGGAAAGTATTCTAGGCAGAGGAAACAGCATGTGCAAAGGACCTGGAGGGTGGGGGAAGAGAAAGGCCCAGCCTCTTCCGAGGCTAGAGCAGGCCAGTCAGATAGGGCACGAGGATGGACGCTGCTATGTTTTAGAATTTGCCTTAGTCCCAGAGAGAGGATTCTATCCAGTAGACTGCTCATTCATTTATTTCTTCAACAGTTATTTGCATATTGTTTATTCTAAGGATGCTGTGGGTGTGCGTGCGTGTGTGTGTGTGTGTGTGTGTGTGTGTGTGCTCAGTCCCTGAGTTGTGTCTCTTAGAGACCTCATGCACTGTAGCCTGCCAGGCTCTTCTGTCCATGGAATTCTCCAGACAAGAATACTGGAGTGGGTTGCCATTTTCTTCTCCAGCGGATCTTCCCAGTGCAGAGATGGAATCCATGTCTCCTGCTTTGCAAGGCAGATTCTTTACCACTGAGCTACCTGGGGATAAGACACAAAATGTCTGTTCTCTTGACACTTACATTCTGGAGACAAAGACCTGCATTCTGAGCCCTCAACTGTGTGTGTGTGTGTGTGTGTGTGTGTGTGTGCGCGCGTGTCCATGTGATTTTGGGTGAGTCATTTCAGCAATCTGAGCCCTAGTGAAATGTGATGTCCACACCTAATGTTGAGAGTTGTTGGGTGGATCTTGGGAGATAATGCCTTACAAAATAAGGAACTAGTATTATTTGCAGAACCACAAACCTGAATTTTGAACTTGCTTTCTGTTAACCAACGGTGGTAATTTGCCCAGGAGAATCATATCAAGGAATTTTCTTATTCATGCAATCATTTATTCAAGTGTTTGCCATGTTCTAGACTCTGAAAATAACTGTGGAGGCCAAGCCAGCAAAGTCCCTGTATGTTGACATTCATTTTCAGAGGATGAAATCAGAGAATTCACAAGCAGGCACATACACAAACAAGAGAAAGTTAATGTGTCAGTGTTATGAGAAAAACAAAATGATAATATTGTGGAGACAGGGAGTGAGGCTACTTGAACTGGGAGATTAGAGAAGGCACCTCCGACAGGTGAGATTTCAGCTAAGATTTGAATAGGAAGAGTAAAACAAGTCATGCCGAAATCTGAGGGGAAAGTATTCTAGGCAGAGGAAACAGCATGTGCAAAGGCCCTGAGGCAAGACTGGGCTTGATATATCCTAGGCAGAGTGGTGCAGCTGGGCTCCGTGACAAGAGGGAAGGGTCATGAGATGAACTCAGAGACATCAAGGGGCCCGCTAAGGAAGGGCCTCGCCGGGCAGAGATTCTGGATTTTATTTTTGCATTAGGTGGAGAGCCACTGAAGAGTAGCTGCAGCAGAGGGACAGGAACTAGTTTGTGACCACTCTGACAACTGCATGGAGAACAGATGGTAGGGGAGAAAGCATGGAGCAGAAGAACCATTTAGGAGGGGATAACAGGGGCTCTGTGAGCCATGTTGGTGAACGATGCTGCCTTAGAGACAGGAAAGTGACAAGGCACAACCTTGAAAAAGAATGACAGCCATTGACAGGACAACATCCACTGGTTAGAACCAACTAAGTCCACGATGGCAAGCAGCTGACTTCCACTAGACCCTGAGCCACTGTATATGCTCTTTATAACTTATCAGCAAGCTCAGTGACACACCCACATTCTCATGACAGTTCCAAGGCTGACGTAAAAGGCCAAAGAGTGGGTGCTGGCCCAGTTCCTGGAAGTCCCTGTCCCTTCCCCGAAAGAGTTGGAATAATCCTCCCATTCTTTAGCCCATGAAATTATCCACTTCTGTAAAAACTGACAACTCCATACCCTGGTGCCTCTCACCTTCTGAGATGGTCCACACTCTGTGAAGTGTGTGGAAGTGAAAGTGGGTTCAGTTGTGTCCGACCCTTTGGGACCCATGGACGGGCCTGGAATTCTCCAGGCGCGAATACTGGAGTGGGTCACTTTGTCCTCCTCCTCCAGGGTGTCTTCACAACCCAGGGATCAAACCCAGGTCTTCCCATTGCAAGTGCATTCTTTGCTGTCTGAGCCACCAGGAAAGCCTGGTGGGGTGTGGAGTGTGTACCTCCCTAAATAAACCTTTTGCTTGACTATGGCTCACTCTGGAATTCTTTCCTGTGCAGAACTAAGAACCCACACTTGGTGGCCATTCCAGGGGGTCGTCAGAGACCTGGGATGTGACTGTCCTCTGTGGCTCCACTTTCTTTCCTGCAACAGCTTGAGCTGGGCTGAGGGCAGGAGAATGGACAGCGGCGAACATGCACGCGGAAGGAAACGTGGGGAGTGAGGAAGATGTATGAGAGCAACGTGGACTCGGGCCAAACCCCGCAGGCTGCGCTGTTTGGGGACGAGACACAGTTTGTTGTGCAGACCTAACCCCATTGCCCTGGGACACTTGAGGAAAGGGTAAACCTTTGTGAAAGCAGAGGGGAACAAGGCCTGTCCTAATCCTACCCGGACACACAGAGGCGTTAGGAAGAGGGTATCGATAACAAAGGATGATCTTTACCCTGTCCTCAGAAGTCTCATTGAAATGCCTGGCTTGTTTGAAAGGGCACAGAGATTCTGCTTTAACAAGTACTGAGTGGCACTTAGCAGCATTAAACAGGCTCTAATTCTGATTAAGCATTATTTTGATTCGGAAAGGGTATATGAAAGGAGGATGAGATAGACCCTGAGCCACTGTATATGCTCTTTATAACTTATCAGCAAGCTCAGTGACACACCCACATTCTCATGACAGTTCCAAGGCTGACGTAAAAGGCCAAAGAGTGGGTGCTGGCCCAGTTCCTGGAAGTCCCTGTCCCTTCCCCGAAAGAGTTGGAATAATCCTCCCATTCTTTAGCCCATGAAATTATCCACTTCTGTAAAAACTGACAACTCCATACCCTGGTGCCTCTCACCTTCTGAGATGGTCCACACTCTGTGAAGTGTGTGGAAGTGAAAGTGGGTTCAGTTGTGTCCGACCCTTTGGGACCCATGGACGGGCCTGGAATTCTCCAGGCGCGAATACTGGAGTGGGTCACTTTGTCCTCCTCCTCCAGGGTGTCTTCACAACCCAGGGATCAAACCCAGGTCTTCCCCATTGCAAGTGCATTCTTTGCTGTCTGAGCCACCAGGAAAGCCTGGTGGGGTGTGGAGTGTGTACCTCCCTAAATAAACCTTTCGCTTGACTATGGCTCACTCTGGAATTCTTTCCTGTGCAGAACTAAGAACCCACACTTGGTGGCCATTCCAGGGGCTCGTCAGAGACCTGGGATGTGACTGTCCTCTGTGGCTCCACTTTCTTTCCTGCAACAGCTTGAGCTGGGCTGAGGGCAGGAGAATGGACAGCGGCGAACATGCACGCGGAAGGAAACGTGGGGAGTGAGGAAGATGTATGAGAGCAACGTGGACTCGGGCCAAACCCCGCAGGCTGCGCTGTTTGGGGACGAGACACAGTTTGTTGTGCAGACCTAACCCCATTGCCCTGGGACACTTGAGGAAAGGGTAAACCTTTGTGAAAGCAGAGGGGAACAAGGCCTGTCCTAATCCTACCCGGACACACAGAGGCGTTAGGAAGAGGGTATCGATAACAAAGGATGATCTTTACCCTGTCCTCAGAAGTCTCATTGAAATGCCTGGCTTGTTTGAAAGGGCACAGAGATTCTGCTTTAACAAGTACTGAGTGGCACTTAGCAGCATTAAACAGGCTCTAATTCTGATTAAGCATTATTTTGATTCGGAAAGGGTATATGAAAGGAGGATGAGATAGATGGAGGATGCAGACAACTTAATCAATCTCAGGGATCTGGCTCAAAAACCAGGAGTCGAGGGCTCCTGTGTGTGTGCATGTGTGTGCGTGTGCGCGTGTGTGTGCATATGTGTGTGTGTGTGTGTGTTGGTTTAGTGTGGTAAGGCAACAAGGGAGGGGGGAGAGGCTCCATTTCCCCAGCTATCAAGTCTAGAAGATTCTCTCAGCTCCCCGTAGGGTGCAGTCCTCCCATCCATTCCGTCCCAACAAACTCAGTGTTAGTCTAGGTCCTCAGGGACCCAAGACCCTTTCACACACAGAGGGCCCCAAATGGAGACAGTTGCCATTAAGCAGTGGCTGCAGTGACGGGTCTGGGCACAGGATTGAGCCGTCACACTCCTGTAAGCCCGAGTGCCATTATCACAGCCTCTGCTTATCACACACAAAGACTTCAATCTTAAAAATAATTCGTAGAATTTCTTGGGAAAAAGGATAACTCTGTTACACTGTACGTTGGGGGCTAGTGGCATTTATTTGTTTGATGTAAGCATTTTAAACATATATCACAATTTCTTCTTTTCTTTTTTTTAATCTTTTCTCTTGCCTCCCTCCTCCTGCCCTGGAATTGGCCTGGGCATCTTTCTTGCTCGAAGTCCTAGGGTTAGCTTTTGGAAAGTCAGGCAGGCTTGACCGCCAGGACTATTCCAGCCCCCAAGCCCATCCCACTCTCAGGGACACAGTGGAAGCTGCCAGAAGCTCACGGCAGAGCCTAGAGAGTGAAGGAACATTTCAGACACAGATGAGGTGGAAAGGCCCTTTTCTGACAGTCATCTGTGGGCATCTTCTCAGGGGACCATATGTCCCCATGCCTGCTGCTGGCCAAATGGAATTCATGACTAGGAATATGCATCCTTTGGTTTTCTGCTCCTGCAGCTGTTTGATGAAGGGTGGGGGCAGGAGGAGCGAATCTTCTCATTTTCGTGCTGAGACGACATCTTGCACAATTGTTCCCAGTCTCCCTGTGCAGGGCACCCCCAGCAGCCGCGGAACACCTCCGCCTGCCCTGGCCGAGCAGCCCTGGCCATGGCCCCTAGGGTGCCTAGGGATGGGAAACACACCTTCTTCAAGTGCTATTTTTCAAAATCTCAACTGAGAAGAGTCGAGGTTTGAATTCAGACTACCCATTCCTTGGTAAAAATAAAAATTGAGTTATTTCTTAAAGTTGGGGGAGATGGATAAAGGGAGAGATGATTTTATCTGGGAGGTGTGGCTGCCACCTGGTGGATGATATTAGCGGAGCCGCTAAAAAGGCTGCTTACTGTAAGAGTCCTTTCTTGCATCTTCTCCTCAGTTGTTTTCGGGAGGAGAAGTTCCGCGGAGCAGGGGAGTGGTTGGCCACAGCACAGAGAGATAGATGGCGTGACAGGGACAGTGCTGAGTAGGGGTCAAGAGTGTGGATGCTGGAGCCACACGGCCCAGGTTTGATCCCGGCTCTAGGACTTTAATATTGTCAGTGTGGCTGAGTTGCTAAACCTCTTCTGTGCCGCCACTGCCTCTACTGTGAAGTGGGGCTGATAATCCTCCCTCACAGAATGATTGTGAGAAATAAACTACCTACTCTCTGCAAAGTAAAAGGCATTTGGTGGTATGAAGGAAACCGTGGGGCTCTGGGTGCCTTTGGACCTACTGCGTGCTGGGCACATGTACTGGGGATATGAAAGTGAATAGAAACACTGCCTCCGTCACATCAAGGTCATTGTCTGGAGGGAGACAGGCAGGAGTAAACTAATAACCACTTGAAGAGAAAACAGATATGGTCCCTGTTGCCAGGGTCTAGCTAGGGAGTGAAGACCTGTACATGGGTGATTATGATTTGTAATAAGTTTATTCCAGGATGTTCCTCAGTGCCCTAGGAACACATATGGGACAACTAAGTCACCTACAGAGGAGGGTGCTTTGTGAAGAAGGAACCTATGAACTGAGTTCTGAGCCAACTGAGGCAAGGAGAAGAGAAGAGAAGGTCAGCAGTTAAAATGCTGCTTGCAATGGCTCATAGGAATCAGACTCGTTGCTTTTGAGGAACTGATAGAGACTGAGAGCTGAGATGGTCAGCTCCCCAAGGGCCCATGAAAGGGCCTGCACTTTGTAAAGTGTGGTCGTGGCAGTGGAGTAGCAGAGGTAGAACACCCTGGTACAAAGGGTTGACCACGGGCTGGATGCAGGAGGATACGTTGGCCATGTAATCAGTGGGATGAATCAACACGCTCTCCCTATCTGTTATCAGAAGACTAAAGCCAAAGGAAGCCAGTGGCGCTGATGTGGGGAAGCTGGTGCCAGACCTTGGAAACACAGCTGATTACATCAGGGGTGGCTTCCTTTGAAATGGTGCCCACAGGTGAGATAGGGAACAGGAGAGAATTAGAGGTCTGGCCGCTAATGGAGCCCGAGAAACAACTCACTTTACCTCCACAGAGTTTTTTTGCTTGTTTGTTTTCTGGCCATGAGTCATGTGGGATCTTAGTTCCCTGACCAGGGATCGAATCCACACCCCCTGCATTGGAAGTGCAGAGTCTTGACCACTCTACTGCCGGGAAGTCCCTCCTCCATAGAGTTCTGACCTGTGTGTAGCCACAGAAAATGAAGGCTTATCTTCTCTAAGTGACTTGGTAAAGAGAAACTGTGCCGACAGAGAGACCTAGCTGGGACTGGGATACTCCCATCCGCCTTCCTTCTTAGGATGCAAGTCCCACCACGCCCCTTTCTATCAGTTGAACAGAGAAGGGAAGGCCGCCAGCCTGACATCAAAGGCACTGCTTGGGATTCCAAGGCACAAGAAGAGCAAGAGGGAGGAGCTCTCTTGGGCAGGGTGAGGTTTTCTGAGGGAGAGGTGAGTTCTGGGAGATACAGAGGCGGCTGCATGCCAGAGGGGCGGGGCTGTGAAAGAGCAAAAGTCAGGAGAGGAGGAAACATGCTCTTTGCAAAGGTCTTTTGTAGAAGAGACAGTTCTCCTGGGACTTCTGTCCTTCATTCCTTCTGCCCTTGCCCTTTCATAATTTATCCCGCCATTCATTTTGTTACAGGAATACCTTATTTTATTGTAAGTCATTTCATTGCATTTCACAGACATTGCTTTTTTTTTTTTTTGTACAAATTGAAGACCTGTGGCAACCCTGCTCAGCTAAGTCTATCTAACCTTTTTATCCAATAGCATTTCCTCACTTCCTGTCTCTGTCACATTTTGGTAATTCTTGCCATAGGTCAAACCCGTTCATGCTTATTGTTGTTGGTTTTGGTGATCAATGATCTTTGATGTTACTCTTACAACTTGCTGATGGTTTGGATGATGAGACAATTTGAGCAATAGTTTTAAAGTACATATAATTTTTTCAGACATAAGGTTATTGCCCACTCAATAGACCACAGTATAGTGTAAACAACTTTTATATGTGCTGGAAAGCTCAGGTGACTCACTTCATCACGGTGTTTGCTTTATTGCAGTGGTTTATTTCTGAGTTCACAGCATCTCCAATGTCTGCCTGTATCTCCTTATTAACACAGCAAATGAATGTGGAATGCCTGTGTGCGTTAGGCACTGTTACACCCCTGAGAACATGCTGTGGGAACAAAAGGGCCAAGGTTCTTACTTTCATAGCAACTGTGGGGTGTGGCATTCAACAAACAAGTAAACCACCCAGGTCCTTGATCACTATTTCAGGTCAAGGCAGAGACGGTGCACGAGGGAGGGACTACGGACAGGGGCTGCTTGGAGAGAGGGTCCCAGGGTGGGTGTTCTCAGAAGGGGCCTGTAGGCTGAGAACTGAGTGGTGAGAAGGTTCCAGCTGTATGAACCCCTTTCACTCATCAAGCACTCTTTACATCCAGCAGGTCATCCCAAGAGGACGTATCCATGCTGAGCTCTAGGGGATCACCAGGAAGGCCCAGGTGACAGGACAGTGACCATGAGCTCTGCGATTGTTCCACATGGGTACCGTGTGGCACCATGGCCTCAGACTCTTCCCTACAGTCGTTCCATTCCTGTTCTGGCCAGGGGGAACTCATTTGTGTGAGATTTGTTGTCTCTTCTGCCAAGAAAAAGATCAAACACTGAATGAAAAAAGGACAAAAAAATCGAGAAGAAACTGGAAAGCAACTGAGGTGCTAAGACTTTGAGGAAGCCAAGGTTCCAGGGACAAGAAAGACACTGGAATGACTCAATACTCAGGATGGTTTTCCCCCACCAGATGTTGCTGGTTTATGAGAGGCAGCCTAGAGGCTATGACATTGAACAAAACTACCGGCAGTCTAATGGACTAAATGAGCAAAACCTGGAGTCCAGGGCCAGCCCGATCTAGGATCCTAGTAAATGCCCTAGTTGGGGCACCTGAAGAACTATACTCTATAGGATAAGACCAAATAAGACATACATTTACCTGTATAAAGACTGAAGCCAAGCTATAAAAAAACTTAGTTTCTGATAAGATTAAGATGAACTCTCCCTACCTTAACTATGTGCCAGAAACAAAAGTAAATTCTCTATGGAAGAAGATAATATCATCTCAACCCTTGAATAAACCCTACAATTTTAATTATACAATATCTTGCATTTGGTTAAAAAGTTTTTTGCCATTGTACCAGGATTAAAAAAAAAAAAAAAACCAATAGCCAAACACAAGACAGAAAAAAAGTTGTAGCAGTAATAATAATGGGGTTATTCTCCCTCTACCTAATGAGAAGATGAAGACACTATACAGAAATAGACAAAGAGATTAACATGCAAAAGATAGTATCCAAATGGCCAATGAGCTCAGCTTTATACGTCGTCAGGGAAAAGCAAATTACAAGAAAGAAATACCACATTGTGATGGTTAGTTTTAAGCAATCACATTTAAAACAAAAAGGTTAACATGGGTGTTCTCAAAAGGGGCCGGCTGAGAACTGGTTTTCCAGCTGTATGAACCCCTTTCACTCATCAAGCACTCTTTACATCCAGCAGGTCATCCCAAGAGGACGATCCATGCTGAGCTCTAGGGGATCACCAGGAAGGCCCAGGTGACAGGACAGTGACCATGAGCTCTGCGATTGTTCCACATGGGTACCGTGTGGCACCATGGCCTCAGACTCTTCCCTACAGTCGTTCCATTCCTGTTCTGGCCAGGGGGAACTCATTTGTGTGAGATTTGTTGTCTCTTCTGCCAAGAAAAAGATCAAACACTGAATGAAAAAAGGACAAAAAAATCGAGAAGAAACTGGAAAGCAACTGAGGTGCTAAGACTTTGAGGAAGCCAAGGTTCCAGGGACAAGAAAGACACTGGAATGACTCAATACTCAGGATGGTTTTCCCCCACCAGATGTTGCTGGTTTATGAGAGGCAGCCTAGAGGCTATGACATTGAACAAAACTACCGGCAGTCTAATGGACTAAATGAGCAAAACCTGGAGTCCAGGGCCAGCCCGATCTAGGATCCTAGTAAATGCCCTAGTTGGGGCACCTGAAGAACTATACTCTATAGGATAAGACCAAATAAGACATACATTTACCTGTATAAAGACTGAAGCCAAGCTATAAAAAAACTTAGTTTCTGATAAGATTAAGATGAACTCTCCCTACCTTAACTATGTGCCAGAAACAAAAGTAAATTCTCTATGGAAGAAGATAATATCATCTCAACCCTTGAATAAACCCTACAATTTTAATTATACAATATCTTGCATTTGGTTAAAAAGTTTTTTGCCATTGTACCAGGATTAAAAAAAAAAAAAAAAAAAAAAACCAATAGCCAAACACAAGACAGAAAAAAAGTTGTAGCAGTAATAATAATGGGGTTATTCTCCCTCTACCTAATGAGAAGATGAAGACACTATACAGAAATAGACAAAGAGATTAACATGCAAAAGATAGTATCCAAATGGCCAATGAGCTCAGCTTTATACGTCGTCAGGGAAAAGCAAATTACAAGAAAGAAATACCACATTGTGATGGTTAGTTTTAAGTCTCAATCAGCGATTTGGTCAAATATTCTGAATGTGTGATGGTATTTTTTTTTTTAGATGAGGTTAACATTTAAACCAGTTCATGCTAAGTCGTTTCAGTTGTATCTAATTCTTTGAGATCCTATGGACTGTAGCCTTCCAGGCTCCTCTATCCATGGGATTGTCTAGGCAAGAATAGTGGAGCAGGGGTGCCATGTCTTCCCTCAGGGGATGTCCCAACCCAGGGATCGAGCCCACATCTCTTACATCTCCTGCACTGGCAGGTGGCTTCTTTGCCACCTTTGGACTACTCTCCTTAATGTAGATGGAACTAATTATGGGCTCAGCTGAAAGCCTTCATAGAAAAAAAAATAGAAAAAGAATGATCTCTCGTGAAGAAGCTGGGATGCTGTTAACAGATGGCCTTCAGACTTGAACTGCAGCATCAACTCTTCCCTGGGTCTCCACACTGCTGACCTGTCATGAAGATTTTGGACTTGTCTACACACACTCACACACACACCCTATTGGTTGTTTCTGGAGAGTCCTAACATACACACCCACTAGAATGGCTAAAATGAAATAGACTGACAATCCCAAGGGGGTGGTAGACATGTGGAGCAATCGGAATTCTCAAACTTCGCTGGTGGCAGTGAAAACTGGTACAACCACTTCAAATTCCTCTGTCAGTAGCTGCTAAAGCTGAACGTATGAATACACTAAGCAATCCCACACTAAGATATACCCTATAAACATATATTCAACCATTTATGTATATTAATATATAATGCTCCCAGCAGCACTATTGATGATGACCCTAAATTGGAAACAACCAAATATTCATCAATAGTGGAATGAATGAATCAATGGTAGTATATTCAATGATATATAAACTTCTGCAATAACTTGTATCTCATAAACCTAACTTAAATGGAAGATGTCAAACCCAATGGGCAAATCTAATTGATGCTGTTAAAGTCAAGAAAGAGAAAGGGACCAGGACTGGGCAAGGATGTGAAGTGCTTCTGCTGTGCACCATTTCTGAACCTCAGTGGATATTACATAGGTGTAATTCACTGTGTGAAGATCTATCTATAGGTTATAGATCTATCTTATGTACTGATGACTGGTGCATGTCTCTACACATATTTATAATTCAGTTTTTCAAAGTCTATTTTTAGAGGGTCTGTCTCTGTCACTGTCTATCACTTTGGGGAAGTCACTCCACAGTTTAGACCCCCAGTTCCTCTGCTGTAAAATGCCACATGGATTTAAGATGGTTCATGGTAAAGCTATTTTGTAAAGTATAAATTAATTATTATCATGTATGCTTCGGAGAGTATGTACTCAGTAAGTGTGAACTGAACATTAGGTCTAAAGGAACTACCTTTACTATGTGCCAGGTGTTGAATATGGCTTATTTTGGTATACCTTTATCAGATTATCCTGAATTTATATCTGAAGAAACCAGAAGCTCAGAGAGGGTAAGCAGTTTGCCCAAATAACCCAGTTGGTCAGCAGCTAAACCCTGATGGGCCTCAGGGCCTGCCTGAGTAAGAGGCTGGCCTCAGGCCCATCTCTCTGCACAGAGTCTCTTGAAGCTCAAGGCCCAGCAGAACACATGGCAGACCAAGGTCCCACTGGAATCCTCAGGCATTAAAGAGGACTGTCTCCTGCCTCGCCTTTCCCCCAAGACTCCCAGCTTCATCTGACTGACACTCCGGTCCAGCTAAGTCCAGGGCTAGCTCCTCACTCTGAAACCTCTGCAACACTCGACCACGGGGCGGAGCGCCCCACTGACTTAAATCTCTTGCCTTTCCCCAACCTTGTTCTTGGTTCAGTTCATTTCCACAGAGAAGTCCGACTTTCAAGGTCTGGTCCCCCACTCCCAAGTGATCTGATCTCCCAGCTCTACCACCACTTTTCAGATGAGCGGTATCGATCATTCTGCAACCAAACACCTTCCTGCGCCCCTGGTCCATCCAGCATAGTGGTCCAAATGCCCGCCTCTTTCCGCTGTCCATGGAATGATCAGGTTCTCTAGTCTCTCACTCCCTCTTCTTCCCTCATCCCTTCCAGTTCACTGGCCACCGCCACAGGAAGATGTCAAACCCAATGGGCAAATCTAATTGATGCTGTTAAAGTCAAGAAAGAGAAAGGGACCAGGACTGGGCAAGGATGTGAAGTGCTTCTGCTGTGCACCATTTCTGAACCTCAGTGGATATTACATAGGTGTAATTCACTGTGTGAAGATCTATCTATAGGTTATAGATCTATCTTATGTACTGATGACTGGTGCATGTCTCTACACATATTTATAATTCAGTTTTTCAAAGTCTATTTTTAGAGGGTCTGTCTCTGTCACTGTCTATCACTTTGGGGAAGTCACTCCACAGTTTAGACCCCCAGTTCCTCTGCTGTAAAATGCCACATGGATTTAAGATGGTTCATGGTAAAGCTATTTTGTAAAGTATAAATTAATTATTATCATGTATGCTTCGGAGAGTATGTACTCAGTAAGTGTGAACTGAACATTAGGTCTAAAGGAACTACCTTTACTATGTGCCAGGTGTTGAATATGGCTTATTTTGGTATACCTTTATCAGATTATCCTGAATTTATATCTGAAGAAACCAGAAGCTCAGAGAGGGTAAGCAGTTTGCCCAAATAACCCAGTTGGTCAGCAGCTAAACCCTGATGGGCCTCAGGGCCTGCCTGAGTAAGAGGCTGGCCTCAGGCCCATCTCTCTGCACAGAGTCTCTTGAAGCTCAAGGCCCAGCAGAACACATGGCAGACCAAGGTCCCACTGGAATCCTCAGGCATTAAAGAGGACTGTCTCCTGCCTCGCCTTTCCCCCAAGACTCCCAGCTTCATCTGACTGACACTCCGGTCCAGCTAAGTCCAGGGCTAGCTCCTCACTCTGAAACCTCTGCAACACTCGACCACGGGGCGGAGCGCCCCACTGACTTAAATCTCTTGCCTTTCCCCAACCTTGTTCTTGGTTCAGTTCATTTCCACAGAGAAGTCCGACTTTCAAGGTCTGGTCCCCCACTCCCAAGTGATCTGATCTCCCAGCTCTACCACCACTTTTCAGATGAGCGGTATACGATCATTCTGCAACCAAACACCTTCCTGCGCCCCTGGTCCATCCAGCATAGTGGTCCAAATGCCCGCCCCTCTTTCCGCTGTCCATGGAATGATCAGGTTCTCTAGTCTCTCACTCCCCTCTTCTTCCCTCATCCCTTCCAGTTCACTGGCCGTCACCGCCACAGGGTCCTGCTCCACTGCTCACTTCTCACCTCCTATGGGGTCAGTCCAGCCCTTCAGCGCTATCCCCCCCACCCCCCCACGCCCGCACACCAAGTGGTCCATTCCGGCAGATCCACTCCCCCCCCACGCCCCACCCCCAGTGGTCTGCCCCGGTGCGTGGGGGCCGGCCTCGGAGGACCAGGCGCAGGCCACGATGGCGGCAGGCCGGAAGCAGGGGCGGGGCCGGGCGCGCTTCGTCTACGTGGCCCGCTTCGGCTCGCACCCGTGCGGCAGCGTCCTTCAGCTGGGCAGCTGCCCGGCTCAGGGCCCGGGGCGCCCCGGACGCCAGGCCGGCCGCAGCCAGGGGAAGCCGCGGGCAGCGGCGGCGGGGGCCCGTGGGGCTGGGGCGCCGCGCCCTGGCCCGCGGCCCGGGGCCTTCGCGGCCTCCTCCCCCCGGCCGGCCTCGAGCGGGCGGTGCGGGCCCGGGCCGGCGGCGCGTGCAGGTGGCGCGGAGGGCCGGGCGGGCGGGGAGGCGGGCGGGCCCGCGGGTCGGCTGCCTCGCCGTCCTCCTCGGCAGCCCTCGCTGGGGAGCCGGCGCCGAGGCTTCGTAGGCTCGTCGTGGCCTCGGCGGCCCTCCCGTCGGCCTGGGGACCGAGGCGGGCCGATCAGCGCCTCGGCGTTGCCCCGAGAGGGCGCTGCAGTGCAGTAAAGGTCATTTCAGAAAAGTCTGAGGTTCCAGTTCCAGAGGGGAGAGTGCTGGAAGGAGCCACTAACGTCTCTCCGGATGACGGGCGTCTTGACAAAAGTACCCATATTCCTTTTAGAGGGCATTGGATTTATAAGTTGGCCTAAGGAGAACCGACGTCTCTAAAATGCTGCCTTGTCGTCTTTGAAAACAGAGGAGAGGATGTCTTTATATTTTCCCTCTATTTTTGTGATCTTCAGGAATGTTTTCTTTAAACGTTTTTCCTTCCGTCGATTTTTCATATGTCTTGTTCAGTTTATTCCTAGGTATTTGATCTTTGGTGGTGTAAAATGGGATTTCCTGTTCCATAATGTTCTCCAAGTATTCATTGTGTATATAAGGCCTCTTGATTAAAAAACAACAACGAAAAAAACCTGAGGACCTTTGACAAAGTTATACACCGTGTAGTACACCACCACAGCCAGGATCCAGGACCTGCCCACCCCTCAGAAAGTCCTGCCTCTCTTTTGAGAGCCCATCCCTCCACCTGTACTTAGAAAAAAAAAAAAAAAAGAAGCTGTT
This sequence comes from Tragulus kanchil, assembly GCA_022376925.1. Classification (NCBI taxonomy): domain Eukaryota; kingdom Metazoa; phylum Chordata; class Mammalia; order Artiodactyla; family Tragulidae; genus Tragulus; species Tragulus kanchil. The sequence goes on from JAIOJX010000004.1 coordinate 108,239,072, forward strand.
TATTGAGATACAATTCACCGCACACTCCATTTACTTATTTAAAGTATGTAAATCAACGATTTTTACAGTGTTGTGCTACCATCCTCACAATCAGCTTGGAACATTTTTGTTACCTCTCCCCCAGAACAAGCCCTGTTCCAGTCAGCAGTCACTCACCTAGCCCCTCACTGCTCCTAAGCCCAGCCCCAAACAAGCACTGAAATGCTTTCTGTCTCGGTAGATTTGCCTGTTCTGGACTTTGCTGATTGGCTTCGTTCACCTAGTCTGTTGGTCTTTTTAATGATTGTTTTGGTTGTGCTGAGTCTTCATTACTACACCCAGGCTTTCCCTGGTTGCGGAGAGCAGGTGTTACTTCATTGCAGTGTGTCGGCTTCTCATTGTGGTGTCTTCTCTTGTGGTGGAGCGCTGGCTTTAGGCATCGTCGTGGCCTCGGCGGCCTCCCGTCGGCCTGGGGACCGAGGCGGGCCGATCAGCGCCTCGGCGTTGCCCCGAGAGGGCGCTGCAGTGCAGTAAAGGTCATTTCAGAAAAGTCTGAGGTTCCAGTTCCAGAGGGGAGAGTGCTGGAAGGAGCCACTAACGTCTCTCCGGATGACGGGCGTCTTGACAAAAGTACCCATATTCCTTTTAGAGGGCATTGGATTTATAAGTTGGCCTAAGGAGAACCGACGTCTCTAAAATGCTGCCTTGTCGTCTTTGAAAACAGAGGAGAGGATGTCTTTATATTTTCCCTCTATTTTTGTGATCTTCAGGAATGTTTTCTTTAAACGTTTTTCCTTCCGTCGATTTTTCATATGTCTTGTTCAGTTTATTCCTAGGTATTTGATCTTTGGTGGTGTAAAATGGGATTTCCTGTTCCATAATGTTCTCCAAGTATTCATTGTGTATATAAGGCCTCTTGATTAAAAACAACAACGAAAAAAACCTGAGGACCTTTGACAAAGTTATACACCGTGTAGTACACCACCACAGCCAGGATCCAGGACCTGCCCACCCCTCAGAAAGTCCTGCCTCTCTTTTGAGAGCCCATCCCTCCACCTGTACTTAGAAAAAAAAAAAAAAAAGAAGCTGTTTATTGAGATACAATTCACCGCACACTCCATTTACTTATTTAAAGTATGTAAATCAACGATTTTTACAGTGTTGTGCTACCATCCTCACAATCAGCTTGGAACATTTTTGTTACCTCTCCCCCAGAACAAGCCCTGTTCCAGTCAGCAGTCACTCACCTAGCCCCTCACTGCTCCTAAGCCCAGCCCCAAACAAGCACTGAAATGCTTTCTGTCTCGGTAGATTTGCCTGTTCTGGACTTTGCTGATTGGCTTCGTTCACCTAGTCTGTTGGTCTTTTTAATGATTGTTTTGGTTGTGCTGAGTCTTCATTACTACACCCAGGCTTTCCCTGGTTGCGGAGAGCAGGTGTTACTTCATTGCAGTGTGTCGGCTTCTCATTGTGGTGTCTTCTCTTGTGGTGGAGCGCTGGCTTTAGGCACTCAGGCTTCAGTAGTCGTGGTGCAGGTGCTGAGCTGCTCCACAGCGTATGGAACCTTCCCCGATCGGGGATTGAACCTGCATCCTCTGCACTGGCAGGTGGATTCCTGTCCAGTGTATTACCAGGGAAGTCCCTAACCTATTGATGTTTGTATGTTAATTTTTGATCCTAGTCCTTCACTGAATTCTTTGTCATTAATGCTCATGATTTTCCAGGTATACCATTATATTATTTGTAAATGGATATAATTTTATTTATTTGTAACCCGTTTTATGCCTGCAATTGATTAGTGTTATTATTTTTGTCTAGTTGCTCTGGCTGATGCCATGAATACAGTATTGATTAGTCATGGGGATAGTAAGCACCAGCAGATCAAAGAGACAAATAATAGCCCAACTCTAAGATAATGGGCTGGAAATGAAGAATATTGAAAAACAAATAAGATTATGGGAGAAGGGAAAAGATACATGAGTTAGTACTGGAGATCCCCACATAAGTTAGGTAGAAACAATAGTAGGGCAAAAAGCTGACACTGAAACTACCTTCCTACTCTCGTAGCTGCTTTGTGTGGACCTAGAATGGCTTTCCTCTAGTCGGCCACCCTCCTGAGATGGGAAATGATGATAATGCAGTTTAGTTCTGAAAGTTTGAAACTTTTGGCTGTTCCTTTGTGGCAGGAGTGACATGCTCAGAACTGGAGAAATGGTAACTGGGGTCAGGGAAAGTGGGAGAGACTGGAAACCAGAGACCGGTTTTGAGGCTGTGATGAAGTGGACCAATAAAAGGCCTGAGCTGAGACAGTGGCGGTGGAGGCAGAGTGGGCAGGATTGATGACTGGCTGGAATAAGGAAGAGGCCAATTCTGAAGTTTCTGTGCTCAGCAGCCGGGTGGACAATGAAGCCATTAACTTTGGTGACCACTCTGCTGTGCTTTTGAAACCAAGAATAGGATCAAGGGAAGGAGGTCCTGAGGCAGACTTATATTTCAGTCAAGCCAGAACATGCTCAATTAAGTCTTACTGATTCTTGAGTGTATTTCATATTAATATTAAGTGGATATTCATTGAATGCTTATGGCTGGCTCTCTGTAAGGAACAAAGGTAAATTATTTATCCATTCAATAACATTTATTTAACATCTGCCATACTGTAGACACTAGGTCAGGTGCTAGTGACACAGATGACTCAGACAAATGATTTACTCTCTGGGGACTTACCCATGAATAATGGAAATAGAAGCTAGCAGGCAGTACTGTGAGAGAGACATCCTAGAATGCTTCAGCTTTGATAGTTTAGGGAAAGGGAGACATAGAAATAAGAAATCAAGGTATATGAATGGAGAAATTGCCAGTGGGATAGTGGCTTATCAAGAGAATTGGCTTAGACATCGGAAAGCCGTAATCTTGGCTCTCATTATAGCAGTGTAAAATTGGCCTAGCTAGTTAACTATCTGATGTTCAGTTTCCTTTCCTGTAAAATGAAGATAATAGTTCCTACCTTAATGGGTTCCTGTGGAGCTTAAATGAAGTAACGCATGCAGAGTGCCTAGCACAGTGTTTGGCATAGAGCAGTGTGCTGGTAAATGTTGCAGAGTGCCTAGCACAGTGTTTGGCATAGAGTAGTGAGCTGGTAAATGTTGGCACACTCAGCTGAAGTGACTTGAGGAAAGAGAGGGTGATTAACTCAGTGTCTATACAGTAAATATTTATTGAATGAGTGAAAAATTAGTTTTTGATCATATTGTAGATGCCTTGAAGACTCATAGTTACTATAGATTTTTGAATGGTGGAGTCAAGTTATCAGAGACACATGGGCTTTGCTGGTGGCTCAGACGGTAAAGAATCTGCCATCTAATGTGAGAGACCTGTGTTTGATCCCTGGGTCAGGAAGATCTCTGGAGACAGGAATGGCTACCAACACCAGTATTCTTACTTGCAGAATTCCATGGACAGAGTAGCCTGGTGAGCTACAGTCCATGGGGCTGCAAAGAGGTGGACATGGCTGAGTGACTAACAGGTACACATATACTTCTGGAAGATAAGCTTGTAAGCTTTAAGCTGTATGTGAAATGTGGTTTAGAAATCCATGTGTGTGTGCTCAGATGTGTCCCACTCTTTGTGACTCCATGGATTGTAGTCACAGGCTACTCTGTCCATGGAATTTTCTGTCCATGGAATTTTCCAGGCAAGAATACTGGAGTAGGTTGCCATTGCTTCCTCTAAGCAAACTTCCTGATCAGGGCATCAAACTTGTGTCTCTTCTGTCTACTGCATTGGCAGGCAGATTCTTTACCACTGCGCCACTTGGGAAGCTCCTTAGAAATCCAGGGCGGGCAAGTCAGTCACTGTTCTTAATATTTCAAATAAGACTCATAGATGAGGCTGGGAGAACTCGCAGAATGTGGGGGAGAGAACCATAATCTGTATATAGTAGAGGACGATAAATGCTATAGTGGAGGTACAGATAAATACAGTGAAGGCGGTGAATAGTTTGGGGATGAAGGAATCAGGGAAGGCTTCATGGTGGTGGATGTAGCTTCATGAGATTTATACATTTTCCTGAGATAGTAGGAGATTACAGGTGGGAAAAGCATGTAAGCAAAGCACCGAGTATGGATCAGTGATGGATAATGATTAGGGAAGGAAGAGAATATATTTAAACTGGGTCAGAGTGTTTGAGATGAGTAGAAACATTTGCAGAACAAATTGGGACAGAATCTATGGTCTATAGTACAGTAGTAGAAGGGATGATTTTGCCTGTTTTTCTTTTTCACTTTTCTGTGGTCCTTGACATATTCTGTATTCCTAATTAATACAGATAGGTGTGAGAATGGAGAAGGAAATGGCAACCTACTCCAGTATTCTTGCCTGGAAAATTCCACGGACAGACTCCTGGCAGGCGGAGTTGGACACAACTGAAGTTGTGTGACAACAGGTGTGAGGGCTCCTATCTTGACCTCAAGGAGTGTATGTTTCTAGGTTATGTGAGACTTACAGACAAAAAATGTTTGGAATTGAGGCAAGTACAGTATTCCAAAGGTTGTAGACATTTAGAGGGAAGGATACAGAGTAGCCTGGTGAGCTACAGTCCATGGGGTCGCAAAGAGGTGGACATGGCTGAGTGACTAACAGGTACACATATACTTCTGGAAGATAAGCTTGTAAGCTTTAAGCTGTATGTGAAATGTGGTTTAGAAATCCATGTGTGTGTGCTCAGATGTGTCCCACTCTTTGTGACTCCATGGATTGTAGTCACAGGCTACTCTGTCCATGGAATTTTCTGTCCATGGAATTTTCCAGGCAAGAATACTGGAGTAGGTTGCCATTGCTTCCTCTAAGCAAACTTCCTGATCAGGGCATCAAACTTGTGTCTCTTCTGTCTACTGCATTGGCAGGCAGATTCTTTACCACTGCGCCACTTGGGAAGCTCCTTAGAAATCCAGGGGCGGGCAAGTCAGTCACTGTTCTTAATATTTCAAATAAGACTCATAGATGAGGCTGGGAGAACTCGCAGAATGTGGGGGAGAGAACCATAATCTGTATATAGTAGAGGACGATAAATGCTATAGTGGAGGTACAGATAAATACAGTGGAGGCGGTGAATAGTTTGGGGATGAAGGAATCAGGGAAGGCTTCATGGTGGTGGATGTAGCTTCATGAGATTTATACATTTTCCTGAGATAGTAGGAGATTACAGGTGGGAAAAGCATGTAAGCAAAGCACCGAGTATGGATCAGTGATGGATAATGATTAGGGAAGGAAGAGAATATATTTAAACTGGGTCAGAGTGTTTGAGATGAGTAGAAACATTTGCAGAACAAATTGGGACAGAATCTATGGTCTATAGTACAGTAGTAGAAGGGATGATTTTGCCTGTTTTTCTTTTTCACTTTTCTGTGGTCCTTGACATATTCTGTATTCCTAATTAATACAGATAGGTGTGAGAATGGAGAAGGAAATGGCAACCTACTCCAGTATTCTTGCCTGGAAAATTCCACGGACAGACTCCTGGCAGGCGGAGTTGGACACAACTGAAGTTGTGTGACAACAGGTGTGAGGGCTCCTATCTTGACCTCAAGGAGTGTATGTTTCTAGGTTATGTGAGACTTACAGACAAAAAATGTTTGGAATTGAGGCAAGTACAGTATTCCAAAGGTTGTAGACATTTAGAGGGAAGGATACATATGGGAATATGCAGAGCAGTGTTTCCCAAACTTAAGCTATTTTCCTGTATCTGTACATCTGTACTATCATTTACTTAGTGTATTTATTTACATTTATTTAAATAGGTGCGTTTTCCCTCCCAACAGAATTTCTCTTTAGAACACTTTACATCATTACCTCAGTGGAAAACATGTATCATTTTCCATAAAAAGAAATTGACTAAAAACAATCTAATAAAGGCAAAACAGTGTTATTCAATTCTAGCCAAATAGGTTGTCTTCTGGAGGTTGCTGCAGTCATAAAGAACGATGACGAAGTCTTAGAAAATCTTAATGACTTACTAGTTCCAAACTCAGATTTTTCTCCTTGATGTAATCAAAAGGTTGACAAACAATTTGAAAGAGAATGAGTTTCTCTCCATGTTGAGTTCATTCATTAGTGCTGTGACTGTGCCCCACTCAGGATCAGTGGCCTGTTTCTCACAAATTGGGACGTGCCAGTTTGGAACATACTCTGTTTCACTGAACAAATAGAATATTTATTGTGTATCTAATTTCTACAGTACTGGACCTCTAATGAAGAATAGAACACACCCCTCAAGTAAACAGCATAATAGATCCTATCGTAACTGAGCCTAGGGTACTGTGTGAAGTCAGAGAAGGCCCTCTGCCCCCTGGAAAGCTAAATATTAGATGAGTAAAAGGCCAAGTAAAGAGTGATGGTATGGTAGGAATCAGGCAGGCAGGTGTTGGGGTACATATAGGGTGTTGCAGGAAAAAGGAGGACATAAAGACTCGGAGGAAACACATGGCCATTGTTCTATGATTTTGTCTTTGGATGCTCAAACCCTTAGGTTTTCTTCTCACAGTTAATACTTGGAAAGGCAGTGTGGTTTATTGGGTAGAGTCAGGAAGCTTACCACTCTGACAAACCTTCATTAGCAGGTGTGAGGGTCCTACTTGGAAAACCCCTCGGGAGGAGTTGTGTGACAACAGGTGTGAGGGCTCCTATCTTGACCTCAAGGAGTGTATGTTTCTAGGTTATGTGAGACTTACAGACAAAAAATGTTTGGAATTGAGGCAAGTACAGTATTCCAAAGGTTGTAGACATTTAGAGGGAAGGATACATATGGGAATATGCAGAGCAGTGTTTCCCAAACTTAAGCTATTTTCCTGTATCTGTACATCTGTACTATCATTTACTTAGTGTATTTATTTACATTTATTTAAATAGGTGCGTTTTCCCTCCCAACAGAATTTCTCTTTAGAACACTTTACATCATTACCTCAGTGGAAAACATGTATCATTTTCCATAAAAAGAAATTGACTAAAAACAATCTAATAAAGGCAAAACAGTGTTATTCAATTCTAGCCAAATAGGTTGTCTTCTGGAGGTTGCTGCAGTCATAAAGAACGATGACGAAGTCTTAGAAAATCTTAATGACTTACTAGTTCCAAACTCAGATTTTTCTCCTTGATGTAATCAAAAGGTTGACAGACAATTTGAAAGAGAATGAGTTTCTCTCCATGTTGAGTTCATTCATTAGTGCTGTGACTGTGCCCCACTCAGGATCAGTGGCCTGTTTCTCACAAATTGGGACGTGCCAGTTTGGAACATACTCTGTTTCACTGAACAAATAGAATATTTATTGTGTATCTAATTTCTACAGTACTGGACCTCTAATGAAGAATAGAACACACCCCTCAAGTAAACAGCATAATAGATCCTATCGTAACTGAGCCTAGGGTACTGTGTGAAGTCAGAGAAGGCCCTCTGCCCCCTGGAAAGCTAAATATTAGATGAGTAAAAGGCCAAGTAAAGAGTGATGGTATGGTAGGAATCAGGCAGGCAGGTGTTGGGGTACATATAGGGTGTTGCAGGAAAAAGGAGGACATAAAGACTCGGAGGAAACACATGGCCATTGTTCTATGATTTTGTCTTTGGATGCTCAAACCCTTAGGTTTTCTTCTCACAGTTAATACTTGGAAAGGCAGTGTGGTTTATTGGGTAGAGTCAGGAAGCTTACCACTCTGACAAACCTTCATTAGCACCTACTGTATGAACAGTGCACACAGGGACACTGCCCCACAGAAGGTCACAGTGGAGAAAACGGTGTAAGCACATGATATACCACTGCGCCGAGTGCGTTGGACAAATTGTTTCTGGAGGCAGGGACTGTGGTGTTTGAGGGGGAAGGCCGTAGAGAGGAGGTGACTTGTGAGCTGAGTCTTAAGAGCTTGTAGACATTTGCCTCACATACGTGTGTGTGTGTGTATGTCTCTGTGTGTGCAGGCGTGCATGCGCACCGTGCTCTAGCCAGATTGAACAGCACCTGCAAAGACTGGGAGGGGTAAGCACATGACATGTGAAACCACATGGTCTTTTGTGCAGTTGGAAGCATCGTGAGTACCTGGAGTTGAACAGAGAGGAAAGACTGTAGACAGTCTAGGGCAAGATGTAGTTTTCTGCTATTTGTTTACTCTGTTTCTGGCCTTTTAGGGGCTCACCTTTGAAAGCAGAAAAGGAAGGAGATCTCCTAGGCACTCTAGATAGCTTACCCTTAATTTTCTTGTTTTATTTTTTTCCAGTATAGTATTAGTTAAATCGGTAAACTGGTATTATCTAGTGATCTGAAATGTATCAACAAGTGTAGAAATCCCCAAAGAAAGCTCGAGAGGCATTTATTGTTGTTAATTATCAAACAAATAGAATATTTATTGTGTATCTAATTTCTACAGTACTGGACCTCTAATGAAGAATAGAACACACCCCTCAAGTAAACAGCATAATAGATCCTATCGTAACTGAGCCTAGGGTACTGTGTGAAGTCAGAGAAGGCCCTCTGCCCCCTGGAAAGCTAAATATTAGATGAGTAAAAGGCCAAGTAAAGAGTGATGGTATGGTAGGAATCAGGCAGGCAGGTGTTGGGGTACATATAGGGTGTTGCAGGAAAAAGGAGGACATAAAGACTCGGAGGAAACACATGGCCATTGTTCTATGATTTTGTCTTTGGATGCTCAAACCCTTAGGTTTTCTTCTCACAGTTAATACTTGGAAAGGCAGTGTGGTTTATTGGGTAGAGTCAGGAAGCTTACCACTCTGACAAACCTTCATTAGCACCTACTGTATGAACAGTGCACACAGGGACACTGCCCCACAGAAGGTCACAGTGGAGAAAACGGTGTAAGCACATGATATACCACTGCGCCGAGTGCGTTGGACAAATTGTTTCTGGAGGCAGGGACTGTGGTGTTTGAGGGGGAAGGCCGTAGAGAGGAGGTGACTTGTGAGCTGAGTCTTAAGAGCTTGTAGACATTTGCCTCACATACGTGTGTGTGTGTGTATGTCTCTGTGTGTGCAGGCGTGCATGCGCACCGTGCTCTAGCCAGATTGAACAGCACCTGCAAAGACTGGGAGGGATAAGCACATGACATTTGAAACCACATGGTCTTTTGTGCAGTTGGAAGCATCGTGAGTACCTGGAGTTGAACAGAGAGGAAAGACTGTAGACAGTCTAGGGCAAGATGTAGTTTTCTGCTATTTGTTTACTCTGTTTCTGGCCTTTTAGGGGCTCACCTTTGAAAGCAGAAAAGGAAGGAGATCTCCTAGGCACTCTAGATAGCTTACCCTTAATTTTCTTGTTTTATTTTTTTCCAGTATAGTATTAGTTAAATCGGTAAACTGGTATTATCTAGTGATCTGAAATGTATCAACAAGTGTAGAAATCCCCAAAGAAAGCTCGAGAGGCATTTATTATTGTTAATTATCAGGATAGTGAGTCCTTTAAAGTATGTGCTGACTTGATATTTTACTTTATCATTCTCTCTCTTTTTAAAAAAAAATTAGGTTTAATCCAGAAGAATTTAGCTAAAAAGTTTGACTTCCCCGTACCTTTGAGTGAAGCTTCAAAAATAAAGAAGAGCAAAAAGGTAAGTTATTGTGAAGGGGAATAAATGATGTTTTGAATTTTAGGTCAGCCAGTCCAGATACAAACTTGTGAAGAGACTCAAGACATCAAAAATAGTTCCATCTTTTGGAAATTTGTGTTTACTGAAATGAGAAAATAGAATTAATTTAGCAGAAATGAAACTTGGTTTGGAAATATTTATTAACCATAAAGAATAGTCCTTCCTGTGTTTGATGATATAAAGTACATTTTAATCAAAATATAACTGATTGGGAGCTTTTTTCAAAGCATGAAAATATATATTCCATTGAGTATAACAAACTCAGTGTAATATCAGAAAATCATGGATTTCACAGTAAAGTAAAATGTACCTGTATTGTTGCCAGATTGCTCTTTTAAGGACGAAAGATATACAATAAGTTTCTAGGGGGAAATCTGACAAGCATGAACCTTTATGCTGAACCATTTCCTTGTCTGGTTATCCGAATGTCATGATAACCTGAGTGTTTTAAACCTATTCAAGATCAGTTACTCCACTGATCCGTGTTTACCACCATGTATTTTACATGTCATTTTAAAGAAATTGTTAGTTGATAATTACTGATAAATTATATTATTTCTGAACTAAGTGTGTTTGATTTCTAATCAATATAGAGTATAAAATAACATTCAAAGTGACTAGCCCTGCAGCAAGTATATTTTGAGTGAGCATTTATTCTTTCTACCATACTAAGAAGTTTTTCTTCTAAGAACCAATTCTTCTTGGACAATAGCCAATATTTACCTATAATGACTGAGGGCCAGCCCCTGGGTGTAAGTGTTATACATACATTTTTCATAGTTTCGAATAATCCAGCGTATGAGGTTATTCCTAGATGAGATTAAAGCACTTTCTTGATATTAAGCAACTGGTTAAGTGATTAAGCCAGAATTTGAGCCTAGATTTCTCTGTTTGCTTCTACACTCTCCATTCTTCCCATTCTAGTATATTCATGCTCTCTATTAAGATTGTTTTGGTGTGTTCTAGGAGAATTGTTTAATTATTAACTAGAATGGAATACATTAAAAAATCATATATGGCCCAGTCGTTTAGACATATGAATAGAAATTCATTATTTTTACTACTGTTTAAGACAAAATTGAGTATGTCGAAACCATAGGACTTACTAGACATTCCTTTTCAAAGACCTTGCCTTCATCCAGGAAAGTTTATTTATTATTGTTTATTCTTATTTTTAATTTTTATGCAGCATGTGGGATCTTAGTTCCCCAGCCAGGGATCAAACCTGGGCCTCCTGCATTGGAAGTGTGGAGTCTTAACCACTAGACCACCAGGGAAGTCCCCAGGACAGTTACTTTAAATACTACAGAGAGGAAATGCTAGGAAGTTGGGAAAAGATAGCAGAGAATTCAGTGAATATGGGAAAGCAATTATGTTTGACTTTTAGGTCTCTTAGTGTAATACTGCTTTATAATGGTAATATCAAATTGGCATGCAGTGCAGTTGACTCCCTCCTAGTTGCCTGCATCACACTGTAGCCCAGAGTCTCTGCTCAGTGTTCCTTAACTGTGCTTATCTTTTGAAGGTTTCAGTATGGAATAGAGTATACAAAAACATTTCAAAAATGCTTGAAGAAAATGAAAAATATAGACTTAGGCTGAAATGCCAACAATTGTCTAGTGAAAGTAAGTAAACACAATTTTTATTATATTAAAGAGAGCTGGCTTCTCTAATGCTTTATTGCCCCTGGATCACATAAGACCAGTAGTTTTCCTAATTGTCACATTCAGTGTCTAGAACTGTGGAATCAAGGCTACCATTTTGTCACTGTTCATTATAACTAAAAGTACAAAGCCCTGTAAAACCCTGTGTGGAGCAGACCAGAGGTGCGGGCATGTGTGGAGGCGTGCAGAAGGTGAATGCTGACTGGAGCGTCCTGAGCCAAGGAAATGCTTGTCTGTTAAATCTGAAGTATTTCTGTTAAATCTGAGTCTGAATGGCACCTTTTAAATACAGATCACAAAACTCACCCATATTGATGAAAAGAACACTTTAACTGTATTATAGAAGTATATATTCTCTGTTGCTTCATAAAGTCACTTCCTTTTCACGATGCTGCAGTCCAGTTTAATGCATTTAGCAAAATCTGCACTTGAGTTATAGCTTTGGTGTCATTATTTTACTACTGTTTAAGACAAAATTGAGTATGTCGAAACCATAGGACTTACTAGACATTCCTTTTCAAAGACCTTGCCTTCATCCAGGAAAGTTTATTTATTATTGTTTATTCTTATTTTTAATTTTTATGCAGCATGTGGGATCTTAGTTCCCCAGCCAGGGATCAAACCTGGGCCTCCTGCATTGGAAGTGTGGAGTCTTAACCACTAGACCACCAGGGAAGTCCCCAGGACAGTTACTTTAAATACTACAGAGAGGAAATGCTAGGAAGTTGGGAAAAGATAGCAGAGAATTCAGTGAATATGGGAAAGCAATTATGTTTGACTTTTAGGTCTCTTAGTGTAATACTGCTTTATAATGGTAATATCAAATTGGCATGCAGTGCAGTTGACTCCCTCCTAGTTGCCTGCATCACACTGTAGCCCAGAGTCTCTGCTCAGTGTTCCTTAACTGTGCTTATCTTTTGAAGGTTTCAGTATGGAATAGAGTATACAAAAACATTTCAAAAATGCTTGAAGAAAATGAAAATATAGACTTAGGCTGAAATGCCAACAATTGTCTAGTGAAAGTAAGTAAACAAAATTTTTTATTATATTAAAGAGAGCTGGCTTCTCTAATGCTTTATTGCCCCTGGATCACATAAGACCAGTAGTTTTCCTAATTGTCACATTCAGTGTCTAGAACTGTGGAATCAAGGCTACCATTTTGTCACTGTTCATTATAACTAAAAGTACAAAGCCCTGTAAAACCCTGTGTGGAGCAGACCAGAGGTGCGGGCATGTGTGGAGGCGTGCAGAAGGTGAATGCTGACTGGAGCGTCCTGAGCCAAGGAAATGCTTGTCTGTTAAATCTGAAGTATTTCTGTTAAATCTGAGTCTGAATGGCACCTTTTAAATACAGATCACAAAACTCACCCATATTGATGAAAAGAACACTTTAACTGTATTATAGAAGTATATATTCTCTGTTGCTTCATAAAGTCACTTCCTTTTCACGATGCTGCAGTCCAGTTTAATGCATTTAGCAAAATCTGCCCTTGAGTTATAGCTTTGGTGTCATTATTTAATTCCTGGAAAACAATTCATAAATTAAACCATGTCTTAAAGCTGCATTAATACTGAGTTGATGTTGTGGCCAGAGCAAAATTAGATGTAATCTAGTGTGTTTAAGTAATTGGAAGTTCTAGATTCTCAAACAGTTAAAGCTGGACAAAATTTATGTAATGCCACATGAATTAATGCCACATGAATTGTTAAATCATAAGTGATTATCTTTCCTTCACATGCATGTTCTGATACATATATTACCATGCTCAATGCTTTTATATGTTTTTAGTATAGTTACTCAGTGACAACTTTTATTTTGACAGCCTGTAAAATCTGCAGAATTCGATTTTGTGAAAGAGTTTTTCATAATGATTAAAACAGAATGCCATTTTGTAAGCTATGTAACATTGAAAACTCATTACTGTTCGTGTAATGTTACATCCATAAAGCATCAATTGTTTGCAATCATTGTATTTAAACTGATGTTCACATTAATGATACTCTGTTTTACTTGTCTTATGCAATTAAGAAGGAGAATGAAGCAGGAGAGGGAATTAGGAGGAAAAAAGCTGTCAGTGGTTTCTTAGGAGTCAAGGATGTTGGAATAGGCAGAGGGATGTGCAGAAACATGGGCATTGTTCTGAGTGTTAATCCAGAACCAGTTACTCTAATGAACACACCAGATTACATCTAATTTTGCTCTGGCCATTGCTTTGAATTCTTCTGCACCTCCATAATAGGCCTTCTGGCTTCCCAGGTGGCGCAGTGGTAAAGAATCCACCTCCCAACAGGAGACTCAGGTTTGATCCTCGGGTTAGAAATATCCCCTGGAGAAGGAAATGGCAATCCACTGCAGTATTTCTTGCCTGTAGAATCCCACCGAGAGAGTAGCCTGGTGGGCTGTATAGTCCATGGGGTTGCGAAAGAGTCAGACATGACTGAGCAACTAAATGACAGTGGACCTGATCTTTTACTAAACACTTTAACTGTATTATAGAATTTTTCTCTGTTGCTTCATAAAGTCACTTCCTTTTCACGATGCTGCAGTCCAGTTTAATGCATTTAGCAAAATCTGCCCTTGAGTTATAGCTTTGGTGTCATTATTTAATTCCTGGAAAACAATTCATAAATTAAACCATGTCTTAAAGCTGCATTAATACTGAGTTGATGTTGTGGCCAGAGCAAAATTAGATGTAATCTAGTGTGTTTAAGTAATTGGAAGTTCTAGATTCTCAAACAGTTAAAGCTGGACAAAATTTATGTAATGCCACATGAATTAATGCCACATGAATTGTTAAATCATAAGTGATTATCTTTCCTTCACATGCATGTTCTGATACATATATTACCATGCTCAATGCTTTTATATGTTTTTAGTATAGTTACTCAGTGACAACTTTTATTTTGACAGCCTGTAAAATCTGCAGAATTCGATTTTGTGAAAGAGTTTTTCATAATGATTAAAACAGAATGCCATTTTGTAAGCTATGTAACATTGAAAACTCATTACTGTTCGTGTAATGTTACATCCATAAAGCATCAATTGTTTGCAATCATTGTATTTAAACTGATGTTCACATTAATGATACTCTGTTTTACTTGTCTTATGCAATTAAGAAGGAGAATGAAGCAGGAGAGGGAATTAGGAGGAAGGAAGCTGTCAGTGGTTTCTTAGGAGTCAAGGATGTTGGAATAGGCAGAGGGATGTGCAGAAACATGGGCATTGTTCTGAGTGTTAATCCAGAACCAGTTACTCTAATGAACACACCAGATTACATCTAATTTTGCTCTGGCCATTGCTTTGAATTCTTCTGCACCTCCATAATAGGCCTTCTGGCTTCCCAGGTGGCGCAGTGGTAAAGAATCCACCTCCCAACAGGAGACTCAGGTTTGATCCTCGGGTTAGAAATATCCCCTGGAGAAGGAAATGGCAATCCACTGCAGTATTTCTTGCCTGTAGAATCCCACCGAGAGAGTAGCCTGGTGGGCTGTATAGTCCATGGGGTTGCGAAAGAGTCAGACATGACTGAGCAACTAAATGACAGTGGACCTTCTACTAAACATCAGATGATCCTGTAAGGATTATTTAGCAGCTTAAAATAATACACTATGCTTTCCCAAAGTTGCATATTATAAATGAAAGATATCCTTGTAAGTCATTATTTTATTACAATTTTAAACAAAATTATAGAAACTAATAATTATATTTTTAAATATAATTCTTGTTCCTTAATATATGTATATTAATGGAAAAAAACAGTGCCAGAGACCAACTTGAATTTTCCTTATATTTTATCTTATTCCTAGATTCAAGTTACACAGGATGAATCTTCTTATCATCTTCTGGTAAGAATTCACTCAAATAACAATTAAAGGGCATAGACCTTTCCCTCTGCCTTTATGTTCTACTGTCTCAAACCTTTAGTGTATATACAGTGCTAATTCCAGCCTCTTTCCTTCTTTAAACCCAATGTTTGGCACCTAGAAGTCACTATTAAATGTTTATTGAAATTTAATAAGCCTCGTCTGGGCCTCATGTTCACAGTGCTATTGAAAACACTCTTCATGGTCCAACCTTTTTGGTTTTTATTTTGGTTCATATCTCTGCCTAGTTGTCTTTTCTTTTTGAACATGCTGTCACATTTAATATTTTACTACTACTTCACATCTTTTTCTTATTAATAACCCTAAAGAGCATGTCATGGTTTTCTACCTTTCTGACCATATTTTCTGTGCATCTTTTATTTGGCCCTTTTGCTACTGTCTAATAACAAATGCTGCCCTAGAAGTAATTATTGATTTTTCTATAACTTTTCTTAGGTGGGGGGGCAGTGGTTTAAATCCAGAACCAGTTACTCTAATGAACACACCAGAATACATCTAATTTTGCTCTGGCCATTGCTTTGAATTCTACTGCACCTCCATAATAGGCCATCTGGCTTCCCAGGTGGCGCCGTGGTAAAGAATCCACCTCCCAACAGGAGACTCAGGTTTGATCCTCGGGTTAGAAATATCCCGGGAGAAGGAAATGGCAATCCACTGCAGTATTTCTTGCCTGTAGAATCCCACCGAGAGAGTAGCCTGGTGGGCTGTATAGTCCATGGGGTTGCGAAAGAGTCAGACATGACTGAGCAACTAAATGACAGTGGACCTTCTACTAAACATCAGATGATCCTGTAAGGATTATTTAGCAGCTTAAAATAATACACTATGCTTTCCCAAAGTTGCATATTATAAATGAAAGATATCCTTGTAAGTCATTATTTTATTACAATTTTAAACAAAATTATAGAAACTAATAATTATATTTTTAAATATAATTCTTGTTCCTTAATATATGTATATTAATGGAAAAAAACAGTGCCAGAGACCAACTTGAATTTTCCTTATATTTTATCTTATTCCTAGATTCAAGTTACACAGGATGAATCTTCTTATCATCTTCTGGTAAGAATTCACTCAAATAACAATTAAAGGGCATAGACCTTTCCCTCTGCCTTTATGTTCTACTGTCTCAAACCTTTAGTGTATATACAGTGCTAATTCCAGCCTCTTTCCTTCTTTAAACCCAATGTTTGGCACCTAGAAGTCACTATTAAATGTTTATTGAAATTTAATAAGCCTCGTCTGGGCCTCATGTTCACAGTGCTATTGAAAACACTCTTCATGGTCCAACCTTTTTGGTTTTTATTTTGGTTCATATCTCTGCCTAGTTGTCTTTTCTTTTTGAACATGCTGTCACATTTAATATTTTACTACTACTTCACATTTTTTTCTTATTTATAACACTAAAGAGCATGTCATGGTTTTCTACCTTTCTGACCATATTTTCTGTGCATCTTTTATTTGGCCCTTTTGCTACTGTCTAATAACAAATGCTGCCCTAGAAGTAATTATTGATCCTATTCTCTCTTTACGTATTTTTTCTGAGATAACTCACTTATTTTATAGCTTCAGTTGCTCTTTCTGGGTGTATGGCCCTTAAACCTCTGTTTCACATCTGACATCAGGTCAAGTACCTCTGGATTTCTTTAGGGTGTTCTACAGTTACTTTTAAATGGCACATGACTAAATTGAGCATGTCATCCCCCAACTCTTTTTTTTCCCAAATTTTGCCCTGGTTTACTAATCATCCAGACTCATTTGAAAAGTAGTAGGAAAGATATTTTGATAAAGAGAAATTAGACTTTATGAGTGGGAATGTAGGGGGAGAGAGTATACTTTAAGACATGGACATGGGTAAATTCATGGAGTCCCAGGAAGTTTAGGAATGTACAGCTTGATTAAACTTGTTTAAGGTAGTTGTAGTGAAGAAAAGTGTACAATATACTGAGACTGTGTTTCAGATAGACTTACATGGGTACTTGGCCAAGGATTTGTACTTGGTTCAGTAGGCAATGAAGAAACATGGAACGTTTTCTTAAGCCTTTTTTCTAAATGATTTCACATGTATGTACAAATTGCAAGAAGAATACAAAGAGCTCCAGTTCACCAGTTTGCCTGGGTTCACCAGTTTTTACATCTTGCCTCACGTGCTTTGTCATTATTCTGCTCCTCGTCTTTCTTTCCCTGTGTGTGTATGTGTAAAGTATTGCCCTTAAGTCCTTAGTGTGTTTGTCCTAAGAACCAGGATGCCTTTTTATGACCATACTATAGTTGTAAAATTCAGGATCTTTAATATGGGTAAAAAAACTCTATAGATCCAATTTTTCTTGTGCTATTAATGTCCTTAATGCGACATTTTCTGATAGCAGGTCTGGTCCAACTACATCTTCTTTTTTCTACTTTTTAGGTCCAACCTTTTGGTTTTTATTTTGGTTCATATCTCTGCCTAGTTGTCTTTTCTTTTTGAACATGCTGTCACATTTAATATTTTACTACTACTTCACATTTTTCTTATTTATAACACTAAAGAGCATGTCATGGTTTTCTACCTTTCTGACCATATTTTCTGTGCATCTTTTATTTGGCCCTTTTGCTACTGTCTAATAACAAATGCTGCCCTAGAAGTAATTATTGATCCTATTCTCTCTTTACGTATTTTTTCTGAGATAACTCACTTATTTTATAGCTTCAGTTGCTCTTTCTGGGTGTATGGCCCTTAAACCTCTGTTTCACATCTGACATCAGGTCAAGTACCTCTGGATTTCTTTAGGGTGTTCTACAGTTACTTTTAAATGGCACATGGCTAAATTGAGCATGTCATCCCCCAACTCTTTTTTTCCAATTGTGCCCTGGTTTACTAATCATCCAGACTCATTTGAAAAGTAGTAGGAAAGATATTTTGATAAAGAGAAATTAGACTTTATGAGTGGGAATGTAGGGGGAGAGAGTATACTTTAAGACATGGACATGGGTAAATTCATGGAGTCCCAGGAAGTTTAGGAATGTACAGCTTGATTAAACTTGTTTAAGGTAGTTGTAGTGAAGAAAAGTGTACAATATACTGAGACTGTGTTTCAGATAGACTTACATGGGTACTTGGCCAAGGATTTGTACTTGGTTCAGTAGGCAATGAAGAAACATGGAACGTTTTCTTAAGCCTTTTTTCTAAATGATTTCACATGTATGTACAAATTGCAAGAAGAATACAAAGAGCTCCAGTTCACCAGTTTGCCTGGGTTCACCAGTTTTTACATCTTGCCTCACGTGCTTTGTCATTATTCTGCTCCTCGTCTTTCTTTCCCTGTGTGTGTATGTGTAAAGTATTGCCCCTTAAGTCCTTAGTGTGTTTGTCCTAAGAACCAGGATGCCTTTTTTTATGACCATACTATAGTTGTAAAATTCAGGATCTTTAATATGGGTATAAAACTTTCATAAAATCTATACTCTATAGATCCAATTTTTTCTTGTGCTATTAATGTCCTTAATGCGACATTTTCTGATAGCAGGTCTGGTCCAAGGTCAAAGGTCACATTTAACTGTCATGTCTCTTTAATGGAATGTGTTAGTCTTTCAGTCGTGTCTGACTCTTTGCAACCCCGTGGAGTGTAACCCAATAGGCTCCTCTGTCCATGAGATTTCCCAGGCAGAAATACTGGAGTGGGTTGCCATTTCCTTCTCCAGGGGATCTTCTCGACCTAGGAATAGAACTCAGGTCTCCTACAAAGCAGGCAGATTATTCTTCTTTAATCTGTAACAATTCTTCAGTCTTTATTTGTCTTTTATGATACTGACATTTTTGAAGGAGGCAGGCCAATTATTTTTCTGACCGTCTGTCTGGACTTGCTGATACATTTTTCTGATTTGATTTATATTTTACATTTTTGGTTGGTACATTATAAAAGTAATGTTACTTTCTTCTCAGAACTTCACATCTAGAGTCACGTGACCTTCATTTATCCCTTGTTGAGGATGTTAACTTTGATCTGTTGGTTAAGATGTCCAGTTCTCTGTTATACATAATGTGTTACTACTTTCCTTTTGTAATTAGTAAGTATTTTATGGAAAGATAAGAAGCTATGCAGGTATCTTGTACATCATCAGTATAGGACATTTTTAAGCATTAGATCTGCATTTTAAGATGAGATCTACATTTTAGAAAGAATCTGATGTCATTTTGTGAAAAAGTTTGGAATGCAAACAAGACAGGAGGGGAAAAAGAAAATCTAGGGATTGTAATAGCAATCCAAGGGAAAAGTAAAATGCACTAATGAGAGTGGAGAGGAAACAAGTGACTAGATGTAGGGAAATATAAAAGGTAATACTAAGGTTTGAGAATGAATAAATACAAAATAAGTCAAAAGAAAGAACTGGTTTTGTGGAACTACTGAGTTTTATTTTGATGTGTAGGATTTCAGGCAAGTAGGTACTCAGGTTAAAATTGTAAGCAACTGGAAGCGTCAGTATCAGAGCCTGTGTGAAGGTCATATGCAGTTCTAGCAGTAGGTGTAGATGAAACCTCTGTGTGGGGATGGAGGGAGAGGAGAGGGCTGAGGATATGTGAGGCAGTGTCTGGAATGAAGAGGAAGTCTCAGACTCTCAAAGAGGAATTCTACGGGCATAATTAGGAGTAAAGAGAAAAATGGTTAAGAGAAGGGATACAAATGAAGCTTGCAGGAGAGATCAAGGGACTGACTGTTCAAAGGAGGGAAATGACCTTGTTTGGTAAGAGTATACCGATGTGAAAAGCTGGGAACATTTGTTTAAGAGTTCCAACATTTAAAAGTAAAACATACTTTCCAAGTGTCGACAGTGACTATCCACGCAGTGACTTTGCTCGAAAGTGGTTCAGGTGGCCTGGTGGTAAAGGCCTGTCGTGTGGCGTTCTGTGACACAGTTCTTGTAACTGGGCCTGTCGAAGTCACCAGGAGTATTGGCAGGAGCTGGGGTGGAGAAGAAACTATGAGATACACACTGAGTCCATCAAAAGCTTTCTGTGGTCAAACAGAGAAAGTAAAAGTTATCAAAACCGTAAATGCAGGGAGCGGCTAACTGTTGCTTTGTAATCTTAGAAATTTGAAATTTTCAGTAACTACTGATTATTACATATTAACAAGAATTTCCTTGTTGAGATTAGTAAGTATTTTTTTTGGAAAAGATAAGAAGGCTATGCAGGTATCTTGTACATCATCAGTATAGGACATTTTTAAGCATTAGATCTGCATTTTAAGATGAGATCTACATTTTAGAAAGAATCTGATGTCATTTTGTGAAAAAGTTTGGAATGCAAACAAGACAGGAGGGGAAAAAGAAAATCTAGGGATTGTAATAGCAATCCAAGGGAAAAGTAAAATGCACTAATGAGAGTGGAGAGGAAACAAGTGACTAGATGTAGGGAAATATAAAAGGTAATACTAAGGTTTGAGAATGAATAAATACAAAATAAGTCAAAAGAAAGAACTGGTTTTGTGGAACTACTGAGTTTTATTTTGATGTGTAGGATTTCAGGCAAGTAGGTACTCAGGTTAAAATTGTAAGCAACTGGAAGCGTCAGTATCAGAGCCTGTGTGAAGGTCATATGCAGTTCTAGCAGTAGGTGTAGATGAAACCTCTGTGTGGGGATGGAGGGAGAGGAGAGGGCTGAGGATATGTGAGGCAGTGTCTGGAATGAAGAGGAAGTCTCAGACTCTCAAAGAGGAATTCTACGGGCATAATTAGGAGTAAAGAGAAAAATGGTTAAGAGAAGGGATACAAATGAAGCTTGCAGGAGAGATCAAGGGACTGACTGTTCAAAGGAGGGAAATGACCTTGTTTGGTAAGAGTATACCGATGTGAAAAGCTGGGAACATTTGTTTAAGAGTTCCAACATTTAAAAGTAAAACATACTTTCCAAGTGTCGACAGTGACTATCCACGCAGTGACTTTGCTCGAAAGTGGTTCAGGTGGCCTGGTGGTAAAGGCCTGTGGTGTGGCGTTCTGTGACACAGTTCTTGTAACTGGGCCTGTCGAAGTCACCAGGAGTATTGGCAGGAGCTGGGGTGGAGAAGAAACTATGAGATACACACTGAGTCCATCAAAAGCTTTCTGTGGTCAAACAGAGAAAGTAAAAGTTATCAAAACCGTAAATGCAGGGAGCGGCTAACTGTTGCTTTGTAATCTTAGAAATTTGAAATTTTTCAGTAACTACTGATTATTACATATTAACAAGAATTCAACTTTGTCATTTTTTATTTAGGATTAACCTATCTTTGGATCCGTTTACCAAAGAAGATTATGAAGAGTTTAAAGATGGAATCTTAAATTGAGTCATAGTTATATCTTTTGTTGAAATTAAACTTTAATAGTTGAATAGAAGAAACTATACTTTTTATCAATTAGTGTTTCTTTGAAATTTAATAAAACATTTAAATATTGTTATATGCATACAGGTATTATTTTGAGACTGAATACTTATACTCATTCAAATTCATGTTTTATGTAAAATTTTAATTAGCATATCAATATATTTGCATGCATTTAAAATTGCCAACTTTTCCCTTTTAATAATGAGTTGTAGCAGATGCTTTGTTCATCCCTTCATATAGATTTAATTAAGTTAATTTTGGATTCATTTAAATTATTTTCAGCTTCCTCACTTTTTCTAAATTTTTCAATTATCTTATGATAAAAACCAACCATTTACATAGAAATTATTAGAAGTGTTTAATGGTTATTTAAACCATCTTTTTATCCTAGGGAAAATTAGTAAATGTGTACGAATTCTATATTATAGTATGGAGTATTTAGGGGAAATTTTTGGATACAGATCAGAGGAGATGTTCTCCTTTTTAGGCCCTAATTAGATATATTATTTTTAAGTCAATAAATGAAAGATTGAGAACTCTGGAAATAATTTAAAGTGTTTTTCCAGTGAAGTGCCTTTTTTTCTGTTCAATGTTAGTACCAGTCTCCTAGTACCTATAGCAGGTCTGCTTGTGTTGATGCAGTCTCTCTCCCTGAACTCTCAAAGACTAGAACCCACAGTGCAGGGGCAGAGACAGAAAGATGCTTTCTCATGATCAAGCTCCATGTGTGCTCCTTGAGGCATAGGTCCTCTTTTTTTATCCAGAATGATAATAGTGATGATAACAGTGACATCCATTATTTTTGAGGGTCCTGAGAGGGTGGCCTTCCTCATTTCTCTGACGATGGCATTACAGTGTAGCAGTAATACACAATTCACATGAAATGGTACAAGATACAAGGACTGTAAATAAGTCATGGTGTTTTTCTTCTTTTAGTTATAAGTTAATTACCTCATGAGACTGGAACAGTCTGGGGTTTGTGGGTGTTTACCAAATCTACCTGTTTGCAGTTGAAGGATGCATTGCCTGAGTAAATAGGCTCCGCCTGCCGTACAGTGTCCAGAGGTCCCTTGGCAGGGAGGGTCATGCAACTTCTTTGGAGAGTACTGGGCAAATGTTCAGGCTACTAAATTCCTGGCTTCCAATTTTATTTTATGCAATTTAAATCATAGTAAAACGAGACACTTGTTTACACTGCAGTTTATGCTGCATAAAGTTTTGTGATGAATGTAAATGAGGATGTTAGATTCGCTTCAGTGTAGGTTTATATTTATGTGAGTTATACTACTTGACATAGTAAAGTAGTCTGTTTTAATTTATTAAGTGTGTCAGTATTTACTAGATTTAAAAAATGAGCCTACTGCTGGATACAAACTTAGTTTGTTTCACTGTTCTAGAACCATGGAGTGAGGGCTTTCCTGATGGCTCAGTGGGTAAAGAATCAGCCTGCAGTGCAGGATATACAGGTGATGTGGGCTTGATCCTGAATTGGGAAGATACCCTGGAGAAGGAAATGCCAACCCACTCCAGTGTTCTTGCCTGAAAAATCCCTTGGTCAGAGAAGCCTGGAGGGCTACAGTCCGTGGGGTTGCAAAGGATTGGACACGACTGAGCAACTAAGCTGCACAGGGATGAGAGACTAGTTTTGAGTTTGGGGGCCAGGCCTGTGGGAATGGAGGTGAAAGGATATTAGTGGACCATTCATTACTGGGAGAAAGCTTGACTGGGCTATGATATGCCACTCGAGAATGGTTATAGCCTGCTTGTGTTGATGCAGTCTCTCCTGAACTCTCAAAGACTAGAACCCACAGTGCAGGGGCAGAGACAGAAAGATGCTTTCTCATGATCAAGCTCCATGTGTGCTCCTTGAGGCATAGGTCCTCTTTTTTTATCCAGAATGATAATAGTGATGATAACAGTGACATCCATTATTTTGAGGGTCCTGAGAGGGTGGCCTTCCTCATTTCTCTGACGATGGCATTACAGTGTAGCAGTAATACACAATTCACATGAAATGGTACAAGATACAAGGACTGTAAATAAGTCATGGTGTTTTTCTTCTTTTAGTTATAAGTTAATTACCTCATGAGACTGGAACAGTCTGGGGTTTGTGGGTGTTTACCAAATCTACCTGTTTGCAGTTGAAGGATGCATTGCCTGAGTAAATAGGCTCCGCCTGCCGTACAGTGTCCAGAGGTCCCTTGGCAGGGAGGGTCATGCAACTTCTTTGGAGAGTACTGGGCAAATGTTCAGGCTACTAAATTCCTGGCTTCCAATTTTATTTTATGCAATTTAAATCATAGTAAAACGAGACACTTGTTTACACTGCAGTTTATGCTGCATAAAGTTTTGTGATGAATGTAAATGAGGATGTTAGATTCGCTTCAGTGTAGGTTTATATTTATGTGAGTTATACTACTTGACATAGTAAAGTAGTCTGTTTTAATTTATTAAGTGTGTCAGTATTTACTAGATTTAAAAAATGAGCCTACTGCTGGATACAAACTTAGTTTGTTTCACTGTTCTAGAACCATGGAGTGAGGGCTTTCCTGATGGCTCAGTGGGTAAAGAATCAGCCTGCAGTGCAGGATATACAGGTGATGTGGGCTTGATCCCTGAATTGGGAAGATCCCCTGGAGAAGGAAATGCCAACCCACTCCAGTGTTCTTGCCTGAAAAATCCCTTGGTCAGAGAAGCCTGGAGGGCTACAGTCCGTGGGGTTGCAAAGGATTGGACACGACTGAGCAACTAAGCTGCACAGGGATGAGAGACTAGTTTTGAGTTTGGGGGCCAGGCCTGTGGGAATGGAGGTGAAAGGATATTAGTGGACCATTCATTACTGGGAGAAAGCTTGACTGGGCTATGATATGCCACTCGAGAAGCCTCCTAAGTTGCTAAGTCAAGGACCACATATCTATGGCAGCTCTGTAAGTAGGCTCCTCAGATTTCCTAGCATGGGGATACAGTTGATGGCCTACCTGAACTGCATCGCGAATTGAGTTCTACATTTGCATGAGGCTCTAGCTTCCCAACTAGTTGCTCTTAGCCAGTTATTAAATATGGCAGGGATATTAAGGCAGGCACATTTCTGTGAAACAGGCCTTAAACCCTCCCCATTTGCCTTGCTGAAACTTCCTTAGAACCACAGCAGAGAGAGCGTCTAAGACTTTTCCTACCCAACTCTCTCTCCTTCCCTCTTGTCCTGCAGAGATCAGTCCTTCATCATGGTGGGATGGCTCTCCTAGGCTCCCTGGACTCTCTTTTGTTTCCCCTCACAGGCATTTCTCCAGTAAATACTTGCACATGTAATTTCACCTTGGCTTGTTTCTGAGAGCTGGTCATATCAGGAGTGGTCTGATAAAGTAGGCAGTAAAATGGGGCGCTGGGACGGGGTACTTACCATCCAGATGGCAACAAGACTCCTTCTTGAATGGTATGTGCAATGTGAATAGTCCCTGGCACATGGTGGCGGTCCTGTTCTTAAAGATCTCACCTGAGGTCACTTGGAAAAAGTTCACAGTGGAGTGGAATGTCTTTGCAGATGTGTTGATCCAAGCATTTGAAAGATACAGGGCGAATAATATCTACCAGAGGATCTCTCTAGTATTTTGTTAAAAAGTCTTTATCTGTTGCAGTGGAAGAGCAGATTTTGTTAAGTGGCAAACAGGATCTAAGAGCTGAAATTGCAGAGCTCCAGAGATGAATAAATAATCAAGGCAGGACTGCTGTGACAAGGTCAGGGCACAGGTTGGAGAAATCTGAGGCTCTGAAGTGGGCAGTGGCACAATCTGGATGGATTTCTTTGAAGGTGTTGGCTCAGCAGATTCCCCTGAAACTCTGGAGTTTGCAAAGTAGTCCACCCTTGCCCTGTGTTTTAGAGTGTTGCAGAAGCCCACCCTTTTCAAGGCAGTGGGCGTCCTCCTCAGGAGCTGCCCCACTGCCTCTCCCAGCTGCAAGGCCAACTGGAAAAGAGCAAGGACAGATGAGGCAGGAAAGAAGTTACACACAAAGAACTCTAAGAATTAGCTAGCACGCAATGTCATGAGAAGGGAGCTTACCCCAGAGGTTGGATTTTGAAGGTGTTTGATCAAAGGGACTGAAATTAAGACTATATTTAATAAAGAATTTGTAGACGTGGGGTAACGTTCTTGGGATAAATGGAGAAAGAAAGATACTCAGGATTCTTGAACAGATGTTCTGAGTTTACTTTGATATCTTGAGCTCCAAAGCATCTCCAAAGAGTGGGGCAACTCAGGACCAGGTAATAAATGGAATCCTGGTTAAGGTCTGGCTCACAGTGGGCCCCCTGGATCCATAAACTCCTCAGTGATCATTTCCATAGTCCTCAGGTGTGGTTGACACACCTGGTAGTTGTAGTAATATCCACATTGGATACTTGTCCTTTGGTGTAAGCATTCCCATAGTGCAGAAGGAAAAGGGAATAAGTCTGAAACTTCTCTCCTTTCCCAACCAAGATACTAAATTTAAAAATCAAGATCATATTCTATGGGGTGGGGGGCAGTGCCACCATTAAAGATCTAAAGGATCTGAGGATGGTGATTCCTATTATACCTCTGTTAAATTTACCAGTTTTGTCCCTGAGAAACCAGAGGGATCCTGGATTGTAGACTATCTCAGACATAACCAAATAGTAGCCCTGTTTGCCACTGCTGTGCTAGAGAAGTACGGTTGGTGGAGTAGGAACATAATGTGTATGTAGCTTTTGATGCCTCAAATGAATTCTTTTCTGTCCCAATCAGAAAGGGTCAGACAGTGGCAGTCATGCAGGGCAAAGAGTGTTGATTTAGTTTTGCCTTAGGACTATGTTTGGAGAAGTAAATGGCAACCCACTCCAGTATTCTTGCCTGGAGAATCCCATGGACAGAGGAAGCTGTCAGACTACAACCCATGGGGATAGGCACAAGAGTTGGACGCAACTTAGTAACTAAACTACCATCTTAGGACTCTTTTAGCTCTCCTGCCTTTCATTATATTATAGCACAAAGAGATCCAGACTGCTTGGTCATCCTGCAGACCATCACAGTGATCCATCACAGTAATAATGCTGATCAAGCCAGTCAAACAAGCAGGGGCTAGTACTCTGAAAGCCTTTATAATGCACATGTGTCCAGAGTGTTCTAGATAAACTGCAGTTTTAAAGACTTTCTTGAATTTTTATTGAAGATTTTAGATTCCAGTGGTCAGAAGTATGCCAGGATATCCCTAATAAAGGAAAGAAAATGAAATTGAAGCACATGCATGGTAGACCTCTTTGATTCTAGAGGAAATACATTTCTTACCTTGGAATACTGACCTGGTCTATATATTATGACATAGAAGGGTTGCCAGCCTTGAGTGGGACTCAGTGACCCAGGTCAAGAAAGAGCTTGGCCGTAGGTCCGGCTGTGGTGTAAGCAGACCTGTTGCTTGGGTTGTAAGACGTGGAAGACCCTATCGTGGCTTCCCTGATCACTCAGACAGTAAAGAATTGCCCACATATGGGAGATCTGGGTTTGATTCCTGGGTTGGGAAGATTTCCTGGAGAAAGGAATAGCAACTCACTCCAGTATTCCTGCTTGGAGAATTCCATGAACAAAGGAACCTGGTGGGCTATGCTTCATGGGGTCACAAAGAGTTAGACACGACTGAATGACTAACATACACACACGGTTTTAGAGATATCAGCACTGGGAAAAGTAGTGCGAAGCTTATGAAAAGCTTAATATACTCCATAATAGAATTATAAGCTATAATATAATTGCACATTTATGTCTATAACATGAAATAAAACACCTTTTGATAAATAGCTCCAACATGTTTTGGGGGCTCTGGAAGATCTTGGTCATGAAGCACCAAGGACTGTGAGTCTGAAACTTCACTTTATGAAAAGAATTCTGTTGAACCCATCTAGTCAGAAAATCAGAATACTGATTATAGTGCATTGTCATAGAATGGAAATATCACATCTGGGAAGGAATCTAAGCTGGACCAGAGAGCACAGGCCCATGTGCAGGTGCGTCACCTGCATCCTTTGCAGCATCTCCCCTCCCCTCTTGCACCCATGGCCACACGGGCAGCCTCATACGGTACAACCAGCTGAAAAAGCAGAAGTCTGAGCCCTGGTTTCTGGATGGATTGGTTCTATCATGAATGCAAGTCAGTATACATGGTGGTAACATGGGTGTCATGTTCCAGAGTAACCCTGAAAGATACTGGAAAAGGAAAAGAGCAGAGTTGAAAACAGCAACCTGACCATTCACTTATTATATAAGTGACTCATGGTGAGAATATATGGATTTCTGGGGCGCAGACAAGGGCCTGACCATCTGATCTGGGCAGTGTCATCAAATTGTGACACTGGCCTATGATTTTGAAAAAACAATAACATTGGTATAATCAGCTTATTTTCAAATGTTGGTTACGTTTTAAGGTATAAAGATATTCCAGGTAAAGTGATCCAGTGAATAAAATATAATGAAGTGGTAAAAAAGATAACTCAAAATGGATCATAGGTCTAAATGTAAAACCATAAAATGTTTAGAAGAAAATATAGGAGACAGTCTTCATCACAGAGGACTAAACAGAGAATTCAAAGCAGGTAAGTTTGATTTCATCCAATTAGAAAACCTGTACATGAATAATCATAGCAGCTTTATTTGTAATAGCCTCAAACTGAAAATAATCCAAATGTGCCTCATATGCTAAAACACCATGGAAAAACTACTTAGCAATACAAAGGAACAAACTCTTGATACAGATAAAAGCCTGATGAATCTCCAGAGAATTATTCTGAGTGAAAAAAATCCCCAAAAGGTTACATCTGTATTCTATTTATATGGCATTTTTGAAATGAGAGAATTATAGAAATGGACAATAGATGAGTGGTTTCCAGGAATTGCGAGAGGATTGGGGACTTGCGAGAAGTGCATATAACTATAATAAGATGAATGATATTGATTTATTTTCAGATATTGGGCAAACATTGCATTTCTGAAATAAACTCTGCTTGGATATGGTATAATATATGGTATGTGTGTATACACACACACACACACACACACACAGAGATATATATGTATACATATATTTTTTTCTGTCAAGGATTTTTGTCTTTATATTCATGGTAGATATTGATCTGTAGTTTTCTCTTTTTGCAGTGTTTTGTTTTGGTATCACAGTAATGCTATTCTCATGTAATGTTATTAGGTGAATACATATTTAAAACTGTATTGACCTATGATAAAGATTGACTGATAACTTTATTATTAGGTCATATCTCTGTTCCTGGTAATGTTTCTTGTTCTGAAATCTAGTTTGATATTAACATAGCCACATCAGTCTTCTTTTGATTATCACTGAATAGTACATCTTTTTCCATGCTATTACTTTTAATGTGTCCATGTTATATTTACATCTCAAGAGTTCTAAGCAGGAAATAAGTCAGTTAGTTCAGCCATGTCCAATTGTTTGCAGCCCCATAGATGAGCCATGAAATTCTCTAAGCAGGAATACTGGAGTGGGTAGCCAGGGGATCTTCCCAACCCAAGCTTCGAACTCAGGTATCCTGCATTGCAGGTGGATTCTTTACCATTTGGAAGTAATACTACCAGAATTTTATTTTATAGAAGTTGCTTGGACTGTTTTCTAAAGAATAACTTGGTGGAGAGGAAAGCACAATTGCTAGAAAACTTGTTAGGTAGGGAGATAGAGTGCTCTTGGGGAGAGTCATGGATGTAGTGAAGGGTGGACTGGGTGAGAAATACTTAGGAGGGAGAATTATCAGGGCTTGGTGGTTGAATGTAGGACTGCAGAAGGCATCAGGAACTCCTCTCAGTTTTCTGCTTGGAGCAATGGGGATGATGGGGCAGTTCATGGAAAGACAGCATAGAAGGAGTTCTGAGGGAGAGATCAGGGGTTTAGTTTTGAACATGCTGAGATACAGATGCCTGTGTACCATTCAATTGCAGAAGTCAAGAAAATAGCTGTAGGTAGGGGGTCTGGAGTCTAGGAGAAATCTGCTGGAATTTAAGAGTTATAGATACATGAATGGCATTTGAAGTCTCAGTGTGTGACGGTCAAGTGGGTGAGTGTGATATGAAGATAGATTGGGACAGAACCTGTGGTGGCTGCTGTGCTTCCCGACAGAGCCCTCTTCAGGAAGGAAAGGCAGTCCTTTGTTCCTTCGCTGCTGGCTAACAGCCTTAGCTCTCAGCCCTCTGCAGGAGCTGCCCTTTGCTGAAGAGTGACACCTTGGGGAAGGGCACTCACCTGCATCTCAACTCAGGACAACTACAGAAGGCCATCCTTGTTTTATAGGTACTTGTAAGATTGACTGAGGGCTTCCTCGAGACTGTATCACCTCTAACCAATTCTGCTTCCTTCCCTTCCCTTCTTTATCCTGAGAGCACTCCTGAGTAAATTTTTTTCAAAGTTCTCAAAATTGGCTTTTGGAGGAACCTGTCCCACAGCAAAAATTTCCACTCAATTAGGACTTATTTTACAACTTAGACTGGGAAGGCTTTTGTTGGAAGAGACAGACAAGTGGATTGATCGTTTAACAGGAAAAGAATCCCTTGGAATGCGTTTTAAAGACAGATTTCCAGGCAAAATTCAAAAACTTCCTCAAAAAGCCTTTATTCTTATCAACCTATTTCTTCCTAAGTGGACCCCCAGACCTTAATTGGAATGGTTCTTTGTGAGCCTTCCTGCCTGCACTGAGGTGATGTCAATTTTCACCCCCAGGGCTTGCCTCCTTTAGTGGCTCCTTCATCTATTTCTAGCCAATCAGAGGAGAAATGTGGGCTGGCCTTTCTGCCTCTTCATTGTCCTTCTTCCCTTTATATCAAAAGTAGGCAATGCCCCCTTCCCTTTTTAAGAAGAAAGAGAATCTCAAGCTTTTCATAGCTTTCTGAGTGCCATTTATTTGAAATTTAAATATAGAGGGCCTAGCAATAATATAAGCTTAGCTTCCTTTTTACTTGCCTCTGGGAGATTCTTATGACAGATGTCTAAAATGCCATTTTTTGAACATGCTGAGATACAGATGCCTGTGTACCATTCAATTGCAGAAGTCAAGAAAATAGCTGTAGGTAGGGGGTCTGGAGTCTAGGAGAAATCTGCTGGAATTTAAGAGTTATAGATACATGAATGGCATTTGAAGTCTCAGTGTGTGACGGTCAAGTGGGTGAGTGTGATATGAAGATAGATTGGGACAGAACCTGTGGTGGCTGCTGTGCTTCCCGACAGAGCCCTCTTCAGGAAGGAAAGGCAGTCCTTTGTTCCTTCGCTGCTGGCTAACAGCCTTAGCTCTCAGCCCTCTGCAGGAGCTGCCCTTTGCTGAAGAGTGACACCTTGGGGAAGGGCACTCACCTGCATCTCAACTCAGGACAACTACAGAAGGCCATCCTTGTTTTATAGGTACTTGTAAGATTGACTGAGGGCTTCCTCGAGACTGTATCACCTCTAACCAATTCTGCTTCCTTCCCTTCCCTTCTTTATCCTGAGAGCACTCCTGAGTAAATTTTTTTCAAAGTTCTCAAAATTGGCTTTTGGAGGAACCTGTCCCACAGCAAAAATTTCCACTCAATTAGGACTTATTTTACAACTTAGACTGGGAAGGCTTTTGTTGGAAGAGACAGACAAGTGGATTGATCGTTTAACAGGAAAAGAATCCCTTGGAATGCGTTTTAAAGACAGATTTCCAGGCAAAATTCAAAAACTTCCTCAAAAAGCCTTTATTCTTATCAACCTATTTCTTCCTAAGTGGACCCCCAGACCTTAATTGGAATGGTTCTTTGTGAGCCTTCCTGCCTGCACTGAGGTGATGTCAATTTTCACCCCCAGGGCTTGCCTCCTTTAGTGGCTCCTTCATCTATTTCTAGCCAATCAGAGGAGAAATGTGGGCTGGCCTTTCTGCCTCTTCATTGTCCTTCTTCCCTTTATATCAAAAGTAGGCAATGCCCCCTTCCCTTTTTAAGAAGAAAGAGAATCTCAAGCTTTTCATAGCTTTCTGAGTGCCATTTATTTGAAATTTAAATATAGAGGGCCTAGCAATAATATAAGCTTAGCTTCCTTTTTACTTGCCTCTGGGAGATTCTTAGGACAGATGTCTAAAATGCTTATATTCCTATCATACCATTAAATTTTAAATACATCCTTGAACTGACAAGATTTATAATGAGACATCTAAAGTGCTTTTACCATCTCTTTCATTGGAGGTATATCTATACATGGAAACAAAACAAAACTCTTAAATGCTAAGATATAATGAAAACCAACCACAGAAGCATCACAGATCCTTTGAAACTTATTTATGTAGAATAATTATTTTCAGATAAAACATCATTGAGCCCTTTAGAAAAAAACTCACACTGTATTTGCTTTTCTTCCATTTCCAGTTCTGACAAGAGTACCACAGGAAATGGTAATAAAAGAGGAAAATATGCACTAGTGAAAATAAAAACTTGGGCTTACCTAAATCTGATAAATATGGCAGAAGTGAGCAGTGAGACAGGAGAGAAAATGCATGTGAGCTAATTATCTCATTTTACATGTAATAGGTATCAAAATAATCTGTTTTATTCTGAAGGGTGGGATATGAATGTTTATTCACATCTGTTTTTTTTAACATATTAAAAAATAACTGAAGAGATAATTTTAAAGAATTATTTGTGCCTTCCAAATTACTGGTAGAAAAAAATGCATGTAGGGTTACTGTAGAAAAAGGTTATTGTAGGAGAACAATGAAGTAAATTGAAAGGAACTATAAAAATAGAAACTATAAGATAGTACACATTATGGTAATTATCAATTATAAGGAGTTAAAATTAATAGTTAATGACCTAATCGAAGTTAAGTCCAATTATAAAGTCAGTTGCTAACCTAGGACCCCAGACCTTAATTGGAATGGTTCTTTGTGAGCCTTCCTGCCTGCACTGAGGTGATGTCAATTTTCACCCCCAGGGCTTGCCTCCTTTAGTGGCTCCTTCATCTATTTCTAGCCAATCAGAGGAGAAATGTGGGCTGGCCTTTCTGCCTCTTCATTGTCCTTCTTCCCTTTATATCAAAAGTAGGCAATGCCCCCTTCCCTTTTTAAGAAGAAAGAGAATCTCAAGCTTTTCATAGCTTTCTGAGTGCCATTTATTTGAAATTTAAATATAGAGGGCCTAGCAATAATATAAGCTTAGCTTCCTTTTTACTTGCCTCTGGGAGATTCTTAGGACAGATGTCTAAAATGCTTATATTCCTATCATACCATTAAATTTTAAATACATCCTTGAACTGACAAGATTTATAATGAGACATCTAAAGTGCTTTTACCATCTCTTTCATTGGAGGTATATCTATACATGGAAACAAAACAAAACTCTTAAATGCTAAGATATAATGAAAACCAACCACAGAAGCATCACAGATCCTTTGAAACTTATTTATGTAGAATAATTATTTTCAGATAAAACATCATTGAGCCCTTTAGAAAAAGACTCACACTGTATTTGCTTTTCTTCCATTTCCAGTTCTGACAAGAGTACCACAGGAAATGGTAATAAAAGAGGAAAATATGCACTAGTGAAAATAAAAACTTGGGCTTACCTAAATCTGATAAATATGGCAGAAGTGAGCAGTGAGACAGGAGAGAAAATGCATGTGAGCTAATTATCTCATTTTACATGTAATAGGTATCAAAATAATCTGTTTTATTCTGAAGGGTGGGATATGAATGTTTATTCACATCTGTTTTTTTTAACATATTAAAAAATAACTGAAGAGATAATTTTAAAGAATTATTTGTGCCTTCCAAATTACTGGTAGAAAAAAATGCATGTAGGGTTACTGTAGAAAAAGGTTATTGTAGGAGAACAATGAAGTAAATTGAAAGGAACTATAAAAATAGAAACTATAAGATAGTACACATTATGGTAATTATCAATTATAAGGAGTTAAATTTTTAATTAATGAGTCACTTAAATGACCTAATCAAGAAGTTAAGTCCAATTATAAAAGACTTGTTCAGTTGCTAAGTTGTCTCTGACTCCTTGTGACCCCATAAATAGCAGCACACTAGGCTTCCCTGTCCTTCACTATTTCCCTGAGTTTGTTCAAACTCATGTTCATCTAGTCAGTGATGCCATCCAACAGTCTCATCCTCTGTCACCCCCTTCCCCTCTTGCCCTCAATCTTTCCCAGCATCAACATCTTTCCAGTGAGTCAGCTCTTTTCATCAGGTGGCCAAAGAATTTTAGTATCAGTTCTTCCAATAGTATTCAGGGTTGATTTCCTTCAGGATTGACTGGTTTGATCTCTTTGCTGTCCAAGGGACCCTCAGGAGCCTTCTCCAGCACCACAGTTCGAAAACATCAGTTCCTCAGCACTTAGCCTTCCTTATGGTGCAACTCTCACATCCGTACATGACTACTGGAAAATCCAGAGCTTTGACTAGGTGGACCTTTGTTGGCCAGGTGATGTCTCTGCTTTTAATATGCTGCCTAGTTTTGTCATACTTTTTCTTCCAAGGAGCAAGAGTCTTTTAATTTCATGGCTTCAGTCACCGTTCACAGTGATTTTGGAGCCCAAGAGAATAAAATTTGTCAATGTTTCCTTTGTTTCTCCATCTATTTGCCACCAAGAGATGGGACCAGATGCCATGATCTTCATTTTTTGAATGTTGAATTTTAAGCAAGCCTTTTCACTCTCCTCTTTCACCTTCATCAATGAGGCTTTTAATTCCTCTTCACTTTCTGTAATAAGGATGGTGTCATCTGCATATCTGAGGTTATTGATATTTCTCCCAGCAACGTTGTAGCTTGTGAGTCATCCAGCCCAGTATTCCATAGCTATTTGAACAATGAAGGTAATTTTAAAGAATTATTTGTGCCTTCCAAATTACTGGTAGAAAAAAATGCATGTAGGGTTACTGTAGAAAAAGGTTATTGTAGGAGAACAATGAAGTAAATTGAAAGGAACTATAAAAATAGAAACTATAAGATAGTACACATTATGGTAATTATCAATTATAAGGAGTTAAATTTTTAATTAATGAGTCACTTAAATGACCTAATCAAGAAGTTAAGTCCAATTATAAAAGACTTGTTCAGTTGCTAAGTTGTCTCTGACTCCTTGTGACCCCATAAATAGCAGCACACTAGGCTTCCCTGTCCTTCACTATTTCCCTGAGTTTGTTCAAACTCATGTTCATCTAGTCAGTGATGCCATCCAACAGTCTCATCCTCTGTCACCCCCTTCCCCTCTTGCCCTCAATCTTTCCCAGCATCAACATCTTTCCAGTGAGTCAGCTCTTTTCATCAGGTGGCCAAAGAATTTTAGTATCAGTTCTTCCAATAGTATTCAGGGTTGATTTCCTTCAGGATTGACTGGTTTGATCTCTTTGCTGTCCAAGGGACCCTCAGGAGCCTTCTCCAGCACCACAGTTCGAAAACATCAGTTCCTCAGCACTTAGCCTTCCTTATGGTGCAACTCTCACATCCGTACATGACTACTGGAAAATCCAGAGCTTTGACTAGGTGGACCTTTGTTGGCCAGGTGATGTCTCTGCTTTTAATATGCTGCCTAGTTTTGTCATACTTTTTCTTCCAAGGAGCAAGAGTCTTTTAATTTCATGGCTTCAGTCACCGTTCACAGTGATTTTGGAGCCCAAGAGAATAAAATTTGTCAATGTTTCCTTTGTTTCTCCATCTATTTGCCACCAAGAGATGGGACCAGATGCCATGATCTTCATTTTTTGAATGTTGAATTTTAAGCAAGCCTTTTCACTCTCCTCTTTCACCTTCATCAATGAGGCTTTTAGTTCCTCTTCACTTTCTGTAATAAGGATGGTGTCATCTGCATATCTGAGGTTATTGATATTTCTCCCAGCAACGTTGATTCCAGCTTGTGAGTCATCCAGCCCAGTATTCCATATGATGTACTCTGCATATAAGCTAAATAAGCAGGATGATAATAAACAGCCTTTATGTACTCCTTTCCCAGTTTGGAACCAGTCCGTTGTTCCATGTCCAGTTCTGTTGCTTCTTGACCTGTGGACAGGTTTCACAGGAGGCGGTAAGGTGGTCTGGTATTTCCATCTCTTTAAGAATATTCCAGTTTGTTGTGATCTACACAGTCAAAGACTTTAGGGTAGTAAATGAAGCAGAAGTAGATGTTTTTCTGGAATTTTCTAGCTTTTCTATGATCCAATGGATGTTGGCAATTTGATCTCTATTCCTCTGCCTTACTAAATCCAGCTGGTACATCTGGAAAGTCTCAGTTAACATAACTTGAAGGATTTTTGAGCATTACTTTGCTAGCATGTGAAGTGAGTACAGTTATGCACTAGTTTGAACATTCTTTGGCATTACCCTTTTTGAGATTGGAATGAAAACTAATCTTTTTCAGTCCTGTGGCCACTGCTGTTTTCCAGATTTGCTTGGATTTTGAGTGCAGCACTTTAACAGCATACTCTTTTAGGATTTTAAATAGCTCACCTGGAATTTTATCACCTCCACTAGCTTTGTTCGTAGTGATGCTTCTTGCTAAGGGCCACTTGACTTCACACTCCAGGATGTCTGGCTCTAGGGAGTGAACACACCATCATGGTTATTCAGGTCATGAAGATCTTTTTTGTACAGTTCTTCTTTGTATTCTTGCCACCTTTTCTTAATATTCTTCATCTGACTACTGGAAAATCCAGAGCTTTGACTAGGTGGACCTTTGTTGGCCAGGTGATGTCTCTGCTTTTAATATGCTGCCTAGTTTTGTCATACTTTTTCTTCCAAGGAGCAAGAGTCTTTTAATTTCATGGCTTCAGTCACCGTTCACAGTGATTTTGGAGCCCAAGAGAATAAAATTTGTCAATGTTTCCTTTGTTTCTCCATCTATTTGCCACCAAGAGATGGGACCAGATGCCATGATCTTCATTTTTTGAATGTTGAATTTTAAGCAAGCCTTTTCACTCTCCTCTTTCACCTTCATCAATGAGGCTTTTTAATTCCTCTTCACTTTCTGTAATAAGGATGGTGTCATCTGCATATCTGAGGTTATTGATATTTCTCCCAGCAACGTTGATTCCAGCTTGTGAGTCATCCAGCCCAGTATTCCATATGATGTACTCTGCATATAAGCTAAATAAGCAGGATGATAATAAACAGCCTTTATGTACTCCTTTCCCAGTTTGGAACCAGTCCGTTGTTCCATGTCCAGTTCTGTTGCTTCTTGACCTGTGGACAGGTTTCACAGGAGGCGGGTAAGGTGGTCTGGTATTTCCATCTCTTTAAGAATATTCCAGTTTGTTGTGATCTACACAGTCAAAGACTTTAGGGTAGTAAATGAAGCAGAAGTAGATGTTTTTCTGGAATTTTCTAGCTTTTCTATGATCCAATGGATGTTGGCAATTTGATCTCTATTCCTCTGCCTTACTAAATCCAGCTGGTACATCTGGAAAGTCTCAGTTAACATAACTTGAAGGATTTTTGAGCATTACTTTGCTAGCATGTGAAGTGAGTACAGTTATGCACTAGTTTGAACATTCTTTGGCATTACCCTTTTTGAGATTGGAATGAAAACTAATCTTTTTCAGTCCTGTGGCCACTGCTGTTTTCCAGATTTGCTTGGATTTTGAGTGCAGCACTTTAACAGCATACTCTTTTAGGATTTTAAATAGCTCACCTGGAATTTTATCACCTCCACTAGCTTTGTTCGTAGTGATGCTTCTTGCTAAGGGCCACTTGACTTCACACTCCAGGATGTCTGGCTCTAGGGGAGTGAACACACCATCATGGTTATTCAGGTCATTAAGATCTTTTTTTGTACAGTTCTTCTTTGTATTCTTGCCACCTTTTCTTAATATCTTCTTCTTCTATCAGCTCCATACCATTTCTGCCTGTTATTGTTTCTGTCTTTGCATGAAATGTTCCCTTGGTATCTCTAATTTTCTTGAAGAGATCTCTGGTCTTTCCTCTATTTTCTTTGCATTATTTACTTGAAAAGGCTTTCTTATCTCTGCTTGCTATTCTGTGCAACTCTGCATTCAGATGGTATATCTTTTCCTTTTCTCCTCTGCCTTTCACTTATTTCTCTTCTTTTCTCAGGTATTTGTAAGGTTTCTTCAGACAACCATTTTGCCTTTTTTGCATTTCTTTTTCTTGGGGGTGGTTTTGATCACCACCTCCTGTACAATGTTAGGAACTTCTGTCCATAGATCTTCAGACACTTTATCTATCAGATCTAATCCCTTGAATGTATTTGTCACTTCTACTGTATAATCATAAGGGATTTGATTTAGGTCATACTTGAATGGCCTAGTGGTTTTCGTGCATTCTTCAATTTAAGTCTGAATTTCACAATAAGGAGTTCATGATCTGAGCCACAGTCAGATAGATGCAAAAAGCATTAAGTAAGATTGAACGTCTATACCACCCAGGAATAATAGGGAACTCTCTCAACATAAGAAAAATTTCAATAACCGGCATCTTACATCGTACTTAATGGTAGGAAACTGAAAGCTTACCTACAGAGATTAAGAACAAGGCAAAGATGTCCCTCTCACTACTGAGTTTTGACATTATACTGGTAATAAAAGACAATACATTAAAACAAGAAAAGGAAATAAAAGGTGTAAAGATTGGGAAGGAAAAATTGAAACTTTGTTTGTAGATGATAGATTGTCTATGTAAAAAACAAAAAAAATCAGCAAGAAAATTCCTGGAATTAATAAGTAATTATAACTAGGTTACAGGAAATAATTTTAACATGTAAAATTCAGTTGCTTTCCTATATGCCAGCAATGAGTGCAGCACTTTAACAGCATACTCTTTTAGGATTTTAAATAGCTCACCTGGAATTTTATCACCTCCACTAGCTTTGTTCGTAGTGATGCTTCTTGCTAAGGGCCACTTGACTTCACATTCCAAGATGTCTGGCTCCAGGTGAGTGAACACACCATCATGGTTATTCAGGTCATTAAGATCTTTTTTTGTACAGTTCTTCTTTGTATTCTTGCCACCTTTTCTTAATATCTTCTTCTTCTATCAGCTCCATACCATTTCTGCCTGTTATTGTTTCTGTCTTTGCATGAAATGTTCCCTTGGTATCTCTAATTTTCTTGAAGAGATCTCTGGTCTTTCCTCTATTTTCTTTGCATTATTTACTTGAAAAGGCTTTCTTATCTCTGCTTGCTATTCTGTGCAACTCTGCATTCAGATGGTATATCTTTTCCTTTTCTCCTCTGCCTTTCACTTATTTCTCTTCTTTTCTCAGGTATTTGTAAGGTTTCTTCAGACAACTATTTTGCCTTTTTTGCATTTCTTTTTCTTGGGGGTGGTTTTGATCACCACCTCCTGTACAATGTTAGGAACTTCTGTCCATAGATCTTCAGACACTTTATCTATCAGATCTAATCCCTTGAATGTATTTGTCACTTCTACTGTATAATCATAAGGGATTTGATTTAGGTCATACTTGAATGGCCTAGTGGTTTTCGTGCATTCTTCAATTTAAGTCTGAATTTCACAATAAGGAGTTCATGATCTGAGCCACAGTCAGATAGATGCAAAAAGCATTAAGTAAGATTGAACGTCTATACCACCCAGGAATAATAGGGAACTCTCTCAACATAAGAAAAATTTCAATAACCGGCATCTTACATCGTACTTAATGGTAGGAAACTGAAAGCTTACCTACAGAGATTAAGAACAAGGCAAAGATGTCCCTCTCACTACTGAGTTTTGACATTATACTGGTAATAAAAGACAATACATTAAAACAAGAAAAGGAAATAAAAGGTGTAAAGATTGGGAAGGAAAAATTGAAACTTTGTTTGTAGATGATAGATTGTCTATGTAAAAAACAAAAAAAATCAGCAAGAAAATTCCTGGAATTAATAAGTAATTATAACTAGGTTACAGGAAATAATTTTAACATGTAAAATTCAGTTGCTTTCCTATATGCCAGCAATGAACAAGTAGAATTTGAAATTAAAAACATAGTACAGTTTACGGTATCATATAAAATTGAAATGCTTAAGTATAAGTATAATAAAATATGTATAAGATCTATATGAGTAAAACAATAGAAATCTGATGAAAGATCAAAGAACTAAATAAATGGAGAGATACTTCATGTTCATGGATAGAACAAATCAATTATATCAAGCTGTGTGTTCTACTCAACTTGATCCATAGATTCGATGCAATATTGATAAAAATTCAGCAAAAGCTATGTTACATATATTGACAAACTAATTATAGAATTTATGTGGAGAAGCAGAAACCTAGAATAGCCTATGCAATATAGGACAAGAACAAAATTGTAGGACTGAACCTACCTGATTTCAAGACTTACTATAAAGCTGCAGTAATCACAACAGTATGCTATTGGTGAAAGAGCATCAATTAGAATAATGGAATAGAGAACCCAGAAACTGACCTACATAAATAGAGTTAACTGATATTCGATAATGATGCAACAGCCAAATAATGGAGAAAAGATAGTCCTTTCAACAATGATGCTGGAATAATTGGATATCCACATACAAAAATGAATAAAGACACAGACCTTTCACCTGTCACAAAAATTAGCTCAAAATGAGTCACAAAACTATAGAACTGGAAGATAACATAGGAGAAAATCTAGATGACCTTGAGTTTGGTGTCGACATTTATGATACAACACCAAAGGAATGGCTCATGGAAGAAAGAAGCAATAAGCTGGACTACAGACTACATCAGAGTTAAAGTTTCTGCCCTGCAGAAGACTGTCAAGCGAATTTTAAAAAGCCATAAGCTAAGAGTAAATACATAAATTATATCTAATCAAGGACTGTTAACAAAAACATACAAAGATGTCCCTCTCACTACTGAGTTTTGACATAAAAAGGTGTAAAGATTGGGAAGGAAAAATTAAACCTTTGTTTGGAGATGATAGATTTTCTATGTAAAACACAAAAAAAATCAGCAAGAAAATTCCTGGAATTAATAAGTAATTATAACTAGGTTACAGGAAATAATTTTAACATGTAAAATTCAGTTGCTTTCCTATATGCCAGCAATGAACAAGTAGAATTTGAAATTAAAAACATAGTACAGTTTACGGTATCATATAAAATTGAAATGCTTAAGTATAAGTATAATAAAATATGTATAAGATCTATATGAGTAAAACAATAGAAATCTGATGAAAGATCAAAGAACTAAATAAATGGAGAGATACTTCATGTTCATGGATAGAACAAATCAATTATATCAAGCTGTGTGTTCTACTCAACTTGATCCATAGATTCGATGCAATATTGATAAAAATTCAGCAAAAGCTATGTTACATATATTGACAAACTAATTATAGAATTTATGTGGAGAAGCAGAAACCTAGAATAGCCTATGCAATATAGGACAAGAACAAAATTGTAGGACTGAACCTACCTGATTTCAAGACTTACTATAAAGCTGCAGTAATCACAACAGTATGCTATTGGTGAAAGAGCATCAATTAGAATAATGGAATAGAGAACCCAGAAACTGACCTACATAAATAGAGTTAACTGATATTCGATAATGATGCAACAGCCAAATAATGGAGAAAAGATAGTCCTTTCAACAATGATGCTGGAATAATTGGATATCCACATACAAAAAAATGAATAAAGACACAGACCTTTCACCTGTCACAAAAATTAGCTCAAAATGAGTCACAAAACTATAGAACTGGAAGATAACATAGGAGAAAATCTAGATGACCTTGAGTTTGGTGTCGACATTTATGATACAACACCAAAGGAATGGCTCATGGAAGAAAGAAGCAATAAGCTGGACTACAGACTACATCAGAGTTAAAGTTTCTGCCCTGCAGAAGACTGTCAAGCGAATTTTAAAAAGCCATAAGCTAAGAGTAAATACAAAAATTATATCTAATCAAGGACTGTTAACCAAAATATACAAAGAATTCTTAAAATCAAAAACTAATAAAAACAACCCAAGTGAAAAATGGAATGAAGACTTTAACAAACATATCCACAAAGAAGATATATGTGTGGCAAATCAGCATGTGACAGCACCCAATACTGTTGAGAATGCAGAGCAACAAGAACTCTCGTTTGTTGCTGATGGGGATGCAAAATGGTACAGCCACTCTAGAGGAAGTGTGGCAGCTTCTTATAAAACGAAACATACTTTTATCATTTGATCCAGAATTGAATTCCTTAATATTTACCCAAATTAATTGAAAATTTATGTCTGCACAGAAACCTGTAAGCAGATGTTTATAGAGGCTTTATTCATAATTGGCAAAATTTGAAAGCAATCAAGATGTCCTTCAGTGGATAAGTGGTGCCAAATCCAGTCATTGGAATATTATTCAGTGCTAAGAAGAGATGAACTTCAAACCACAGGAGGAAACTTTAATTGCATATTAGTAAGTGAAAAAAGCCAATCTGAAGAGATTACATACTGTACAACTCCAACTATGACATTCTGGAAAATACATAACCATTAACGAAGTGAAAAGATCAGTGGTTGCCACAGACTGAGGGGAGGGGTGAATAGGTGGAGTAAAGAGAACTTTTAGGGCAGTGGAACTATTCTGTATGGTGGTCTGATGGTAGATGCATATCATTATTCATGCATACTTAGTTGCTCATTTGTATCCAACCCTTTGTGACCACAGGGACTGTAGCCTGCCAAAGGGTTGTTGCCACAGACTGAGGGGAATAGAGTTAACTGATATTCGATAATGATGCAACAGCCAAATAATGGAGAAAAGATAGTCCTTTCAACAATGATGCTGGAATAATTGGATATCCACATACAAAAATGAATAAAGACACAGACCTTTCACCTGTCACAAAAATTAGCTCAAAATGAGTCACAAAACTATAGAACTGGAAGATAACATAGGAGAAAATCTAGATGACCTTGAGTTTGGTGTCGACATTTATGATACAACACCAAAGGAATGGCTCATGGAAGAAAGAAGCAATAAGCTGGACTACAGACTACATCAGAGTTAAAGTTTCTGCCCTGCAGAAGACTGTCAAGCGAATTTTAAAAAGCCATAAGCTAAGAGTAAATACAAAATTATATCTAATCAAGGACTGTTAACCAAAATATACAAAGAATTCTTAAAATCAAAAACTAATAAAAACAACCCAAGTGAAAAATGGAATGAAGACTTTAACAAACATATCCACAAAGAAGATATATGTGTGGCAAATCAGCATGTGACAGCACCCAATACTGTTGAGAATGCAGAGCAACAAGAACTCTCGTTTGTTGCTGATGGGGATGCAAAATGGTACAGCCACTCTAGAGGAAGTGTGGCAGCTTCTTATAAAACGAAACATACTTTTATCATTTGATCCAGAATTGAATTCCTTAATATTTACCCAAATTAATTGAAAATTTATGTCTGCACAGAAACCTGTAAGCAGATGTTTATAGAGGCTTTATTCATAATTGGCAAAATTTGAAAGCAATCAAGATGTCCTTCAGTGGATAAGTGGTGCCAAATCCAGTCATTGGAATATTATTCAGTGCTAAGAAGAGATGAACTTCAAACCACAGGAGGAAACTTTAATTGCATATTAGTAAGTGAAAAAAGCCAATCTGAAGAGATTACATACTGTACAACTCCAACTATGACATTCTGGAAAATACATAACCATTAACGAAGTGAAAAGATCAGTGGTTGCCACAGACTGAGGGGAGGGGTGAATAGGTGGAGTAAAGAGAACTTTTAGGGCAGTGGAACTATTCTGTATGGTGGTCTGATGGTAGATGCATATCATTATTCATGCATACTTAGTTGCTCATTTGTATCCAACCCTTTGTGACCACAGGGACTGTAGCCTGCCAGCCTCTCTATTCATGGGATTCTCCAGACAAGAATATTGGAGTGGGTAGCCATTCCCTTCTCCAGAGGATC
The DNA here is from genome assembly GCA_022376925.1 of Tragulus kanchil. Classification (NCBI taxonomy): domain Eukaryota; kingdom Metazoa; phylum Chordata; class Mammalia; order Artiodactyla; family Tragulidae; genus Tragulus; species Tragulus kanchil. The sequence goes on from JAIOJX010000004.1 coordinate 108,282,486, forward strand.
TTCCCGACCCAGGGACCAAACCCAGATATCTCGTATTGCAGGAGGATTCTTAACATCTGCGGGAAAGCCCACATATCACCATATCACAATAAATTTGTGCAAAGCTATACAGTGTATAATACCAGGAGTGAACACTGATGTAAACCATGGACTCTAGTTGATAATGATGTGTCAATATAGGTTTACCAGTTGTAACAAATATAGCACACTGGTGGGGATTGTTGATAATGGGGAAAGTTATGAATATGTGGGGATACATGGAAAATCTCTGTACTTTTTACTCAATTTTTCTGTGAATGTAAAATTGCTCTAAAAAATAAAATACATTTGAAAAATAAAGTAAAAATTGCCTGATCTGACAAAAGACATCAAACCACAGTCTCAAGAAGTACCATGAACCCTATTCAAGATAACTTAAAAAACACACTTTGTACATGATAGTAAATCTTCTGAAAACTGAAGCCATGAGAAATATTAAAAGGATCCACAGTAAAAAAAAAAAAAAAAAAAAAAGTAATGTTATTTTCAAAGGAAAAGCAGTGAAATAGATTTTTTTCAAGAGAAATGAAAATAATATGCTGGCACCTTTTAAAGTGCTGAAAAATAAAGTCAGCCACCAACCTAGAACTTTATACCCAGCAAAAATATCCTTTAAAAATGAAAGCCAATACTGGACAAAAATAGAGAACTTACTATAGTAAAGGTATACTACTAAATGAGATAGGAGTGTTTGAGCCTCCAGCCACAATTGTGAATGTCTGCTTCTCCTTTCAATTCTGTCAGGTTTTGCTTCATGTATTTTAAAGCTTCATTATTAAGTTCACACACATTTAGAATTTCTATGCCTTCTTAGTTGACTCTTTTAGCACATGTAATAACCCTTTTTTTCTCCAATAATTTTCTTTGCTGTGGAGTTTGTTTGGCTTGATAATAATAAGCTACACCAGCTTTCTTTTGTTTGGTGTTTGATGTATCTTCATCCATCTCATTACCCTTTTTGATTGTCAGATACATCCCTTATTGAAATATTTTGTAGTTTTTAACTAGCTGAGCATTCTAGTATACGTGTGGATGCCATCTATGATGGCATGAGTATGCCGCCTGTCAAATGGCAGCTCACTGAGCAGGCTGTCCCAGGATCTCTGGGCTGTGTCTAGAGAGAACCCTAGCTGAAGATCGGTGCTGCCTGTGTCAGTGTTGACAACCTCATCAAGAGTGACCTTTCCACTGTGCTTACTGTTTGTCTCCTTCTTGATGTCTCTGGGTGGTTCCTCAGGTCTCAGCTGTCGTTTTTGACTGGTCAGTTTCTCTGTAATCAGTAACCAGTCGTCTGGATGATGTCATCACTAACCATTTTTTTTTTTTTTTTGGAAACAGACCCAGAAGGCTGATCTTGGGGGCCAGGGAAGAAGTGGTGCTGATTTCACTGGTGTACCTAAAGTTCATGACTTTGATCTCATTGGGGTCAAACGTGGATAACACAACAGAGGCAGCTGGTGTCCGATGAACCCAAGTGAAGAAGGACAGGAGAACGTTGACCTGTGCCTTCCTCTGAGCTGAAAGTCAAAAGCCCGACCCAGTATCTCTCTTTTCCATTTCCTGCCTTCTCTGGGGCTAATTGAACTTTACTTAGTATTCCATTTAAATGTATATATCACATTTTGGACTTTACCTCTGTATATTTTTGATTATGGGTTGTCCAAGTATGTAGATGTAGATGCAGTATACAAGACAATAAGTGAAGGGTAAAGGGACCAATCCGATGGCAATATCTCTAGCTTCCACTTGAAGTGGTAGAGTATTGAAAACCACAGGTCACTTATTGTCTTACATGCTGCATCTACATCTACGTTCTTGGACAACCCATGGCAAAATGTCATTAATTTTGTTTTCAGTTGTCAAACATCTTTTCCAGGGCTCTACAAGAGAATGTCTCTTGTATTAAGCACCCTTCAGTATCATTCTCCAACAAAGGGCTTCTCAACACTACTCCAGCCCCCCGTTTCTTTCTGAACCTTCTCTCCTGAACTCATATCTGGAGGCTCGATTTTACATGAGGCAGGCCCTTCTCCTCGACCTTATTAAACTCTCAAGACCGGTAGTTTTCTGTTTGGGCAATTTCTGCATGAATCAGTCACCAGGTTTGTTAAAGGGACTTCCATTTCCCTTTGGAGGCAGCAGTCCTAGGTCAGCTACATGCTACAAACTAGTGGAAACAGTCCTGACCTCAGAGGATTGAAAGGGCATGTAAGAGCAATCTTCAGGGATGAAACAATTGAGCTGAAGATCGGTGCTGCCTGTGTCAGTGTTGACAACCTCATCAAGAGTGACCTTTCCACTGTGCTTACTGTTTGTCTCCTTCTTGATGTCTCTGGGTGGTTCCTCAGGTCTCAGCTGTCGTTTTTGACTGGTCAGTTTCTCTGTAATCAGTAACCAGTCGTCTGGATGATGTCATCACTAACCATTTTTTTTTTTTTTTTGGAAACAGACCCAGAAGGCTGATCTTGGGGGCCAGGGAAGAAGTGGTGCTGATTTCACTGGTGTACCTAAAGTTCATGACTTTGATCTCATTGGGGTCAAACGTGGATAACACAACAGAGGCAGCTGGTGTCCGATGAACCCAAGTGAAGAAGGACAGGAGAACGTTGACCTGTGCCTTCCTCTGAGCTGAAAGTCAAAAGCCCGACCCAGTATCTCTCTTTTCCATTTCCTGCCTTCTCTGGGGCTAATTGAACTTTACTTAGTATTCCATTTAAATGTATATATCACATTTTGGACTTTACCTCTGTATATTTTTGATTATGGGTTGTCCAAGTATGTAGATGTAGATGCAGTATACAAGACAATAAGTGAAGGGTAAAGGGACCAATCCGATGGCAATATCTCTAGCTTCCACTTGAAGTGGTAGAGTATTGAAAACCACAGGTCACTTATTGTCTTACATGCTGCATCTACATCTACGTTCTTGGACAACCCATGGCAAAATGTCATTAATTTTGTTTTCAGTTGTCAAACATCTTTTCCAGGGCTCTACAAGAGAATGTCTCTTGTATTAAGCACCCTTCAGTATCATTCTCCAACAAAGGGCTTCTCAACACTACTCCAGCCCCCCGTTTCTTTCTGAACCTTCTCTCCTGAACTCATATCTGGAGGCTCGATTTTACATGAGGCAGGCCCTTCTCCTCGACCTTATTAAACTCTCAAGACCGGTAGTTTTCTGTTTGGGCAATTTCTGCATGAATCAGTCACCAGGTTTGTTAAAGGGACTTCCATTTCCCTTTGGAGGCAGCAGTCCTAGGTCAGCTACATGCTACAAACTAGTGGAAACAGTCCTGACCTCAGAGGATTGAAAGGGCATGTAAGAGCAATCTTCAGGGATGAAACAATTGAGCCATTGAGAACCCGGTCCCTGAGCTGGAAGGGGTTTCCTTGAGTGCAGTCTCTTCTCATGTTCACAACCACTTGGCAAGGGAGGTGTTATTGTACTGACATCAGAGAGAAAGAAATGAAAGCTTGGAGTGTGGATGTGAATGTCTCCACAGGCAGAACTTCACAGAACTGACAGTAGCACTTTGCCCTCCCTGATTCCGGATGCCAGCCTGGAAGCCCCGTGGTGCGGACTGCTCTCAGACTTCGTCAGCAGTGGGTCGGGGCTCTGGTCCCCTGATGCTGGGCGAGCTCTGGACCTTAGCTCCCCTGCGTGCTCACAGTAGCGTTGTGAGAAAAGGTGCTGCTTGTCACACACCTTGCTCTGAGTGGAATGCTTTCTGCAAGTTATCACAGTCACACCTCTCTCAACCCCCACCGTGTGGGAACGATTAGAAATCACAATTTGCACACGGGAGAAATACTCTGAAATATCCTGGAAAAGTGCCCAGTGCGTGGACAATACTCTGTTAAGTATGAGTTCTCCTCCTCTCCACATACAAGTCAGAGCACGGTGCAAGTCCTGAACAATTGTTTCATCATATTGTTCAGGGAAATCTTGGGAGTGGTCCCTTTACCTAATGAATATGCCTTCTTCTCCAGTTTTTCTAAAGGCTGAAGGATGGCTTGTATAATAATATGGCACATTTTAATTGGTTTTCTTCTTTTTTTAATGGCCAGAATCCCTCCCACTTTCTTGAAACCATAATTTTGTTTTCAGTTGTCAAACATCTTTTCCAGGGCTCTACAAGAGAATGTCTCTTGTATTAAGCACCCTTCAGTATCATTCTCCAACAAAGGGCTTCTCAACACTACTCCAGCCCCCCGTTTCTTTCTGAACCTTCTCTCCTGAACTCATATCTGGAGGCTCGATTTTACATGAGGCAGGCCCTTCTCCTCGACCTTATTAAACTCTCAAGACCGGTAGTTTTCTGTTTGGGCAATTTCTGCATGAATCAGTCACCAGGTTTGTTAAAGGGACTTCCATTTCCCTTTGGAGGCAGCAGTCCTAGGTCAGCTACATGCTACAAACTAGTGGAAACAGTCCTGACCTCAGAGGATTGAAAGGGCATGTAAGAGCAATCTTCAGGGATGAAACAATTGAGCCATTGAGAACCCGGTCCCTGAGCTGGAAGGGGTTTCCTTGAGTGCAGTCTCTTCTCATGTTCACAACCACTTGGCAAGGGAGGTGTTATTGTACTGACATCAGAGAGAAAGAAATGAAAGCTTGGAGTGTGGATGTGAATGTCTCCACAGGCAGAACTTCACAGAACTGACAGTAGCACTTTGCCCTCCCTGATTCCGGATGCCAGCCTGGAAGCCCCGTGGTGCGGACTGCTCTCAGACTTCGTCAGCAGTGGGTCGGGGCTCTGGTCCCCTGATGCTGGGCGAGCTCTGGACCTTAGCTCCCCTGCGTGCTCACAGTAGCGTTGTGAGAAAAGGTGCTGCTTGTCACACACCTTGCTCTGAGTGGAATGCTTTCTGCAAGTTATCACAGTCACACCTCTCTCAACCCCACCGTGTGGGAACGATTAGAAATCACAATTTGCACAGGGGAGAAATACTCTGAAATATCCTGGAAAAGTGCCCAGTGCGTGGACAATACTCTGTTAAGTATGAGTTCTCCTCCTCTCCACATACAAGTCAGAGCACGGTGCAAGTCCTGAACAATTGTTTCATCATATTGTTCAGGGAAATCTTGGGAGTGGTCCCTTTACCTAATGAATATGCCTTCTTCTCCAGTTTTTCTAAAGGCTGAAGGATGGCTTGTATAATAATATGGCACATTTTAATTGGTTTTCTTCTTTTTTTAATGGCCAGAATCCCTCCCACTTTCTTGAAACCATTTTGTCCCATGCTATGGTTGTGGCCATGCATGAGAAACAGCAGGTGGTGCCAGATGACAGATGGTGTGGGAGCCCGTTTCCCGGTGGGAGGGGGCGGGAGCGAGCGAGCGAGCAGGCAGGCAGCTGCCAGGAGCTCGCTCGCTCGCTGGCGCCTCGCTCTCAGAAGCTCCCAATCCAGACGCAGGCAAGGCGCTGTCCTTTCAGCACCACCAGCTCCGGCTGAGGAGGGAAGACTCCTGGCCGGCCTCCTCCTCCTCTTCAAATTGGTTTGAATCTGCTCTGACCCCCCAAGAGTGCTGCACAGTAAGTAGGCATTTGTTTTTGCTATAACCACTCCCCAATAGCCTCCAACCCTTGACCATCTCTATCACCCCCACGACAACCCTATTTTGTCTAATAATGTTCCATCAGCAGAACGGACAAGAAGAAATTCAGTTGTGCTGGGCTTCTTGGGGGTGGGGTGAGAGCACCGTTTGACTTCCAAGGGAGCTGGGAAGAACGAAATGTGATTTGTTTATTTATTTGGCAATCTTGCAGTACGGGGGTTGCTAACTTTCCATGGAACCAAAAAAAAAAAAAAAAAGGTCCTTTGCTATTGAGGAAATGGAGGCATTCCATGGCTGAATAATGGGATCAGGTTCAAGCCAACCCTGTTTTGGTTTAGGAAATTGAATCTCCTGTACAACCAACATATTGTGTAAAAAGGTATACTACACATAGAGGCATTGAATGTATTTATTGTATTTTAAGGAGATTAATGGGAGAGAAAACACAACATAAAATAGCAACCGAGATGGTAAGGTGACATTTATCATACTGCAGGATGACCTAGAATAATAGGATTTATTTTTGCACTAAGAATTAGCTTTCCACTGAGATTATATGATTTGGTTAGCTCCAGTGTCTTGGGTTTATTTTGAAGATAGTGCATTTTTTGTGTAAGCCTGGGATTTTCCTTGAGTTTTTCAAATTTGAAGGCTGGTAAGTTCAATGGGCAGGTGGCATTTCTTGATGATTAAAGTAGTTTTACTGGATAATAGGAATCATGTCAGGAAATCTAGCAGAAGAGCGGCAACTGATCCGTACAATGAAGCTGCCGGAGTGGATCTGTTGAGGACGGCGCTGTTTTCTCTGTCGTCAGCCCTCTCTTTCGTGCCTCATTTCCCACAGTAACTAGAATCCGACTGCTTGCCTTAGGTCTGGGAAGAAAGGCATAAGCATGGTGAAGCTGAACAGTAACCCCAGTGAGAAGGGAAGCAAACCGCCTTCGGTTGAGGATGGCTTCCAGACTGTCCCGCTCATCACGCCCCTGGAGGTTAATCACTTACAACTGCCTGCTCCGGAAAAGGTAAAGCAGGTGCTCTTTTCCTCATCAGCACCCCCGCCCCATGCTCCCCTCATCTCAGGAAATAAAGCAGCAAAAATTTCTGCCTCCCTCAAACCATTTCATTCCCTTATCAGCCAAATACACCGCCTGTCTTGTAAAATGTAGTTATTCCTTCTAGAGACGTGACCCCTCTTAACATTATTTCCAGTTTATGTTAAGTGTTTGTTCATGTTTTTGTTCCCATACACAGACATGGGAAAGCAAAGTCATCTTTAAAAAGTTTTATCATAGTAGATGAATACTAACAAGCTTCTAAATGATGAAAAGGAAAATGGTCTTGATTATGTGAGGAAGGTGTTTTTAAAATCGACTGCTACAAATTTGAGGACAGAGAATTGAATGCAGTCCAACAGGCATTTAGTTTGCACCTGCTAAAGCCCTGTTCCTATGCGGGAAGTCCAAATACTCCTGTAACAATATTGTGAAAAGGACACATAGAGGCATTGAATGTATTTATTGTATTTTAAGGAGATTAATGGGAGAGAAAACACAACATAAAATAGCAACCGAGATGGTAAGGTGACATTTATCATACTGCAGGATGACCTAGAATAATAGGATTTATTTTTGCACTAAGAATTAGCTTTCCACTGAGATTATATGATTTGGTTAGCTCCAGTGTCTTGGGTTTATTTTGAAGATAGTGCATTTTTTGTGTAAGCCTGGGATTTTCCTTGAGTTTTTCAAATTTGAAGGCTGGTAAGTTCAATGGGCAGGTGGCATTTCTTGATGATTAAAGTAGTTTTACTGGATAATAGGAATCATGTCAGGAAATCTAGCAGAAGAGCGGCAACTGATCCGTACAATGAAGCTGCCGGAGTGGATCTGTTGAGGACGGCGCTGTTTTCTCTGTCGTCAGCCCTCTCTTTCGTGCCTCATTTCCCACAGTAACTAGAATCCGACTGCTTGCCTTAGGTCTGGGAAGAAAGGCATAAGCATGGTGAAGCTGAACAGTAACCCCAGTGAGAAGGGAAGCAAACCGCCTTCGGTTGAGGATGGCTTCCAGACTGTCCCGCTCATCACGCCCCTGGAGGTTAATCACTTACAACTGCCTGCTCCGGAAAAGGTAAAGCAGGTGCTCTTTTCCTCATCAGCACCCCCGCCCCATGCTCCCCTCATCTCAGGAAATAAAGCAGCAAAAATTTCTGCCTCCCTCAAACCATTTCATTCCCTTATCAGCCAAATACACCGCCTGTCTTGTAAAATGTAGTTATTCCTTCTAGAGACGTGACCCCTCTTAACATTATTTCCAGTTTATGTTAAGTGTTTGTTCATGTTTTTGTTCCCATACACAGACATGGGAAAGCAAAGTCATCTTTAAAAAGTTTTATCATAGTAGATGAATACTAACAAGCTTCTAAATGATGAAAAGGAAAATGGTCTTGATTATGTGAGGAAGGTGTTTTTAAAATCGACTGCTACAAATTTGAGGACAGAGAATTGAATGCAGTCCAACAGGCATTTAGTTTGCACCTGCTAAAGCCCTGTTCCTATGCGGGAAGTTGGTTATAAAAAGACACATGACAAAATCCCTCTTCAATATGACACTTAAATTAGTATAAAGCATCATGGTAAATGCAGTGCCTGAGCGTTATGAAGATTGTGGGGTCACAGGGGTGGAAATGACGAAGTTCTGTGGTGGTAAAGAGGAGACTGGCAGGACAGGTCAGGTCAGTTGCAGAGGAGAACAGTTGAATTTGGTTTTTAAAGGTGAGTAAAATCCTCTCAGGGAGACCATTGGAGGGAAAGGCATTGAAGGCAAAGGACACAAACGTGGAGAGCTTCTGGGAAAGAGCATGAGTGGAGTAGAGTGTCTTTGGGGGAGGCGTGGCTGGAAATGAGTGACTGGCTGATGGCACATCTCCTGACATGGGAGTAGTCCATGAAGCATGGAGGTGGGCGTTTATACAAAAGTGAGGGAGCTATCCCAAGGGTATGGGTGGAGAGAGGATGTTGCTTAAGACACATCTGAGAAAACTTGGGGTTTTATGCTGTGAGCCTTTGCATGCCATAAGAGAGAGATTTGGTGGCAAATGATGAAGTTCCCTAGCTGAAGAGTGAACAATGGATCATTCCGTTTGTTTGATTTCCTCATTGGCATCTCCAGGAGGGCATTGTGTGTCTTAACCAATTGGCTCTATCCAATGAACAGAAGAGGAAGCAAAGCTAGATAAAGGACCTGGCTGATTGGCTGAGGGTTGAGTCATCTGTTTTGAAAGTGCAGCCAAATTATCCGCCTGCCTCTGTAAAATGCTCAGTTATTCATTCCCTTATCAGCCAAATACACCGCCTGTCTTGTAAAATGTAGTTATTCCTTCTAGAGACGTGACCCCTCTTAACATTATTTCCAGTTTATGTTAAGTGTTTGTTCATGTTTTTGTTCCCATACACAGACATGGGAAAGCAAAGTCATCTTTAAAAAGTTTTATCATAGTAGATGAATACTAACAAGCTTCTAAATGATGAAAAGGAAAATGGTCTTGATTATGTGAGGAAGGTGTTTTTAAAATCGACTGCTACAAATTTGAGGACAGAGAATTGAATGCAGTCCAACAGGCATTTAGTTTGCACCTGCTAAAGCCCTGTTCCTATGCGGGAAGTTGGTTATAAAAAGACACATGACAAAATCCCTCTTCAATATGACACTTAAATTAGTATAAAGCATCATGGTAAATGCAGTGCCTGAGCGTTATGAAGATTGTGGGGTCACAGGGGTGGAAATGACGAAGTTCTGTGGTGGTAAAGAGGAGACTGGCAGGACAGGTCAGGTCAGTTGCAGAGGAGAACAGTTGAATTTGGTTTTTAAAGGTGAGTAAAATCCTCTCAGGGAGACCATTGGAGGGAAAGGCATTGAAGGCAAAGGACACAAACGTGGAGAGCTTCTGGGAAAGAGCATGAGTGGAGTAGAGTGTCTTTGGGGGAGGCGTGGCTGGAAATGAGTGACTGGCTGATGGCACATCTCCTGACATGGGAGTAGTCCATGAAGCATGGAGGTGGGCGTTTATACAAAAGTGAGGGAGCTATCCCAAGGGTATGGGTGGAGAGAGGATGTTGCTTAAGACACATCTGAGAAAACTTGGGGTTTTATGCTGTGAGCCTTTGCATGCCATAAGAGAGAGATTTGGTGGCAAATGATGAAGTTCCCTAGCTGAAGAGTGAACAATGGATCATTCCGTTTGTTTGATTTCCTCATTGGCATCTCCAGGAGGGCATTGTGTGTCTTAACCAATTGGCTCTATCCAATGAACAGAAGAGGAAGCAAAGCTAGATAAAGGACCTGGCTGATTGGCTGAGGGTTGAGTCATCTGTTTTGAAAGTGCAGAGGCTATCAATATGAAAATATGCATAGGGGTGCTGGAAAAAAAGACTCATTGAACCATCCTGAGAAATTGATTAGATCTTTTGAAAATAAAATTTGCTAATAGGCAGCTAGCACTAAAGAAATGTGAAGGAACAATATTAATTGGGCATTAGTTACCTGTAGAGTAGATGTTCTCAGGCTTTGACTGTATGTTAGAGGTAATTGGGGAGCCTTTGAAAAATCTTGATATCTAGACCATACCCCAGAACAGTCATATCAGAATCTCTAGGGGGTGAGACCCAAGCATACTATTAATTCAGTCTTCCCAGGGGGACTCCCGTGTGCAGCCAAAGTTGAGAGCCACTGTGCTCGGTGAACCACTGTGCATGTTGCTTAGGGATTATACATCCATCCACATTTGCAGGCAAAAGGTGAAGGATCAGAGAAATTCGGTTATTTATCCAAACTCGCAGAGGGGTAAGTGGCAATGCTGGAATTTGATTGCAGATATAATGGAAATTGACGAGAAGCAGAGGGATATATTCACTCAAGGTCTTGTGAAGTTTTAGGAAGAATGTTTCCCCTTTAGTCTCAGAGATCTGTACATCCATGAGAGGCATGCAAGGAAAAGAGACTGCAGTGAACTTACCTCTGCCCTTAACCCTGCACACATCTGTGGCCATCCAGAGGTATCATGGCCTCTGTCACCCCTTACTCCTCACTCCATTTCCCACTTCCAAGGGCCTCTTTCTCTGCTTGAGAAAGGGAGTATGCCAGATCACCACTAAACAGGTCTAGCTATGCCCAAAAAACTAACCCAAAACCTGAAGATAAATACATCATGGACTTGCATGCATGGAAAGGGAACCAGTGCATCTTGAGAGAAGAAAATCCCTAAAGTGACACATCCCCACGGGGGTGCCTCTCAGATGCCTGCATGTGTTTATGACCGAGTCTTCACACCAGGTAGGCCTCAGTGTCCTCTGTCACGTGAGCAAGGTCATCTCCAGGAGGGCATTGTGTGTCTTAACCAATTGGCTCTATCCAATGAACAGAAGAGGAAGCAAAGCTAGATAAAGGACCTGGCTGATTGGCTGAGGGTTGAGTCATCTGTTTTGAAAGTGCAGAGGCTATCAATATGAAAATATGCATAGGGGTGCTGGAAAAAAAGACTCATTGAACCATCCTGAGAAATTGATTAGATCTTTTGAAAATAAAATTTGCTAATAGGCAGCTAGCACTAAAGAAATGTGAAGGAACAATATTAATTGGGCATTAGTTACCTGTAGAGTAGATGTTCTCAGGCTTTGACTGTATGTTAGAGGTAATTGGGGAGCCTTTGAAAAATCTTGATATCTAGACCATACCCCAGAACAGTCATATCAGAATCTCTAGGGGGTGAGACCCAAGCATACTATTAATTCAGTCTTCCCAGGGGGACTCCCGTGTGCAGCCAAAGTTGAGAGCCACTGTGCTCGGTGAACCACTGTGCATGTTGCTTAGGGATTATACATCCATCCACATTTGCAGGCAAAAGGTGAAGGATCAGAGAAATTCAGTTATTTATCCAAACTCGCAGAGGGGTAAGTGGCAATGCTGGAATTTGATTGCAGATATAATGGAAATTGACGAGAAGCAGAGGGATATATTCACTCAAGGTCTTGTGAAGTTTTAGGAAGAATGTTTCCCCTTTAGTCTCAGAGATCTGTACATCCATGAGAGGCATGCAAGGAAAAGAGACTGCAGTGAACTTACCTCTGCCCTTAACCCTGCACACATCTGTGGCCATCCAGAGGTATCATGGCCTCTGTCACCCCTTACTCCTCACTCCATTTCCCACTTCCAAGGGCCTCTTTCTCTGCTTGAGAAAGGGAGTATGCCAGATCACCACTAAACAGGTCTAGCTATGCCCAAAAAACTAACCCAAAACCTGAAGATAAATACATCATGGACTTGCATGCATGGAAAGGGAACCAGTGCATCTTGAGAGAAGAAAATCCCTAAAGTGACACATCCCCACGGGGGTGCCTCTCAGATGCCTGCATGTGTTTATGACCGAGTCTTCACACCAGGTAGGCCTCAGTGTCCTCTGTCACGTGAGCAAGATCACACCCACTTCATGAGAGTCAGGGCCATGTCAGATGTGGTCTTATATATACAGTGCCTGGCACAAAACTAACCATAAGAGAATAATAATGATCTTTTTCTTGTGCTTCTTAGATGCTAGATTCTATGCCCCCCCCCCCACAATTTTCTTTCATCTTTTCAATAGTGAATAGGATCTATATAAGGGGGTTGCTCCTTTAGTCCAGTTTTTAAAGGTGATGAAACTCGAGCGTGGTGGTAAAGTCACTTCCCAAATGTCAGAGTTGCTAAGCCTACTGACAAAGTCTGGAGAACCCAGAGTCCAGGCAGCGCTGATCTAGAACCTTCCTCTTTAGCAGAAATAGGGGCCAGCTGGCTTACCTCCGCCTCCTCGTTGGTAGAGGGGGGACTCAACTTCACAGGACTGTAGAAAAGGCGAGATGAGTTCTGAAACACTTGTCCACTCTTTCACTAAGTCCAGCCAGATAAGGATGGTTTAAAGCTAAAAAGTTATTAGAAAGATGTATATTAGACCCCAATATCATGGGTTTTCTTCCTGAAAATGTAAAATACAGAGTACACTTGGCATGTAGTACTGACCTTTATTTCTGGATGTATTCACTGAATACTCTTAGTGTGAAGCATGAGTTTCTGACAGGCTTTGGAGGCTACGTGGAGAACATGAGCATGTCTGGAGTCCTTGATCTGGGCTAGGAGGGCCATGCAGGGCATTCCCAGCTCTTGTTTCAATTAATCTTCCCAACACCCCTTGAGGTGGGTGTGGGTGTACCCATTTCACTGAGGGGGAAACTGAGGCTCAGATCCACAGAGTGCCTTGCCCAAGCTTCTCAGAGAGAGTGGAAGAGCTGGGGTTGGAGCCCCTGTGCACCTGACACCTCTGTTCCCCCTGAGCCTTGCTGCCTTCAGTCATCACACTCCCACTCAGGCATCGCTTCCTCCAACTCACATCCCCTCCTCCATCGCCAAGGATCCTCCTCCAGCTCTCCTGGATTTGCAGGTGGGGCCTGGGGCCATCCTGGACAGAGAGCATTTTGGAAGGGGTCTAAAGAAGGCGAGTAACAGGATCAGATTTCTGTTTTAGGGAGATTCCTCTGGCTGCCGTGGGCCACCCTATGGCCTGGCATCGTCGTCGTCTTTTCTTCCAATCCATCTTCCACATGAGGCAGCACCAGAGAAATCTCCCTCAGATCAAGGCTGCTGCCTCCCCACCATGAGTCAGGGAGAAAAAGAGCGGAGGGCAGGAGGTCAGCTAGAAGGCCACTGCTGTGCTCGTGATGGGGATGGTGGTGGTGGGCCCGGGGGCGGTGGCAGCAGAAACCGGGAGGTGGATGGATGACGAAGACGGTGCTCATCAGCCCTGAGGGGCTTTGCCCACTGAGCCTGGGGGTCCTGGCTCTGTCTCCTATTTGTAGTCTTCATCTTAGCATTCGGTGGGCAGCTAGACATGATGGCCAGATGAGCCCCTGAGCCCCTTGCCTAGTATAAAGCTGGGCTTAGTTTCTCTGCTTGAATCTAAGCAGTTTGGTGGTTCTCTCCAGGCCATGGGAACAAGCTCTTGAGAAACTAGAAGGTCAGTGTGTAGATACCACATTCAAGGACGTGTCTTTGGTTTGTTTAAATGACCACCATAACCCAGGTGTCCTCGCAACTCCTCTAGTAGATTGTAACCACTATCTCCACGTGAAAACAGGCTCAGAGAAGTGGAATGCCATCGCAGGGCACACCAAAAGAAAAGCGCAGCCAAGATCTGCACCCAGAAGTGCTGGGAAATGCCAGCTGAGGGATGGCTAGTCCACTGAACGCAAGCCAGACAGGCCAACCCACCTTGGCAAAGGCCCAGATGAATCATGTATTCAGCAAGCCAGCTGTCAGGCTCTAGGCAGTTTGTTCCTTTCGTTTCTACTGATTATTAAATCTCTACACATCCTACAGGAGGTTGGCTCACCTGCTTGTGGGAGGAAAGGAATGCAGACATTAAAAGATCAATTATTAATGTTTGGCACACTTCTCAATTTGTGTGGTAGACCACATGTGCTTTGTTGTTCTAGAGACTTGGATTCAAATCTTAGTTAAACTCTTCGTGTACTGTGTGGCTTTAGGCAAGTCGCTTGTCATCTCTGGGCTTTTTTTTTTTCCCTGTGAAATGAGCATAATAGCGAGCTAATGGCATTACTGTGAGAAAAAAAGAAAACTGTCTAATGACACAAACACGGTGCTCACTGACAGCTTCTTTTCTTTCCCTGGATGTTCAGAATATGTCTCCTGAGGATGACATTTTTGGAGGATGACTGTAAACATGAAACTTGCTGAGAAGGGTGGCATTTTGATAGTGGAGGTTCAGAGGTTCAATGGGGGCAGACCAGGAAAGATGTTGGGCAAAGGAGGTACTGCCCTGTCACTGAGTCCTGCGTGCCTTCTTGGTCTTTGTCGTGGCCTCCCCAGAGGATTTAATTTTCTCCCTGATACACAGGATCAGAGAAGCGTCAGCCTTTCCCTGGGGAGCGGAGAATCCACATCTCTGCAGATTCCAGGCTAATAGAGCCCCCTTGTTCTCCTCTTCAAAGGGTCACAAGAGACAGATTATACATCACCCCAAATTGGGACAAAGGCTCTGATGAGGTGATTCCATGAAAGAGAAAATTACCAATAAGCAAATTTTAAATTCTGTATAATTTAAAAACATAGTACATTTAAATGAAACATAGCTCTTTACCTGTCTTATTAGCAAAAAAAAAGAGAAGGCGTTAAGGCCTGGTGTTGGTAACACTAGAGGAAAGCAAATCTTCTCAGGGCAGTAGAAATGCGCGGGGCCATGAGGAAAAAAAATCTGCACCCAGAAGTGCTGGGAAATGCCAGCTGAGGGATGGCTAGTCCACTGAACGCAAGCCAGACAGGCCAACCCACCTTGGCAAAGGCCCAGATGAATCATGTATTCAGCAAGCCAGCTGTCAGGCTCTAGGCAGTTTGTTCCTTTCGTTTCTACTGATTATTAAATCTCTACACATCCTACAGGAGGTTGGCTCACCTGCTTGTGGGAGGAAAGGAATGCAGACATTAAAAGATCAATTATTAATGTTTGGCACACTTCTCAATTTGTGTGGTAGACCACATGTGCTTTGTTGTTCTAGAGACTTGGATTCAAATCTTAGTTAAACTCTTCGTGTACTGTGTGGCTTTAGGCAAGTCGCTTGTCATCTCTGGGCTTTTTTTCCCTGTGAAATGAGCATAATAGCGAGCTAATGGCATTACTGTGAGAAAAAAAGAAAACTGTCTAATGACACAAACACGGTGCTCACTGACAGCTTCTTTTCTTTCCCTGGATGTTCAGAATATGTCTCCTGAGGATGACATTTTGGAGGATGACTGTAAACATGAAACTTGCTGAGAAGGGTGGCATTTTGATAGTGGAGGTTCAGAGGTTCAATGGGGGCAGACCAGGAAAGATGTTGGGCAAAGGAGATACTGCCCTGTCACTGAGTCCTGCGTGCCTTCTTGGTCTTTGTCGTGGCCTCCCCAGAGGATTTAATTTTCTCCCTGATACACAGGATCAGAGAAGCGTCAGCCTTTCCCTGGGGAGCGGAGAATCCACATCTCTGCAGATTCCAGGCTAATAGAGCCCCCTTGTTCTCCTCTTCAAAGGGTCACAAGAGACAGATTATACATCACCCCAAATTGGGACAAAGGCTCTGATGAGGTGATTCCATGAAAGAGAAAATTACCAATAAGCAAATTTTAAATTCTGTATAATTTAAAAACATAGTACATTTAAATGAAACATAGCTCTTTACCTGTCTTATTAGCAAAAAAAAAGAGAAGGTGTTAATGCCTGGTGTTGGTAACACTAGAGGAAAGCAAATCTTCTCATTGCAGTCCAACTGCTTATATAATTTGATGCAGTGTTTCTTAGAGGGTATTTGGACATTGCTTATACTTTAAACTGTGTATCCCATTTGATTGGTGTGCTCACTACTGGAAGAAGAAATATATCCTATGGATATATTTTTCAAGCATGCAAAGGCATATATATGTATGGAATATTCCATATATAGGGAATGTTCCATGCGATTGAAGTGGTTAAATAAATCCTCATGCATGGATGTGGAAAAGTAAGCAATTGTTATAAGGATGAGACAGACTTGCTGTGCTTGTGCTAAAGTGGAACCAGCAGCAGACACACTGCTCCTTTAAAACAACTTTAAAGAGTGTGGTATGGAATAGTGGAAACATGTGTATGTTTCATTCTTACAATTCATGAAATAGTCTTGAAAAGATACACAAAAAAATCACTAAATGATTAGGGAGCATGGATGGTGTGGTTGGGCCCATATATACAAGTCTATAGTTTATATATATTGCAAGCACAATTCTGTAGTTTTCATACTTTTTTTTTTTTTTTACCATGAGCATGTATCAAATTTTCTGTTTTCAAAAAATCACCTCAATTTCACAGATGGCAAAACAGTCTCAGAGAACTGAAGTGTCTTACTTGCCCATCTTCACACACGCAGAGACCACTGCCCCTACAGGCAGAGGCTTGCCTGTATAGACGCACACGCACTGTAACAGTGCAGTTGGGATATGAATCCCAGTTCTACCACCTACTTGCTGTGTGACCCTAGAGAACTTTACTAACCACTGTGTCCCTCTGTTTTCTCATTAAAACGAGGACACTAACATCTTCCTTTAAGAGTTGTTTAAAGGGTAAAATGAGAAAATGCATGTCGGATGTTTATCACAGTGCCTGGCACAGAGTAAATGCTTAACCCAAGGTGGTGATTATGGTTGTTGTCAGATCATCACCATCAGCTTAGTTCCAGAATCAGAATCATGTCCCCTAGAGTGCACAGGGGTTGAACAGTGAGGCGGGCTGGGCTCCTGCCCTCTGGGGACAGGTCCGGATGGCAGACTGTGGACCTTGCTGTGGGGACTCCAGCCCAGGCAGCTAGCCTCTGCTCAGAGCAGGAGCTGGCAGTCCCTTTAGGACTCAGCGAAGAGTCCCTCATCTTCCCCGGTTCTGTGTCTTACCACAGAGGTGAAGAGTCATAGACTTATTGGGCTAGCCCATCCATTTGAGGTCATCCAGACCAATATTCCATTCTGCCCTGAGAAATCAAAGGCTCAGCAAGGAAAAGAGGTTTGATCCCACAGAAAGAGCCCAGGACTGGGAGTCAGCAAGTCCACACAAGAGTCCTGTTTCTGACACAGCCTTATTGTTTGACCTGCAAAAAATCCCTTTCCCTTTCTGGGCTTCCATGTCTCCATCTGTGAATTGGTGGGATTGGACAGTACTACCACAAATTTTCCTTGAAATTAATGTTTTGCCTTGTGCTCTGGACCCAGTACCAAACTTCAAGGGCCTGGGAGACTCAACCCAAAGAGATGGAGTGTGGGTTGAGGAGTGAGATGGTAACAGGAAGAGGTTCCCAGCTATGTCCTCAGGCACACTGGGGCAGTTTCACTTTGCCTCTTTAGGTGCAGCATTCACTCATTTGTGCATTCATTCAGTGGCATTTATAGAGCATCAGGTGCCATCAGATCAGAGTCTGAGGGTTATGATTTCTGAATGATGACTGTACTAGTGGCAATTGAGCTGAGCCAGAGCCCACAGTCAAGCCTTGACGCTGCCTCTTAGTGGTTATGTCAGTCTGTGAAGTCATTTCTTCTCCCTGAGACCCAGGCTCCTGTTAAATGGGCATACACTTTCCTACCTCAGAGTGATTGTGAGGATTTGCTGAGATAGAGGATGGAAAGCTTTGCATACAGTGCTAGGTACATAGCAAGTACCTTAAAAAATTATAGAAAAGAGCATTATGTTCTTGAGTTTGATACCAGCTCAACCACTTACCTGTTATTTGATCATAGGCAAGTGACTGAAGTCTCTGAGGCTAAATTTCCTCATCTGAAAAAACGGGAATAATAATGATCATGAAGGAGAGCTGTGAGGTTTAGAGAGAACGCTATAAAGGGGGTTATGAGCACTTATGAGTACACATCAGTGTGGCCCGTAGCACAGCATCTGGCATGCAGGAGGTGCTCAGAGGCTAGCTGTTCATTGTCCTGCTTCTGACTTCTCTCTTTGCTGCAGGAATGAGCTGAAAGGTACAGCTTAGATCTATTCTTGGCCTGTGCAAGTCCAGCTCATAAAAATACAATCATGCTCCTTGTCAGCACTTCTGCACTTTTATTTATTGTTCCTGCCAATCCTTGGGCCTCTCCATGTGGGAACCTCTTCATTATTGATAATCCTGGGAAGTAGTATTTTAAATTTTTATGATCTGTACTTTGCGCCATCTGAACCACCATGTATTATCTGGCCTTGCCAGCGAAGGGGGAATATATCCAGACAAGGGGTCCTTTTGGGATGAATAATTTATCCCATTTTCACAATGCCAATTATGTTAAAATATGTTCTTCGTATCAACTGCTGACAGAACAATAGGGACTGATGTATTTATATGAAAAGAAAACAGATTTATTTCTTTGCCTAAATCCAAAATGGTATTTGAAAACCAGGAGTTTCATTCTTCCAAGTATCTATAAAATCCCACTTTTAATAAAGAGTAGGAAGAATTTTTCCTTCCCTCTGCCCACTTTTTCATCACAGTTCTGTTATTAATCAGGCAGCTCACAGCCCCGTTTTGCTTCATTTTTCTTCAGCTGCAGAAAATAGAGCCTTCTTAGCAAATTTGTTTCTCTTTCTCTCTTTCTTTGCTCAAGCAAGCTGATTCCTCCAAGGTACAATTAATAATGATTGGCTAACATTTCTTATACTTTCCCCTTCATAGTACTAAAAAAAGTGACTGTTACTATGTCTCCTTTTATAGAAAGGAACTGTTTCTGGCGCCAGTCCTCGGGAACAGCAGACCACACTTCATGACATGTCCAAGAGCTGGTTGATTCCAGTAACTGCAGGGCTGTGTTTCTCTTGCTCTCTGCATCTCTCCAGTGTCTCTTCATTGTGCCAGAGGCTTCTCCTCTACGTGTACTGCATGCCTGGAAAGCCTTCTCTGGTTTATAATCCTTCCTGAGTTTCTCACTGCCCTCGAGTTCACCTTCAGTATGCGAGGCATGGCATGCAGAACCTGGGTTTGCTCCTCTCTTCCGCTTTGTTCCCAGTCCACTCCAAACTACCTCTTGGTTGTCCTCCCAGGTCAGTCCAGCCTCTTGGATGTCTTCTGAATGTTTGTTTGCTGGTTAGTGATGGTCATAGAAAAAGTTTATGGAGAGAGGATGATGCTCTGGACTAGAGTGTTAGCAGTGTAACTGGACAAGTGGGTTTCTTTTTTTAGAGAAAGTTTTGAGGAAGTAGAAACTGGTGATGGGATGGATCTGAAGACTGAAGGAAGGAAGGGATTGTGAGAGACTTTTGTATATGACCTGACATAAACATGACTGAAGGGTATTTTAAATTTTATGATCTGTACTTTGCGCCATCTGAACCACCATGTATTATCTGGCCTTGCCAGCGAAGGGGAATATATCCAGACAAGGGTCCTTTTGGGATGAATAATTTATCCCATTTTCACAATGCCAATTATGTTAAAATATGTTCTTCGTATCAACTGCTGACAGAACAATAGGGACTGATGTATTTATATGAAAAGAAAACAGATTTATTTCTTTGCCTAAATCCAAAATGGTATTTGAAAACCAGGAGTTTCATTCTTCCAAGTATCTATAAAATCCCACTTTTAATAAAGAGTAGGAAGAATTTTTCCTTCCCTCTGCCCACTTTTTCATCACAGTTCTGTTATTAATCAGGCAGCTCACAGCCCCGTTTTGCTTCATTTTTCTTCAGCTGCAGAAAATAGAGCCTTCTTAGCAAATTTGTTTTCTCTTTTCTCTCTTTCTTTGCTCAAGCAAGCTGATTCCTCCAAGGTACAATTAATAATGATTGGCTAACATTTCTTATACTTTCCCCTTCATAGTACTAAAAAAAGTGACTGTTACTATGTCTCCTTTTATAGAAAGGAACTGTTTCTGGCGCCAGTCCTCGGGAACAGCAGACCACACTTCATGACATGTCCAAGAGCTGGTTGATTCCAGTAACTGCAGGGCTGTGTTTCTCTTGCTCTCTGCATCTCTCCAGTGTCTCTTCATTGTGCCAGAGGCTTCTCCTCTACGTGTACTGCATGCCTGGAAAGCCTTCTCTGGTTTATAATCCTTCCTGAGTTTCTCACTGCCCTCGAGTTCACCTTCAGTATGCGAGGCATGGCATGCAGAACCTGGGTTTGCTCCTCTCTTCCGCTTTGTTCCCAGTCCACTCCAAACTACCTCTTGGTTGTCCTCCCAGGTCAGTCCAGCCTCTTGGATGTCTTCTGAATGTTTGTTTGCTGGTTAGTGATGGTCATAGAAAAAGTTTATGGAGAGAGGATGATGCTCTGGACTAGAGTGTTAGCAGTGTAACTGGACAAGTGGGTTTCTTTTTTTAGAGAAAGTTTTGAGGAAGTAGAAACTGGTGATGGGATGGATCTGAAGACTGAAGGGAAGGAAGGGATTGTGAGAGACTTTTGTATATGACCTGACATAAACATGACTTATCATGCTGCTATTGTTTTTTAGCTAGGGATTACACAAGAAGAGAATGTCAAGGGCAAGAATGGCTGGGGAAGATGAGTCAGGGAACCCAAGAGCTTGTCTGTGCACATGATAAATTCAGGTGTGTCTATCCAAGGACAAACATCCATTAGGGTAATCTGAGTGTTAGGTGGGGTCTGAATTGGAGATGTAAACTTGAGACTGAGGAGGATAAAGATGGAGTTGGGAGTGATAGAAGTAAGAACCTTCAGAAGGAACTTGTAGCAAAGAAGTGTCCCATGACCTAGCCCTGACAGATGCTAACACTGAGAGGTCAAGCAGAGGGAGCGGAGCCTGAGGAGGAAACTGAGGAGGGACGGTCAGTGAGCAGGCAGAGGACCATGGACCTGGGAGGAGGACCTTTATGGAGGAGTGAGTGAGCGAGTCTGTCAAACATAACTGAGAGGTCAAAAAAGACCAGACCAGAGGACTTCCCATTTGCTCCAGGCTTTTGGTGTGGTTCTAGTAAGCTAGAACCCCTTACTAACATTTTCTTAAGGAAAAAAGTAAACTGTTACCTGGGTTTCTTTTGGGAGAAAATACAGCTTAGCTAAAGGAAGGAGCAGATGACTGAGGACACCCATGGGGTCAGAGGCCCACTTGTCTGTTGGCCTAGTTTGAACCTGGTGGTTTGAGAAGTATTCTGAAGCCAAAAGAATTGTTTTCATTAGAAGCTTATTCAGAGCATAAGCAACACTGCATAGTGGTTCAGGGCAAAGCAGAACATAGAGGGCTATGACCTCAAATCTACCTAAACTCAGCACCCCTCCTATTACCGCAAATGGCAATTGGTATAATATATATATGTATATATAAAATTCTAGATAGATAATCTATGAATTATTTTATATAAAGCTTGATATAAATGAAATCATACAGGATATAAAAAACATTTTACATCAGATTTATACAGTTCAATATAATGCCTATGAGATTCACCCATGTGTGTGTAACATTACATCTTATGGGTAAACCACAATAGACATTTGGGTTGTTCTCAGTTTGGGCTATCATGAAAAAAAGTGGCTATGAACATTTTTGTAAGTATCTTTTGGTGGATCCATCATATTCTGAGATGATTTTTTTTTGTTGGTGCCAAGATTGTTTTGTCATGCTTTTAGTACTTGACTATCTTACTAAATTCTAATAACTTTTCAGTTCAGTTTCCTTGGAACACACTTGTATCAGATAGAAAAGTTTTCACCTTAAGGGTCAGAATAAATTGGATTGAGGCCCAAAGAGTAAGATTTGATTCCCCCACCTCCACCCCGTGACTGCAGGATTCAGCGTGCATCTGGTTTCAGGCAAGGTATGATCCAGAGAGCAGGATGTCGTCAGGTCTCACCTATTTCTCCGGGTTCCTCTTGACTCTGCCTCTTTTATATGCTGCCTTTGACCTCAGCCTGGCTCCTGCTCGTAGTAGCAACAAGTGTGTCAGCAGTTTCAGAACTGAGTCCTCACCACACAGTGCAGAGGAAGATCATGCTCTTTAGGGAGCACTCATAAAGAACAGGGAGATTTCTTCCCCCAGGTTCCCAGTCAGTATTACCTCTCATTTTTTTGATCCAAATTGGGTAACATTGTACATCTCTGAGCCAATCAAATTTTGTGATCAGCAGAACCTTATGTTCTGATTGGCTTAACCTAATTAGGGAACAGCCTTGTCATCAAGGAAGGCAACAGTTCCACCAAACCACATGGGACAGGGTTCACGAATATTGGTGGGCTTTTGATTGAAGAAGCAAATGAATACTAGAGAAGCAACAACACAGTATTTATGATGGCAGTCATCATTGAATGATATTGCTTGTAGTAGTTATTCATTGTCTCATTTGGCAGTAATGTTTGTTTAGTTTTGTCCCTGTCTCAGCATGTTGAATACTGCATAAGGTTTTTCACATGGAATGATATAAATGGTATAGAGCTCTTTGAGAAGCTTTAGGGCAGAGGGAAGACTAAGAAGCAAATGCTTCTTAACATTTGATGGGTGATTCTTGAGACAAGTCTGATGGCTAAGGATCTAGAAATGAAGAAATCGAGTTAAGATATGGTTGAGATGGACTTGGCAGTATTTCTTGGGAAGAAATAATAGTTTTTCTGTTGCTATGCAACAAGTTACCAAAGCTTTAGTGGTTCAAAACAACACAAATTTATTACATCACAGGTCAGAAACCTCACAGGTTTTTTTTGTTTTGGCCACTTTTATTGATCTTTCATTTTTTTTTTTTCATCCTTCTTTGTTCTTTGGCCTGTGTGGGCTTGGAACACACTTGAAAGATAGAAAAGTTTTCACCTTAAGGGTCAGAATAAATTGGATTGAGGCCCAAAGAGTAAGATTTGATTCCCCCACCTCCACCCCGTGACTGCAGGATTCAGCGTGCATCTGGTTTCAGGCAAGGTATGATCCAGAGAGCAGGATGTCGTCAGGTCTCACCTATTTCTCCGGGTTCCTCTTGACTCTGCCTCTTTTATATGCTGCCTTTGACCTCAGCCTGGCTCCTGCTCGTAGTAGCAACAAGTGTGTCAGCAGTTTCAGAACTGAGTCCTCACCACACAGTGCAGAGGAAGATCATGCTCTTTAGGGAGCACTCATAAAGAACAGGGAGATTTCTTCCCCCAGGTTCCCAGTCAGTATTACCTCTCATTTTTTTGATCCAAATTGGGTAACATTGTACATCTCTGAGCCAATCAAATTTTGTGATCAGCAGAACCTTATGTTCTGATTGGCTTAACCTAATTAGGGAACAGCCTTGTCATCAAGGAAGGCAACAGTTCCACCAAACCACATGGGACAGGGTTCACGAATATTGGTGGGCTTTTGATTGAAGAAGCAAATGAATACTAGAGAAGCAACAACACAGTATTTATGATGGCAGTCATCATTGAATGATATTGCTTGTAGTAGTTATTCATTGTCTCATTTGGCAGTAATGTTTGTTTAGTTTTGTCCCTGTCTCAGCATGTTGAATACTGCATAAGGTTTTTCACATGGAATGATATAAATGGTATAGAGCTCTTTGAGAAGCTTTAGGGCAGAGGGAAGACTAAGAAGCAAATGCTTCTTAACATTTGATGGGTGATTCTTGAGACAAGTCTGATGGCTAAGGATCTAGAAATGAAGAAATCGAGTTAAGATATGGTTGAGATGGACTTGGCAGTATTTCTTGGGAAGAAATAATAGTTTTTCTGTTGCTATGCAACAAGTTACCAAAGCTTTAGTGGTTCAAAACAACACAAATTTATTACATCACAGGTCAGAAACCTCACAGGTTTTTTTTTTTTTGGCCACTTCTATTGATCTTTCATTCATTTATTTTCATCCTTCTTTGTTCTTTGGCCTGTGTGGGCCTCCCATCGCAGTGGCCCTTCTCGTTGCAGAGCACCAGCTGTGGGTGCATGCGCTCCAGAGCTCCGGCTCTGTAGTTGGACACATTGGTCCAGCCACTTTGCGGCACGTGGGATCCTCCCAGGCCAGGGATCGAACTGACAAGGTGATGCACCACCAGGTGGTGTCCCTACCCACTGGACCACCAGGGCGGCCCTCTCACGGGTTTTTATAGGTCAGAAGTCCAGACACAGTTTAGGTGGGTCGTCTGCCAGGTTCTCACAGTCCTGAAGTCAAGGTGTCAGCTGAGCTGCATTTTCCCCAGTGCTTGGGGTCCTGTACCCAGCTCATTCAGGTTATTGGCAGAGTTCAGTTACTTGTGGTTGTAAGACTGAAGTACCATGTTATTTCATGACCTGTTAGTCGACCAGGGTCATTTTCAGCCCTTGGAGTCCACTCTCAGGTACTGGCTGCATAGCCCTCTCACAACATGTTGACTTACTTCTTCAGGGTCAGAAGGAGGATCTCTCTCCAGTCTGCTGGGGTGGAATTTCAGCTAGCACAGCATACTCATGGAGGTGACTGTGCCCATCTTGAGGGAGTAGATTATACAGTGTATATGCATGGGGGTGGGGATAGGGTGGGAAGTTTGGGGATCATCTTAAAATACTGTGTATCATAAAAGGCAAAGATAATTATTGCATTTATGGGCTACATAGCACACTGTCCAAGAAATTCACAGAGTTTAGAAACAGATACTGAGTTATTTTATAATACATATATATGTGTGTGTATATATATATATATATATATATATATATATATATATGTACACATGCACACATCAGACATATACGCAGAAACAACGTGAAGAATTCTAAGTGTCAGCGAGGGGGAGGGCGTTATAATTCCCTGTTTGTAAATATTTCTAAAAATGATCAGACATCTAAATTTTCTGTACATTTCACAATCTGCCAGTTGATCGTATCCCAATGATTTTTAATCATCGCAATTTGTAGAGTATCTTTGAGGTTCACAGAGCACCAGCACGTGTATTATTTCATTTGGCCCTTCCCAGAACATTGTGAGCTTCTGATAGAAACACCGGGCCTATGAGCTGTGCTTTTGTATTTGCTCTTATATTTATATTAGCTCTGAGTTCTTACACATCAAAGTTCATGGGACACCAGAACAGCCAAACATGTAGACTTCATGCTATTTCACACTTTTGTTTCTTCTACCACACGGTTCATGTTGCATAAAACATCTTGGCTTGTTCACCCTGAAAGCTTCTATTCATCTTGAAGCTCCCTTTCTCATTCTTGAGAAATCCTTGTGTTGTCTTCTAAGGGCTGGATAGGAGGACCTACAGGTACACAGGTGCAAGTCAGGCCCAAACCACATCTGCCTCAGACACCTATTGGAAAAACATTCAGAAGGACTCAGAGGCAGTGTTCAACAAGGCGAAAGTCATTGAATGAATGGTGTGAGTACTTAGCTTATAATAATTCATTTAACTAATGCCCCCCGCCAACAACCCATCCAGGTAGTTATGGTTATTTTCCCATTTAATAGGTAAGAAAACCAAGACACAGAAGGCTCAGTGCTAGAGCTGAGATTCAGAGTACAGTCTTCCATCTCCCTACAATATTGAGAATATCAGTATCTGTCCAGCACAGAATTAAGTGAGATAGTACATGCTGCATGCTTAGCACCTGTAGTATAGTACGTTTGTAAATTGTGAGGGATATTGTTTTACTTGTGGCAAGCAGGCTTCTGCTTTCTTATTCTTTACAACAGGAAAAAGAGAAAGAGGAGAAAGAAAAATTGAACATTCCCTCACCTCACTCTCCTCAAAACCCCTCACCTTTATTTGAATGTATCATTTCTTTGTTTAAGGAAACCTTTTTATTGTTTGGAGGAACATAATCTAAAGAGGGTGAGGCACAACAGCAGAATCTGCATCTGCAGATGAGTGCTAAGTGTCAGGGAGGGAGCGGTGTTTTCAGTGGGCTGGGACCCAGATCCTCCTCCGCCAGCATATGTAAGGGCCACACAGGGTGTGTCCAGTCCTTGTAGTTCCTCCCCCATCCCTTCCTTTCTGAGCTGTATTTTGTCCACAGTATGTCTCACACACCTTCAACAACATGCTTCATAGAAGAATTCTTGCAGGAGTCCATACGCTTTGCTATCATTTCTAGAAAACTTCAGGAGAAAGTTTTCAGTGAAAATTCTGTTAATCTAAGCTCTCCTGAGAAGACTGATCGTATTGCTTCCTTTGAGCTGTGTGACCTTGGACATGTGGGTTGACAGCTCTGTGCTTCAGTTTCCCTTTCAGGAGAATGGAAATAGTAGTGGTATGTCGATGAGGTATATGGAGAGCTTGTTCTAGCCCTGACACAGAATAAATTATTTCAAAAATATTACCCATTATTATCTCATTTGACCCTCAAGACAACCTTGTTAAATAGTTGTTGTGATTTTTGTCCTTACTTTACAGGTGAGGCACTGAGGCTCAGACAGCTCCTGTGTTTCCCCATGATGCTGTGGCACTCAGCAATAGTTATTGATTATCTGTCAAGTTTCTTTTTTCTTCCACTTTGCCTACACAGTGGGATGGAGTTCCATAAATGTCTTGTCAGGTTGACAGCTTATCTTGAAAAGAAAACCAAGACACAGAAGGCTCAGTGCTAGAGCTGAGACTCAGAGTACAGTCTTCCATCTCCCTACAATATTGAGAATATCAGTATCTGTCCAGCACAGAATTAAGTGAGATAGTACATGCTGCATGCTTAGCACCTGTAGTATAGTACGTTTGTAAATTGTGAGGGATATTGTTTTACTTGTGGCAAGCAGGCTTCTGCTTTCTTATTCTTTACAACAGGAAAAAGAGAAAGAGGAGAAAGAAAAATTGAACATTCCCTCACCTCACTCTCCTCAAAACCCCTCACCTTTATTTGAATGTATCATTTCTTTGTTTAAGGAAACCTTTTTATTGTTTGGAGGAACATAATCTAAAGAGGGTGAGGCACAACAGCAGAATCTGCATCTGCAGATGAGTGCTAAGTGTCAGGGAGGGAGCGGTGTTTTCAGTGGGCTGGGACCCAGATCCTCCTCCGCCAGCATATGTAAGGGCCACACAGGGTGTGTCCAGTCCTTGTAGTTCCTCCCCCATCCCTTCCTTTCTGAGCTGTATTTTGTCCACAGTATGTCTCACACACCTTCAACAACATGCTTCATAGAAGAATTCTTGCAGGAGTCCATACGCTTTGCTATCATTTCTAGAAAACTTCAGGAGAAAGTTTTCAGTGAAAATTCTGTTAATCTAAGCTCTCCTGAGAAGACTGATCGTATTGCTTCCTTTGAGCTGTGTGACCTTGGACATGTGGGTTGACAGCTCTGTGCTTCAGTTTCCCTTTCAGGAGAATGGAAATAGTAGTGGTATGTCGATGAGGTATATGGAGAGCTTGTTCTAGCCCTGACACAGAATAAATTATTTCAAAAATATTACCCATTATTATCTCATTTGACCCTCAAGACAACCTTGTTAAATAGTTGTTGTGATTTTTGTCCTTACTTTACAGGTGAGGCACTGAGGCTCAGACAGCTCCTGTGTTTCCCCATGATGCTGTGGCACTCAGCAATAGTTATTGATTATCTGTCAAGTTTCTTTTTTCTTCCACTTTGCCTACACAGTGGGATGGAGTTCCATAAATGTCTTGTCAGGTTGACAGCTTATCTTGAAAAGATATTAACCGCCTCTGCAAAATATTCAGACTTCAGAAAAATAAGATGATACAATAGATTCAATAGACCTTTATGTTTTACTTTGTGCAAGTCTCTAAGTCAGATTGGAATTAAGTATATGAGCAAAAGTTTAGTTGCAAGATGTTCATCACAACTTGTTTATATAACCCAAACTGTGGAAACAACCTGCATATTTGCTGGTCAATACTGGTTACATTAGTGGTGACATACACATATAATGGAATATTAAGCTACTAAGGCAAAAAGAAATCATGTGTTTGTCTACATGGAAAACGTGTTAGGGTGGTGTTGTATGATAAAATGAAGTACCAATTGATTTCATCAGAATATACTTGTATAAATAGCTAATACATATATACAATATAATGCATATACAGGCATGTAAAAGCATCTGGAAAGGTGCGACCAGAATTGTCACTTATGGTTATCTCTGTTGGAATGGGAAAGTATTATGGGTAATTTGAGTTTTCTATTTTGTGTGTGTGTTTGAGGAATGTGTGTTTATGATCTTTATGCAATATATAGTAAATTCTAGTTACTGAAAAAAAGAGAATGGAAAAGTATTTAAATATGTATGCATGCTAACACTGGTTGATCGTTTCAGGTGATTGTGAAGACAAGAACAGAATATCAGCCTGAACAGAAGAACAAAGGAAAGTTCCGGGTGCCGAAAATTGCTGAATTTACGGTCAGTGTCCTGATGGTGTAACAGAAAGACTGAGCGTGAGTCTCTGAGTCTAATCAAATAACGAAGCTCTGCCTCTTGAGGACGAGTTGTTCTCTCTCCTGCTTCGAAATGTTCCCCAAATTTGATAATTGTTAAATGTGTCTCATTTCTTCTTTTATATCCTGTCCCTATCTCTCAGCAATTTAAAAAAATTTTTTTTGACCCTCAAGACAACCTTGTTAAATAGTTGTTGTGATTTTTGTCCTTACTTTACAGGTGAGGCACTGAGGCTCAGACAGCTCCTGTGTTTCCCCATGATGCTGTGGCACTCAGCAATAGTTATTGATTATCTGTCAAGTTTCTTTTTTCTTCCACTTTGCCTACACAGTGGGATGGAGTTCCATAAATGTCTTGTCAGGTTGACAGCTTATCTTGAAAAGATATTAACCGCCTCTGCAAAATATTCAGACTTCAGAAAAATAAGATGATACAATAGATTCAATAGACCTTTATGTTTTACTTTGTGCAAGTCTCTAAGTCAGATTGGAATTAAGTATATGAGCAAAAGTTTAGTTGCAAGATGTTCATCACAACTTGTTTATATAACCCAAACTGTGGAAACAACCTGCATATTTGCTGGTCAATACTGGTTACATTAGTGGTGACATACACATATAATGGAATATTAAGCTACTAAGGCAAAAAGAAATCATGTGTTTGTCTACATGGAAAACGTGTTAGGGTGGTGTTGTATGATAAAATGAAGTACCAATTGATTTCATCAGAATATACTTGTATAAATAGCTAATACATATATACAATATAATGCATATACAGGCATGTAAAAGCATCTGGAAAGGTGCGACCAGAATTGTCACTTATGGTTATCTCTGTTGGAATGGGAAAGTATTATGGGTAATTTGAGTTTTCTATTTTTGTGTGTGTGTTTGAGGAATGTGTGTTTATGATCTTTATGCAATATATAGTAAATTCTAGTTACTGAAAAAAAGAGAATGGAAAAGTATTTAAATATGTATGCATGCTAACACTGGTTGATCGTTTCAGGTGATTGTGAAGACAAGAACAGAATATCAGCCTGAACAGAAGAACAAAGGAAAGTTCCGGGTGCCGAAAATTGCTGAATTTACGGTCAGTGTCCTGATGGTGTAACAGAAAGACTGAGCGTGAGTCTCTGAGTCTAATCAAATAACGAAGCTCTGCCTCTTGAGGACGAGTTGTTCTCTCTCCTGCTTCGAAATGTTCCCCAAATTTGATAATTGTTAAATGTGTCTCATTTCTTCTTTTATATCCTGTCCCTATCTCTCAGCCTTTCCATCACCATATCCAAGAAATGTGATGGAAATAAACTCAAATTGTAGACGGTGGGTGATTGCAACAAGTACAAAAAAGACGAAGGAAAAGAAAAGTTGACTTAGCGTTGAAAACCAAATGTTAGTGTGGCTTTCTATTTGTTGATGGAGGGGTCACTAGGAAAACTGAGGGACATATATCACTGTGATGAATTGCACGAAGGAGCCATGAAACCTGCTCTGCAAGGAAGTATGGAGGAACCTCAGGAAAGTACCCTGGGAAAGTCACTTAGAACTTTAGGTGCTTGAGGAGAGCACAGCTTCTTGTGCAAAGGCCCTGAGGCTGGAGGCAAGTTGGACCGAACACTGAGTAGGCATAAAGGCAGTGAAGCTGGTCTCTGGGAGGGGTGTGGGGAACAGGCAGAGATGAGGCAGGGAAAGTGGGCAGAGGGCACAAACAATCCCGGACTTTGTATACTGTATGGAGGAATTTGGGTTTTATGAAGAAACCATTGAAGCACTTCAGGTAAAGGAGGACATGATGCAATATGGCTTTTGGAAAAAGCAGGCTGACTTTCACATGATAGCAGAGTGTTGTGGACAAGAGGGAGCATGAGGAGACTGGTGGACTGTTGCAGTTGTCCACATTCAAAAAAACAACAGTGGCTTTGTGACGGATGGTAAGTGGATAGAGACCTAAAAGATATTTTGGAGGCACAATCCGCTGTGGTGGCAGGGCAGTGGAAATAAATGGTTCTGTAGAGGGATGCTGGCGCAGTCTGGGTCTGAGCTCTTGTTTCTGCCTCATACCAGCCATGTGGCCACAAGCAAATCAGTTGTTTAGTTGCTGATGTCATGTCTGACTCTTTGTAGCCCCATAGACTATAACCTGCCAGACTCCTCTGTCCGTGGGATTTCCCAGGCAAGAATACTGGAGTGGGTTGCCATTTCCTTCTCCAGGGGGCCTTCTCAACCCAGGGATCAAGCTTGCATCTTCTGTATCTCCTGCATCAGCAGGTGAATTCTTTACCACTGAACCACCTGGGAACCCCAAGTCAGTAACCCTCACTTATCACAAGGAGATACCAGGTTACTGTGAGGATGAAGTATAGATTAATACATGCAAAGGGCATGACTGATACTATTTTGTGTCCACTGTGGCTCAGGGACTTTGAAAGGGAACACAGTCCTTGGTTGCGTGTCTAGGGGCCAGAGTGTGTACATGGATACTTCTGCTGATCTATGTCTGTCTCTGTCTTTCTCCCTGCTGAATCTGTATTAGAGGATCTGGGTGTGTGAGCCTTGAGGGGGAGTATGCACCTCTGTGTACATCCCCAGCATGTGGGACTTCCCTGGATGTTGACGCCCTCTTGGAGGGTAAGGATAGCTTTCATTTCTGGCTGTAGCTCTAGTGTCTGGCACTCAGCATGGGCCCAGTGAACCTGGAGCTGGACTGGATGGCATGCAGATACCTGCAAGAAGCAGCAGGTGGCGGTGAGGGGAGGATGGGAGTATCTCGATGCATAATGTATGAGCACAGGCCAGAGAGTAAAGCTGACCTGTCCTCCTGGCAGCAGAGATCATCAGAAATATGCCCAGATTCATGCACAAAAATGTTTTTTTAAATGAAAGTCACTCAGTTGTGTCCATCTCTTTGCGACTCATGGACAAGCATGGAATTCTCCAGGCAAGGAGACTGGTGGACTGTTGCAGTTGTCCACATTCAAAAAAACAACAGTGGCTTTGTGACGGATGGTAAGTGGATAGAGACCTAAAAGATATTTTGGAGGCACAATCCGCTGTGGTGGCAGGGCAGTGGAAATAAATGGTTCTGTAGAGGGATGCTGGCGCAGTCTGGGTCTGAGCTCTTGTTTCTGCCTCATACCAGCCATGTGGCCACAAGCAAATCAGTTGTTTAGTTGCTGATGTCATGTCTGACTCTTTGTAGCCCCATAGACTATAACCTGCCAGACTCCTCTGTCCGTGGGATTTCCCAGGCAAGAATACTGGAGTGGGTTGCCATTTCCTTCTCCAGGGGGCCTTCTCAACCCAGGGATCAAGCTTGCATCTTCTGTATCTCCTGCATCAGCAGGTGAATTCTTTACCACTGAACCACCTGGGAACCCCAAGTCAGTAACCCTCACTTATCACAAGGAGATACCAGGTTACTGTGAGGATGAAGTATAGATTAATACATGCAAAGGGCATGACTGATACTATTTTGTGTCCACTGTGGCTCAGGGACTTTGAAAGGGAACACAGTCCTTGGTTGCGTGTCTAGGGGCCAGAGTGTGTACATGGATACTTCTGCTGATCTATGTCTGTCTCTGTCTTTCTCCCTGCTGAATCTGTATTAGAGGATCTGGGTGTGTGAGCCTTGAGGGGGAGTATGCACCTCTGTGTACATCCCCAGCATGTGGGACTTCCCTGGATGTTGACGCCCTCTTGGAGGGTAAGGATAGCTTTCATTTCTGGCTGTAGCTCTAGTGTCTGGCACTCAGCATGGGCCCAGTGAACCTGGAGCTGGACTGGATGGCATGCAGATACCTGCAAGAAGCAGCAGGTGGCGGTGAGGGGAGGATGGGAGTATCTCGATGCATAATGTATGAGCACAGGCCAGAGAGTAAAGCTGACCTGTCCTCCTGGCAGCAGAGATCATCAGAAATATGCCCAGATTCATGCACAAAAATGTTTTTTTAAATGAAAGTCACTCAGTTGTGTCCATCTCTTTGCGACTCATGGACAAGCCATGGAATTCTCCAGGCAAAAATACTGGAGAGGGTAGCCTTTCCCTTCTCCAGGAGATCTTCCGAACCCAGGGATTGAACCCAGGTCTCCCACACTGCAGGTGGATTCTTTACCATCTGAGCCCCCAGGGAAGCCCAAGAATACTGCGATGGGTATCCTAGTGTTATTTGCAAACTCAAAGCATTGGAAGCCATGTTGGGTTTTCAGCAACTTTCTTCTGATTCCATATGTAAGATAATGTATATAGGATGGACTATTTGAACAGTTTCTTAAGAATAACTTTTGGGAGGAGAGAAGTTTACTCTGAGTTATGGTCTCATGAGATATTTTCAGCTTCCTTTTACTTTCCCAATTTTACAAGAGCATGAGTTGTTAAAATAATCGGAAAAAAATTAGAAGCATCTTTAAAATGTGCTCGTTTTACCAAATAGAGTGTTACTTTTCTTGATGGAATTATTCCTTATTTAGCCATCATTTAAAATGATGGTTATAAAGACATGCGATCATTTGGGCAGATACTTATTATAGCGGAGGTTGAGTGGAAAAAAGCAGAGATTAAAATTGTATGTTTTCTGTGATTGAAACTATGAAAATGCCACAAGAATACGGAGGAGAGGAATGTCTCAAAATGTCAGTCTTTGGCTGCGCCATCAGCAGTGGTGTTGGACTGTGTTGTTATTGGTTTTGTTTCCTCTTTATTGCTAACTTTTGGTGATGTGGCTGTTTTATTGTATCTGATGCCCATGGGTCTCCAAAAAACTGATACAGTCCCCCGTGTTTTTCAAGGGGAAGTTTAGCTTGGAGTAGCAGTGTGACCTGCTCACCCACCAGCACATGGCTGGGCCTTTCTATTCACCTGGGCTGCCTGCCAGAGGTGACAGTGGACTAGAACAGAAGTGACTCAGTCGGGGTACAGTGAGTGGCACCACAGGGCTGAGGGCCGGTGGCAGCCCCTGCTCCCCGTGCTTCATGACTCAGTTGGTCATGCAGATACCTGCAAGAAGCAGCAGGTGGCGGTGAGGGGAGGATGGGAGTATCTCGATGCATAATGTATGAGCACAGGCCAGAGAGTAAAGCTGACCTGTCCTCCTGGCAGCAGAGATCATCAGAAATATGCCCAGATTCATGCACAAAATGTTTTTAAATGAAAGTCACTCAGTCATGTCCAACTCTTTGCGACCCATGGACAACCCATGGAATTCTCTAGGCAAGAATACTTTCCCTTCTCCAGGAGATCTTCCCAGCTCAGTGATCGAACCCAGGTCTCCCACACTGCAGGTGGATTTTTTACCAGCTGAGCCCCCAGGGAAGCCCAAGAATACTGCGATGGGTATCCTAGTGTTATTTGCAAACTCAAAGCATTGGAAGCCATGTTGGGTTTTCAGCAACTTTCTTCTGATTCCATATGTAAGATAATGTATATAGGATGGACTATTTGAACAGTTTCTTAAGAATAACTTTTGGGAGGAGAGAAGTTTACTCTGAGTTATGGTCTCATGAGATATTTTCAGCTTCCTTTTACTTTCCCAATTTTACAAGAGCATGAGTTGTTAAAATAATCGGAAAAAAATTAGAAGCATCTTTAAAATGTGCTCGTTTTACCAAATAGAGTGTTACTTTTCTTGATGGAATTATTCCTTATTTAGCCATCATTTAAAATGATGGTTATAAAGACATGCGATCATTTGGGCAGATACTTATTATAGCGGAGGTTGAGTGGAAAAAAGCAGAGATTAAAATTGTATGTTTTCTGTGATTGAAACTATGAAAATGCCACAAGAATACGGAGGAGAGGAATGTCTCAAAATGTCAGTCTTTGGCTGCGCCATCAGCAGTGGTGTTGGACTGTGTTGTTATTGGTTTTGTTTCCTCTTTATTGCTAACTTTTGGTGATGTGGCTGTTTTATTGTATCTGATGCCCATGGGTCTCCAAAAAGCTGATACAGTCCCCCGTGTTTTTCAAGGGGAAGTTTAGCTTGGAGTAGCAGTGTGACCTGCTCACCCACCAGCACATGGCTGGGCCTTTCTATTCACCTGGGCTGCCTGCCAGAGGTGACAGTGGACTAGAACAGAAGTGACTCAGTCGGGGTACAGTGAGTGGCACCTCAGGGCTGAGGGCCTGTGGAAGCCCCTGCTCCCCGTGCTTCATGACTCAGTTGGTCCTGAGAGTAGGGTAAAGGGGTGCTGGGCTTCGGGGTCAGCCCTTGGTCAGCACTGACTGACCAGTGTGGGTGGAGGGTCCTGCTACTTAGAACAAAATGGGAGGCATGGAGCAACTGTGTTTGCTTTTGTAAAGCTGCGGGCGTTCATTTGCCTAGCTTTCTCTTCGTTAAAGAGAGCTCCCCCGGGACTACATGGAACGTGTTTCTATGGGGTGAAGGTGGATGCAGCAGACTAGGGTGGAGGCTGTGGTGGTGAATGAGAAGAGTCTGAGGGTCTAAGCATCAATCGCAGTGGAACCTGGGGGTCTAGGTGAGCTATTATGGAGGTGAACTTGAAGGACTTCTTCGTAGTTGGAGAATCAGGGTCTCCATCAGGGGCTCCGGGGGGCTTGGCTTGGCTGACAGAGCTGGGAGATATCATCCACTGGATGGGAGGTGGGGGACCAGGCAGTGGGCAACCCATTCAGTGGAGATGCCAGGGAACCATGGGAGGGGGTGGGGGAGGAGGCAGTCTGGTCACCCTTGGATGTCACTGGTCTGGAGCTCAGGATGGAAATTGGGGCTAGAGAACTGGAGCTTGAAGGTAGAGAATTCTCAGTTCATCTTAGCATAAACAATGGTCAACAATG
The DNA here is from genome assembly GCA_022376925.1 of Tragulus kanchil. Classification (NCBI taxonomy): domain Eukaryota; kingdom Metazoa; phylum Chordata; class Mammalia; order Artiodactyla; family Tragulidae; genus Tragulus; species Tragulus kanchil. The sequence continues at coordinate 108,317,739 of JAIOJX010000004.1, forward strand.
GCCAGGCCCCCTCCAGGATATTGCCCACCACAGAGGTAACCATGGGAATGACAAAGATGCGACCTTCCCTCATCCTAGTACCTTCACCACGGTGGAACAGCTTGTGACGTCACAGCTCAGATCTGTCCTGGGGAGATCCACTGTGAGAGAGAATGAGAGGAGAGAGCGGGGAGGGAGAGATGAGTTGAGAAAGAACTGCCTGGATTTTTTTGAGGGTTTGTTCATCAGGTTTCTTTGAGAAGATGGGAGCATGCAGAGAGAAGCCCCTCCTTCTTTCTTTGTCCTGGGAGCTGGAGTTTCTTCTGAAGCTGATCTTTCTATGGAAGGTGCTGGTGCACCTGTTTGGTTGCCACCAGGCTCACCTGTGAGAAGGAACTGAGTCTTGCATTTGGCGGCTGTGCTAAGTTGAGGAGAGGCATTCTAGAGAACGCCTTCACTTCGTAGCTAGATGTGCCTGGCAGCTCAGGGCGCATCCTTGTCACCTCTTAGCTTCATGACCTTGGGCAAGTCTCTTCACCTCTCTGGGCTCCCGATTCCTCATCAGTTATCTGGGACACAGTCTTGTGATAGCACAAAGCCTAAGTTCTTGGAGCCCTTAGTTCTCAGCGAATGATTATTTTATTCTCTTCCTGTTCACATCCCTTTCCTTCATCCTGGGTTCTTAGCTTCTTGCCTGAATAGCTGGATTTTGATGATTGGTTGAGACACACCTGGTCCTCGCTTTCCTGGCGTTGGCTCCCAGGAAAGTGGCTGGGGAAACCTGGAGGAATTGTTCTAAGTGGATGCAGTTCAGTGTCAGGATCCACAGGCTGCCTCTGGCTCTCTGCAGTGATGTTGAGCGCCATCTCTTTGCCTACCAGGCCATGTAGGCAGTAGTTTCTGGTAGACTGCTTCTCAACACATCAGTTATAATGCAAATAATCCTAGTATCTGTCACAAACACCTTTACATCCACCTTTCAGGCCGAGACCAACCTCGTGCACGACTGCTCTTGTTCTTGTCACTATTCTTATTATTATCCCATTTTTATGGGTAAAGAAACTGATGCTCAGAGTGAAGTGTCTGGCAAGGCCATGCAGTGATGATGTGTCAGAACGAAGAACCCAGCCCGAAGGCTCCGTATCCCACTCTCGGCTATACCTTGGTGCCACCCTGCCACTGTCCTTGGCTGTGGCCTGCCTGACCTCCTCCCTGTCTGCCCTTCCTCCCCTTTCTTCTTGTCATGATCAGATTTGCTCTGGGCTGGGATGGATGTGTTGCTGGGAGGCACACAGAGGTGCAGGACAGAAGCCTTGCTCTGGATATGTGGTTTAGACAAGCATGTGCCAACCAATTGCTTGTCCTTGCTGTCCTTGTGGGGTCACCTCCTCCGAGAAGCCACCCTGGATCTTCTGAGTCTGATGCCTCCTCTGGGCTCTACAAGTCCTGTGGGGGTTGTGAATGCTACTGTACTGTCACTTCTCTGGGATCTTCAGCCCTCTGCAGCCTCTGGTCCCTGGAGGGAAGGGTCACACTGGCCCACACACGTGTTTTCAATTCCCAGAAGAGGGTCTGGCATAATGCGAGTGTCAGGGGAGTTGCAACTTGAAGCCCTAGTTTTAGGGACTGCCTCAGCACCCATTCCCAATAACATATCCTGAGTCAGGGTTCAGAAAACCTGCCCCTGATGACTATGATCTGGGCACGCTCAGACTGGAGGGTGTCTAGGTGCAGAGGGAAAGATCCTGGGTGTGCCTACAGACCAGACCCTGAGTGCAGTCACTGGGGAGAATGCAGAAGGGGAGGGATGCAAAGGGACCAGACCTCACCATTCCTGTCAGGCAAATGGACATATTATCAAAAAGCCGGTGGGGAGAATTAGAAGTGAGAGGCTAGCAGTTTTTATAGAGCTGGTGTCTAGGGCCTATTACTAAAAGCAAGCAGCACAACAAACCAACCAAAGAACAAGAAATAAATACCCAGTTGAAACATCAGGCCTCATTTTATAGGGTATTGACTTTTCACTATTCCATCCATTTGCTGATTGACTCAACTTTGGGGCCTGTGCTCGTCTCTTGCTGGAATCTGTGGCTGGTACACTTTCAAAATTAGCTCTTGTTCTTGTCACTATTCTTATTATTATCCCATTTTTATGGGTAAAGAAACTGATGCTCAGAGTGAAGTGTCTGGCAAGGCCATGCAGTGATGATGTGTCAGAACGAAGAACCCAGCCCGAAGGCTCCGTATCCCACTCTCGGCTATACCTTGGTGCCACCCTGCCACTGTCCTTGGCTGTGGCCTGCCTGACCTCCTCCCTGTCTGCCCTTCCTCCCCTTTCTTCTTGTCATGATCAGATTTGCTCTGGGCTGGGATGGATGTGTTGCTGGGAGGCACACAGAGGTGCAGGACAGAAGCCTTGCTCTGGATATGTGGTTTAGACAAGCATGTGCCAACCAATTGCTTGTCCTTGCTGTCCTTGTGGGGTCACCTCCTCCGAGAAGCCACCCTGGATCTTCTGAGTCTGATGCCTCCTCTGGGCTCTACAAGTCCTGTGGGGTTGTGAATGCTACTGTACTGTCACTTCTCTGGGATCTTCAGCCCTCTGCAGCCTCTGGTCCCTGGAGGGAAGGGTCACACTGGCCCACACACGTGTTTTCAATTCCCAGAAGAGGGTCTGGCATAATGCGAGTGTCAGGGGAGTTGCAACTTGAAGCCCTAGTTTTAGGGACTGCCTCAGCACCCATTCCCAATAACATATCCTGAGTCAGGGTTCAGAAAACCTGCCCCTGATGACTATGATCTGGGCACGCTCAGACTGGAGGGTGTCTAGGTGCAGAGGGAAAGATCCTGGGTGTGCCTACAGACCAGACCCTGAGTGCAGTCACTGGGGAGAATGCAGAAGGGGAGGGATGCAAAGGGACCAGACCTCACCATTCCTGTCAGGCAAATGGACATATTATCAAAAAGCCGGTGGGGAGAATTAGAAGTGAGAGGCTAGCAGTTTTTATAGAGCTGGTGTCTAGGGCCTATTACTAAAAGCAAGCAGCACAACAAACCAACCAAAGAACAAGAAATAAATACCCAGTTGAAACATCAGGCCTCATTTTATAGGGTATTGACTTTTCACTATTCCATCCATTTGCTGATTGACTCAACTTTTGGGGCCTGTGCTCGTCTCTTGCTGGAATCTGTGGCTGGCACTTTATGTAAGATATCTCACTGAGTGATCCCAGAAATGATCCCAGAATGATCCCAGGCTGGTGAGACTGTCATCCTGCTCACTGGTGAGGCAAACAGGCTCACAGAGGCTGAGGATTTCCCCACGTTCCACGCGCAGGAGGCTGTGGAGCTGGGATGTACTCCCAGGCCCTAGGCAGGACCCACAGCCGGGTGGAGGGGTGAGGGAGGCTGCCACCAGGGGCGGGGGAGCCCGGCTACCAATGAATCCAGACCAGGGGTTGCTGCTGAGCCCGTCTACCTGCCATTCATTTCTTTCTTCTTCTCTTCCTCCCCCGGCCAAAGGATGTGGGTGCTAGCACTCTGTCCCAGGCCTCAACTCTGCTCACCTTCCTCCAACACTCACTACCATGGTGAAATGCCAGAAGCGGCCGCCCCAGGAGGGTGACCGCATGTAACAGTCAGCAGCGTCCAGGCCCCTCTCCCACCTGAAAGTCTTTGCTAACCATGCTTTCCTCTCTGGTCTGTCCTCACTCATCATCTCCTGGCCCAGCCTCCCCCTGTCTGTCTACTTCCTTTCTCGGTCCCCTCCTGCCCGTTCTTCTCCCCTCTGCAGAGGGGGATGCTTCCAGATGCATGTGTTCTCCAGTGATGTCGCCGCCCTAACCATCCACGGCTTCCCACGGGCGCCCTCCCCTGCCCAGAGCCCTGGTCCTTTCCTCGTAACACACATCGCATCGTATGCCTCCCTGTCTTCGTTCTTGCTGTTCCTTTCAGTCCAACCGCTTTGCCCGCCTCTGCCATTGGGCAGACTCCTTTTTCATCCGTCAGCACCCAACTCAGATGGTCCTGGCCTGGGAGGGCTTGCCTGCCCACCCACGTGCGGTCTGTCTTTCCTCCCTGGGGTTGCCACACCTGGTGCATAACCCTTCTGTGACACAGTGTTGGCATCAACCTTACCTGCTGGGTCTCCCACTGACTTGAGGGCACCTTCTTCATCTTTGCACCCTGAGAGCTTAGCCAAGGCTTTGCCGCCCTAGGTACCAAATGATGTCTTTAACAAATGAACAGATAAATGAACAAACAACAGCACAGGCCCCATGGCTGATGGAGACGCTCCATGCTGATGAACACCAGCAGTCTGGCTGCCTCATATTCAACATCTTTATTTAAAATTGGGGCCCTATCTTTGCTTCTAAACTTCTTGCCGATGACACATTATCGTAAATGTGCTCTTCCTGATGTCCCATTCCTCAGGAGGTGAGGCCTCATTTATAGCTTTGCCATTTGCTTCTGCCAATTTTTCATCAAAACCCTTGGGGCCTGCCTTCCGCTGGTGGGATTCTAATATTTGCTGACAGCAACAAATGGAGATAAGCGATTTGACTTTATTATCTATTGTCTTGGTTTTTATTGCTCTCTTATTTTTTTTTTTTTAATTTTGAGGAACACTTTAGGTAAGTTATTAAAAACACTGCCTGCTGGGTTAGGAGCAGAGTCATTATCTGGCACAAAAAGAATTTGCATGTGAGTACTTGGTGGGAAAAGGCTGAAAGAGTGTTGGATGTTTATGATTGCCCTTCTGCCTAGGGTTTTATTGAAAATCAGAACAAAGATGCAAGCCTATATTTATGGCTGGGTGCTTTCTCTTGGCCTCGTGAAATTGTACTACTGGAGTGACCTTGAAAAACATATATTATTGAGAACTGAAAAGCAAATGCAGCTTAATTCCTTTTCATAGAACATTTCCCTGGGAGAGAAGGCATGCTTGGTGCTGTGTCAGGAGAAACGGGCTCAGGGTTTGAGGCGCAGGCACACTGTGGGCGATTCAGTGATCTCCACTTCACTCCACAGCCTAATGACGGGGCTGCTTTTATGGCCGGAATTCTCATTCTCATTGATTCAAGCACTGGCACATACAAGCTGCAATAAAGCAAGTCGCTTGCTAATAAGTTTAGTGTAGAAGACTTCCAGAATTTAGTGAATATGCTTATTTCCTATGAGACTTCTAGGGGAGTTGGCTGATTTGTCTGACCACTGGTGGTTAAACCATTGGAAATTTGGAATCAGGCTTTGGAGGAGTATTTATTTATATCAGGGAGATGAGCAAACACTGTAAATCATGCATCACCTTCCTTTTCCCAGGGAAGTTTACCAGCACCCTTGTGTGGAGGGCCATATGGAAACAGAGAAATACACGGGTTGGAGGTTTGACACCGTGCGCCTGTATGAACTAAAGCAAGTCACTTCATGACTCTGAGCCTGTGTTTCCCAGTCTGTAAAACGAGACGTGCTCTCTGCATCATAGTCCTGGCCTGAGAACTGCAGGAGATAATATAAGCCCCACGGTAGCTTTAGGAATGTGAGTCTCCTCCTGTCAGATGATAGTTTCATTTCTGGGGAGTTGGTCATGCGGCTGGATGGAAGCTTCCATGTCGGGTGGGCTTCAGGGAGGAGCCGCAGGGCTCCCTCTCACTAGGCCCTCTGTCTCAACCCCCTGCCCCAGTAATTTCTCCTCGCCACCCTTTCTGTTGGGTCTGCCTGTGACCTGACAGCCCCATCCCACCCTCCTCTTTCCACCTTCCTGTTGGCAGAACAATCAGCAGGTCCACCCCTGTGGCTCCCACTTCCTCCACGCAGCAGCGTGGGGTCTTTCGCCTGGTGTGGCCGGCTCTACCAAAGGTGGTCCTTGACACTGTCCCTCCGCCATTTCCTGTGTCCTCGGGGCTCCAGGCCTCTCACGGTTCTGAGAAGCCACCTCGCCTTTCCCACCCCCAGCTCTTTGCCCACAGAGTTTCCTCTGTCTCTATGGCCTGCCAGATTTGCTGCCTTTGCGACCCAGCTCAGAGCTCACCTCCTTCAGAAACTTGTCCTTGATGCCCTGGGTCAGTTCTTACCTGGAGCCGCACCATCCCAGCCTTTTCTGCACCCGTAACCCTTCTGAGATGGCACATTGGCTTCACCTAGAGTTGCCCTGCTACCCGGCTGGAATGCTGAAAGTACTAAAGGGCTTCATAAAGGCTTCTCACTTCGCCTGCTGGAGTAATAAAAGAAAGACAGATGCTCATGGGAAGTAGATCAAGATTTTAAAAATTCTTATTTATAATTCATTGATAGCAATAACTTCCATTTCATTGAGCTTTTATTATGTGTTGGGCAGTTTAATCTTTACCTTATGAAGTAGGCATCAATTTTGGTGTACAGGTTAAGAAACTGAAGATCAGAGAGGTTAGTTAAGGTACCCAAAGGTCACACAACCAATAAGGCAGAGTCAGACTTTTCTGACTCAGAGGGGTATGTATGTCTGTGATGTGCATGTGCATGCATGTGTTCTTTTGTCTATATCAGCTTCCAAATCAGGAAACCCGGCACATATGGGGGATTGGCTAAATTAAACTAAACTGAAAAATGGTTTACTAGAATACTAAAATGTTGCTACCTATCCCTGTTATTTGCCAAGCATTAGGCCAAATTTTCTTTGGCTCTCTTCTCTCTTCTTTTTAAATATCCTGTTTGGCCAAGTCCTAAGTTCATTGATTCAAAAGAAAAAAGAAGCAAACATTTCCCAAAGAAGACACTCCATTTTCCTCCTGACTTGTCATGTGGCTCGCCTCCTGGTCCCCTCACACAGTGGGAGGGTTAATCTCCTGACTATCTCACTCTCTGGGCCTCTGCTGTCACAATGCATGATTCTTTAAATGGGATTATTTTTTAAAAAATTGATGATGTTTAAGCTCTTCGAACCGTCAGAGGAAGACGGGTCCTAACAAAGTGACCGTGCGGCTCTATGGTGTCACCACCGTGCTCTGTAATTATAAGAAAACTCGTCGTCATAGCAACTGCCACAGAGGCCTGACTTCCTCCTGGAGATGCTGCCAAGCTCCTCAACTCTGTGATCTGAACAGTTGCGAGGGAGTTTGGATTTCTGAGGGGATTCAGCTCTCACTTGGGTGATAATCGTGAACCCATTCCAAGTCTCCACAACTCACGAAGTCAGTTCTACTACGCAGTCTGACAGAGCCGAGTTCAAATGCAGGTTCTAGAACTCACTGGCTGTGTGGGCAAGTCACCTCACTTCCACGAGCCTCAGTTTCCTCTTTAGGAACTTGAGGATGCCTGCCGGCGCCCACCTCTGAGGGCTGCTGTAGTGTCTGGGCCAGACAGAGTGCCGGGCCCATAGACACTCACAGACTAGACACTTTCCCTTCCCCTCTTGACCGTTACCAAATGAAAAAGGAAAAGTGTTGCATCAGAGGACGAGGGATGTTTTCATACCCTTTCTTCTTATTATTAATTTTGTTAGCATGTGTGTCTAGAAAAACAAGTGAGTCCATAGAAATACTAGCTGAATCATTTGAGAGATGAAAAGAGAGGAGAGAGAAAAAAGAAATGAATATTCCGCTAGATGAATCTGATTTGCTTTGTTTTTCTTATCTTTTTTTAAAAATTTTTATTTTACTTTGGAGCATAGTTGGTTAGAAATGTTGTTTTAGTTTCAAGTATATAGCAAAGTGATATATCCATTCTTTCCCAAATGCTTTTCCCTAAAAAGAAATGATATAAATGAACTTACAAAACAGAAGGAGACTCATAGATACAGAAGATGATCTTATGGTGGCAGGGGCAAGGGATAGTTAGGGAGGCTGGGAAGATCAAGCACATACTGCTGTATTCAAAATGGATACCCAGCAAGAACCTCTTGTATAGCACATGGAACAGACTCCGCTCAGTGTTAGGGGCCAGGCTGGCTGGAGCGGGGTGCGGGCGAGAAGGGATACATGTGTGCGGCTGAATCCCGCCTCTGTTCACCTGAAACTGCTGCAATGTTGGTGATTGGCTATTCCCCAATGCAAATTAAAAAGTCTAAAATTTCAAAACATAAAAAATTAAAAATATCATTTTCTCATTTAGGTTATTACAGAATATTGAGCCGAGCTGCTATACAATGGGTCCCTGTCAGTTGTCTTATTTTAAATACAGCAGTGTCTCCATGCTCATTCCACTCCTTCCATCCCTGGTAATCATAAATTCCTTCTCTAAATCTCTGAGTCTGTTACACAAATAAATTGATTGGTATCATTTTTAAGATTCCACATATAAGTGATATCATATGATATTTGTCTTTCTGGGTCTGACTTATTTTGCTCAGTATGACAATCTCTAGGTCCATTGAAACTGATCAACCCAAGTTAAAAATTTTTGGGCTAAGAAAAAGATACCTGATCTTAAAGAAAAAAGTCTCTTTAGGAACTTAAGCTGCACTGGGTCAGTGTCTGGGCCAGACAGAGTGCCGGGCCCATAGACACTCACAGACTAGACACTTTCCCTTCCCCTCTTGACCGTTACCAAATGAAAAAGGAAAAGTGTTGCATCAGAGGACCAGGCATGGTTTCCTACCCTATCTTCTTATTATTAATTTTGTTAGCATGTGTGTCTAGAAAACAATTGATTCCATAGAAATACTAGCTGAATCATTTGAGAGATGAAAAGAGAGGAGATAGAAAAAAGAAATGAATATTCCGCTAGATGAATCTGATTTGCTTTGTTTTTCTTATCTTTTTTTAAAAATTTTTATTTTACTTTGGAGCATAGTTGGTTAGAAATGTTGTTTTAGTTTCAAGTATATAGCAAAGTGATATATCCATTCTTTCCCAAATGCTTTTCCCTAAAAAGAAATGATATAAATGAACTTACAAAACAGAAGGAGACTCATAGATACAGAAGATGATCTTATGGTGGCAGGGGCAAGGGATAGTTAGGGAGGCTGGGAAGATCAAGCACATACTGCTGTATTCAAAATGGATACCCAGCAAGAACCTCTTGTATAGCACATGGAACAGACTCCGCTCAGTGTTAGGGGCCAGGCTGGCTGGAGCGGGGTGCGGGCGAGAAGGGATACATGTGTGCGGCTGAATCCCGCCTCTGTTCACCTGAAACTGCTGCAATGTTGGTGATTGGCTATTCCCCAATGCAAATTAAAAAGTCTAAAATTTCAAAACATAAAAAATTAAAAATATCATTTTCTCATTTAGGTTATTACAGAATATTGAGCCGAGCTGCTATACAATGGGTCCCTGTCAGTTGTCTTATTTTAAATACAGCAGTGTCTCCATGCTCATTCCACTCCTTCCATCCCTGGTAATCATAAATTCCTTCTCTAAATCTCTGAGTCTGTTACACAAATAAATTGATTGGTATCATTTTTAAGATTCCACATATAAGTGATATCATATGATATTTGTCTTTCTGGGTCTGACTTGCTTCCCTCAGTATGATAATCTCTAGGTCCATCCATCTGAAACTGATACAGAATTCCTCCAAGATGTTTTAAAAATTGCATTTTTCTCTGGGGCTAAGAAAAAAGATACCTGATCTTAAAGAAAAAAGTTCTAAACTGAGTAAGGAAACCTGGTCTCTGGTCTTCGTCTCTGAGCTTCCGTTTTCTCCTCTGCAAAGTGGGGAAGCTGGGTGGGAAGGCCTCCAGGGCTCGTCTGTCTGAGGTGTTGACAGGGCTCTCAGTCCAGGACGGCTCTGCTCTCCATGATGGTTGTCGCCAGTCTGGGGGGCGGGGGGCGCGCACGTGTACCTCTGCTACTGGCCTCTAATGGGTTAAGTAAGGCCTGGGATGCTATTAAATAGCCTATGACACGCAAAACAGCCCCCTGCACCCTGCCACAATGAAGAATTATCCCACCTAAAATACCAGTAGTGCCGAGGCTGAGAAAACCTTGGCCTAGGGTATATCTCCTTATTTGTTGGTCTGAAAATAGAAATTACACCCCTGTCACCCCATCATGGCAGGTGAGATTTGCTGAATGTTCAGTTTCTTATCCTAGCTGTCTCGTGGAGATTGGAGGCCCTAGAGGCAAAAGCAAGACCTCTAAAGTCCTACATTGTGGGGAATGAACAGTGTGTGGAGGCGTAAAGGAAGTAGCAGGAAGGCCTGTACTATCATGTGTGAAGAAAATAGCTCTAGTCATTGCACTGTAAGAAAAGGGGATCCTGCAGGGGTGCTGTGTGATGGTCTGGAGGGGTGGGATGGGGGATATACATATGACTAATCTGGAAACATACATATCTGTAAACAACAAAACTCTGTAAAAGTTAAAAGTAAAATAAAAGCTTAAAATAAAGGCCTCTTAAGAACACGTTAATGTACAGAAAAATGGGAAAAAGGAATTTTTAATTTTCTTTTTGAACTGTAAACAGAATATTGAGCCGAGCTGCTATACAATGGGTCCCTGTCAGTTGTCTTATTTTAAATACAGCAGTGTCTCCATGCTCATTCCACTCCTTCCATCCCTGGTAATCATAAATTCCTTCTCTAAATCTCTGAGTCTGTTACACAAATAAATTGATTGGTATCATTTTTAAGATTCCACATATAAGTGATATCATATGATATTTGTCTTTCTGGGTCTGACTTGCTTCCCTCAGTATGATAATCTCTAGGTCCATCCATCTGAAACTGATACAGAATTCCTCCAAGATGTTTTAAAAATTGCATTTTTCTCTGGGGCTAAGAAAAAAGATACCTGATCTTAAAGAAAAAAGTTCTAAACTGAGTAAGGAAACCTGGTCTCTGGTCTTCGTCTCTGAGCTTCCGTTTTCTCCTCTGCAAAGTGGGGAAGCTGGGTGGGAAGGCCTCCAGGGCTCGTCTGTCTGAGGTGTTGACAGGGCTCTCAGTCCAGGACGGCTCTGCTCTCCATGATGGTTGTCGCCAGTCTGGGGGGCGGGGTGCGCGCACGTGTACCTCTGCTACTGGCCTCTAATGGGTTAAGTAAGGCCTGGGATGCTATTAAATAGCCTATGACACGCAAAACAGCCCCCTGCACCCTGCCACAATGAAGAATTATCCCACCTAAAATACCAGTAGTGCCGAGGCTGAGAAAACCTTGGCCTAGGGTATATCTCCTTATTTGTTGGTCTGAAAATAGAAATTACACCCCTGTCACCCCATCATGGCAGGTGAGATTTGCTGAATGTTCAGTTTCTTATCCTAGCTGTCTCGTGGAGATTGGAGGCCCTAGAGGCAAAAGCAAGACCTCTAAAGTCCTACATTGTGGGGAATGAACAGTGTGTGGGAGGCGTAAAGGAAGTAGCAGGAAGGCCTGTACTATCATGTGTGAAGAAAATAGCTCTAGTCATTGCACTGTAAGAAAAGGGGATCCTGCAGGGGTGCTGTGTGATGGTCTGGAGGGGTGGGATGGGGGGATATACATATAACTAATCTGGGAACATACATATCTGTAAACAACAAAACTCTGTAAAAGTTAAAAGTAAAATAAAAGCTTAAAAAAAATAAAGGCCTCTTAAGTCCTAACGGACTTGATAAAATATGAGATGGTCACAGAAAAATGGGAAAAAGGAATTTCTTTGAATTTTCTTTTTCTCTTGATACTGCATAACACTTAATGGATCAAAAGTAATTGCTCACAGGCAAAGTAAAATGTAAAAAAATGCCATTTAAAATCCATAAATAGCTTTATTATTTGTATAGATAGAGTAAAAATGTCATGCATATATTTCAACAGCATCCCTTGTGTTTTGGAAGGCAGCTATGCTCACCACTATAGCACCAATGCCGACTATCCCTTGGTTTTGGCCCGTCTTTGATTTTGACATTCCAAGTCCTAGCCAGTGTGAATGTCCCAGGTGATCACTTTTCTCGCCTGCCTAAAGCCACTCTGGGGCTTCCTCTGGCCTCCAGGGTGAAATCTGAGCTAGTCTATTGTCCCTGGTCCTCAGAACCTCTTTCTTGTCTCTTCAGCCTCCTCTCCTTTTCCATGTCACACCCCTCCTGCCTACCCGAATTACTCCTGAAGTCCTGGACACAACCCACCCGATTCTGCCTCCCCTCCTCAATAGCTGTTTCCTCCACCCTGAATGCTTTTCTCTCTGCACCTGTTCATCTCATAGGCTGTCTCGCATGCCACCTTCAGGGTGAAGCCTGTTCCAATAGCCCCTGCTCTCTTCCCCACTGTCAGACGTAGAACCAACCACGCTTTCTCCTTATTTGTTGGTCTGAAAATAGAAATTACACCCCTGTCACCCCATCATGGCAGGTGAGATTTGCTGAATGTTCAGTTTCTTATCCTAGCTGTCTCGTGGAGATTGGAGGCCCTAGAGGCAAAAGCAAGACCTCTAAAGTCCTACATTGTGGGGAATGAACAGTGTGTGGGAGGCGTAAAGGAAGTAGCAGGAAGGCCTGTACTATCATGTGTGAAGAAAATAGCTCTAGTCATTGCACTGTAAGAAAAGGGGATCCTGCAGGGGTGCTGTGTGATGGTCTGGAGGGGTGGGATGGGGGGATATACATATAACTAATCTGGGAACATACATATCTGTAAACAACAAAACTCTGTAAAAGTTAAAAGTAAAATAAAAGCTTAAAAAAAATAAAGGCCTCTTAAGTCCTAACGGACTTGATAAAATATGAGATGGTCACAGAAAAATGGGAAAAAGGAATTTCTTTGAATTTTCTTTTTCTCTTGATACTGCATAACACTTAATGGATCAAAAGTAATTGCTCACAGGCAAAGTAAAATGTAAAAAAATGCCATTTAAAATCCATAAATAGCTTTATTATTTGTATAGATAGAGTAAAAATGTCATGCATATATTTCAACAGCATCCCTTGTGTTTTGGAAGGCAGCTATGCTCACCACTATAGCACCAATGCCGACTATCCCTTGGTTTTGGCCCGTCTTTGATTTTGACATTCCAAGTCCTAGCCAGTGTGAATGTCCCAGGTGATCACTTTTCTCGCCTGCCTAAAGCCACTCTGGGGCTTCCTCTGGCCTCCAGGGTGAAATCTGAGCTAGTCTATTGTCCCTGGTCCTCAGAACCTCTTTCTTGTCTCTTCAGCCTCCTCTCCTTTTCCATGTCACACCCCTCCTGCCTACCCGAATTACTCCTGAAGTCCTGGACACAACCCACCCGATTCTGCCTCCCCTCCTCAATAGCTGTTTCCTCCACCCTGAATGCTTTTCTCTCTGCACCTGTTCATCTCATAGGCTGTCTCGCATGCCACCTTCAGGGTGAAGCCTGTTCCAATAGCCCCTGCTCTCTTCCCCACTGTCAGACGTAGAACCAACCACGCTTTCTTCCTCTAGGACCTTGCTCACTGGGGAGTTCACTTGACCTTCTCCGTGCAGTTGAAAGTTGGTAAGAGAGGAAATCCTAAAAGTATTCATCACAAGGAGAAACTTTTTTTTCTTTTTTCGATCATGCCTCTTTTATTTATATTTATTTTCATCCATCTTTTTATTCTTTGGCATGTGTGGGCCTCCCATCGCAATGGCCTCTCTCACTGCAGAGCACCGGCTCAGGGCACATGCGCTCCAGTGCGCTGGCCCATAATTGGACACACCAGTCCAGCCACTCCGTAGCACGTGGGATCTTCCCTGGCCAGGGAACCAACCGGTGCCCCTTGCACTGCAAGGTAGACTCTTTACCCACTGGATCATCAGAGAACTCAGAAACTTTTTTTTAAATTTTGTATTCATACGAGATGATGGATGTTCACTAAATTTATTGTAGTAGCCATCTCATAATGTAAGTCAAGTTATTATGCTGTACACCTGGAAACTTATTCAGTGCTGTATGTCAATTATATCTCAGTAAGACTGGGAGGACAAAATAAAGCAAAAGTTTCAGAGATTTTGTGTAGTCAAAGGCCCACTGAAAAGCATTCAGATTGCTACATGAGAAAATTTTACACAGATAATAAGTTGAAGACAAATAAAATTTGCTTTGAACTATAAAAAAGTAATACATATGATACATGCACAAAGTTGCAACAGTTTAGAAAGGCATACGTTAAAAAAAGATCTCCCTTTGTCTTCCTTCATAATCCTGTTCACCCAAACGGTCCATTGTCTATGTCTGTGCTATCCAAATTGGAAGCTTTTAGCCACATGTGGCTGTATTCATTTAAATTAAAAATAAAATTCAAAATTTAACTCCTCAATCACACAAGCTGCATTTCAAGTGCTCAATAGCCATGTGAACCTAACAGCTACTATATTGAACAGATTTGCAGGGCATTCCCATATTGCAGAAAGCTCTAATGAAGAGCCCAGGAACATCTCCTTATGTTTCTATCCAGAGGCCTTTTACACTTCAGCATATATATATGTATTTATATATGTATATGCACATTTGATTTTCTTTTTCATTTTCTTAAATGAGACCATTTTATATACACTCTTTTATGTATACACCTTTCCTTTTTTTCTCTTAATAATTATATCTCAGGTATTTTTCCACATCAGCACATTGGGCTCTTTTTTTGTTCTTGTTAAATGACTGTAGATTGAGGATTTTCACAGTCTTTCTCAATCCGTCCCCTATTGTTTTCGCTTTCAGTATTTTGCTGCTAAGAACTCTGCCTCTGTAAATTTCTTAGTATGTGTGTTTTCACACACACATCTTTCATAGATTTTTTTTTCTTTCATAGATTTTACAAGTACATTTGAGGTATGTGGATCTTTATTATAAAGACTTTTCCAGAGTGAATGTGAATCTTCAGTTTTAATAGATTTTGCCAAGTTACCTTCCAAGAAGGTCCCATGAATCTGTACATCTTCCATTGTGTTCTTTGCCACAGTTAAGTTGGTTTCAGCAGAAGATTGGATATATTTCCCTGAGATAAACAACCATGGAAAAGAATATTACAAAGAAAATAGATATGTGTGTAACAGAGTCACTCTGCTGTGCAGCAGAGATTGGCACAACATTGTAAATTAACTATACTTCAATACAAAAATTAAATAATAAAATTTAAGAAAACTTGAGTTAACCGGATGATTAGAAAATGTCTCTCCACCTTTGTTTAAGTTTGTCTGTCTTTCATTACTGCTGAGAGTGAGCCTTTTTCCTCGTACCAGTTGACTGTTGAATGCATCCTTTCTGGAACACATCTTACTTGGTCGGACCACTTGCTGTTCGTCCCTGGTGATTTGCATGGCCTCTTGCAAAAGATGAGAACTTAGTCATTCCCACTTAATTAGTATTTTCTCAGTTGTCTGTGGGACTTCCCTGTTGGCTCAGATAGTAAAGAATCTGAATTAAAAATAAAATTCAAAATTTAACTCCTCAATCACACAAGCTGCATTTCAAGTGCTCAATAGCCATGTGAACCTAACAGCTACTATATTGAACAGATTTGCAGGGCATTCCCATATTGCAGAAAGCTCTAATGAAGAGCCCAGGAACATCTCCTTATGTTTCTATCCAGAGGCCTTTTACACTTCAGCATATATATATGTATTTATATATGTATATGCACATTTGATTTTCTTTTTCATTTTCTTAAATGAGACCATTTTATATACACTCTTTTATGTATACACCTTTCCTTTTTTTCTCTTAATAATTATATCTCAGGTATTTTTCCACATCAGCACATTGGGCTCTTTTTTTGTTCTTGTTAAATGACTGTAGATTGAGGATTTTCACAGTCTTTCTCAATCCGTCCCCTATTGTTTTCGCTTTCAGTATTTTGCTGCTAAGAACTCTGCCTCTGTAAATTTCTTAGTATGTGTGTTTTCACACACACATCTTTCATAGATTTTTTTTTCTTTCATAGATTTTACAAGTACATTTGAGGTATGTGGATCTTTATTATAAAGACTTTTCCAGAGTGAATGTGAATCTTCAGTTTTAATAGATTTTGCCAAGTTACCTTCCAAGAAGGTCCCATGAATCTGTACATCTTCCATTGTGTTCTTTGCCACAGTTAAGTTGGTTTCAGCAGAAGATTGGATATATTTCCCTGAGATAAACAACCATGGAAAAGAATATTACAAAGAAAATAGATATGTGTGTAACAGAGTCACTCTGCTGTGCAGCAGAGATTGGCACAACATTGTAAATTAACTATACTTCAATACAAAAATTAAATAATAAAATTTAAGAAAACTTGAGTTAACCGGATGATTAGAAAATGTCTCTCCACCTTTGTTTAAGTTTGTCTGTCTTTCATTACTGCTGAGAGTGAGCCTTTTTCCTCGTACCAGTTGACTGTTGAATGCATCCTTTCTGGAACACATCTTACTTGGTCGGACCACTTGCTGTTCGTCCCTGGTGATTTGCATGGCCTCTTGCAAAAGATGAGAACTTAGTCATTCCCACTTAATTAGTATTTTCTCAGTTGTCTGTGGGACTTCCCTGTTGGCTCAGATAGTAAAGAATCTGCCTTCAGTGCAGGGGGCCTGGGTTCAATTCCTGGGCTGGGAAGATCCTCTGGAGAAGGAGACGGCAACCTACTCCAGTATGCATGCCTGGAGAATTCCCTGGGCAGAGGAACCTGGTGGGCTGTGGTCCGTGCGGTCCCAAAGAATCTAACATGACTGATAGACTCATATATACAGTTGTCCTCTGCCTTTTTGTTTTATGATGCAGCATCTTTCTTCAGCCTGTAGTACTTTTTACTTTTGCTTTAACTCAAATTAATCACAAACTCCAGAAGGCATAAAGCAAACTATGGGTGCATTTGACACTATAAAAATTAAAGCCTTCTTTCACCATAAACTCATGTTTTCTTCTGCTACTTTTGTGATTTTATATTAATGTTTGGATTCATCGGGAATTTTTAAAGAATAGAGTAGGAATCCAGCTTTACTTCTTTTTGAGCGGCAGTTTAACAGTTGACCCTATGATTATTAATTAGTTCTTCCTCTCTTTGACTCGACCATCACATTTTTGAGATATTGCGTATGTATTTGAGTTTACTTCTCTGCTCTTTTCTTCCATGGATCTGACAATTATTTGCTATTGATAACTGAGACAATGCCAAATTGTTTTAATTAATAGTTTTATAAAACTTCTTAAAATCTGTGTAAACTATTCTTGTACATTTTAGGAACTTTTGATCCATTTTTGCACACTGTCTTCCAGATAAACATTAATGTATTTTTAGGTCCAAAAGCTGTTAACTTCTAAATTTGGTTTCAGCAGAAGATTGGATATATTTCCCTGAGATAAACAACCATGGAAAAGAATATTACAAAGAAAATAGATATGTGTGTAACAGAGTCACTCTGCTGTGCAGCAGAGATTGGCACAACATTGTAAATTAACTATACTTCAATACAAAAATTAAATAATAAAATTTAAGAAAACTTGAGTTAACCGGATGATTAGAAAATGTCTCTCCACCTTTGTTTAAGTTTGTCTGTCTTTCATTACTGCTGAGAGTGAGCCTTTTTCCTCGTACCAGTTGACTGTTGAATGCATCCTTTCTGGAACACATCTTACTTGGTCGGACCACTTGCTGTTCGTCCCTGGTGATTTGCATGGCCTCTTGCAAAAGATGAGAACTTAGTCATTCCCACTTAATTAGTATTTTCTCAGTTGTCTGTGGGACTTCCCTGTTGGCTCAGATAGTAAAGAATCTGCCTTCAGTGCAGGGGGCCTGGGTTCAATTCCTGGGCTGGGAAGATCCTCTGGAGAAGGAGACGGCAACCTACTCCAGTATGCATGCCTGGAGAATTCCCTGGGCAGAGGAACCTGGTGGGCTGTGGTCCGTGCGGTCCCAAAGAATCTAACATGACTGATAGACTCATATATACAGTTGTCCTCTGCCTTTTTGTTTTATGATGCAGCATCTTTCTTCAGCCTGTAGTACTTTTTACTTTTGCTTTAACTCAAATTAATCACAAACTCCAGAAGGCATAAAGCAAACTATGGGTGCATTTGACACTATAAAAATTAAAGCCTTCTTTCACCATAAACTCATGTTTTCTTCTGCTACTTTTGTGATTTTATATTAATGTTTGGATTCATCGGGAATTTTTAAAGAATAGAGTAGGAATCCAGCTTTACTTCTTTTTGAGCGGCAGTTTAACAGTTGACCCTATGATTATTAATTAGTTCTTCCTCTCTTTGACTCGACCATCACATTTTTGAGATATTGCGTATGTATTTGAGTTTACTTCTCTGCTCTTTTCTTCCATGGATCTGACAATTATTTGCTATTGATAACTGAGACAATGCCAAATTGTTTTAATTAATAGTTTTATAAAACTTCTTAAAATCTGTGTAAACTATTCTTGTACATTTTAGGAACTTTTGATCCATTTTTGCACACTGTCTTCCAGATAAACATTAATGTATTTTTAGGTCCAAAAGCTGTTAACTTCTAAATTTAGGATACATGAATTCAAAGATAAATTTGAAGAGAAGCTACATCTTTATTTAGTCTATTTTTTTTTTTACAATTTGTATTGGAGTATAGTTGATTTACAATGTTGTATTCCTTTCTGCTGTACAACAAAGTAGATCAGTTATACATATGTATACATATAGCCACACTTTTTTTAAAAAATTTTTGGCCTCTTTTTATTGTTCTCTTGTGTATTTATTTTCATCCATCTCTATTCTTCGGCCTGTGCTGGCCTCCCACTGCAGTGGCCTCTCTCCTTACAGAGCACGGACTCTGGGCGCGTGCACTATACAGCACTGGCTTGTAGTTGGACACACTGGTCCAGCCGTTCCGCAGCACATGGGATCTTCCCGGGCTGGGGATTGCATCGGTGCCCCTTGCAATGCAAGGCAGATTCTGTACCCGCTGGACCTCCAGAGAAGCCTTATAGCCACTCTTTTTAAGATTCTGTTCCGATATATGTCATGACAGAATACTGAGTAGAGGTCCTTGTGCTATGTAGTATGTCCTTACTAGTTATCTATATGGTAGTGCATATAGGTCAGTCCCACCCTCCAAATTTATCCCTCCCTGCACTTTCATCCCTGGTAACCATTAGATTGTTTTCTAAATCTGTAGTTCTATTTCTTTTTTGTAAATAAGTTAATTTCCATAGTATTTTAGGCTATACATAAAGAGATATCAAATAAGATTTAACTTTTCATTTGTTAAAGTCTACTTTTAAAGTTTAAAATCAGCTTTAGAGTTCTTATTAAAATTTATTCCAAATTATTTTACCTGTTTTTTTCTTGGTATCATAAAGGATTTCTTATCGAAAAAAACAGCTTTACTTCTTTGAGCAGTTTAACAGTTGACCCTATGATTATTAATTAGTTCTTCCTCTCTTTGACTCGACCATCACATTTTGAGATATTGCGTATGTATTTGAGTTTACTTCTCTGCTCTTTTCTTCCATGGATCTGACAATTATTTGCTATTGATAACTGAGACAATGCCAAATTGTTTTAATTAATAGTTTTATAAAACTTCTTAAAATCTGTGTAAACTATTCTTGTACATTTTAGGAACTTTTGATCCATTTTTGCACACTGTCTTCCAGATAAACATTAATGTATTTTTAGGTCCAAAAGCTGTTAACTTCTAAATTTAGGATACATGAATTCAAAGATAAATTTGAAGAGAAGCTACATCTTTATTTAGTCTATTTTTTTTTTTACAATTTGTATTGGAGTATAGTTGATTTACAATGTTGTATTCCTTTCTGCTGTACAACAAAGTAGATCAGTTATACATATGTATACATATAGCCACACTTTTTTTAAAAAATTTTTGGCCTCTTTTTATTGTTCTCTTGTGTATTTATTTTCATCCATCTCTATTCTTCGGCCTGTGCTGGCCTCCCACTGCAGTGGCCTCTCTCCTTACAGAGCACGGACTCTGGGCGCGTGCACTATACAGCACTGGCTTGTAGTTGGACACACTGGTCCAGCCGTTCCGCAGCACATGGGATCTTCCCGGGCTGGGGATTGCATCGGTGCCTTGCAATGCAAGGCAGATTCTGTACCCGCTGGACCTCCAGAGAAGCCTTATAGCCACTCTTTTTAAGATTCTGTTCCGATATATGTCATGACAGAATACTGAGTAGAGGTCCTTGTGCTATGTAGTATGTCCTTACTAGTTATCTATATGGTAGTGCATATAGGTCAGTCCCACCCTCCAAATTTATCCCTCCCTGCACTTTCATCCCTGGTAACCATTAGATTGTTTTCTAAATCTGTAGTTCTATTTCTTTTTTGTAAATAAGTTAATTTCCATAGTATTTTAGGCTATACATAAAGAGATATCAAATAAGATTTAACTTTTCATTTGTTAAAGTCTACTTTTAAAGTTTAAAATCAGCTTTAGAGTTCTTATTAAAATTTATTCCAAATTATTTTACCTGTTTTTTTCTTGGTATCATAAAAGGGCCTTTTCTTCCACTATATTTTCTAACTTAATTTTTATCAAGTTTTTTCTTACATTTAATAAACGTGCTTTTGAATTTTGTACATTTATTTGTCACCACACAGTTACCAACTTCTCGTATTGTTTGTAATAATTTTTAAAACATTTTGATTCTTTGTATTTTCTACATATATAATTGTGTCTTCTATCCATGATAGATACTTTGAGATCTACTGTTTCTAGCATTTCACCATGTAAATTTTAATGGAGTTTTCCCTTCCTCAAAAGCCCTTTCTGTGTTTATGGAGATGATCATATGCTTCATCTTCTTTAACCTGATAAATTATCCTGATAGACTTTAAAATTTTCTTTTTGCCATTTCTTTTTATTTTGCTTTTTTAATTTTACAGAGTTTTGTTGTTTACAGATATGTATAATTCCAGATTAGTCGCATGTATATCCCATTCCCCCCCATCCCACCCCTCCAGGCCATTGCATAGCCCCCAGGTAAAATCCCTTAACCCACAGCGCATTGACAATAGTTATCTCTGTTACATATGGTAGTATAGGGCTCCATGTTACTCTCTCCATATCTCTCACCCAGTCTTCCCTCTCCCCAATGTCCATAAGTCTGTTCACATGGGATCTTCCCGGGCTGGGATTGCATCGGTGCCTTGCAATGCAAGGCAGATTCTGTACCCGCTGGACCTCCAGAGAAGCCTTATAGCCACTCTTTTTAAGATTCTGTTCCGATATATGTCATGACAGAATACTGAGTAGAGGTCCTTGTGCTATGTAGTATGTCCTTACTAGTTATCTATATGGTAGTGCATATAGGTCAGTCCCACCCTCCAAATTTATCCCTCCCTGCACTTTCATCCCTGGTAACCATTAGATTGTTTTCTAAATCTGTAGTTCTATTTCTTTTTTGTAAATAAGTTAATTTCCATAGTATTTTAGGCTATACATAAAGAGATATCAAATAAGATTTAACTTTTCATTTGTTAAAGTCTACTTTTAAAGTTTAAAATCAGCTTTAGAGTTCTTATTAAAATTTATTCCAAATTATTTTACCTGTTTTTTTCTTGGTATCATAAAAGGGCCTTATCTTCCACTATATTTTCTAACTTAATTTTTATCAAGTTTTTTCTTACATTTAATAAACGTGCTTTTGAATTTTGTACATTTATTTGTCACCACACAGTTACCAACTTCTCGTATTGTTTGTAATAATTTTTAAAACATTTTGATTCTTTGTATTTTCTACATATATAATTGTGTCTTCTATCCATGATAGATACTTTGAGATCTACTGTTTCTAGCATTTCACCATGTAAATTTTAATGGAGTTTTCCCTTCCTCAAAAGCCCTTTCTGTGTTTATGGAGATGATCATATGCTTCATCTTCTTTAACCTGATAAATTATCCTGATAGACTTTAAAATTTTCTTTTTGCCATTTCTTTTTATTTTGCTTTTTTAATTTTACAGAGTTTTGTTGTTTACAGATATGTATAATTCCAGATTAGTCGCATGTATATCCCATTCCCCCCCATCCCACCCCTCCAGGCCATTGCATAGCCCCCAGGTAAAATCCCTTAACCCACAGCGCATTGACAATAGTTATCTCTGTTACATATGGTAGTATAGGGCTCCATGTTACTCTCTCCATATCTCTCACCCAGTCTTCCCTCTCCCCAATGTCCATAAGTCTGTTCTCGATGATTGTTTTTCCATCAATGCTCTGCTTGTGTAATTATCAGTATGATCTTACTAGATTCCATATATACGTGTTAGTATACTAGTCTTTTTGACTTATTTTGCTTTGTATCATAGGTTCTAGATTCATCCCTCTCACTAGGACTGAATCTTCTGCATTTCTTTTTGCAGCTGAGAAGTACTCCATTGTATATATGTACCAGGGCTAGCTTCTTTTTCCATTCGTTCGTTGATAGACATCTAGGTTACTGCCATGTTCTAGCTATTGTGTAGAGTGCTGCGATGAACACTGGGGTACAGGTGTCTCTTTCAATTTTTATTTCATCAGAGTATAGGCCTATTAGTGAGATTGCTGGGTCAAATGGTGCTTCTATTCTTAGCTTTTTCAGGAATCTCCATACTGTCTTCCATAGTGGTTGTATCAGTTTACATTCCTACCAACAATGCAGGAGAGCTCCTTTTTCTCCACACCCTCTCCAGCATTTATTATCTGCAAATTTTTTGATGATAGTCATTCTGACTGGTGTGAGGTGATATCTCGTAGTTTTGATTTGCATTTCTCTAATAACAAGTGATGTTGAGCATCTTTTCATGTGGTTTTTGACCATCCGTAAGTCATCTTTGATGAGGTGTCTGTTTAGGTCTTTTTCCCATTTTTTGGTTGTTTGTTTTCTTCGGTGTTGAGTTGTCTGAGCTGCTTGTATGTTTTGGAAATTATTTCTGTGTCAGTTGTTTCATTTGCTATTATTTTCTCCCATTCTGTGGGTTGTCTGTTCACCTTGTTTGTAGTTTCTTTTGCTGTGCAAAAGCTTTTTAAGTTTCATTAGGTCCCACTTATTTATTTTTGTTTTTATTTCCATTATTCTAGTGAGCAGGTCGACTTTTAAATTCAGTCTTACATAGCTTCATTTGGCCATTGTGAATCATTGACTTCTATTTGCTAATATATTATTTAAAATTGTTAAAATAAGACTGTAAAGTTGTATTTTATCTTCTGTGCTGTCTTTGTCAGGTAAGGTTATTAGAGTTATGGTCTGTTTGTGAAGAGAATGTACACGCGTCTTCCTTTCTCTTTGCTGTAGAAAATCGGATAGAGCAGAGAAAGAATGATTTCTTTGCCTTTTATAAAACAGAGTTAACCCATAAAATCATTTGGCTTAGTGTTATTGGGAGAGTTGTGAATCATTTTCAGTAAATATGTGAAGAGTTATTAATAATAAACAAATTCCATTTGTACTCAACTATCTTTCTAAAGCCTTAGAAGATGACATTATGAAAGGTACTCACTGATTTTCACTTAATTGTAACTCCCTTCAGTAATTTTTCTTGTAGTGGCCCCATTCAGTTCATATGTATCTAGATAGTAGCCACTGTGCCACCAGCCTTGAGTCAGGAGTGCAGGTGCCTCATGGAAGCACCAGGCCTGGCCCGCAGTCTCATGCGCCCAGGGTGCTGGCACACAGCAGAAACCTCCATGTATGTGCCTTTGATTTGAAAGCAACATCGTTTATCATAGAATATTAATAGTGCTCAGGGCTTTGTACTTACAGATCACCCTTTAGGCACACATTAGTCATCTTTGGAAGGAGAATACACCTCATTCCAGGCTGCACACAGAGATGCAACGATTTGTCTTTCCTTTCTGCGTTTGAGCTGGCTCCATTTCTGATACTGGTCTGCAGGTGGGTAGAGCCCACACTGGTCAGCAGACCTGCTGTTATCATGGACTTTCCCTAATGACTCACTTCTCTTTACTTCCCAGAACTTCAGGCGTTTTAATCTGTAGGATGGAGATACAAATCTTGTTTTGAGATACTTAAATGAAACAAGATATGTAAAGCACCAAGATACACTTGGCACTCAGTAAGTTTCTCTTTCTCGCTTTATTTTTGGTCTTTCCCAAAGTAGTTCAATACTAGGCTATGATGAAGACCTTCATGGAATGCTTGTTTAGGTCTGGACTAGTGTTAGAGCCCTTGCCTGGTTCTCCTACCGCCTGGTTTCATCCCGTCCAATTAAATTTCTACCTATCCATTCAATTCCATCTTAAAACAATGGAGCCAAATCATGTGTGTGTAAAGTCACTCATGGACTCTAGCCCCCAGGCTCCTCTGTTCATGGGATTTTCCAGGCAATAATACTGGAGTGAGTAGCCATTTCCTTCTCTAGGAGGTCTTCCCACCCCAGGGATCGAACCTGCGTCTCCTATGTGTCTTGTATTGGCAAAGGGCTCTTCACCTTTGTGCGACCTGGGAAGCCCATGTCAGTGAATACCAGATATCAAACAACTGTTGGCTCTCCAGTGCTCACAGTAAACTTCAGTCTGACATCCATACTCCTTCTGTTGCTTGCCTCTGTTTCCCTTCTAAGCTTCATCTTTCATCTGCCACCCGCACCTCTGTATCTTTGCACAGGCTCTTCCCTCTGTCTGAATCACACTTCCTCCATCTCCTACCAGGCTGGCTTTGGAGCCCCTTTCCCAATGCCTTCTCCTTCCCAGTGCTTCAAGCCTTGGCTTCTGAAGTCTCTCCTAAGCACAGAGACCACACACGTGTCACCCCTGCAGCCCATGTGTTCCACCAGTATCTGTTGTCAGGTGCATGATTAGTCTTTGGGTGACATGGTAAAATATGAATGAGTTTTTCCCCATTTCAGTTCTCTGAGGAGCCCTGGGGCACAGTTCTTTAAAATATGAAAATGAGGCCAGGAAAATCAATTGCCTTTCTTGGCTGCAGGAGACTATGGGAAAGCGTGACTTTCCCGAGCCTCCCAGGGTACGGCACTATAATGAGGAGTGAGGAGCACCTTTTATTTTAACATGGATTTCAGCAAGGCCCAGACTGGAACTCACTGAACCATTCAGCTGCCCACTGCTTGCGAAATTCAGGAGCAGGCGTGTTTGAAAAGCTTGCAGAGCTCCTTTCTTCCTTTTAGGCAATAATCAGCTGGCTGGGCAGCCGTGCCAATGATTTTACAGTTAAACACCCACGCTCCAAGATGCCTCCTTCAATAAGTGGAAGGGGAGAGAAGGCCAGACATATGACAGGGTGAGTAATTGATGGAGCAGCTTCTAAGTTCCAGGCACTGGACTTGCTGCATTTATCATCTCCTTTGACCTTCATAACTGCTCTGTGATGGGGACATTATTGTAATCACTCTCTTTGTACAGAAAAAAAAAAAAAAAGCCAGAGGGTGAAAAAGAAGTGAGTTGTGACTTACCCAAGGCCACGCGTATGAGACCGGAGCCATTTGTGCATCTTATGAGCAGTCAGCTTCTGGACTCTTGAATGGTACAGTTGCTCTGGTTCCTGTCTGTGGCTAGGCTCCTAGAACACCTTGCGCCAGTCTGCTGCCCCCCTGCAGCAAGAACAGGCACTGTTTGACCTCTGCTTCTGCTGTGTGCCCATCCTTGTTCCATTTTGTTGTTGTTGCTCAGTCGCTACGTCATGTCTGACTCTTCGTGACCCCATGGACTGCAGCACACCAGGCTTCCCTCTTCTCTACTGTCTCCCAGAGTTTGCTTAAACTCGTGTCCATTGAGTCGGTGATGGTATCCAGCCATCTCATCCTCTGTCTCACCCTTCTCCTCTTGCCCTCAATCTTGCCCAGCATCAGGAAGTCTGTTCCTGATTTTCGACTTACTGTGTTCCTATTTTCCTCATCTGTAAAATGGGGACAATAATAATATCTATCATAAAAGTGGAGACATAATGGGGAAACCATATAGAATGCTCACGGCCATACTTGGCACACTGGAAGCATGTACCAAATGTTAGTGATTGCTAAATTATGAAGCCTGTAAGCTACCTGAAATCATTTCTGGGAAAAGATAGGAGCGTAATGAAAATAAGATGAATGAAACTAGTTAGGGGCATTTATTTACTACGCTGATTGATCTCACACCCACTGCAGTCAAATGCAGGGGCTACCAAGATGAATCCTCAGGACTGGGCCTCCCCACCCCTGACAAGGAGTAAACAGCTCAGTCAAAATTCAAGTCCCAGGAGCAGGCGTGTTTGAAAAGCTTGCAGAGCTCCTTTCTTCCTTTTAGGCAATAATCAGCTGGCTGGGCAGCCGTGCCAATGATTTTACAGTTAAACACC
Organism: Tragulus kanchil; assembly: GCA_022376925.1. NCBI lineage: Eukaryota > Metazoa > Chordata > Mammalia > Artiodactyla > Tragulidae > Tragulus > Tragulus kanchil. Next base: position 108,343,828 of record JAIOJX010000004.1, read on the forward strand.
CACGCTCCAAGATGCCTCCTTCAATAAGTGGAAGGGGAGAGAAGGCCAGACATATGACAGGGTGAGTAATTGATGGAGCAGCTTCTAAGTTCCAGGCACTGGACTTGCTGCATTTATCATCTCCTTTGACCTTCATAACTGCTCTGTGATGGGGACATTATTGTAATCACTCTCTTTGTACAGAAAAAAAAAAAAAAAGCCAGAGGGTGAAAAAGAAGTGAGTTGTGACTTACCCAAGGCCACGCGTATGAGACCGGAGCCATTTGTGCATCTTATGAGCAGTCAGCTTCTGGACTCTTGAATGGTACAGTTGCTCTGGTTCCTGTCTGTGGCTAGGCTCCTAGAACACCTTGCGCCAGTCTGCTGCCCCCCTGCAGCAAGAACAGGCACTGTTTGACCTCTGCTTCTGCTGTGTGCCCATCCTTGTTCCATTTTGTTGTTGTTGCTCAGTCGCTACGTCATGTCTGACTCTTCGTGACCCCATGGACTGCAGCACACCAGGCTTCCCTCTTCTCTACTGTCTCCCAGAGTTTGCTTAAACTCGTGTCCATTGAGTCGGTGATGGTATCCAGCCATCTCATCCTCTGTCTCACCCTTCTCCTCTTGCCCTCAATCTTGCCCAGCATCAGGAAGTCTGTTCCTGATTTTCGACTTACTGTGTTCCTATTTTCCTCATCTGTAAAATGGGGACAATAATAATATCTATCATAAAAGTGGAGACATAATGGGGAAACCATATAGAATGCTCACGGCCATACTTGGCACACTGGAAGCATGTACCAAATGTTAGTGATTGCTAAATTATGAAGCCTGTAAGCTACCTGAAATCATTTCTGGGAAAAGATAGGAGCGTAATGAAAATAAGATGAATGAAACTAGTTAGGGGCATTTATTTACTACGCGCTGATTGATCTCACACCCACTGCAGTCAAATGCAGGGGCTACCAAGATGAATCCTCAGGACTGGGCCTCCCCCACCCCTGACAAGGAGTAAACAGCTCAGTCAAAATTCAAGTCCCACACAAGCCTTCTCAGCTGGCTGGCGGTTTTCTACCATGGAGCCTGAAGCTCAGACCATTCTGCTATCTTGGTGTCTTCTCTTTTGCTTTATCTTCTGTACCCAGGAAGCAGCCCTGACCTGAACCTCACTCCCCCATCCCATGGTTTCCTCCAACCCTGCAATGAGCAGGTTCGCATGTGTGAAGCAACACGGACCCTTTTTGCTCTGGGTCACCAAGCCCAGCTCACCCCCGCCAGGGCTGCTGGGAAGACACGGCCTGAGGTCACAGTTGAATGAGCTCAGAAACCCAGGACCCAGATTGCAGTCACTGTAGGGAACTCGTTGAGGGAAGGCGATTTCCTTAGGTTCCCAGCCGTGCCTTTAATACGCTGTGGAAGGGTCCTTGCAGTGTTGCCGGCTGGCCGCGTGTGCAGCTCCCCAGGTCATTTGCTCATCTTTGTGGAGTTAGAATGGTGTACAAGAGACGTGGACTTCCATTCTGTGGAGCCAGGGAGAAGGGAGGAAAGGCAAGGGCCTGAAACACGGTTTCCAAGTGAAACCACGGGAAAGGTAATTACAGCTGTGACTCGGCAGACCATTCTGATGAAAGGAAGAGGTCCAGCCAGGCGTCCTGCTGTTTTAGTGACAGGCTGTCAAGCAGGTGGCTTTGCCGGCTACTGCTTGTGATGCATTGGTGCCATCCAGCATTGCTGGGAGCTTTGCCCCCAGGCTCATGGGAGTCCCGCCCGTGCGGACTCCCAGTGGATGGTATGATCCCTCCCGTTTTTGCAGATGAAGCGACTGAGGCTCAGAGGGGTGGCGTCCCCTGCTTGAGGTCACACAGCCAGGACGTGGTGGAGCAGAGATCGGATCCCGGCCAGTGTGGTGCTAGGGCCTGGCTCACTCTCATACCACCCGAAACTGCATCCCTGCTGGATGTGTGTACCCCAGTTTCTGCAGAGCCCCACGTGGGCTGTCACCAACCCTGCACCCTGGACCCTTGGATGCCTTTCATTTTCTTAACAATAAATCAAAACCATAGTCCCAGCAGCAGTAAACAAGCTTCATGACCTATCTGCTCAGAGCCCATTTGCCTGCTCATTGGACAGATTTGTAGCTACTGTCCCTCCCTGTGGAAACAGCAAGGCTTGTGCGACATCTTAATTTGCTGAGCTCCACTATGTGCAAAACAACTCCGATAAGATTTGTAAGGCCTTCTGTCCTGGACCTTTTTTTTTTTTTTTTTAACAAAACTCTGGTGATTGACCACATGGCAGTGAAAGCTCCAGGCCTCTCCTTGCCTAAAAGCCCAGGCAGGAGGAAGTGTTTTGAGCAAATGTTAGAATGAAGAGGCTCAACCTGGGCTGGCTGTGTGGCCTGGGGAAGTGTCCTCAGAAAGACAGGAATAATAACGTCTTCAAATACTTGTTTTGTGTACATTCAGTAAATCAGTTCATGTAGAGCCTGCAGCCTGGCTTCTAGTCGTTGCTAAATAAATATTAGGTCCTCCTTCTCTACAACCCCGAATCCTTCCTCCGTGGTAGACTCTCAGCTGTCTTCTAGAATGCGCTCCAGACCCCCCAACCCCCGACTTGCCGGGTATAGTAAGTGTCACAGATGTTCTCAGTGCCCCTTGGGCCGCCTCTCCATGCAGACCCAGGGCCGCCCGACCGCCAGACCCCCAGCTCATCCCCTAGACCGGAACCTCTCCCTCTCAGAACCAATTGGGAGCTGGTTTCAGCCTTTCCTGGCTGTATGACTCTGGAACAACCACGTTTTTGGAACCTTGTTTTCTATAAAATAGGAACAACAACAAAAAAGACTAAAAGACTGACTTTACAGATTCATTGAGAGGTTTAGAACGAAAAATGAAAGAAAGCGTAGTGTGGTGTTGGCTGCCCCCAATTTAAAGACTGGAACATTGTACTTACTGGTAGAATCTCCATCTTTTCTTGAAAAGGCCGAACAGCAGGCCTATGAGGCCTCATTNCCATACTNGANGACNGCCAGGNGNTGGGCAGCTGNCCCGTGTGGACGGGGTATGATTCTTCCACTTCCCTCCAGACCCCTGGCCCTCTCCTCTCAGGTACGTGACTTGTCTGCCCTGTACTTGCACGTAGTAGGTGGCCAGGAAGCATTGGCTTCTCCCTTTGTTAGGGTTTTAGATCTAGGTACACTGGTAAAGATCTATATTCTACATTTGCCTTTGATAATCAACTGATAAAGACACAACTTTGTAAAGTAAGGCCTTGGCTTCTCCAATGTGTAAGGAGTTACTCCTATCTTAATATCCTTTGGTCCAAGTTGAACAAGGGTTTGCACTTCCAAAATGAAAAATACTTTTTTTTTTTAACAAAACTCTGGTGATTGACCACATGGCAGTGAAAGCTCCAGGCCTCTCCTTGCCTAAAAGCCCAGGCAGGAGGAAGTGTTTTGAGCAAATGTTAGAATGAAGAGGCTCAACCTGGGCTGGCTGTGTGGCCTGGGGAAGTGTCCTCAGAAAGACAGGAATAATAACGTCTTCAAATACTTGTTTTGTGTACATTCAGTAAATCAGTTCATGTAGAGCCTGCAGCCTGGCTTCTAGTCGTTGCTAAATAAATATTAGGTCCTCCTTCTCTACAACCCCGAATCCTTCCTCCGTGGTAGACTCTCAGCTGTCTTCTAGAATGCGCTCCAGACCCCCCAACCCCCGACTTGCCGGGTATAGTAAGTGTCACAGATGTTCTCAGTGCCCCTTGGGCCGCCTCTCCATGCAGACCCAGGGCCGCCCGACCGCCAGACCCCCAGCTCATCCCCTAGACCGGAACCTCTCCCTCTCAGAACCAATTGGGAGCTGGTTTCAGCCTTTCCTGGCTGTATGACTCTGGAACAACCACGTTTTTGGAACCTTGTTTTCTATAAAATAGGAACAACAACAAAAAAGACTAAAAGACTGACTTTACAGATTCATTGAGAGGTTTAGAACGAAAAATGAAAGAAAGCGTAGTGTGGTGTTGGCTGCCCCCAATTTAAAGACTGGAACATTGTACTTACTGGTAGAATCTCCATCTTTTCTTGAAAAGGCCGAACAGCAGGCCTATGAGGCCTCATTCCCATACTTGATGACTGCCAGGGGTTGGGCAGCTGCCCCGTGTGGACGGGGTATGATTCTTCCACTTCCCTCCAGACCCCTGGCCCTCTCCTCTCAGGTACGTGACTTGTCTGCCCTGTACTTGCACGTAGTAGGTGGCCAGGAAGCATTGGCTTCTCCCTTTGTTAGGGTTTTAGATCTAGGTACACTGGTAAAGATCTATATTCTACATTTGCCTTTGATAATCAACTGATAAAGACACAACTTTGTAAAGTAAGGCCTTGGCTTCTCCAATGTGTAAGGAGTTACTCCTATTTTAATATCCTTTGGTCCAAGTTGAACAAGGGTTTGCACTTCCAAAATGAAAAAATACTTGAGGAGGTCAGAGATTTATCTCTTATGTAAACTGGGCCCCCGGGACCCCTGTTTCTTCTTTTTAATGGTTATGCCAATAGCAAATTAAATTGGAAAATGAATTATTGCTTTGGAATGTTCCAATTTAAATTGTGCTTTCTCTCTTCAAGGGTTTCACTGACACTAATGCATTCCTGGCTGTGGCTGGACTCCCACGTTTGCGCTGCCCCTCCCTCTGTGGGGAGGTGTCCTTTCTGGGTTCTGAAAGAAACTCTTGAATTATTGCTCATATAAAGTTTGAGGCCACAGATGTTTCATTTTCCCTATCCTTTCAGAAGCAGTTTACTCAGTGGGATTCACTGGGGCCCTGAGAATGGGCTTCTTTAATGGATATTGGGGGCTTTCATGGGGAAATGATTGAACAGTGTGATACGTAATCTTTTTGGTTGGGGATGGAGAGAACCTTTGTATTGTAAGCAGCTAGTCTGGTAGCATCCATTCTAAAGGAACTGGAGTGAGTGGGAAGTACACACAGTCTTGGGGCTCACACCTGAGTTCAAAATCTGCTTCATTCGCTATTTGAATTTACTGAGGCAAGTGATTTCTCTTCTTTGAGTTTTCAGTTCTTCATTTATAAAACAGGAAAAAAATGGTAAGACCTATCTTCTAGGTTTTAAAAGTTATTAATAAGAGATAATCTATAGAACTTACCTGTACCACGTCACGTTCAATAATGCTTCATGTTCATCTGAAGTCTTTCCAATGAAACCATCTTGTTCATGGGACCACAGTCCATAAGCCAAACCAACTCCTTCTCTAGGAACTGACCCTAACTGAGGAGCCAATCAAGCAGTAAACAGAACAGATGCTCACCCTTCCACTTCCAGAAGGTATCCCACTTGCACGTAGTAGGTGGCCAGGAAGCATTGGCTTCTCCCTTTGTTAGGGTTTTAGATCTAGGTACACTGGTAAAGATCTATATTCTACATTTGCCTTTGATAATCAACTGATAAAGACACAACTTTGTAAAGTAAGGCCTTGGCTTCTCCAATGTGTAAGGAGTTACTCCTATCTTAATATCCTTTGGTCCAAGTTGAACAAGGGTTTGCACTTCCAAAATGAAAAAATACTTGAGGAGGTCAGAGATTTATCTCTTATGTAAACTGGGCCCCCGGGACCCCTGTTTCTTCTTTTTAATGGTTATGCCAATAGCAAATTAAATTGGAAAATGAATTATTGCTTTGGAATGTTCCAATTTAAATTGTGCTTTCTCTCTTTCAAGGGTTTCACTGACACTAATGCATTCCTGGCTGTGGCTGGACTCCCACGTTTGCGCTGCCCCTCCCTCTGTGGGGAGGTGTCCTTTCTGGGTTCTGAAAGAAACTCTTGAATTATTGCTCATATAAAGTTTGAGGCCACAGATGTTTCATTTTCCCTATCCTTTCAGAAGCAGTTTACTCAGTGGGATTCACTGGGGCCCTGAGAATGGGCTTCTTTAATGGATATTGGGGGCTTTCATGGGGAAATGATTGAACAGTGTGATACGTAATCTTTTTGGTTGGGGATGGAGAGAACCTTTGTATTGTAAGCAGCTAGTCTGGTAGCATCCATTCTAAAGGAACTGGAGTGAGTGGGAAGTACACACAGTCTTGGGGCTCACACCTGAGTTCAAAATCTGCTTCATTCGCTATTTGAATTTACTGAGGCAAGTGATTTCTCTTCTTTGAGTTTTCAGTTCTTCATTTATAAAACAGGAAAAAAATGGTAAGACCTATCTTCTAGGTTTTAAAAGTTATTAATAAGAGATAATCTATAGAACTTACCTGTACCACGTTCACGTTCAATAATGCTTCATGTTCATCTGAAGTCTTTCCAATGAAACCATCTTGTTCATGGGACCACAGTCCATAAGCCAAACCAACTCCTTCTCTAGGAACTGACCCTAACTGAGGAGCTGAACAGAATTCAAGCAGTAAACAGAACAGATGCTCACCCTCTAGACCTGTCTTGCCATTTTAGGGCTGACATTTCTACCTGAGAGATAACATTTCAACAGAAAGCATTCTATTACACTCACTTAGAAGCCACTTACTGAACACTGCTTCCAACCAGTGCCAAGCAGGTGATCTGTATAAGTGACCTCATATTGTCTTGCAAAGCCTCTGGGAGCTAGGGGTCATGGTAACTCCTGTTTCATAGGTGGAGGCACTGACCCTTAGAGACACCACAGAACTTGTCTGAAGTCCCCTGGAGCAGTGGGAGGAGCTGCCGTGGAGAACATGAGTGGTCTGAGTCTGCACTGGCTCCAGACCGGCTCTGGCTAGGAGTGAAGGCCGTCTTCAGCTTTGTCCCAATATTTCATAAAACCCTAAGGAAACAGTTTCTTTTCTTCTGATTAGTTCAAACAAACCAATAAAAACATCATGGGTCAGGCTTCCCTGGTGGTCCAGTGGGTAAGGACACCACCTTGCAGTGCAAGGGGCACCAGTTCGATCCCTGGCCTGGGAAGATCCCACCAGCTGGACCGATGTGTCCAACTACCGAGCCAGAGCTCTGGAGCGCAAAAGAACAAAGATAAATACACGAAAGATGAATAGAAGTGGTCACAGAGAACAAGGAAAAAAAAAAACCATTATGGGTCTTTGTTTTGGTCTCTCTGGTTATTTCCCACTCAGAGCTCCAAAATAGGAGAATGACTTCATTAGCATTGATTGAATGTGTCTGTTTGGTATGAAAAAAAAAAAAATCACTCAAATCATGGGACAGTCAGAGGGCACAGAGTTTTAGATCCTGCGGTGTGCTTCTTCTTTCTAGATCCTCAGGACACACGTCTCTGGGCACCAAATCTGTGCCAGGGGTGCCTGCAGTGTTTTCAAACAGCAGTCTTGTGTCATCTTTACACTGATGGTTCAGTGTAGATACTAGGATCCCCATTTCCAGATGAGAAAGCTGAGGCCCAGGAAATGTGAAAAGCGAACCAGGAGCTGGTGGGGTTAGAATCCAAACATGGGCACTTCTGGCTCCTACGTCAAGGCTCTGGCCACCACCCCATTTTCCTCCCTTTATTGAGACAACAAATTGATGAACAGTTTTCCATCTGAGGCCACACTGAGATACTGACTGAAACAAACAGCTGACATGAGAACATTTAGGCTCGGAGGGTAGATTCAACTTCTGGCTGCTACTTAAAGGTGAGACTGGTGAACCCTTGGCCAAATCAACTGGCTGCCGGGGTCAGCTTGCACACCCACAGCCGTAGATTGACCAGGGCTGGTAAGAGCTTTTAGTGCCAGTATCCTTCCACTCTTTCCTTCTGATGCTCCTGCCAAGGAGACCTGTACCTAAGGATGGACCCCAAATGGCAGATAAGGAATCACCCTGTACACCTGCCAGGCATCCAGTAGCCCAAGAGGCAGCTTCTGGCTAGGGGGGGTGAAGGCCGTCTTCAGCTTTGTCCCAATATTTCATAAAACCCTAAGGAAACAGTTTCTTTTCTTCTGATTAGTTCAAACAAACCAATAAAAACATCATGGGTCAGGCTTCCCTGGTGGTCCAGTGGGTAAGGACACCACCTTGCAGTGCAAGGGGCACCAGTTCGATCCCTGGCCTGGGAAGATCCCACCAGCTGGACCGATGTGTCCAACTACCGAGCCAGAGCTCTGGAGCGCAAAAGAACAAAGATAAATACACGAAAGATGAATAGAAGTGGTCACAGAGAACAAGGAAAAAAAAAAACCATTATGGGTCTTTGTTTTGGTCTCTCTGGTTATTTCCCACTCAGAGCTCCAAAATAGGAGAATGACTTCATTAGCATTGATTGAATGTGTCTGTTTGGTATGAAAAAAAAAAAAATCACTCAAATCATGGGACAGTCAGAGGGCACAGAGTTTTAGATCCTGCGGTGTGCTTCTTCTTTCTAGATCCTCAGGACACACGTCTCTGGGCACCAAATCTGTGCCAGGGGTGCCTGCAGTGTTTTCAAACAGCAGTCTTGTGTCATCTTTACACTGATGGTTCAGTGTAGATACTAGGATCCCCATTTCCAGATGAGAAAGCTGAGGCCCAGGAAATGTGAAAAGCGAACCAGGAGCTGGTGGGGTTAGAATCCAAACATGGGCACTTCTGGCTCCTACGTCAAGGCTCTGGCCACCACCCCATTTTCCTCCCTTTATTGAGACAACAAATTGATGAACAGTTTTCCATCTGAGGCCACACTGAGATACTGACTGAAACAAACAGCTGACATGAGAACATTTAGGCTCGGAGGGTAGATTCAACTTCTGGCTGCTACTTAAAGGTGAGACTGGTGAACCCTTGGCCAAATCAACTGGCTGCCGGGGTCAGCTTGCACACCCACAGCCGTAGATTGACCAGGGCTGGTAAGAGCTTTTAGTGCCAGTATCCTTCCACTCTTTCCTTCTGATGCTCCTGCCAAGGAGACCTGTACCTAAGGATGGACCCCAAATGGCAGATAAGGAATCACCCTGTACACCTGCCAGGCATCCAGTAGCCCAAGAGGCAGCTTCTCGCATGCGCACAGCTGGGCCTGGGGCTCGGGATGGGAGGCCAGGTGATCTTCTAGCATCTCAGCCTGTTTCCCACCCTCTCCCCAGGGAAGGATCTCCTACTGAGGGATACTCACACAGCAGTACCTGGAGGGAAAACTGAGGTGGAAGGCGGGAAGGAGAATGTTTGTTCCTCGTTCCTAGTGTAGTCTCACCCAGTGATAACCTTGGTCAGGATGGTGCAGGAGAGAGGGAAGGATGGACAGAAAAGAGATGGTACAGGCTCCACCCATGTAGAAAGAGTGAGAACTTGACTCCATCCTGACCCATGAGGCAAGGTATCAAAGAAGAGAAGTTCATGGGGCCCAGGAGCTGGGGGGCAGGAAGGAGAAGGTTCACAGCTGGACCTCGGTGCTGCTTTTAAGGCACAGGGTCTGTAGGAAAGTGTAACCTTTGCTGCCGGACTTTGAAAGATAAGATGCAGGGGAAACCAAAAAGGGGACAGCACGGAAGCTGCATCAGAGGTCACTGAGGTGGAGTGTTCCTTAGAGGAACTCAAAGCACTCAGGGTGTAGCTGTAGCACAGCCATGACTTATTACAGTGAAAGAATACAGAACACAGACAGCAAAGGACAAAGGAGCCGGGGCGCCTCCAGGGGATCTCCTCGTGAGGTCACGTGGGACACACCCCCGTTCCTCAGCACAGGGCTGTGAGCACACTCGTGGAGAGTAGGGGACCAGGGAACTCGCTGGAGACTCGGCGCTCAGGGTTTCTGCTGGGGGCGGGTCACGTCGGCAGCCCCGGACGAGCATGTACCAAGCTGTGGACTCCAGAAGGAATGCCGGGGTTCAGCATAAGCCATGTTGTTTGTATAGTGTGGACACAGCGAGTCCTTTTTACTGGTTCTGGGAATCACGGGAACCCTCTGGATGTCCAAGTCCCCGAGGCCAGCTAGCAAGTGGACCTGCCGTGTTCACTCTGTTCTGTGGAAACTCCTCCCAGACTCCTCCTGGGCAGGGAGTGTGTGCCTGTGTGTGTGTGTGCATGCATGTAGGGCAGGAGGGTGTGGAGGTGGAAGATGGGGTAGAGATGCCTTCCTTCTCATGGACAAAAGTAACAAACTGAATAGACGCAGGAATGCTGCCTCCCCAAACGTGGCCGCCTTCTGTCCAGAGGGGACCCCTCTGCCTCTGCTGCTGTGTCACTGGCAGGCGTCGGCTCTCAGCCTTGCAGGAATTGCAGGAAGGCACAGAGCAGCGTCTCTGGCTCAGAATCCCCCACTGGCATCCGAGCTGTGCCACACGTTGGAACTTGGAGACGATGATTTCTAATCTTCCAAACCAGTTTTGCTGACCTGACTTTTTTTTTTTTTTATCAACTCTTCTGCCAAGAAAGGGGATTGAGGAATGAAAATAGCTTAACCGAACGGGCTATTTGGGCTGCAGGCAGGGCCGGCGTCTCCCTGGAGATGAGGATGCCGGCGGTGTCTCACCAGGCTGGGCCGGATGCCGTGAGGCTGCCGTGGGCCTCTGGCTGGGGCCCGGGACGTGTGCAGCCGGCACACTGAGGGGGACACCGTTTGCCCTGTGCTGCGCCTGGCTCTCAGCTGGCCAAAGCAAAGGCAGATGAGGCCTTCGAAGCTCCCTCGTGCGCTCTTGGTGCTGGTGGCTGAGAGCCGGGCAGGAGGCTGGTGAGGTACGGCCCTTGCCTTTGTGAAGCTCGTGATACGGTGGAGCGGGCCGGTGGGTCCAGAGGTCGTGATAACGTGGAGCAGCACACGGCAGTGGCCAGGATGGAGTCCGGGGGGACCCAGAGAGACCCCACTCCTGAGGGGGAGGCGAGGGCCGGCCTCCTGGTGTGGGGGGACACCCTCCAGGGGAAGCCGGTGGAGAGGGCTGCCAGTAGCAGAGAGACTGGAAGCGAAAGGAGCGAGGACCGGGCCGGGGGGTTCAGCATAAGCCATGTTGTTTGTATAGTGTGGACACAGCGAGTCCTTTTTACTGGTTCTGGGAATCACGGGAACCCTCTGGATGTCCAAGTCCCCGAGGCCAGCTAGCAAGTGGACCTGCCGTGTTCACTCTGTTCTGTGGAAACTCCTCCCAGACTCCTCCTGGGCAGGGAGTGTGTGCCTGTGTGTGTGTGTGCATGCATGTAGGGCAGGAGGGTGTGGAGGTGGAAGATGGGGTAGAGATGCCTTCCTTCTCATGGACAAAAGTAACAAACTGAATAGACGCAGGAATGCTGCCTCCCCAAACGTGGCCGCCTTCTGTCCAGAGGGGACCCCTCTGCCTCTGCTGCTGTGTCACTGGCAGGCGTCGGCTCTCAGCCTTGCAGGAATTGCAGGAAGGCACAGAGCAGCGTCTCTGGCTCAGAATCCCCCACTGGCATCCGAGCTGTGCCACACGTTGGAACTTGGAGACGATGATTTCTAATCTTCCAAACCAGTTTTGCTGACCTGACTTGTTTTTTAATCAACTCTTCTGCCAAGAAAGGGGATTGAGGAATGAAAATAGCTTAACCGAACGGGCTATTTGGGCTGCAGGCAGGGCCGGCGTCTCCCTGGAGATGAGGATGCCGGCGGTGTCTCACCAGGCTGGGCCGGATGCCGTGAGGCTGCCGTGGGCCTCTGGCTGGGGCCCGGGACGTGTGCAGCCGGCACACTGAGGGGGACACCGTTTGCCCTGTGCTGCGCCTGGCTCTCAGCTGGCCAAAGCAAAGGCAGATGAGGCCTTCGAAGCTCCCTCGTGCGCTCTTGGTGCTGGTGGCTGAGAGCCGGGCAGGAGGCTGGTGAGGTACGGCCCTTGCCTTTGTGAAGCTCGTGATACGGTGGAGCGGGCCGGTGGGTCCAGAGGTCGTGATAACGTGGAGCAGCACACGGCAGTGGCCAGGATGGAGTCCGGGGGGACCCAGAGAGACCCCACTCCTGAGGGGGAGGCGAGGGCCGGCCTCCTGGTGTGGGGGGACACCCTCCAGGGGAAGCCGGTGGAGAGGGCTGCCAGTAGCAGAGAGACTGGAAGCGAAAGGAGCGAGGACCGTATGGTGTGTGTGTGCCCGTGTGTGTAGTGTGTCTGCATGTGTGTGTGCGTGTCTCTGTGTCTCTGCTTAGGTGAGTCTGTGTGTATTCGCAGTGTCTGTGCGACTCTGTGTATTTGTGTACATGTGTCTGTGTGTGTATGTCTGTGTGTCTGTGGGTCTCTGTGTGTGTACATGTACCTCTGTGTGTCTGCATTTGCCTGTGTGTGTAAGTCTGTGTCTCTGAGCATTTCGGCGTGTGTGTGAGGATCGCAGCAGTTGGTGCAGGACAGGTGAGCAGGGCCAGAGGATGAGGACATTTCAGTGCCAAAGGAGGAAGATGTGGTCTAGATCCAGCGTCCGCCGTTTTGCTGATGGAGAAGTTGAGACATATCTTGCTGCGGGGTGACCGGTTCTAGGCTTGTGACACGGTTCTGTGGGATCAGAATAAGTTGGATGGGCCACACATGGGCAACATGGGAAGGAGCAGAGGGGTCAAGGTGTACGCAGGGAGGCACACGGGGAGGAACAAATCACAAACGTGTAACACGGACTTGAGGTGGCGGCAGCATTGTAACGGGTGTTTCTCCTCTTGCCTTTCCCATATTGTTCTTATAATGCAATACATTTTTAATAAAAATAAGCTCTAATGCAGTCGTAGATCTACTGGCAGAATACGTATGGTTGGGGGTAGTTGACTATTCTGAGTTAGAGCTGAGTTCAAACCCTCAGTCTCCCCTCATGTAGGTGAAGTCATTCCATCTGCCTCTGTAGATCATCTGTAAAGTGAGCACAGCGATCATACCTTTCTCACAGACCTGCAGGAACATGAAATGATGTATGTGTGTGTGCTCCCTCTGGATGCTAACTCCGGTCGTTACCTGGGCCTAGGCCTATGCAATAGGGCTTCAGACACGTCCACCTTCCATCTCATAACAACTGGTGGGAGGAGTAAGCAGAAGAGTCCAAAGGGCGATGTGCTTGCCCGGGGACACAGCAGAGGAGACGCAGAGCTGGGCTCTGAGAGTGGACCACCTGGAGACTGGGCTCTGTTCTCTGCTCTGCGCTCGGGGGAGGGCTAGGGCAATCGGGGTGTCGTCTGAGCAGGATTTACGGGTGCTGCGATCCTCTCACACTCCCCCTGCAGCCTATTGTCAGGATCGTTGGGGCTGAGCCCGGAGCACGGCGCCGGGTGGCCTACGTCTGTCTCTGGAGGTTTGAGCTGTCACATGCAAAAGACGAATGTCTGTTGGGCAGCTCTGTTTTTATCTCCCTACGAAGTTTTATGTCCCCGATGTGAGTGATTCTATGGCTTTGAGGTTTCCAGGGTCTGCATTCTTCATAAAGAAGGACAGTTTATTGGGTATCATGGTGTCGAGATGCTACGATGCTTGAATGTTAATGAAGTTCATGTTTCCCGGCATAACGAGGGTCCTAGATCAGAGCCGGGGCTTGACAGACGATGGGAGAGGTTTTTGTTTTTCTCTTCTCTCTTCCCAACTCCTGGGGTTTCATGTCTGCTGTGACGTATCTTCCTAGAGTAAGTTTATAGTACACATCGCCTTGCTTCATGGCACTGTTGCAAGCAGATGCAGCTGCAGGACAGCGAAATGTTTATCAAAAGGTCTGTTAAGGTAGCATTTAGGGTTGAGGGCTTCAGAATCCAATATTCCAGAGTTCCAGTCAGGCTCTGTTCCTTCAGTAACCACATGAGCTCAGACAAGTTACTTTGTGCCTCTATGCCTCAGTGTGCTAAGCTGTAAAATGGGTGTAATAACAAGGCTTATAGGGCTATCATCAGGATTAAGGGAGATATTATGTAAGAAGCACTTGACACAGTATCTAACACATTACTGGACAGTCAATAAGAGACTGCCGTTACTGGTTAAGCCCAAGGACCAGGGCAAGACCAGGGAATTTACAGGCATCATCTCATATAATCATCACACCAATCTTGTGGAGTGGGATTTTTGTTTCCATTTAACAGGAGAGAAAATAGGAGTTCAGAGAGATGAAGTGTCTTGCAGAAGGTCACACAGCTCATAAGAGGCCAAAGCAGAACGGGAACCTTGGTGGGATGGGACCAGAACTACCGAGAGAACTCCATGGCGTTGGGCTAGACATCAGAGTGGACCACCTGGAGACTGGGCTCTGTTCTCTGCTCTGCGCTCGGGGGAGGGCTAGGGCAATCGGGGTGTCGTCTGAGCAGGATTTACGGGTGCTGCGATCCTCTCACACTCCCCCTGCAGCCTATTGTCAGGATCGTTGGGGCTGAGCCGGAGCACGGCGCCGGGTGGCTACGTCTGTCTCTGGAGGTTTGAGCTGTCACATGCAAAAGACGAATGTCTGTTGGGCAGCTCTGTTTTTATCTCCCTACGAAGTTTTATGTCCCCGATGTGAGTGATTCTATGGCTTTGAGGTTTCCAGGGTCTGCATTCTTCATAAAGAAGGACAGTTTATTGGGTATCATGGTGTCGAGATGCTACGATGCTTGAATGTTAATGAAGTTCATGTTTCCCGGCATAACGAGGGTCCTAGATCAGAGCCGGGGCTTGACAGACGATGGGAGAGGTTTTTGTTTTTCTCTTCTCTCTTCCCAACTCCTGGGGTTTCATGTCTGCTGTGACGTATCTTCCTAGAGTAAGTTTATAGTACACATCGCCTTGCTTCATGGCACTGTTGCAAGCAGATGCAGCTGCAGGACAGCGAAATGTTTATCAAAAGGTCTGTTAAGGTAGCATTTAGGGTTGAGGGCTTCAGAATCCAATATTCCAGAGTTCCAGTCAGGCTCTGTTCCTTCAGTAACCACATGAGCTCAGACAAGTTACTTTGTGCCTCTATGCCTCAGTGTGCTAAGCTGTAAAATGGGTGTAATAACAAGGCTTATAGGGCTATCATCAGGATTAAGGGAGATATTATGTAAGAAGCACTTGACACAGTATCTAACACATTACTGGACAGTCAATAAGAGACTGCCGTTACTGGTTAAGCCCAAGGACCAGGGCAAGACCAGGGAATTTACAGGCATCATCTCATATAATCATCACACCAATCTTGTGGAGTGGGATTTTTGTTTCCATTTAACAGGAGAGAAAATAGGAGTTCAGAGAGATGAAGTGTCTTGCAGAAGGTCACACAGCTCATAAGAGGCCAAAGCAGAACGGGAACCTTGGTGGGATGGGACCAGAACTACCGCAGAGAACTCCATGGACGTTGCCTAGAACGGAAAGCCTAGATCTGCCAACCATCAGAGAGAAGTTTCTCGTCCTTCAGGGGCACAGCAGGCAGGCAAGGAGATTGCTTCAGGGGCAAAACTAATCTTTTCCCAGGATCAGACAGACTGCTCAATGCAATGATTTTATCTGGTTATCCTGTCAGGCGTGGAACAGTTAAAAGGGACCCTAAAATTCACTCTAGGTAGTGCTTTGTGCCAAAAATGAAGAAAGAGGTGTGGGATTGGGATGTAGGATGGAAAGTCTGCTCTGTGTCAGGTGTTGAGCTGGTGCACAGAGGTAAACAAGGTATGGTCCCTGACCTTATGACACACAATAGAACCGACAGTCATGATACAGGAGACTGAGGGCTAAGTGGTGAAGGAGAAAAAATATGTGGTGAGAACACAAGTTAGCAAGGGAAGGCTTCCTAAAGGAGCCAAGGGGTTGTGAATTGGGTTTTGAAGCATGAATAGGAGTTCTCCCAGGACGTAAGGGCTGAATGGATATGGAGTGGTTGGACCCTTGAAGTGCGTGCTGAAGAGCAGGGCAGATGACATGACAAGACAGGGGCGCACCCATCTGTGGCCCGTATGCCAGGCCGTGTGGGAAGGCTCCGGGTCAGATTCCACCTGGGGCTGCCGCAGACAGTCGCCACACACTGGATGAATGCAAAAGAGATATCTTCTTTGAGTGCTGGGCATCAGAACTTTAGAAGCGAGGCGTTGGCAGGGCCATGTTCCCGCTAAAGCCTCTAGAGAAGGACCTGTCCTTGCCTTTTCCAGCTTCTGGTGGCTCTGGTGCCCTCGGCCAGCGGGGCACTGCTCCAGCCTCGGCCTCCTGCGTCCCGCTGGCCTCCCCTCCTCCCGTGTGTTTGTCTCCCTCTGCGTGTCTCACATAAGGGCACTTGCCCGTGGGCTTAGGACCCACCTGTACAGTCCAGGATGACCCCGTCTCACAATCCCTAGTTTGACTGCATCGACACAGAGCTCGTTTCCAAATAAACTCATATTTACAGATTCTGAGGCCAAAGCAGAACGGGAACCTTGGTGGGATGGGACCAGAACTACCGCAGAGAACTCCATGGACGTTGCCTAGAACGGAAAGCCTAGATCTGCCAACCATCAGAGAGAAGTTTCTCGTCCTTCAGGGGCACAGCAGGCAGGCAAGGAGATTGCTTCAGGGGCAAAACTAATCTTTTCCCAGGATCAGACAGACTGCTCAATGCAATGATTTTATCTGGTTATCCTGTCAGGCGTGGAACAGTTAAAAGGGACCCTAAAATTCACTCTAGGTAGTGCTTTGTGCCAAAAATGAAGAAAGAGGTGTGGGATTGGGATGTAGGATGGAAAGTCTGCTCTGTGTCAGGTGTTGAGCTGGTGCACAGAGGTAAACAAGGTATGGTCCCTGACCTTATGACACACAATAGAACCGACAGTCATGATACAGGAGACTGAGGGCTAAGTGGTGAAGGAGAAAAAATATGTGGTGAGAACACAAGTTAGCAAGGGAAGGCTTCCTAAAGGAGCCAAGGGGTTGTGAATTGGGTTTTGAAGCATGAATAGGAGTTCTCCCAGGACGTAAGGGCTGAATGGATATGGAGTGGTTGGACCCTTGAAGTGCGTGCTGAAGAGCAGGGCAGATGACATGACAAGACAGGGGCGCACCCATCTGTGGCCCGTATGCCAGGCCGTGTGGGAAGGCTCCGGGTCAGATTCCACCTGGGGCTGCCGCAGACAGTCGCCACACACTGGATGAATGCAAAAGAGATATCTTCTTTGAGTGCTGGGCATCAGAACTTTAGAAGCGAGGCGTTGGCAGGGCCATGTTCCCGCTAAAGCCTCTAGAGAAGGACCTGTCCTTGCCTTTTCCAGCTTCTGGTGGCTCTGGTGCCCTCGGCCAGCGGGGCACTGCTCCAGCCTCGGCCTCCTGCGTCCCGCTGGCCTCCCCTCCTCCCGTGTGTTTGTCTCCCTCTGCGTGTCTCACATAAGGGCACTTGCCCGTGGGCTTAGGACCCACCTGTACAGTCCAGGATGACCCCGTCTCACAATCCCTAGTTTGACTGCATCGACACAGAGCTCGTTTCCAAATAAACTCATATTTACAGATTCTGGTGATGAAGATGTGGATATATCTTTTCAGCTCAGGAAATGCTGGTCGCCCATGGAGTCACGCTGCCAGGCCCCGGGGAAAGGATGAGGTCAGTGGCTGCCCGAGGCGCTCCCAGCAGTGGGAGGGCTCGGAGGAGCGAGGAGCTGAGGGCGGCGGACACAGAGGGTCCCGTCGGGGCAGCCCCGGCAGGCCCGGGTACAGAGCAGGGCAGGCTGGTGTTCAGGGCGGCGGCCTGAGGGCTGGACCAGGAGGCCGATGAGGAAGGACATGGCCGTGCGAGGAGGTGCTCGAGGCCAGATGAGCTGATGGCCGCCCTCAGCAGGCTGGGGCGTGGCTGCGGGGAGCCTGTGAGTCAGGGAGCGGGGCCCGAGAGGCTGGGGCCAGCAGGGCCGGCCAGGCTGAGCGGGATGTGTCCAGGAAGACCCTGGATGGAAGCAGGAGGAAGCGCCTCTCCTGGGCTGGGTCAGGGGGTCTTGGGCTCCAAAACCCCACGTGGACTCACCCTGGCCCTCGCCCCGTCTCAGGGGACTGCGCTTCCTAGGCTCTGGGCTCCTCGACGGTTAGGGGTTTGGGGCCGTGCCTCGTCCAGGCGGCTCGGGCCCGGGGTCTTCACGGTTGGTGCTCCTTCCTCCGCCCGTGCCCACTCCATCCAGGCTCCTCTCCTGTTTGCTGTCTGGGTCCTGCTCAGGTCTGGTTTTGGAGTTTCTTATCAGGGGATTTGCTTGTTTGGTGTGAGCTCCCAGGGGCTCACAGCGGGCCCTGTAATAAGTGTGCTGAGGGAATGGACAGATGAGCAGGCAGATGGGGAGCAGGGAGGACCCTGTCTGTAAGGAAACTCTCAAATCCAGCACCCAGAACTTGTTTATTTCTCATCCTAGGCTGTTACATTAGGGAGATAAAGCCAAGGGCTTCCCACCATCTCCAAGCAACCAAATTACATAAACCAAGCCAGTCAGCGATGCGGTGCAGCTGGCTTTCAGATTCAGAGGGGTGCTGGGGGCTTCTCTCCCAGGTCCTCTGCGTCTCCGCCCACTCCCCTGCACCAGGAGGTTTGCTACAGGGACCAGGCCCTACGACCTCGCCCCTCCATGAAGTGAATCTGCCTGACAGGGAGAGCACGGCTGAGGACGCCCTCTGGAGACCTGCCCTCCGGAAAGTCTCAGCGTGGCACCCGTCAGAAGCCTCGGGGTTCCCATCCCACCCCTCCCGACAGCCAACACTGACTCCGTCGCTTAGGATGCGAATCCAGGGCCAGCTCAGATGTCCTCCCTCCTCCTTCCTCTTCACGTCACTGTGTTCCCCTCCCAGGCCTCCTCAAGCCATTGACCCCGTCCACCCTCCCGGCCCCAGGTCTGGCCTCCGCGTTCAGGGCACTCCCTGGCGCGTCAGCCTCTCCACCAGCCTCCCTACCTCCTGCCTTGCCCCGACAGAACCATACAAACAAAATTATGTATGCCTGTGTTCACCTCCCCCTTAGGCCATCTTTCTGATCCTCTCACTTCCTCACTTAAAACCTTCAGCGGCTCTCCGTCCGCCTGGAACTAAAGCCCAAGTTTTAGCCTGGTCCTTCCTTATCATTCTCTCCTTCCGACCCATTGCCCAAGGCCCGTGCCTCCCTCATGCGCATCCACCGGACCAACCGTGACAAGCCACATGATGTTTCTAGAACACTCCCATCTTCTCAGTGGCAGATGCGGCTTCTTCTGCCTGGATCCTTCTTCCCTATCCTGGCATTCTTCCCTGAAGTCACTTCCAGAGTCATCTCCCCCAGGAGGCCTTCCTTGATCACCCCCACCTTGGGTTGGTTAGTCCGGCAGCCCCCGGGGCTGGTGCCCTCACTCACTGTGCCGCCTTTACGTTACAAGTGCCTGGGTCCTTAGGTCCGTCCACCTCTCCCTTGCCCTGTGGGCTGTGAAACCTCAAGGCAGGCCTTGTGCCCCATTCACAGCCTTGAACTCTCTGACTTCCACAGACTCCTAAGAAATGAGCGACCTCCAGTTGTGGCAGAAGTTACCAAGATTCAGAGCAGGGAAGCAGACTTTGCCTAAAATGACCTCCCGTCGCCCCCATTCTGGGCTATGGAGCGCGTGGCGAAGTTAGCCATGCGCGGCAGAATCCCTTGGCGTGGGCTGCGTGCCTGGCATCCGAGTCAGCGTCAGACCTTGACCCTGATGGTCACGGAGGCACGTCTCCCTCTCTGTGTGTGCCGGCTCTCCTCAACACTTGCCTGCCCACGGCAGCCACCTTGGGACTCTGATGGAATTGGTCTGGATGGAACCAGAAGATCAAGGTCATTTAACGCACTATCCAGGTGATTCTAAGCTTGAGCACTCTCGTGCAGTCATCCTGAAGTAGTGGTTCTCATGTCTGGTTATCCATTAAAATCACCCGGAGAGTGTCCTGGCCCCACCAGCCCTGACCAGATAAATCAGAATGCGCTAGGTGGTGGCCATCTAAGCATTAGCACTGAATCCTTTAGGATCCTCCCTCTCTACCTTCTCTCCTCCCTCGTTTTTCTTTTTCCAGAGACATGTGCTGTGCTCAGCCCGTCAAGCCTGAGCACTGTGGTGAATCAGACTCTGCCCCTCCTAGGTGGGGGCTGTTAACTCAGGGATATTAGGAAAGAAAAAGGTTCCCAACCCCCGACCAAAAGAAACCCACCATAAGGGGTACCAGTCTCACGGCCAGCCCGTGGGGCCCTGCTCTAGCTCCCAGCAGCTTCAATGGGCTGTTGGGGACCGACCCTGCTGGGGGACGCCCACTCTGGGGTCTCATCCTGTTCCTGAGTCAGCCAAGAGGCGGGCACTCTGCTCAGTCAGAGGTTGGAGCTGCACGTAGTCACTAGAATCAGGGGGATACCTGCAGGATCCCCCAGACTCTGCTCAGGCTGATGGCGGTGGCAGGGTGGGCAGATGCTGTCGACTTGCCCTCTGCAAGTTCAAGGTCTGCAGGCCCACAGAGGTGCCCGTGGCCGGGTCTGTCCCAGCCTTGGGACGAGCTCAGCGGAGGGGATGCTGGCAGGAGGTTCAGGTCCCTTGGGCAGAATCAGCTGGAAGTCTCGGCACATATTCTAAAGTTGAGGTAGGAGCACTTTCCGTGGCTAAGACTCCTCCCTCTCAATGCCGGGAGGCCTGGGTTTGATCCCTGGTCAGGGAACAAGATCTCACATGCCGCAACAAAGCCTGAAGATCCCATGGGCCACAAGTAAGACCTGGTGCAGCCCAAAGAAAAGCTATAAAATTCACATGACATAAAATCAAGCGCACTAGCGTAAAACCTCCAGGGGGTAGAGTCCATTCCCAGTGCTGTGCCACTCTCGCCTCAGTCCAGTTCTGAAATGTTTTTATCACCCCAGAAGGAATCTCAGTCCCGTTAGCGGTGACCTCCCATCCCCTCGCCCCCTCGCCCCTGGCAGCCAGCAGTCTGCACCCTGTCTGCATGGATTTACCGATCCTGGATATTTTGTATAAATGGAATCATAGGATATATTTAACATGTTTTCAAAGTCCACTCGCATTTGTATGAGAACTTCATTCCTTTTTGTGGCCGAATGATATTCTGTTGTACAGATAGACCACAGGTTGTTTATCCATTTATCAGCTGATAGACATTTCGATTTGGGCTATTTCTACCTTTTGGCTATTGGGAAAACTGAACATTTAAAATTCTTTACATCTGTGCTCCATCCATCTGCTCGATGGGTATTCCGAGGTCCTCAGCACTGGGCTGTCTTGGGTGTCTCCCATCCCTGTGCTAATCAGATATTCTCTTTGGGAACCTAAGCGGGCATGCATCTGGGAGGCACCTCTTGCTCCAGGTTCTGGCTCTGACATCTCCATCTCTCTCCACGCCCAGCTGGGTGACTCCAGTCTGACCGCTGTACTGTCTCACCCTCCATTGCCACCATCCTGATCCTGGACAGAGGCTGATGAGCGAGCCACAGGCTGCAGCAGAGAGTTTGGGAGGCCAGGGCAGAGGGTGGCCAGCTCACTGTGTACACAGTAGTTAAGAACTGAATTTTACCTGTCACCATATAAAAGGGGGAAATAGTTTTTCTCTGTACTCTGGCTTCTGACACCACATGGGTGGGGTTTTTCCACACCGTACAGTCTTCCAGTTCTTGGTGGAGGCTGGCTGACTTCCCTACACCTTAACTCAAGCCTGGGTTTGATCCCTGGTCAGGGAACAAGATCTCACATGCCGCAACAAAGCCTGAAGATCCCATGGGCCACAAGTAAGACCTGGTGCAGCCCAAAGAAAAGCTATAAAATTCACATGACATAAAATCAAGCGCACTAGCGTAAAACCTCCAGGGGGTAGAGTCCATTCCCAGTGCTGTGCCACTCTCGCCTCAGTCCAGTTCTGAAATGTTTTTATCACCCCAGAAGGAATCTCAGTCCCGTTAGCGGTGACCTCCCATCCCCTCGCCCCCTCGCCCCTGGCAGCCAGCAGTCTGCACCCTGTCTGCATGGATTTACCGATCCTGGATATTTTGTATAAATGGAATCATAGGATATATTTAACATGTTTTCAAAGTCCACTCGCATTTGTATGAGAACTTCATTCCTTTTTGTGGCCGAATGATATTCTGTTGTACAGATAGACCACAGGTTGTTTATCCATTTATCAGCTGATAGACATTTCGATTTGGGCTATTTCTACCTTTTGGCTATTGGGAAAACTGAACATTTAAAATTCTTTACATCTGTGCTCCATCCATCTGCTCGATGGGTATTCCGAGGTCCTCAGCACTGGGCTGTCTTGGGTGTCTCCCATCCCTGTGCTAATCAGATATTCTCTTTGGGAACCTAAGCGGGGCATGCATCTGGGAGGCACCTCTTGCTCCAGGTTCTGGCTCTGACATCTCCATCTCTCTCCACGCCCAGCTGGGTGACTCCAGTCTGACCGCTGTACTGTCTCACCCTCCATTGCCACCATCCTGATCCTGGACAGAGGCTGATGAGCGAGCCACAGGCTGCAGCAGAGAGTTTGGGAGGCCAGGGCAGAGGGTGGCCAGCTCACTGTGTACACAGTAGTTAAGAACTGAATTTTACCTGTCACCATATAAAAGGGGGAAATAGTTTTTCTCTGTACTCTGGCTTCTGACACCACATGGGTGGGGTTTTTCCACACCGTACAGTCTTCCAGTTCTTGGTGGAGGCTGGCTGACTTCCCTACACCTTAACTCAAGCCTGACGTTGACTGCCCTAGGTTAGCACACCTCCCGCAGGCCACGGGCTCAGTCCCACGGGACTACCTCCACTTCAGATGCCACTCCCAAATCTCAGGGTGTCTACTTCCACACTTCTGACTGACTGGGTATAACCCAGGGCTCCCCACAACCCCCGCCACAGGCTCTGTGATTTGCTAGGATGGCGCACAAAAGCCAGGAGAGCACCTTACTTACTATTACTGGTTAATGGTGAGGGGTGTTAAATGGTGCACTTGAATAGCCGCCTGAGGACATACCTGGGGCTAGGCTGGAGGGGTCCCGAGTAAAGAGCTTCTGTCCCAGTGGAGTTTGGGGTACACCACCCTCAGAGGCATGGGTGTGTTCTTATTCACCAACCTGGAACCTTTTTGAGCTCCGTCAGAGTTTTCTGGAGCCTTCATGATTCATTCACACATGGGCCATTGGTGGTGAATTCAGTCTCCAGACCCTCTTTCCTCCGGGGTGAGGAAGGCAATTAAGTTACAACCCTCCGATCAATGGTCACTTCCTCTGGCAACCAGACCCCATCCCTGGGGGCCTTCCAAAAGTCACCTCATAACATAAGGTAGCATAACGTTAACTCAGTGGAAAGGAGTTGTCAGGAATAATAAAAGTTTCTCCTTTCACTTTATGGAGTGGAATTATTTCAGGAACTGGGCACAAAAACCATATATTAGAACAAAAGATGCTGGTGCCTTACCCTTATCGTATAGGAAATTACAAGGGTTTTAGCTCTGTGCCAGGAACTCGGAGAAAGACCAAAACAGATAATGATCTTTATATCACACTAGCACACCAACCTGAAACTTCATACACACATGCACAGGAATTTCTCATGGACAGTGTCTGCCCGTAGGATTCAGATGAACGCTTCCCACATCCGTCTTCTTTTCCTCGTCCAATTCCTTCCATCCAGGACTTAACAACTGCTGACAAATGATTCTTGTTGGAGTCACACACAATTCCATCTCCTCTTGTCTTTACAAACCATGGCCTGGGGTGGGAAGGACATGATGGGATAGGGATACTCCGCGCCGCCCCCAGCAAGTTGATTTCATTTTTCTTCCAAATCAAAATAAGCCTTCTGTCCATAACAGGAACTCCGCTGTATTTTTAGGCCAATTGACTCAAAAAGCTACCAACTTTGAAAGTAACATGAAAAGAATTCTACTGATGATACCCAGGGCCCAGAATCAGGAGGGTTACCCTATGACTTTGTACATAGAGAGTGGCAGGGTTCGGGTGCAAACCTGGAGGTGCTTCTGAAATTTGCCACATTGTCCTTTCTAGTAAATCCTACTGGTGCCTTCCGTTTGTTTGGTGTCGTGTCTTTTAAAGCTTACTTGTTGATAATGGTCAGAAGCTGCGTTTGCACTGCGAGCCCTTTGGAGAGGATCGGGTGCTTCTGAGCCGAGAGGGGGTGTGGCTTGACTCAGGTTTTGAATGGCGTTCTCAGGTTGCTGCGTGTGAACACACGTAGGGGTCGAGGAGGGTACTAGTTAGAAGGCAGTTGCCGTCCTGCAGGTGAGGGGTGACGGTGGCTTTGGCCCCAGTGGAGCTGCCTGAGGGGTAAGAAGCGAGTCCATGGCGGATGGGTTGGGAGGCAGAAACGACAGCTTCTGCTGGTAGCGGCGATGTAGAGTGTGCAGACAAGAGAGACTTCGAAGGCTTTGGCCTCAGTGACTGCGAAGACGGGGTTGCCATTCCTGTGATGGCCACAGACACGGGAGAGCAGGTTTGGGAAGGGAGGGGAGCAGGGGTTGAGGATGCCGTTCAGGCGAGCACTGGGCGTCCGCGTGGAGGTGGGATGAGCACTGATGCCTGAGATCGGAGCCCGGTAGTGGCGGGGAGGTGGTGGTCAAAGGCAGAGCGACTAGAAGTGACGGCTTAATGATCACCCCCTTTCCCCGCCGAGTTAACAGGGAAAGTGCATGGGGAGGGTGGGGGGGGCCCTCACACACTGGGCCTAGATGGAGCTTCTGAAAATACGGAAGAAGGAAGAACGGGGCATCAAGGCCCAAAGACTGAAGCTTGGTGACAGAGCTGCTCTTGGGGTCCCTGGTCACCCCCTGCTCTTTCTAACATACCGGGCTTCCTACCAGCTCCAGGCTTCGAAGGCTGCCTGTGTGGATGGCAGGCCAGCAAGCTGAGGCTGGAGGATTCTGTTTTGTCTTCTCCAGGTCACCATCCTTGTCAGCCTGGCCCTCGCTTTCCTCGCCTGCATCGTGTTCCTGGTGGTTTACAAAGCCTTCACCTATGACCACAGCTGCCCAGAGGGATTTGTCTACAAGGTAAGGGGCTTCTGGCAGGGGACTGGCTCCCGGCGCTTGTCAACTTCAATTAGAGGGTTTGTTAACATCTTATTTTCATTGGCATTGAAATTCTGGGTATGGTAACCTCCCCACAAATTATTTAAAATGCAATTATTGTCTGAAGAAAATGAAAACACTGATTCAAAAAGATACACGCACTCCAGGGTTCATAGCAGCACTGTTTACAATAGCCAAAACGTGGAACCAACCTAAGTGTCCATCAGTACTGAATGAACAAAGAAGATGCCATATGTGTGTCGTCTGTTATATACCTGTTCTACACCCAGTGGAATACTACTCAGCCATAAAAAAGAAGGAAAATTTGCCATTTGCAGCAACATGGATGGACTTGGAGGGCATTATGTTAAAGTGAAATAAATCAGACAGGTGAATACTACATAATATCACTTACATGTAGAATCTAAAATTACAGCAGCCTAGTAAATATAACATAAAAGAAACAGAGTCACAAACATAGAGGGATTCAGGCGAGCTGAACTGGGGGCCACAGACACGGAGAGCAGGTTTGGGAAGGAGGAGCAGGGGTTGAGGATGCCGTTCAGGCGAGCACTGGGCGTCCGCGTGGAGGTGGGATGAGCACTGATGCCTGAGATCGGAGCCCGGTAGTGGCGGGGAGGTGGTGGTCAAAGGCAGAGCGACTAGAAGTGACGGCTTAATGATCACCCCCTTTCCCCGCCGAGTTAACAGGGAAAGTGCATGGGGAGGGTGGGGGGGGCCCTCACACACTGGGCCTAGATGGAGCTTCTGAAAATACGGAAGAAGGAAGAACGGGGCATCAAGGCCCAAAGACTGAAGCTTGGTGACAGAGCTGCTCTTGGGGTCCCTGGTCACCCCCTGCTCTTTCTAACATACCGGGCTTCCTACCAGCTCCAGGCTCAAGGCTGCCTGTGTGGATGGCAGGCCAGCAAGCTGAGGCTGGAGGATTCTGTTTTGTCTTCTCAGGTCACCATCCTTGTCAGCCTGGCCCTCGCTTTCCTCGCCTGCATCGTGTTCCTGGTGGTTTACAAAGCCTTCACCTATGACCACAGCTGCCCAGAGGGATTTGTCTACAAGGTAAGGGGCTTCTGGCAGGGGACTGGCTCCCGGCGCTTGTCAACTTCAATTAGAGGGTTTGTTAACATCTTATTTTCATTGGCATTGAAATTCTGGGTATGGTAACCTCCCCACAAATTATTTAAAATGCAATTATTGTCTGAAGAAAATGAAAACACTGATTCAAAAAGATACACGCACTCCAGGGTTCATAGCAGCACTGTTTACAATAGCCAAAACGTGGAACCAACCTAAGTGTCCATCAGTACTGAATGAACAAAGAAGATGCCATATGTGTGTCGTCTGTTATATACCTGTTCTACACCCAGTGGAATACTACTCAGCCATAAAAAAGAAGGAAAATTTGCCATTTGCAGCAACATGGATGGACTTGGAGGGCATTATGTTAAAGTGAAATAAATCAGACAGGTGAATACTACATAATATCACTTACATGTAGAATCTAAAAATTACAGCAGCCTAGTAAATATAACATAAAAGAAACAGAGTCACAAACATAGAGAACAAATTAGCAGTTACCAGTGGGTAGAGGGAAGTGGAGAAAGGCAAGATAGGCGTAGAGGATTAAGAGGTATGGACTACTGTATATAAAATAAATAAGCTATAATGACATTTGTACAGCACAGGAATACAGCCAATATTTTATAACAACTATGAATGGAATATAACCTTTAGAAATTGTGACTCATATTGTTATACACATGAAACTTATAAAATATTGTAAACCAACTATACTTCAGTAACAAAACTTTATGCACTCAATAAAGGCATTGAAATATGTTTTAAAAAATCAGTTAAGGGCTTCCCTGGTAGGTCAGTGGTAAAGAATTCACCCGCCAATGCAGCAGACAAGAGTTTGATCCCTGACCTGGGAAGATCCCACATGCTGCAGAGCAAGTAAGGCCGTGAGCCACAACTATGGAGCCTGTGCTCTAGAGCCTCAAAGCTGCAACTGTTGAGCCCATGTGCTGCAACTACTGAAGCTCATGAGCCCTAGAGCCCGAGTCCCACAACAGGAGAAGTCACCACAACAAGAAGCCTGCTCACCTCAACTAGAAGGTAGCCCCTATTGCAACTAGAGAAGAACCTGTGGCAGCAGTGAAAACCCAGAATAGACAAAAATAAATAAAGTTTTTAAAAAATCTTTAAAAAAATCAGTTAAGAATCTATATTTCAGTAAAAAAATATATAGAAGTAACCTCAAAACAAAATTGATGGTGGCAATCTAAAATTATTTTCCCTTTCTAAAAAGTTGTATATTCGCAATACATTTTGATGTGACATTTTAAAATTACATAGAGAAGCCTTTATGTGTGGCAGGGAGTTTTCAGGCTTTCATGAAGGACGTGGTCCCACGAGGCAGTAGAGGGGCAGTGGGCAGAGTGCGGGCAGTGGGAGGCAGGCCGGTTTTGGACTATAAGTCAGAAGTCGGGAGAGCTCACGGTTCCATCTCCAGAATGCGCCGCCCTGGGGTGGTCCTCCCCGGTTTGACTGCTGGCTCCCTATCACTGCGGAGACCTGAGGACAGGGAGCAGAGCTGCGGAGGTGGCCTTCCCCTGTCTTGCAGCTGGGCCCTTCCCTACTCCCCACTCTGTGCTCCCTTCCCTGAAAGACCGAACTGGCTGCGTAACCCCACGTCCTCCCCTGGCCCCTCTGAGCCTCAGTTTTTTCGCCTGTGTTGGGCACCAGTGATGTCAGCCCACGGGATTCTGGAGAGAATTTAAGTAAAATCAGACAGCAAAGGGCCTGCTAGAGAATGAGCTTGCAACAGCTTTTAGAGGTAATAAAGCTGGAATCTGGTGAGAGCTGAAACAAACATTGATAAATTACCACTTACTGAGTACCCGTTCGATGTCACCTCCCTTCCCAGACATTTTCATAAATAGGATCTCAGCTGAGCTGTCCACCATTCTGAAAAAGAGGTTTCCTTGCCCCATTTATATCTGAGGAAACGGAAATGAAGAACCTTTTGTTATGAGTGTTTTCCAAGACATCACAGCAGTTATGCTCCAGAGAGAGGGGCTCAAATTGGGGGAATGTTCTGCCTTAAAAACACATGTTCTTTGGTTCTGCTCCGTGACTTCCTAAGACGACATTCTTAGTTGTTACAAGCCGAGGTTTGAAAGGCTGGCATCCGTTGTCAGAAGGAGACAGTGGAGTAAACCGCTGACGTATCCGCACATGGAATCCCAGACAGCTGTGACGGGGAGGGAGGGCGTCTGCAGACGCGGACAGAGTCCCCTCCAGAAGCGTGAAGAGAAGCAGGTGCTATTTTTGGGTGAGAAAAGGGAAAGTGAAAGGTATTTGCTTATACTTTCAGAGAGAATTCTGGAAGAATAAATTAAAAAAAAAATAAGAAAAATAGGGACTCAGGTGGACAGGGAGGTAATTGAAGGAATAGGGATGAGGAACAAGGCTTTTCTGGTTATATCTTTATATGTATTTGTCCTGGATGTGTACCAATATATGACATATTTGTAAAAAAATAAATAAGAATTCCTGAAATTAAAAACAAGCTAAAATCTAGCTGTATATCAAGTTGGGGACATAAACTTATAAAGAATAAATGTTCCAAATGACTGTAGAACACAAGACACTGACTCTGTGCCTTCAGTGGAATATATTTTAAGGACACAGAGGGCTGCAGAGAACTCACATAGTCCATTCAGCAGTCTGTTACTCATCATATGACTGCCATTTTGGGACCATTTGATTGATATTGTAAGATAATGCAAATATGTATGTGTTGTTAGGAATCAAGGCTTTTGATATAAGAGTAATAACTATACGATCAAAGAAAAGAAACGGACCGCAGTTGGCTGCAGGTAGAGGCCCAGAGAAGCAGTTAGGGAATGGGTGAGTCAGCCAGGTAAAGAGCTGCCCACAGTGGTCACTGTAACCTGGCAGTCTGAGCAGAGGGTGTTGACTTTGAATTAGTATCAGCATCAGTAGTCTCCTCCTGGGCTTCCCCTGGTGGTCCAGTGGGTAAGGACACCGCCTTGCAGTGCAAGGGGCGCCGGTTCGATCCCTGGCCTGGGAAGGTCCCACGTGCCGCTGAGTGGCTGGACCGATGTGTCCAACTACCAAGCTGGAGCTCTGGAGCGCATGCGCCCAAAGCCGGTGCTCTGCAACGAGAGAGACCACTGCGATGGGAGGCCCACACAGGCCAAAGAACAAAGACGGGTGAAAATAAAATAAATGAAAGACCAATAGAAGTGGCCAAAAAAAAAAGTGTCCTCCTTTTCCTCCCTCCTCTTCCTCCTTCCTTCCTTTCTTTCTCTCTCTCTCTCCTTCCCTTCCTTTCTCTCTTTTCCTTTTATTGAAGTTGAATTGACATATAACATTATATTGCTTTCAAATATACAGCATAATGATTAGGTATTTGCATACACTGCAGAATAATCACTGCTGTAAGTCTAGTTCATATCCATCACTCTGCACAGTTACAAATTTTTTTTCTTGCAATGAGGCTTTTGAAGATCTACTCTCTTAACAACTTCAGAATATGCCCTACAGTATTATTAACGATAGTCACTATGCAGGATATGACATCCCTGGGATATACTTATTTTATAAGTGGAAATGTGTACCTTTTGATACCCCTTACCCATTTCTCTGACCCCTTCTCTGTGTTGGGAACAATTCTAGCAACAGGTTGGTTCCTTCATGCTTCTCATCGGTGGCAGCTTAGATGATGGTGATGCTGATGGCATTGGGGAAGGCCCGACGAGTACCAGACCCAGGCCGGAGGCCCTCCCCTGCCAGCTGGCTGGGAGCCTGGATGACTGCGGCCCCCAGATGGGGTGGCCGTGCTGCCGGGCAGGTGGGAAGTGTTCACTGAGCTCCTCCTGACTGTCTCTCTCTTCCCCAGCACAAGCGCTGTATCCCCGCCTCCCTGGATGCTTACTACTCATCCCAGGACCCCAGCTCCAGAAGCCGCTTCTACACGGTCATCAGCCACTACAGCGTGGCCAAGCAGAGCACCGCCCGGGCCATCGGGCCGTGGCTCTCGGCGGCCGCCGTCATCCATGAGCCCAAGCCGCCCAAGACCCAGGGCCATTAGAGGCCCACCCCCAGCCCGAATGGGGGACGGAGAGGGGAACCCCTGTTGGCGAAGCCAAGCTCCAGTTACCACACTGTACTCCTGGGATGTGGGGGCGGGGGCGGGGCCGGGGGTGGGGGGTGGGGAGCTCACCGAAAATCTTGTGCACTGGAGTTGTCTGAGTCAGTATTTCTTTTTGTCCTTCGGTATCGTTGATTCGTCCCCAGGTCAGGCTCATGTACAAAGGCATGTTCTGTGTTGACTGTTCCCATGTAAGATATTTTCAAAGCCACTGCTTATTATTCGTTAGAAAAATCGAAAAACAGGAAGGGAGAGAAAGAAACATGATAGAACCAGACGGGCTGCATCTGGACGGTGCGCAGGGGTGGTAAAGAGAGCAGACACTCGGGTGCTTAGACAGGCGGTGGTCTCTTCAGGGGGTGCTTGGAGGGTGCAGAACGTGGGTGAGGCAGGCGGGCTGCTTGCTTGGCCTCTGGTCTGAGGGGAGGGATACCAGAAGTTATGAGCTCAGTCCTGAGGACTGAGTTCAGCATTTGTAAGCCCGGGACGTGCACAACCCAGAGAGAAAAGCCTCCGCCACGTGTGCTTTGCAAAGGGAGGATAAGCTTGTCTGCGGGGGCGTGGGAGCGGGGCTTGGGTTGCATGGCCTGGGAATGTGGGGGGTAGAAGCAAACCCTGAACAGCAGGCAGGCTTTCTATGTCGTTTTCTTACATTTCTAGCTCTACACCTGAGCGCTGCCCATGTGTGGGAGACGGAGGGGGTAGAAAGAGGAGAAAGGAGGGACGGCAGGATGAAGACGGCACAGGACGGGCAGCTGACGTTTGGCCAAGCTGTAAGCACAGCACCCAAGTTTAAATTGTTTGTCGGTTTGTTGTTTCCAAAATTGGTAACAATGCTAGGAAGAACAGGAAGGCCGTGACCAGGTGACGGCCAGGGAGGCTTTCGAGTGGGTCTGCAGCAATGCCAAGTCGTTTCTAAAGGACGCTGAGAACCGTGGCCATCTTGTGCCCTCTTCACTGGGTTGACGGGAGGACAGTCCAAACATCCCCATCTGGCTCTAGAAGTTTCTGACCAGGAGACAACAGCTGGCATTGCCCCGGCCACCCGTGGTCCTGCACCCACATCAGGTGTTCCCATGCGGCTCTCTCACTAGTGTTTTGGGGAGACTCCCTCTGTGGGGTGTCGGTTGTAGTCCCAGCAGAGCCAGAATGGGCTGGGAGAGTTGGTTGTTTGAGACGTGGTTCTCTTTCCCCATGAAGGTTTAACAGGCCATTTAAAAGGCATGTTCTGTGTTGACTGTTCCCATGTAAGATATTTTCAAAGCCACTGCTTATTATTCGTTAGAAAAATCGAAAAACAGGAAGGGAGAGAAAGAAACATGATAGAACCAGACGGGCTGCATCTGGACGGTGCGCAGGGGTGGTAAAGAGAGCAGACACTCGGGTGCTTAGACAGGCGGTGGTCTCTTCAGGGGGTGCTTGGAGGGTGCAGAACGTGGGTGAGGCAGGCGGGCTGCTTGCTTGGCCTCTGGTCTGAGGGGAGGGATACCAGAAGTTATGAGCTCAGTCCTGAGGACTGAGTTCAGCATTTGTAAGCCCGGGACGTGCACAACCCAGAGAGAAAAGCCTCCGCCACGTGTGCTTTGCAAAGGGAGGATAAGCTTGTCTGCGGGGGCGTGGGAGCGGGGCTTGGGTTGCATGGCCTGGGAATGTGGGGGGTAGAAGCAAACCCTGAACAGCAGGCAGGCTTTCTATGTCGTTTTCTTACATTTCTAGCTCTACACCTGAGCGCTGCCCATGTGTGGGAGACGGAGGGGGTAGAAAGAGGAGAAAGGAGGGACGGCAGGATGAAGACGGCACAGGACGGGCAGCTGACGTTTGGCCAAGCTGTAAGCACA
The DNA here is from genome assembly GCA_022376925.1 of Tragulus kanchil. Lineage (NCBI taxonomy): Eukaryota > Metazoa > Chordata > Mammalia > Artiodactyla > Tragulidae > Tragulus > Tragulus kanchil. The sequence goes on from JAIOJX010000004.1 coordinate 108,375,656, forward strand.
GCACCCAAGTTTAAATTGTTTGTCGGTTTGTTGTTTCCAAAATTGGTAACAATGCTAGGAAGAACAGGAAGGCCGTGACCAGGTGACGGCCAGGGAGGCTTTCGAGTGGGTCTGCAGCAATGCCAAGTCGTTTCTAAAGGACGCTGAGAACCGTGGCCATCTTGTGCCCTCTTCACTGGGTTGACGGGAGGACAGTCCAAACATCCCCATCTGGCTCTAGAAGTTTCTGACCAGGAGACAACAGCTGGCATTGCCCCGGCCACCCGTGGTCCTGCACCCACATCAGGTGTTCCCATGCGGCTCTCTCACTAGTGTTTTGGGGAGACTCCCTCTGTGGGGTGTCGGTTGTAGTCCCAGCAGAGCCAGAATGGGCTGGGAGAGTTGGTTGTTTGAGACGTGGTTCTCTTTCCCCATGAAGGTTTAACAGGCCATTTAAAGGGCGTTTTTTTGTGGCTTGCTATGTTGCTGAAATCATCGTACGAAACAGCTGGATAATAAGACTAGCATAGCTCAAACTATTCTGCTCAAAGCTATCATCTGACTTTCCCTCTCCCCACCCCCCTAATCACCTTGAGTCACCTGTAAATTCATTTGTCATCTAAAGCGGAATAACGAATTGTCCCTAGCCAAACTGCTGAGCGCTTTATAATTTTGTGGTGTATTTTTGTCAGTAGGTAGCAGAGGCTGAAGTATTTTTTGGTGTAATCCTTGAACTTTTCTGACAGGAAACAAATAAAGATAGATGTGTCTGAGAGCCTTGACCTTCCTTTGCATTTTTCTTCATCTTCTGCTTAGTGAGCTGGTGGGGAAGATGCTGGGGGAAGGGTGTGCTGTCAGGCTGGGGCTGGAACTGGGATGTAGGGGGACCTCCATCCTCAGCCAGTGGGGCCTGAATTGATGCTGAGGTCAGAGGTGAGGACCATGAGATGCACCTGGCTCTCATCTTGTAGCCAAATATCCTTCATCCTATGAGCATCTACTAAGCACCTACAGAGGACCCGGCCGTGGTGGGCATGGGGCATGCAGCTCCAAATGACGCATACTCTCTCCCTGACGTCTGGAGGTAGAGTCTGATGTGGAAATAGACGTTGGCATGAGAAAAGTCTGAGAGTGCCATTCAACCATCAGCCAAGAGTTTAAGGAGGAAGCTGATACGTGATGAGTGGACCCTTCTTCACGATGAGCTCATTTAAAGCTTATTATAACCTAGGTAGGTAGAGATTATGCGTCCCCACTTGACAGATGAAGAGACTGAGGCTCGAAAGGATGGAGAGATGCCCGGAGCTCTAGCAGATGAGCTGAGATGCAAACCCAGGTGGGTGTGACCACTTCATCCCCTTGACTGCTTATAAGGCCCAGAGCAACACGCTCAAGGGTCATGGCTCAGAAAGTCAAGTCACATTTATAAAAGCAAACTAGCTTATTCTTTACCTGAATCAGCATCAGCAGTGAGTGTTAGTCAACATTTAACGGCCCCTTGCTACAGGCCAAGCACTAAGTGCTTTGGGCAGCTTGGTTCCTGTAACCCTTCCTCCAGTTCCGTGAGTTGGGTACCCCCATCCTCAACCTCACTGTCTTTGCATCATCATCACCCCCATTTTGAGATAAAAGAACAGAGTCTGAGAGCAGCGCAACGTCTCCAAAGGAGGCCTGCCGTTAGGAAGTAGCTGGTCTCGATCCACACATCTGGTGACCAGGGTCTCAGCGGTGGTGCCATTCTACCAGCTCACCTCTGCACTTTGGCGGGAGCTTCTAGTTTGTGTTCACAACTCTTCTCAGACTCAGATGGCAGGCCACTGAGGGAGAGGTCAGGGTTGACGGGGGGCAGAGCTGGAGGTGGAGGCTCCAGGCTCACTGCTGCCCAGGGATGGTCGCCATTACACATGGCTGGCGGGGAGGAAGAGGGAGGTCGCCCGGCTCCTGCCCTTTGGGGCAGCACCGGCTGCTGGACATGAACAGGCCTTAGACAGCCCCACCTGCGTTCATCAGGCTTTAGACGGCAGCCTCTGCTCAGGGCCCAGGGAGCTAGGCAGGCAGGGCCGTGATGTGGGCTGGCCTCCCACTCTCAGAGGCAGCCTCATCCATATGGCCAATGCGTAAACACCCACTATTTTTCTCAATTACACAACGTCAGCTAAAGACTTAATGAACACATGTTCAAACATTCTGTCATAAATGGATTTGCCACTCCATTGCCTCAAAAAATAAACCAAAGCTATCTTTTCTCTGGAATGAACAGGCTCTGTGAGTGTGTGACGGAAGGAGGGGCGAGTGTCAGAAACAGGAGACGGCAGAGATTTCTGGGTTGAGGAGAGACCCTGGGGCCCTGTGCTATTTCTGGCGGAGTCAGAATTTTCTCATCAGAAAAAAAGGAGATGCTTAACTCCTCCCACAAATACCCAAGGAGTGGGAGATTGGTTCTAGGAGAGTTTAACCAAATGAGGCTTGTTTGGAAGAAGCTGCTCTGGGTTTTGGAGGACAGGGTTTTTCAGAGCGCTGCTGACTGACAAAGGGTTAAGCCAGGAAATGATAGCTTGTTGGTTCATAGAAATTTTTTCATGGCTCAGAAAGTCAAGTCACATTTATAAAAGCAAACTAGCTTATTCTTTACCTGAATCAGCATCAGCAGTGAGTGTTAGTCAACATTTAACGGCCCCTTGCTACAGGCCAAGCACTAAGTGCTTTGGGCAGCTTGGTTCCTGTAACCCTTCCTCCAGTTCCGTGAGTTGGGTACCCCCATCCTCAACCTCACTGTCTTTGCATCATCATCACCCCCATTTTGAGATAAAAGAACAGAGTCTGAGAGCAGCGCAACGTCTCCAAAGGAGGCCTGCCGTTAGGAAGTAGCTGGTCTCGATCCACACATCTGGTGACCAGGGTCTCAGCGGTGGTGCCATTCTACCAGCTCACCTCTGCACTTTGGCGGGAGCTTCTAGTTTGTGTTCACAACTCTTCTCAGACTCAGATGGCAGGCCACTGAGGGAGAGGTCAGGGTTGACGGGGGGCAGAGCTGGAGGTGGAGGCTCCAGGCTCACTGCTGCCCAGGGATGGTCGCCATTACACATGGCTGGCGGGGAGGAAGAGGGAGGTCGCCCGGCTCCTGCCCTTTGGGGCAGCACCGGCTGCTGGACATGAACAGGCCTTAGACAGCCCCACCTGCGTTCATCAGGCTTTAGACGGCAGCCTCTGCTCAGGGCCCAGGGAGCTAGGCAGGCAGGGCCGTGATGTGGGCTGGCCTCCCACTCTCAGAGGCAGCCTCATCCATATGGCCAATGCGTAAACACCCACTATTTTTCTCAATTACACAACGTCAGCTAAAGACTTAATGAACACATGTTCAAACATTCTGTCATAAATGGATTTGCCACTCCATTGCCTCAAAAAATAAACCAAAGCTATCTTTTCTCTGGAATGAACAGGCTCTGTGAGTGTGTGACGGAAGGAGGGGCGAGTGTCAGAAACAGGAGACGGCAGAGATTTCTGGGTTGAGGAGAGACCCTGGGGCCCTGTGCTATTTCTGGCGGAGTCAGAATTTTCTCATCAGAAAAAAAGGAGATGCTTAACTCCTCCCACAAATACCCAAGGAGTGGGAGATTGGTTCTAGGAGAGTTTAACCAAATGAGGCTTGTTTGGAAGAAGCTGCTCTGGGTTTTGGAGGACAGGGTTTTTCAGAGCGCTGCTGACTGACAAAGGGTTAAGCCAGGAAATGATAGCTTGTTGGTTCATAGAACAAGCTCTGTTTGTGCTTTTGCACTTATTTTTGAGTCTGCTCGCCAGCAGTGGGGACCTTTCTCAAGATGCTCACAGTCTATGGGATGGGCAGACGGGACTGCGTGTGCACAGGAGCAGAGCTGGGGCAGAAGCTCTCCACGGGGGAGAGCCTGGCAGTGGGGTGCCAGCCGGGGGCTCTTGGAGGAACTCAACTTAGACCTTGGTCTTGAAGGATCCACTGCATTTTGACAGGGACAAATCAGGAGGTGGGGAGAAGACTCCACAGGCCCTGGGAACGGCGTGCTAAGGAGAGACATCCCAGGGATGTCTCCCCACGGCCAGGGCTGGATGCAAAGGTTAAACAGGCCCAGGAAGCTGCCAACACTGCCCTGGGGCTCCAGGTTCAGGCTAGCAGGAGAGCGAGGGAGATAAACGATGATACAATTGCTGCACTTTGGGGAGAGGCAGGGCTGGCACCTGGGTTGATCCCAGCAGTCTGTGAGGTCTGAAGATAGGTGGGAGAGGTACATCTTTTTCTGGAAATTTGGAAGACTACTATCAAATGGCTATCAATCATTTTATCCCCCACCACCCCTCTGAAGTGCTCTGATCCCCGGGGGGCTCCTGCGGAGGAAGAGAAAGAAAGAAATCCTCATTTTCTCAACAGGCACACAACACAGTCTCTTTAGAAAAACAACCCTCCTGAACTGTTGAGGGAAAAGGGTTGGTTTCCATGGCAACATCAATGCCAGGAGAAGCTGTCTGGCACAGCGGGGTGTTATCTGACTCTGCTCTTTTGTCAGAAATGATGTGTCTTGGAGAATCTAGCCCCAGAGATCCGGAGTCAAGTTGCCTGGAGAGATGGCCACACCCCTCTCAGACGTCCTGCTGGGTCTCTGTCTCTCCTGTCCTTGTCTTTGTCTCTGCCTCCCTGTCTCCTTCCAAGGGCACAGTGTCTGGAGGTATGGACAGCCTTGCTGTCATTTATGCTTCCATTTGAGGTCCCTGGTGAGTGTGTGCTGGGTTTGGGTCCCGTGTGGGGTGGGGGGAGCGGCAGAGGGCGAGACAGCCCGGAAGGGGCATAGTGTTCAAGTTCTGCCCCTCCTGGCTCTGTGGCCTTGGCAGTTCCCTTCCTCTCACTCTAAGCTGCAGCTTCCCCATCTCTCAAATAGGGCTAATAATTTTTATCTGCCTTGTTTTGCAAAAATGCAGTGAAATAATATAAGTTCTATGTATAGCCAGCATTCTACAAATTGTAGCTGCTGTGTCTTGAGTCTTAGTCAGACTCAGTTTCCTTAGTTTTAAATTGGAGTGAATTATGAACACCCCTTCCCCCTCACAGGGCTGCTGTGGCTTAAAATAAGACAGGGGCTGCCAAGTGCCCACAGCGTCCATTCCCCCCATCTGCCCTTAGGAAGCTCAGGGACACCCCTCTCCTTCCTGCCTCCTGAACATCATCACAGCAGATTCTCTGACGTACAGCCACAACCCCCCCACACCTTCCTCTGTCTACTAATAATTTTTATTTGGTAAACTACGACACAGATACATCATTTTAATAACATTCAAGTATTGCCTTGGTAAAAGAACCCGCCTGCCAATCAATGTAGGACACACAGGAGATGCAGGGTTGATCCCTAGGCAAGGAAGGTCCCTTGGAGGAGAGCAAGGCAGCCCACTCCAGGATTCTTGCCTGGAGCATCTCATGGACGGAGCAGCCTGGCGGGCCACAGTCCATAGTGTTGCATGGAGTCGGACACAACTGAAGCGATTTAGCTGACTCCAGCTCAGTCTCCAAACCATTTTCATCAAATTCTGTACATGCATTAAAAAAAGAGAGAAACAACTGAGCTATACACTATTTTGATTTCACCAGTTTTCCACTCAAGTCCTTCCAGGATGCCATGTGACATTTAGTTGTCCCCTTAGACTCCTCCAGTTTGTGACATTGCCTCTGTCTTACCTGGTCTTTCAAGATCTTGACACTTTTGAAGAGCGCTGGGTGGGTGTTCTGTAAACTGTCCGTCAGTTTGGGGTTTGCTGAATGTTCTCATGTGTGCTGTGGGGGAGGCACAGTGTCTGAGGTATGGACAGCCTTGCTGTCATTTATGCTTCCATTTGAGGTCCCTGGTGAGTGTGTGCTGGGTTTGGGTCCCGTGTGGGGTGGGGGGAGCGGCAGAGGGCGAGACAGCCCGGAAGGGGCATAGTGTTCAAGTTCTGCCCCTCCTGGCTCTGTGGCCTTGGCAGTTCCCTTCCTCTCACTCTAAGCTGCAGCTTCCCCATCTCTCAAATAGGGCTAATAATTTTTATCTGCCTTGTTTTGCAAAAATGCAGTGAAATAATATAAGTTCTATGTATAGCCAGCATTCTACAAATTGTAGCTGCTGTGTCTTGAGTCTTAGTCAGACTCAGTTTCCTTAGTTTTAAATTGGAGTGAATTATGAACACCCCTTCCCCCTCACAGGGCTGCTGTGGCTTAAAATAAGACAGGGGCTGCCAAGTGCCCACAGCGTCCATTCCCCCCATCTGCCCTTAGGAAGCTCAGGGACACCCCTCTCCTTCCTGCCTCCTGAACATCATCACAGCAGATTCTCTGACGTACAGCCACAACCCCCCCACACCTTCCTCTGTCTACTAATAATTTTTATTTGGTAAACTACGACACAGATACATCATTTTAATAACATTCAAGTATTGCCTTGGTAAAAGAACCCGCCTGCCAATCAATGTAGGACACACAGGAGATGCAGGGTTGATCCCTAGGCAAGGAAGGTCCCTTGGAGGAGAGCAAGGCAGCCCACTCCAGGATTCTTGCCTGGAGCATCTCATGGACGGAGCAGCCTGGCGGGCCACAGTCCATAGTGTTGCATGGAGTCGGACACAACTGAAGCGATTTAGCTGACTCCAGCTCAGTCTCCAAACCATTTTCATCAAATTCTGTACATGCATTAAAAAAAGAGAGAAACAACTGAGCTATACACTATTTTGATTTCACCAGTTTTCCACTCAAGTCCTTCCAGGATGCCATGTGACATTTAGTTGTCCCCTTAGACTCCTCCAGTTTGTGACATTGCCTCTGTCTTACCTGGTCTTTCAAGATCTTGACACTTTTGAAGAGCGCTGGGTGGGTGTTCTGTAAACTGTCCGTCAGTTTGGGGTTTGCTGAATGTTCTCATGTGTGCATGCTCAGTCGCTTCAGTCGTGTCTGACCCTTTGTGACCCTATGGATGGTAGCCTGCCGGGCTCCTTTGTCCGAGTGGGCTGCCATGCCCTCCTGCAGGGGATCTTCCCAACCCAAGGGTCAGACTCAGGTCTTCTGTGTCTCCTGCAGGGGCAGGCGGGTTCTTTACCACTAGAGCCACCTGGGAAACACCCTGCCCCCAGAGTTTCTGTTGAGGATGTGATTTTGTGGAATTGGAGAGGATGTGCCCCTTCTCAGAGCCTCATGTTAGGGATGTGTGATGTGGATCTGTCTCAGTCTTAGTGTCGTTAACTGCGACCCCTCAGTTTAGGCAGTGTTCTCCATGTTTCTCCATTTTAATGTTACAATTTTTCTTCTGTACTTGGAAAAACTGGGGGGAAGAGACCTTGAGGATGTACAAATATCTTGTGTTTTTTTTTTTTTAAATTTTTATTTATTTATTTATTTTTGGGGGGTAGGGGGAGGCAGGTTGGGGAGGGAGAGGGGCGGGCGGGCCACTTTTATTGGTCTTTCATTTGTCTGTTTTCAACCATGTTTGTTCTTTGGTCTGTGTGGGCCTCCCATTGCAGTGGCCTCTGTTGTCGCAGAGCACCGGCTCTGGGCACATGCGCTCCAGAGCTCCAGCTCGGTAATTGGACACATCGGTCCAGCGGCCCTGCGGCACATGGGATCCTTCCGAGCCAGGGATCGGACCAGTGCCCGTTGCCTGCCCCGGACAACCAGGTGAATCCTTCAGGTCCGGGGTCCCTGGAGGAGAGCAAGGCAGCCCACTCCAGGATTCTTCCCATTGGGGGGTCGGACACAACTGAAAGCGATTTAGCTGACTCCAGCTCAGTCTCCAAACCATTTTCATCAAATTCTGTACATGCATTAAAAAAAGAGAGAAACAACTGAGCTATACACTATTTTGATTTCACCAGTTTTCCACTCAAGTCCTTCCAGGATGCCATGTGACATTTAGTTGTCCCCTTAGACTCCTCCAGTTTGTGACATTGCCTCTGTCTTACCTGGTCTTTCAAGATCTTGACACTTTTGAAGAGCGCTGGGTGGGTGTTCTGTAAACTGTCCGTCAGTTTGGGGTTTGCTGAATGTTCTCATGTGTGCATGCTCAGTCGCTTCAGTCGTGTCTGACCCTTTGTGACCCTATGGATGGTAGCCTGCCGGGCTCCTTTGTCCGAGTGGGCTGCCATGCCCTCCTGCAGGGGATCTTCCCAACCCAAGGGTCAGACTCAGGTCTTCTGTGTCTCCTGCAGGGGCAGGCGGGTTCTTTACCACTAGAGCCACCTGGGAAACACCCTCCCCCCAGAGTTTCTGTTGAGGATGTGATTTTGTGGAATTGGAGAGGATGTGCCCCTTCTCAGAGCCTCATGTTAGGGATGTGTGATGTGGATCTGTCTCAGTCTTAGTGTCGTTAACTGCGACCCCTCAGTTTAGGCAGTGTTCTCCATGTTTCTCCATTTTAATGTTACAATTTTTCTTCTGTACTTGGAAAAACTGGGGGGAAGAGACCTTGAGGATGTACAAATATCTTGTGTTTTTTTTTTTTTAAATTTTTATTTATTTATTTATTTTTGGGGGGTAGGGGGAGGCAGGTTGGGGAGGGAGAGGGGGCGGGCGGGCCACTTTTATTGGTCTTTCATTTGTCTGTTTTCAACCATGTTTGTTCTTTGGTCTGTGTGGGCCTCCCATTGCAGTGGCCTCTGTTGTCGCAGAGCACCGGCTCTGGGCACATGCGCTCCAGAGCTCCAGCTCGGTAATTGGACACATCGGTCCAGCGGCCCTGCGGCACATGGGATCCTTCCGAGCCAGGGATCGGACCAGTGCCCGTTGCACTGCAAAGCGGTGTCCTTACCCATTGGACAACCAGGGATGCCCAAATATCCTGTTTCTGTTAAATCCTCTTACAGTAAGTTTAATGTTTATCAGTGGATCTTGCCTGCAGCAAATACTACTGTAGTGTTCTAGTAGTCATTTTCTATTTCTGATATTCTATATTTATCAGAATTCTCATAAAAGGAAGAGTCATTTCTTGTCCTCACTTACATGTTTATTCATTCATTTATGTGAATACAGTCTCATGGGTGTTTATATATTTTGCGGTTATAATCAAATACTGTATTTTGTTGCTCACATAGTTTTATGTTTTGTCGTTGGAAACTCAGGTTGGTTCCTGTGCCCTTCTGTCATGCCCCACTTTTTTATAGTGCGTTCTTATTTTCTGGTGCTGTAAAATGCTTCAGGCTTATCTTGTGTTCTCTCTTTCCCAGCCCTGGAATCAATCGTGTCTCCACGGAGCCCTGATTCTTTTCTGGTGAGGAATAGTGTTTAGAAACCAGGAACTGGATGTTAGTTGTGCTCATTTGCTAGAGGAGTCTCACTGTTTTCAGATCCTCTCCATGGACAGAGTTAGGAAATGATGGATGTATAGCAGTTCATGTATACACAGACACCTCTCTCTCTCTGTCCCTCCATCTCTCTCCTTTATCTTATCTATTATCTGTCATGTTTCTGTCATCTATCTATCTCTATTAAAATCAAATATAAATTTATGTTGATGCCTATGATTCCAATGAAAAACCAAAAGGTTTATTCTACCATCCTCTCTTTGCTTGATTGTAGTTTCTTTCTCTGATAGTGAGAAAGATGACTCTATTATGTACAACACATCTACTTGCTCATTCATCTCTTGTATACATGGAAAATTGTTTCAGATACATGCCTTTTTGACATTTAGAATTTCTGACATCATTAGAGAGACGTTTTGAGACATTAACTTTGTTTTAGGGTACACCATTTTTTTTGCTTTGTTTTGGTTTCATTGTAAAGGCTCACATGCGCCCAGAGCTCCAGCTCGGTAATTGGACACATCGGTCCAGCGGCCCTGCGGCACATGGGATCCTTCCGAGCCAGGGATCGGACCAGTGCCCGTTGCACTGCAAAGCGGTGTCCTTACCCATTGGACAACCAGGGATGCCCAAATATCCTGTTTCTGTTAAATCCTCTTACAGTAAGTTTAATGTTTATCAGTGGATCTTGCCTGCAGCAAATACTACTGTAGTGTTCTAGTAGTCATTTTCTATTTCTGATATTCTATATTTATCAGAATTCTCATAAAAGGAAGAGTCATTTCTTGTCCTCACTTACATGTTTATTCATTCATTTATGTGAATACAGTCTCATGGGTGTTTATATATTTTGCGGTTATAATCAAATACTGTATTTTGTTGCTCACATAGTTTTATGTTTTGTCGTTGGAAACTCAGGTTGGTTCCTGTGCCCTTCTGTCATGCCCCACTTTTTTATAGTGCGTTCTTATTTTCTGGTGCTGTAAAATGCTTCAGGCTTATCTTGTGTTCTCTCTTTCCCAGCCCTGGAATCAATCGTGTCTCCACGGAGCCCTGATTCTTTTCTGGTGAGGAATAGTGTTTAGAAACCAGGAACTGGATGTTAGTTGTGCTCATTTGCTAGAGGAGTCTCACTGTTTTCAGATCCTCTCCATGGACAGAGTTAGGAAATGATGGATGTATAGCAGTTCATGTATACACAGACACCTCTCTCTTTTGTCCCTCCATCTCTCTCCTTTATCTTATCTATTATCTGTCATGTTTCTGTCATCTATCTATCTCTATTAAAATCAAATATAAATTTATGTTGATGCCTATGATTCCAATGAAAAACCAAAAGGTTTATTCTACCATCCTCTCTTTGCTTGATTGTAGTTTCTTTCTCTGATAGTGAGAAAGATGACTCTATTATGTACAACACATCTACTTGCTCATTCATCTCTTGTATACATGGAAAATTGTTTCAGATACATGCCTTTTTGACATTTAGAATTTCTGACATCATTAGAGAGACGTTTTGAGACATTAACTTTGTTTTAGGGTACACCATCTTGCTTTGTGTTTCATTGTAAAGGCTCATATATAAAGCCACTTATTTTCTGAAGGCTACTTTTTCTGAAGGGATACATGCATTGTGCAATATTTAAGCTGAGTTTCTCAGGTCTCACCACTTACACTGAGAGAAGTGACAGGGTTTTAGTAACAACAGCACCTTAAATGTCATAGACATCTGCTCCCAACTGCTTACGGGATATTCTGCCCCCTTGTGAAGACGGCTCTCCGCAACCCGGGTAGACTCTCACCTGTGCTGGAAAACAGGTGTGAACCTGCTGAGCCCCGTTCCCCGCTGAGCTCCATGGATGTCCAGAATTTTGGGACATCCTTGCCCTGATGGGCAAGGCCACGGAGGTCCTTGGGTCCTGTGGTTTCCAGTTGGGTGGTGTGAGGGAGAATGTTTTCTTCCCTTTGTATTTCACTCTGTCATCAGAGGCCCACCTAGGACTGCGTGTGCTTCCTGGGCAATGCAGGGTTTAGCAAAGGACTCTTTTATTCTTGTACTGACAGCACCTTAACCTCCTTCACACTCTACTTAGGACCCCAACATGAGTCCGTGGGACACCACTAAAATGCACATTTGAAGAAGTGCTACTCTGCTTGGGTTGGAAGTAATTAACCACACACCATAACTACTCTGTTTTTAAAAATTTTGGCCTCTTTTACTGGTTTTTTATTTATTTATTTTCATCCATCTTTATTCTTTGGCCTGTGTGGGCCTCCCATTGCGGTGGCCTCTCTCACCGCAGAGCACCGGCTCTGGGTGCATGTGCTCCAGAGCGCTGGCTCGCAATTGGGCACACCGGCCCAGCAGTTCCTGGGCACGTGGGATCTTCCTGGGCCAGGGATCAAGCCGGGGCCCCTTGCACTGCAAGGCGGACCCTACCCACTGGACCACCAGGGAAGCCCCATAGCTACTCTTATCTGCACCCTTGGCACAGGATGGCTCCTTCACATCAGCTTTCTTACGGAGCCCTGTGGCAGCGAAATCATCTTTCCTTACAACAGTTCTCTCGGTTCCCTCTCTCACTCACTTTGGTGCTGAGAGGACCAGAGATCCCTGGTTCTACTGAAAATCCCACAACCTCCTTCCACAGCATGGAGCTGTTACCAGGAGGGCCTCGGTTGGTAAGGACTTTCTTTCCCAGCCCCTCTTTTCCACAAGCTGGATTAGGTACTGGTTTTCAGCATTTGAATATGAGCGGAAAGTGGAAGTGACAGGTGTCCCGTCTAGGGTGGAGCTTTTAAGCAGGGGATGCAGCGTCTCTTTTCTCGCTGTCTTCCCTCTCCTCCCTGCTCTGTGAGGCTGTGAAGCTGAGAACTCCAAGGGAGACAAAGGTGGGAGGAGCTGAATCCCTGCATCCCCCGGTCGAGCCTACACTGGCCTATTACACGAATGAAAGACAAGATTTGGGGGTTTATTTGCTATAGTAAAAGGAATTACTATGACTAATACACACAGGAAATCTATTTTCCATCTGGGTACCACGGCGGATTCAGCGCTGGTTGTGACAATGGCTGGGCCCTCCTTTGGGGTCAGGCCTGTGACTCCAGACCCACCCTCGGGGGAGCTCTCTCAAGGAAGCCCCTCAGCCTCCAAGCCCTCTCATCCATCAAGCTCTTCCCAGTCCACACCTCAGGACTCTTGTGCAGGTGCCAATTTTTCTGTGATCTCCCCAAACTGGATAGAATTTTCCATGTCCCCCCTCCCCACTCCTGTGTATTCCTGTGTGACAGAATAACTACAACCTATTTTTTTATCATCAAATTACTTGTCAGTAATTTGGATGGATGGATGAAGAAACAGGTCTGTGCCAATAACATCTGAATGTCTCTCATCCAGATCTCTACTGAGATTCACTCTGTGTGTATGCCTCCTTGCTGGTCCTTGCTAATGATATTCTTGCGGGCACTTCGAAGGCAAAATGCCCCCCCACATCTTCATCATGTGTCCGCCAAATATGCTTTATGTCCCATGTCCTTTGAGTTGACGAGGACGTCCCCAGCTTCTCTGCATTCTAGACCCAGGTGCCACCTTTGATATTCCCTTTATATCAACAATTGATTGACTGCTAAGTTCTGACCATTTCACTTTCAAAGTGGCTCGAGTTGGCCTCTTCCTTTGCCAGACTCTGAATGTAGGTCCCCGACCTTGACCTCAAAAGCCCATCACAATCTGAACCCTGGCTGCTCCCACCTGTTCATGCCTTCCACGGACCATGCCACCCCACTGCACACGCTCAGTCCCACTGAACTGGTCCTTCACAGCACCCACGGTCTCCTAGGAGCCGGGACACTGTGACGGAGACTGTTTCACGTTCCTCCTTCCTCCATCCTCCTCACCACGCCTAGCTCAAACAGGTAATTGTCTCTATGCTCCTTGTGTGGGAGAGGACGAGGCGGGGAGGAAAGCAGAAAGTGCTTTCCTGGGCATCTTGCTTTTGTTTCCAAAATCCACACCACAGAGGGGAGATAATCCCTGGGTACACAGAACGTGTCTTGAAGAAACAGACAGAAAAATCTGTCTCACTCCAGAAAAGATTCTCTTGCCTCAAGGCAGCAGGGTATGGAGCAGGAAGGGTGGTGACCTCAGTGAGAAGAGGTACCATACACCCTGCACACCAGGTGTCTCCTCCCCCCTTGCACTCAAGGCACCAAGCAGGGTACTCGGCAGCAGAAGGAGTGGTGCCTCAGAAAGACCAGACCCAGTCCACACCTCAGGACTCTTGTGCAGGTGCCAATTTTTCTGTGATCTCCCCAAACTGGATAGAATTTTCCATGTCCCCCCTCCCCACTCCTGTGTATTCCTGTGTGACAGAATAACTACAACCTATTTTTTTATCATCAAATTACTTGTCAGTAATTTGGATGGATGGATGAAGAAACAGGTCTGTGCCAATAACATCTGAATGTCTCTCATCCAGATCTCTACTGAGATTCACTCTGTGTGTATGCCTCCTTGCTGGTCCTTGCTAATGATATTCTTGCGGGCACTTCGAAGGCAAAATGCCCCCCCACATCTTCATCATGTGTCCGCCAAATATGCTTTATGTCCCATGTCCTTTGAGTTGACGAGGACGTCCCCAGCTTCTCTGCATTCTAGACCCAGGTGCCACCTTTGATATTCCCTTTATATCAACAATTGATTGACTGCTAAGTTCTGACCATTTCACTTTCAAAGTGGCTCGAGTTGGCCTCTTCCTTTGCCAGACTCTGAATGTAGGTCCCCGACCTTGACCTCAAAAGCCCATCACAATCTGAACCCTGGCTGCTCCCACCTGTTCATGCCTTCCACGGACCATGCCACCCCACTGCACACGCTCAGTCCCACTGAACTGGTCCTTCACAGCACCCACGGTCTCCTAGGAGCCGGGACACTGTGACGGAGACTGTTTCACGTTCCTCCTTCCTCCATCCTCCTCACCACGCCTAGCTCAAACAGGTAATTGTCTCTATGCTCCTTGTGTGGGAGAGGACGAGGCGGGGAGGAAAGCAGAAAGTGCTTTCCTGGGCATCTTGCTTTTGTTTCCAAAATCCACACCACAGAGGGGAGATAATCCCTGGGTACACAGAACGTGTCTTGAAGAAACAGACAGAAAAATCTGTCTCACTCCAGAAAAGATTCTCTTGCCTCAAGGCAGCAGGGTATGGAGCAGGAAGGGTGGTGACCTCAGTGAGAAGAGGTACCATACACCCTGCACACCAGGTGTCTCCTCTCACAAGGGCACCAAGGCCCCAGAGAGGGAAGGGGATTGCACGTCTGGGGAGACAGTCAGTCACCTGGAAGACTGCAGGAATCCATCCGTGACTCAGAAGCAGACAGAAAAGGCAGTCTCAACAGGCACAGTGTTTCTCCAAGAGATGCCTCAGATCACAGACCCAGACTCCTCAGAAGGCTAGTACTGCATCTCCTGCTGGTCCAGCAGAATGAGGGCTCAGGATTGGAGTTAACTGAGTTTGGGGAAAAAAGAGAGACCTTGCCTACCTGATTTTATAGAGTGAGGGACATATCCTCTCTGCCCTTCTCATCTCTTCATGTTTTCAGGCTCATTCTCATCAGTCTCAGGGGACGGACTTGCTCTGGCCAGAGGAGCTCCTCCTCTGGGCCTCTACTGCATTCGTTACTTTATAATCTTTTTACACATTCAGTATAAGATGTGGTAGGTATTCTTTTTTCATTTTATAGATGAAGAAACAGAGACTCAGAGGGTCAGGCGCTGGGTCTGCACCCTGTCTGCTGCTCAGGGCAGCCTCGGCACCCTGGCGTGGAGTCAGGTAGTGCCTGCCTCGCCGTCCCCACTCCCTCTGACAGCCCTCCACCATCTGGCTTGGAGGTGCCTGGCCCTGCTCTCCTGCAGGATCTCAGCATCCACTGCATCTCCACAGGCTGGTTCTTTCCCCTACAGCTTTAAACAAACACATTTGATTACGAGGATGTGTCTCTCTATGCCAGCAATTTATTCCCCTCTATGCAAATTGTCCCACTAATTAACAAAGAAAAAACAACACAGTTCAGACCAGGAGCTCTTGAAAGGGAAAACAAAGGAGCTGTCAGCAAATGGTGGCATCCCGAGTCCTGGGCTGGAGGACGAGGCGGGAGGAAAGCAGAAAGTGCTTTCCTGGGCATCTTGCTTTTGTTTCCAAAATCCACACCACAGAGGGGAGATAATCCCTGGGTACACAGAACGTGTCTTGAAGAAACAGACAGAAAAATCTGTCTCACTCCAGAAAAGATTCTCTTGCCTCAAGGCAGCAGGGTATGGAGCAGGAAGGGTGGTGACCTCAGTGAGAAGAGGTACCATACACCCTGCACACCAGGTGTCTCCTCTCACAAGGGCACCAAGGCCCCAGAGAGGGAAGGGGATTGCACGTCTGGGGAGACAGTCAGTCACCTGGAAGACTGCAGGAATCCATCCGTGACTCAGAAGCAGACAGAAAAGGCAGTCTCAACAGGCACAGTGTTTCTCCAAGAGATGCCTCAGATCACAGACCCAGACTCCTCAGAAGGCTAGTACTGCATCTCCTGCTGGTCCAGCAGAATGAGGGCTCAGGATTGGAGTTAACTGAGTTTGGGGAAAAAAGAGAGACCTTGCCTACCTGATTTTATAGAGTGAGGGACATATCCTCTCTGCCCTTCTCATCTCTTCATGTTTTCAGGCTCATTCTCATCAGTCTCAGGGGACGGACTTGCTCTGGCCAGAGGAGCTCCTCCTCTGGGCCTCTACTGCATTCGTTACTTTATAATCTTTTTACACATTCAGTATAAGATGTGGTAGGTATTCTTTTTTCATTTTATAGATGAAGAAACAGAGACTCAGAGGGTCAGGCGCTGGGTCTGCACCCTGTCTGCTGCTCAGGGCAGCCTCGGCACCCTGGCGTGGAGTCAGGTAGTGCCTGCCCTCGCCGTCCCCCACTCCCTCTGACAGCCCTCCACCATCTGGCTTGGAGGTGCCTGGCCCTGCTCTCCTGCAGGATCTCAGCATCCACTGCATCTCCACAGGCTGGTTCTTTCCCCTACAGCTTTAAACAAACACATTTGATTACGAGGATGTGTCTCTCTATGCCAGCAATTTATTCCCCTCTATGCAAATTGTCCCACTAATTAACAAAGAAAAAACAACACAGTTCAGACCAGGAGCTCTTGAAAGGGAAAACAAAGGAGCTGTCAGCAAATGGTGGCATCCCGAGTCCTGGGCTGGGAGTCAGAAGGTCCTGGATTTGGATCCTGGTTTCATGGCTCTCTGCCGCCAGGCTCTGGGCGGGCCACTTCACCTCTCCGAGCCTCACTTTCCTCATCTGTGGAGTGGCACTGCTGATCCCTACTTCACAGCGTGGCTAGGAGGTTCATCTGAGAAAGAATCCAGATGTTTGGGGAGCTCTAAGATGCTCTGACAGTAGGGAAAAAATAGTCCTTTACATTAAATTGCAGAAAAGCATACAAGTGTATCCTCTTAGAACCCTAGAGCATAGGGTCCCACTACTGGAAGCTTACCCAGGTCTGGTCAACTCTTAGAAATGTGCTTGCCCCCATTCCAAAAAAAAAAGATTTTTACATCTAGCCCCTAGCATCTCAGATTGTGATCTTAGTTGGGAATAGGGTCTTCAGCAAGATAACCAAGTTAAAGTGAGGTGGCCCCTAATCCCATGTGACTGGAGTCCCTCTGAAAAGAAGGTGCTCAGACACAGAACCACACACACGAGGTGAGTACCTTGTGAAGGCAGAGGATTGGAGCAATCCATCTACAAACCAAGACCCACAAAGACCGCCTGCAAATCTCCAGAAGCTGAAGAGGCGGGGACGGAGTCTCCCTCGCAGCCCAGACCCTGTCAGCCGATCCTGGACCTCGGACTTCGAGCCTTCATACGTGAGTGAAGACTGTGCGTTTCTGTCATTTTCAGCCACTTGGTCTGTTGGCCTTGTTCTGGCAGCCCTGGCAAACTAATACAGACCCTCATAACCGTGGTCCTTCTCTGAACTGCGGGTAACAGACGACTCACTGTGTGGTATATCCTGAAAATGAGCAGGACTCTGTGGGGCTCAGGGGCACAAAAGTCTTTCTGGGTGACCCCCATTTCTTTTTTTCCCACTTGTGTCATTTTTTTTCTTTCTTTTTTATTTTTTAAGTTGTGAAAGTTATGATAACACATTTATAGGAGACTTGCAAATTGTCCCACTAATTAACAAAGAAAAAACAACACAGTTCAGACCAGGAGCTCTTGAAAGGGAAAACAAAGGAGCTGTCAGCAAATGGTGGCATCCCGAGTCCTGGGCTGGGAGTCAGAAGGTCCTGGATTTGGATCCTGGTTTCATGGCTCTCTGCCGCCAGGCTCTGGGCGGGCCACTTCACCTCTCCGAGCCTCACTTTCCTCATCTGTGGAGTGGCACTGCTGATCCCTACTTCACAGCGTGGCTAGGAGGTTCATCTGAGAAAGAATCCAGATGTTTGGGGAGCTCTAAGATGCTCTGACAGTAGGGAAAAAATAGTCCTTTACATTAAATTGCAGAAAAGCATACAAGTGTATCCTCTTAGAACCCTAGAGCATAGGGTCCCACTACTGGAAGCTTACCCAGGTCTGGTCAACTCTTAGAAATGTGCTTGCCCCCATTCCAAAAAAAAGATTTTTACATCTAGCCCCTAGCATCTCAGATTGTGATCTTAGTTGGGAATAGGGTCTTCAGCAAGATAACCAAGTTAAAGTGAGGTGGCCCCTAATCCCATGTGACTGGAGTCCCTCTGAAAAGAAGGTGCTCAGACACAGAACCACACACACGAGGTGAGTACCTTGTGAAGGCAGAGGATTGGAGCAATCCATCTACAAACCAAGACCCACAAAGACCGCCTGCAAATCTCCAGAAGCTGAAGAGGCGGGGACGGAGTCTCCCTCGCAGCCCAGACCCTGTCAGCCGATCCTGGACCTCGGACTTCGAGCCTTCATACGTGAGTGAAGACTGTGCGTTTCTGTCATTTTCAGCCACTTGGTCTGTTGGCCTTGTTCTGGCAGCCCTGGCAAACTAATACAGACCCTCATAACCGTGGTCCTTCTCTGAACTGCGGGTAACAGACGACTCACTGTGTGGTATATCCTGAAAATGAGCAGGACTCTGTGGGGCTCAGGGGCACAAAAGTCTTTCTGGGTGACCCCCATTTCTTTTTTTCCCACTTGTGTCATTTTTTTTCTTTCTTTTTTATTTTTTAAGTTGTGAAAGTTATGATAACACATTTATAGGAGACTTGGAAAGTGCAGAACCAAGTTACGTACAGTTCTGCTATATATTACAATGATTTCTTTTTCTTCTTTTTTGGCCACTTCTATTTGTCTTTCATTTGTCTATTTTCATCCATCTTTGTTCTTTGGCCCATGTGGGCCTCTCATCGCAGTGGCCTCTGTTGTCGCAGAGCACCGGCTCTGGGAGCATGCGCTCCAGAGCTCCGGCTCGGTAATTGGACACATCGGTCCAACCGCTCTGCGGCACATGGGATCTTCCGAGGCCAGGGATCGAACCGGCGCCCCTTGCACTGCAAGGCGGTGTCCTTACCCACTGGACCACCAGGGAAGCCTTACAATGATTTTTTAAACTCTATAAATTAAGATTTTTAGTTAGAGTTTCAACATCAAGCACTCAAAAATTAACAGAATGAATACACAGAAAATTAGAATGATATAATAGACCTGAAAAGCACTATGAATCAATTCAACATAATTAACATTTATAGAATTTTCACACAACAGGATACAAATTCTATTCAAGTTCCCATAGACTATAGACCAGGAGACACTGGAACATATTCAGGGACATAAAACAAGGTGCAAAAATTTCATAGTCTAAAAGTATTTAAATCATATAGAGTCTGTTCTCTTATCACTGTGTAGCTATGTTACAAATCAATATCAAAAGATATTTGAAAATAGCCTACATATTTTCAGGTACAATGTGACATTTACCAAGAGAGATCTTTGACTTAGCCATTGAAAACCTCAATAAACTTAGACAAAAAAAAAAAAGAGGATGATTTCAGAGAAGAAAGTATTTAAATGAGAAATTAATATCAAAATGAGAAATTAGAACTGATAGGGCCAGAATAGAACAGGGAGGTGGTTGTGGAGTCCTAGTAGGGGACTGTAGGTAGAGTCCTAGTAGGGGACTGTAGGTAGAAGGGTGGCACCTGAGAAAGGTTGGGAGGCCAGTGAGTTGATGATAACTCAGGAGAGCTGCTCCTTGTTCAGTAAAGCAGGCTTGACTGGGTGTAAACAGCTGATGAAGGAGGAGCTGGTGAAGAAGGAACTAATGATGTATGCCTTGCATCTGTGTCTACTTGAGAAGGGCAGTCTTCTACCATCCTATATATATGGCTGCCCACTCAGTCGAAGGGAGAGCAGAGCAGAGCTTTCCTGCCTGCCCGCTTGCATCTCTTACAAGTACCCTATCCTAATAAATCCTTTTCTTGTCTATCACTCTGCCTCTCGCTGAATTCCTTCTGCAATGAGGCATGAAGAACCTGAGCCTCAGTGGTTCCAGACGTTGGGTGAGTGCTGGATTAAGTCCCGACTGCGTGGGTTCTAGTCCAAGACGGGGTTTTGGGTGGGATTGAGTCCTGATTACGTGGGTTTAAGTCCCAAGCAGGGTTTTGGCTGGAATTCAAGCTCCAGCCACGTGGGTTCAAGTCCCAAGCGGGGTTCGATCAGGTCTGGACCCTGGGTTTAAGTCTCAAATCGAGGTAAAACCCTTTCAGAACCAAAGATACTTTTAAAAAATCCAGGTATGTGGAAAGGTAAATCTTCACTTCTAAATGATGGGTGTATCTAAGAAGTCATAACAAGGAAATAGAAAATAGAATTTACCAGAATTTGTTGCATGTAATTGAAGCTGCTGAATGCAACGTAATACAATGTGGAGTATTGAATAAGGCATGAAAACAATTGACACTAGGATACAATTTTGTGTAATTTGAGCAACATTTGTGTTTTAGTTGATAACACTGTGCCTGCCGGCTCAGTCGCTTCAGCAATGTCTGGCTTTTTGTGACCCTTTGGACTGCAGCCTGTCAGGCTCCTCTGTCCGTGGGATTCTCCAAACAAGAATACTGGAATGGGTTGCTATGCCCTCCTCTAGGGGATCTTCCCATCCCAGGGATCGAACCCACGTATCTTATGTCCTCTGCATGGGTAGATGGGTTCTTTATCACCAGCGACGCCTGGGAAGCCCCTTTACAGAGATAGTTATGGATACCAAACACACACAACTCCAAAGCTATGCTTTTTCATCCTTTTAAATGCCCCACAGTCATTCAGACAGCGCCCACACTGCCTGGATTGGCTGCTGGGGACTTCCAGATGGGAGGTCCTGACTCTGGCCTTAAAGAGCTCCCAGACTGACCCTTGTAAGACAGGAGGCAGGATTACAAACAGCTTGGAAAGGCTGTGGGAAGGGAGTTCACCACGAACTCGGATACTGGGGGCTACACAGTGTATTGAGGGGGGCACACTCCACAGATAATTACAGTTGTCATGGGACTTCCCTGGTGGTCCAGTGGCTAAGACTCTGCCCTCCTAGTGCACAGGGCCTCGATTTGCTTCCTGGGTCAAGGAACTCAATCCCATTTTACAAGATTTCACATGTGGCAACTAAATATCTCACATGCCATAATAAAGACCTGGCGCAGCCAAAGAAATAATAAATATATATTAAGAAACAGGTCTCATTCTTTAAAAAGAGGATTAAAAACTGCCACAGCCACTACTGCAGCCCAACCAAGAGTTGGCCCGGAGAGCGGAAAAAAAAAAGAGAGAGGAACTTCATTTGGACTAGATGAGCTGGAAAACAAACTCTCCCTTGCATATTTGCTGTTAGCTCTCCAACACTTTTGTGATCATGAGTTAGATACAATAGCATCAGCCATTTGGACTTGAGATCAGCCAAGGTGCTTGGCATCTAACGGCATTTAGAAAGAAAACGGGAAAATCTTTTAATGGTATGATTGCATTTTCTCCACTGTGAGAAGTGGTGCTCTTAATGAGTTATTCTTTGACCTTTTTCTCAACAGCACACATGAAACAGTGGCGCTGGGCTCCAGCCAGCCCTGCAGCCAGATTCATCCTCTCTTCAGGTCCCCTAAACCAGCGAGGGGCCAGACTGGGGGGCGGGGACTCCCCTTCATCGGAGGGAGCACTGTCCTCCAAGTAGAGGTGGCAAATGGGATTTAGACTCAGCAATAGTGGAAAACAACAAGAGGTTCTTTCTGCTTGGCCTTTGGCCTGCAGCCCCTTCCTGCAATTCTGTGAAGAACGCCTCTTTCATTGGAAGCCTGGGGAATACGAATGGGCCGAAAAGAGCACCGTGTGACTCTGTCAGTCTCTGACGTGTCTAGTCTTTCATCAAGGCCCATCAGGCAACTTCATTGTGGTTGATCAAATTCTTTGCCAATGGGTTTCCTTTCGCCCACACTGCCTGGATTGGCTGCTGGGGACTTCCAGATGGGAGGTCCTGACTCTGGCCTTAAAGAGCTCCCAGACTGACCCTTGTAAGACAGGAGGCAGGATTACAAACAGCTTGGAAAGGCTGTGGGAAGGGAGTTCACCACGAACTCGGATACTGGGGGCTACACAGTGTATTGAGGGGGGCACACTCCACAGATAATTACAGTTGTCATGGGACTTCCCTGGTGGTCCAGTGGCTAAGACTCTGCCCTCCTAGTGCACAGGGCCTCGATTTGCTTCCTGGGTCAAGGAACTCAATCCCATTTTACAAGATTTCACATGTGGCAACTAAATATCTCACATGCCATAATAAAGACCTGGCGCAGCCAAAGAAATAATAAATATATATTAAGAAACAGGTCTCATTCTTTAAAAAGAGGATTAAAAACTGCCACAGCCACTACTGCAGCCCAACCAAGAGTTGGCCCGGAGAGCGGAAAAAAAAAAGAGAGAGGAACTTCATTTGGACTAGATGAGCTGGAAAACAAACTCTCCCTTGCATATTTGCTGTTAGCTCTCCAACACTTTTGTGATCATGAGTTAGATACAATAGCATCAGCCATTTGGACTTGAGATCAGCCAAGGTGCTTGGCATCTAACGGCATTTAGAAAGAAAACGGGAAAATCTTTTAATGGTATGATTGCATTTTCTCCACTGTGAGAAGTGGTGCTCTTAATGAGTTATTCTTTGACCTTTTTCTCAACAGCACACATGAAACAGTGGCGCTGGGCTCCAGCCAGCCCTGCAGCCAGATTCATCCTCTCTTCAGGTCCCCTAAACCAGCGAGGGGCCAGACTGGGGGGCGGGGACTCCCCTTCATCGGAGGGAGCACTGTCCTCCAAGTAGAGGTGGCAAATGGGATTTAGACTCAGCAATAGTGGAAAACAACAAGAGGTTCTTTCTGCTTGGCCTTTGGCCTGCAGCCCCTTCCTGCAATTCTGTGAAGAACGCCTCTTTCATTGGAAGCCTGGGGAATACGAATGGGCCGAAAAGAGCACCGTGTGACTCTGTCAGTCTCTGACGTGTCTAGTCTTTCATCAAGGCCCATCAGGCAACTTCATTGTGGTTGATCAAATTCTTTGCCAATGGGTTTCCTTTCCCCACAGCAAAGGGACAGCTCCATCATTTCCTTCCCCTAATGCCATGAGATGGGGAGAATTCAGTTCTCCAGACTTCCTCCTGCAAAGAGCACAGTAGTGTTTATTAGAGAGAAGCATCATGAGAAGCCAGTTTAGATGAAGGGTGATCTCCCAAGGTAGGGGTCTTGAAAACATTTTATTCCCAATCCCTCGAAGCAATAATAATTTTTAAAGCTTTGTTTTTCTTTGCACATTTTTCTCAAGTTGATGATGTAAACCCTTTTAAGTCACAAGTTTAAATGGTTGTAAAAGATGTAGCTTACTGTTCTTCGTGTAAGTATTCAATTAAAATACATCTTTGAAATCGTGAACCTGCACGTTTAGTGCTTTCAGCTTGGAACAATGGCAGTTTAAATGGCAAGGCCATTTATGGAAACCGTCAGCCAAGTCAAAGTGTTCAGAAAGAAAACGTCTAACTTCATTACTTAGTTCAGATAAACTAGACCATGAGGCAACTACTGCACTTCTAAATTCTAAGCTGTGGTATAAAATAGATAACCAACAAGGACCTATTGTAGAACATAGACAACTATACTCAGTATCTTGAATATCTTGTAATGCCTATCATGGAAAAGAAAGTTAAAAAGAATATAAGCTGAATTGCTTTCTGTATACCTGAAATACAACATTGTAAATCAACTATATTTAAATAAAAAAATAAAAATTGTAAGTTAGACAGATCGTTGAATCTAGCGAGAGAGATTCTGCAAGGAGTCTGCTTCTATGTTCCTCACTGCAGGTCTTTGCTCAGGGCCTCCCTCACTCTGGAGCTGGCCTTCTGGACCCTTTCCGCTTTCTTCAGTCCAGGAGGTGTTCGACCTTTGCAGCAATAATTATGCTGGAGGAGAAGCAAGCCTTTCTTTTATTAACTGCAAGAGGCATGATTGCGAAAGAGAAGGTAGGAAAGAATAGGCAGATCCTGGAAGTGACCGGAGGGTCCATGTTAGAAGCAGGCTCTTGGAAGCCGAAGATCTGGAATTTGCGTCCCAAAAACATACCCGAGTCTTCGTGTTCTCTCAGGGAGCTGCACCCCACCCCGGTTTGAAGATTGCCTCATGGTATAGGAGAAAAGGGGATTGATGAAATTTTACTAAGGGAGACTTCCCTGATGCTCCAGAGGTTAAGATTCTGCACCACCAACACAGGGCATGGGTTTGATCCCTGTCAGGGAACTAGATTCCACATATGGCAACCAGAGATCCCACATAGCACAACTATCTATCCCTGGTGGCTCGGTAGGAAAGAATCCACCTGCAATGCAAGACTCAGTTTCGATCCCTGGGTCAAGAAGATCGCCTTTAGGAGGAAATGGCAACCCATGCCAGTATTCTTACCTGGGAAATCTTACAGAGCCTGACAGGCTACAGTCCATGGGGCTGCAAGAATTGCCTACAACTTAGCAACTAAACCATCACCACCATGCCACAACTAAGACCTGGCACAGCGTAATAAATAATAATATAATGATATAAAAAAGTTTGCCAAGGGGGACTTCTCTAGTGGTCCAGTGGTTAAGGCTCCACCCTTCCACACAGCTTTGATCCCTGGTCAGAGAACTAAGATCCCACATCCCATAGAGGTGTGCCCAAACAAGAAAAAATTTTCGAAGGGGTTTGTAGCTTCATTAAGAGGGCTGGCGTCTCCAACACAGGCTGAGCTCCCTGGGCAGCACTCACAATCCTCTTGTGGGAGGGCTGCCAGGGAGACCATTCCCTGCACCAGCTGCAGGGCGGAGGACAAATGTAGAAACAGCATGGAAAGATTTCAGGCCCAGATTGCCCCCTTCGGTATTAAATAGATCAATGGAGTTCATGAAAGAACACACTGGCACAAAGGTTAAAGTCGTCCACGTGTACGAGTCTCTTTTCTTCTCCAAAAAATTACTGTCTAAAATCAGAATGGAAACCTCTCTCTCAGCCCCATCTGGTGTCCCGGCCCCAGGGTGAGGTTAATCTGAGCACACACATAGGATCAAAACCCTGCTGTGTTATGAACTTTTACACAGAAGGGAGATGTCTTGGTGATTCGGGAGGGCTTTGTGCAGCTCCTGCGACCTGCTCCAGAAGGTTGAAGAGGCCTCTCAGTCTGTCACCTGCCTGGTCTCCGCCCTTCTTCCTCCAGTTCACCTTCCTGAGAGGCCACCTTTTTCAAAACCTTAGGAAATTGATGAGAGTATAGAATAATTGAGCTACATTGTAAAACAATCTGGAGGGTTTTTTTTTTAACAAAAACTAAACACGTCCCTACCCTCTGACTTGCAATTATATTCACAACAAATAGGAAAGCACAAGTGGACAGAACGCTCCCGTAACAGCCATTTTAGAACGATCAAAACACAGGAAGCAGCCCAGGTGTCCATGAGCAGGAATGGGTGAGCAAGCTGTGATCTCTCGTAAGGGAAGATGACTCAAAAAACAGAGACAGCCCGATGTATTGACTGGGGAAATAATTCTTACCTGGGAAATCTTACAGAGCCTGACAGGCTACAGTCCATGGGGCTGCAAGAATTGCCTACAACTTAGCAACTAAACCATCACCACCATGCCACAACTAAGACCTGGCACAGCGTAATAAATAATAATATAATGATATAAAAAAGTTTGCCAAGGGGGACTTCTCTAGTGGTCCAGTGGTTAAGGCTCCACCCTTCCACACAGCTTTGATCCCTGGTCAGAGAACTAAGATCCCACATCCCATAGAGGTGTGCCCAAACAAGAAAAAATTTTCGAAGGGGTTTGTAGCTTCATTAAGAGGGCTGGCGTCTCCAACACAGGCTGAGCTCCCTGGGCAGCACTCACAATCCTCTTGTGGGAGGGCTGCCAGGGAGACCATTCCCTGCACCAGCTGCAGGGCGGAGGACAAATGTAGAAACAGCATGGAAAGATTTCAGGCCCAGATTGCCCCCTTCGGTATTAAATAGATCAATGGAGTTCATGAAAGAACACACTGGCACAAAGGTTAAAGTCGTCCACGTGTACGAGTCTCTTTTCTTCTCCAAAAAATTACTGTCTAAAATCAGAATGGAAACCTCTCTCTCAGCCCCATCTGGTGTCCCGGCCCCAGGGTGAGGTTAATCTGAGCACACACATAGGATCAAAACCCTGCTGTGTTATGAACTTTTACACAGAAGGGAGATGTCTTGGTGATTCGGGAGGGCTTTGTGCAGCTCCTGCGACCTGCTCCAGAAGGTTGAAGAGGCCTCTCAGTCTGTCACCTGCCTGGTCTCCGCCCTTCTTCCTCCAGTTCACCTTCCTGAGAGGCCACCTTTTTCAAAACCTTAGGAAATTGATGAGAGTATAGAATAATTGAGCTACATTGTAAAACATTCTGGAGGGTTTTTTTTTTAAATAAAACTAAACACATCCCTACCCTCTGACTTGCAATTATATTCCCAAGAAATAGGAAAGCACAAGTGGACAGAACGCTCCCGTAACAGCCATTTTTAGAACGATCAAAACACAGGAAGCAGCCCAGGTGTCCATGAGCAGGGGAATGGGTGAGCAAGCTGTGATCTCTCTGTAAGGGAAGATGACTCAGAAACAAAAGGAAGGGCCCACAGAGACATGTGATAACACAGATGTATCTCAAAAACATTTTGTGAGGGAAAGAAGCTTGCCTCCAAGAACGACTACTGTCTGATTCCACATATACAGTTTTCCAACAATCAGAAGTCTCTAATGATAGAAATCAAGACAATGGCTGCCTTTGGGGAGCAGGTGGGTGTGGAGGTTGATTCAGAAGGGACACGAGGGAAGATTCTGAAGTCGATGGAAATGCACGTGTCTTGATAATTGCTTGCATTCCATAAGAGTGTCACTTGTCAAAACACAAGGGTAGGGCTCCCCTGGTGGTCCAGTGAGTAGAGAGTCTGCCTTGCAGTGCAAGGGGCACCAGTCCGATCCCTGACCAGGGAAAATCCCACGTGCCATGGAGCAGCTGGACCACTGTGTCCAATTAGGAGTCAGCGCTCTGGAACACATGCATCCAGAGCCAGGGCTCTGCAGCGAGAGAGGCCACTGCAATGAGGTCCACACAGGTCAAAGAATAAAAGATGGATGAAAATAAATATAAAAATAAAAGATGGCTTCCCTGGTGGTCCAGTGGGTAGAGACACTGCCTTGCAGTGTAAGGGGTACCGGTTCGATCCCTGGCCTGGGAAGATCCCACGTGCCGCAGAGTGGCTGGACTGATGTGTCCAATTACCAAGCCGGAGCTCTGGAGCTCATGCGTCCTGAGCCGGTGCTCTGTGACAACAGTCTTGGTGATTCGGGAGGGTTTTCAGCTCCTGCCCTCTCAGAAGGTTGAAGAGGCCTCTCAGTCTGTCACCTGCCTGGTCTCCGCCCTTCTTCCTCCAGTTGACCTTCCTGAGAGGCCACCTTTTTCAAAACCTTAGGAAATTGATGAGAGTATAGAATAATTGAGCTACATTGTAAAACATTCTGGGGGGTTTTTTTTAAATAAAACTAAACACATCCCTACCCTCTGACTTGCAATTATATTCCCAAGAAATAGGAAAGCACAAGTGGACAGAACGCTCCCGTAACAGCCATTTTTAGAACGATCAAAACACAGGAAGCAGCCCAGGTGTCCATGAGCGGGGGAATGGGTGAGCAAGCTGTGATCTCTCTGTAAGGGAAGATGACTCAGAAACAAAAGGAAGGGCCCACAGAGACATGTGATAACACAGATGTATCTCAAAAACATTTTGTGAGGGAAAGAAGCTTGCCTCCAAGAACGACTACTGTCTGATTCCACATATACAGTTTTCCAACAATCAGAAGTCTCTAATGATAGAAATCAAGACAATGGCTGCCTTTGGGGAGCAGGTGGGTGTGGAGGTTGATTCAGAAGGGACACGAGGGAAGATTCTG
Organism: Tragulus kanchil; assembly: GCA_022376925.1. Lineage (NCBI taxonomy): Eukaryota > Metazoa > Chordata > Mammalia > Artiodactyla > Tragulidae > Tragulus > Tragulus kanchil. The sequence goes on from JAIOJX010000004.1 coordinate 108,403,456, forward strand.
AAGTCGATGGAAATGCACGTGTCTTGATAATTGCTTGCATTCCATAAGAGTGTCACTTGTCAAAACACAAGGGTAGGGCTCCCCTGGTGGTCCAGTGAGTAGAGAGTCTGCCTTGCAGTGCAAGGGGCACCAGTCCGATCCCTGACCAGGGAAAATCCCACGTGCCATGGAGCAGCTGGACCACTGTGTCCAATTAGGAGTCAGCGCTCTGGAACACATGCATCCAGAGCCAGGGCTCTGCAGCGAGAGAGGCCACTGCAATGAGGTCCACACAGGTCAAAGAATAAAAGATGGATGAAAATAAATATAAAAATAAAAGATGGCTTCCCTGGTGGTCCAGTGGGTAGAGACACTGCCTTGCAGTGTAAGGGGTACCGGTTCGATCCCTGGCCTGGGAAGATCCCACGTGCCGCAGAGTGGCTGGACTGATGTGTCCAATTACCAAGCCGGAGCTCTGGAGCTCATGCGTCCTGAGCCGGTGCTCTGTGACAACAGAGGCTGCCACGATGGGAGGCCCACAGGGGCCAAAGAACAAAGATGGATGAAAATAGATAACTGAAAAACCAATAGAAGTGGCCCACCTGCCCCCCTCCCTCCCCAACCCGCCCCCCGCCAAAAAAAATAAAAGAGGCATGATGGGGGAAAAGAAAAAAAATGACACAAGAGTACTTTTAAGAGATCTGTATTTCACTATATTAAATTTTATCTCCAAATAAAACATATATTGAACACTGAATGCATACTAAAATGTTAAGGAGGCAGAGTATTGATGTTGGCAATTCATGCTGAAATGCATTAAATATGAAATGGAATAACGGAGGGCTACAGAGGATGGAGAGTTGGAGAGGTATGTGATGGAGATGTAGTAAAGCAGTAATCTCATCTAGGCTGTGGGCACATGGCTGTTCACTGTAAAACTCTGCTAGGGTAAGCTTTTCCTAAGCTTCTCTCTGTACCCCTTAGCATAATGCTACTTATCAGGCATTTTGCTCATTGAGTCATCATGGTGATGACTCATGAGGTCTGCATCAGCCGGGTTCACAGATGAGAAAATGAAGGCTCATGATAAATTCATTTAGTTGGTTATGTGTAAGCCTGGATCAGAGTCCAGGCTGGCCATCCCTAGGACCCACCTTCAAATCCTCTCAACAAGCCCATAGTCCATTATTTTAGACCTAAGTTGCTATTTTCAGTCCTGGGAAAAAAGGATTGGAGAAATCAGACATGTTTTCTGTTCTCAAGCTACGGACCATGAGGCGTCGCAGAAGCTGACTGGCTTCTGGGCAGTGCATTTTGTTCTCTTACATGGTCCCTGCTATTTCTCCTTGGAAATATTTTGATTTTGAGACAAAGACTGTTATGCGTTGAATTGTGTCTGCACAAATTCATGTGTTGAAATTTGAATCCCCAGAACCTCAGAATACAATCTCCTTTGGAAAACAGGGTCTTTCCAAGATGCTGGAACTGTGTAATTTTAACTATATGATTCTGGAAAAGGTAAAACTAAAAAGACAGTGAAAAGATCAGCTAGGGCTTAGCAGAGAGAGAGAATGAATAGGCAGAACGTAGAGGAGCTTTAGGGTAGTGATACTGTTTTCAGTGACACTGTAATGATTTAAGATGTAACTTTACGTTTGCCCAAACACACAGAATGTACAACAAAAGTGAACCTCAACAAGCTATAGACTTTGGGTGCAATCATGTGTGTCAATAGCTTTGTCAGTTGTAAGAAACGGACCACTGGGAGGGGATGTTGATAGTGGGAGAGGCTGGGTGTATGTGAGTGCAAGGGCCATGTGAGAGGTCTCTGGACTTGCCATTCAATTTTGCTGTGAACCTAAAACTGTTCTAAAAAGAGCCATCTCATACACACACTCAGGTTTGTGATAGTGCATGTTTCACTGGATTCTTAACGCTGATATGACTTAGAAATGTGTTCCCGGAGAAACTCAACTCTGATAGCATTATGAAGGCCAGGGGAAGACAAAATTTATTTTACAGAAAAGCCTTTTACAAATGATCTTTCAGGAATTAATCTATCCATAATATACTCCCCAAAAGATTCTAGGAGCAAAAATAAATCTACTTAATAAAACAATAATGTTTCCACTGCTTTATCCTAACTATACACATGTCTGTACAAAAAGCACTTAATGCTCATTTAAAATAATGAGACTTATGGATGAATAGAATTTTTTCCCATCAAAAGGAGAAGAATGGGGCACATTGTCTTCCTCTGTCCCTTTTTCTCTCGCATTCTTCCCTCCCTCAGCGGAGCTCCTATAACCTGTTTGGCCCTGTGCCAGTGGCTGTCAACAGGGTGAGGTGAACACTGCCCGCCGGAGACCTACGCGTTCCCTCCATGATATAGAGCAACAAGGAGCAAGGAGTCAGCTGTACAGCTTTGGACCACATTTCTCAGACTCCCTTGCTTCTAGGAGGGGCTCCTGAGTCCTGGACAACTTGTTCAAGGAGATGATGCATACCCTAACGTGATACTATTTATTTAAATTAAAATGCATTTTATACAAAGCAACCTTTCTTAGTTGATAAGAATCAGCGCACATTTAAGGCCACTTATGAGATACGCTGGGCTTCCCTAGTGGTTCAGACAGTAAAGAATCTACCTGCAGTGCAGGAGACCCAGGTTTGATCCCTGGGTCGGGAAGACCTCCTGGGGAAGGAAATGGCAACCCACTCCAGTATTCTTGCCTACAGAATTCCATGGACAGAGGAGCCTGGCGGGCTACAGTCCATGGGGTTGCAAAGAGTCCAAACATGACTGAGTCTCACTCACTCACTCACTCACTCACTCACTCACTCACACACACACACACACACACACACACACACACACGGCTGAGTGCCCAGGTGGTACTGCTCATAAACAATCAGGGAGGAAGGAGAGAAACATAAAACAAAGGCAAGTGCAGACAATCAGAAGCATGTGTGACCACTAGCCTAGGTGGTGCAGAAATCAGAGGTCAGGGGCAGGCAGAGGACCCAGGCACGGGATTATTGTAATAGTCTGGGGGAAAGAAGACTTGAACTAAGTAAGTAAAAGGGCTTGAGCAACGCCAACTGATTTAGGAGATACACACGACGAAGCGAAAGTGAGAAGGCCTGTGACAGACTGAGCGTGGCAGAGGGGGAGAGGGAAGAAGCTAGAATATTCTTGTGTTTCTGGGCATCCAACTGACTGTGCTGGCATTACTATGACAGGAAACCTGGGAAGAGAACCAGTTTGGGGGTGAAAAAAATTCTATTTTGGTTGTCAGTACACGATGGTGAGTTTGTGATGGAGTGAGTATGTTTCATCGCAGATAAAGATTGGGCCAGTCCATTGGAGCAGATTCCCTGCCTAATCCTACAGAGGCTGCCGTGCTAAATTAGCTTCTTGTAAACAAAAGTGGTTAGGAGACTTAGTAAAACAAACTTCTGAATTAGGAAGAAAGCATATCATATTTACACTCCAGCGAAGTTTAGAAAACTGGGCAAACCCATACCAAATACGATGTTTTTATTTGAAAATTGAACAGAAATGCTGGAGTTCATTTTTAAATCTTGGAGATATAAGCAAGGATTTGTGCAGAGTGCTTTATTCCCTATTGACTCAAAATCATGGGGAATATCAATATTTTAGGACTCTCATAAGACAGCGCATTTAAGGCCACTTATGAGATACGCTGGGCTTCCCTGGTGGCTCAGACAGTAAAGAATCTATCTGCAATACTGGAGACCCAGGTTTGATCCCTGGGCTGGGAAGATTTCCTGGGGAAGGAAATGGCTACCCACTCCAGTGTTCTTGCCTACAGAATTCCATGGACAGAGGAGCCTGGTGGGCTACAGTCCATGGGGTCACAAAGAGTCCAAACATGACTGAGTCTCACTCACTCACTCACTCACTCACTCACTCACTCACACACACACACACACACACACACACACACACGGCTGAGTGCCCAGGTGGTACTGCTCATAAACAATCAGGGAGGAAGGAGAGAAACATAAAACAAAGGCAAGTGCAGACAATCAGAAGCATGTGTGACCACTAGCCTAGGTGGTGCAGAAATCAGAGGTCAGGGGCAGGCAGAGGACCCAGGCACGGGATTATTGTAATAGTCTGGGGGAAAGAAGACTTGAACTAAGTAAGTAAAAGGGCTTGAGCAACGCCAACTGATTTAGGAGATACACACGACGAAGCGAAAGTGAGAAGGCCTGTGACAGACTGAGCGTGGCAGAGGGGGAGAGGGAAGAAGCTAGAATATTCTTGTGTTTCTGGGCATCCAACTGACTGTGCTGGCATTACTATGACAGGAAACCTGGGAAGAGAACCAGTTTGGGGGTGAAAAAAATTCTATTTTGGTTGTCAGTACACGATGGTGAGTTTGTGATGGAGTGAGTATGTTTCATCGCAGATAAAGATTGGGCCAGTCCATTGGAGCAGATTCCCTGCCTAATCCTACAGAGGCTGCCGTGCTAAATTAGCTTCTTGTAAACAAAAGTGGTTAGGAGACTTAGTAAAACAAACTTCTGAATTAGGAAGAAAGCATATCATATTTACACTCCAGCGAAGTTTAGAAAACTGGGCAAACCCATACCAAATACGATGTTTTTATTTGAAAATTGAACAGAAATGCTGGAGTTCATTTTTAAATCTTGGAGATATAAGCAAGGATTTGTGCAGAGTGCTTTATTCCCTATTGACTCAAAATCATGGGGAATATCAATATTTTAGGACTCTCATAAGACAGCGCCAGAGTTTACTGAAGGAAATAAATACTCATGACAGTGACAGAAATTATCATGGACCTAGAGATTATCATACTAAGTGAAGTAAGTCAGACAGAGAAAGAAAAATATCACATGATATCGCTTATATGTGGAATCTAAAAAAATGATACAAATAAACTTATTTATAAAACATGAATAGATTCACAGACATAGAAAACAAACTCAAGGTTATAAAAGGGGAAAAGAGGGGACAGAAAGTGAGGAGTTTGGAACTGACATATACACACTACTATACACAAAATAGATGAAAAATGGGATTCTACTGTATAGTGTGGGGAAACAAACCAGTGAAGGTTGTTTGCAGCTTTGGCTGAGCCAGGTGAAAAACATCTTGGAAATGAAAAAACTAAGACAAAAACAAGTTGATTCGATTCACATGGGCTCATTAGCTGGGGCTGTACTGATCAGCGAGAACAGGTGGGAGACCTGCTGTGGACTTCGGAATGCCGAGTCAGATCACATTAGAATGCTGCATGCGCACACAGAGCAGACTCCTCAACTTCTTGCCGGTTTCGTTGCCCCCCAGCGACAGCACACCCTTTCCATTCTTAGAGTCACAAGAGTAATTACTGATCAGGGCTATGACTGACTCCCTCCCCTTCCTCCTACCTCCCACTGCAGAGAGACCAGAAAGGCAAAGATATGTCCCTCTCTGGGACAGCTGGCATTCAGCCCCTGGAGCCCACTGCTGTTTGGGTTGAGGTAACAGGAAGACAGTTTGTGCCTCTGAAATGCATTCGAAGTCAAGGGAGGCAACCCCATCTCTAGTTGGGAGATAAGGTCCTGAATTTTATAGTCTTTGAGAAAAGATTATTGATTCATATCATCAGCCAAAAAAAAAGAAGTGTAGGACGATGTAGGGCCAGCAGAATTCCCTGCCTAATCCTACAGAGGCTGCCGTGCTAAATTAGCTTCTTGTAAACAAAAGTGGTTAGGAGACTTAGTAAAACAAACTTCTGAATTAGGAAGAAAGCATATCATATTTACACTCCAGCGAAGTTTAGAAAACTGGGCAAACCCATACCAAATACGATGTTTTTATTTGAAAATTGAACAGAAATGCTGGAGTTCATTTTTAAATCTTGGAGATATAAGCAAGGATTTGTGCAGAGTGCTTTATTCCCTATTGACTCAAAATCATGGGGAATATCAATATTTTAGGACTCTCATAAGACAGCGCCAGAGTTTACTGAAGGAAATAAATACTCATGACAGTGACAGAAATTATCATGGACCTAGAGATTATCATACTAAGTGAAGTAAGTCAGACAGAGAAAGAAAAATATCACATGATATCGCTTATATGTGGAATCTAAAAAAATGATACAAATAAACTTATTTATAAAACATGAATAGATTCACAGACATAGAAAACAAACTCAAGGTTATAAAAGGGGAAAAGAGGGGACAGAAAGTGAGGAGTTTGGAACTGACATATACACACTACTATACACAAAATAGATGAAAAATGGGATTCTACTGTATAGTGTGGGGAAACAAACCAGTGAAGGTTGTTTGCAGCTTTGGCTGAGCCAGGTGAAAAACATCTTGGAAATGAAAAAACTAAGACAAAAACAAGTTGATTCGATTCACATGGGCTCATTAGCTGGGGCTGTACTGATCAGCGAGAACAGGTGGGAGACCTGCTGTGGCCTTCGGAATGCCGAGTCAGATCACATTAGAATGCTGCATGCGCACACAGAGCAGACTCCTCAACTTCTTGCCGGTTTCGTTGCCCCCCAGCGACAGCACACCCTTTCCATTCTTAGAGTCACAAGAGTAATTACTGATCAGGGCTATGACTGACTCCCTCCCCTTCCTCCTACCTCCCACTGCAGAGAGACCAGAAAGGCAAAGATATGTCCCTCTCTGGGACAGCTGGCATTCAGCCCCTGGAGCCCACTGCTGTTTGGGTTGAGGTAACAGGAAGACAGTTTGTGCCTCTGAAATGCATTCGAAGTCAAGGGAGGCAACCCCATCTCTAGTTGGGAGATAAGGTCCTGAATTTTATAGTCTTTGAGAAAAGATTATTGATTCATATCATCAGCCAGAAGGTGGTAGATGTTTGTGGTAGGGATAGAGTAGAATAGTTAGGTAGTTGTAGAGTTCTAGTAGAGGACTATAGGTGAAAAGGTAAAACCTGGAATATGTTGGGAGGCCAGTAAGTTAACGATAACTCAAGAATGCTGCTGCTTATTCAATAAAGCAGGAAGAACTGGGGAAGGAGGAGCTAATGAGGCATGCCTTGTGTCTGCACCTGCATCTACTTGAGGAAGGCAGTCTTCTACCCTCCTATATATATGTTGCTGCCCACCCAAAGAGAGGAGCAGAGCTTGTCTGCCTGCCTGCACCTCTTGCAAGTGACCTATCCTTTATCCTAATAAATCCTCTTCTTGCCTATCACTCTGCCTCTCGCTGAATTCCTTCTACATTGAGACATGAAGAACCTGAACCTCAGTGGGTCCAGAAGTTGGGTGAGTGCTGGATTATGTCCTGGCCGCGTGGTTCAAGTCCCAGACAGGGTTTCTGGCTGGGATTGAGTCCTGACAACGTGGGTTCAAGTCCCAAGCAGGGTTTTGGCTGGGGTTAAGCCTCAGCCATGTGGGTTTGAGTCCCAAACAGGGTTTTGGCTGGGGTTAAGCCTCAGCCATGTGGGTTCACGTCTCAAACCAGGTTTTGGCTAGGTTCAAGACCCAGCCATGTGGGTTCAAGTCCCAAACAGGATTTTGGCTGGGTTAAAGTCTCAGCCACGTGGGTTCGAGTCCCAAACAGGGCTTGACTAGGTCTGGGCCCTGGGTTTAAGTCTCAAATCTAGGTAGAACCCTTTCTTTTGGATACAAGCAACAAATCACAGCAGACACTGTTTTGAAAAGGTCTTAAAAGCAGATGTTTATTGTTGAAATTTCCAAAAAGAACCCCCCCACCTCTTGTGGGTCTTCACCTTTTCTGCCAGGCCGGCCTCTGTATTTCCCAGCATGCAGATACTTGCTAATTTGCTCCAGAGATAGGTCTGAAGTTAACTATACATGTAGATTTAATTGCATTCTCTAAAGATATGCTGAAATACTATTCCCTGGTAATTGTGAATATGACTTTATTTGGAAATAAGTAATCAAGTAAAGGTCATTAGTGAAAACAGAAGTGTTGCTCAGTCGTGTCTGACTCTGCGACCCCGTGGGCTGTAGCCAGCCAGGCTCCTCTGTCCATGAGATTCTCTTGACAAGAACACTAAAGTGGGTTTCCATTCCCTCCTCAAGGGGATTTTCCTGACCCAGGAATCAAACCCTCGTCTCTTGTATCTCCTGCATTGGCAGGTTCTTCACCGCTAGCACCCCTTGGGAAGCCCAAGGAACAACAAAGATTGCCATCAAATAACCAGAAACTCGGAAGAGGCAAGGCAGGATTCATCTCCCACTTTGGGGGAGAGCGCAGCCTCACTGACATGACTTCAGACTTTCAGCCTCTACACTGTGAGCCGATCCGTTTCTGGTTTAGGACCCTCAGTCTGTAACACTTCATTACAGCAGCCTGAGGAGACTAGCATAGTAGAGGGATCTTTCTAAGACACAGCTTTGATTTGTGGTGGCTCCTATGGCTTGGAAGTTCTAGCTTAAAGGCCTATCTCTGCAACATCACTCCCCAGTCATTGCCCACACCAGCCTCCCCGAATTCCAGCCGCTGCCGTGAGCAAGCCAGACCCACACAGCTGAGCCTTTTGCCCACGAGCGCTCCCTGCATGTGGTCCTCGGGCTCCAACTTCATCAGATCCCATCATCCTGGGCCATGCTTCCTTCATCTCATCTCCTCCCACTGTTCCTCTTGAGAGCTTTTCTCCAGCCACACTGGTCTGCTTTCTCCTCTTTGAACATGCTGCACTGATTCCCAGGTGTCTTGGAAGACATTCTGGTGTGACGTTCTGAGTTTCATGCATTTACCAGTGTTATTCAGCCTGCCATGGCCACTATCCTGCTCTGTCTCCAACTCTTTCCCAGCTGTCGTCTTCTCATCCTCAGAGAATGAGTTCCTCTAAAAGCCTCTCAGCTGACTTTCTATTCAGCCTGCCATGGCCACTATCCTGCTCTGTCTCCAACTCTTTCCCAGCTGTCCCGTATGCTAGGCTTCTCTAAAGATATGCTGAAATACTATTCCCTGGTAATTGTGAATATGACTTTATTTGGAAATAAGTAATCAAGTAAAGGTCATTAGTGAAAACAGAAGTGTTGCTCAGTCGTGTCTGACTCTGCGACCCCGTGGGCTGTAGCCAGCCAGGCTCCTCTGTCCATGAGATTCTCTTGACAAGAACACTAAAGTGGGTTTCCATTCCCTCCTCAAGGGGATTTTCCTGACCCAGGAATCAAACCCTCGTCTCTTGTATCTCCTGCATTGGCAGGTTCTTCACCGCTAGCACCCCTTGGGAAGCCCAAGGAACAACAAAGATTGCCATCAAATAACCAGAAACTCGGAAGAGGCAAGGCAGGATTCATCTCCCACTTTGGGGGAGAGCGCAGCCTCACTGACATGACTTCAGACTTTCAGCCTCTACACTGTGAGCCGATCCGTTTCTGGTTTAGGACCCTCAGTCTGTAACACTTCATTACAGCAGCCTGAGGAGACTAGCATAGTAGAGGGATCTTTCTAAGACACAGCTTTGATTTGTGGTGGCTCCTATGGCTTGGAAGTTCTAGCTTAAAGGCCTATCTCTGCAACATCACTCCCCAGTCATTGCCCACACCAGCCTCCCTGAATTCCAGCCGCTGCCGTGAGCAAGCCAGACCCACACAGCTGAGCCTTTTGCCCACGAGCGCTCTCCCCTGCATGTGGTCCTCGGGCTCCAACTTCATCAGATCCCATCATCCTGGGCCATGCTTCCTTCATCTCATCTCCTCCCACTGTTCCTCTTGAGAGCTTTTCTCCAGCCACACTGGTCTGCTTTCTCCTCTTTGAACATGCTGCACTGATTCCCAGGTGTCTTGGAAGACATTCTGGTGTGACGTCTTGGGCTGAGTTTCATGCATTTACCAGTGTTATTCAGCCTGCCATGGCCACTATCCTGCTCTGTCTCCAACTCTTTCCCAGCTGTCGTCTTCTCATCCTCAGAGAATGAGTTCCTCTAAAAGCCTCTCCGGAGCTGACTTTCTAAGTCACTCACTCCCCTGATGTATTTCCATCACGTCACTTATTGCTAGCACACACTATCTCGTTCATTTATTGTTCACATCCTTACGGCTTGTCTTCCCTCACTTGAATATCAGCTGCATGAAGGTAAGGACCCCATTGACTTGGTCCCTTATCATGTCTCCAGTGAGCAGAACATGTCCGGCATGCCAAGCACCTTAATACATAGATGCTGACTAAGTGGGTCTATCACATCCAACATATAGAGCATTTACTTTTGTGGTAGGCATGGTTTTCAGTGCTTGAGTTATATTAACTTGCTTAATACTGTAATGATCCCAGTGAGGCAACAAAGAAGTGAAGAGACTCAGGAGCCGAGATCACCCAGCTCCTAAGTGGGTAGACCTGAGATTTGAATGGAGAGTGCGCACTCTCAGCCACATTCCAGACCACCTCTTGGGAGGAGGAAGGAATGACGAAATACTGTTGCAGTTCTTTTGTCCTCTGAGAATTCTTCTAAAGCTCTTCTCCTGTGCTTGCAGAGGGCTCCTACCAGCCCCTGGGCAAAGCTTAGCCATAGCACCCTCCATCCTGCATTATTATGATAACTATAATATAATAATCGTGGTTTCCATCTCTTACCAGAAAGCATGCCCCTTAGAGAGCTGCTCTTGTCTGCTTTCTCAGCACCCAGTGCGGAGCACAAGGTCAGTACACAGGTGTGCTTTGAAAATTCCTACCAATGGTCATGTTCCTCCTTGCCCATGTGTTTCTCATGCTTCTGTGCTCTGTCTGTGCCAGATTCACCTACCTCAAGGCCACGGCGCACACAATCTTTTACATAGAATGCTTTTTCTCTCCCCTCTTCCTGGTTCAGTGCCCTTTCCTACTTGAAGTTCCTCACTTCCTCCAGGAAGGACTCTCTGATTTCCTAGATTGGCTTGGATGCCCTTGTTGTAGGGGCTCATGACCTGTCAGTTAGTCTTCTACCACAGTCCCAAGGTCACTGGGGGGTACTCTCTGTTGACACAGCTGCCTCCCTCACCAAATTGGGAGCCCTGTCTGTGGGGACTGAAGTCCCATTTGATCTATCTCTGTATCCTCCAAGTCCAGACTCCAGAACAGAGCAGACACTGGGTGAGGGGTGGTTGTATAATGCCAGAATCTTTTTATTGGACTCTCCGCCCACCTCTGTCTCCTGGGTGTCTACCGTGTGCCGGGCGTAACTCTCAGGCTTTCCCTGGGAGACCTCACTCATCCCCACAACAGCCCAGAGAGGCAGAGGCCGCTTTAGTCTCAGTTGATAGATTTGGAAACAATGGTGTAGAAAGGTCATGTGATTTGCCTAAAGCTGCTCAATTAATGCAAAGCAAGGTTTATTTTTTAAACCCGGGCAGTTCAAGAGCCCACACTCAGCTACTAAACTGAGTTCACAAAAGTGCAGCAAGCTTTCTGGGGGCTACTGCAAGCCCCAGTCTCTTCTGTCAGGGTCCCTTCTCCATGTGCTGGGTAGCCCTCTGGCTGATTGACCGGGCCAGGACAGGATGAGGCCAATTGCTACGCCAGCACTCTGGCCCATGCCCTTAAAACCACCGCACCAGTCCTATCGCGAAGATGGACTTGAGGTAAGGTGCCAACATGGCTCACAGCATGCTGTTCAGTAAGCTCGCTCAGCATGCTTGGAAAAGTAGCCATAGCACCCTCCATCCTGCATTATTATGATAACTATAATATAATAATCGTGGTTTCCATCTCTTACCAGAAAGCATGCCCCTTAGAGAGCTGCTCTTGTCTGCTTTCTCAGCACCCAGTGCGGAGCACAAGGTCAGTACACAGGTGTGCTTTGAAAATTCCTACCAATGGTCATGTTCCTCCTTGCCCATGTGTTTCTCATGCTTCTGTGCTCTGTCTGTGCCAGATTCACCTACCTCAAGGCCACGGCGCACACAATCTTTTACATAGAATGCTTTTTCTCTCCCCTCTTCCTGGTTCAGTGCCCTTTCCTACTTGAAGTTCCTCACTTCCTCCAGGAAGGACTCTCTGATTTCCTAGATTGGCTTGGATGCCCTTGTTGTAGGGGCTCATGACCTGTCAGTTAGTCTTCTACCACAGTCCCAAGGTCACTGGGGGGTACTCTCTGTTGACACAGCTGCCTCCCTCACCAAATTGGGAGCCCTGTCTGTGGGGACTGAAGTCCCATTTGATCTATCTCTGTATCCTCCAAGTCCAGACTCCAGAACAGAGCAGACACTGGGTGAGGGGTGGTTGTATAATGCCAGAATCTTTTTATTGGACTCTCCGCCCACCTCTGTCTCCTGGGTGTCTACCGTGTGCCGGGCGTAACTCTCAGGCTTTCCCTGGGAGACCTCACTCATCCCCACAACAGCCCAGAGAGGCAGAGGCCGCTTTAGTCTCAGTTGATAGATTTGGAAACAATGGTGTAGAAAGGTCATGTGATTTGCCTAAAGCTGCTCAATTAATGCAAAGCAAGGTTTATTTTTTAAACCCGGGCAGTTCAAGAGCCCACACTCAGCTACTAAACTGAGTTCACAAAAGTGCAGCAAGCTTTCTGGGGGCTACTGCAAGCCCCAGTCTCTTCTGTCAGGGTCCCTTCTCCATGTGCTGGGTAGCCCTCTGGCTGATTGACCGGGCCAGGACAGGATGAGGCCAATTGCTACGCCAGCACTCTGGCCCATGCCCTTAAAACCACCGCACCAGTCCTATCGCGAAGATGGACTTGAGGTAAGGTGCCAACATGGCTCACAGCATGCTGTTCAGTAAGCTCGCTCAGCATGCTTGGAAAAGTGGATGTGCAGCCTCTTCTGCATCCAGGTGTCTCTAATTTACAAAATCTAAGGTCCTGCCAAAAACACGTTATCCCTTTTTCATGCATTCATTCATCAGGCGGTAAAGAATTTGCTGCCATGTGGGAGACCTGGGTTCAATCCCTGGGCTGGGAAGATCCCCTGGAGAAGGGAGAGACAACCCACTCCAGGATTCTCATCTGGAGAACCCCATGGCTCGTCGATGGGTCACAAAGAGTTGGACATGACAGCGACTTTCACTTACGGTGCACTGGTTATCATGAAGAGCACTTTGCAGACCTCATCTCATTCAGTCCTTGTAGCTCTCATGCAGGTACTGTTACCCCTATCTGCAGGTGCAGAAACGGGGGCTCAGCAGCTCAGCAGCTTGTCTAAGGTGGCAGAGTCGGGGTACCAGCTTAGATCTGCCCGACATCAGAACTTCCAACGAAAGGGCTGGCGAGAAATACAGTGATGCCATCATTTGCTTGCTGAGGAGGGAATGCTAGGGAGAGGCACCTCTCCATCTGGCTCTGCATTTGCTCAGCTGGAATAATTTCTAGTCATTCCCTCATTCATCGAATATGAAAAGACTCTAGTATGTTCTGCTTAGAGTCCTAAGGTCTCTACTAGAACTTTCTAGTACTTATAGGAGGGGTTAGCAGGAATGACCATGAGGTTCCCTAAGCAGAGTGAGGCAGGGAACATCTTTGATGGGTCTTTGCTCCAACTTTAGCCATTCAAAAAGGAACGTGCTCTCCTCCTCTCTTCCTGCCCCCAGCCTGCTGAGCCAACTGTAATTTCAGTTAATTGACTTACACACTCATATACATTGGTTCAGTAAGCATATACTTACTGAACATCTCTGCTATATAGTGAATGAGATAGATGGGGTCCTGCTCTCAGGGAGCTTACACTCTAGTGGGGAGATGGGATCCTACCTGGGAGGGACATTCATGTGGAGGCTGGAGCTGAAGAAGAGGAGCTAGGAAACAACGAAGAACAGGGTGTGTGAGAAAGAAGACACAACTGACTTGGAAGTCCTAAAAAGGGAGAGGCTGGGAGGGTAGCTGCAAAAAGGCAGAATTTGCTGACCCTCCATACTAAAGTGAATTCATCAGCTTTCCATCTGTGTTCCTGCAGCATTGTGCTTCCTTCTGTTCAAGTTTGTGCCATATGGTAATTATTGATTCATCTCTTTGTCTTCCCAATGGAACTCTGAGTGTTTCTAGGTCAGGGACCATCTGTAACAGGCAGTTAATAATAGTGCAAGCCTTACAAACCTCACAGGTTCATTGGTAAGATTAAAAGATATCATCCACAGGAAGCCTTTAGCAGAGTGTCTGGAACTGTAAATGTCCTGTCTATGTTAACCATTATTATTGGTAGTAGCCTAGTGCCCACCAGCTCAGGTATGGCATAGAGAAGGAAGTCAGTGCTGTTTAAGTATGTCCAGAAATGAAACAAGCAGATGAGCTGGTCCCATAGAAAACCATAAAGGCTGTGGATGTGTTGCCACCAACTGGCTGAGGATTCCTGCTTTGAGGGAAGTATGCCTACTGAGAACCCCAGACCACATGCTTAGTGCAAGAAACATACCTTCATTTCTATCATTTATATTAATCCTGTTTTCGTCCTTATTCTTGGTGGTGGACATGAGCAAATATCCCCCTGCTTTTTCCTAGAGTAGAGCTAAGGTCTGGAGGAGTGAAGGAGTTGGTTACTCTAGTTTTTTGCCAACACCCATCAAAACCCAGGGTTCCACCTGGCTGACCCTTGGTTAGTTGTCAACACAGGACATTTAGTTATCCAATAGATATTCACTGATCACAAAGGAACATCAGGTCCTGTCCTAGGTTCTAGGGATACAGACCTGAAAGAACTAGACAAAGCCATGTTTTCATAGTTTACAGAGGTTGGGTTCTCAGGTAGTGTTTGAGCAAAGACCCGAATAAATGAAAGGAGAAAGTTCTTGCCAGTCCGGGAGCATTCTAGATCATGTGCAAAGGCTGTGAGCTCAGTGTGTTTGAGGAGCAACTAGGAGGCAGAGTGGCGGGTTCTGAGTGAGCACAGAGGATGCAACTGGGAGATAAGTCCTGAGGGGCAGGCAGGTGAGACCTTGTTGAGCACAGAGGCCATTTGCTTTTGTGCTGAGTGAGATGAGGAGCTGCTGTAGGATTCTGAGCAGAGGAGGGTCGGGATCTAACCTGCATTTTTAAAGGGTCACACTAACTGCTGAGGCCAGGAAAACTGTAGTGGGATGAGTGTGGAAGTAAGGTAGGAGACTCGTGCAGCAATTCAGGTGAGAGATGGTGATGGCTGGGTCCAGGGTATGAGGATGCTTAGAAAGTCAAAGTCAAAATAATAATGCCAGTGGGGTAATCTCCTGTGTACTTATGTTCTGAAGGATCATTCTTACATTTTCTGATGGGGGGTGTGTGTAAAGAGACAGAGATCAGAAAGAAGGAGACAGAGAGAGGGAGTGGGAGACAGGAAGGGAACGATATAAAGAGAAAGACAGGGAGACACGGAAGAGAAAAAGAGTGGCAGGAAGAGGGAGCGGGCAAAGGAGAGAGAAGGCTGCTTTCTTCCCGCTGTGCTCACTCTGCTGGCCCTGGGCTGAGCCTCTGGCTCTCTGGATGCTCAAAGTCATTCCTCGGCTTCCATGGTCCCTGGTCCCCAACACCCCTGTGTGAGGCTTGTTTCCAAGACATGCCATGTACCACTTTTTGTGGTCTCTTCTCCATCTCTTGAGCTCCTTATAGCCTGCCGGGAGGCAGGTCCTCTCTGCTCTGGGATCCCTAAACTGCTTAGGGATTTTTCTCCCTTTCTGGAGCTCAGCCTAGAGAGAGATGAGGAATCTTTCTTTAGGGCTCCCCCACCATGCCTTAGTTCTTTTCTAAGATCCTACCTCTGGAGGGGAGTTGCCCCCAGTCTGGAGAAATCGGTTCTGACCTGAGGAGTGGTGAGTCACCAAGGAAGGGGAGGCCTTGTTCATAACCTCACGTTTTCTCCTAAATATTTTGCCTGCTCTGCGAGGAGACCTCTTTGCCCTGAGGGTTTAGATTTTTGAAAGTTGGAAGTTCAATGTCAGGAAGATGTCCCCCTTTCTCTGCTTTAGGTGCCCATGGTTAGCCCCTGAGGCTGTTGGCAGGACTGGGCCCAAAGGCAGGGGAGGGGAGGGAAGGAGTAGGGAAGGCAATGTGATGAAGGAGACGGAGGAAAGAGGATACTAGTTACCAGGTCCAAGGATCACCCACTAAGAGCAAGGGGAGTTTACCCGGGATCTGAACACACCTTTTACAGGAAGCATGTTTGCCCACTTGGTTATCAGATCAGATGTACTTAATGTTTTGTTATGAGACGTTGCCCTTTTATGTCATTTTTTTTTTGAAAGGAAATAGTTAATGCAGTTCCCTAGGAGGAGAAACTGCAAAGGTCAGGAAGCACGTGAGGAAGCAGCTGTAGATGGAGGAGGTCCCCAGGGCCCTAGGTCTTTCTGTGCAAGTTTGACAATTGAAACCTATTTAAAGTTCCGAGTACCAATGAGATTAGTTTATTTATTCTCTGTATCTTTGCTTTCAGGAGTCTCCTCATTCCCAAAGACAGAACCATATTCTATAAAATGAAAAAAGATACAGTAGTGATAGTATTAGAGAAGAAAATGGCAACCCACTCCAGCATTCTTGTCTGGAGAATTCCATGGACAGAAGAACCTGGCAGGCTATAGTCTATAGGATTACAAAGAGTCGGACATGACTGAGCGACAAACACACACACAGTAATAATATACAATGAATGAAAATGATGATGCATAAGCAAAGTGCATGATGCGAGGAAGACACGTTGTTGTTTCAGAACAATCTTTTCACGGGGAGAAAAGGGACAGGCAGTCTTGGGTTCAAATCCTACTTCCTCCCCCACTTGGTAATTGACATGGAACTTCATTGCCTCTGCTTCCTGCTCTGTGCTATGGTAAAATACCAATATGTGTTTTTCTAGATTCAGTGTTGGGATTCAGGAGACTGTGCATATGATGGGGTAGGGCCTTTCATCCTGACCTGTCCACTCGAGTTCCAGACGCTGAGCCTTCTTTCAGTGACAAAGTACTCCCTGGGGTGTCAGGGACCCTACTTTCCCATCTAGGAATATGGCAGGAGACCTTATATGTGATGTTGACTGTTGAAAGAAGGTGTCCTTCTGGAGCATTCTGGTTGTGGCTCAGTTTCTCTGGCTGTGAGGATATAAGGAGCCAATAGATGTGAGATCATTTTATAATTATAAAAAGGGGCTGTTCAAAGACAGGTTGTTACTCCTGATGGCTGATTGATTAATTCAATATGTTCATTTGTCTACTTGTCCTGAACTGACCAATAAACTTTAAAGGCTGAGTAGTGAATATGGGGACATGGTGACCACAGCAGTTTAGAATACTAGTCTCTTGTATGACCTGTGGTCCAGTCAACTTGCTGGCGAGATACTGGAAAATATATTAAAACTTACCATAATAAGAAGGAGGTGTGTGAGGACAAACTCGGCCCCATGTCTCCCCTGCCTGCTGTCTTCGAAGATGCTCAGGAGAGGCTGTGATGGCTGGCACCTTGATGACAGGCATCTTGCAACTACAAAGAGGACAAGAGAAGTCAAAGGGCATTGGCCTAGCTCCCTAACACTGCTGAGCTCACATACCAATCCTGGGCCACCTTGTGACATTTTCTATGAGGGATAAACACATGCTATTAGTACAGGAACCAGAGTTAGGGCATTTTTTTTCCCCTTCAACTGAAGTCACCCAGTGGTACACGTTGTGGACCATCATCAACTTCAGTCTCTTCAACTTCCCATTAAGCTCAAGCTCTCATCCATCTTCTCAGCTGGTCCATTTCTCCATGTCAGGTCCAAGAAAAAGCGAAGAGGAGTTGGATGCCAGAGGTTTTTCCTTTATCCAGCTTTGTATGACCCTCAGAAAAGTCACGTCAAGTAAAAGTGACCATGGCAGACTCCAGCCACACTTTCCATCTTGTATGAATACCTCACAGCTGAATCCTGCTAGTTTCTGACTCAGAATCTTTGCTCTTGTCATACCCTCGTCCAGTCACACGGCCTCACATGCATACAAAGGGACCATCCCTCTGTGCCCAGGAAACCAAGCAGATGGACTTGTGCCCAGTGACAAAGTACTCCCTGGGGTGTCAGGGACCCTACTTTCCCATCTAGGAATATGGCAGGAGACCTTATATGTGATGTTGACTGTTGAAAGAAGGTGTCCTTCTGGAGCATTCTGGTTGTGGCTCAGTTTCTCTGGCTGTGAGGATATAAGGAGCCAATAGATGTGAGATCATTTTATAATTATAAAAAGGGGCTGTTCAAAGACAGGTTGTTACTCCTGATGGCTGATTGATTAATTCAATATGTTCATTTGTCTACTTGTCCTGAACTGACCAATAAACTTTAAAGGCTGAGTAGTGAATATGGGGACATGGTGACCACAGCAGTTTAGAATACTAGTCTCTTGTATGACCTGTGGTCCAGTCAACTTGCTGGCGAGATACTGGAAAATATATTAAAACTTACCATAATAAGAAGGAGGTGTGTGAGGACAAACTCGGCCCCATGTCTCCCCTGCCTGCTGTCTTCGAAGATGCTCAGGAGAGGCTGTGATGGCTGGCACCTTGATGACAGGCATCTTGCAACTACAAAGAGGACAAGAGAAGTCAAAGGGCATTGGCCTAGCTCCCTAACACTGCTGAGCTCACATACCAATCCTGGGCCACCTTGTGACATTTTCTATGAGGGATAAACACATGCTATTAGTACAGGAACCAGAGTTAGGGCATTTTTTTTTCCTCTTCAACTGAAGTCACCCAGTGGTACACGTTGTGGACCATCATCAACTTCAGTCTCTTCAACTTCCCATTAAGCTCAAGCTCTCATCCATCTTCTCAGCTGGTCCATTTCTCCATGTCAGGTCCAAGAAAAAGCGAAGAGGAGTTGGATGCCAGAGGTTTTTCCTTTATCCAGCTTTGTATGACCCTCAGAAAAGTCACGTCAAGTAAAAGTGACCATGGCAGACTCCAGCCACACTTTCCATCTTGTATGAATACCTCACAGCTGAATCCTGCTAGTTTCTGACTCAGAATCTTTGCTCTTGTCATACCCTCGTCCAGTCACACGGCCTCACATGCATACAAAGGGACCATCCCTCTGTGCCCAGGAAACCAAGCAGATGGACTTGGTGAGTCCCCAGCCTGTCTTCTCTGCAGCAGCTCTGTACCAGATCACTGTCATGGCTCTGTGCTCTGTCAGTCGTGGTCTGCTGGGCAGGGACCGCTCTGGACTATGAGTTTATTGTTGGGTATCTTCCTCTGCTCCAATGGACATGATCTGTCAGTCTTCTCAACCAATGTGGAAGAAGTAAACACTAGTTATCAGGTCATCAACTTGGAAAGGAAAACTCAGGTATAGAAGTTGACATCACAGTGAAAAAGATGCTACCCACACATGCATTTTGCAAACATTTGTTGAGGACCCATACCATGCCCAGTGATGAAGAAAGGGCCATGGGCTCTGCCACATGGTGGCATGGATCCACGTGATGAATCTGATATGCTTGATCTTCATTTACCAGCGTGACCCTGTGTGAAAAGGTTCACCTCTGACTTGCAGTTTTCTCATCTGTAAAATGAAGATGATTGTATGTCACGATTCAACAATCTTGCACAGAAGGCATCTACGGTAATAGCACTCCCTCGGGTATTCAATAACTGGGATTTTCCTTCCCTTTTAAGAACTTGGACCATCTGCTCTGAAATTCTCATTTTAAAGCCAAAGGTTTTTCCAACCATTGGCGCCAGAGAGAGGGAGCAAAGCAGGTCAGAGTATGTGTTTCCACAGTCCAAGTTTAATGGATGAAAAGGAGGATAGTGCCTAAATCCAGGAATGAGGACGGATTTTTTAAAGTCTTTGATGCTAACATGATTAGCACAGAAGAAAAAAAGATAATTTGTTCTCTTGACTATTAACATTTAGACAGGACAGAATTTGACAGCAAGAAAGATCCCATGGAAGTGGGCTTCAAGGGCAGAATCTTGGTTGGTTTAGGCTTCTATAGCACCATGCCTGGAGAAGAGATAGGCGACCCACTCACGAGCACCTGTGTGTGTGTGCTCAGTCACTCAGTTGTGTCCGACTCTTTGGACTGTAGCTCGCCAGGCTCCTCTGTAACTGGGTACCTTATAAATGACAGAAACATCTTGCTCATATTTCCAGAAGCTGGAAGTCCAAGATTAAGGTGCCAGCATGATTGCCACCTTCCAGGGGAAAGTCCTCTTCCTTGTTCATAGCCCACACCTTCTCTCTGTGTCCTCCCGTGGTGAGAGGGGCCATGCAGCTGTCTGGGGCACTAATCAGGGCACTAATCCCACTCATGGGGGCTCCACCCTCATGATTTAAGAACCTTCCAAGCGCCCCATGTCCTAATATCATCATCTTTAGAGGTTAGGGTTTCAACATATATTTTTGAGGGGACACATTTAGACCACATCAGGCAACACAGTGTTGTCCCTTGCTAATTTCTTTTCCTTTTTTCTTTCCAAAACCTGTGCACCACGGAGTCTTCTGAAAGGTACTGATATGAGGGGACAATCTTGGCTTTTAACGTCAGAAGGATCTGGGTTTAATTCCTGGCACTGCCCCTTGCTCCTGCCCAGAAGTTCTCTGAACATCGCATTGTTCTTACAACGAAGTGCTTGGGTCCCTGTGTGAAAAGGTTTCACCTCTGACTTGCAGTTTTCTCATCTGTAAAATGAAGATGATTGTATGTCACGATTCAACAATCTTGCACAGAAGGCATCTACGGTAATAGCACTCCCTCGGGTATTCAATAACTGGGATTTTCCTTCCCTTTTAAGAACTTGGACCATCTGCTCTGAAATTCTCATTTTAAAGCCAAAGGTTTTTCCAACCATTGGCGCCAGAGAGGGAGCAAAGCAGGTCAGAGTATGTGTTTCCACAGTCCAAGTTTAATGGATGAAAAGGAGGATAGTGCCTAAATCCAGGAATGAGGACGGATTTTTTAAAGTCTTTGATGCTAACATGATTAGCACAGAAGAAAAAAAGATAATTTGTTCTCTTGACTATTAACATTTAGACAGGACAGAATTTGACAGCAAGAAAGATCCCATGGAAGTGGGCTTCAAGGGCAGAATCTTGGTTGGTTTAGGCTTCTATAGCACCATGCCTGGAGAAGAGATAGGCGACCCACTCACGAGCACCTGTGTGTGTGTGCTCAGTCACTCAGTTGTGTCCGACTCTTTGGACTGTAGCTCGCCAGGCTCCTCTGTAACTGGGTACCTTATAAATGACAGAAACATCTTGCTCATATTTCCAGAAGCTGGAAGTCCAAGATTAAGGTGCCAGCATGATTGCCACCTTCCAGGGAATGTCCTCTTCCTTGTTCATAGCCCACACCTTCTCTCTGTGTCCTCCCGTGGTGAGAGGGGCCATGCAGCTGTCTGGGGCACTAATCAGGGCACTAATCCCACTCATGGGGGCTCCACCCTCATGATTTAAGAACCTTCCAAGCGCCCCATGTCCTAATATCATCATCTTTAGAGGTTAGGGTTTCAACATATATTTTTGAGGGGACACATTTAGACCACATCAGGCAACACAGTGTTGTCCCTTGCTAATTTCTTTTCCTTTTTTCTTTCCAAAACCTGTGCACCACGGAGTCTTCTGAAAGGTACTGATATGAGGGGACAATCTTGGCTTTTAACGTCAGAAGGATCTGGGTTTAATTCCTGGCACTGCCCCTTGCTCCTGCCCAGAAGTTCTCTGAACATCGCATTGTTCTTACAACGAAGTGCTTGGGTCCTGACCTTGCATTTCAGGAACAGCCCCCAAGTCCGTCCCACTTCTCTCAACAGAACCCGTAAACCCTATGCTGCCACCATAAGAATGTGTCCTACACCAATGCATCCCATTGCTCCACATTCTGGTTCTTTACATTCAGAGCTTCTTCATCCACCTGGCTAACTCCTACTCACCCCTCAAGGCCCAACTCAAATCTGTCTTCCTGGACACCTTGGAAGCAGAGTTCCTGTTTCTTGCTTTGTCCCCCTTATTCCTTGTTATCTGTCACCATGGCACTGATAGCTCTGGGTTGATACCATCTGTATACTTGTCATGTATTCCTCCACCAGAGCTCTATGGGTTTGGGGGCTACACTTTGTTCTCCATTTAGTTATAAATTCATTCCAGCTGACATAGATTCAACATCTCTTATGCCAGCTTCTGGGCTGGCACTGGAAACGGGGTGGCGAGCACGACAGAGAAGGCCCTGTTCTACCAGGAGAGCACAGGGAGGAGGAAATAGACAAATAAGATAGTTATAAGGAGAAAAAGTAGAGGGGTGGCATGTCTTGGGACTCTGTCTGGTCATCTGGGAAGGCCCCTGGTCTGGTGTAGAAGGTACTAGAATGCTTGCTAACAGAAAGGAAGGGAGATGGAGGAAGCATGTCCCTCTCTTGGGTGTACATGGCCTTGTGACTGGCTGATTAGCGAGGAGTCTAAGTGAATGCCCCCTTGGTCAATGCTTTTCCAGAATGACAATTCTCAGTTTGGATTGGCATCTTCATAAAGCGGACAAATGCTTCTTTCTCTCACCACAGCCACCATGAGTAACCCAGAGGGGGAAGACCTGGGGCATGCAGGCTGATGGGGAGCGAGTGTGGGTTCTCCATCAGAGAAGCTCCAGAACAATCAGTGCTGTGTCACAGCCTCATAATAACAGCAATTATGACAAAAATAGCCCTCACGGTCTGCATGCTCTTGTCATTGCAAAAATACATCCACAACTAACATCGAACATGAATCTCCCCGCAGACCTGTGAGACCACAAGCCTTATTTATGGAAAGGGAAGGACTGGAATGGACAGGAGTGAAGTAGCTTCCCCAGGACTGAATGTTCAATCCAGGGCTCTGATCCCCAAGTCTGGGTTCGAGGGAGGGCCATCTTGAGAACTGGTAAGCTCTCCGGCAGTAGAGGTATGCAAGGAGAACCTACGTATCCCTAAACAAAGGGGCAGAATAGGCAACAGGGTCAGAGGTAGGCTGCGTGGCCTCTTCTGCATGCTCTCAGGTTCTGGTTTTCTCACTGCAAGATTGTGCAAAGAGCACATTGCCAGATAACCAGAAAGAGAGCCTGTCCTCTTTCAGGCTGTAGTTATGAGGTGCTGCCTTGTATAGCTCAGTGGGTTAAGACTCCTACTGCAATTCACGAGACCCTGGTTTGGTCCCTCTATGGGTTTGGGGGCTACACTTTGTTCTCCATTTAGTTATAAATTCATTCCAGCTGACATAGATTCAACATCTCTTATGCCAGCTTCTGGGCTGGCACTGGAAACGGGGTGGCGAGCACGACAGAGAAGGCCCTGTTCTACCAGGAGAGCACAGGGAGGAGGAAATAGACAAATAAGATAGTTATAAGGAGAAAAAGTAGAGGGGTGGCATGTCTTGGGACTCTGTCTGGTCATCTGGGAAGGCCCCTGGTCTGGTGTAGAAGGTACTAGAATGCTTGCTAACAGAAAGGAAGGGAGATGGAGGAAGCATGTCCCTCTCTTGGGTGTACATGGCCTTGTGACTGGCTGATTAGCGAGGAGTCTAAGTGAATGCCCCCTTGGTCAATGCTTTTCCAGAATGACAATTCTCAGTTTGGATTGGCATCTTCATAAAGCGGACAAATGCTTCTTTCTCTCACCACAGCCACCATGAGTAACCCAGAGGGGGAAGACCTGGGGCATGCAGGCTGATGGGGAGCGAGTGTGGGTTCTCCATCAGAGAAGCTCCAGAACAATCAGTGCTGTGTCACAGCCTCATAATAACAGCAATTATGACAAAAATAGCCCTCACGGTCTGCATGCTCTTGTCATTGCAAAAATACATCCACAACTAACATCGAACATGAATCTCCCCGCAGACCTGTGAGACCACAAGCCTTATTTATGGAAAGGGAAGGACTGGAATGGACAGGAGTGAAGTAGCTTCCCCAGGACTGAATGTTCAATCCAGGGCTCTGATCCCCAAGTCTGGGTTCGAGGGAGGGCCATCTTGAGAACTGGTAAGCTCTCCGGCAGTAGAGGTATGCAAGGAGAACCTACGTATCCCTAAACAAAGGGGCAGAATAGGCAACAGGGTCAGAGGTAGGCTGCGTGGCCTCTTCTGCATGCTCTCAGGTTCTGGTTTTCTCACTGCAAGATTGTGCAAAGAGCACATTGCCAGATAACCAGAAAGAGAGCCTGTCCTCTTTCAGGCTGTAGTTATGAGGTGCTGCCTTGTATAGCTCAGTGGGTTAAGACTCCTACTGCAATTCAGGAGACCCTGGTTTGGTCCCTGGGTTGGGAAGATCCCTTGGAGAAGGGATTGGCTATCCACTCCATATTTTTGCCTGGAGAATTCCGTGGGCAGAGGAGCCTGGCAGGGCTATGGTCTGTGGGGTTGCAGAGAGTCAGACATGACTGAGCTGCTTTCACACTCAGTCAATTCTTCCTGCTGGGTGAGAAAGAAAGTCTGAAAACTAGCCTGTGTCTTGGCAGATGAACCCAAAGCCTGTGAACTTTAACATCTGATGGGTCTCACACAGACACCGGAATCTCAGTTCTGCACATTCTCCTGTCTTGGCACCCAGGACCAGGGGCCAGAAAAGAGGGTTTCCCTGGTAACTGTTGGGGAGGCCACTGGCTTGCAGCCAGAGCCAGCCTCTTCCTGGGGTGTCTCAGGGGGAGAGGGGGTGGAGCAGAAATTGGCCAGACAGGTTCAAGGAGGGTGTCGATGGCAGCGCTCTGAACTGTAAGTCCTGAGCCGTGGAGCCAGGCCTGCTTTCTGGTGCCACAGCCTTTGCGACACTGCAGTGAGGGGATGCTAGAGTCTCCCAGCCGTGAGTGGGTGGCAGCCATGACTGAATGGCATCTTCACGCACTCCAGGCCTTTGCCTTCCTCCGATCTGGCGGCCTCAGAGGGCTGTTGGGACAGCAAATGGATGGGTGGGGGCTTGGATGTGTGCTGCACCCCGAAGCAAAGCCAGACTCCTCGCTTCATCGGGAGAGCTCCCTGAGTCCCCTCGTCCCTCTCAAGTAGGGTCCTGTCCTAAAGGCACCACCTCAGGTACGGGCCACAGCCAGAGCTCACTTTCCTGGAAGAGCCTGAGGAGGTGAGAGGAGGAGCTGATCACCAGAAGCCCCTGGGCAGCGGTTTTAAGTTAGATGGAGCAGGTCTGCTCCTGGCTCTGCGGTTTGCTGCCTGGGGCTCCTGGGCCGCAGCACTCAGCCCCCGGAGCTCTAAGTTCCCCATATGTCCCTGGACAGGATGCTCCTCTGTGTGAGGATTCATGCATGCAGGGCCCTTAGCAGAGTGAGAGCTTGGTAGAGGATTGTGTTTACCTATTATTTTTATTATTGTTGTTATTATTTTCAGTGGAAGCATCACTCTACAGGAAAAGGCTGAGCACCATCAGGTTGAAATTTTTTTTTCTCAGCAAAGTAATTGGGATTTCCAGAATATAGGCTTTTGTGAAAGATATAATAACCTGGGAATATTTTTGCCTGGAGAATTCCGTGGGCAGAGGAGCCTGGCAGGGCTATGGGGTTGCGGGCTGCTTTCACACTCAGTCAATTCTTCCTGCTGGGTGAGAAAGAAAGTCTGAAAACTAGCCTGTGTCTTGGCAGATGAACCCAAAGCCTGTGAACTTTAACATCTGATGGGTCTCACACAGACACCGGAATCTCAGTTCTGCACATTCTCCTGTCTTGGCACCCAGGACCAGGGGCCAGAAAAGAGGGTTTCCCTGGTAACTGTTGGGGAGGCCACTGGCTTGCAGCCAGAGCCAGCCTCTTCCTGGGGTGTCTCAGGGGGAGAGGGGGTGGAGCAGAAATTGGCCAGACAGGTTCAAGGAGGGTGTCGATGGCAGCGCTCTGAACTGTAAGTCCTGAGCCGTGGAGCCAGGCCTGCTTTCTGGTGCCACAGCCTTTGCGACACTGCAGTGAGGGGATGCTAGAGTCTCCCAGCCGTGAGTGGGTGGCAGCCATGACTGAATGGCATCTTCACGCACTCCAGGCCTTTGCCTTCCTCCGATCTGGCGGCCTCAGAGGGCTGTTGGGACAGCAAATGGATGGGTGGGGGCTTGGATGTGTGCTGCACCCCGAAGCAAAGCCAGACTCCTCGCTTCATCGGGAGAGCTCCCTGAGTCCCCTCGTCCCTCTCAAGTAGGGTCCTGTCCTAAAGGCACCACCTCAGGTACGGGCCACAGCCAGAGCTCACTTTCCTGGAAGAGCCTGAGGAGGTGAGAGGAGGAGCTGATCACCAGAAGCCCCTGGGCAGCGGTTTTAAGTTAGATGGAGCAGGTCTGCTCCTGGCTCTGCGGTTTGCTGCCTGGGGCTCCTGGGCCGCAGCACTCAGCCCCCGGAGCTCTAAGTTCCCCATATGTCCCTGGACAGGATGCTCCTCTGTGTGAGGATTCATGCATGCAGGGCCCTTAGCAGAGTGAGAGCTTGGTAGAGGATTGTGTTTACCTATTATTTTTATTATTGTTGTTATTATTTTCAGTGGAAGCATCACTCTACAGGAAAAGGCTGAGCACCATCAGGTTGAAATTTTTTTTTCTCAGCAAAGTAATGACATTGACGTCTGGCATTTCCAGAATATAGGCTTTTTGTGAAAGATATAATAACCTGGGAATACATGTTTGAATACTGGCCAGGCCCTTCATATATATATATATATGCACATACATACATACACACACACTTAGCATTTCCCAGAAGCTGCTTTGATCTCTTGTCTTTTGCGAATAATGACAGTGGTAACTGAAATTGTTAGTCAAACAGCCTCTGCTGTGGTTGAAAATCTGAGGGAAATCGAGCCTAGTGTGGTTTGGCATGTTTCCATATTCGATGAGGGTTGAAGAAGCAGGTAAAAGCAGCAGATCGGCTTCCCTGGTGGCCCAGTGATAAAGACTGCCTGCAGGGCAGGAGATGTGGGTTCGATCCCTGGGTCAGGAAGATCCCGTGGAGAAGGGCATGGCAACCCGCTCCAGTATTCTTGCCTGGGAAATCCCATGGACAGAGGAGCCAGGCAGGCTACAGTCGATAGGGTCATGAAGAGTTGGACTCTGGCAAACAGTGGACATGGTAGCAACTCTCAGTCCCCTCCTGGTAACAGAAAGTAGAGGGAAAGGTGAGAGGGGTGGATCCTGGGGGAGAAAGCAGGAGCTGGAACTGAGTCTGGTCCCTCCCTCTAGCTCGAATTTGATTCCCCTCACCCTCTCCCACTGCCAAAGGCCCTGCTCCTACCAGTTTCTAGCGACTGGCTGTGAGTCAGCTCCGCTGCTGCCTTTGTTTTGATGGGTGCTTGATGCAGCCTGGCTCTGCAATGATGCAGAGGCTGATGCTGTTGCTAGGCAACTGAGCTACAGCACAAATCCTGTGAGGCCTTTCTGCCACTTACCCCCCAACCCAGGCCCGCTCACAGTGGCTACCTTGGAATTGGCTATAAAAATGGGGAGGGATTCACCTGCGTTCCAAGGGTATGTAAGGGAGGTGCGTGTTTACATGCCCAACAAGGAGGAAAAGGAGAAAAGGTAGTACCTTCTGTTTCCCACGCACTTGTCCTGTGCCGACCGCTGTGCATGGATCAACTCACTTAATATTTTATAACAGCTCCAAGAGGCTTCCCAGGAGGTGCTAGTGGTGAGGAATCTAAGACACACGGGCTTGATCCCTGAGTCGGGAAGATCCCCTGGAGGAGGGCATGGCAACCCACTCCAGTATTCATGCCATGCAGTCCCCTAGGGTTGCAAAGAGTCAGGCACAACTGAAGCTACTTAGCGTGTACACATACACACACTCACACAATAGCTCCAAGATGCACGTTACAACTATTCCCGTTTTACAGGTGGGAAACCCAGGATTCAGACAGAAAAGGTGGTTTAGTCACATTCTTCTATTTATTTAGAGGTGGAGCTGAGACTTAAACTGAGGCCCCTTCTGATTCCAGGGCTCCTAAGTGGGAAATTCAGCATTGATTTCCTGTCTGATTCTAGCACTGCTTCATCTAACATCTGCAAAACAACCAGAAATCAGATCTGTGCTCCAACGAACAGTCCACCCACTCGGCCTATCCCCTCAGGACACTCCTTAAATTGAAGAGCCCTGCTGGGTGTGGCCTAAAGCTGCCAGGCCCTCTTTGAAGGGATGGAATGACTTGGCTTCCCTTGCTTCTGCTTCCTTCTCCCTCCTGTTTATATGCACTTCCTTTCCTCTGAGCTTCTCTGAGCTTTTGGTTGCCTCGGAACAGTTGAGGTCCCCTATCTTGCCTTTGGGAGCCCTCTGTTCTCCTCCTGGTTTCAGCTCAGACACCCCTCCTCCCAGCAGCCTTCCCAGAGGCTGACTGGGGGTCCTTTTGACTCCCAGGTCCCCCTGCACCTGCCCATTCACATGACTCCCCTCTACCAAGAGCTGCAAATCCGGGTCTCACTCGCCCTTCATTTGCTCCAATATCTGGCCAGGCCCTGGTACACAGGATAGGCCCCAGAAATACCTTCTGAATGAATGAACAGCTGGAAAGTAGACGTTTGAACCTGGGAAGTGAGCTTCCTGGGGCCTGTGGTCTTACGTTCATTTGGGAGAAAGCTGAGCATTTGTATTCCATCTGCTGCTCTTCTGCGCCTTCTGCTCTTCTTCTGGGCTCTGGGGCCGGTCTGAGGATAAATGCTCAGGCCAAACAAGTAGCTCATTTTGCAGGTGAGGAACTGAGGCTCAGAGACAGAAATCAAATTGCTCAAGGCAGCACAGCTTGTAACTAACAAGAGCTAAGCCCAAATCTCTCTGGTTCCGTAGCCCAGCTGTTAAGTTTCAGGTCTCTCTGAAGAGCATTTAAAGGGAAATGGGGCAGAAAGAAGAGCACTGACAGTTTCACTAATCGGCAGTGTTCCCAGACACTTTCGGTTCGGAGACTGCCTGCCGGAAAATGAAAAGGCCAGATGTAGGGAGGGAGCCGAGGGGTAGGGGTGTGGAGAACAGTGGGGTTAGGTAGTTACAGGAATGCACAGGGAATGAGCAGAAGCATTTCCTGCAAAGGCTGGGCCACTCCCCTGGACACGAGTGTCACCTCCCATCCACGGTGGAAGAGGTGGATGCGCGGGTGGCCCGGCAGTTCAGGGTCAGTCCCCCCTCCCATCCGCTAGCGGCAAACCTCAGATCTGTGCTCCAACGAACTTGCCAGGACACTCCTTAAATTGAAGAGCCCTGCTGGGTGTGGCCTAAAGCTGCCAGGCCCTCTTTGAAGGGATGGAATGACTTGGCTTCCCTTGCTTCTGCTTCCTTCTCCCTCCTGTTTATATGCACTTCCTTTCCTCTGAGCTTCTCTGAGCTTTTGGTTGCCTCGGAACAGTTGAGGTCCCCTATCTTGCCTTTGGGAGCCCTCTGTTCTCCTCCTGGTTTCAGCTCAGACACCCCTCCTCCCAGCAGCCTTCCCAGAGGCTGACGGGGGGTCCTGACTCCCAGGTCCCGCTGCACCTGCCCATTCACATGACTCCCCTCTACCAAGAGCTGCAAATCCGGGTCTCACTCGCCCTTCATTTGCTCCAATATCTGGCCAGGCCCTGGTACACAGGATAGGCCCCAGAAATACCTTCTGAATGAATGAACAGCTGGAAAGTAGACGTTTGAACCTGGGAAGTGAGCTTCCTGGGGCCTGTGGTCTTACGTTCATTTGGGAGAAAGCTGAGCATTTGTATTCCATCTGCTGCTCTTCTGCGCCTTCTGCTCTTCTTCTGGGCTCTGGGGCCGGTCTGAGGATAAATGCTCAGGCCAAACAAGTAGCTCATTTTGCAGGTGAGGAACTGAGGCTCAGAGACAGAAATCAAATTGCTCAAGGCAGCACAGCTTGTAACTAACAAGAGCTAAGCCCAAATCTCTCTGGTTCCGTAGCCCAGCTGTTAAGTTTCAGGTCTCTCTGAAGAGCTTTTAAAAGGGGAAATGGGGCAGAAAGAAGAGCACTGACAGTTTCACTAATCGGCAGTGTTCCCAGACACTTTCGGTTCGGAGACTGCCTGCCGGAAAATGAAAAGGCCAGATGTAGGGAGGGAGCCGAGGGGTAGGGGTGTGGAGAACAGTGGGGTTAGGTAGTTACAGGAATGCACAGGGAATGAGCAGAAGCATTTCCTGCAAAGGCTGGGCCACTCCCCTGGACACGAGTGTCACCTCCCATCCACGGTGGAAGAGGTGGATGCGCGGGTGGCAGGCAGTTCAGGGTCAGATCACCAGGGCCATTTGTCCCACTCAGGGCACCATCAGAGATACCCATGATGTCCCACGAGTTCCTTTGGTCTTCACAAAGGAAGGAATTATTATCTCAAGGTTAGAGAGGACATGGAACCTCATTCTTGCATTCATTCATCCATCCAGTGGGTTTTATTGAGCACCAGCTGAACCCTATCAAATCCATGCGGCTGCTTATAGGCATTGCAGGCTCTGCTCTTTCAGGTTTCCTGTTTCCATAAGCAGCTCCCCATTAACCCGAGATGAGAACAAGTCTCAGTCCTTCTCTTCCTGACATGCCCTAACTGGTTTCTCTGACTCCAGCACTCACCCTCCCATCCCTGGGCAGGAGTTTGAGCAGGCTTTGGGAGATGCTGAAGAACAGGGAAGCCTGGCATGCTGCAGTCCATGGGGTTGCAAAGAGTTTGTCATAAAGACCCTGGCTGCTACAGATCTGTTTTCTGTCCCTTTAGTTTATATCTCCAGGCCTTGCCTGGTGGCTCTGTGGTAAACAATCCACCTGCCAATTCAGGACATGCAGGTTCGATTCCTGAGTCGGGAAGATCGTCATGGACTGCAGTCCACCAGGCTCCTCTGTCCAGAGAAATTTTCCAGTCAAGAATACTGAAGTGGGTTGCCATCTCCTCCAGGCAATCTTCCTGACACAGGGCTTGAACCCACACATCCTGTGGATATCCACATATCCTGGTGGATTCTTTATTGCTGAACCACCATATACTGCTATAATATAATATGGAAACTCCTTATTTCTGGTTTACTCCTCACAACGATGTTGATGTTTTTGTTTTAGCGATTGTTAGATTCAGACTCATGTCTAGCTTACCTGTGGGTGCAGTCAATTGTCAGGGCAGAATTTCATCCTTATTGGGCTATTTCAAGTCTTCCCCAAGCATGTGTGGTTCGTAGAGTTGGCCAGATACATGAACAGATTTTACACTCAGAACTTGGGGAATCCTGTTTTCTAGTGCTCTCCTCTCCTGGATTCCTCCATTCACTTTCTAGTGGACTCCCTCCACTGATTCCTCAGCTCAGAAAGATGATGTGTTTTCTAGCACCAGTCCAGACCAAAGCTGCGAAAGTGGAGAACTCACCCTCTTCTGGTCCTTTCTATGTTTTAACTGTCCTCCAAAGTGGGTCTGCTTTTTTTTTTTTTATTTTACTTTTTACTTTTACAGAGTTTTGTTGTGTAGAGATATATATGATCCCAGATTAGTCATATGTATATCCCCAGTCTCCAGAGCCTTCATTGTGGTTGCTTTTTGTATTCTGTGCATAGTTTACAGTATTCTGGGAGGACTGATGTCTGCTAGGAGTTAACTCACCACATTCACAGCAGAATTCTGAGCCGGATTTTCAAAGGAACTGGAGAGAAAGGGCATCTAAGGCAAAAGGACCAGCGCATACACAAAAACGAAGGTGAAAAACGATGTGATAAGCTCTGGTCTCCCTATAATAGCTTTGCTTTAAATGCATATACAAGAGAAAAGGCTTGCAAACAGATATAGCTACAGTTTTTGGCATCCCTACAGCCTGCTTTTTCCCCTAGAGAGAGGAACTGGGATAATGAGTGTTTTAAATTCTTTCTGAATACAGATCGAAAGCTACCACACATTCTCCTGTACACAGTCCTTCAACCAGCAGCCAGAAGGGGAATGACACATTTAGGGCCCACTGTTTGAAACGAGGTTTGAAAACATCCTTCTGGCTGCCAGAGAGTGTCAAAAGGAATATCTAGTTTCCTGTCTCTTAAAAACTCCTTGCAGATATCTGTGACATGAATTTATCCAGAAACATATTGGCAGTCAGTTCCATGTCAAGGATTTAAAATGTGTCCCTCTATGGACCTCTCTCTCTCCTAGACATCCTTACCCATCCCAAGAGGGCACGGGCTTGAGAACAGCAGTGGTCACGATGATCAGTCCTGTGGGCTGGAACTCTTTGAGTTGTGATGAAAGGCTGCTACATTTCATTTTCAGGAAGCTCACCAATGTGCTGCCGCAGAGTGGAAAGCAGAAAAGAAACAGTTTTATCTGACTCCTGCATTTCTGACCTTGGTTACAGTAAGTATGGAAAAATGAAAATTGTTAAGGGGCAAAAAAGATTAGCGTTTCTGCTCACTTTTTTGTAAAATAGAGGAGTAAGTAACCCTAGCTGGTTGTTTCTGCTCGACACGTATCTGCCTGTCGTATGGGGAAAGCAGAAGATGCAAATGGTTTCATAAAAGACGAATGCAATGTTTTATTTATGGAAGTGTTGGCTGATTTTGCTTTTACCAGTTAGAATTTATTAGGAAATTAATGCTCCTCTGTGTGTGTGTGTGAAGAAAGCTCTTTTCCCTCTTTAACCTCGTCTTGTGACAGCTGAGGCCACAGTGACCCAAGCAGGTTAGAAGTCCTGTCCCCTCACTTTCCACATGAGTGAAGGCTACTGCCTCCAGTCCTGAGGGCTGGGCACACACACACCTGTCCTCAGGTCAAGCTAATGAGCTCTTGGAAGGGTGGAGTCAAGAACTGAAGGGAGTCTTGCGCTGATCCAGTCAAATGCCCTGTGTGTCCTTGGGGAAGGCAACTAGCCAACAACTCACCGGGCTTTCTAGGACCTCCTCCAGGGCCCTGGGAAGAAAGAATGGACAAAACCCAATTCCTGCCTTAAGGATGCTTCCAGGCCAGTGGGCACTCCTGGGGTCCCTTCTCACTTTGCCCATTGAGAGAAGGCATTGTCTTCTGTGGAAGGAGAAGAGGGGATCCCCTGAATGTGCATTTGCACCAAGCTCAGAGATGGGTCACCATCGGAGGCTTTGTCTGCACCCCAGCCCCCTACCCCTCAAAGTGTCTACCCATCACTACCACCTGGTCCGGGCTCTCAGTCCCATCTGAACCTCATTTGTCTCATTTGTAAATGATAATGCATAATACGTCCTTCTTAGGGTTGTTGTAAAAATAAATAAAATAAGTCAGGTGAGGTTCCTGGCATATAGTAGGCCCTCTATGTGTAATTAACTGTTGTCTCTCACCATCACCGCCCCCTTTATCCTCACTCTTATCCCAATGCTCCATTGGAAAACAGCTTCACGGTCATGCTCTGACTTCCCCAAGGGGACTCCTGGGTCTCCTTTGCCTCTGGGACCCAGCGTCCAGAGCGGTGGTGGTCAAACTCCAGCCCATCTCCTTTGGTCTGTAAAGTTTTATTGGAACATAGTCACTTATGTTTCCTTGTGCACTGTCTACAATAACAGCTCTGACTATGTAGCTGTGACAGAAACCACGTGACCCTCACACTCTTGTCATGTACAGAAAATGTTTGCTGACCTCTGGTCTAGAACTTTAATACCTAAAAGAGAGATGTTCATACATACTTGTTCGGAGACTACATGAATGAATGAATGCATGGATGCTCTATAGCCCTGTCCTACAGTCCGAGCACCGTGGAATGGATTAGCTCAACTGGAATTTTCCTTTTGTTAGGATTTTTTTCTTCTTTTTCTTTTCTTCTTTTGCAAGTAGGTTCTCCTCCTTGAGCTAACTGGTATTTAAAGCTGACACTCTGATTATTAACTTCATCAGAATGTGGCTGTGTGGGTGGTGAAACCTCAGAGAGAAGAAAGTAAGAGGAAGTATAAGCAGGGAAGAGAGAGGAGGAGGCATGGAAAGGCGAGACATTCTTGCAGCCACTGCTCTGGCTCAGGCCCTGGTTACACTGAGCTTAGACTGATGCAGGAGTCCACACTGGCCCGTGAAAGGTACACGGGAGCTCTTTGTTGAGTAAATGAATGAAGTGGCTATGAATTACTGGAACGAGAGCAGGGACACAGAAACAAGGTCCAAGCTTACCTTCTAGCTTTAGCCTGCTGAGGGCCTTCAGAGAGGTCTGTTGACTTCTCTGATCTGGTGGGAACACAGATCCTCACCCTACTTCCCTTACAGGAGCACAGGGAGCACCAGGTGACTTGCTGGGCACCAGAAGGAAGAAAACTTGATGGAGCAGCAGCTAGGTACAGGTGTCAGGGGGGACACTTCATATACTTTTATTAATATTCACAACAAACTGGGGAAGAGAGATGACCAGCCAGTTTTACAGATGGGGAAACTGAGGCTGGGGACCCTAAGCTGTGGGTCATTTCATATCTTTTAAAGAACTAGGATCTTCTCCCAAGGAAGAGGAGGGGAGGGGAATGACTTCCGCAGGTCCAAGAGGTGAGCTTCTTTCCTAGATAATGAGCAATAGCTTTTAAGAGGACTTGACAGGTTACCAAGAGCATGCCGACCCATAATCTTCATTCAGTGCAATAATGCAAAGCTATCAAATAGAAATACTGCTACCATTTAGCGAGTGTTGATTCGGAGCCAGGCGCTCTGGGCCTTACTCTGGCATGCACTGTTTGTCTAACCTTATGGGACGGGACGACGTGAGGAAAATCATGTCATCCCCACTCACCTGATGAAGAAACCGAGCCCCTGAGATGTTAAGTGACTCATCCAAGGTCAAGGCCCAGGGCAGGACTGGGGTTAGGACTCTCATCTGGATGACTCAGATCGCTAAACCTCCCATTCTGCTACCTGTCGTGGAGAAAGGGTTTGCTTTGTTTTCTCTCCAGTGAAAAGGTCTCCGCTTAATGCTTTGAGGGGAGTGTGATTGATGATGATAATTATAATATGGCGCAAGTATGGTTTTCAGTGCTGTTGAGTTCAATGCCACCAACACAGCCCTAGCAGCTTGATTCTTTTGAAGGAGCTGATAATTAGGTTCTTATAATTACACACCATGTTCTCCTGGAGATAGAAAGGAAAAAAAAATAGGTTTCTTAGGTTGAGGGAGAGTTCTTGACTAATTGTCAGAAAGGACTATTTTAACTGAACCGGGGAAAATGCGAAATGTGAAAACATGCCTTTGGGGGCTGGAGGATGTGGAGTGAATGGCCAATGACTCTGCATCTAGAAGGCTTTTACTTTTAATGACTCTATAACTGAAACACAAAAAGGCTGAGGCAGGCTTAATTTTAGACTGGATTTTACTGCATACAGCTGGTGCTAAAGGCAAGTGTGGGATGATAGTGTGTCTTGAGGTGCAGTGAGCTGTGGGCTTGGGGGCTGCTAGCCCAGCATGTGCTCCCCCTTATTTGAGTCACAGATCTTCATTTGGGGATGTTACCCAAGCATCTGGGTTTGCCTCTCGCGGGAGGCTGAGCCAAAAGACGCAATCAAACCAAACATCAGGAGGGGAGAGTGTGTTACTTGCAGCAACTAAGGAGAAGAGTAGAGATTTTCCCCAGTGTCTCCCCAAACATCAAAATTAGGGGGAAGCGTGGATTTTAAGCTAAGGGAACATGCATATTCATGAAGGGACTTGGGCAGTTGAGAGACTCCAAGCTTTAGTTGACTGAAGTCAGGAGGGTCAGAAAAGATCAACATTGTCATCAAGTTCCACTTGAGCTGCATTCTTTTTTTCCCTTAAGTTCATTCATTACTGAGACCTGTTCAAGGACAAGCATCATGGTTAGGCTTAGATCACAGAATGACTTAGGCCAAAAATGCCTCTCTAATGTCAGGAAGCCACGCTTGTCTCTCTCACTCCGGGGACCCTCTACTCTAGCTGCTTACAGGGGTATACACCTCCCCCACTGGCAGTTCTTGGCTGTAAAGAGTGGAACTCCTGGGCTTAGCCAATCAGGGCTTTGAACTCTTCTATTGCTCTGGGCAATATGGGCAAGTGAACTGTCCTTGGGAAGCCTGCTAATCTATACAATGGACACAGAGATCAAACCTATCTGTTGAGTTCAATGCCACCAACACAGCCCTAGCAGCTTGATTCTTTTGAAGGAGCTGATAATTAGGTTCTTATAATTACACACCATGTTCTCCTGGAGATAGAAAGGAAAAAAAAATAGGTTTCTTAGGTTGAGGGAGAGTTCTTGACTAATTGTCAGAAAGGACTATTTTAACTGAACCGGGGAAAATGCGAAATGTGAAAACATGCCTTTGGGGGCTGGAGGATGTGGAGTGAATGGCCAATGACTCTGCATCTAGAAGGCTTTTACTTTTAATGACTCTATAACTGAAACACAAAAAGGCTGAGGCAGGCTTAATTTTAGACTGGATTTTACTGCATACAGCTGGTGCTAAAGGCAAGTGTGGGATGATAGTGTGTCTTGAGGTGCAGTGAGCTGTGGGCTTGGGGCTGCTAGCCCAGCATGTGCTCCCCCTTATTTGAGTCACAGATCTTCATTTGGGGATGTTACCCAAGCATCTGGGTTTGCCTCTCGCGGGAGGCTGAGCCAAAAGACGCAATCAAACCAAACATCAGGAGGGGAGAGTGTGTTACTTGCAGCAACTAAGGAGAAGAGTAGAGATTTTCCCCAGTGTCTCCCCAAACATCAAAATTAGGGGGAAGCGTGGATTTTAAGCTAAGGGAACATGCATATTCATGAAGGGACTTGGGCAGTTGAGAGACTCCAAGCTTTAGTTGACTGAAGTCAGGAGGGTCAGAAAAGATCAACATTGTCATCAAGTTCCACTTGAGCTGCATTCTTTTTTTCCCTTAAGTTCATTCATTTCTGAGACCTGTTCAAGGACAAGCATCATGGTTAGGCTTAGATCACAGAATGACTTAGGCCAAAAATGCCTCTCTAATGTCAGGAAGCCACGCTTGTCTCTCTCACTCCGGGGACCCTCTACTCTAGCTGCTTACAGGGGTATACACCTCCCCCACTGGCAGTTCTTGGCTGTAAAGAGTGGAACTCCTGGGCTTAGCCAATCAGGGCTTTGAACTCTTCTATTGCTCTGGGCAATATGGGCAAGTGAACTGTCCTTGGGAAGCCTCAGGCTTCTAATCTATACAATGGACACAGAGATCATATTACACCTGTGCGGTGGGATTGCTCTGAGGATTTTAAAAGTTTACAATGTCCTCGACAGGCAGTAAATGCTCAGAAATATTAGCTGTCCTCATGATTATTACCACTTGTCATGGTTTACGCAATTATAGTCATATTTGTTAAGCTGTGAAGTTAAGCACATGCACATTTATTACAAATCCCTTTGAGGATTTCAGCTGTCACTGCCTCCTGGTTGGGGGCTGGGCACACGCCTGCTTTCTTATTCTGTCCTCTAGTCTTGATGCCCTGCCTTCCTCCTAGCTCTCTATGTACTCCTGGGCTGCCATGAGTTGGGCGGAAGTCCAGTGGTTTTTCCAGCTTCCCCTCTCTTGGTGGCAAAGGACTCACTGGTTTGGGAAACAACATCAGTATAACCCAGGCGGGATGCTAGGGGGTGTGTAGGGCAAGGGAGGTAGTTGACAAGCTGTCCTTCCTTACATGTAAAGGCCCTCCTGTGCTGAGCAGCTGCTCTGAGCAATAGCCCTGGGGCTGGGAAACATTCTCTGGGGCTTAGCTCAGCTCGCCCGCACCCCTCCAGCTCTCCCCTCAGTTCCCCTCCATTGTCCTCTTGGCTCGGCTCTGCTCTTCTGTTTGCTGCTGCTGCTGCTGCAAACATGTCTTCGGGCGACCAGCTGTCCTGGCGTGCCCTGGGCTGATGGGTTCCAGAGGCTTGAGGAATCTCACGTCTCTTCTCCCAGCCCTGGTGCGATACTGACCCCCCTCCTGGACACCTTTGCCCTGCATGTGTGTGGAGCCTCCACCCTGTTTGCTTCCTCCCCTCAACTCTCTTCCCGGCTCCTCACCAGGGCCCCAGGAGGCCCCATTCCTAGAGAGGGACGGGACTGCTCCTGGAGCCTCATGGCTTCTAAGCTGCTATACAATGGGCCCCACAGTTAGGGTATACACCTCCCCCACTGGCAGTTCTTGGCTGTAAAGAGTGGAACTCCTGGGCTTAGCCAATCAGGGCTTTGAACTCTTCTATTGCTCTGGGCAATATGGGCAAGTGAACTGTCCTTGGGAAGCCTCAGGCTTCTAATCTATACAATGGACACAGAGATCATATTACACCTGTGCGGTGGGATTGCTCTGAGGATTTTAAAAGTTTACAATGTCCTCGACAGGCAGTAAATGCTCAGAAATATTAGCTGTCCTCATGATTATTACCACTTGTCATGGTTTACGCAATTATAGTCATATTTGTTAAGCTGTGAAGTTAAGCACATGCACATTTATTACAAATCCCTTTGAGGATTTCAGCTGTCACTGCCTCCTGGTTGGGGGCTGGGCACACGCCTGCTTTCTTATTCTGTCCTCTAGTCTTGATGCCCTGCCTTCCTCCTAGCTCTCTATGTACTCCTGGGCTGCCATGAGTTGGGCGGAAGTCCAGTGGTTTTTCCAGCTTCCCCTCTCTTGGTGGCAAAGGACTCACTGGTTTGGGAAACAACATCAGTATAACCCAGGCGGGATGCTAGGGGGTGTGTAGGGCAAGGGAGGTAGTTGACAAGCTGTCCTTCCTTACATGTAAAGGCCCTCCTGTGCTGAGCAGCTGCTCTGAGCAATAGCCCTGGGGCTGGGAAACATTCTCTGGGGCTTAGCTCAGCTCGCCCGCACCCCTCCAGCTCTCCCCTCAGTTCCCCTCCATTGTCCTCTTGGCTCGGCTCTGCTCTTCTGTTTGCTGCTGCTGCTGCTGCAAACATGTCTTCGGGCGACCAGCTGTCCTGGCGTGCCCTGGGCTGATGGGTTCCAGAGGCTTGAGGAATCTCACGTCTCTTCTCCCAGCCCTGGTGCGATACTGACCCCCCTCCTGGACACCTTTGCCCTGCATGTGTGTGGAGCCTCCACCCTGTTTGCTTCCTCCCCTCAACTCTCTTCCCGGCTCCTCACCAGGGCCCCAGGAGGCCCCATTCCTAGAGAGGGACGGGACCTGAATTCCTCCTGATGGTAGTCCACATCTGCTGAGCCTCACTAGGGTTCAGTCCGGTGTGTACTGCACCCTTTCAGCCTCGCCCGGCCTGTGAGGAGGGGCCTGACCTTGTGCCATCCTACAGATGTGAGAAGAATCAGAGGTCCTAGAGGCCTGACCCCCCGCCAAGGGCACACTGCAGGCGACTTGGGAAGCTGGGTTTAGAACCCAAGGCGTCCTGCTTTGGAGCGTGTCTATCTGCTTATCTGTCCACCCTGCCTCCTGCTAGGAAGGAATCCCGGGGTAAGAGCAAAAGTTGCTGTGAATCAAGATGCAAGGACTGTGCCAAGGTTCCCCAGCATTTTCTGTTCCCTTCTATCTAGTGCAGCTCCATCGCACGTTGGCTGCCTCACGCTTAATTATTCCCTGATTGTGGGGTCATAAAATTCAAAAAGCACTGATGGCCTGTCTGCTTCATGCCTGGCACAATACTGAATGTTTCACCTACATCACTTAATCTAGGCTTTTAAACATCCCCAGAAAGTCAATGTTATAAAGTCAATTCCATAGATACAAAAAAGCAGGCTCCACGATGCTAAGTAATGGTCCACACAGCGCAGCTTGCAGTGGCCAGCACTGGACTCTGTCCCCTGGGCTTTGGGGTAAAAGCTGCCTGTATGGGGCATCCATTGGGGGCAAGTATTTCCTTTTAAGTTCCCAAGCAACTTATAAACTCTCCTCAGGCAGCAGACACCACTGAGGTTTCTCTGTCATCTCCTGGGCCATTTTGACTCAGCGCTAAGTACAGGGTCCATGTTCACAACGGGACTTTGAGTTGATACTTTCACATGATTACAAAACAGAATCCATGTGAGAGGGTCATTTTCTTAGTGG
This sequence comes from Tragulus kanchil, assembly GCA_022376925.1. Taxonomy (NCBI): domain Eukaryota; kingdom Metazoa; phylum Chordata; class Mammalia; order Artiodactyla; family Tragulidae; genus Tragulus; species Tragulus kanchil. Next base: position 108,443,170 of record JAIOJX010000004.1, read on the forward strand.
AGGAATTAGTTCTAGGATTATGAAAGTCTGGAGGGAAAGGAAGCAGTCATTGGGCACCGGGTCTCTCTGGGCACATTTGACCCCCGTGTCAGGTGACAGTCCTGGGCCAGCTGGGGAGCAGTGTGAGTGTGGCCATTTTGCAGATGAGGAGACTGAGGCCCAGGGATGGTTGCCCTTGTTCCCACAGTCCCATGCGTGGTCGTCAGGCTGCTTCTCTTTCTCTTACGTGGGCTTGTCTATTCTTCACCTGCAAGGCTGAGCTCTCAGCTCAGTGGAGAGTGAGCCAGTTAACAAGGTACCTGTCAATCTCCTTCCTGAGGGGCTGTGTATGGCTGTTTCCTGTGACAAAGTCCACAGACCCTACTGGGACGCAGAGCATTGACGCTCAGCCTGGCAGAAGCTCTGCTCATTAAGGCTTTAGGGAGAGCTCGGTCGATGGTGGCTTTTTCTTCAAGCAATCAATATTTTGGGGAAGCAAAACCCTGGGCAAGAAGCCTGCTGAGCACTGGAGCTGGGCAGAAAATTAGAAATTCTCCTTGAGTTTGGTTGTGGAAAGGAGATATAGAAAATCTTTCGTCGGAGGACTCCTCAGCCAGGGTGTGTTGGGGGAATTTATGAGATCAAGCTCGCGGAAAAATGCAAATTCCGTGACTGCGGTCCCTGAAGCCAGGAACGGTGTTGGCTACAGAATCCCGACTTGTCCTTGACACGGGGATTTGGGGATTACATTATTCAGGAAATGAAAACTCGGGCTCAGAGGACGAAAATGGCCCGAGGCTTACACGATAAGGTGGTTCAAGATTTGTTAAAAAAATTCTGGGGAGAGGAAATGGGATGTGCCCACCAGGAAGGAGGAGGGCATCTTGTCCCTGACTCTGGGAGGTCAGAAATCAGACGGGTGGTTCCACGGTGGGGGTCTTATCAGGACAGGTCCAGGTTCTCTGGGGGCACAGCCGCTCAGGGCTGGGCAGGGCAGATGCAGCTACTCCTTTCCTGTGGGTTGAGAGTCTGTCTCTCCAGATTTCGAAATTGCCCACACTTGGTGGACTTAAAGGCAGAACATGTGACTTTCATGAGCTCAACCAATGAGTTTATTGAGTGCCTACCAGGCTTGCTTCCAGGTGCTGGGGATGGGATAAATACGAAACAGGGTCCAGTCCCTGTTCTCCGTCATTCTAGTGGGAAATAGTTTGCTGTGTGAAAAGAATTGTGGCATAAAAGGCTAGGAGATGATGATAAAGAAAGAATGCTCAGAGGTGGCCACGTTGTTGCTTGCTTCTCCTTAGGCTCAGGTGTATGGCAATCTACTTTCTGCACACTTCAGATGGGAAGGTCTGGATCCCCCCATTGGGCTGGATGAGACTTGGGAGTGAGGTGATAAAGCCAGGGAATGTTAGAACAAAGTCCATGGTGAAGGCGGTCCCAGGAACCAGATGATCATCTGAGTGAGGGCCAAGTTCAAGGGCACAGTTCTTGGCCCAGAAAGAGGCAGAACTGGTTCTAGATATGATGGCTGTGTCTGAGGACGGTGGGCAGGCCTGGAGCCTGCAGACCATGAGTCCAGGGAGCTTCCTGAGCGCCCCAAAGCTCCCGGTCTATTTTGTAGGCACCCAGGGTCTTGCCCATGGTGTATCATGGAATTGTTGATCTTGTTTTCCCTCCTGGAAAATTATTGTTGAATGCATAAAATTAAAAAAATACACTATTGCATTTTTAGTGTGGAAGATTAAAATAATATAGAACAAAACAGATCAAAATGAGACCTTTCTCCACACTGCCTTCCACATTACATTATTCAGGAAAAGAAAGCTCGGGCGCAGAGGACGAAAATGGCCCGAGGCCTACACGATATGGGGGTTCAAGATTTGTTAAAAAAATTCTGGGGAGAGGAAATGGGATGTGCCCACCAGGAAGGAGGAGGGCATCTTGTCCCTGACTCTGGGAGGTCAGAAATCAGACGGGTGGTTCCACGGTGGGGGTCTTATCAGGACAGGTCCAGGTTCTCTGGGGGCACAGCCGCTCAGGGCAGGGCAGGGCAGATGCAGCTACTCCTTTCCTGTGGGTTGAGAGTCTGTCTCTCCAGATTTCGAAATTGCCCACACTTGGTGGACTTAAAGGCAGAACATGTGACTTTCATGAGCTCAACCAATGAGTTTATTGAGTGCCTACCAGGCTTGCTTCCAGGTGCTGGGGATGGGATAAATACGAAACAGGGTCCAGTCCCTGTTCTCCGTCATTCTAGTGGGAAATAGTTTGCTGTGTGAAAAGAATTGTGGCATAAAAGGCTAGGAGATGATGATAAAGAAAGAATGCTCAGAGGTGGCCACGTTGTTGCTTGCTTCTCCTTAGGCTCAGGTGTATGGCAATCTACTTTCTGCACACTTCAGATGGGAAGGTCTGGATCCCCCCATTGGGCTGGATGAGACTTGGGAGTGAGGTGATAAAGCCAGGGAATGTTAGAACAAAGTCCATGGTGAAGGCGGTCCCAGGAACCAGATGATCATCTGAGTGAGGGCCAAGTTCAAGGGCACAGTTCTTGGCCCAGAAAGAGGCAGAACTGGTTCTAGATATGATGGCTGTGTCTGAGGACGGTGGGCAGGCCTGGAGCCTGCAGACCATGAGTCCAGGGAGCTTCCTGAGCGCCCCAAAGCTCCCGGTCTATTTTGTAGGCACCCAGGGTCTTGCCCATGGTGTATCATGGAATTGTTGATCTTGTTTTCCCTCCTGGAAAATTATTGTTGAATGCATAAAATTAAAAAAATACACTATTGCATTTTTAGTGTGGAAGATTAAAATAATATAGAACAAAACAGATCAAAATGAGACCTTTCTCCACACTGCCTTCCACATTCCAGTTTCATCCACAAATGTATCTATGTGGACAGTTTTCTCCATAAAGTCTTTATATTCAATGTAATCCTAATCATAATCAGAGCATGATTTTCAAAGAAATTGCTAAGTGGACTTGATATAAAAAATGCAAAAATTTACTAGGAAAATCTCAAAATGAACAATGATATAAAACTTGCTATGCCACAATTAAAAGCATACTATAAAGCTATTGTATATAAAACAGTGTATTTAGAGGATCAGAAATAGTCAATTAATATAACAAAATAGAAAATATGCAAATGAACCTATACTTTTTTTTTTTAAGTTTTTTTTTTTTTTTGAGGGGCGAGGGTGGGTTGGGGAGGGAGAGGGGCGGGCGGGCCACTTCTATTGGTCTTTCATTTGTCTATTTTCATCCATCTTTGTTCTTTGGCCTCTGTGGGCCTCCCATCGCAGTGGCCTCTGTTGTCACAGAGCACCGGCTCTGGGCGCATGCGCTCCAGAGTTCCTGCTCGGTAATTGAACACATCGGTCCAGCCGCTCCGCAGCACGTGGGATCTTCCTAGGCCAGGGATCTAACCGGCGCCCCTTGCACCGCAAGTTGGTGTCTTTACCCACTGGACCACCAGGGAAGCCCTGAACCTATGTACTTAAAAAAATGTATTTTATGATAACATGTGGCCAACTCAGTAAGTAATATGAGGAGGAGGATAGTTTTTATTTTTATTTTATTTTATTTTTTTAGAATTTAAAGGTGTTTCTATTTGCAAAGGGAGTGGTATTTTTTTTATCTTATCTTTTTTTAATCAGAATATAGTTGATTTGCATTGTTGTGTTAGTTTTAAGTGTATGACAAAGTGAATCTGTTATACATGTATCTACTCTTTTTAGGAGTCGTTTCCCATATAGACCACTGCAGAGTATTGAGTAGAGTTCCCTGTACTATACAGTAGGTTCTTATTAGTGATCCATTTTATATATAGTAGTGTGTATATGGAAATCCCAGTCTTCCAATTTATTTATTTTTTTTTATTTTTTAAACCTTTATTTTGCTTTTAACTTTTACAGAGTTTTGTTGTTTACAGATATGTATGTTCCCAGATTAGTCATATGTATATCCCCCCCTGCCCACCCCTCCCGACCATCACACAGCACCTCAAGGATCCCCTTTTCTCACAGAGCAATGACTAGAGCTATTTTCTTCACTTATGATAGTACAGGCCTTCATGCTACTTCCTTTACGCCTCCCACCTTCTGTTCCTTCCCCACAGTGTCCATATGTCCACTGTCCAGTCTGTCTTTCCGTTGCTTCACTGCGTGTGCTATCATCAGAGAATAGTTTTTAAATGATGGAATATAATCATTAAAAAATAATGAAAAGAGTACTTCCTGACACAGATTTCTAATATATATTGTAAAATGAAAAATGGTAAATCATAGAACAATATGCACAGTATAATCCCATTTCTGATGTACAATACAGGTATGTTTTTACATGTTTGAATGTAAATTCCTAGATAAGAGTCTTAAAGACAGACTGAGACGGATGCAGTGGCCTCTGTTGTCACAGAGCACCGGCTCTGGGCGCATGCGCTCCAGAGTTCCTGCTCGGTAATTGAACACATCGGTCCAGCCGCTCCGCAGCACGTGGGATCTTCCTAGGCCAGGGATCTAACCGGCGCCCCTTGCACCGCAAGTTGGTGTCTTTACCCACTGGACCACCAGGGAAGCCCTGAACCTATGTACTTAAAAAAATGTATTTTATGATAACATGTGGCCAACTCAGTAAGTAATATGAGGAGGAGGATAGTTTTTATTTTTATTTTATTTTATTTTTTTAGAATTTAAAGGTGTTTCTATTTGCAAAGGGAGTGGTATTTTTTTTATCTTATCTTTTTTTAATCAGAATATAGTTGATTTGCATTGTTGTGTTAGTTTTAAGTGTATGACAAAGTGAATCTGTTATACATGTATCTACTCTTTTTAGGAGTCGTTTCCCATATAGACCACTGCAGAGTATTGAGTAGAGTTCCCTGTACTATACAGTAGGTTCTTATTAGTGATCCATTTTATATATAGTAGTGTGTATATGGAAATCCCAGTCTTCCAATTTATTTATTTTTTTTTATTTTTTAAACCTTTATTTTGCTTTTAACTTTTACAGAGTTTTGTTGTTTACAGATATGTATGTTCCCAGATTAGTCATATGTATATCCCCCCCTGCCCACCCCTCCCGACCATCACACAGCACCTCAAGGATCCCCTTTTCTCACAGAGCAATGACTAGAGCTATTTTCTTCACTTATGATAGTACAGGCCTTCATGCTACTTCCTTTACGCCTCCCACCTTCTGTTCCTTCCCCACAGTGTCCATATGTCCACTGTCCAGTCTGTCTTTCCGTTGCTTCACTGCGTGTGCTATCATCAGAGAATAGTTTTTAAATGATGGAATATAATCATTAAAAAATAATGAAAAGAGTACTTCCTGACACAGATTTCTAATATATATTGTAAAATGAAAAATGGTAAATCATAGAACAATATGCACAGTATAATCCCATTTCTGATGTACAATACAGGTATGTTTTTACATGTTTGAATGTAAATTCCTAGATAAGAGTCTTAAAGACAGACTGAGACGGATATGGAGAGAATTGACATCTTTACAATCTATCTTCTTATCCAGGATTAAGACATGGATCTCTATTATTCAAGATTTTTTATTGTTGTTAACATTCATTTCATAAGGTTTAATAATTTTCTTCATTTAAAGTCTTGTACAAAACAAAGAAAAACAAAGTCTTGTACAGTTCTTATTAGATTTATTCCTAGCTTTCATGTGTATGTTTGTTTTTCCTTATGAATGAAAATGTTAACACTCTGCTGTAATGGATTATTATGCAGTGAAGGAAGTTATTCAATTAAAAAAATATTTTGTAGATATCGACCTCGTCCTTCTTTACTAATGTCTGTTATTAGTTCTTTCATTGTCTTAGGTAATTTTCTAGGGAAATAATAATATTGTTTATAAATAATAACAATTTTCTTTGTTTGAAATTTTAATTCTTTTATCTTTTTCTTGCCTTTATTGCGTTGGCAGGACCTTGACTAAAATGTTATGTAGCAGGGTACTATAGAAAGCATCCTTCCCTTGTTCAAGTCTAAGAGGCAATGCTGCTAAATTTCACCAGCATGTCTGATATTTGTTAAGTATCAGCTATTAGGTTATGACTTTATTTCAGCAGAAACAGGTTTTTAATTTTATCCTGTGCTTTTGAAACATATACTGAAAAATCATATCTTATTTATTTTATTCTCTTACATGGTGACCTGGTAGATTGTATTGATTTTTCTTATATTGATTAGTAAGATATCTTTACATTGTATTTGTTCTTGCTAATGTTTTTTTTATCATGTTTATATTTCTGAGCGGGTATGGCGTACTATTTCCTTTTTTAGTTTTGATATCAGGATTTTACTCTCAGAGCCTAAGGAAAAATGATTTCCCACTTACTTGATGTTCTAGAATAGTTTATATATTACAGATAACACCTACTTTTGAAAACTCGGTGAAACACAACACCATAAATCACTTGAGTTTATTTCCTTTTAAAGAAATACTTCTTAGACTGCCTTTTCAATTTCTTCTATGTTTACTGATTTATTTATGCTTTCTACATCTCCTTGAATGAGTTTTAATAATAATGTATATTTTCCTAAGAAGTTATTCATTTCCTCTAATTATTCATAGACATTAAATTGTACATGGCACTCCTAAATGCATTTTTTAATAATATCACTCTTAGTTATAGTCCCTTGTCATCTCTCATTTCCAGTTATTTTAAAATATCTTCTCTTTGGTTTTTCTGATAAGGGTCCCCAGGAATCTATTATATTGGTCTTTTCAAAGGACCATATTTGGCTGATTTTATTTTTTGTGTGTTCTATTTTATTAATTTCTGCTGTTATCTTTTTTAATTGCTTATTTTAGTTCAGAGAGGGAGCTATTTTGTTCTTTTCTGCCTTTTGTAGATGCATGCAAAGTCCTTTTCTTCTCAATTTTTGTGGTTTTGTAATAAATGCATTTAAGACCGTAGATTTTTCTCTGAGTCGTGGGCTGGCCAGAGATGTTAATGATGTCAGAGTGGATAGGACTAGATGCTGCTAACCCTCCAGCAGGACTGGATGGCCATGCCATGAGCCTGGTCCTTGATTCAGCATCAGATCAGATGTGTTTATGTCAGACAAATTATGTTCCAACTACTCTGAAGAGATGTTCAAATTGAAAAGTGGCTCGTCCTGGCACCGTCTCCTGTTGGTTTCACTTAAAACAACGTTTAATTGCATTTGCCTGCTGTCTTCTTTCCACTGTCCATCTGTGTGTGTGTGTGTGTGTGTGTGTGCCTATGCATGTACCAGTCAACCTCTTAAAAGTTTCTGAGCATCTACTATGAGTTCAAATTACTGTAATGAACCAGATATAGTGTCTGTCTTCAAAGTGTCCACAGTCTAGCCGTAGAGACGGATACGTTAAGTACGTAGCTTCAGTCAATGAAGTAAGTGCTATGAGTCTAAGTAGTTAAAGGACTGAGGAGAGGGGTGGAGTTCAGTCTCCTTCAGCGTGGCAGGGGACAGGACCAGAAATCAGCAAAGACCTCACAGCGGAGGTGGCCCAGACTGAAGTTGAATGCTCAGTCATTCAGTCAGGATTTTATGTGTCTCAAGGGGAAGGACCCAATACCTGGCAGAGGAATCAAGTAACCTACAGAAAGAGAGGTCAGAAGGGAACAGGGAATGCTTGGTTAGCAATGCCTTGGCCTGTCTTAAGGACTTATTTCTGGGGGATGGCGCTGGAGGGCCGCTGGTGGACTCACCACAGAAGGCGCTGTTGCTGAGAAGCTTGGACTTGGTACTGGGCTGAGTACCTACGAGACGATGGGGCCACACCATGTTTGCAGGGACTCTGTGACCTCCGTGAAGTGGGCACTGAGGGGGAAAGATGGAAGTTAGGGAGACCAAGACAGTGGAGGCTCCAGTCGTCCAGCCAGAAGATGGTGTGAACACGGATTCCAGAGACACCTGGGGCTGCTTCCAGGTATGTATCAACACACTTGTGGGGGGAGTGTAGAGAATGAAGAGCACTTCAGGCATCCCTCCTCTTCTCCCATAGACATCTGGCTCTTAAATCTGGCATGGACGAGGTGATCGCTGCTTCCTGGGAGAGCGTGCTGGCAGGCACATCTGTGCCCAGCAGGGCTCTGAGACAGACGGGCTCACAGCCCGGCCCCTCCCCTTACCTGGCCTGTGACCTGAGCGGGCTGTTGGTCTTTCTCAGACTCAGTTTCCTCACCAGGAGAAGAGGAGGTTGGGATGCTGGAGGTGCTGGAGTATGGGAGGTTCCTATTGTTAGTGCATTGTTCACCTTGAGACTCGAGCATCTATTTTCCAGTTCCTTGATGGGGCACTGAAGTACATTTTATTAGTTTTGTTTTTCCCCTTAGAAAGGAAAAAAAGCATAGCTGGTGTGATATAATGAAAAGGTCTGTATATTTTATTTAAGCGGAAAGACAAAGGCTGCTGCAAAAAGAGCTTCTGCCCGATAGAGTGTCCTCTTAGACAGGACCCCTTCCCTTTGTTGGCCGCCTCCCCCTCCTGGCCTAATGACATTCCTGAAGGTGGCAAAGAAGAGCTTTGGGTTGCCATGGGAACAGGGTGCCAGCAAGGATTGGAATTTTTAACAGGACCAGAAATCAGCAAAGACCTCACAGCGGAGGTGGCCCAGACTGAAGTTGAATGCTCAGTCATTCAGTCAGGATTTTATGTGTCTCAAGGGGAAGGACCCAATACCTGGCAGAGGAATCAAGTAACCTACAGAAAGAGAGGTCAGAAGGGAACAGGGAATGCTTGGTTAGCAATGCCTTGGCCTGTCTTAAGGACTTATTTCTGGGGGATGGCGCTGGAGGGCCGCTGGTGGACTCACCACAGAAGGCGCTGTTGCTGAGAAGCTTGGACTTGGTACTGGGCTGAGTACCTACGAGACGATGGGGCCACACCATGTTTGCAGGGACTCTGTGACCTCCGTGAAGTGGGCACTGAGGGGGAAAGATGGAAGTTAGGGAGACCAAGACAGTGGAGGCTCCAGTCGTCCAGCCAGAAGATGGTGTGAACACGGATTCCAGAGACACCTGGGGCTGCTTCCAGGTATGTATCAACACACTTGTGGGGGGAGTGTAGAGAATGAAGAGCACTTCAGGCATCCCTCCTCTTCTCCCATAGACATCTGGCTCTTAAATCTGGCATGGACGAGGTGATCGCTGCTTCCTGGGAGAGCGTGCTGGCAGGCACATCTGTGCCCAGCAGGGCTCTGAGACAGACGGGCTCACAGCCCGGCCCCTCCCCTTACCTGGCCTGTGACCTGAGCGGGCTGTTGGTCTTTCTCAGACTCAGTTTCCTCACCAGGAGAAGAGGAGGTTGGGATGCTGGAGGTGCTGGAGTATGGGAGGTTCCTATTGTTAGTGCATTGTTCACCTTGAGACTCGAGCATCTATTTTCCAGTTCCTTGATGGGGCACTGAAGTACATTTTATTAGTTTTGTTTTTCCCCTTAGAAAGGAAAAAAAGCATAGCTGGTGTGATATAATGAAAAGGTCTGTATATTTTATTTAAGCGGAAAGACAAAGGCTGCTGCAAAAAGAGCTTCTGCCCGATAGAGTGTCCTCTTAGACAGGACCCCTTCCCTTTGTTGGCCGCCTCCCCCTCCTGGCCTAATGACATTCCTGAAGGTGGCAAAGAAGAGCTTTGGGTTGCCATGGGAACAGGGTGCCAGCAAGGATTGGAGAATTCTGGCTCTTGAAGGCTGCGGATTTACTCCCGTTGCTTAGGGAGCAGGGTTGGCTGCAGTGATGGCGGGGTGGGGCGGTGGAGATGCAGCTCTAAGTCCTGCCCCAGGCTCTTCTGGAGGCAAAGGAAGCACTTGGGGCTGGCACTATTGTCCGGGAGGACCCAGGGCCCTCTGGAACAACCTCTGTCCCCTTTGCTCTGATCACACCCAAACCCAAATATCAGCAGAAAAGAGCTAAGGAATGAGGGATTCTCTTTACAGCCTGTGGCTACCTAAACCCACCCCAGACTCCTGAGAAGGCTGGGCTGGTTTACGTTCCCAGCTGTGTGCCAGGACGTCGTTAGGGGCTTGCCTGAAATGCTGTCATCCCCCACATCTCCAGTGATCCTGCCACCACCAGAGCCTTTTCACAGACGACAGAGCCCTTGCAGGCATGTCATCCACCGGCTCTTCACAAATTCATCCTGCCAGGGGGGGCGTGGGTTGTGTGCCCATTGGACAGAGGCAGACATAGAGGTTCAGGGGGGCCATGTCTGGGAAAGAAGAGAGGGGAGCCCCTAGTCCGGAGGTCTGTCACACAGCATCCATCAGACGCCAGGGTGGAGACGGGGCTCCCAGGAAGGGTGGGGAAAGGCACGTAGGGTGGTGAATGGTTGACACTGCAGCCTGCAGAGCAGGAACTCACTGGAAGGACTGATGCTGAAGCCCCAGTGCTTCAGCCACCTGAGCTGAAGATCTGACTCATTGGTAAAGTGATGCTGGGAAGGATTGCGGGCAGGAGGAGAAGGTGGGGCAGAGGATGAGAGGGTTGGATGGCACCACTGACTCAGTGGACACGAGTTTGAGCAAAGTCCGGAAGATACTGAAGGACAGGGAAGGCTGGCGTGCTGCAGTCCGTGGGGTCACTGAGTCAGACACAGCGCAGCCACTGAACCGCCACAGTGGGAGACGTTTAGGAGGCGGCACATTGCCTCAGGTATCAGCCTGAGTGGTCCCAGAACCTTCTGAAACCAGCGGCTGTGACTCACTTCTAGGGCACTGGCCATGTGCCCTCTGTCCACATGTGGCTGGCACTCCAGTTCTCAGCAGTCGCGCACACAGCCTCTGTGGTCTTCCCACCATCATCTAAGGTCACCTGGAAGAGCGGCAGAAAGTCACCACAGGTAAGGGACTGCTGCTCCCCTTCACTGATGTGAGAACACAGACACTCGGGATTCCTCACACACACATTGACACACACAGCTCTCTCACACATGTTGGCACCCACACACACACTCACACTTGCACACCCCAGCCTTGCTTTGTGTTGAGGGTTTGCCAGGCGCCCCAGTGGTGGGCACTGAGCCGTCCCAGTCGTTCCTGAGACTGATGTGTACACACACACTCCTCGTCCCTACACCCCTGCCCTCACTCTTGGCTCCTCAGCAAGCCCTTCCCTGCAAAGAAGCCATCCAAGCATCAGTCCACAAGGCCTCCCCAGTGGAGCACATGGCCTGGGACTCTTTCCACATGCTCAGCCAATCACTGAGAAAGAGCCAGGGCCAAGTCCTGCATTCGAGTGCCTGCAAATCCCCACACACCCAGTGCTCCCCGATCTCACTCACTGGGCCACCTTCATTCTCCACTGCCCTTTGCAGACGCCCCTCACCCAGGCTGCCTGCCTATCCTGCTGGCTCATCCACCCTCTCATCCCTTCCCCCGCTGACTCAGAGCCCACCTAAAGAAGTTCTACAGCCAGAAGTGGAGAGGTATAAATTTTGGGTCACAACCCAGTAATTATTCCAAAATCTGTTTAGTGTAAGAGGTCAGCAATGCTTCAGCCACCTGAGCTGAAGATCTGACTCATTGGTAAAGTGATGCTGGGAAGGATTGCGGGCAGGAGGAGAAGGTGGGGCAGAGGATGAGAGGGTTGGATGGCACCACTGACTCAGTGGACACGAGTTTGAGCAAAGTCCGGAAGATACTGAAGGACAGGGAAGGCTGGCGTGCTGCAGTCCGTGGGGTCACTGAGTCAGACACAGCGCAGCCACTGAACCGCCACAGTGGGAGACGTTTAGGAGGCGGCACATTGCCTCAGGTATCAGCCTGAGTGGTCCCAGAACCTTCTGAAACCAGCGGCTGTGACTCACTTCTAGGGCACTGGCCATGTGCCCTCTGTCCACATGTGGCTGGCACTCCAGTTCTCAGCAGTCGCGCACACAGCCTCTGTGGTCTTCCCACCATCATCTAAGGTCACCTGGAAGAGCGGCAGAAAGTCACCACAGGTAAGGGACTGCTGCTCCCCTTCACTGATGTGAGAACACAGACACTCGGGATTCCTCACACACACATTGACACACACAGCTCTCTCACACATGTTGGCACCCACACACACACTCACACTTGCACACCCCAGCCTTGCTTTGTGTTGAGGGTTTGCCAGGCGCCCCAGTGGTGGGCACTGAGCCGTCCCAGTCGTTCCTGAGACTGATGTGTACACACACGCTCCTCGTCCCTACACCCCTGCCCTCACTCTTGGCTCCTCAGCAAGCCCTTCCCTGCAAAGAAGCCATCCAAGCATCAGTCCACAAGGCCTCCCCAGTGGAGCACATGGCCTGGGACTCTTTCCACATGCTCAGCCAATCACTGAGAAAGAGCCAGGGCCAAGTCCTGCATTCGAGTGCCTGCAAATCCCCACACACCCAGTGCTCCCCGATCTCACTCACTGGGCCACCTTCATTCTCCACTGCCCTTTGCAGACGCCCCTCACCCAGGCTGCCTGCCTATCCTGCTGGCTCATCCACCCTCTCATCCCTTCCCCCGCTGACTCAGAGCCCACCTAAAGAAGTTCTACAGCCAGAAGTGGAGAGGTATAAATTTTGGGTCACAACCCAGTAATTATTCCAAAATCTGTTTAGTGTAAGAGGTCAGCAATGGTACTGGCACAAAAACAGAAATATCGACCAATGGAACAAGATCGAGAACCCAGAGATAAACCCACGCAGCTATGGGTACCTTATTTTTGACAAAGGAGGGGAACATATAAAATGGGACAAAGACAGCCTCTTCAACAAATGGTGCTGGGAAAATTGGACAGCTACATGCAAAAAAATGAAGTTGGAACATACCCTGACACCATGCACAAAGATCAACTCAAAATGGATTAAAGACTTAAATGTAAGGCCAGAAACCATCAAACTCTTAGAGGAGAATCGCACCTATGGATACCTTATTTTTGACAAAGGAGGGGAACATATTAAATGGGACAAAGACAGCCTCTTCAACAAATGGTGCTGGGAAAATTGGACAGCTACATGCAAGAAAATGAAGTTGGAACATACCCTGACACCATGCACAAAGATCAACTCAAAATGGATTAAAGACTTAAATGTAAGGCCAGAAACCATCAAACTCTTAGAGGAGAATCGCACCTATGGATACCTTATTTTTGACAAAGGAGGGGAACATATTAAATGGGACAAAGACAGCCTCTTCAACAAATGGTGCTGGGAAAATTGGACAGCTACATGCAAGAAAATGAAGTTGGAACATACCCTGACACCATGCACAAAGATCAACTCAAAATGGATTAAAGACTTAAAGGTAAGGCCAGAAACCATCAAACTCTTAGAGGAGAATATAGGCAAAACCCTCAAGGACATCAATCAAAGCAAGATCTTCTCTGACCCACCTACTAGAGTAGCGGAACTAAAAAGACAAATGAACATGTGGGACCTAATGAAACTTAAAAGCTTTTGTACAGCTGAAGAAATTACAAAAAAGCTGAACAGACAGCCCACAGAGTGGGAGAAAATCATAGCAAATGGAACAACAGGCAAAGAATTAATCTCCAAAATCTACAAGCAACTCAGACAACTCAGCACAGGAAAAACGAACAACCCAATCAAAAAATGGGAAAAGGACCTAAACAGACACCTCTCCAAAGAGGACATACAGATGGCCCAAAAGCACATGAAATGATGCTCAACTTCACTAATAGTTAGAGAAATGCAAATCAAAACTACAATGAGATATCACCTCACACCCGTCAGAATGGCCATCATCCACAAATCGACAGACAATAAATGCTGGAGAGGCTGCGGAGAAAAGGGAACACTTCTGTATTGCTGGTGGGAGTGTAAATTGATACAGCCTCTATGGAAGACAGTCTGGAGATTTCTTTAAAAACTAAAAATAGAAGCACCATATGACCCAGCAATCCCACTCTTAGGCTTATACCCTGATGAAATCAAATCTGAAAGAAGCACCTGTACCCCAATGTTCATTGCAGCTCTCTATACAATAGCTAGAACATGGAAGGAACCTAGATGCCCATCGACGAACGAATGGATCCAAAAGCTCTGGTACATATATACAATGGAATATGACACAGCTGTAAAGAGAAATGCAGAAGAATCAGCCCTAATGAGGTGGCTGGATCTAGAATGTATCATCAAAAGTGAAGTCAGTCAGAAAGAGAAGGACAAATACAGTATATTAACACATATATATGGAATCTAGTAGGATGGTGATGATGGCACATGCAGTGAAGCGACGGAAAGACAGACATGGACAGTGGACATATGGACATTGTGGGGAAGTAACAGAAGGTGGGAGGCGTAAAGGAAGTAGCATGAAGGCCTGTGCTATCATAAGTGAAGAAAATAACTCTAGTTATTGCTATGTGAGAAAAGGGGACCCTTCAGGGGTGCTGTGTGATGGTTGGGAGGGGTGGGAAGGGGAGGATATACATATGACTAATCTGAGAACATACATATCTGTAAACAACAAAGCTCTGTAAAAGTTAAAAGCAAAATAAAGGTTTAAAAAATAAAATAGTGTGAAATAGAACAGAAAACACAAGATGTTTTTAGAACTATTAGGTTGGCCAAAAAGTTCATTTGAATTTCAGATGGTACGAGAAACCCAAATGAACTTTTGGGGCATCCCAATACAAAAGCCAGTATTATGTATTAAGACTTATTTCTATTATATTCAAACATGGATTGTAGTGTAGAATGTGATCTCTTTCTATGGGGTGTGGTTTGAGAACTTTTGAAGTGGGTAGAGTTAAGTGAAATTTTATCTGGGCTTTCCAAGCTCCTGCAAGCTTGTGCAGCTATACCTCCAGGATTCTCCATAGCGGCCGTACCCATTTACATTCCCACCCATAGTGTAGGAGGGTTCCTTTTTTGAGGAATGGATACTTTAAATGAAACAGACCCCAAATCTCAGGGGTTTGAGAAATCAAAGTTCATTTCTCTGACACATCAGATCTAGTCACTAATGCTCCAGGCGACCATGCAGAAACCCGGACTAATGGAGTCTCGGCACCTTTGGATGGTGCTTCCAAGTCACCTGTGTGTCCACCTCTGGGGAGAGGACGGGGGTGGAAGGGCCATGTGGGAGGTTTCTAGGGGCAAGGGCTGTCTACAGCACACATAGCTTTCTACCACATCTTGTCTGCTACAACACAATCTTATAGTCCTCTAGGGTTGCTGGTACCACAGACGGGCAGCTTAAACACCAGAAATTTATCATCTCTCGGTTCTGGAGTCTATGAAGTCCAAGGCCAAGGTGATGCTGACAGACACATCATGCTCAGGTGAAAGAGAAGGACAAATACAGTAATTAAAAGGAATCTAGTAGGATGGTGATGATGGCACATGCAGTGAAGCGGAAAGACAGACATGGACAGTGGACATATGGACATTGTGGGGAAGTAACAGAAGGTGGGAGGCGTAAAGGAAGTAGCATGAAGGCCTGTGCTATCATAAGTGAAGAAAATAACTCTAGTTATTGCTATGTGAGAAAAGGGGACCCTTCAGGGGTGCTGTGTGATGGTTGGGAGGGGTGGGAAGGGGAGGATATACATATGACTAATCTGAGAACATACATATCTGTAAACAACAAAGCTCTGTAAAAGTTAAAAGCAAAATAAAGGTTTAAAAAATAAAATAGTGTGAAATAGAACAGAAAACACAAGATGTTTTTAGAACTATTAGGTTGGCCAAAAAGTTCATTTGAATTTCAGATGGTACGAGAAACCCAAATGAACTTTTGGGGCATCCCAATACAAAAGCCAGTATTATGTATTAAGACTTATTTCTATTATATTCAAACATGGATTGTAGTGTAGAATGTGATCTCTTTCTATGGGGTGTGGTTTGAGAACTTTTGAAGTGGGTAGAGTTAAGTGAAATTTTATCTGGGCTTTCCAAGCTCCTGCAAGCTTGTGCAGCTATACCTCCAGGATTCTCCATAGCGGCCGTACCCATTTACATTCCCACCCATAGTGTAGGAGGGTTCCTTTTTTGAGGAATGGATACTTTAAATGAAACAGACCCCAAATCTCAGGGGTTTGAGAAATCAAAGTTCATTTCTCTGACACATCAGATCTAGTCACTAATGCTCCAGGCGACCATGCAGAAACCCGGACTAATGGAGTCTCGGCACCTTTGGATGGTGCTTCCAAGTCACCTGTGTGTCCACCTCTGGGGAGAGGATGGGGGGTGGAAGGGGCCATGTGGGAGGTTTCTAGGGGCAAGGGCTGTCTACAGCACACATAGCTTTCTACCACATCTTGTCTGCTACAACACAATCTTATAGTCCTCTAGGGTTGCTGGTACCACAGACGGGGCAGCTTAAACACC
Source organism: Tragulus kanchil (assembly GCA_022376925.1). Taxonomy (NCBI): domain Eukaryota; kingdom Metazoa; phylum Chordata; class Mammalia; order Artiodactyla; family Tragulidae; genus Tragulus; species Tragulus kanchil. The sequence goes on from JAIOJX010000004.1 coordinate 108,459,474, forward strand.
AGAAATTTATCATCTCTCGGTTCTGGAGTCTAGAAGTCCAAGGCCAAGGTGATGGCAGGGTTGATTCCAGCTCAGGTGGGATGGAGCATCTGCCCCATGCTCCTGCCCAGGTTACGTGCTCCGGGTTCTCATCCCCTAACGTCTTGTAGTTTGCTGACAATCTCTGGTGTGCCTTGGCTTGTGGCGGCATCACTCAGTCACTGCCTTCATCTGGCCAAGTTTCCCCTTTTAATAAGGACACTAATCATAGTGAGTTAGGGGCCCAACCTACTACAGTTCAGTCTCATCCTAATTCATTACATCTGTGATGACCCTATTCCAGAAAAAGGTCATACTCTCAGGTACTGAAAGTTAAGACTTCAACATATAATTTTGGGGAGACTCCATAGCATGTAGCATGTGAGTTCTTCATTTCCCAACCAGGGATCGAATCCATGCCCTCTGTATTGGCAGCTTGGAGTCGTAACCACTGCACCACCAGGGAAGTCCCCTCAACATATAAATTTTTTTTCCACACCCTCCCCAACCCTGGCCCTATAACAAGTGGATGTGACGTTGATTTGGAACATAGAGCTCCTAAAATTCCCAAGCCTCCTCAACATAAAAATTTTAAAGGGGGAAAAAGTTTTAATGGGATACAATTCTACCCAGAAAGCATGGTAACACCTAACTGCAAAGGGGGCTGAAAGTATGACTCAGCAGTGCACCAAGAAGAAGAGGAAACTGGTTTGAATTATGGGCTGTCTCCAGTACACCACAGAAGGTTTGACATAGAGGAGTGACCATGTATGACACTCAGGAGTGCCCTTCCCAAGGGCAGGAGGTCATGTAGAACCATCCAGAATCTCCCTGCACCATCCAGATGTCTCAGTTTGGATAGGTGCTTGGCGAGAGTCTGTAGAACTGAACTGAACTCAGAGTTTACTTATGGATAGCGAGGGAGCAGATGCTACAAAGTGAGAGGCTGTGGATTTATAAGCTGAGTGGTTAAAATGATTCAGAAACCAAAGCTGTGTGTGTGTAATAAGCTCATATGTGATAACCGCTTGATGATTCTGGCTGGAAACCCAAACCCAATTCTGGCACTCTGACTGAAGCCTAGAGGAAACAGCTACAGGCGGAAAAGAAAATCCACTCTGCAAATTTACTTTTGGTATCTCCCTTGCTAAGGCATCCCCAGAGGAGGACAAGGGGATTTGGATTTAGGGCAGATGAACATTTCAATTTCCAACATCTTAGAGATCCAGCTCCTTACTGGCCCTATCCTTCAAGCAGAGACTCGGGAGAAAGGAAGATTTTTCATGGCTAGGGGTCAAGAACCGATTGGTGGCAGATGAAAGTGTTGCATACTCTCCTAAGATGATGAAAGATCAGGATGGGTATCAGTGAAAGCTGACTTCCCACTTGGGAAGCCCTTATTTAAGTCAAACAGGCAGCTCTGGTGACCTTAAGGACCCTCAAAGATCCAGCTGAAAGGCTGCATTCTCCCCGATGTAGAACAATAGTGCCATTTTCTGAGGGCCTTCTATGGGCCCAGAAACTGGACTAAGTGTACACTGACTGGCTGAATCTTGAAAACAGCACTTGCTGTTCTTCTCCGTTTCACAGGGGAGGAGCCTGAACATTTGAGAGGTACTATGATTTACTCAAGCTCATGTACCAGGGATTCAAACCCAGCTCTCGCTGCCTCTGCACTGTAGTACCTCCTGCGATCACGCCATCGGCCTTGGGCTTCTCTTCCAGCAGTCTGTCAAATGTGGCTGGGAGCACCCCAATTCATCAGACCTCCTGGGTCTGAATCCTGGTCCCTCTGCATCTGTTGGCTCAGCTACTTCACCCTTTGAAACCTCAATTTCCTCCTTTATCCAATGGGCATCGTAATGGTTTTTTATACTTCAAAGGGCTGTGAAAAGCATTCTTTTAACATTCCTTTCATCCAAGCCAGTCCTGCACCATCCAGATGTCTCAGTTTGGATAGGTGCTTGGCAGAGTCTGTAGAACTGAACTGAACTCAGAGTTTACTTATGGATAGCGAGGGAGCAGATGCTACAAAGTGAGAGGCTGTGGATTTATAAGCTGAGTGGTTAAAATGATTCAGAAACCAAAGCTGTGTGTGTGTAATAAGCTCATATGTGATAACCGCTTGATGATTCTGGCTGGAAACCCAAACCCAATTCTGGCACTCTGACTGAAGCCTAGAGGAAACAGCTACAGGCGGAAAAGAAAATCCACTCTGCAAATTTACTTTTGGTATCTCCCTTGCTAAGGCATCCCCAGAGGAGGACAAGGGGATTTGGATTTAGGGCAGATGAACATTTCAATTTCCAACATCTTAGAGATCCAGCTCCTTACTGGCCCTATCCTTCAAGCAGAGACTCGGGAGAAAGGAAGATTTTTCATGGCTAGGGGTCAAGAACCGATTGGTGGCAGATGAAAGTGTTGCATACTCTCCTAAGATGATGAAAGATCAGGATGGGTATCAGTGAAAGCTGACTTCCCACTTGGGAAGCCCTTATTTAAGTCAAACAGGCAGCTCTGGTGACCTTAAGGACCCTCAAAGATCCAGCTGAAAGGCTGCATTCTCCCCGATGTAGAACAATAGTGCCATTTTCTGAGGGCCTTCTATGGGCCCAGAAACTGGACTAAGTGTACACTGACTGGCTGAATCTTGAAAACAGCACTTGCTGTTCTTCTCCGTTTCACAGGGGAGGAGCCTGAACATTTGAGAGGTACTATGATTTACTCAAGCTCATGTACCAGGGATTCAAACCCAGCTCTCGCTGCCTCTGCACTGTAGTACCTCCTGCGATCACGCCATCGGCCTTGGGCTTCTCTTCCAGCAGTCTGTCAAATGTGGCTGGGAGCACCCCAATTCATCAGACCTCCTGGGTCTGAATCCTGGTCCCTCTGCATCTGTTGGCTCAGCTACTTCACCCTTTGAAACCTCAATTTCCTCCTTTATCCAATGGGCATCGTAATGGTATTTATACTTCAAAGGGCTGTGAAAAGCATTCTTTTAACATTCCTTTCATCCAGCACAAAGTCAATGCTAATAAATAGTTGGCTATTATTGCAAGCTCATTCGCACACTGACTTCCAATTTCCAATAACAATGCTACCTCCTCCGAAAAGTCTGACCACCCTCATCTATAATGACCTTGCCAGTCCTGGCAAATCTGACTGTATTCCTGATCATGCTTGTCACATATCTCACCCCTGTGTGGTTTAGTAATCTCTTACGCCTCTCCCATCCCTCTCTGCACATGCTAGGATGTAAGGTCCAGGGGCACGCTTCCTCATTCATCCTTCTCTCCCCAGGCCCAGTGTTTGGCACATGGTAGGTTCCCACTAAATGTGTGTTGAGTATTGAATGACGGCTAAGCTCTGTGGCCCTGTCAAATGTCACTGTCTTCCTCCCAACCTGAGTCTTGTCACTTGCAAAACAGAGTCAATATCACTCAGGGAAGTGCCCTTCAGGCCTGATGACCTTGAACCTCCGCCACTCCCTCAGCCACACAGGGCCATGTAGGTCCCTGTGTGTAACACGTGCTCAACCAGTGTGACTTCCTGCTGGCTAAGGGTTGGGGCAAAAATTATGGCCAGATCTAGCCTTTGACTCCCAAAGGCAGGTTCTGGGTCGCCACACCACACTGCCTCCCTGTGGTTAAGCAGAAGTGGAGAATAATATGTAGAAACAGGGAGCACTTAAGAGGATGCTCCAGGCTGAAAGATCAGCTTGTTTCTGACAACCCCTACAGAGACACACAGGAGCCACCGTTCACAAAGGAAGAGAAGGAGGTGACTTTCGAAGCTGATGCTACCCACAAAGGGCAGGACTGTGGACGTGTGCACAGGTCTAACTGTTGGCTTCAAATCCCTGTTCTCGGTTTACTGGTTGGACTAGCCACTCACTGACTCAGCATTCTTCTCTGCAAAATGGGGAAATGTGAACACCAATTCCATGGCATCGTCCAATGGCCCTATCTGTTGGCTCAGCTACTTCACCCTTTGAAACCTCAATTTCCTCCTTTATCCAATGGGCATCGTAATGGTATTTATACTTCAAAGGGCTGTGAAAAGCATTCTTTTAACATTCCTTTCATCCAGCACAAAGTCAATGCTAATAAATAGTTGGCTATTATTGCAAGCTCATTCGCACACTGACTTCCAATTTCCAATAACAATGCTACCTCCTCCGAAAAGTCTGACCACCCTCATCTATAATGACCTTGCCAGTCCTGGCAAATCTGACTGTATTCCTGATCATGCTTGTCACATATCTCACCCCTGTGTGGTTTAGTAATCTCTTACGCCTCTCCCATCCCTCTCTGCACATGCTAGGATGTAAGGTCCAGGGGCACGCTTCCTCATTCATCCTTCTCTCCCCAGGCCCAGTGTTTGGCACATGGTAGGTTCCCACTAAATGTGTGTTGAGTATTGAATGACGGCTAAGCTCTGTGGCCCTGTCAAATGTCACTGTCTTCCTCCCAACCTGAGTCTTGTCACTTGCAAAACAGAGTCAATATCACTCAGGGAAGTGCCCTTCAGGCCTGATGACCTTGAACCTCCGCCACTCCCTCAGCCACACAGGGCCATGTAGGTCCCTGTGTGTAACACGTGCTCAACCAGTGTGACTTCCTGCTGGCTAAGGGTTGGGGCAAAAATTATGGCCAGATCTAGCCTTTGACTCCCAAAGGCAGGTTCTGGGTCGCCACACCACACTGCCTCCCTGTGGTTAAGCAGAAGTGGAGAATAATATGTAGAAACAGGGAGCACTTAAGAGGATGCTCCAGGCTGAAAGATCAGCTTGTTTCTGACAACCCCTACAGAGACACACAGGAGCCACCGTTCACAAAGGAAGAGAAGGAGGTGACTTTCGAAGCTGATGCTACCCACAAAGGGCAGGACTGTGGACGTGTGCACAGGTCTAACTGTTGGCTTCAAATCCCTGTTCTCGGTTTACTGGTTGGACTAGCCACTCACTGACTCAGCATTCTTCTCTGCAAAATGGGGAAATGTGAACACCAATTCTATGGGAGTGCTGTCAGGACTAAGTCTTTTCAGCCATGTGAAGCGCTCAGTCCAGCCCCAGCCCTGGACCCTCAAAAGTTGTGTCTGTGGCCACCATCACCTCTATTCAGATATCATCATCCTCAGAGGGCTACCATGGCAAAAAAACCATAGGCTGGGTGACATAAAACAACAAATATGTATTCCTCACTCTTCTGGTGGCTGGTAAATCCAAGACCAAGATGCCTGCAGAAGTGATATTTGGTGCTTTCTGGTTCCTAGATGGCCCATCTCACATGGCAGAAGGGTCCAGGAGGAGCTCCTTGGGGTCCCTTTTATAAGGGCACAATTCTGTTCACAGTGGCTTCACCCTCATGAACTAATCACCTCTAAAAGGCCCCACCTCCTAATGTCACCACATTGGACTTTAGGATGGCGCACGTGTTTGGGGAGGACACAAACATTCAGCCTCAGTACTGCTCACAGGAGGACCAGAACCAGCAGCATCTGCGTCCCCACCTGAGAACTTGTTAGAAATGCAGATTCTTGGGCCCTACCTGAACTTGCTGAGGGGCGAGGCTCAGCCATTGCGTGAACATCCTTCCAGGCAAATCAGATGCAGGTTCAAGTGTCACAATTTGCTCCTCCTCACTGCCTCCCTGTGAAGAAGAATTAAGACTTAAGGTCACGTTTCAATGTCGATTGTAAGACAAGCCATTTTTCCAGATATCACTAAGATGGGAAGGACACTTTCAACAAAATTATAACGCAGTCTTTTCTCATCGCCACACCACACTGCCTCTGTGGTTAAGCAGAAGTGGAGAATAATATGTAGAAACAGGGAGCACTTAAGAGGATGCTCCAGGCTGAAAGATCAGCTTGTTTCTGACAACCCCTACAGAGACACACAGGAGCCACCGTTCACAAAGGAAGAGAAGGAGGTGACTTTCGAAGCTGATGCTACCCACAAAGGGCAGGACTGTGGACGTGTGCACAGGTCTAACTGTTGGCTTCAAATCCCTGTTCTCGGTTTACTGGTTGGACTAGCCACTCACTGACTCAGCATTCTTCTCTGCAAAATGGGGAAATGTGAACACCAATTCTATGGGAGTGCTGTCAGGACTAAGTCTTTTCAGCCATGTGAAGCGCTCAGTCCAGCCCCAGCCCTGGACCCTCAAAAGTTGTGTCTGTGGCCACCATCACCTCTATTCAGATATCATCATCCTCAGAGGGCTACCATGGCAAAAAAACCATAGGCTGGGTGACATAAAACAACAAATATGTATTCCTCACTCTTCTGGTGGCTGGTAAATCCAAGACCAAGATGCCTGCAGAAGTGATATTTGGTGCTTTCTGGTTCCTAGATGGCCCATCTCACATGGCAGAAGGGTCCAGGAGGAGCTCCTTGGGGTCCCTTTTATAAGGGCACAATTCTGTTCACAGTGGCTTCACCCTCATGAACTAATCACCTCTAAAAGGCCCCACCTCCTAATGTCACCACATTGGACTTTAGGATGGCGCACGTGTTTGGGGAGGACACAAACATTCAGCCTCAGTACTGCTCACAGGAGGACCAGAACCAGCAGCATCTGCGTCCCCACCTGAGAACTTGTTAGAAATGCAGATTCTTGGGCCCTACCTGAACTTGCTGAGGGGCGAGGCTCAGCCATTGCGTGAACATCCTTCCAGGCAAATCAGATGCAGGTTCAAGTGTCACAATTTGCTCCTCCTCACTGCCTCCCTGTGAAGAAGAATTAAGACTTAAGGTCACGTTTCAATGTCGATTGTAAGACAAGCCATTTTTCCAGATATCACTAAGATGGGAAGGACACTTTCAACAAAATTATAACGCAGTCTTTTCTCATCGCGGTGATTATAAGGCATAATTATTTCAGAGACGTTAAAATGTGAAAAGAAATTTTCATCTTAGCATCAGTGGAATTTAGCGATAAGAATATCAGAAGGTGAGAAACGACTTTGTCCTCCCCTGTCCTTCCCAGTGGTTGGAACCCCTGACTGCATATTACACTCTCCTGGCTGACACTGAAATTTAAGTACCCGAAGTCGGGATGGAACCCAGACCAGTCTCACCTGAATCTCTGGGGTTGGGACCCAGTAGAGTTGAAAGCTCCCAAGTGATTCCAGGGTGCAGGCAAGGCTGAAATTCATTGCTTTAAGTCAAATTTCTACCTTCACTGACTCTACGCAAAGATGAAATCAAGTTTCCTTTTTCTAAGCAGATGAAATCCTGCCACCAACAAACTCCGTCAATGTCCCTCAGTGGAATTTTACATAGAATTACAATACCATGAGGGATCCCAGTTTCCATTTCTGGACTTTATGCCAGAATCTGAAGGTTCCCCCAAATGCCCTTCACCTCTAGTGGCATAGAGGTCACACGTCTTATTTATACTCTTCTAGATCCTGACCTGGGGAATCTTTCTGGTTGAGCGTCATAAACCCTCCTTCTTGAAGAGCTGCTGGGATCGTCTGAACCCCAGCAAGAGTCCAAGAGCCAGAACTGAGAATTTAGAGAGGGTATTCGGCGTACACAATCAGTGAAGTCTGGGGACCTGAGGTATTCTCCCCTGGGACAGAGAGAATAAGAATCTACTGTGTGTTTACCAAGAGCCAGAAGCTCTACTGTCTATATGTGATCTCATTTCATGCTCATTCTAAGAGATTGGTTTTACTCCCTTTTCTATAGAAGAGAAAACTGAGGGTCAGAGAAGTGATGGAACTTGCTGAAGCTCTCAGCAAGTAGTCAGAGAAGGCTGGAATCTCCCTGCGTGAAATCTTGCAATCGCGTCCTTCCCCACTGCCTCCCTGTGAAGAAGAATTAAGACTTAAGGTCACGTTTCAATGTCGATTGTAAGACAAGCCATTTTTCCAGATATCACTAAGATGGGAAGGACACTTTCAACAAAATTATAACGCAGTCTTTTCTCATCGCGGTGATTATAAGGCATAATTATTTCAGAGACGTTAAAATGTGAAAAGAAATTTTCATCTTAGCATCAGTGGAATTTAGCGATAAGAATATCAGAAGGTGAGAAACGACTTTGTCCTCCCCTGTCCTTCCCAGTGGTTGGAACCCCTGACTGCATATTACACTCTCCTGGCTGACACTGAAATTTAAGTACCCGAAGTCGGGATGGAACCCAGACCAGTCTCACCTGAATCTCTGGGGTTGGGACCCAGTAGAGTTGAAAGCTCCCAAGTGATTCCAGGGTGCAGGCAAGGCTGAAATTCATTGCTTTAAGTCAAATTTCTACCTTCACTGACTCTACGCAAAGATGAAATCAAGTTTCCTTTTTCTAAGCAGATGAAATCCTGCCACCAACAAACTCCGTCAATGTCCCTCAGTGGAATTTTACATAGAATTACAATACCATGAGGGATCCCAGTTTCCATTTCTGGACTTTATGCCAGAATCTGAAGGTTCCCCCAAATGCCCTTCACCTCTAGTGGCATAGAGGTCACACGTCTTATTTATACTCTTCTAGATCCTGACCTGGGGAATCTTTCTGGTTGAGCGTCATAAACCCTCCTTCTTGAAGAGCTGCTGGGATCGTCTGAACCCCAGCAAGAGTCCAAGAGCCAGAACTGAGAATTTAGAGAGGGTATTCGGCGTACACAATCAGTGAAGTCTGGGGACCTGAGGTATTCTCCCCTGGGACAGAGAGAATAAGAATCTACTGTGTGTTTACCAAGAGCCAGAAGCTCTACTGTCTATATGTGATCTCATTTCATGCTCATTCTAAGAGATTGGTTTTACTCCCTTTTCTATAGAAGAGAAAACTGAGGGTCAGAGAGGTGATGGAACTTGCTGAAGCTCTCAGCAAGTAGTGGAGCCAGGATTTGGATCCAAGATTGTCTGAGTCACTCACAGAGAACACACTTACAGCTATCCCAGGGGACAGGTGTTTGAGGGGAGGGATAGGAAGTTTGGGATCAACATGTACAGTCTGCTATGTTTAAAATGAATAACCAACAAGGACCTACTGTGTAGCACCTGGAACTCCATCAATGCTATGTGGCAGCCTGGATGGGAGGGAGTTTGGGGAAGAATGGATACATGCATATATATGGCCGAATCATTTGGCTCAGCTTGAAACTATCACATTGTTAATTAATTATGCTCCAATATAAAATAAAAGTTAAAAAAAGAAAGAGTGACTTTATACAGAGGCTTCCTTCTTCCCTGGGTCATGAGCCTTTGGTTTCAGAATCCAGGAGCCGAATGTAGAGTTTAGGATTTTCCCCATGCTATTTTAGGTTAAAAAAAGAAATAGAGGCTAATACTTATGTGCTACTCTGGTATTTTCCATCCGTCATCTCACTCAGTCCTCACCACCCTACTGACAATTGGATGGTGTTATCCCCATTGTACAGATGAGGAAGCTGGGGTTTAGGAACCAGGGCGGTGGTTCCGTGTCACATGCAGGGCCCCACTTGGAGGAGTGAAGATCCTGATGTCACCACTGTGGGGAGTATTTTACCAGGACCTCAAGCCCCCCAAGAGCAGGGATGCATCTGGTCTGTCTCTGCACCCTCAGACCTTCGGATGGGGCTTGCTCCGAAGCAGAGGCTCAGGAAAATTGGAAAGCATAATGCCCTCTGGGACAGATTCTGTAACCTGAAGAGTATCAGACAAGCCTAGCTGTTATTTTTTATTTAAGCAATCATGTAATTGGATCAAATCTGAAAATGCCTCGCCTGAAGATTTTGTGATCCTGCTGGAAACTCAGAAAATTTCATGTAATAATACCAGTTATTCTGGCAACCCGAGAGTCACTTTGTACATGGCAGCCATCAGGTGGAGCCCAGGGGAAGCTGCCTCCTTTGTTTGGGGATGGGGTGGGGTGGGGTCAGCAGTTTACCTGGGGCCCCACCAAGTCCTGTCACCTCTTACCCAGCAAGCTTCACTATTCACATCTCCAGTTTGGTCTCTGAGGAAGCTGGGATTTGTGACTTCTGCTTTAGGGCTGAAACTGCAATAACAATAATGAACGCTTGTTGTGTGTGTGTGTGTGTGTGTGTTAAGTCACTTCAGTCGTGTCTGACTTTGCAATCCTATAGACTGTAGCCTGCCATCCCAGGCTAAAATACTGAAATGGGTTGGCAAGCCCTCTCTGAGGGGATCTTCCCAACCCAGAGACTGAACCCATGTCTCTTATGACTCCTGTGTTGGCAGACAGATTCTTTACCAATAGTGCTACCCGGAAGCCCAGATAAATGTGAACACCTTGTAAAAGTGAGTGAGGGGTCTGGGATCCTAGGAATAGTCTCCATCATTTGTTCAATTTTCGTTTACCAATGTGCTACAGAGGCTTCCTTCTTCCCTGGGTCATGAGCCTTTGGTTTCAGAATCCAGGAGCCGAATGTAGAGTTTAGGATTTTCCCATGCTATTTTAGGTTAAAAAAAGAAATAGAGGCTAATACTTATGTGCTACTCTGGTATTTTCCATCCGTCATCTCACTCAGTCCTCACCACCCTACTGACAATTGGATGGTGTTATCCCCATTGTACAGATGAGGAAGCTGGGGTTTAGGAACCAGGGCGGTGGTTCCGTGTCACATGCAGGGCCCCACTTGGAGGAGTGAAGATCCTGATGTCACCACTGTGGGGAGTATTTTACCAGGACCTCAAGCCCCCCAAGAGCAGGGATGCATCTGGTCTGTCTCTGCACCCTCAGACCTTCGGATGGGGCTTGCTCCGAAGCAGAGGCTCAGGAAAATTGGAAAGCATAATGCCCTCTGGGACAGATTCTGTAACCTGAAGAGTATCAGACAAGCCTAGCTGTTATTTTTTATTTAAGCAATCATGTAATTGGATCAAATCTGAAAATGCCTCGCCTGAAGATTTTGTGATCCTGCTGGAAACTCAGAAAATTTCATGTAATAATACCAGTTATTCTGGCAACCCGAGAGTCACTTTGTACATGGCAGCCATCAGGTGGAGCCCAGGGGAAGCTGCCTCCTTTGTTTGGGGATGGGGTGGGGTGGGGTCAGCAGTTTACCTGGGGCCCCACCAAGTCCTGTCACCTCTTACCCAGCAAGCTTCACTATTCACATCTCCAGTTTGGTCTCTGAGGAAGCTGGGATTTGTGACTTCTGCTTTAGGGCTGAAACTGCAATAACAATAATGAACGCTTGTTGTGTGTGTGTGTGTGTGTGTTAAGTCACTTCAGTCGTGTCTGACTTTGCAATCCTATAGACTGTAGCCTGCCATCCCAGGCTAAAATACTGAAATGGGTTGGCAAGCCCTCTCTGAGGGGATCTTCCCAACCCAGAGACTGAACCCATGTCTCTTATGACTCCTGTGTTGGCAGACAGATTCTTTACCAATAGTGCTACCCGGGAAGCCCAGATAAATGTGAACACCTTGTAAAAGTGAGTGAGGGGTCTGGGATCCTAGGGGAATAGTCTCCATCATTTGTTCAATTCCGTTTACAGTCAGAGTGATTTTGTGCAGAGCCTTCCAAGGAAGATTCAAAAGAACTGAATGGAAATGTTCTTGCATTTCTTCTCCCTTCAGCAAGAGGAATGAGGCCATAAAATGCTGTTCTGACCAAATCTGCAGGTAAATTTAGGTCCCTGAATAAACATTCCTTCTTTCATTGAAGGCGAAGGTTTAAATTTTTAAAAAAGGAATTCTCAGTGCTTCAAAGAGCTGTGAACATACTGTGTGCTCATCTTTTCTTACAACAATCCTTTGAGGCAGGAGACCTGAACACCCCATTTTGCAAAGGAGGAAACTGAGGTTCAGAAAGAGGAAGTTACTTGGCCAGGATCACACAGCCCAGAGGCCATGTAGCAGGACTGAAAGGGTTTTACGTAGATTTGAAACTTAAACCCAGGGCCCAGACCTGATCGAACTCTGCTTGGAACTTGAACCCATGTGACTGGGGCTTGAATTCCAGCCAAAACCCTATGTGAGACTTGAACCCACATGACTAGGGGCTTGAACCTAGCCAAAACCTGGTTTGGGACTCGAACCCAAGTCGCTAAGGCTTAACCCCAGCCAAAACCCTGCTTGGGACTTGAATCCACATAGTCAGGACTCAATCCCAGACAAAACCCTGTCTGAGACTCGAACCCACGTGGCTAGGACTTAATCCAGCACTCACCCAACGTCTGGACCCACTGAAGCTCAGGTTCTTCGTGCCTCAATGCTGAAGGAATTCAGTGAGAGGCAGAGTGACAGGCAAGAAGGGAATTTTTTAGGATAGGGCACTTGTAAGCGGCGCGAGCAGGCAGCCAGGAAAGCTCTGCTCTGCTCTCCCTCAGTTGAGTGGGCAGCCATATATATAGGATGGTAGAAGACCGCCCTCCTCAAGTAGACACAGATGCAGGCCATACATTATTGGTTGCTTCTTCACCAGCTCCTCCTTCATCAGCTGTTTCTACCCAGTCGAGCCTGCTTTACTAAACAAGGAGCAGCTCTCCTGAGTTATCGTCAACTCACTGACCTCCCAACCTTTCTCAGGTGTCTCCCTTCTACCTACCATCCCCTACTCTACAACCATCTACCTATTCTACTCTGTCCCTATCAGGACTGGAATGGAAATAGCCATTAGTGGGAGAGCGATGGTTCTTAAAAAGGTTTAGCTCATGTTAGGCCCTCAGTAGTTAGTAGTTGGAGTTCTTAAACTACTGACACATTATAAGCTGCTTAATAGCTAAGTCAGAGTGTGGAGCAGGTACATTCATCAGAAATTTCTTGGTGGTAAGTGACAGCAACTCAACACAAACTGACTTGCAGAAAAAATAATCACGTATTGGTCCAGGCAAATGACAAGCCTAGGGGTAGCTTCAGGCACAGGTGGATCCGGGGCGTTAAACGACGTCACCAAGTTGTTTTCTTTCTCCCACTTGTCCTTTGTCTCTTCCCATTATTTTTCTTGGTTTGGCTCTTTCGGTTTTCTATTTAATCTCTTCACATTAAGGGGATCCTCATGGCCCCCACTTGCATCCTACTACCTTAGCAATCTTAACAGAAAAAGAGTCTGTTTTTCAAAATTTCCAGCCAACAGTCCCAGGACTGACTTCCGCTGCCCTGGCTGGGTCACACGCACATCCTAATCCAGTCACTGCTCAGGTCCACTCTAGACGCAGAGAGGTGTGGCGAGTCCCACCAGAGCCACATGGATTGAGTGGGGGAAGGGCTGGTTCGCAGAGCAACATCAGGGCACTGGGGCTGGATGGAGGGATGGGAGCGGCTGCTGGGAAGGGAAAGACAGATGCTCACATGGTGGATGGAAGCAGCATCCACGTGCAGTTACTCTCGTAGACCGTTGTACAAGCATGTCCTCTGACTCTGTGAGGAGAAAGGCCCGCATTCCAATCTTACTTCCCCTGGGGTTCCCGGTCTGCTGTGACAGCCTCACGGCCACCTCACTGCTCCTCCCTCCCCTATCGTCCCCACCTCCTGGGGCCTGTTTCAGCATAACTCAGTCCTCGGTTCTAGTCTTGTTGGTCACTCATTCATGGTGTAACCTTAAGCAAATGACTGGACACTCTGAAATACTCCTTTCTTTGTCCACACATTGAGAGCTCCAATAAGAAAATGACTGATTGGACTCTCTGGAAGGATACCATAACCACTCTGGTCATAGTGGTTCACTCACTCAGGACCCGGCACTTATTACTTGCTTTCCATACATGATCTCACTGACTCCTTCCCATGATCCTGTGATCATGACCTCCCGTCTGTGGACAAGAAAGCCAAGCCCCAAAAGGCCAGGCCCCTGGATCCAGGCCATGCGGACTAGAATCCAAACCCCACCTGTGTCCCTAGGGTACATCCTTCATCCCTAGAGCCATTTGTTCAATAATCATTTATTAAGCTACTACTGTGGAGCAGGCACTGTTTTAGATGCTAGGGAAAACCCACATGAATCTATCCCCTCATAGAATTTATGTTCTAATGGGGGGAGATTGCATTAGTAAGTGAGTTTGAAAATATACATGTGGGGCCTCCTTGGGTAGCTCAGTGGTGAAGAGTTCGCCTGCCAATGCAGGATACACGGGTTCGATCCCTGATCTGGGAAGATCCCATATGCTGTGAAGCAACTAAAACTGTGAGCCACAACTATTGAGCCTGTGCTCTAGAGCCTCAGAGCCTCAATTACTGAACTCATGTGCTGCAACTACTGAAGCACGTGTACCTTAGAGCCCAAGTTACACAACAAGAGAAGTCACCGCAACAAGAAGCCTGCTTACCTCAACTAGAGAGTAGCCTCCACTTCCTGCAACTAGGGAAGAGCCTGTAGCAGCAGTGAATAGCCAAAAAAAAAAAAAAAAATGAATAAAGGGCTTCCCTGGTGGTCCAGTGGGTAAGGACACCGTCTTGCAGTGCAAGGGGCGCAGGTTCGATCCCTGGCCTGGGAAGATCCCACGTGCTGTGGAGCGGCTGGACCAATGTGTCCAATTACCGAGCCTGAGCTCTGGAAGGCATGCGCCCAGAGCCGGCGCTCAGCAACGACAGAGGCCACTGTGATGGGAGGCCCACAGGAGCCAAGGAACAAAGACGGATGAAAATAGAGAAATGAAAGACCAATAGAAGTGGCCTGCCCATCCCCTCCCTCCCCAACCCGACCCCCCCCAAAAATAAAAATAAATTTAAAAAAATAAATAAATAAAAATATGTGTATGTTGTGAGGTCAATGCACAGGTCATGGGGTATGAATCGGAGGATAGCTTCTAGGAGCTGAGAGCAACACCCAGGCAGCATCCAGCTAGAAGGAGATGGAGGAAGAGGAGGAGATGGAGAGGGAAGAGGAGGAAGAGGAAAAGAAGATGGAGGAGGAGGATAGGGGCATGTGGATTTGTGGGAGAAGAGTGGTTTTGACCAAAGGGAGCACCTAACTAAGAAGACTGTAGCAGTAACCAAGTTTTTAAGGTACAGTTGGAATCTTCCTCTCAGCCCCCTAGCCCTCGCTGCGGCATCAGGCCTCAGCTATTTGGGATAATTTCCTTTTCAAGCACAGTGGCCACCTGCCCCCACATCTAGCTGGCACATGGGCTTTAGGCAGGTTTGGAGCCAGCCTGGCAGCAATGCTGTGAGCTGGCAGGCAAGGGTGGGAGGGAGCAGGACGGACAAACGCGGGGAGCAGGCTGAGGGTCATCTACTATTTTCCTGCTTCAGGCTCTGCCATCACCCCAGGCCCAGGCAGCGAGCTGGCATTTGTTTGTGGACATTAAGCTCAGAGCATGTGGAGCTATCCTGACCCCCACGGCAGGCTCCCAGGTGACTCTCACAGCCAGTACCCTCGCTCTCCAAGACAAGGGGAGACCAGGCATTTTTGCACAAGTAAGATGCTCATAAAGACATAATTCAGCTTAAGGGCACTATTGACATTTCGTCTCTTCCCGGCTCAGTCTGCTTCTGCCTCCGTTCAAGGTTTTCCTTTGTCAAGAGGAAGGGAGCCGGATGGGTACCCCCTCTTCTGAGTCTTTGGGTCACATCTGGCAAAGAAGCCCCATGGGCACTGCTGGAGGGATCACTGTAGTCACCCCCAAACTCCACCCCCACAACAAGCAGCGCCTGTCACGGCCGGTGGTCGTCCTTTGTTTCTGAGGCAGAAATGAGCAAAAGGAGAATTTCCCAGTCTGAAACAATGAGACTCTCAGAGAATCACAGTTTTCCCGAGTCTTGGCTGGGTCTCCTCTGGAATTTTGCCCAGCATGGCTTAATTACGCCAGTGCCATTCAGCCACAGCCTGCGGTGGGGCTGGGGGCGGCCAGTCCGCCCACCCAGGAGAGGATAGGATTCCAGGAGGGAGGAGGCTGGGATCACCTGTTCCAGGATGGTTTCTAAAGAGGAGTTTGTTCATTCAGACACCCAGCCTCCTCTATTCAAAGTTCCTGAATACAAACAACTGCCTGAAGAATAAAACTTGTACTCTCTGGACCCTTTGAAGCCCTTTGTGAGGAGCTCTGGGTCCTCCTTGTGTCTTTCCACTCCACCCTCTCATTCTGTGGTCAAGCAACACTGGGCCTACCTAACACCGCGGCAACGCGGTTGTCCCATCACTGAGAGATCTGCCCCAGAAGTCCCATTCATCCTTAAGTTCAGGCTCAAATGTCCTTTCCTCTGTGAGGCTTTCCAGGCCCCAAATGGTGAGGCCCTTTGCTGTGACTTCCTGCTGCTTAGGATAACAATGACTCACACATACTGTATTAAATGGAAGTCTTTCGGCTGCAAGGATCAGGAGCAAAACTCTGACGGGAAGAACATGACACGACTCTGCGGGCAGGGCTTGATCCAGGTGCTAATGCAAGATCAATGAGGAGTTGCTTCGTGTTTTGCTGGGCTCGTTGTTGCCCAGCTACTGGTAACTTAAGACTTATTGTAGCCAGTGATGTGGCTTCCAACGGCAGGCTCCCAGGTGACTCTCACAGCCAGTACCCTCGCCTCCAAGACAAGGGGAGACCAGGCATTTTTGCACAAGTAAGATGCTCATAAAGACATAATTCAGCTTAAGGGCACTATTGACATTTCGTCTCTTCCCGGCTCAGTCTGCTTCTGCCTCCGTTCAAGGTTTTCCTTTGTCAAGAGGAAGGGAGCCGGATGGGTACCCCCTCTTCTGAGTCTTTGGGTCACATCTGGCAAAGAAGCCCCATGGGCACTGCTGGAGGGATCACTGTAGTCACCCCCAAACTCCACCCCCACAACAAGCAGCGCCTGTCACGGCCGGTGGTCGTCCTTTGTTTCTGAGGCAGAAATGAGCAAAAGGAGAATTTCCCAGTCTGAAACAATGAGACTCTCAGAGAATCACAGTTTTCCCGAGTCTTGGCTGGGTCTCCTCTGGAATTTTGCCCAGCATGGCTTAATTACGCCAGTGCCATTCAGCCACAGCCTGCGGTGGGGCTGGGGGCGGCCAGTCCGCCCACCCAGGAGAGGATAGGATTCCAGGAGGGAGGAGGCTGGGATCACCTGTTCCAGGATGGTTTCTAAAGAGGAGTTTGTTCATTCAGACACCCAGCCTCCTCTATTCAAAGTTCCTGAATACAAACAACTGCCTGAAGAATAAAACTTGTACTCTCTGGACCCTTTGAAGCCCTTTGTGAGGAGCTCTGGGTCCTCCTTGTGTCTTTCCACTCCACCCTCTCATTCTGTGGTCAAGCAACACTGGGCCTACCTAACACCGCGGCAACGCGGTTGTCCCATCACTGAGAGATCTGCCCCAGAAGTCCCATTCATCCTTAAGTTCAGGCTCAAATGTCCTTTCCTCTGTGAGGCTTTCCAGGCCCCAAATGGTGAGGCCCTTTGCTGTGACTTCCTGCTGCTTAGGATAACAATGACTCACACATACTGTATTAAATGGAAGTCTTTCGGCTGCAAGGATCAGGAGCAAAACTCTGACGGGAAGAACATGACACGACTCTGCGGGCAGGGCTTGATCCAGGTGCTAATGCAAGATCAATGAGGAGTTGCTTCGTGTTTTGCTGGGCTCGTTGTTGCCCAGCTACTGGTAACTTAAGACTTATATTGTAGCCAGTGATGCCTTCAGGAAAAACAAAATGTTTTCCTCAAAAGTTACAGAAGAAAATCTCCAGACTAGTACTTGCTGCCCCAGCTTGGTCAGGTGCCTGAACTGACCCAACCACTGTGACTTCAAATGATCAGGTGAAGATCACACGCCTGTCCCGGGAGGACGCAGGCAGCGCTACAGAGGCACATGGATCTGAACATGCGTAAAGTGATGTTTCTTCAAAGCATGAGACCCAAGGGAGGAAGATGGGATACTAGACAGGAAGCAATAACAGTAAAGACCCCAGTTTGGTATCCACCAGAAGCCATTTCCCCACCAAACTCTGAATACCTTGGGGCCGTGTCCCATCCAGATGGACTAAATAACAAAGGGCAGAAATTAGTGTCCACAGAGAGCAGGGTGCTGAATACAGTATCCCTAAACATGGGTATTCCTAGGAGCCTGGGTCTAACATGACTAAGCTGCATAACTTCAGACAAGTTACCCAGCCTCTTTCTGCCTCAGTTTTCTCATGTGTTAAAATAGTGAAATACTATTAACATGCAAGGCAGTTATGGAAAGAAAAACAAGACAATGTGTGTTGAAGTGTTTTATAAATATTGAAGGGAGAATCTCATTGTTTTTCTCCTCTACAAAGTCTGTGTGCTACCACCAGCCGTGTGACTCTGCAAAAGAGAGAACCAGAACATAGTCTGATACAAAAATGCTCAATTGCTAATCAATCTCCATTTCTGAAAAATTTTATTTATTTTTGGCTATTTTGGGTTTTCACTGCTGCCACAGGCTCTTCTCTAGTTGCAGGGAGTGGGGGCTACTCTCTAGCTGAGGTGAGCAGGCTTCTTGTTGTGGTGACTCTTACTGTGGAACTTGGGCTCTAGGGCAGATGGGTTTCAATAGTTTCAACACACGGGCTCCATAGTTGTGGCTCCGAGCCTCTAGAGCACAGGCCCAATAGTTGTGGCTCACCGGCTTACTTTCTTGGCAGTGAAAGGGTTTTACCTCAATTTGAGACTTAAACCCAGGGCCCAGACCTGATCGAACTCTGCTTGGGACTTGAACTCACGTGGCTAGAGCTTGAATTCCAGCCAAAACCCTATTTGGGACTTGAACCCACATGACTAGGGGCTTGAACCTAGCCAAAACATGATTTGGGACTCAAACCCAAGTCGCTAAGGCTTAACCCCAGCCAAAACCCTGCTTGGGACTTGAATCCACATAGTCAGGACTCAATCCCAGACAAAACCCTGTCTGAGACTCGAACCCACGCGGCCGGGACTTCATTCAGCACTCACCCAACGTCTGGACCCACTGAAGCTCAGGTTCTTCGTGCCTCAATGCTGAAGGAATTCAGTGAGAGGCAGAGTGACAGGCAAGAAGGGAATTTTTTAGGATAGGGTACTTGTAAGTGGCACAAGTAGGCAGCCAGGAAAGCTCTGCTCTGCTCTCCCTCAATTGAGTGGGCAGCCATATATATAGGATGGTAGAAGACCGCCCTCCTCAAGTAGACGCAGATGCAGGCCATACATTATTGGTTGCTTCTTCGCCAGCTCCTCCTTCATCAGCTGTTTATACTTAGTCGAGCCTGCTTCACTGAACAAGGAGCAGCTCTCCTGAGTTATCGTCAACTCACTGACCTCCCAACCTTTCTCAGGTGTCTCCCTTCTACCTACCATCCCCTATTAGGACTCTACAACCACCTACCTATTCTACTCTATCTCTATCAGCAGCATGTGGGATCTTTCCGGATCAGCGATCGAACCCATGTCTCCTGCATTGGCAGGCGAACTCTTCACCATTGAGCTACCAGGGAAGCCCCAATCCCCATGTTTGTTTGTACAATAAAGCTGTAAGCATTGGTGAGATCTTTTTAACTTGACTCATTCACATGTTCCTTTAGGAATGTATTCCTTCAAATGTTGACTGTGCAAGCTAGGCTAGTTTCAATAGGCACTGGGGACGCAGAGGTCAGCCAAAGTAGTTCCGTGCCTACCCTCATGATGGCACTGATAACCCATATGAGAGACAAACAAGTCAATACTGGAATAAAGAAACTCCGGATGATGATATTCAACACATGCTACTGAGGAAAATAAAAGAGAGCCAAAGGCTGATTTTCCTGGGTGTGGGGTGGGGTGGGGATGTGGGGACAACTTCAGCTAAATCAGGGGAGGTCTGGGAGGAGGACACCAGCCAAGGAGTAGTGAGGTATGGAGCATTCAGCACAGGGCATTACACAGTGAGCATCTGGCAAGCGTCAGAGCCCCGAGGCTGTGCGGTGCGGGACATTCAAAGAACAGAGAAACGGCGGGGTAGGGGAGTCCAGCGAGTCCAGGAGGATCCCGTGCGGGAGAGCTGAGTGACCTGGCGCCCACCCCCACTCCAGGGGATGGATTGTAGAGACCTGCCTGCTGTTGGAGGGTTTTAAGCTAAGGAGAAATGATCGGATTCACATGGTTATATTTTGTTAATTTTTTTCCAAAGTCCTGTCACTTTATTTCATCTGGAAACTGAGCAGAGAGGCAGGTGAGGCGACAGGAGGCCCCTCATCTCTGGGTCGTCACAGGAGCCTTGCGGTTCATGAAACACTCTTACACCTGTCACCTCGTCTTAGCTTCTTGCAGCCTGTGGAGAACCAGTGGAACCAGTGAAACCAGCCTGGGAACCAGGAGAGAAGTGGACCAGCTCCTGGAAGCTCCTGGCACACCAGCCCTTGAACTCTACAAGCCTCTGCCACATGTGCACATGACTCCCAGTCCACCCTCTCCCTGGCCCAGGGCCTGCTGCCCCCCAGGGCCCTGGCTCGGGCCGTTGGGACCCTCACAGCAGCCTGGTTCACCTGACTTCTGCCCTCCTCATCCTGGGTTATATGTAATGGAGGAAGACCCTCTCCTCTCCTCTCTTAGAGTCCCTGCCTGGGTGTGGCTGTTCACTGGACAAAGAGATCAACAGGAGTCAGCATCCAGGGACATCCACAAGGGCATGAAGACCTGAAGAAGTGACCAGAGAGTAGCCACTCTTTTTCGACAAAGTGGCAGTGAAAGTGTTGCCAGGACAGAGGGGTCTGGGCTTGGCACAGTAAGTGGTGAAGAAGTCCCTAGGATGATAGGGGTGAAGGGAACACGGTTTATACAGCCAAATTCCCTGTGTCTGGTGCTAAAACTGTCTTCCTTCCTCCAGGCACAGAGAGGCTACCTTTCAGAGGAGAGTTTCCTAGCCTATTTCAGGGAAGGGCTTGAGGGAGGTCAGAGTGACCTTCCAGTATTTGGGGTTTTCTCCAACTTCTTCAGCTTAATATATTCAAAATGCAATGGTGCCATGTTGTAGGTGACGAGTGTCAGTAGCAAGTCCTCAACCCCATCATGTGCAATAGGCTATTGTCACTTCCATCTCTCCGGGGGCACTGAGGTTTTTCCTGAGGGTCCAGCGTAATTCCAAGGAGGATGGACAGTGAGTCAGGTCAGAGGGAAAGGGTAGAGATGACAAAGCAGAGCCTGGAAGGATGCGGTCGCATGCCCAGCTGGCCTCTGGAAGCCGCAAGAGGGCAGATCAGATTCTCCCCTGGAGCCTCCAGGAGGAGCCAGTCTGGCCTGCACCTTGGCTTTAGGTCTGGAACACTGACTGTGAATTTCTGAGGGCCCAGAACTGTAAGGGAATACATGAATTCTGTTAAATTTCTTACAGCAGCTGTAGGAAGTGGACCCACCCCCACACCATGCTCTTTGTTCTAGAAGTGTTACAAGAAAAATGGTCTTACAATTCACCAAAAGGTTAAGATCAGAGACATATGTTTCTTTTCAACCACCTGTTTTTCTGTTAACTCTAATGCTTTGCATTTCCTACCCACTGCTGGAGTGGTAACAGCAGCCAACTCCAGAACGAGCTAGTGTCCCCACCTGGCCTGCATGCCCGTGATGGGAGGAACAGTTATCACTGGACTGGGCTGGGGAGGAGCTTCTACTTTGCAGAAACCACACATAAATACCCCAAACTAAAACCACACGGAATCAGATAAGCTGTAGGAGACCCAGAGACATGAGCAGCAACTCTGGACCTTCCTTGACCATTCCCAGAGCACTGGTTGGGGACCCGTCTTAGCTGGCCTCCAAACCTGGCTGCCAGGCCCCAGAGGATGTACTGAAGATGGCCAAGAGGAGGGTGAAGGCTGCAGGCCCCCTCGCTGGACAAAGCTGCCCAGGGCGTGGCCATCTCTTCCTTCATGTCTGCTATTCCTGTTCAGACAAGTGTCCTTTTAAAAAAAATTCTGGCTTCTTTTATTGAGTTTGTAATCCATTCATTTTCATCCATCTTTATTCTTTGGCCTGTGTGGGCCTCCCATCGCAGTGGCCTCTCTCACTGCAGAGTGCCGGCTCTGGGCACACATGCTCCAGAGTGCCAGCTTGCAATGGGACACACCGTTCCAGCCATTCTGCAGCATGTGGGATCCTCCCGGGCCAGGGTTCAAACGGGTGTCCCCCACCACAATGCAAGGCAGAATCTCCACTCACTGGACCACCAGGAAAGCCCCAGACAAGTGTCCTTTTATTTAAAGTACCATATCCTCTCTTGTTTCCATGGCAAGGATGTGTGAGCCTGACTACTGCTTTTGAGAGAAGCCCTAGGGGGTGGGAGGGGCCAGAGAAAGATAGCTGTTCCCACCAATGGACACCTACTTTGAAGGCAGAGGTTCGTTTTCTGGCCAGTTTACTGGCAACGTCAGGACACCAGGCTGAGGTTGTTTGTGTTTCCTGGCAGAACCACTTTGGAGCTTTAAAATCATGTGTGAGGGCAGCAGGGAGGCCACCAGGAGGCCCTGGTCTGCTGCCATCGTGGCTGGGACACATTTCCGCATCACGGGTGGAGAAGAAGGCCTTCTCCAGGGGCCCAGCTCTTCCTACCCCCTTTTGTTTTCTGGCTGAACTTGCAGCAGCCCCAAGAGTGAGGCCCGGAACTTTAAAGGAGTCAGGAGGGACCTCTGCTCACCAGGGCCCTGCTACAGAGGAGCTCCCGCAGGGGCATGGCCTTTCAGGGCTGTATGAGAGGACAGCCTCCTGCGGGGCCTGGAGGGAAACGTCCCACGTGATTTCCAGAAGGGAAGCCGTGGGAAGCCAGAGCCGAGCAAACAGGCCTCTACATCGGCATTGATATGATGGAGATGAGAGACCCGCCTTCCACATCTAGGATGAGAGCCACTGTAGGGGGAGCAAGTGGGGGTCAGGCACAGGTGGGTCAAGGCTTGCATGCTGGCAATTGGTTTCCTTAAACACACACAGCAACTTCTGTGAAATAAAGGGCTTTTGTGTTGCTGAGCCTGGGATGGATGTGTGGGCTGGAAGTGTAGTCAACAGGGTGATAACAGAGGCAGAAAATCTAGGAATTTGGAGAGTTTGGGTAGGAAGGATACAAGAAACATCTGAAAACCGGGAAAGAGAAAGGAGAGAGAAAAATGGAGAAAAGCACTCTGGGGTATGATCTGACTCCTCTCTGCAACCTTCAAGGGGTCAGTGAAATCCATAAAAATGCAAAAAATATGTACTGACATTGTGGTCGGGACTAGTGAATCTAGGAGGAATTTGAGGGCTCCTGTCTACACATAAAGAAGAAGGTGTCTAGGTTGACTTGCCAATTCTAGGATGGCAGAGCCAAGGGCATTGTCACTAGAGGCTGCTGGGAACTGTAGTTTTTAGCTGGTGCTTTCCCAGACCCTGTAGTCAGGGTTCCAATTCTGAGAGGAAGGAGAGTGGAGTGGTAGGTACCCAACAGTCCCTGCACCATGAGGAAGGAGCAGTGTCTGTGGTCTGGGGGCACCTGGTGGCCTCAAGCGTCAAGAGAGCCCATGGCTAGGAAGCCTTGAAGAAAGCATCAAGCCCAGGCCTGTCTGAGTCCAGGCCATTGCCTCTCCTGGCCGGCCACGCCTTGGCCTCAGCCTCTGCCACTCACTTGCCAATGGCTCTGGGCTTACTCATCAATCCTTATGCTCATCTGCTCGTCCATCCACGAGCAGCACAGGCGAACTGTTCATTTCCCGAAGACTCTTGTTGAATATCTGGTTCTCAGGGAGAGGGACACATCTGCTTTCTTGCAGGGCTACGCACTCTGATAAGGGCTCTCAATCCTTCCTCAAAGCTTGTTGCCATGATATGGAGGTCCTCCAGGGCCCCGCATTTCATAAAAGAGCTCATTTCATCGTAGAGGAAGCTGATACCCAGAAAGGGAGCTAGCCAAGCTGGAACTCGTCTCTTCGACTTTTATCCAGGACTTTGTCCTCCCCCCACCAAATGTCTTTGTTGGCTTATTTATATTGGTCACCAAGTCAGACAGACCCAGGGTCTAGAACGGAGCATGATCTACTGTGGCCATGGAATATCTTATCCTGTCAGTGAATGGATCCAACCTCCATTCATCAGACATGTCTGCTCTGTGTGTGACCTTGTGCACAGCACGGAGAGAGATGCAGCTGGGTGCTTGTCATCCAGGAGCAGCCAGGAGCCCACCTTCTTGGAAAGAAAGGCAAGTAGACGTATGTAGGTGGGATGGGAGTCACATGGGCTACAGCGACTTGAACAGCAGTTCAAGGAACAGGCTGCAGGCCTGGCCTACTGGGCAGAAGGGAGATGAATGAATGACTCAGACTGCTTGCCAATTAGTGGTGACCTCCGCTGGATCTGAGGCCCTCTCACTTGATGTCCTGCCCTTAGGTAATAGATTCTGAGAAAGGAGCAGTCCTATTCCCAATGTCAGATGGAAAGATCGAACAGAGCCCCAAACTCTGTCTTGGTTCTTTCCTTGCTAACTGGGGCCTCTAAGCACATCTAAGCTGCAAATTCATGAGACCTCCCTCATGGGGGCTGTGTTCGGGGCTGGGTCATAGCGGGTACTGATGTGGAGGTAGATGCTCCGCCTCTGAGACAGCTGCAATCTAGATTGTTCTGTAATGTGCCTTGAAGGAGAGAGGCAGTCAGCCTCCTGCTTGTCAAGGAGGCCCAGGAAGGCCTCCATGGGTTTTATTTGGTAAATTTGGCTAAAGACCTGGAGAAGGAAATGGCAACTCCCTCCAGTATTCTTGCATGGAGAATCCCTATGGACAGAAAAGCCTGGCGGGCTGTAGTCCATAGGGTCACAGGAGTCAGACATGACTGAAGGGACAGAGTACAAAGACCTGCTGGGTTTCAAAACCTCTGGCAGTGTTTTGCAGAGTTTACTTTCGTCTCAGGATTTAACGAAATAACCTACTTGTTCTATACAAATAAATAATATCAATATTTATCTAGATAATTTAGAATTGTCTAACTGACTTTCAATATACTGACATTAAAAGAAAAGAAATAGAAACAGTGACTAAACAACAACCCACCAGCCATGGGGATATAATACTGTCACTTTTTTTCAGGCAAAAGGGCAGAAATTATCAAAATTTGATCCAGAAACTCCATACTCCAAAAACACACACATACATACACACATACATATGTACAGGGTGTTCGCTGAGGCATTATGTTGCAGTGGTGGGAAATGGAAGCAGGTTATCATGAGCATTAAGTAAGGTAGCATCCAGATCTGAAGATTCCAGAAAAATTGGCCAAACCCAGGATTAAAGACATGTTGAGAAGTGTCTTAGTTTGTTTACGCTGCTACGACAGAATACAAGGGAGTGGATAGCTTGTAGAAAACAGACTTCTAGGGAATTCCCTGGTGGTCCAGTGGTTAAGAATCTGCCTTGCAATGCAGGGGATGCAGGTTTGATCCCTGGTCATGGAATTAAGATACCATGTGCCTCAGGCAACTAAGCCTCTGCACCACAACTACTGAGCCCTTGGGCCACAACTAAGACCCAAGCAGCCAAATAAATAAATAAACATTAAAAAAAAGAAGAAGAAGACTTATTTCTCACAGTTCTAGAAACGGAAAACGCAAAATCAGGATGCCAGAACGACTGGGTCTGGTAAGGCCCCTCCTCTGTGCTGCAGATGGCTAACAGACTGTGTCCTTCTGTAGGAAAGAGGACAAGAGAGCTCTCTGGGGTTCCTTTTATAGGGACACTAATCCCACTTGTGGGGGTGTTGCTTGGGTTCACACGCCCGACACACAGTGGAGCCAAAAACCGCCAAACACTGGAGCTTGGATTAGAGGAAGGATGAGTTCAGAGCCAAGCAAGAACCAGTAGATTGTGTTCAAAAGACTGCTGGGTTTTAGGAAGGAGCTGGGCGCAGCGGTGTGTCTGTGTGTGTGTCTGTGTGTGTGTGTGTGTGTGTGTGTAGGTAGGTAGGTAGATAGGTAGGCTGCGTGACTCTATTCTTACTGGTGGGTGGTGAGGTGATGGGCTTATATTCCAGCAATCTCAGTCTTCAGCCTTGTGGTTCCAACCAGTCCGGGGTCCATGTGCTTACGTTCAACCTGAAGTTCCCCTTCTGCAACGGGGTGGGGGCCCTCGTTCCTATAAAAACACTCAGGAGTCTATAGCAGATTTCTGTGCCTATCCCCTGAGGAGGAACCAGGACCCCACCCTTCACTACACTACTGTTTTGTGACTGTCCCTCCTTTGTTTCTGCATTCTTTCACTCTGCTAATTAGTGTCTGTTTGAATCTGCCCCTTAGAACTCAGGGAAAGTCTGAGAGACTGAGACTTTTTCCTACAAACAGGAAACAGGGGACCCAGAAAGACTTCTGTTCCTGGGAGGATCCCGCCAGGTTCTGCTTGGTTTTCTGGGGCTCCACCCTCATCACCTATCACCTCTCAAGGGCCTCACCTCCCAATCATCATCATACTGGGGGGCTAGGTTTCAACGTATAAATTTGGGGAGATCACAAACATTCAGTCTACAATAAACTCTGTGCTTTACCCCAGGAGTAGTTTGATTTTTCCCTCTTCCATCCTTCTTCTACTCCTGGGACTTGTATCCTACTCCTGGGAGCCCTTCACCAAGAACAAACTAAACTCCACAGGGTGACTTGGGCTGACTTAGCGACTGGGAGAGTGTGTCTTATTTTTTTTAAATGAATTTATGGCTGTGCTGAATCTTCGTTGCTGTGCAGGCAGGCTGATCCTCGTTGTGGAACTCAGGGCCACTCTCTAGTTGAAGGGCACAGGCTTCTCTTGTTGCAGAGCATGGCTCTAAGACTCAGGCTCCATAGTTGTGGTACCTGGGCTTAGTTGCCTGTGGCATGCAGAATCTTTCCCAACCAAGAATTGAACCCATGTCCCCTGCATGGACAGGGCAGGCGGCTTCTCAACCACTGGACCACCAGGGAAGTCCCGAGCATGTCTTTTTAATTATAACAAGGCTGGTCACTGGCTTTAAAATTAAGGTTAACATTAAGCACTGACTGCAAGCTTGAAATTCTAAGTATATTATATCATTTAATCTTCACAACCATGCTAGGGGGATGTTATTATCTCCAGTGTCTGTAAGAATCATGGGCCTGAAAGAACAAAGGGATTGGTCTAGGGTCACATGGCTGGTGAGTGCCGAGGGCTGAATTCAGACCTTGGTCTGCCTGGCTGGAGCCTGTGTTTGCCACCCCCTCTTGAAGGCTGCATCTTATTTATCTCTGCTTCCTCGATGCCTGGCACGGGGCCCGGCACTGGGCAGTGTCCTGTTGGATGACACAGCCTACCTGCCAGACACGCTTTATCATCCAAGAATAATAGGCAAAGACAAGCAATTCCTGAGCAGAGCCAGGATGTCAGCACGCCACGCGTCCTCAGGAAGAGGCAGCCTCCTCAGTGGCATCAGAGCACACAGCTCAGGGAGGACCCGGATGCCCGGGTCCTGCCGTGGGAGGAGTCTGGGCTTGAGCGGGTCCTGTGGCCCCTCTACCGAGCCCTCCATGCATCCCTTTGAGACCACGGTCATTTACTCTATTTTTCCAAGCTTAGGCATCCCCGGGTCTAAAATGGGAATGACATGACATTGGATTAATTAAAGGTGTTTTTAAAGCACTGGACAAATGATAGATTCTGAAAAATGTAGATTCCTTTCCTGGATCTTCAACATGGTCTTCTTGGGGGTTTTTCTGCACATAAAGAAGAGCCGCATTAACATTAAAGCTTCTGTGATTCTGGCTCAAATCTCTGAAGATCCATCAGCCAGTCCTGCTGCTGTGACCTCTCACTCCCTGTGGAGGCGGTGGCGTGGGTTTGCCCTGTGCTCAGACCTCACCCCTGGGTCCCCTTAAGCCCTCCATGGCCTCAGCATCTCAGTTCTGTCTGTTTTGTCTTGAAGGCTATTTAAGGTATGGGAGGGAGCTCTTAATTAGCAAATACAGACATCTGAGATTTCTTAAAATAACAAAGCAAACAAACAAGTAAAGCAGGGAATTTCTGTGCCCTCAGGCACCCAGCCAGCTCCTTTCAGGTCCAGAAGTCCCGAGCATGTCTTTTTAATTATAACAAGGCTGGTCACTGGCTTTAAAATTAAGGTTAACATTAAGCACTGACTGCAAGCTTGAAATTCTAAGTATATTATATCATTTAATCTTCACAACCATGCTAGGGGGATGTTATTATCTCCAGTGTCTGTAAGAATCATGGGCCTGAAAGAACAAAGGGATTGGTCTAGGGTCACATGGCTGGTGAGTGCCGAGGGCTGAATTCAGACCTTGGTCTGCCTGGCTGGAGCCTGTGTTTGCCACCCCCTCTTGAAGGCTGCATCTTATTTATCTCTGCTTCCTCGATGCCTGGCACGGGGCCCGGCACTGGGCAGTGTCCTGTTGGATGACACAGCCTACCTGCCAGACACGCTTTATCATCCAAGAATAATAGGCAAAGACAAGCAATTCCTGAGCAGAGCCAGGATGTCAGCACGCCACGCGTCCTCAGGAAGAGGCAGCCTCCTCAGTGGCATCAGAGCACACAGCTCAGGGAGGACCCGGATGCCCGGGTCCTGCCGTGGGAGGAGTCTGGGCTTGAGCGGGTCCTGTGGCCCCTCTACCGAGCCCTCCATGCATCCCTTTGAGACCACGGTCATTTACTCTATTTTTCCAAGCTTAGGCATCCCCGGGTCTAAAATGGGAATGACATGACATTGGATTAATTAAAGGTGTTTTTAAAGCACTGGACAAATGATAGATTCTGAAAAATGTAGATTCCTTTCCTGGATCTTCAACATGGTCTTCTTGGGGGTTTTTCTGCACATAAAGAAGAGCCGCATTAACATTAAAGCTTCTGTGATTCTGGCTCAAATCTCTGAAGATCCATCAGCCAGTCCTGCTGCTGTGACCTCTCACTCCCTGTGGAGGCGGTGGCGTGGGTTTGCCCTGTGCTCAGACCTCACCCCTGGGTCCCCTTAAGCCCTCCATGGCCTCAGCATCTCAGTTCTGTCTGTTTTGTCTTGAAGGCTATTTAAGGTATGGGAGGGAGCTCTTAATTAGCAAATACAGACATCTGAGATTTCTTAAAAATAACAAAGCAAACAAACAAGTAAAGCAGGGAATTTCTGTGCCCTCAGGCACCCAGCCAGCTCCTTTCTTCCTGGCCTCAAGGATGTGGTGGCTTGTGGAGGGCTTCCTGGCCCCTCCTGGGAAAGGCCACCTCCACCACAGCACCAACGGCGTGTGGCAAAGGATCTACCAGGATGCTGAGAGCCAGGAGTTCTGAAGGCCACTTCTAGGGGAGGCTACTGGGCTGGGAAACCAGCTTTCTTCGTCCCAAGAGCTCACGTCAGCTCTCTAAGGAGAAATCATGGCTGCAGATCCTGCTGTACTCTGGCCTCCCTGTTGGAGATGTGAAGGGAACTTGCTGGGGCTCTGTTCCAGTGCGTCATTTTCCATCGCAGGGAGAGGGACTAAGCAGGGGCTCCACGTGCTTCTTGCTGCCATACTCAGCAGGCCTTTCCAAAAGAGACCCTGTGCCCAGGCCCAGAGTGGGTGCTAACGCAGCCCTTGTATCTCAGGGAGCCAGGGAGCCATCCTTTACCCAGCCCTTTCCAAGGTGTCACAGGCTTCCAGGTGCACCTGTCGCAGGGAGAAAGCCAGCTCTGACCCCAGGATGAAACTGTTTGACTTGCTTTTGGTTGCTTTTGTTATTATAATCATACAGAATGGTTTGCTCAGAGAATCCTGCCTCTCTGCCTGACTGTTAAACTTAAGTGCCTTTGTTCAGAACCCCATCCACCTGTGGATGACAGGAAGGGAGAAATTAACACATCCCCTGCCTGAGGCTTGCCATTCTAGGAGAGGTTTGTAAGATTAGTGGCTTTTTTACTTTGCTTCCTTACCTCCTCCGTCTCTGATCTATGAAAGAACCTGGCATCCAAACTCTGAGAAGATGGTGAATTGAGGTGCTAGCCTGCCATATTTTTGGTCTACTGCTTTCCGAATAAAGTCTCTTCCTTTCCTCAACTCCTCCTCACTCAGATTCACTGGCCTGGGGCAGGGCGAACAGAGCGAGCTTAGACTTGGTAACACAGCCAAAAGTAAGGATGGCAAAAATGACAACAGGAAGATAATAATGCGTGCTCCCTGAGAGCCGGGACTCTCCATGGCTCTCAGAGCCCCGCACAGCACCCAGCAAGGCGTGAGTGCTCAGGAAATGTGGGCCCTTGAGCAGAAACGGTCCTGATGGAGCATCCAGCTGGTGACAGGCCCTGAGCTGAAACTTTCCTACTTGTTGAATCTACTTGACAACCACCACACAAAACAAGTAATATTATCTGCTGCAGCATGTCAGACAGATGCATAGAGAATAGTGGGTGTGATGAGACATTAAGAAATACATACACACATATAGAGAGAAAGGATGGGAACGGGGGCTCAAGACCTCTTGGGTCAAGGCCCTGAACACATTCACCAGTCCGCTTTTATCGAGAGTTTAAGCATCCAGGTGTTTGCAGGGAATGATATTAACACGGGCAGGGACCCACTCACAGCCATGATCAATAATTATTCTTGTGACTCTAAGAATGGAAAGAGCGTGCTATAGCTGAGAGACAACTAGACCGGCAGGAAGTCAAGGAGTCCTGTGTGCGCGCGCAGCGTTCTAACCTGCACTGGCCTGGCGTTCCAAAGTCCACAGCAGATCTCCCACCTGTTGCTGGTCAGCATGACCCCAGCTAATGAGCCCATGTGAATCGAATCAACTTGTTTTTGTCTTAGTTCTTTCATTTCCAAGATGATTTTCTCCTGGCTGGGCCAAAGCTGTGAAAACCTGCACTGGTTTGTTTCCCCACAATTTCCCTTGTGTTACAGAAAAGGACACAGAGAGGCTGGTCCAGTCTCTGTTGTTACCCAGCTTGTGCATGGCCAGACCAGGATCCCAAACTGTCTCTATCCAGTGTCAGAACCCACTAGTGAGTCACCCCTCCTCTCAGACCCAATGACAATTGCCTGTCACTCCCATGGCTTGGGTTATAACAGGTCCAGGTCATAGTGGGACTGCTGGAGAGGGGAGGGTTAATTCTTCCCTTTGTAGGGAGAGCACAGAGAGGAAAAGAGTGACATTTGATCTGTGTCCCTTCTCTGTACTCAGCTTCCCCCCTTGCTGGCACTGGTTTAATTTAGATTCATTAACTGAGAGTAAAATTTAATTGAAAGTATTTGGGAAACTATTAACAGGCTCGAGTTTTGCCTAGAGGAATAAGCCGCAAATTGGGCCTACAGCCTGATGGTAAGAATTTTCTTTGAAATTGTATATATCTTAAATAGGTAATTTCTGCATGTAGAACAGACTTTAAAAGGTCTATCTATCAAAATGTAAGTCAAAACTGCAGTGAGGTATCACCCTGTACCGGTCAGAAACACCATCATTAAAAACTATACAAATAATGAATGCTGGAGAGGGGGTGGAGAAAAGGGAATGCTCCTACATTGTTTGTAGGAATTTAA
The DNA here is from genome assembly GCA_022376925.1 of Tragulus kanchil. NCBI lineage: Eukaryota > Metazoa > Chordata > Mammalia > Artiodactyla > Tragulidae > Tragulus > Tragulus kanchil. The sequence goes on from JAIOJX010000004.1 coordinate 108,490,805, forward strand.
ATTGGTGCAGCCACTGTTGAGAATAGTATGGAGGTTTCTTAAAAAAACTAGACATACAGTTATTATACGATCCATCAATTCAACTCTTTCTGAAGAAAACCCTAATTTGAAAAGATGCATGCACCCCAGTGTCGTAGGAGCACTATTTTCAGTAGTTCAGACATGGAATCAACCTAAATGTCCATTGACAGATGAATGGATAAAGAAGATACAATATACACACACAATGGAATAATACTCAGTCATAAAGAGGAATGAAATAATTCCATTTGCAGCAACATGGATAGACCTAGAGATCTGGCCCCCAAAGTCCACAGCAGATCTCCCACCTGTTGCTGGTCAGCATGACCCCAGCTAATGAGCCCATGTGAATCGAATCAACTTGTTTTTGTCTTAGTTCTTTCATTTCCAAGATGATTTTCTCCTGGCTGGGCCAAAGCTGTGAAAACCTGCACTGGTTTGTTTCCCCACAATTTCCCTTGTGTTACAGAAAAGGACACAGAGAGGCTGGTCCAGTCTCTGTTGTTACCCAGCTTGTGCATGGCCAGACCAGGATCCCAAACTGTCTCTATCCAGTGTCAGAACCCACTAGTGAGTCACCCCTCCTCTCAGACCCAATGACAATTGCCTGTCACTCCCATGGCTTGGGTTATAACAGGTCCAGGTCATAGTGGGACTGCTGGAGAGGGGAGGGTTAATTCTTCCCTTTGTAGGGAGAGCACAGAGAGGAAAAGAGTGACATTTGATCTGTGTCCCTTCTCTGTACTCAGCTTCCCCCCTTGCTGGCACTGGTTTAATTTAGATTCATTAACTGAGAGTAAAATTTAATTGAAAGTATTTGGGAAACTATTAACAGGCTCGAGTTTTGCCTAGAGGAATAACCCGCAAATTGGGACTACAGCCTGATGGTAAGAATTTTCTTTGAAATTGTATATATCTTAAATAGGTAATTTCTGCATGTAGAACAGACTTTAAAAGGTCTATCTATCAAAATGTAAGTCAAAACTGCAGTGAGGTATCACCCTGTACCGGTCAGAAACACCATCATTAAAAACTATACAAATAATGAATGCTGGAGAGGGGGTGGAGAAAAGGGAATGCTCCTACATTGTTTGTAGGAATTTAAATTGGTGCAGCCACTGTTGAGAATAGTATGGAGGTTTCTTAAAAAAACTAGACATACAGTTATTATACGATCCATCAATTCAACTCTTTCTGAAGAAAACCCTAATTTGAAAAGATGCATGCACCCCAGTGTCGTAGGAGCACTATTTTCAGTAGTTCAGACATGGAATCAACCTAAATGTCCATTGACAGATGAATGGATAAAGAAGATACAATATACACACACAATGGAATAATACTCAGTCATAAAGAGGAATGAAATAATTCCATTTGCAGCAACATGGATAGACCTAGAGATTCTTATATTAAGTGAAGAAAGTCAGACAAGGCAAATATATGATATCAGTTATATGTGACCTAAAATACGATACAAATGAACTTATTTACAAAACAGAAACAGACTTACAGACATAGAAAACAAACTCAGACGTAGAAAACAAACTTATGGTTGCCAAATGGGGAGGGGTAAGTTAGAAGTTTGGGATTAATATACACATACTACTATATATAAAATAGGCAGACAACAGAGACCTACTGTATATCACAGGGAACTATATTCAAAGTCCTGTAATAATCTATAGTGGAAAATAATTTGAAAAATAATAGATTATATCTATATATATATACACACACACAGCTGAATCACAGTGATATACACCTGAAATAAGCACAACATTGTAAATCAAATCTACTTTAATTTTTTAAAAATGTGTCTCTCTTTCCCCCCCGTCCCTGGTCATTCTGTTTTCTTCCCAGAATATAACTAATAACGCCAGCTTTTTGTGTATGACTATCCATACATGCGAACTCCCCCAGTGCTTCAGCGGTAAAGAATTGCCTACAGTGCAGGAGCTGGGGGAGACCTGAGCTTGATCCCTGGATGGGGAAGATCCCCTGGAGAAGGGCATGGCAACCCACTCCAGTACTCTTGCCTGGAGAATCCTATGGACCGAGGAGCCTGGGGGGCTACAGTCCATGGGGTCACAAAGAGTCAGACACGACAGAAGCAGCTTAACACACACGCATCCATTCATTCATACCTGTCAAGCAGCTTATAAATATAGATTAAGTTTTACGATAAACTGTGGTATATTTTCCACTCTGTTCTATATTCTGCTTTTCTATTTTTGGCACACTTAGTTTTCAGACATGAGAGAAAATACAACCTATCAATTCAACTCTTTCTGAAGAAAACCCTAATTTGAAAAGATGCATGCACCCCAGTGTCGTAGGAGCACTATTTTCAGTAGTTCAGACATGGAATCAACCTAAATGTCCATTGACAGATGAATGGATAAAGAAGATACAATATACACACACAATGGAATAATACTCAGTCATAAAGAGGAATGAAATAATTCCATTTGCAGCAACATGGATAGACCTAGAGATTCTTATATTAAGTGAAGAAAGTCAGACAAGGCAAATATATGATATCAGTTATATGTGACCTAAAATACGATACAAATGAACTTATTTACAAAACAGAAACAGACTTACAGACATAGAAAACAAACTCAGACGTAGAAAACAAACTTATGGTTGCCAAATGGGGAGGGGTAAGTTAGAAGTTTGGGATTAATATACACATACTACTATATATAAAATAGGCAGACAACAGAGACCTACTGTATATCACAGGGAACTATATTCAAAGTCCTGTAATAATCTATAGTGGAAAATAATTTGAAAAATAATAGATTATATCTATATATATATACACACACACAGCTGAATCACAGTGATATACACCTGAAATAAGCACAACATTGTAAATCAAATCTACTTTAATTTTTTAAAAATGTGTCTCTCTTTCCCCCCCGTCCCTGGTCATTCTGTTTTCTTCCCAGAATATAACTAATAACGCCAGCTTTTTGTGTATGACTATCCATACATGCGAACTCCCCCAGTGCTTCAGCGGTAAAGAATTGCCTACAGTGCAGGAGCTGGGGGAGACCTGAGCTTGATCCCTGGATGGGGAAGATCCCCTGGAGAAGGGCATGGCAACCCACTCCAGTACTCTTGCCTGGAGAATCCTATGGACCGAGGAGCCTGGGGGGCTACAGTCCATGGGGTCACAAAGAGTCAGACACGACAGAAGCAGCTTAACACACACGCACGCATCCATTCATTCATACCTGCTCCATAGGCATGTAAAGCTTATAAATATAGATTAAGTTTTACGATAAACTGTGGTATATTTTCCACTCTGTTCTATATTCTGCTTTTCTATTTTTGGCTCACATAAATAATTTTCTTACTCTTCTTAAAAATTGTATTCCATTGTATGGCTCTTACCACAATTTATTTAAGCCATCTCCTATAATGGACACTTAGATTATTAGAATCTTTTGCTATTGCAACACTGAAATACAGAACTTGGTACCCAGAGTGCTTCCCACAGGGGTCTGTGGGAATTATACTTAAAGTACAATTTCAGCACACATTTGGAGTGTGCATCTGTGATTTTGACAGGTAGAACCAAATTTGACTCCCTAGAGTGATACAGTTTTACACTCCCACCAGCAAGAGAGCAATGTTTTTCCCCTCAGCCTCAACAGCACAGACTATTATCTAGCTTTTTGATCTTTGTCAATGTAACTGACAAAAAGCTGCTTTTCTAAGCAGTTTTCATTTTCCCATCTCATAGTATAAGATATGGGCTTCCCAGGGGACTCAGTGGTTAAAAAAAAAAACAAAAAAACTTGCCAAGCAGGAGATGCAGGTTCAGTTCCTGGGTAGAGAAGATCCCCTGGAGAAGGAAAAGGCAGCCCACTCCAGTATGCTTGCCTGGGAAATCTCATGGACAGAGGAGCCTGGCAGGCTACAGTTTATGGGTCACAAAGAGTCAGACACGACTGATCAGCTAGCACTTTCATTTTTAATATGTCCAGCGTCCTTACAAAAGGGGAAATTTGAACACAGAGATACAAGCAGAAAGAAGATGATAACAAAGAAACAGGAAGAAGACAGCCAAAGCCGAGGAGAGAGCCTGGCACAGATTTTTCCTTCACAAACCTCAGCAGGAAACAACCTACTGACACGCTGATTTTGGACTCTGAGCTTCCAAAACTGTCAGAAAGCAAACTTCTGTTGTTTTAAGCCACTGAGTCTATGGGACTTTTCCACAGCTACCGTAGTAAAATAACCCATCCACTGGTTGGCGTCCAGAGCAAGGGGTGTCACCTCTCAGCGTCTATGTCCTCATCTGCAATAATGGGGAAAGGACCCCTTCTCCACAGATGACTGCAAGTACCTGGCTCAGGTCAGCAGCTTGGGGTTTTGAATCTGAGAGATGGCACACACACTTGCTCCCTGGAGGACACAGAAGACCTCCGTTTAGAGCCTAAGAAGTAATTGACTTTAACCACCAAAGAGATATTTCTGGTGCCATATACCTAAGGCCAAAGCCATGCTACAGGCATGATGGTCTCAGGTTTGGATTCTCTCTCACTTCCACCATCCAATGGAGACCTTCTAACCTTTCTGGGTCTCAGTTTTCTCATCTGTACAGTGGGCATAGGAGTGGATACAAAGATCTATAAGGGCAAGCTAACTGCAACTTGCTTTGAAAAAGACAGATAAATATACTCAGTTTATGGAAGCAAGTCCACAGCAAGTCCACGATTGCTAATGCTCATTCTTCACTAAGAAGAGTTTCGACCTGGAGGAATGATCTAGAAGGAGGAAGCCCACATATTAATTTACCTGTGTAGATAAGCCACTCTGCCTCAAAACATTTAAAAATAAATTATTTGCCTACAGCTGTTTCACTTACTACACTTGTCCCTGAAGTCTAGACCCTAGTGTGTGGGTTAGGTTAAGACACAATTTCTTCCAAGTCTCACATGGCTGGAAACGCTGAATTCACTTCAATAAACATAGACAAGGCTCCTAGCAGGTACAGGAGGCCATTCTGACCCAGCTCAGAGCTGCACAGGGGCCTGGCCCTGCCTGGTGACAACCAGGAGGCTTTGGTCTCCATTCCTAAGATGCCATAATGATGCCATCTGCTTCATAGGACTGGGGGGATTTGCGGTGACAGCACACGTTAAGGATCTGGCTCACAGGAAGAGCTCAGTAGTGGTGGTCGTTTCATTTGCCCAATGTCCCTTCCTCACGGGTGACGTCTCAGGAAGGAGGCTCCAGCGCATCCTTTGGGGAGTAAGAAGATCTAATTAGTGTCTGGAGCCTGCTGCTTCCATTTCTGGCCTGGTCTGTGAGTCATCATCAATTATCCAGCAGCCAGGGGCCAGAGCAGAACTCGCAAGGCCGGACGGAGCGTCTCAGGGTGGGGACAACATGCCTGTCACCTGGACACCTGTCACACTGCAGGGCGGGAGGGGTACGTAGGCACCCAAGTCTGGATGAACATGGTGACACGTCCCCTCTCAGAGTAGACCCCTGTCGGTGCTAACATTCTGAGAATCTAGCTTTTCTGGGTGGAAGGCTTAGAAAGGTTTCTGTTTGTTGTTAATTTTAATGGTGATAAAATACACACCACCTAAACTGCATCGTACCGTTTTAAGCGTACAGCTCGAAGAGCATCCACACTTCCGCCACCACCACCACCCCCATCCCCAGAACTCTTTATCCTGCCAAACTAAGAGCCTGTGCCCATTAAATACGAACTTCTTTTTTACTCCTCCCCAGCCCCTGGCAACCGTCATTCTATATTCTATTTGTATGCATTCATTTACTTTAGATATCTCACAGAAGTAGAATTGGACAATCTAGGTCCTTTTGTGTCTGGCTAATTTCATTTAGCATCCTGCCCTCAAGGTCCACCAGGAAGGTAGCAAGTGTCAGAACTTCTTTCCTTTTTAAACACTAAGGGCTGTTCTTTTGATATATCACAGTCTCTCTGTCCATTCATTTGTTGATGGGCACTTGGGTAGCTTTCACCTTTTCGCTATTGTAAATAACGCTGTTGCGAGTGTGGGCGGACACGTACCTCTTCAGGACCCCGCTTTCAACTCTCCTGTGCACGCAGCTTTCCCGGGCATCCACGGGAGACTGATTCCAGGACAGCCCGTACCCCAGTTGTTTCCCAACAAGGCTGTACCGTTTTACATTCCCACCAACAGCGCACAAGGGTCCATTGTCTCTGTATGCTCAACCAACACTTGTTATTTTCTGTTCTTTTTTTTTTTTTTTTTAAATAGAAGCCCTCCATATAGGCACGAGATGGAGTCATAGATATGTTTTCCTTGTGGATATAAGTAAATCTTTTGGATACAAATCTCAGGTCACTAACGCAAGCAGCAGGTGAACGTGCCTCTCTGGAATCCTGGAACTATTCACTGTGTCCCTGAAGTCAGCAGCTCTGCTCAGGAACGGAAAGGTCTTCACAGGCAACGCAGCCACCCTTTCTTAGCCTGAGGTTGTGTCCAAGCTGCAAAGGGCTCGCCTGGGTCTCTCTGCAGGCCTGTGCTGGCACCTGCCAGGATATCCTTGTTGCCACTGTGGATGAGTTCTTGATATGTCATCAGGTCGGTCAGTTCTAGTTGCCAAAGACAGAATCCTTTCTGGTAGTTGAAGAAGAGCAGGATTTATCAGAAGGTCTGACGTTGCCGGGTTTTGGAGGGTCTGGGAACAGAATTAGGTGTCTCAATCTGGGGATGACACAGCCAGGAGAAATGTCCTCCGTCTTAAGAAGCACATTCTGAAAAGCACCGTGGTCTCTGCTGCCTGCTGCTCGGTGCAGGGACGTGGGGACCCAGCTTATGACAGCCGCCCCAGAAGGAGGCCCTGGCACCCACAAGTCAGCTGGGGAGAGTGGGGTGCACCTCGCAAGCATCCTTTGTAGTGGAGGTCGGGCGGTTCTCTAGGGAGTTGACCTAGGCAATGAGGGAGCAGTCTGGGCACCATCCCCCAGCATTCCTGATGAGAAGCCCTTCATGCACCTCTGAGCTGTTCCCAGGCTCCCGAGAGGCTATCTGTGCATTCCCACATCATTCTTCCCTCTGGGGGCTGCTGCCTCCCAGCACTTTTCGTTGATGGGCACTTGGGTAGCTTTCACCTTTTCGCTAAATAACGCTGTTGCAGTGTGGGCGGACACGACTCTTCAGGACCCCTTTCAACTCTCCTGTGCACGCAGCTTTCCGGGCATCCACGGGAGACTGATTCCAGGACAGCCCGTACCCCAGTTGTTTCCCAACAAGGCTGTACCGTTTTACATTCCCACCAACAGCGCACAAGGGTCCATTGTCTCTGTATGCTCAACCAACACTTGTTATTTTCTGTTCTTTTTTTTTTTTTTTTTAAATAGAAGCCCTCCATATAGGCACGAGATGGAGTCATAGATATGTTTTCCTTGTGGATATAAGTAAATCTTTTGGATACAAATCTCAGGTCACTAACGCAAGCAGCAGGTGAACGTGCCTCTCTGGAATCCTGGAACTATTCACTGTGTCCCTGAAGTCAGCAGCTCTGCTCAGGAACGGAAAGGTCTTCACAGGCAACGCAGCCACCCTTTCTTAGCCTGAGGTTGTGTCCAAGCTGCAAAGGGCTCGCCTGGGTCTCTCTGCAGGCCTGTGCTGGCACCTGCCAGGATATCCTTGTTGCCACTGTGGATGAGTTCTTGATATGTCATCAGGTCGGTCAGTTCTAGTTGCCAAAGACAGAATCCTTTCTGGTAGTTGAAGAAGAGCAGGATTTATCAGAAGGTCTGACGTTGCCGGGTTTTGGAGGGGTCTGGGAACAGAATTAGGTGTCTCAATCTGGGGATGACACAGCCAGGAGAAATGTCCTCCGTCTTAAGAAGCACATTCTGAAAAGCACCGTGGTCTCTGCTGCCTGCTGCTCGGTGCAGGGACGTGGGGACCCAGCTTATGACAGCCGCCCCAGAAGGAGGCCCTGGCACCCACAAGTCAGCTGGGGAGAGTGGGGTGCACCTCGCAAGCATCCTTTGTAGTGGAGGTCGGGCGGTTCTCTAGGGAGTTGACCTAGGCAATGAGGGAGCAGTCTGGGCACCATCCCCCAGCATTCCTGATGAGAAGCCCTTCATGCACCTCTGAGCTGTTCCCAGGCTCCCGAGAGGCTATCTGTGCATTCCCACATCATTCTTCCCTCTGGGGGCTGCTGCCTCCCAGGGTCTACCCCAAAAACTGGAGGTGGGACACCCAGCTATCAGACCTGGGAATTCCCTCTTCTTCCCTACTCTGGAGAGAACGCCCAGGAAGCCTTCTAAGGACCCACTGAAATCTAACGTCTCCTTTCTCCTGCCCCAACGCCTTCTCTTACCCTGGGGGAATCTGGGTCTGGCTTTGTTGGTGGGGAGCTAGCTCTAGACTTATGGATTCTCTCGAGTGTATTGTATTCTCTAGAGTTTTTGCATATTTCCCAAAGGGCTTCTACATCTGACACTGAAAAGCCTCTGCTCTGTGGTCCTTCTTTGGGGTGATGGGCGCAGCACACAACCACATTAGCTGTTTGGATGAGCAAGAGGATCATCGCTTCAAAGAAACGCCAAGATGAGAAAAATCCCAGGTAATCTTTCAACATGTTATTCTGCTCAGTTGCACTGTTTCCTCCCCATGTGTCTGGCTGATTCTCAGTACAGTCCTCATAGGGAGGTAACTCTTAAAGGAGGAAGGAAGGTTTGGGTCTCACCCTAGGCAGTACAAGGCAGGGGCTAGGAAGCTGTGCGTGCCGTATCTAACCTTTCCCACCACCCTGCAGGGCCGGTGCCACCACCTGATAGTAAAGACGGGAAAAAAACTCCTCTCACAGAGATTACACACTTTCAGGGCAGGAGCTGGAGCCCTATGTCTAACTCCACATTCAGAGCTTTTGCCAAGAGCTTCTCTGTGAATTTGCTCATTTTGAACTTTCTGACATCCAGCAAGAACTCATTTTTTAAACCGTCTCTTCCTTGTCGAAGTGAAAATCCAAAGACACTACACACTTTTGAGTCTGAAAGCTATAAATCCCTCTTGCAGTCCTTTAGATAATTCTGATTCATGCTTACACCCCTGGAAGAGGAAGGCAGTCACGTAATTAGAACTATGAAATCTTAAGATGAAAGAACACTTTCTTTTCCCCTCCTGGGTCGAACTCTGGCATCCTTGGCAGTTTCAAAACAACGAGCAGCGGGGTGCACCTGCTCCGGGATGCTCTTCTGACATCCTGGATCCATTTCTTCACGTCCCCATCCGTCAGTGACTGCCAGCTGCTCCGCGCCCCTTGGTGTGTGAGGTGGCCAGGGCTGGGGCTTATCAGCTTCTGGCTCTCTTTCCCTTCCAGAGCATGAAACGCTGCATTTCTTAGCCCATCGCCCTTGGCCAGGACTCTGTGAGCTGTCTTAGACAAGGGCAGGTGAATGAAAATGACGGTGACTTTTGGACCTGGATATTGAAAACCCCATATGTCCTTCCCCAGTGCCTTCCCTCGCAGACTGTGGCAGATGTGGAAGAGACTTTCTGTTAAGACGGCAGAACATTAAGTTCACAGCAGCCAGAACTGCCGAGTTGCAGGTCATTTTCCCTAGAGAGACGCCCAGATCCCACTAGACTTTGCAAAAAAAACAGATAACATATCTTTGCTGTATTAAGTGTCTGGACTTTGTTGTTGTGATTGTTTTAGTCACTAAGCCGTGTCTGACTCTTTGTGACCCCATGGACTATAGCCCACCAGGTTCCTCTGTCTACGGGACTTTGCATAAAGCATATCTTTGGTGTATTACGTGCCTGAGGTTTGAGGGACAGTGAATTGTGTCTACGTAACCCTGCCCACAGGACCTCAGTGGAGTGCGACCAAACTCATCTTCTATCTCTGGAAGAAAACTGGAAGCGAACACATTTATGTTGTTTTGAGCCACTGAGTTTGTGGTCATCCATCCAGCAGCCTTAAAAAACTGCTACAGTCCCTCAAACAACAAAGGCCTTTACTATAGCATCAACCCAATGATGAAATCCAGGCAGTGTCCTTGCCTTCCAATTCATCTTAAAGCTGCAGCCACCTGGAAATAAGCCACAGATCTCAGATCAAGGGAGTTGAGAATGTTGTCAAAGAAGGACCATAAGGGCTGGCCATGGCATTGAGGCAGAAGGAAGAAGAGATCTGCGGGCCAGGGACAGTAGAAAGCTGATTAAGACTCTAGACCCCGTGGACTGGAGGGTTGGTGGTTCTGGAGTCCTGGAGCGGGGTGAGTGGAGAAGGCAGGGGTGAGTAAGGAAGATGAAATGTTTGCAACTGAAATTTTGGAGGGGTGATTACAGTTACCGGTGATGCTGTGGATGAGATGTGGCCCCAGGAGCAAGCTGCTCAGTAAAGCATGAGCTTGGGGAGGGGCTCTGAGGTCAAGGGCAGGAGACCAGCGTGTTCTAGGATCACCCACATGGGCTTTGAAGTCACTAAAGGTTATGACAGAAGAGATGGTGCACAGAGGGACAGCAAATGGCACAAGAGATGTGGATGATCCAACACTTTGGGAGATGGTGCTGTGAGTTTGAGTCTAGTGATGTGGTAGAAAAGCTGGGGGCTTCCAGAGCAGGAGGACAGACTATCATGAGGAGGAAAGAAGACACAGAGCCATGAGGGGTGTGAGCAAGAACAGCCTCCACTGGCGAGGACCTTAGGCATCCTAACATGGTCAAGGTTAAAGGCATGAAGACATTAGTCCCTGATGCTCTCGGTTGATTGAAGGACGCTGTCAGCACTGAGGGGCTGGGATATTTCTAGGACTCTTGCTGGAGGCAGGCAGGGGATTTCTGGGACTCTTACCAATAGCTCTGGATGGGGATCTTGCAGAAGAAAGAGAACCATAGGAAATAGATTCTCCTGACCCCTGCTGATGGTTTGCTCTGGGAGCTGAGTCCTGCCTGATCCCGAACCCCAAGGCTTCCTCCCATTGCACTAAGTACCTCCCCAGTGAACTCACTCTTGTTTTTATCTCAGGTGTGTATTAACTTAGCTTGTAAATTTACTTTCACCTAAGAATTGGGTCCTAATTTTTATTTTCGAAGGATCTGTTGTTGAGATTTCTCATTTTCATTCATTCATGAAGATGATTGGATGTAACTGCCCAACAGAAGCTACAATAAGCTTACATGGTCATCAGTTAGGGAACAGAAAATGTTAATAGCTCAACTTCACCAATGACTCCAGACTAAAATTTTTGTTTGTCTAAAGAAAGATTGTCTTTATGATTCTCCTGCTGGCCCTTGAAACTCTATTGCTTTGTCTTGGAGAGGAACATTTTGAAAATAAGAGCACCTACTAAAAACTCATATGAAAGATCTAGATTACTTTAGATGAAAATCCATTCTCTTCTTTTCTAGAGTTGGAACTGGGTACATGGCTGCCCAACAGTCACTGTGCACAGGCCCCCTGGATGTTTGTACTGGGGAGTCTTAAGCCACTGGGAAAGCCTGCTCCATGCCCCCCTGCACCTTCCATTTGGCTGGTACCCGGAGGAGGGGGGATGAGCATCTCAGCTCCTACCAGGCAGTTAACTGCCCAGAGTGGCAGAGACCTGGTCCCTGGTTACGTCACAGAAGCAGAACTGCCCTGTCCTTTCAGGACTCTTCTGGAAAGTGAAACAAATGCCTGTGTTTTTATAAGACAGTGACTGTTTCAACATCTGTTTTTTTTCAGTAGTGCATTCCTTTCCCCAGACACCAGGATGAGCTAGGCCATGCACTGGTCATTTGACCGATTTTATCTTACGCAATACTTACTAACTCTGTGACAGAAGATCAATATTTCTATTTCAGAGAAGAGAAAGACTGGTTGGGCAGGGAGGAAACAGGACTGTCCAAAGTTTCAGAACTACTGAGTGGTGAGGCTGTTGCTGGAAGCCAAGTTGTTGCTCTTTTCATGCATCACAATGGGAAAAACAAAGAGAAAACTAAAACCACACACAACCTAGGAAGGAAAAAATACACACCCTACCCAAAGCCTACCAAGGAAGGAGAATTTCTCCAGGAGATCAACCCGTGCTGGGGTCTAAGGACTGAAGATAACTTAGGGGCTATTGGAAGTGGAAGTGAAGTCACTCAGTTGCGTCCAATTCTTTGGGACCCATGGACAAGCCATAGAATTCTCCAGGCAAGAACACTTGAGCGGGTAGCCCTTCCTTTCTCCAGGGGATCTTCCCAACCCAGGGACTGAACCCAGGTCTTCTGCATTGCAGGTGACCATCTGAGCTACCAGGGAAGCCCTAGGAGCTATTAGGAACAATTAGAAGATTGACTGCAATCTCCCCGATACCCAGGAGGGGGCGCTGTGTTGTGTGACAACTAGGCTCTTCTCTCCCCAGCAGGTCTTGCTGAGCAGTGTCTGTCCTGGTCAGATTTGCTCATCTCTGCTGATCAGTGTAAATTTGTGCTACAGAATATGAGGCCCACGCAGTGAATCCTGGGGACCCTCGGTCTAGGGAGGACCCCATCCTGGCTCTGTGACCTTCTTTGCTGGGAAAACTGAAGCTAGGAATTTTCCTTTCTGAACCTTGATAAAAGTCTCCCCACAGACTATGGGGAAGATAGATTTGATAATCAATTGCACTTTGTACAAAATCTTGGGCCCTGACAAGCCATTTTTCTTGACATGACCCAGTGAGGATTTGCTTCCTTGTGTCATACGAAAGGTGTAGCTTGGCTTTGGGGAGAGGGGTTTAAGGGAAGTCCCATGGCCAATATCGAGCAGGCCTAGCATTTCTTCAGGACTAACATGAAGAACCTTAAAACTCCAAGAGAGAGAATATTGTCCCTACTTTGCAGATGAATAGACTGAGGCTGAGAGAGCTTAAAGGGAGTATCTAGGTTTGACACCAGGAACTACTCTGCTCGTGACTTTCAGAAGGATGTAATGCTCAGTGGAAGCTCTATGTGCTGAGAGCAGCATCTCTGACCTATAGCTGGGACAAGAAAACTTTGGGTGTACCACCCCAAGGGTGGACCTCACCACTCAGGTTGTCTCTGGTCTCTTCTGCTACCACCTGTTATCTGCATGACCCCTCCCAGGTGGTCTTCCTAAACTCAGATCTGACTGGGCTGCAGCCCTGCATGATGTGCCTCTGTGCTCCCCACTGTCCTCGAGAAAGTCCAGCTCCTCAGCCAGCTTCTCTGGGCTCTCATTGAGCTATCTATGGCCTTTCCCTTTCCCCTTTCTTAGAATCTTGGGTCCCCATCAGTTTTGATCAGACTTGTTGAAAATTTTGCCTCCTTCACCCCAAGGAGTTTTGCTTTCCCACCTCTGTACCTTCAGATCTGTGGGTGCTTTTTTGAAGAATTTTTGATGTGGACCATATTTAAAGTCCTTATGAATGTGTTACAATATTGCTTCTGTTGTCTGTGATTTGTGTTTTGGCCATGAGGCATGTGGGATCTTAGCTCCCTGACCAGGGATCGAGCCCCCAACCCCTGCTTTGAAAGGCGAAGTCTTAACCACTAGACCAGTCCCATACCATGGGATTTGTCATTTCTTCCATGTGGTATGCTTTCCTAACCCCCTTTCTCCCTCTGACCCTCCAATTTCTATCCTTTGAAATTCTACGTACACTTCAAAGTGTAAGTCCCTTCATGAAATGACCTCAGAGAGTGCTCAAGGAAGAGACCTTCAATGGAGATCTCTAGATTGGATGCTACTCTAGTGGACAATCCCCCTGCCTAAGTGTATCCCAATTTCTGTCTGTTGAAGTTATGTAGGCTCAACTCTACCCATGGCTCTGAGGCTGAGTCCTTATTGGAGATCTCTAGATTGCATGCTACTCTAGTGGACAATCGCCCTGCCTAAGTGTATCCCAATTTCTGTCTGTTGAAGTTATGTAGGCTCAACTCTACCCATGGCTCTGAGGCTGAGTCCTTATTGGCTAAAGCCTGGCCACAATGACAGATTCAATAGTGATAGTTGGATTGTGGGCACATAATCCAACATGGCTCAACTTTAGGCCATTGGTTCTCAGTAATTAATTAGGCACATTTTCTTCTTTTACTACTGGATTTGAATACAGAAGCACAGGACCCAGAATATTGCTGGCAGACAACTTGCAACCCTGAGACTGTGAGATTGAAATCATTCTGAGGGGCAGAGATGTAAGATGCTAGGTTACGTTATTAGCGTAGTTGGATCCTGCCTCTCCTGAAGCTGACATTAGCAATTCACTTCTTAGGCAAGGTACTCCGTTCTCTTTATTGTTGATAGCTATACTCTTGCCCACCAACACTTTCCCAAATCCAGTGGTCCAAAACGTCTAGAAAGGACAGACTCTGCTTTGCTTTGGTAATCACTCCAATCTTTTGGTTTTAGATACCTGGAATATACGCAAAGTCACTGAGAAATTTCTCTTTCCTATAGCCTTTCTCTGGGGAAACAAAAATGCACCAAGATGATATTAAAATAAAGTCCTTAGACTCCAATAATATAAAAGGGTTTCACTGAGAATTATGAATGTGTTACAATATTGCTTCTGTTGTCTGTGATTTGTGTTTTGGCCATGAGGCATGTGGGATCTTAGCTCCCTGACCAGGGATCGAGCCCCCAACCCCTGCTTTGAAAGGCGAAGTCTTAACCACTAGACCAGTCCCATACCATGGGATTTGTCATTTCTTCCATGTGGTATGCTTTCCTAACCCCCTTTCTCCCTCTGACCCTCCAATTTCTATCCTTTGAAATTCTCGTACACTTCAAAGTGTAAGTCCCTTCATGAAATGACCTCAGAGAGTGCTCAAGGAAGAGACCTTCAATGGAGATCTCTAGATTGGATGCTACTCTAGTGGACAATCCCCCTGCCTAAGTGTATCCCAATTTCTGTCTGTTGAAGTTATGTAGGCTCAACTCTACCCATGGCTCTGAGGCTGAGTCCTTATTGGAGATCTCTAGATTGCATGCTACTCTAGTGGACAATCGCCCTGCCTAAGTGTATCCCAATTTCTGTCTGTTGAAGTTATGTAGGCTCAACTCTACCCATGGCTCTGAGGCTGAGTCCTTATTGGCTAAAGCCTGGCCACAATGACAGATTCAATAGTGATAGTTGGATTGTGGGCACATAATCCAACATGGCTCAACTTTAGGCCATTGGTTCTCAGTAATTAATTAGGCACATTTTCTTCTTTTACTACTGGATTTGAATACAGAAGCACAGGACCCAGAATATTGCTGGCAGACAACTTGCAACCCTGAGACTGTGAGATTGAAATCATTCTGAGGGGCAGAGATGTAAGATGCTAGGTTACGTTATTAGCGTAGTTGGATCCTGCCTCTCCTGAAGCTGACATTAGCAATTCACTTCTTAGGCAAGGTACTCCGTTCTCTTTATTGTTGATAGCTATACTCTTGCCCACCAACACTTTCCCAAATCCAGTGGTCCAAAACGTCTAGAAAGGACAGACTCTGCTTTGCTTTGGTAATCACTCCAATCTTTTGGTTTTAGATACCTGGAATATACGCAAAGTCACTGAGAAATTTCTCTTTCCTATAGCCTTTCTCTGGGGAAACAAAAATGCACCAAGATGATATTAAAATAAAGTCCTTAGACTCCAAATAATTATGAAAGAAAAGTTTCGCTGTTGTTGTTTATCTTCACAGCTGCTTTCAAAGGAAAATGAAAAGGAAGGAAAAAGAGAGTGAATGGATTCTGTTAAATAAAGCAAAAACCGGAGAGAAGTGAAATGAATGCTGTTAGGTGAAGCAGGAGGTGGAGAGAAGTGAATTCTTCTGCTTAATGGAGGGAGAAGATTTTTGAGTTTTCAGAGCAGTGCAGGAGAAAAGAGAAGTCCTATGAGGATGCAGACAGCGTGGAGACAAGATGACAGCAGAAATTCTCCCTGGGCAGCAAGACGGAGAGGGAACGAAGTCTGTAAGACCCTTGCTCTGTTCCACTCGGCACTCCCCATCTTGAATGAAGTCTGCTGCGCCCACGGAATAGGTGCTAATAAATATTTATTAAGTAAGTGACTGGATGAACAAACCAACGTAACAAGGACTTCACAAATGCACATCAAGAAAAATAACTTGATGGCTGAGCAAATTTCCAGGTGATAAAACTTGAAGGAGTCATTTTCAATAAGTGAGCGAGGGTGAAACCCATGCAAATGCTATCCCCAAACGTAGATAAATCTGCCTAAAGTACCACCCTAATCCCTAGACCTCAATAATATGAAGATCGAATGAGAGAAATGGAATTGAAACTGACGCTGAGTCTCTTTCCATAGGGAACTACCAGCAGCTGGCTTCACCTGACAGAACAGTTCCTGTAGGTGATTACACGGCAGTCCTGCATGCTGGACGTGAAGGAAGGTCTTGGTGCTTAAGGGATGCAGAAGCACAGTCATGTTTCAGAACAAAAACTAATAGACTTTATTCATTCATTCATTCATTCAACCTCAGCAACATGCAAGATGCTCATAATCCCTATTCTTATGGAGTGTGTATATAAGCAATTATGAAAAGAATGTAAGCAGTACAAAATTTACTTTATAAAAAGGAATTATTAACATCGAAAGAAGATGATGTAGTCTCCCAGTCAGGGACACCAAGTTAGAAAAAAATCTACAAATCTTTTGGTTTTAGATACGTCCTTAAAACTCCAAGCCTTTCTCTGGGGAAACAAAAATGCACCAAGATGATATTAAAATAAAGTCCTTAGACTCCAAATAATTATGAAAGAAAAGTTTCGCTGTTGTTGTTTATCTTCACAGCTGCTTTCAAAGGAAAATGAAAAGGAAGGAAAAAGAGAGTGAATGGATTCTGTTAAATAAAGCAAAAACCGGAGAGAAGTGAAATGAATGCTGTTAGGTGAAGCAGGAGGGGAGAGAAGTGAATTCTTCTGCTTAATGGAGGGAGAAGATTTTTGAGTTTTCAGAGCAGTGCAGGAGAAAAGAGAAGTCCTATGAGGATGCAGACAGCGTGGAGACAAGATGACAGCAGAAATTCTCCCTGGGCAGCAAGACGGAGAGGGAACGAAGTCTGTAAGACCCTTGCTCTGTTCCACTCGGCACTCCCCATCTTGAATGAAGTCTGCTGCGCCCACGGAATAGGTGCTAATAAATATTTATTAAGTAAGTGACTGGATGAACAAACCAACGTAACAAGGACTTCACAAATGCACATCAAGAAAAATAACTTGATGGCTGAGCAAATTTCCAGGTGATAAAACTTGAAGGAGTCATTTTCAATAAGTGAGCGAGGTGAAACCCATGCAAATGCTATCCCCAAACGTAGATAAATCTGCCTAAAGTACCACCCTAATCCCTAGACCTCAATAATATGAAGATCGAATGAGAGAAATGGAATTGAAACTGACGCTGAGTCTCTTTCCATAGGGAACTACCAGCAGCTGGCTTCACCTGACAGAACAGTTCCTGTAGGTGATTACACGGCAGTCCTGCATGCTGGACGTGAAGGAAGGTCTTGGTGCTTAAGGGATGCAGAAGCACAGTCATGTTTCAGAACAAAAACTAATAGACTTTATTCATTCATTCATTCATTCAACCTCAGCAACATGCAAGATGCTCATAATCCCTATTCTTATGGAGTGTGTATATAAGCAATTATGAAAAGAATGTAAGCAGTACAAAATTTACTTTATAAAAAGGAATTATTAACATCGAAAGAAGATGATGTAGTCTCCCGCAGTCAGGGACACCAAGAAAGGATTCCCTGAGAAAAATGGACAAGCCCACATTGTGACGTCCATGGCCCTAGGCACTTTCACCCTCCAGGGCCCTTCCTCTACTAAACAAAGTAACATCATATGGAATAATCTGAACAAACTTTTTGGCAAATCCAATATGTATATATATAAATTTTTATGACCACATTGGTATACTGATATAAAAATGAATATAATTCAGAATGAATTTATAATTACATATTCATTAGTATATCAGTTTTGCTCTTATTTTAAAATCAATTAAAATGAAAACCTTTCCCCACAGCTTTATTGTAGAATAATTTATTCTTTTTGGAAGAATTAAAAAAAAATTTCTATAGGAGTATATTTGATTTACAATATTGTGTTAGTTTCAGGTATATAGCAAAGTGTTCCAATTATACATACATCTTGAGAGCCCCCTTTGGGCAACAAGAGATCAATCAAGTCAACCCTAAAGGAAATTAACTCTGAACATTTACCGAATGGACTGATGGTAAGCTCCAAAACTTTGACCATCTGATGCAAAGAGACGATTCATTGGGAAAAGAGCCTGATGCTGGGAAAGACTGAGGGCAAGAGGAGAGGGGGCGACAGAGGACGAGATGGTTGGATGGTATCACTGACTCAATGGAGATGAGTTTGAGCAAATTCTGGGAGATACTGAAGGATGGGGAAGCTTGATGTGCTGCAGTCCATGGAGTCGAAAAGAGTTAGATAGGACTCAGCAATTGAATAACAACAATACATATACCTATTTTTTTTTCTGTATTTTTTCCCATATGGGTCATTACACACTACTGAATACAGTTCCTTGTGCTATACGGTAGGTTCTTGTTGATTTTTTCATATACTGTGGTGTATACATGTTAATCCCAACCACTTAATTTATCCCTACCCCCCATCTTTCCCCTTTGGTAACCTTCAGTATGTTTAAGCCTATTTGTGAATCTGTTTCTGTTATATAAATAAGTTCATTTGCATCATTTTTATTCCACATTAAGTGATATCATATGATCAGTACAAAAAAGGAATTATTAACATCGAAAGAAGATGATGTAGTCTCCCAGTCAGGGACACCAAGAAAGGATTCCCTGAGAAAAATGGACAAGCCCACATTGTGACGTCCATGGCCCTAGGCACTTTCACCCTCCAGGGCCCTTCCTCTACTAAACAAAGTAACATCATATGGAATAATCTGAACAAACTTTTTGGCAAATCCAATATGTATATATATAAATTTTTATGACCACATTGGTATACTGATATAAAAATGAATATAATTCAGAATGAATTTATAATTACATATTCATTAGTATATCAGTTTTGCTCTTATTTTAAAATCAATTAAAATGAAAACCTTTCCCCACAGCTTTATTGTAGAATAATTTATTCTTTTTGGAAGAATTAAAAAAAAATTTCTATAGGAGTATATTTGATTTACAATATTGTGTTAGTTTCAGGTATATAGCAAAGTGTTCCAATTATACATACATCTTGAGAGCCCCTTGGACAACAAGAGATCAATCAAGTCAACCCTAAAGGAAATTAACTCTGAACATTTACCGAATGGACTGATGGTAAGCTCCAAAACTTTGACCATCTGATGCAAAGAGACGATTCATTGGGAAAAGAGCCTGATGCTGGGAAAGACTGAGGGCAAGAGGAGAGGGGGCGACAGAGGACGAGATGGTTGGATGGTATCACTGACTCAATGGAGATGAGTTTGAGCAAATTCTGGGAGATACTGAAGGATGGGGAAGCTTGATGTGCTGCAGTCCATGGAGTCGAAAAGAGTTAGATAGGACTCAGCAATTGAATAACAACAATACATATACCTATTTTTTTTTCTGTATTTTTTCCCATATGGGTCATTACACACTACTGAATACAGTTCCTTGTGCTATACGGTAGGTTCTTGTTGATTTTTTCATATACTGTGGTGTATACATGTTAATCCCAACCACTTAATTTATCCCTACCCCCCATCTTTCCCCTTTGGTAACCTTCAGTATGTTTAAGCCTATTTGTGAATCTGTTTCTGTTATATAAATAAGTTCATTTGCATCATTTTTATTCCACATTAAGTGATATCATATGATGTTTGTTTTTCTCTGTCTTACTTTGCTTATTATGATTATCTCTAGGTCCATTCAAGTTGCTGCAAATGGCATTATTTCACGGGGTTTTTTTTTTTTTTTTTGATGGCTGAGTACTATTCTGTTGTGCTTATGTATGCACATCTTCCTTATCCATTCATGTCGATGAACATTTAGGTTGCCTCCATGTCTTGGCTAGTGTAAACAGTGCTACTACAATGAACATTGGGGTAAATGTGTTTTTCCAAGGCATGGTTTTGTCCAGACAAATGCCCAGGAGTGAGATTGCTGGATCATATGGTAGCTCTACTTTCTGTTTTTTAAGGAATCTCCATACTGTTTTCCATAGTGGGTGTATCCATTTATATTTCTACCAATAGTGTAGCACATTGTGAGATAACCAACAAATATAATTGAACATATTTAATGAAGTGTACAATGTGGTTATTTGATCTGCACTGTAGAATGACTACTAAGATCAAGATAGTGAGCACATCCATCACCTCACATAGTTAACTCTCGACAATCTGACTCCTCCCGACAACTTGCAAGTGTGCAGTACTTTATCATGAACTATAAGCACCATCCAGTATATGAGCTCCTCAGAACTCAGGCTTCTTGTAACTGCAAGTTTGTACCCATTGACCTCTATCTAGCCACTTCCCTCTCCTCCAAGACCCTGACAACCACCATTGTATTTTCTCTTTCTATGACATTTTTTTGGTCTTTCTCTCTCTGGTTTATTTTACTTAGCATAATGCCTCCATCCATCAATGTTGTTGCAAATGACAGTTTCCTTCTTTTTATGGCTGAATAATATCTAATATACAGAC
Organism: Tragulus kanchil; assembly: GCA_022376925.1. Lineage (NCBI taxonomy): Eukaryota > Metazoa > Chordata > Mammalia > Artiodactyla > Tragulidae > Tragulus > Tragulus kanchil. The sequence continues at coordinate 108,511,456 of JAIOJX010000004.1, forward strand.
CACATTTTGTGAAACGAAAACATTTTCTCAGCTCATGACACTTTTTAGTATCCATGCTTTCTGTGCTTAATGGATATGCTTGCCCTGGAAATAGGTGTGAATTGGGACGACAGAGAGTCGGGCGAGAAGGTATCCCCAGCACCGAAACAGCCTGCATGATGGCCTTAATCACAGAGCCTGGGAAGGTAGAGGGGGAGAGATGACGTGGAAGAGCCCTCCAGGAGCCATGCTACGGTAGTGGATTTGATACTGATGACACATCACACGATCCCTGTCCCTTCAAGGTCCCCTCAGATCTTCCCATCCTAGATGGCTCTCTACAACCCCCTTCTCTGAGTTCCCACATCCCTTGATCTGGGCTGCTCAGATCTGACACCTGTCACAACTCTGTGGACCTAATCCTTCTGCATGTGTTTGGAGTCTTTGCTTTACAAAGCATAGGCACCTGACGACAACCAGCATAGGCAAGAAAGTGGACTTTCTGGCTCCTGTGAGGGGCATCTCTAGCGTGAATGATGTCTTCAGGGTCTCGTTCCTTCTGGTGTGACCTTCCTGTACAGTAACTCCAATCTCAGCCAAGATTCCTTTTGTAGTGGTGAGAAGACACAGAGGACACCTGGAATTTCACAGGACTTAACTTGCCAGTTGGAAAGAAAGAGACATGCTCCAAAACAGAGACAGGATGGCTTAAAATTTGAAAGTATACAATTCAACGTGTGTGTGTTCAGTCACTCCATCATGTCCGACCCTTTGAGACCCTATGAACTGTGGCCCACCAGGTTCCTCTGTCCATGGAATTTCCCAGGCAAGAATACTGGTGTGGGTTGCTATTCCCTCCTCTAAGGGATCTTCCCAACCCGGGGATCGAACCTAGGTCTCTTGCATTCTCTGAGTTCAGAGGTGAATTCTCAACCACTGTGCCACCTGGGAAGTCCTAAAATCTAATGACTGACTCTATGCACCACTATCGATTTTAGAACATTTTTGTCACCTTCCATAGAAGCCTTGCACCTGTTAGCTATCACTCACCAAACCTCCCCACCGCTGGCGACCACCCTTCTGCCCATCTGCTCTCTGTCTCTCTCTAGTTGCCTATTCGGGACATTTCATGTAAATGGCATTGTGCCACTGTGTGTTCCTTTGTGCCTAGATTTTTTCACTTAGCACCACATTTTCAAGGTTCATCCATGTGGTGCAGGTGGCAGGATCTCATTTCTTTTTGTGGCCACATAACTTTCCATCCTATGGATGAAGTTTGCTTCAATCCCGTCATCATTTGATGAACATTTGGGATGTCAGGTGGCTTTTCTCTGGATAAGAGATCACCTACAACCGGCCAAGGGAGGGCCGACTACAACATGGATTAATCCTAGAGCAGCCTTAGCGCCAAACCACCTGACCACCTTGACCACCAAGCCCAGGACAGCTCCTGGACTCAGAACAAAGCTCCTGCACTAGTTACTGGCCACCCTTCAGAGACAAGGGTGCTGAATCCCATATGCTCAAGGTCACAGATGTGCCACAAAGCAGTGGAGAGTCCAGCACAGAGCTCCAGCCTCACTGCCTCCACAACCCCCCCCCCTAGTTTCCCCGCTACAAGGAAGCTTTGATGTCCAAAAACCTTCTGGCTCGAGGGGCATCTCTAGCGTGAATGATGTCTTCAGGGTCTCGTTCCTTCTGGTGTGACCTTCCTGTACAGTAACTCAATCTCAGCCAAGATTCCTTTTGTAGTGGTGAGAAGACACAGAGGACACCTGGAATTTCACAGGACTTAACTTGCCAGTTGGAAAGAAAGAGACATGCTCCAAAACAGAGACAGGATGGCTTAAAATTTGAAAGTATACAATTCAACGTGTGTGTGTTCAGTCACTCCATCATGTCCGACCCTTTGAGACCCTATGAACTGTGGCCCACCAGGTTCCTCTGTCCATGGAATTTCCCAGGCAAGAATACTGGTGTGGGTTGCTATTCCCTCCTCTAAGGGATCTTCCCAACCCGGGGATCGAACCTAGGTCTCTTGCATTCTCTGAGTTCAGAGGTGAATTCTCAACCACTGTGCCACCTGGGAAGTCCTAAAATCTAATGACTGACTCTATGCACCACTATCGATTTTAGAACATTTTTGTCACCTTCCATAGAAGCCTTGCACCTGTTAGCTATCACTCACCAAACCTCCCCACCGCTGGCGACCACCCTTCTGCCCATCTGCTCTCTGTCTCTCTCTAGTTGCCTATTCGGGACATTTCATGTAAATGGCATTGTGCCACTGTGTGTTCCTTTGTGCCTAGATTTTTTCACTTAGCACCACATTTTCAAGGTTCATCCATGTGGTCGCAGGTGGCAGGATCTCATTTCTTTTTGTGGCCACATAACTTTCCATCCTATGGATGAAGTTTGCTTCAATCCCGTCATCATTTGATGAACATTTGGGATGTCAGGTGGCTTTTCTCTGGATAAGAGATCACCTACAACCGGCCAAGGGAGGGCCGACTACAACATGGATTAATCCTAGAGCAGCCTTAGCGCCAAACCACCTGACCACCTTGACCACCAAGCCCAGGACAGCTCCTGGACTCAGAACAAAGCTCCTGCACTAGTTACTGGCCACCCTTCAGAGACAAGGGTGCTGAATCCCATATGCTCAAGGTCACAGATGTGCCACAAAGCAGTGGAGAGTCCAGCACAGAGCTCCAGCCTCACTGCCTCCACAACCGCCTCCCCTAGTCCACCATTCCACGTCCTACAGTGTAAGCTGGTAACAACCGTGAAAACACTTTGATGTGACACTAGGAAAGAGAAACTGCTGTCAACTAAACTACGACGCGCACCTTTCTGAGCACATTTATGGTAAGACAGGTTCCAACTCCAGAGACACGGAAATGTAAGAGAACACATGTCCTGGAGTTGACGAAATGCAGTCCCTTTTCAGCAAGTGCTGAGCAATTCTAAACATGCCTACTCATTGTCTCCTCGCTATCCAGTTCTCCATCCTTCTCTTTGACTCTCATCTGCATGTGTTACCATCCAGGGACCTTTGAGCTATGGTCCCAGAGTCCTGCTTTCTCCCCCTCTTTCCCTCTGCTTGGCATCTAATCAGTCACCTGGTACGGCTAGTCCTCTCAAGAGCTCCTCATACTGGCCAGGTCTCCGCCCCCACTGCCGTGGCCCTGCTCTGGCCCCTTCCTGGTTCACCAGTGTTCCTGCAGCCTGCCCAGTCCTCAGCACGGCTACTCTAGCAGGTGAGAGAACCTTGCTTGGCTCCCTGTTAGCCCTCTGACGGGGACTCCCCAGCACCTGAAGAATAGAGTGGAAACTCCCCGACACAGCATCCAGCGCCTGGCCTACCTCTAAGGTCTCCCCCCAAGCTCAGGGGGAGGGTCCCAGACACGTGTCTCCATTTAAGGAGACTTGCCATTGGAGGACATGTCCTGCCTCCCTGCACTTCCAGGGCTCCTCTCCAGGAACCCTCTTGCTTTTGTTCTCATTTAGCAGACAGGCTCAAAGGGCTCTGCCTCTGTCTCTCCTTCTGAGCTGAGCTGACTGCATGCTGCTTTACTCCACAGTGCCTTGCCCAGCACCGCTTTACTGCACTATGGCGCACGCCAAAGAGGGGCTTTAATTTGGTGGGGCTTGAATCCCACTCCATAATTAAGCCACTGTGTAACTCTGGCTGGGTCTTAGGCTCTCTGAGAGCTCAGGCCTGAGTGCCCAGCGAGAGCACACACCAGAAGATGGAGGGCAGAAGCTATAGAAGGGACTCTTCCCTCCTGCCTCCCAGGTGCTGCCCCAAGCCCCTTTCCAGCCCCTCCCACCCCAAGAGAGGCGGGACTGACTGTCCCTGAGAGCCAGGGCCCTCTCTGGAGCTGGGGGCACAGTGTCTCCCAAGATCGGCACCCAGGGTGCTGCCCTCCCTGCCTTTCTGCCCTCCATCCGGTAAGCCTGGCCCCCAGGGCCTGATGCTCCTCCCCACCCCTCACCGCACGGAGGCTGCGTGGGTGAATGTGCTCAGGGGCCTGGCCCGCATTCTCTCTGCAAAGCATCCCCAGCTCATGCCGGCCCAGGATTTAGATTTTGAAGCAGGTGGTCTGTTGGGGAAGAGGCTTATGATCGCCTCCCACCTAAGCTGCATGTTTCAGCCCAGGTTTTACCGGAAAGCTCTGTTCTCAGGGAAGTGGGTCATGGGAGCTGTTGGTATCAGACTGTTGCCCAGTTAATTAAGCATTTCTTGCTTCCCACTTAGCTCTTGCTCCATGCACATGGCCCTCTTGCTTTAGAAGCTCGCAGCGGGGAGGTGACTGCAGGGCTGGACTGAGGTGTTCCAGGACTTTTATCCTAATACCACCTGGGGCTTTCCTGGGGTAGCTCCCTAGTAAGTAATTCACCTGCCTACGCCAGAGATACAGGATCAATCCCTGGGTCGGGAAGATCCCCTGGAGAAGGAAATGGCCACCCACTCCAGTATTCTTGCCTGGGAAATTCCATGGACAGAGGAGCCTGGAGGGCTACAGTCCATGGAGTTGCAAAAGAATTGGGTACGACTCAGTGACTAAACAACCAACTGTCTTCTACTTCCAGTCTCTCTCCAAATCCACCTTGCACCCCGCCTCTAAATTTGCCTCTCATTTGGTTCCTCTACCCCAACTATTAAAACCCTTTAAAGTCCCTGTAGCAGGCAGGACAAAGCTCAAACCCCAGGTTTCCTTCAAAGGTTCTGCACAGGGTAGATCCACCAGTCTCCCCAACATCGTCTCTGAGCACACCCCACCTGCCCATCAGACTCAGTTCCTGCCTCCCTCCTTGCTCTAGAATGCCTTTGTCTTCCTGTCTTCTAGACCAGTACGTGTATTTTAAAAGCCTCTTTAGAAATCCCTTCCAGGTAGCTTTTCTCTGATGTCCCCGAATAGAAATAATATAATCACCCTTCCTTCTCCTGTCACTTGCCCCCTTGTCTTAGGACATCTCCCTCATGAAACATCATTTTCTGTGCCCGCCTCTCCTCCACAGACAATGTGTTTCATTTTCACGTCCCATTGCCTAGCGGTCTGCTGCCTGACACGAGCAGCCCTCAGCAGAAATTTGCAGGGGAATGAACTGAAGCTTGGGAGACAGATTTCAGCCTGAGTCTGGCTGGCATCCTCTGCTCAGTTTCAGCCATGCCTGGGTGTCTGTGACACGCACGGGACAGATGTGAGGCGTTTAATGACTGGGGATCGCTGTCTCGTCATTCGGCTAGGAAGTCCATCAGGGGGCCAACCATGAAACAGGATGGGATACTGGGATTCTGTCAAGGAAGGGTGCCTTCCCCGGGGCAGAATTCCCCCCACCCCTTTCCTGAAGTATGTTTAAAGAAATAATTAGCGGCTGGGATGACACACGGATCGTAGTTTCCCAACTAGACAACACTGAACCATCTTTTCAGGGGTGACAGATGTAAATGCCCACAAAGGTCAGATAATTACTAGAACTGTGGACGACGGCCCAGTGGAGGGAGTGGTGACTGGGATAAACTGGAGTGCAGTGTTACCTCATTCAAAAGAGGGAATTGGAGGCTTCCCTCGCGCCTTAGAGGGTAATGCATCTGCCTACTCGCGGGAGACCCGGGTTGATCCTCAGCTCGGGAAATTCCCCTGGAGAAGAAATGTGCAATGGAGCGTCCTAACAAAAGAGGAGACTGCTTTTCAGTTCTCTACCCAATGACTGCCATACAGACCTAAAGATCTTGTGTTATTAGACGTTCTTATTTTTTCTACCTTTTTAGTTTATATTAGAGAAGAGTCAGTTAACAATGCTGTGATAGTCTCAGGCACGCAAAGGGCCTCAGCCATACATTTCCATGTGTCCCTCCTCTCCTAGCCTCCCTCCTTGCTCTAGAATGCCTTTGTCTTCCTGTCTTCTAGACCAGTACGTGTATTTTAAAAGCCTCTTTAGAAATCCCTTCCAGGTAGCTTTTCTCTGATGTCCCCGAATAGAAATAATATAATCACCCTTCCTTCTCCTGTCACTTGCCCCCTTGTCTTAGGACATCTCCCTCATGAAACATCATTTTCTGTGCCCGCCTCTCCTCCACAGACAATGTGTTTCATTTTCACGTCCCATTGCCTAGCGGTCTGCTGCCTGACACGAGCAGCCCTCAGCAGAAATTTGCAGGGGAATGAACTGAAGCTTGGGAGACAGATTTCAGCCTGAGTCTGGCTGGCATCCTCTGCTCAGTTTCAGCCATGCCTGGGTGTCTGTGACACGCACGGGACAGATGTGAGGCGTTTAATGACTGGGGATCGCTGTCTCGTCATTCGGCTAGGAAGTCCATCAGGGGGCCAACCATGAAACAGGATGGGATACTGGGATTCTGTCAAGGAAGGGTGCCTTCCCCGGGGCAGAATTCCCCCCACCCCTTTCCTGAAGTATGTTTAAAGAAATAATTAGCGGCTGGGATGACACACGGATCGTAGTTTCCCAACTAGACAACACTGAACCATCTTTTCAGGGGTGACAGATGTAAATGCCCACAAAGGTCAGATAATTACTAGAACTGTGGACGACGGCCCAGTGGAGGGAGTGGTGACTGGGATAAACTGGAGTGCAGTGTTACCTCATTCAAAAGAGGGAATTGGAGGCTTCCCTCGCGCCTTAGAGGGTAATGCATCTGCCTACTCGCGGGAGACCCGGGTTGATCCTCAGCTCGGGAAATTCCCCTGGAGAAGAAATGTGCAATGGAGCGTCCTAACAAAAGAGGAGACTGCTTTTCAGTTCTCTACCCAATGACTGCCATACAGACCTAAAGATCTTGTGTTATTAGACGTTCTTATTTTTTCTACCTTTTTAGTTTATATTAGAGAAGAGTCAGTTAACAATGCTGTGATAGTTTCAGGCACGCGGCAAAGGGCCTCAGCCATACATTTCCATGTGTCCCTCCTCTCCTAGACTCCCCTCCCCTCCAGGCTGCCACACGACTTTCAGCAGCGCTCCCTGTGCTGTACAGTAGGAGAGATTTTCTGATTTTTTTTTGGCTAGAAGCTCAAGAAACAGAGTTTGGGGGTGAGGCAGGAGACAAACACTGTTATCTCATGAAATTTACGACCTCATCTATTCTGTTACATCGTTAGTTTATGTACTGCTAAGAAAACAAAATTTGCTAGATAAACTATGGCACAGGGCTTTCTTATCACTTAACAATCTATTTTTTCACATCGAGTCGGCTATTTTAGACTAACTGAGACACAAAATCTTTATCACACTTCAAACTTGTGCAGACCTGGAAAGGAAATCTCAAGCAAAATGAATCAGTTCAAGTTCTTCTAAACATCTTCCCACTTAAAATCAGGCTGCTTTGTGGTGCTTCTCCACCAGCATCACCAGAATCTGCTTTTTTTGCTCACGATCGTCCCCAATGCCTGCTCTACGGTCGCCTCCAGAATCTTTTGAAAGTGGCTGACACCTGTTGCTGCAAGTTTTGATGATGCAGGAATGGGCAACGATGTGCCATGGCTATGCCTTGCCATTACACCTCAAAGTCAAATGTGCCCAGCAGCTGGGGGTTTGGAAGCCCTGATTAGCAAATCCTGCCTTAGGGAGTCTGTGGGGTTTTGGAGAAATGATGTATCACCTTCACCCATGGGCTTCTCTGGGCATTACGAGCCCCTCTTCAACTATGAGCATGTGAGGACGTGGTCATGAAGCCCATGTCCCCTGGGCTTCAAGTAGCATCAAAAGATGGCCGGCTGGCAAGGACAAAGAGACTGCCCTGGGATGGGGCAAGACACCCCATGAGGAAGCGCAAAAGGTCTGGAGTTAGACAGAAACGCATCTGCGTCCTGGTCCTGCCGTATACTAGCAAGGCAATCGTAGACTGTTTTGTTCTCATCTACAAAGTGGAAAGAATAATAGCATTTTCCTTTCAGGTTTATTTTGAGGATTAAATGAAGTCTGGCACATTGGGCATGTGACATTTGGTGTTTACCAGGTACTCAGTAAATGTTAGGATCATTATTCAAATCTGATCAAGATTGTTTGGCTGAAGACAGGCTATTCTGGGAGTCTTGATCATAAATTATTGTCTCCCTTTCTTATCTTCTGCAGCCATGTGCCTCTCTGTCAAGTGCAGGGAGCTGAAGCAGGCTCTCTGATGTCCGTGGAGTTCTTTACCCCTAAGGGCAGTATTTCCTCGATATAATAAAATTTCTCTCCTGTGGTTACTTTGAGGTCCATGCTCAGGACAGGGGCTGAAGAAACCCTCGGAGACAATCCATCAGGCAGAGCCAGGTGGCCCTCAGTGACACAGGGAGACATTATCATCCTGGAAGACAATGCCATATCTCGGGCTGGGGGCAGCTCAGCCCGATTCCTGGCCACCTGTCTCTGACTTTGGACAGGTGAAAACTAAAGGGGAATTCCTGGTGGTCCAGTGGTTGGGGTGCCACACTTCCACTGCAGGGGGCACAGGTTCCATTTCCAGTCGAGGAACTAAAATCCCACACGTCATGACACGATCAAAGGGAAAAACAAACAAAACTGCAAATGCTGCTTCACCTAAATGTTGAAAACATGGCAGCCCACACAACACTGCTTTGGGCACCCCAGTATCAGGTTGCTACTCGTACAAGCCTTCTCCCTGTACCTCCTCACCATCATCCCTTTCCAAAACAGGCAGAGCCAGGGAGGGTATTAGTTTCCTATCACTGCTGTAACAGACGGACACAAGTGTAGTGTCTTAAAACAGCATGAATGTATCCGCTTACAATTCTGGAGACCAGAAGACCCACATCAGTCTTACTGGCTCACATCAAGGCGCTGGCGGGGCTGTTCCTTCTGGAAGCCACAAGCAACAATCCTCTTTGCCTCTTCTGGCTTCTTTGAGGCTGGCCCTTGGCTCATAATCACATTAATCTCTCTTCCACTCTTTCATCCCTGTCTCTCCACGCTCATCTTCTGCCTTTCTCTTATTTATTTTAAAAAATTTTAAAAAATGTTCTAATACAACGTTGAGAGGCTACTTTACATTTATCATTGTTACAGAATATTGACTTTATTTCCCGTGCTGTATGATGCATCCTTGAGCCTGTCTCACACCCGGTAGTGTGTACCTCCCACTCCTCCACCCTACTCTGAAATGAAGCGACTTAACACTTCACGTTTGCTAGGATCATCTAGGTAGTCTCCCCAACTCAAGTTCCTTAAGTGTGTTAGTCGCTCAGTGGTGTCAACTCTTTGCGACCCGTGGACTGCAGCCACCAGGCTCCTCTGTCCATGCTATTCTCCAGGCAGGAATACTGGAGTGGGCTGCCATGTCCTTCTCCAGGGGCTCTTCCCAACCCAGAACTGAACCCAGGTCGCCCGTATTGCAGGCGGATTTTTCTTACCAGCTGAGTCACCAGGGAGGCCCCACGTTTCTTGACTTAACCACACCTGTTACGTCCCTTTCACGTGTAAGGCAGTGTGTACAGATTCCGAGGATGTGGATCACGTGGGGCCAGAATGCAACCTAGCATGGCCACACGGGTGCCTGTGCCACGCGGGTCCACAGTGGTGCCCCCAACCCCAGGGCAGCTGTAGCAACCTGCCTGGGTGACTCCAAGAGCACACGGGAAGTCCTTTCCAGAGAACTCCGACAAGGACACGCCTGAAATTAGGAAGGGGCTGGGGAGGGGCTGGCCGGAGTAGACGGGATAGATGAGTGAGTGGACTCATGAGCCGGGCAGTGGCGATCAGCCAGTAACTTCACCTTTACAACCAGCCTGTCAACTCCAGAGTGGAGACACTTGTCCAGGTCTTAGGATAATGTAAGAAAAAGAGGCAAGACGGGGCCTCCTCTCCTGAGTGCTGGCAACACATGCTTTAGAGTCTCCTCAAAGCTGACCTGGGAGTACTGCTTCGCTGAGCTCAGCTAATGGAAAGCCTTGGGCGGCCTGCGCTTGCGCGTCCCTCATCAGCCGCCCAGACAGAGCTCTCAGCTCAGGCCTCCTGAAAGGCCCATCACAGGCAAGAGAACCAATTAATTAGAGAAAGTGGTCTCTGTACGTGCACTTTCCAGAGAGAAGGTAATTGGATTTCTGTGGTTAAGAAGACAAACTCCTGTTCCGTCCCTCCCAAGAACAGGCCATTTCCATGCTAAACACAGCAGATTTCTTCCTGTTTCATCAGTTGTGATTCTATCGCATGATGGGGTGTGTGGTTTATAATTGGGGTGAAGACTGCCAGAGGACTTGAGGGACAGGGACACCACCAGAGTGAGGCCAGGTCTCTAGGGGGACAAAGGAATCTTCATGGACATCAAGGCCACATAGGGATCAGGCTCTAGGAGAGAAATTCTTTCAATTGACTCTCATCATTGTGGAATAATGGGTCATCGTAGGCCTGTCCTGTATCCATGGATGCTACTGGACGTAACAGTTCTTGATTCTAAGCTGGAGACCCATCCTGAGTCTTGGACTAAAGTCATTGAACTGGGTCAGGGAAAGCCCTGAGGTTGTATTATGTACATCTTTCCTCCTGGACTTAGACATGGGAGTGAGTGCAGGGGCAGCTGTGGACATCTTGCTGCCATGATGGGAGAGCCTATGGGGTGTGGAGCCAAGAGAGGGCCAAACAGGGGTATGCACTGAAGGTATCTGAGCCCCTGGATCAAGTCATGCCTAAAGCTAATCCAGAGTTTATAATACCAACACATTCTTTTATTTATTTATATATTTTTATTTTGGTTGTTGCTAAGTTAGTGTGGAGTGGGTTTTCTGACCATAGGGCTAATCAGGTGCCCAGTCACTGTCCAGGAGTTTGGGATCCAGGGCAGACACTCATTGTTATTACAAGGCCACCAATTTGGCTGAGGCTCAGGGGCACATAGCCAGTCAGGGGCAGAGACAAGCCAGATAATGATGTTAGACCCAGCTCTAATGTCATTATCTTCCTAACTGCTCAGCTCTGTAGACAAAATTGGTCCCAGATCCTAACCCCAACTCCTGCCTTCTCATCCACTGTCCTATCTGTCCCTCTGGGACCCCACATCTTCCAAACTTAGCTAAGAGAACCGAGGCTTCTGAAGTGACAAGTAGGGTACCAAGCATCTCTTGCCTCAGGGCCTGGGCCCCATCCTCAGTGCCCAGAAAGGACCCAGCTTACCTCCCATCCCCTGCTCTCAAGGAGAGGCCAGTGTGTGGAGGCAGAGCTACACCTAAGCTAACCCTTCTCTTGGGGGTAAGTGAGAGTGTCCCATTATTTGTTAGGGCCACTGTTGCTGGCAGGGACTAGAAAAGCTTGGAGCCCACGGAGTCTGCCTGCTGCCTTGGGAAGAACACCAGTTTACATGCCTCATTAGGCAGCATCCCCTTCAACGATCAGATGAGTGAAGGGAGACTCAGAGAGGAGAGGTGATGGTTTAAGGCCCCATAGCCAGCTAGCAAGGTGACAGTGACAACAGAGAACCATCTCTCTCCCAAATCCATGCTCATCCACCATAGCAGCTAGCATAAGGGTAACAGTTCTTGATTCTAAGCTGGAGACCCATCCTGAGTCTTGGACTAAAGTCATTGAACTGGGTCAGGGAAAGCCCTGAGGTTGTATTATGTACATCTTTCCTCCTGGACTTAGACATGGGAGTGAGTGCAGGGGCAGCTGTGGACATCTTGCTGCCATGATGGGAGAGCCTATGGGGTGTGGAGCCAAGAGAGGGCCAAACAGGGGTATGCACTGAAGGTATCTGAGCCCCTGGATCAAGTCATGCCTAAAGCTAATCCAGAGTTTATAATACCAACACATTCTTTTATTTATTTATATATTTTTATTTTGGTTGTTGCTAAGTTAGTGTGGAGTGGGTTTTCTGACCATAGGGCTAATCAGGTGCCCAGTCACTGTCCAGGAGTTTGGGATCCAGGGCAGACACTCATTGTTATTACAAGGCCACCAATTTGGCTGAGGCTCAGGGGCACATAGCCAGTCAGGGGCAGAGACAAGCCAGATAATGATGTTAGACCCAGCTCTAATGTCATTATCTTCCTAACTGCTCAGCTCTGTAGACAAAATTGGTCCCAGATCCTAACCCCAACTCCTGCCTTCTCATCCACTGTCCTATCTGTCCCTCTGGGACCCCACATCTTCCAAACTTAGCTAAGAGAACCGAGGCTTCTGAAGTGACAAGTAGGGTACCAAGCATCTCTTGCCTCAGGGCCTGGGCCCCATCCTCAGTGCCCAGAAAGGACCCAGCTTACCTCCCATCCCCTGCTCTCAAGGAGAGGCCAGTGTGTGGAGGCAGAGCTACACCTAAGCTAACCCTTCTCTTGGGGGTAAGTGAGAGTGTCCCATTATTTGTTAGGGCCACTGTTGCTGGCAGGGACTAGAAAAGCTTGGAGCCCACGGAGTCTGCCTGCTGCCTTGGGAAGAACACCAGTTTACATGCCTCATTAGGCAGCATCCCCTTCAACGATCAGATGAGTGAAGGGAGACTCAGAAAGGAGAGGTGATGGTTTAAGGCCCCATAGCCAGCTAGCAAGGGGTGACAGTGACAACAGAGAACCATCTCTCTCCCAAATCCATGCTCATCCCTGATGCCTGGTTGATGGGGAGGGCTCGTGTCTCCTAGAAAAAGTAAGGCTGTGTGAGCAACACCTGGGAGCAGTGGTCAGCCCTGGATATAGCCACTGCTTCCCAGGTGCAGATTGTCTATGGCATTCTTGCCCCCAGTAGGGTAGACACTTAGCCTCAATAGCCATTGAGCCAAGATGGGCAGCAGGAGACCTGGCACTGGGCTGAGAGTGAGTTCTCTGTTCTCAGAGCCTTCATTTTATAGCTTCTCCCCTTCCCTGGAGGATTGTCTGACTTGCTAACGGCACTGGAGTCTGGGCGCCAAGGCTTGCCCGGGGGTAGGGTCAGTTGATGGGCCACTTGGCATCATCCAGTCAGCTTCTGTGACACAGTGCTGGACACAGGGCTTCACGGCCATCCCTGACTGGGGTCCTGCCGACGATACTGGAGCTCCCAGGACAACAGTCATACCTAAGGTGCTCCTTCCTGCATCAGGTTTTCACCGGCACCCCCTCCCCTATCCCTCTGGGGCAGATATCACCAGCCCCTCTTCCAGATGAAGAAACTGTGCCAGACAGATGATGTGGTGGTCGGGGCTGCAGCCCGACCAGAAGAAGGGATGGCAGCATCCACACCCAGCCTACCTCACGACTCTCCCATCTCCTCTCTAGTCCCTGAAGGTTGTCTCGCTGGAGGTGGCAGACAGTGGCTGGAGCTGGGTTCACCTCCCCCCACGTGTGCTGAGATCGACTCCTTTTCCTCAAGCTTTTCAGGCTGAACTGAACAGCTGAGAATTGTGCTGCTTTGGAGACACAACCTGGCAGCGCCAGAGACCAGAATAGAAACCAGCTCTGGATTTCCGAGATGCCCTGGCAGCAGTCTTTAGTTACCTCTGCCTCGTGGAGGAAGCGGAGCCTTCCCTAGACACAGTGTATCAGAACATTTGAGGTTCACAGGAGCAGAACCAGGAGGGCCTTGGAGAGGCAGAGCTGACCTCTGCCCTCATTTTGGCATATTTCCCACTAAGGTTGAGGAATCCAGCTGGTTCTGTGGTTTGAGGGCCACACTTAATGGCCAATAAATTGGTTTGGACCCCCATCACACTCTCTGGGGACTCCTGAGGATTCTGGGGGGACAGTTTGCACTCTCCTATGTCCCTTATGCTAATTCCTGCTCCCAGCAGGATTAATGACCCCCATTAGCTTCTCTGCCTGAGGCTGCTGCCCCTTCTTCTACCCTCTGTCTTCTGATACTGACTGGTGTCCTCACAGACTTATCCTGAAGGTTTGGGGCAGGGGAGTGGTCACAAAGGATGGCCTCAGATGTAAGAGCAAGAACCAGTCATCCAGTCGCTGCTCAGAAATCTTTCTCTAGAAGCTCCACTTAGAGGGTCTCCTGGGACTCATTTTCCCTCCCTAAAACCCAGCCCATCCCTTGTGTGGTGGAGCCTTCTCTCTCCTGGGACTCATCTTCCATACGGTTACAGAAAGACAGTGGGGCTGGAGAGGATGCTTACATCCTAGTCCCTAGGACGGCCGGCAAGTGTGAGTTCCTGGCTCTGAATTCAAGAGCCAGCTAAAATAGAGTGAAAGAAGGTTTATTCAGGGATGAAATACACACCGTAGACAGGCTGTGGGTATCTCAGAAGGCAAGAGAAGCCCCTGTGTAGGAGGTTGCCAGTTTCTATAAGGGTGGGTAATTTCATAAGCTAATAAGTGGGAGGAATTTTTGTGTTCAGTCGCTAAGTTGTGTCCAACTCTTTTGTGACCTCATGGGCTGTAGTATGCCAGGTTCCTCTCTCCACCACCATCTCCTGGAGTTTGTTCAAATTCATGTCCTTTGAGTCAGTAATGCTATCTAACCATCTCATTCTCTGCCACCTCCTTCTTTTGCTTTTAGCTTTTGCCGGCATCAGGGTCTTTTCCAGTGAGTCAGCTATCCCCATCAGGTGGCCAATGTATAGGAGCTTCAGTTTCATCAAGAGGCCTTCCAATGAATTTTCAGGGTTTGTTTCCTTTTGGATTGACTGGCTTGATCTCCTTGGAGTCCAAGGAACTCTCAACAGTCTTCTCCAGCACCACAATTTGAAAACAATTTTTCATCACTCAGCCTTCTTTATGGTCCAACTCTCACAAGCATAACATGACTACTGGAATAAACATAACTTGGACTGTCCAGACCTTTGTTGCCAAAGGGATGTCTCTGCTTTTTAATACATTGTCTAAGTTTGCCATAGCCTTCCTTCTAAGAAGCAAGAATCTTCATTGCCTGGTTGCAGTCATTGTTCACTGATTTTGGAGCCCAAGAAAATAACATGTTACTGCTTCCACTTTTTGCCCCTTCTATTTGCCATGACATGATGGGACCAGATACCATGGCCTTGTTACTATTATTTTCACGTTGAGTTTCAAGCCAGCTTTCTTAGTCTCCTCTTTCACCATCATCAAAAGGCTCTTTTGGTCTTCTTCATTTTCTGCCATTATAGTGGTATCACCTGCATATCTTAGGTTGTTGATATTTCTTCCAGCAATCTTGACTTCAGCCTGTGCTTCATTTAGATCAGCATATCACATGATGTACTCTGTGAGTAAGCTAAATAAACAGGGTGACAATATACTCCAATGTCATATTCCTTTCCCAATCTGAAACCAGCCTGCTGTTCCATGTCTAGTTCTAACTTTTGCTTCTTGACCCTCATACAGGTTTCACAGAAGGTAGGTAAGGTGGTCTGGTCCTCCCATCTCTTTGAGAATTTCCCACAGTTTGTTGTGATCCACACAGTCAAAGGCTTTTTAGCCTAGTCAATGAAGCAGAAGTAGGTGTTTTTCTGGAATTCTCTTGCTTTCTCCATGATCCAACAAATGTTGGGAATTGGACCTCTGGTTCCTCTGCTTCTTTGAAACCCAGTTTGTACATCCAGATGTTTTTGGTTCACATACTGCTAAAGCATAGCTTGAAGGATTTTGAGCATAACCTTGCTAGCACGTGAAACGAGCACAATTGTAAGGTAGTTCGAACATTCTTTGGCATTGCCTTTTATGGGGATTAGAACCAGCTGATCTTTTCCAGTCCTGTGGCCACTTCTGAGTTTTCCAAATTTGCTGACATATTGAGTGTAGCACTTTAACAGCATCATCTTTTAGGATTTTAAACAATTCAGCTGGAATTTCATCACTTCCACTAGCTTCGTTTGTAGTAATGCTTCCTAAGGCCCACTTGACTTCACCCTCCAGGATGTCTGGCTGTAGGTGAGGGTTATCAGGGTCATTAAGACTTTTTATTTTTTATTATTTATAGTTCTTCTGTATCATCTTTCCACCTCTTCTTAATCTCTTCTGCTTTCTGTTAGGCCTTTACCATTTCTGTCCTATATTGTGCACTTCCTTGCAAGAAATATTCCCTTGATCTCCCCAATTTTCTTGAGGAGACCACTGGTGTCCAGTTTTGGAGCCCAAGAAAATAACATGTTACTGCTTCCACTTTTTGCCCCTTCTATTTGCCATGACATGATGGGACCAGATACCATGGCCTTGTTACTATTATTTTCACGTTGAGTTTCAAGCCAGCTTTCTTAGTCTCCTCTTTCACCATCATCAAAAGGCTCTTTTGGTCTTCTTCATTTTCTGCCATTATAGTGGTATCACCTGCATATCTTAGGTTGTTGATATTTCTTCCAGCAATCTTGACTTCAGCCTGTGCTTCATTTAGATCAGCATATCACATGATGTACTCTGTGAGTAAGCTAAATAAACAGGGTGACAATATACTCCAATGTCATATTCCTTTCCCAATCTGAAACCAGCCTGCTGTTCCATGTCTAGTTCTAACTTTTGCTTCTTGACCCTCATACAGGTTTCACAGAAGGTAGGTAAGGTGGTCTGGTCCTCCCATCTCTTTGAGAATTTCCCACAGTTTGTTGTGATCCACACAGTCAAAGGCTTTTTAGCCTAGTCAATGAAGCAGAAGTAGGTGTTTTTCTGGAATTCTCTTGCTTTCTCCATGATCCAACAAATGTTGGGAATTGGACCTCTGGTTCCTCTGCTTCTTTGAAACCCAGTTTGTACATCCAGATGTTTTTGGTTCACATACTGCTAAAGCATAGCTTGAAGGATTTTGAGCATAACCTTGCTAGCACGTGAAACGAGCACAATTGTAAGGTAGTTCGAACATTCTTTGGCATTGCCTTTTATGGGGATTAGAACGAAAGCTGATCTTTTCCAGTCCTGTGGCCACTTCTGAGTTTTCCAAATTTGCTGACATATTGAGTGTAGCACTTTAACAGCATCATCTTTTAGGATTTTAAACAATTCAGCTGGAATTTCATCACTTCCACTAGCTTCGTTTGTAGTAATGCTTCCTAAGGCCCACTTGACTTCACCCTCCAGGATGTCTGGCTGTAGGTGAGGGTTATCAGGGTCATTAAGACTTTTTATTTTTTATTATTTATAGTTCTTCTGTATCATCTTTCCACCTCTTCTTAATCTCTTCTGCTTTCTGTTAGGCCTTTACCATTTCTGTCCTATATTGTGCACTTCCTTGCAAGAAATATTCCCTTGATCTCCCCAATTTTCTTGAGGAGACCACTGGTGTCTCCCATTCTACTGTTTTCCTCTATTTCTCTACATTGCTTCCTTAAGTATTTCACCTATTTGGGGGAAGGAGTGGGGATTTCTAGGAACTGGGCCACATGCTGCTTTTTTTTGGTGGGGGGTAGGGGGTGGGGAGGGAGAGGAGCGGGCGGGCCACTTCTATTGGTCTTTCATTTATCTATTTTCATCCATCTTTTGTTCTTTGGCCTGTGTGGGCCTCCCATCGCGGTGGCATCTGTCACTGCAGAGCCGGCTGTGGGTGCATGCGCTCCAGGGCTCCGGCTCGGTGATTGGACAATCTGTCCAGCCGCTCCGCGGCATGTGGGATCTTCCCAGGCCAGGGATCGAACCGGCGTCCCTTGCACGGTGTCCTTACCCACTGGACCACCAGGGAAGCCCCACCCGCTGCTTTTTGACCTTTCGGATCTGTGTGGATCAGATCAGTCAGGGTGCTGCGGGTGTGTCATTTACCTTGGTGATCTGTCACAATGTGCATTCACAGAGACTCAAGATCTAGTGGAAGCAGACTTCTTGGTGTCTTGGACCTAGCTGGTCTTAATTCACTTAT